>JAGFBZ010000865.1:2581832-3872748 GCA_018398805.1 Hirundichthys speculiger
TGTATTAAGCTTTGTTCAGCACCATCTGCTGGTATGGTCTCAGATGACAAAAACATGTCATTGTGTACCATAAGGTTGTCATATGTATTACTTAAAAGACATTAGAAACACTGTAGGGCTACAACATGTAAAAGCTGTTGTCCAGGAACACCCTCCAGGTCACCCCACTGTGATATATACACACCTCCCAAGAAAAAATTAAAAAAGAAGCTTTTGCTAAAGAACGGATTGCTTATAAGAAATTTCATTTCTATTAAATACTTCGCGACTCTGCAGCCAGTTAAAATAATTTCTGAATTTAAAAAGCTCGAGAGGTTTAAGAAATATCGCCTTGCATATTTCCAGTATTGTCGTTGACGTTTCTGCTCTGTGATTGGTCAGGTCGGACCAGCACCCAGACCAATCACAGAGCAGTATTGGCGTTGAAGTTTCTGCTCTGTGATTGGTCAGGTCGGACCAGCACCCACCCTCTTAGTTGACCACTCCCCATCCGCGTTTTTTTCCATGTGACACCTCGGACGCTCTCGCAAAGTTAAAAACAGACTTTGTTTATCTTGTAGGCCGTTTGCTGAAATCCTATCCGACCAGTCAGCTCACCTTCCTTCCCTGTAGTCTTCGTTATTTTTTTTAAAACCTTCTCCGCTACTTATGTTAAACTCTCACCCGTTATCTCTGTGACGTTTATAGCGTGTATGTAATTAATTTTCGTCATTTTTGTGCTCTTCTGCAGAGACCGCGTGCAGCGCGTTAAAAGGGGATCATAGGCACTTTAGCATTCCTCCGTCCCTGTCTCGCTGTTGTGAGAAGTCTTGCAACTAAACTACACCGCTGTGCAGAGGATCTGTTGCGGCTGTACGGCAGCTCGACGCGAGCAGAGGACCGTCGGGAGGCTTTTTAACCGAGCACTCGAGCCATGGCGACCCAGGTGGATGCGTGGTCTACCACTCCGCAAGTCGACGGTGAGTACACGGTTTCAGTCGACAGTGTTCCGTGGCGGATGTCGGTGGAAGAAGAAGAAGAAGAAGAAAAAAAATCTCTGCAGGCTACGCGACGTGGCCCGCAGACGTGGTCTGCACGATCCATTGTCCCTGCATGGGATGGGCTGCAGCGCTAGCCGTGCTCCACCATGTGCCCCGTCGAAAGCAAAGCACACAAACAAACAAGCAAGTAAGCGAGCAAGCCGAGCACCAGGGCAGCAGCCTGCAGCCCGGACGCCACCGTTCAACCGAACCGCCGCTATCGTGATTAGATTTATGTTTTCTGCAAATGTGTTTGTGGTTTGCACTGCGTTTTGCATTGAACCCTTTCGCGGTTTTGATTGGTCGAGGCCAGAGCGCTCACTTCCGCTTTGACAAGTCGTCGTGTGCCTCTTCAGTGCGTAAACCCAAGTCCATTTTCGATGTTTTGAGTTGTTGCACGTACAGTCAGGCTGCCGCTTCTCGCCTGGTCGGACCCATTGCACGCACCTATGCAGACTTCAGACTTTCCATCGCTCATTTTTATCAGAAAAATATGTCACCCGTTGACGAATGCATTCTTCCTGAATATAAACAGTGGTTTATAAGATAACTGAGCTCTATGCACACACGGGCTCCACGTCCCCCCCTCTTTAAGGCAAGCAATGACGTCAGCACCTATAGCCCACCATAAGACCCAGTGGGAAAAGCCTTGCATAATCTCTGTGCTGTTGTGTATTTAAGTGCTGCATTTGAAGCATATATCGTTAGCCTTGTCACCAGTGCTGGTTTGGCACACTTAAATTTCATCTGTGTGAGGAGCATTTTAACCCCAGAGTTGGTATTTGGTTGACTCAAACATCAGCCAGCTGCCCGGAGGTAAATCAGTGTTCTCGGTTGTGAGTGTCTGAGTGTCAAAGCAACCACTGCCCCAGTGCACACACGTGTTTTCCAGCATGAACTTGGACTGTGTCTTGCCCCTGTTGATGACACACCTCGGTTTAACCGTTTACCATCTAAAGCTGGAAAACAAGTGGGAGACGGCTCTTCCATAAGTGGGTCAGTCTGGAGCTGACACTGAGTGGGGGGAGGGTGGTCCTGTCAAACATAAATCCTTTCCATTTATCACATTTTAAAGACATTCCTATGGTCATGTTCGAACTGTTGAAGATCACGATTTGTGGTTGGTGCGAAATATGATTTAGTTTGTGACATTTTTGGGTGTGAGGGCTAATCCATGCTTTGTGTGTGTGCGCTCCTACTCAAGAGTCCTCATGAGTCCGTGTGGTGTGAATTTCATTATCTGGCCAAGTGCAAAAGATTCCACCAGAGTGCCTGTTTTCAAAACCGCACGCTACACTGCTCATGCGTGCAGTTTTTTTTTTTTGTCAAAATGCAATATGCAAACAACTTCAAAATCTCCAGAGTGCAAGATGTTCCTGGATGGTTTGCTACTTCCAGTGGAGCTTCATTGTGTAAGCGACCGGCCTACCCCGCGTACGACAACTGATTGTACTCAAAACCTCCGACAAGTTGAAGCGGGAACTGGAAACCCGGAGAAGATGCCCGTAGGTCAAGTTGGGTGACCTACGTTACCCTAATGTGGCGACAAAAAGCAGAAGTCCTTCATTTATCAACTTTTACTTTCAAGTGCTACTTTGTGTTGTGAATTCTTCTGCTGTTCCCGGACAAGCCAAGCACATGTCACCTTTCTGCAGGCATTCATTCTTTAAAAACGCAGCTGTGCCCGAAATCAGGAAAAACATCGTTGACCTCTGGATTGCGTTCAGAACACGGCATGTTAATCCCATATTGCTGTGAGTTGTGGTTTGTGTTGTGCCAGTCGGAGCAGTCACATGACTGGTCTCTGTTCATGCTATGGCATAATTGTTTTTACAATGACATGCTGTGTACTATGAACGACCACGGAGCCAGTATGCAGTACATACTGTATACTACCCTGTATGTGCAATACGTAGTATGTGGTTTCTGAAATAGCCAAAGCCTAAGGGTGCACTCAGACAAGCCCAGTCATACTGTGCTGTGCCCAGGCATGAACCCTCCCTACCGATTTGCCCGCTGGCCCACACCGACTTCACTCCAGTTCAAATCATGCTTTAGCATGATTGCCGATTGTGCATACATCATCATGCCGTTACGTTAAGCATCACTTTGTTTACTCGAAGCATGTTTGGTCTCAGAAAATCAGCACAATGCTGAACAGCACAGATGTTCGCAGTTATTCAGTTCTGTTTTCTAAAATGTAAATTAAATAAGGGCTTTTTGCCTGCATCCAGAGGTATGTAAAATATTTTAGTAAGTTAACGTGGTTCACTCCCATTCACTGGGCGGTATCTCACAACAGCCTCCTTGATAAATTATAGGCTCTTTTGGTACGCTGGGATTAAGAGGATGTGCCCAGGCAGGGGTACCACATGTCGCCCAAATTTCCATCTACCAACACTGTAAACACTTCTATTGTACTGGCTACGTATGAGTAGTAGTTATTAGGGATGCACGATAACTTTTTTTAAACCAATACCGATAACTGATAACTTTCAGGTCCTAAAAGCCGATAACCGATAACACACACATATACCTAAGATCATCACATCAATACTATGAACAAAACCAAAAACAGTTTTGACTCTTTAAATTAACAGATATTTATTTTTTACAAAGAAAAACTATTGGCAAGCCTCTCAAACATTTTCATAAAGCTATCAAACAAACCTATTTGATATCTCACATCAACTTAAATAAGCTGCATTACTTACTGATATAAAAAGAAATAAAGGCTCCTTGAACTGATGGAAATACATGCATTAGAATTACAAACTGAAAAAATGCATTCCTCAATAACAATAAAAAATAATGCACATGAACCACAGTGCATAATGTACTGACACAAGTTAGACTTGTCTATGTAAATAAACTGAAAAAGTGCACTCCATTGTAACAAAAAATTACGTTTAAAGGATTTTGGCTTGTGGTTCCGTTCAAATGAATGCCTTTAATTAAAGTAAATGAGGTTTAGTAGTTTTTTTTTTTTTTTTTTATCTCATGGAAGCTTTAGATGAGAGAGATGATGGCAAGGAGAGGAGAGGGGAGGGGAGTGGAGGGGTTGACTTGCTGCTGGCTTGCTCATGTTAGCTCACGTTAGCACGATTTCAAAACTCCATTGAAGCGACGGTTATGTTTCAGGTGGCTGATCAGGTTTGACGTATTAAAGCTTGTGCTATTTTTCCATCCTTCGTTTGGAGCATGTGTCACAAATAACCAGCGAACTATCTTCCTCTGAAACTTAAACAAAGTTCTACACCATCGCCGCCATGTTTTTTTTCAACGCACTGATCCACAATGCTGCATTCAAGGTGTAACGTAAATTCCTCCGTTCCCCTGTTTGCTAGTTGTTCTTTCGGCCTTATCTATTTTTTCTATTTTTTTATGTGTAACATGTGGGAAAAAACTGCGAATATCAATTAAAGTCAGCAACTACCAAAATAATGATCGAGTTTACAAGTTGTTTTCTGGCATGAGGGGGTATTCTTGATTTTCCTTACTGAGAAATCGTTTTTCTGATTATGCCGACATCACTTGAACATAATATTCACTGCCGGTCATTCAAGGCTCCGAGGGAGCGAGGCACTGTCGTGTTAAAAAAAAAAAATTGTTATCGGGGCTGTTCGTCATGATATCGGAGTTATCGGGATGACGTCATAATTTCCTGTTTTCGGTCCCGATAATTATCGTGCACCCCTAGTAGTTATCATATGTAACTGCAGCTCTGTCAGTCAGCACTAGGCCTGTTTTTAAGTAGACTGTGAGAGAGCATTTGCTGTTATCCACATATCCACACATGTGCACTCAAATGCCTACAAGGATACACTTTTTTTTTTTTTTTTTTTAAGTTCTGTATTAATCAGGCCCGGAAGCTTCTCCTGTTTTCCTGAAGTAGTCATTTTCCTTCCCGATCCTGATGAATGGAATGAGTTGACATATCTGGCTGGCTCTTACCTCTGCCGTTTCATGTGTGTAACTCATATAATTAATATGTTTTTTTTCTTTTTTCGGGGGAGGGGGTTGCCTTTTTTTTTGAGATGCTAATCAATTGCAGAGAGTCGTTTCTGAATATTCGGCTAAATATTATGTTAACAGCTTGAACGCGTGCGTTCATTGTGCTCAGCAGGTGTGTTCCCTGTAGGGACGGAGGGCTGCATGGAGCTCTGCCTGTGAGAACATTTATCTAACTCCTTGGATAAATACATGAGCATAATAGAAGAGAGGAGGGAACCTTCTGCCCCAAATGTCAGGTTCCACCTCTCTGTGGCCTGTTTTCACATTTCTGTTATGGTCTCGAGCACTCTGTTTTTGGTTATTCTCATGCTCTATATGCATACATGATTAACGCCTTTTACTCACGCCTTCTGCTCGCATTGAGGTGAACAGCCGAGAAACCGAACAAACAGCCCAGGCAGATTTGCACCAGTGGAAGCGTTTGGCTATCGAGTACTAAACGTTTATCTGAGTCGTGCTTATCTTCTGCGTGCACCTTTATCTGCTGTTTGTTGTGATTCTGCAGCTGAATGTCATTCTAGATCGCTCAGTCAGCAAAAACTTTCTTAAATTAAGATGGTAGTGTCTGTTTTTTTGTTTTTTAATCGGCGCAAAGACGGAGACACAAAACTGTTTGGCACCCAGTGTAGTTTTTATATGTGGTGCATGTGTGGCCTCTTCCTCAGTTTCCGCGGTCACGGTTGTATATTTAAAGACGTACTGCCATTCGGTCTTGTGTATCTGGAACTTGCATTTAAGTAAAATTTTGTTTGAGCTGCCTTTCATTAAACAAAATGACAGTTAAACCCCAAGGACATCCACGCCCTTTAACTTCTGTCATAGATAATCACCACAGGACCGTACCCACAAAGGCTGCTCTCCATTTGGCCCCTTTATCACAATGCAAATGCTTGTTTGACTCTTTTTTTGTCCTTTGGCGGAGTTAACAGCAAAAGATCTTTTTAATATGTCCGTCAACTCAGACGCCTTTCATTTACCCAGGTCGCACAACCAAGGTCGAAGGCGGTTCTGTGTTTTCACAAACTAACAATTAAAATAATGTCAAGTGGTGCAAAAAGCATCCGTGCAAAAATTTATGGATGGACAATTTGAACTCTCCCTTATTGCATCCCTCATTTGTGCATGTTAGATTACCTAGCGCGACCTTGTTGCTATAAACGGTTTATATAAGAGCGGCGTTGCAGATAGTTTGGCAGTGTTTTTCTTGCATAGTTGGATTTGATAGCCAGGCTTTATAAAGCACAGTTTTAATGGAAAAAGTTAATTTTGCAATAGCTGGGGCTTTTGGGAGTATAAATGTAGAACACATGTTCTGATTTGTAAGAAAAAAATTCCCTTCCAGACATGTTTTAAGACATGAATAACACAAACAAGTTTTTATATAGTGATTACACTTATTACATCTGCCTCTTCTGTCTTATTGGAAAGACCAGAAATTTAGATAATACACTCTGTTGAAGTGTATCTGTTGTGTAAACTTGGGTTTAAGTTGAGCAGAGTAAAACCTCCCTGTTCAGGACATATATTTAAAAACAGCCTTCTATTGTCAGGCTTTATGCTGCATATACAAATTTGGTGACATGCTTCTTTTACCATAAGGCTGCTTTAAATACTTTATATTTAAATTTAGAGTTTTGAAAGCCCTGTCCCCTGGCGAGTCATGTGAAAACTCTGCCCCACTGACCCCCTTCCCCTTCACAAACACTGCTTCTGTATGTATATATACCTAAAACACCTCAGCGCTGCTGCTCAGTTTGGCCGGCTGTGGATTCCTCCCACACAGCATGCAGGGGCGAGGTCTCCTGCTGCCTCGCATCTGGCTCTGTGTAAACAGGTTAACCGTGTGGGTGATTTTTCTTTTCTTTTTTTTTTTCTTGTTTTGAAAACCATCGTGTGAGCAGTGGAGTACTCCGGCGGGCGTGCTTTGTTAAAAACAATGTCATTTTGTGCGACTGCAGCTTTAGGGGACCGCTTCTATGAAAGACATGCATTGTCTTTACAATGCTCACAAAGTTGGTCAACCTGGCTGAATTTTGTTGGGCTTGTTTTGCAAGTCTTGTCTTGGCAAGGAACTGCAACTTTCGCAGTCGTCTTGATCCTTGTGCTCATCTCCTGTTGGCTGGTTGAGTGTTTGGCGCGCTGCCATTGGTTAGTTCCAAATTTATGACCCTGGCAGGCCCTGTGGCCTACATTAGGGAAGGAGGAGTCATAGTTGGAGGAGGAGATGACACATGGTCAGCTGTTTGAATCTTTTTTTTTTTTTTAAATACTTGGGTGCGTCTTTTTACAAGACATTAGATCAGGGAGGTGCTTTGATTTTGTTGAGCAGTTGGACTTCTGCAAAAGCCTTGCATCTTCTGAGCAGCTTTATAAAACTTTAATAAGCAACTTTATGATGAGCAAAGTTAGTAAACTTTTTCTATAAAAGTATGGTAGTTATTTTAATAAGACTCCAAATATCCCCTGTGGCCTGGCCTTTGTACGTGTTCAATAATCTATGAATCCACAACTTGTTGAATTGTCATTCGTGGGTATCCAAGTATTCATTACACCCTCAGACATTTTCTGTTCCTGCTTTCATTCACTCCTACTGTCCGGCCATGTGACCAGCCATGAATCCCACCATGCCATATGTAGTTGGATCCGCTCTTAAGTGTCAGCATTTCTCCAGCAGGTGCTCCCTCGCTCCTCCCATGGCAGCAGCTGCACCCCAGACCCACTTCTTGTTTTGTTGTGTGTGTCTCTCTCTCTCTCTCTCTCCCTCTCTCTCTCTCTCTCTACACACACTTCAACTTGATGACTAAATATGGCATTTCTTTACACCCACAGAAGAGTAGTATGTTAGGGATCAACTTGACCCACCTCCTATCCGTTGATGGAGCGGGTGAGTGCCTGTAGAAGGAGTACAAGAGTTCCCTCCACCACCGTCTTGCCTCGTGTTTTTGTGGGGTTACGCCCCCTCTCGCTTGCCTGGCGAAGCACTAACACGATGTGCAGGTGTGGCTCTTGTAGAAGTAGTCAGAGAGCAGAAAGCTGGTCTACCTGCTGTCGTGTTTTGGCATTTTTTTTAATCCTAACCATCTGATCAATGTTACTCTTGTTTCACTTTGATCACTGCTGGGTTTCAGTTCCTTGAGTCATTTACAGGCTGAAGATGAGCTGGTCCTTTTAATCAGGGTATATACACATGCTTTATACACATTACAAAAAGGGGTTTAAAAAAATTGCTACTACTACTTTGCCCACAAAATAAACTTGATTGGTGTTCATTTACACATTGGATTGATGTTTAGTGAGCCATCTTGTTCGAGCTGTCAGTTGTACATGTGACTCCAAATTTTTACCAGGAAGAATAGTCACACGGCAGCCGAGTACCCTGCAAAAACTGCCCGCTTGTTTACAGTTCATGCACGAGCAACAGGAAAATAAAATACTCCACCATTCCCTGGAAAGTATTAGAATTTCATCTGGCGCACGGTTAATGCATTTACTCTTTAACTGCGTTGCTCGTAACTGTAAAAACATAGCATGTTGCTGGCGTTGTGTTAAGCTGTCGTGACGCTTCCTCATTCTGAGATCTGGTTGTACTGCGAGCACCAGGCAGCGCCCACACCCCTGCACATGCTCATACCCACAGTGGAAGCGATGACTGCCTGACGCAGGGATTGGGCGTGCATGGCAGTCAGGACAAAAGAAAGGTGGTGGTGGTGGTGCGTTGTCTTTTTATGGCTCAAAGCTGTGCTTTTAAAAAATCTAGGTGCACAAAAAAACAACAGCAACAAAAAAAAAACTGCACAACTTGAGTCACTTTGCATGAATGTGAGTCTAGCTGAGATGTTAAAGAAGCTACTGTAAAACCAGCTACCTCTGAAGTTCACCAGTACACGACATCAGAGCAACCTGCACGCTGCAGTATCACTTTTGAAAATTGTGACGATATGACCATAGATGTGTAACGAAATACTTATATCTGTGTTGATAATGTGTTTCTGCTTTGCTTGTGTCATGGACTCCAGTCAGTGAATAGCCTGGACATTTAAAAAAAAAAAATTCTAACTAAGAGCCATGTGCATTTATTTATTTGTTTAAAATGCACCTGGCAACAACCGTTGTATTGGAAGTGAATCAACACGGCTGTATGGAAATAGCTTCTTGAACAGAAAAACATCGTCATGCTTCCCTTAAAACATTTTCTGTAGTATTGGAAGGGTTTAACGTAAAGATCACCAAATATTTAATTTAATCTGAATTCGATTCGCTTGTGTACCGCCAGTTTACAGCAAAGCAACCTCCAGGAACTGTACACGGAAAGCACTCAGTGTATGAGTCCAAATAATGTTCAATTTCAGCCCCATTCATTGTATTCCATGCATAATCCAATTCATTTCAACTGAGTCCAAAATGTGAATTTCATATAATGCCAATTAATTAAAAAGAGAACAAAAAAGAAATGAACAAAAAAGAAAAATCCAGCCTAGCTGAAGAATCCAACAGATTGCATCAAATCTTCAGTTTGGTGCAATCCTGCATCCTGAGCAAGCATGAGGCAACAGTGGAGAGGAAAAAAACAAAACAAAACCAGGCTAAGAGGACTAAAAAACCTCCAGCAGACCCAGACTGGGGACACCAGCCATCTGCCTCGACCAGCTGGGGGTCTAAGATGACAGGAAGGACAGATAATAATGACATATGCAGACTTAACTATAGGCTTTATCAGAAAATAGAAGTTTTAAGATTTATTAAAAAAATCCTCACAACATAAAATAACCAAAAAAAAAAAAAGTGAACAAATAAAAATGAAGGAAATGCAAACAACAAAAATGATGCATAAACAGTTGATCACATAAAAACAATGTAAACAGTTACTGGTCATCGATAAAGAGCATCTTGATACACACTGTGTTTAAATTTAGCCATGCTCTTAACAGCTGGGATAAAAGCGTTTCTGGGACCGTTTCAAAGATTTCCCATTGCATAACTTTATGGGGTGTTTATGGGTGCCCCAACAATTTCGCTGCATGCTGCCGCACTAATACTAATGCTGTGCAGCTGTTTCCTGTTCGTGAGGGTAAGGATGCCTCGGAGAACCCATTGTCACAAACTTTCCCTCCCACGCCCGTCTTTGGAGGAAGAAAAATTTCCAGAATTTACATGCGGCGGTGGGCAGAGTGGCAGGTGGCATGGCGCTAAGTTTGATAAGCTGGCTCAGAACTTGACTACTCACACAAGGGTTGATGAACTCTACTTTGTTTTGTTCTTCTTGCAGAGAGAGCAGCTTAAAACATTTTACAAAGCTGACAGTTTCTGGATGAGCAAGTCCTGTCCGTACACTTGCACTGGTCATTGCCCAGACAGCTGTGTTGTACCTCTAGTTCTTGGTTGCTGAACATCAGCGTGGAGATGGATGCTTGATTCTTCCAAAAGTCAATAACCATCTCTTTAGTGTTTGACGCATTAATGCCCAGAGCTGGTGACCTCCACCAGCCTGTTATTTCAGACACTGCAGGGCCGTGGTCGTTGTAGCAACCACTCAATGATACAAGAACAGTTAAGAGGTGAGGATGGACCCCTGTGGTGATCCATCGAAGACACAAGATGAAGTGTCATTACCTTGAACATACTGTGATCTATTGGTTTTTGGTTTTTTTATATATATGTGCATCAGAAGATAAGAATCATTCATGCTAGTTCTCCCCTTTTTGAAACGTAATACCAGGTCATTTACACACAAAAAAACAATGTCTTCTTCTGTCTGACCACAGGGAAGCTTTCCTCAGAGGACAATCGGGCAGAGGCCAACTGTCCCTACAGCGACGATGAAGATGCGTTGAACGAAGTCGAGGTCAACGGCAACTGGACGCCCCAGGAGAAGGCTCTCCACGAGGCGCGCCTCAAAGCCAAAGCCAAGCGTCGCCTGCGCAGGTCCTCATCCCGCAACTCCACCAGTGACTCCTTCTCCGAGTCGAAAGACTTGGCAGGAGGAGACCCTCACAGTCCGAAGGGCAAAGTCAACACCAATGACCGCAAATCCAGGACGGGCAAAGGCAGAGGGCTGCCGAAAAAAGGTACGATCAGCAGTCACGGCGTGGAGCAGAGCAGCAGATGTTTTACTCTCTAATTGGAAGCTTCATTTATTAATAAACTTTCCTTAACGGTGGCACAAAATGCTTCTTAAAAGTTGGGGAAAAACAAAAATAAATTAGAAGGTTGTGATCATGGCTGTGATTTGCATTCATGTGCTTATTGTGGGTTGTGGGAACTGATTTGATCAAAGTTCACACAGACTTTGTTCACTGGCTTCAGAAACGGTGCTACGAGTTATATTGGTGAGCTCAATTTGTTTTGGTTTTTTTTTTGCTCTGTTTGGTTGTCTTCAGGCGGGGCAGGTGGTAAAGGAGTTTGGGGGGCAGCCGGGATGGTTTATGAAGATGAGGAACCAGACGTGCGGGACCCCAACTATGATGAGTCTGCACAGGTGAGAGTCTCTTTGAACATGTACGAGACTGTCTGAGGTCTCTCTCTGACGATAATGCTGTATATTCATTTTTCTGTTAACAGGCTCACTGATGAATAGTTTTAACGTTCATCGCTGTTTTTTTTTTTTTTTTTAAACCCTTTAGTGTCATGGAAAGTCTTTTTAATTTGAGATTGACGGCCTAACTCAAGCATCAGCAGTCTTTCATAAGGACTGGTTAGTTTGGGAGAGTTGGTAAAAGAGCCTTTTGTTCCCGAGGGACTTGCTGATGGAACTTGTGCGGTAATTCAGACGGTGCCTCGGACGTCTTGTATGAAATAAATGTGCTGATTTTTGAAGAGCTGGTTAAACACCCAAAGTGCTTATAATTTGATGATTACTCCTTAAGTAAAGTTTCATAGATTGGCTTGTGTGACATCAGCATTTTGTGGATGAAGTTCACGGTTGTCCTCAAAGGCCAATTTTGGTCTTTATCACAAATAAACCCTTCATGCACTTTTTAGCATCATTGTCTATCAGTCTCTGACATAAGGATATTGAAATATTATGAAATTATTGTTGTTTGAGGGTTTTCTTGCACATCTGGGCTTTTCTTGCAACTTTGCTGAGCATCATGATTTTGTTGAAATGTGTTTCAACAGGGGGGTGACTTCTTTCAGATGGCCCTAGATTTTATTAAAAGGACTTTGATATTTGACAGGAAAGACTCTTGGGGACAGAAGTCGCCTCATATCGTAACATTTCTGATACTGTGTCACAGTTGGTTCTTTTCCATAAAAGACTACTTTTCTTTGGGTTTAACATATTGCTTTATCTATTTAGGAGGCATTACTCCAAAAGTACCCAGTCTTCACCTGTAATATTTACAGGCAAACCGGACTTTCTCTTTGAACAGCAAATGCTTTGTCTCTGTGGTCCTCCCATGCAAATATGTGTAAACGTTTCCTGCACTTTGCATTGAAACGTGCATGAGCACCTGCAGATCCTGAGATGAAATTTCTTTGAGATTCCTCTCTTTATTATGGCTTTTTTTTTTTTATTACATCGGTACATTTAGAGCTGAAGTTGCATCAGTTCTTTTGATGAAAAAAGTAAGCTCCAAATGCCAAAGAAATGTCCAACTAGGAGTAAAACATTGTCAGATTGCTCTGATCTTCTCCTAAAGAAATAGATTTGGTTTTCCTGGGCAGCACAGATCCTCATTCTTCTTTCTTTTTTTATATTATTTTTTTTAAACATGTGCTGTAGTGTTTCTCATTTGAAGGTCTGGACAAACAATGTCAACACTGCGATTTGGCCGAAGCCCATTTCAAACTTGCATATCTGTTAAATTCAGCTGGTCCCGTCCCATCACAATCTACAATCTTCAATCTTTAACCCCATTATCATGCAAGAGCTCCATGTGGTGCTGAAGGCCAGGCTTGTTTGCGTCTCGCTGCAGTCACATGACCATCTGCATGCTGGGAACAGAACTTGTGTTCGTACAAGGACGATAGAGATTTGAGAACGATTCAGGGAAGGCAGTTTGACTTTTTTTTTTTCCTTTGACCGTGGCATGAAGTCAGCGGAGATGTGTCGAACGTTCAAAGTGAAGTGGGACAGAGTGGTACAGAAAGATAAATGGGAACACGTGCAGTCTGTGACCTTTGAGTCAGACCGAGTGGATCAAGGATTTCTGGATGGTCCAGGTCAGACTGTGCTTGGGAAAATGTCAAAGTGGAAAAGGAATTTGAGAAGTCCTGAAATAAGTTGGAACACAATCTTGTTCTTGCACCGATCTGTGGTTCAATAACTGGCTTGAAGTTTAGACAAAAAAATAAAATAACAAGGTCTTTCAGAAGAGTGAAACACAGGTTTGACTTTTTATTGGTTTTCTGCCAGCAGATTCAACAGTCACATTATTAAAAAAAAGAAAATGCAGCAAACTGAATCACCACATTGAACATTTGGCTGGAATCCCTCTTTTATTGATTTTTTTTTCTCCCCTTAGTGTTACTTGGCATATTTTTCTTTTACAAATGGGAGGTGGCTTTAAGTCTAATTTTGTACCAATGATTTCTGTTATTCTCTAGGTCAAATGAAACAAACCGAAAAGTTAGCTGTGCTGGTTTTGAACAGATTTCCTGTGATTCATAGATGTTTTGAAATAAAAAAGACCTGCTAAGTTTGGATAAGTCTGAGGTAGAGTATGATTGTATGTCCAGTTTGTCGTAGGCACACAGCCTGGTTAAAGAATTTAAAGAAAAGTTAAAACACTTTTCAGCTTTCAGCTCCTAAAGGCCGATACCGATAACTGATAACACACACATATACTTAAGATCATTACATCAATACTATGAACAAAACCAAAAACAGTTTTGACTCTTTTAATGAACAGATATTTATTTTTTTCTTATGAAAAATTACTGGCAAGCCTCTCAAACATTTTCGTAAAGCTATCAAACAAATGCCGTGTTGACTGAAATATATATGTTATCGGGGCTACTCGTCATGATATTGGACTTATCGGGATGACGTCATCATTTCCTGTTATCGGCCTGATAGTTATCGGGTTGATAATTATCGTGCATCCCTAGTTACCCTCCAGTTTCTAGTAATGTGTTGAATCGTCCTTCACCAAGTTTATCTCTGTATGCCAACCTTTAAATTTCACAAGCAGTTTCAAGGCCACAGACGAATTTTCACAACTGGAAGAAAATCTCTAATCTTTCTTGAGCTGGAGCTCAGCTCCTGTGATCTCAGTCAATTGGAGCAAATAACGGAGTCTTTTCTCCATCTTGGCTTGGTTTTATAGTCTTTAGAAGCAGACCCTTTTAAAAATCTTTCAGGTTTGCAAAAACGTGGAGTGTATGGTCTGCATTAGTTGTGTCGGCTTGCTGCAGACCAATATTTGACTCTTCTAAATCACCTTTCTGTTCCTCCCAGCATAGTTAAGGAAAGAGAAGCTACTCACCCCAGCTTTGAA
This sequence comes from Hirundichthys speculiger, assembly GCA_018398805.1. NCBI lineage: Eukaryota > Metazoa > Chordata > Actinopteri > Beloniformes > Exocoetidae > Hirundichthys > Hirundichthys speculiger. Next base: position 2,596,306 of record JAGFBZ010000865.1, read on the forward strand.
TAACTTATTTTCAGCTAAAATATATTAATCACTGCAGTATTTTTCCAGTGGGCTGCTCTTACCTGTTTGGTAAGGCAGTATAATTGTGCTCATGGAAGGATTTTTTTCCTACTGCGTGTGTTTTTCCACAGGGAGACACCGTTTATGAGACGGTTGTACCGTAGACGAGACAGAACTGGAGAAAATGGTCAACCCGATCGTACAGGAGTACTTTGAACACGGAGACACAAAAGAAGTCCAGGTAAACGATTTAAAACGAAGCGTTTTGTGTCTCTATAACTGTGTAATGTAGACCCAGAAGGAGTAGTTTTGGAGCACAATAATGCAACTCAGAGCCTCTGTCCACAGAAATGTGTATTAACAGGACTAGTTGGAAGTTCAGCAAACACCACATGCAGTTTTAGTTTATTTACTTTCACTTCTGCTTTGTCATTTTCCTCATCACCGGTCAGATGTTGCTGAAGGAGCTCAACCTGGGCCCCCATAAGTATGAGGTCTCCTCTTTGGCCGTGTCCCTTTCCCTCGAAGGCAAGGCCAGCCACAGAGAGCTGACCTCACGCCTGCTGTCCGATCTGTCCGGCAAGATGCTGTCACAGAGCGAGATGGCGCGCGCTTTCGACAAGATGCTTAAAGAGCTGCCAGACCTCATACTGGACACACCGGAGGCTCCACAGGTACAGACGAGCCTTGAATCTGTACGTTTTGTTATGTAGCTCAGGAGGACGGAGAGGCCCCGTAGGACCTGTCACGCTTAAAAGATTAAATATGTAAAAAATATAGACCAGATGAGTCCTTTTCTGTGCCCACTCAGAGAAAAAAAAAGATTCTTTTTGTACCCAGTCAGACGAGCACTTTGTCATTAGTGCTGTAGCGATGCACCAATATCGCAATACGATACGATACACGATATTCGGCTCACGATACGATAATTCATCTTACAATACATTTACATAATTTTAATATCGCAGAATTGATAAAATCGCTCAGCTCTAGTTGTCATGATGGTGGTTGATGCGTTTTCTGTAATTAAATCAGGCAGTTGCACTTACACATTAGACATGCGTCTTTTGTGTCTCACAGATGTTAGGCCAGTTTGTAGCCAGAGCCATAGCGGACCACGTCCTTCCCATGAACTTCCTGGATTGTTATAAAGGCAAAGTGGACTGTGAGCATGCCAGGTGAGCACCAGCAGATTGCACGTTTTCGGCTACTTTTTTTACGACTTGTTAACTGTGTTCCGCCTCTTTCCAGAGTGGCTTTGGACCGCGCTGAGGTGCTGCTGTCCATGAAGAGGGAGATGGTTCGTTTAGATAACGTGTGGGGCGTCGGCGGAGGTCTGAGACCCGTCAAACACCTCATCAAAGAGGCAAGTTCAGAACGAGCAGGAAAAGTGCACAAGCTTCTCCTGCGTCAACAAGCTCAGCACCTTTTTTTTTTTTTTTTTTTTTTTTTTTTTTAAATCATTATATAATACAAACAGAAGGGAAAAATGCATGCTGGGTAGAGGTCCACGGGCCAGCCCTCTGCTGTACTGCTGTGTCAGCAGAGCGGTTTTTCTCCCTGAGAAGCGGGAATGGTAAAAATGAGGGCACAGATGCACGCCCTGCCTTCAGTTGACACACACACCCATGTACACTTTCTAAACAAACACTGCACCAAAATGTGGATTTTTTTTCCCCTTTCTTTCTCTTTTTTTACTGTGTATCTGGTGATAGACGTGGACGTTTCAAAAAAGCTCTTCTTGCAGAATGATTTGTTTCACAGCTTTTGTAAGTGCCTGTGAGCATGTTGCTTTGGTATGCCCTCTCACAGAGGACTGTGTAGCCTTCAGACCTTTGGACTCTCCTGTCCACATTTGATTTCCTGGCTGGTACTGTGCAGCCTGAGGAGGAGCTTTAGAAGCGCTCTCTCTCTCTCGTATGTCACGCGTTATTGCTGGGTTTAGGCGACAGGAGCATAACATAACCAGTCCCCGACCACAGATTTAATGAAATTACTTTCTTCTTTGTGCATCATAGAAGCGTCGTAAATGGATATGTGGATGGATTTGAAATTAAATGGATATGTGGATGGATTTTTGTCTCCGACCGAAATCGTTTCCAGAGACATTTCTGCTGTCGCTGGATATTGGTGGGGACGTTGCTGGCGTCCCTACCCAATTCTGCACCCTCGCCTTCGTCCTCCTCTCTGTCTGCGTCCTTCTCTCGTCCACATCACAGCCTCCTCTTGTTTAGACTCAGAAACACACATTCCTGTGACTCATTGAATTGGACCCGGCATTCGCTCAGAATCACTGGTCTAGCTCAAATGGTTTTGAGCGCCTTGCAATGGTCACGATCTTCTCAGATACCAAGTGGTATGACTAATTGCTACATAAATAGGCTTTAAAGTACAACGCTGTTCCTTGATGTACATTCAGATTAGCAGCGAGAGGGACATAACCAAGTATACTCAGAAAGGAAGCAGAGATTAAAAGATTAAAGCACACTTTCAAAGCAAGATGTTTTTTTTTCTTTTTTGACCTGCCAGAAAGTATATGTGTGAAAGGCCTTATTTTCCCAAGAACATCAGATTAATATGTTGAAGCTGTACTTGTTGTCACCAGCTCTGCTCAGCTACTGTAATGTAACATTTAAGTGTCTAATGGAAATAACAGAGACTTGTCTCTGACAATTTGGTGCACTTCATTCAAACAGCTAATCTTTTAATTTGTGTGTTTTCTGCAGATGAACCTCCTGCTCAAAGAGTACCTGATATCAGGAGACGTGTCGGAGGCAGAGCACTGTCTGCGAGACCTGGAAGTCCCTCACTTCCACCATGAGCTGGTCTATGAGGTAGTTCACACCATTATGTTCTATCAGTCTTGAAAAGTAGCTGTTTTTCTCGACGTGTTATTCTCACATTTATTACAGGAATCATGCTGAAAGCCACAAATGGCATCTTTGTCAGAATGTCTTTATCCTCAGCCAAGATGGCTGAAGAGCTCAACTGTAAAATTGAATCTCTGCCATGACTGTCATTTCTGTTTCTGCCAAGGACATCGTGTGTTTGGCAGCGACTTTGTCTCATTTGCATTAAACGTAGTCACAGAGCTCAGAACAAATCAATTCAAAATGTGTACTTGCATAAACATACAGCGAATGCATCGTGATTTTAAAATTGTGCCGAGTGAAAAGATGGGCAGGCTGCCTCCTTCTGCTCCGTGCTGCGTCAGTGACATAACGGTTTTCAGACTTGAGTAGCCCTAAACAAGTGACAGTGTTGTCTTTTGTTTTCCCCAGAGTTTTTTTTAAGTCTGTGCTCACTTAAGACGCCCAGATTTACTTCAGTCATTTCTGCCTTTCTTTTGATCTAAAGAAATATCTACCTCTGTTTTATATTTTATACATTTAAATTTCTTTTTTTTTTTAACCTCTATGGGTGAAATCGGATGTTCCTGTTTCGGTATTTCAAAAGATTAAAAGAGTTATTTCTATTGGCCGTTCGGTATGATCTCTTTCTTTTGTCTTTGTTTTGTTTTACGCTCATCTTCCTTCTGCTTTTCATCTTTGCTCCAAGGCCAGTCTAATAACAGTTCAAGAGTAAACAAAATGTTGGATTTAAAGTAAAGTTAGATGTCCCAGGTGGCAGCTTTGAGTTAATAAGTGAAGGATGAAGGATTGAATGAAGGATTCATGAAGAATCAGACAATTTGTAAGTTAAGGATTCAGTCCGATTCAGACTCCGATGCACCAGGAGTGTGTGAAGTATGTAGTTTTTTTTTTTTTGTCCCTATCTGACAGTATGGATGTTGGATGACACTGTTAAACACTACAGCTGCACACCCCCACATCTCTGACATTTAATGACTTATGAGCTCAGTAAACTTGGGGTTGTAAATTCTCCTGAATCTCCTCTGTTTAGTGAGTATCTTACGTTCACCTAACATTTTTAATGGTGTTTTTTTTCTTTTCTTTTTTATATGTCACATTCATATCCAACATTCTTAACATGATTTAGTTTCCTAGTTTGGCGTCGGATGGAAAAGCACCGACTTGAACTTTAGATGCAGACAAAAAAAAAAGCTCACCTCATGATTTCCTCTTGTAAGTTTCTGACCAGCAAAACTTGGATGGCATCAAGAGGTGGTATATGATCTGATGGGAGCTGTAATAAGTCTGGTCCGTGCTATGCAGATGTTTGCAGCTGCCTTCTACATTAATGCATTTGATTCTGCTCATCTGTCAGGCTATAGTGATGGTGCTGGAGTCGAAAGGAGACACCGCCAGTCATATGATGATGAAACTTCTGCAGTCCCTCTGGAAAACGGGTCTTATCACTGTGGATCAGATGAACAGGGTTGGTCTCTTTGTTGCGTAATAACTGAAAGCTGAAATACATAAATGTTTTAGATTATATGTACTCGTCCTTTTTTTTTTGCAAAATGGACAACTGGACACAATCGTACCTTTTGTGTTTACTCGCAGGGCTTCCAGCGTGTTTATGATGAGCTCCCTGAAATCAGCCTGGACGTACCACATGCCCACACGATCATGGAGACCTTTGTGGACCTCTGCTACCAGGAGTCTGTCATCACCAAACAGCTGAGAGATGCCTGTCCCTCCAGGTTGGTTCGACAAAAATAAGCTTTGCATTTTTCCGTCTTCTGAATTCGACCATTATATTCGAAAAATATCTATTTTAGTTAAATTAACATGAGAAAAAAAACCAAACATACTCTGCAACTTTGAAACTAAGGTTTTCTTGACTGTGAAGGAACACAGCTTCTGGTGAAGGACGTTTTTTTGTTTTGTTTTGTTTTTTTTTGCCTCCCATGACTAAGGTCAGAATTTGACCTTGCAAGAAGAACTGGTTAAGTTTATTTTCTAGTAACACGTTTCAAACTTTCTCTCCACTAGAGGGCGGAAGCGTTTTGTAAGTGAAGGAGACGGTGGCCTGATCAAGAACTGATCCACAAGAGGAAGAGCAGAAGGAGGAGGGGGGAGGAGGGGGAGGGGTGTCCACTGGTTCTCTGACCCTGTTTCAACCTCCGCATGTTTCCCCAAAAGTGGGCATGTTCCTCTCCTGATAATGTCGTTACACAAACCAGCATTTACGTTCAGTGAGAGTAAGCTGAAGAGTGGCCAGAGCGTTCAGTTCCTTTCATCTAGTTAATCACTGTTTTTGACAATTTTTGAAGAATACTCCATTTCTGGGGTTGACGTGACCCTTTCGCCTCAGTCTTTGTACCGGTCAAGAATAATACATGTGGGAGCTGTGGGGAGACATTTGGACTGGCTGGGGTTTCTTTTTTCTTTTTTTTTCCCCTTCTTCCTTTTCTTCTTCTTTTTCTCTCTATTCAAGGCTTCGCCAAGCCTTCTTTTTTTTTTTTTTTTTTTTTGGGTCCCATACAGTGCGCCATAAATGGTGGGATAAAACCCTTGGAGAACGGAGCATACTGTCCAGTCAGGGAGCACTTGGTTATTCAGCTCAGCAGCAAGGATCTAAACCTTTTTATTTTCTGCTGCAAATTGTTTGAAACAATTTCTAGGACATCTTTCTTTGTATGTTCTTTTTCAAGTTGTTCTATTGATACTTCATGAACAGTGAATTTTTTCTTCTTTTTTTCTTTTTCTTTTGAAAGTTGGTCACTGAGCCAAGTGTTTACTTTGTAAAGCAGCAGTCTAAGCAAGAGGTGTCTGGTCATGCTTTGGGTTCTTATTTGAAAGTTGGACAAATATAGTTCAGAAACCATTTCTGAAAATGAGAAATTGGGATTTACGTGTGCTAATGTGGGGGTTCATGATAATTATGTCAAAATTAAAAAAAAAAAAAAAAAAGCAATATTATCAACCCTAAGTTTGCTTGCACTTGCAATGAATGCATCTACTGCCATATGGGAAGCAGATGATTCTGAACAGGTAACTTTGAATAATTATAATAATTTAAGAAAAAAGACTTGATGCAGGCAGCATTAGGAAATGGTCTTCAAACCAAGTTGGAATTGGTTTCATGCCTGATAAATCTGGTTCCAGCACTTCAATACATTGGAAAGCAGTTTGTCAGTTAGACTTTTCTACCCATGTCCAACAGTTTTACATGTTGTGCAAAGTTATGCAAAATATTTCATTCAAAAATCTTTCATTCAATAAAAAGCCAACAAACAAATGTCTGCATTCTTGTTGTTTGTGTCAGCGGTATGAGTGAAAGTTTCAGCAAATGAATGTGACTGAGCAAGAAAAGATCTAAATCATCGGTTGTGATCTGTCAGACTTAACTTTTCCTGTTTTAGGTCAGTTAGTATTACCAACAATTTTCAGTTTGCTAAATGTCAGAATAACGAGAGAATTATTTTTATTACTTTCTTCTAAGACACATTTCTGTATTTAAAGAAGTCACTAAGTTCATTTTCCTGCCTTTTCAGGAATGTGTGTGTGTTACTCTGCGATAGATAAGCAAACCAGAGTAGAAGCCAATCTGTCACAGAGCGTTTGAGTGATCACACCTGTATAGCTAGATAGGCGTTGACCTAGGCTATAAAAAGCTTGTCTTCCTTTGTTCTCTGATTTTCTCTCATCGGCTCAAGAAAGTCCCAGACTGCTGCAGGAGTATGTCATTGTGCCTCTTTTTCTTGTAAATAAATATTTTTATGCATTTTAAAAGTTGGCTTGGAGCAGCATCCTTTATATCCTGACACTTCAACACTGCACAACGAAATCAAGAGAAGAAAAGGCCTCAAAAGCCACATCATTGTCGCCAGGAGATCTCCAAACTTCTGGCAACAAAAACTACAATATCAGGAAGAAAATTGTGGACCTCCACACATCTGGTTCATCCTTGGATACAATGTCCAGATGCTTGAAGGTGCCACATTCATCTGTTCAAACAATCATGCAAGTATAAACACCATGTCCAGCCATCATACTGCTCAGGCAGGAGACAGGTTCTGTGTCTCAGAAATGAATGTGTTTGAGTCCAAAATGTGCATATGAACCCCAAAACAAAATCAAAGCCTGGTGAAGATGCTGGCTGAAGCTGGTAAGAGTGTCATTTTCAACAGTGAAATGAGTACTGACATGGGCTGAAAGGCCACTCAGCAACAAAGAAGCCATGACTCCAAAAGAAACAAACAAACCAACAAAAAAAAAAAAAAAAGATTTCAGTTTGCAAATCCACATGGGGAAAAAGACCTTAATTTTCAGAGACGTGCGCTGTGGTCTGATAAAATTTTAATTGAACTGTTTTGTTTTTTTTCCATAATGACCATCCTCACATTTGGAGGAAAATGGGGGAAGTTTGCAAGCCTGAGAACATCATCTCAACTGTGAAGTATGGGGGTGGCAGCATTATGTTGTGGAAGTGTTAGGCATAAGACATAAGTCAGGAATTTGAAGATTGGATCTATTTATGAGTCACTGACCCTAACCACACCACCAAATAAGTTACAAAGTGGCTTAAAAACAACAAAGCAAATATTTTAGAGTGGCCATCACAAAGCCCTGATCTCAATGCTATAGAAACTTTGTGAGCAGAGCCGAAAAGATGTGCGTGAGCAAGGCAGCCTACCAACCTGACTCTGTTCCTCCAGTTCTGTCAGCAGGAATGGATCAAAATTCCAGTAAAACTATTGTGAGAAGCCTGTGGAAGAAAACCCAAAACGCGTCATTCCTCCATGTTACATCAGATCTGCTCCATCTGTTCACTGTCCTGCTGTTCTCTAGCTGGTTACTTCAGTGCGGCTCCATCTAGTGGCACAGATGTGTAATAACAACAGAAAGTCTGTTCCTTGATTACAAAACAAAGCCTGTTTGCTAAAATTGAAATATAAAAAAAAAAAGGATTTTTTTTTTTGTGTTAGATTAAAAAACGGAAAAAAATAAAAAGTCACTTTTTAATTTTTAAAATTTTTGATGGACAATCAAAAATGGAAAAAACAAATGATACACAGATAATTACGGATTGATAAAGCTACTGAACTTTAACATGGACATTTTCATTTTAAAATTCTCCCAGATGGAGGATTCAACAGAAACAAGGTTTTTTGTAACAACTGACAAGTTGAACTCCCCGTTAAAAGTTTCTGCTGTTACCTCAGAAATGACCTGTTTTAATGTTCTGATTGTGCTGAGCCACAATCATTTTGTTGGTTTTTGTTTGTAGACGTTTTTTTTTTTTTTTTTAATTTATAAAAACAGGATGACATTAATGCCCTGGCAGTGGCAATAAGCTTTATTTTATTTAACATTTTTTAAGATTAGATTTACACTAAATATGTGTTACTGACAAGTGCTGATGTTAAAAGTGTTTGAACAACAAATGTTATGGCACTTTAGTTCATATGGCAGCAGAACATTTCAATAAAAGTGACCTTTACACTACTTTTGAATTTGTTATTTGATTTTTCGTATACAATGCGATTAATTGTGATTAATCAGGGGAATTATGCGATTAATCATGATGAAAATTTTTAATTGTTGCCCAGCCCTAATTATCATATTACATTATATTAGGAACTAACAACTACTTTTCCTCAGTATTCTGTATGTTTGAGGTACTTTATAGATTTAATGAGCCCAATGTGGAGCTGTTTGGCCTTAAAACCCAGAAGCATGTTTGAAACACCTCACAGCCACTGTCAAGCACGGCGGTGGAGGGCTGATGGTTTGGGGTTGTTTTGCAGCGCAGCTGTTAAGTTTGACCATAAACTCCTCTCAATACCAGAACGTTCTGAAGACAAATGTGAGGCCATCTGTCTGACAGCTGAAGCTTGGTTGAAAGAGCGTCATGCAACAGGACAACGATCCCAAACACGCCAACAAATCAACATCATAATGGAGGGAAAATAAAAGAATCAAGGTTTTAATGTGGCCTATAAATTCCAGACATCAACCTGACTGAAATGGTGGGACGTTAAGACAGCTGTGAATATCTGAATCTCTGAAAGCCTCAATGAACTGAAGCAACGTTGTAAATGGGAAAAACTTCCTGATCTGATTTGCAGCACTTCAGTGTGGTCACATAGGTGTCAGGCGTTAGTGTTGATGACAAAAATTAAGCATTCTAAATATAATAAAACCACTTCAGCTACGTACCTACATTTATAGATCTATTATTTATAGATCTATGGCTGATCTCAGTCCATGTCAGTGATGTTTCTGTCTCCTGAGTATAATTTGTGACGGTACAAACATTAGTTCCACATCTCTATGGAACTAAAAAGTTTACAGTCACATTTGTGTTTCCTCAGTGGTTCCTGCAGTTGCTCCTTCAAGGAGCTCGGCTCTGAATGGGAGAGGTTCAAGACACATTTAGATGAGAGGAATTTCAGTAACATAAATGAGTTTGGCTGAAGATGGAGAACAGTGGAAAAAAAAATCAAATGACGAGATATTAAAAGTTAGAATGAATTTCTCTTTGGATCCATGTAGTGAAAATGGAAACAAGAAGTCCATCTTGTATCCTGTCACCATTTAACGAACCAAGATTGATTTTCTTACTGTGATCTTTAAGAGAGATCTTTGAAGAAGAATATTTAGAAATTGTGAATTTTGTCAATTTTATTTATACCTGCTTGAGGTATTTTAGGTTACTTCCAGCATAACTTCTTTTAAATATAACAGTTTTGTTTAGTATTTTTGGTTTAATCTGAGTTTGTGCGTAATGCTCCTCCAGGTGGCGCTAACTTAGCTGTGAGCGTTTAAACAAGGCCTTATCTGGGGAACTCCTTTACCAATGTTGGTGATTGACACGTCAATTAAATTTTCTAATCAATAGACTCTATGGCAGTTCACTATTCAGACATTATTGTATGTTTTCTAAAGATTGCATTTGAAGTTCTGTTTCTGTCCTTCTACCTGCAGCTGAAATGATCCAAGAGAACCAAAATGATCCAGAGGCTTTGAGACTGTATGAAGTGAGTGAAGTTTTTCTTGAATATTTTTCTATAGAATCTTATTAATAACGGCCAAACATGACACAGAATTAAAAGTGGTTGAAAGAAATTACAAACAAGATAAGTAATCCATTTATGATGATCTCTTGTTTCCCTGCTACACTGCTACATTATAATCACTGACGTTAGTTATAGTATCCATACATTTATGAAAATGTAGTTTTTTCATGAACCATCACTTTAACAATGCAATATTAAGGAAATATTTACTTGTAAAATATATGATATAATGACATTCCCTTTTCAGAGTAAACAAGTTACCTTCCTTTTTAAACATTTGAATAACACTATAATATAGTCAACAGAATTCTTTTTGGAGAACACACACACAACACATAATACAATACATTCAATTATAATGCAGACATGTCAATACTTGTTATACATTGATTTATGGATCTTTTTTTTCAGTGGGAGGAAACCGGAGCACCCGGAGAAAACCCGTATTTAGATATAAAAACAGAGAAAACAGACAGTACAGGTGTGTTCAAAGTTTGGTCTTTTGCGTGCTGTTGACCATGACAGTATTTACAAGATGAGACACAAACATAGATCTAAAAGAAGATGTTGTTTGTCCTCATTCCTGATATCAGTTCTTCTTGGTTTTGTGTTTACGCTGCTGCTCCTCTGGTGGAAGATCTTCACTCTTTTGTGGACGTTTGTGGTGACAGGAGGAATTTTGATTTGCCTCTTGCTCTTGTGTTGGCGGCGATGCGCTGGTGTGAAGATCTTTTTCAAACGCCTCCAAAAAAAAGGCTTCTTTTGGGTTGTGGGGTCTGGATCTGATGTTGAGACCTCTTCTTTTTGTGGGAGGAACTGGTTCTTGATATCCATAGGTTTCTCCAGTTCCTCTGATTCACAGACTTCATCAATGATCTCAAGTTGGTGGATGGAGACCCCCTTGAGATCAGAGACATCTTCTTATCTTCTGATATGACTTTGACCCAAGTCATACTGTTTAAAGGCAATGCTACCAAATACTACGGAAATGCATTTAAAATTCTGACTTTGAGGAAAATAATAATAAAAAAAAATCTCTCTCTCAGTATTCTGGCAATTAGGAAATAATAATTCTAAATGACTAAAACAGGGAACATTTATTTTGAGAAAAAAACTATTTTTTTTTTTTGCATCCAGCGCACGTTAACTTCTGGGTTCAGCTGTAAGTGATGATTTAAGTGTTGTGGTATGTGCTATATGCACACTTTTCCATATATACCACAGGGTTGGAGTTTATGGCAGTTGATTAAAATGTATAGCTCTGACCATTGTCTCCATTTGTGGTACATTTAATGACACCTGTATTTTTCTATATATTACATTTTTGTTAAGTCTATAGCATTAATTCATGGTAAAGTAACTTTATATTTGACTCTCTGGGTACATTCATTCTCTAATACATGTCCAAAAGAATACAAAATCTTTATATTTTGTGCACCTGTAGTTACTTTTGAATACTATAATATTGGATCTAAAGTCTTTCAACTCACCTTTAATACATTCGTACATTTCTTATACTTAAATAAAACAACGCATTTCCCTACAAATTCAGTTTATCACTTTTTTCTTCATATGATGTGATTTATTTCCCTGTGTTTTCTCTCAGCAGCGAAAAAAACTGTCAAGGTAGGTTGTGACATCATCGACGTACGCTACGGAGAGGAGGACACGTCAGTGGAAACCCGTAGTAACCAGGAAGTGGCTAGTAATCTTAGCCAGCAGAGGATAATGAGCAGCTGAAACTGGGTATTTGACAGGTCAGTGACAATTTGCTCAATGAACTTTCATCTAGAACGGTGAACCGGGTCCGTGTTATACTGGCCGGCTGGCTAACTTAACTCATTTGTTGTCATGATTGTCAAAACTTATTTTAGCATAGTAGCGTGCAGGCTGAAAGGCAGCGTTGCGTTAGCAGAGCGTAACAACAAATGAACGCGTTAAGACAGGTGCCCATTAATGGGTTTTTGAATGGGCAAACTTTGCATATGCGCTGAGTCCGATTTATACAATTTTCTGCGACGTAATAACACCGTCCACGACTGTGACTGTACAAGCTTATGGCTACCGAGAGGGTTTTACATTACAGATGAACGTGCTCCACGAGGCTCACACAAAACATGCCATCATTTCAACATTCTGAGCTTATGAATACGTGTACAATAATAATTATCGTGAAATATCTAACCAAAGTCAGTGTGGTGTAATAGTGTTACGGAATCAAGTCTGTTCACTGTTCCCATGAGCCCGAAACACTTTATACCAGCACAGAACATAAACTCATCTGTGAGAAACACGGCGGTGGTAGTATCATGGTTTGGTGCTATTTTGCTGTATTTTGGCCGGTATGTATTTGTGTATTAATTATAGTAGCAGTGTGGATTGGCAATTCATCTAAACCGACATTCTGAATCTAGAATTGATCCATGCACAATTATTTCAAAGTTTTAATTGTTTGAAATATTCAATAAATGCCCATAAACAGTTCATGTGTGCTCCCCTTTGCTTATTTTAAAACCATAAAGATATGTGGTATTTTATTAGAAAAATATTCCAGTTTTAATAGTTGAGCATATTTGCAGTAAAAACGTTTTCAGTGATCTATAATTAATCATTATTAATCATAATTAAGGGAATTTGCTCAATTGATCATGATATTGATTTGAATTTGTGTCACTCAGCCCTATGTAGTACTGTTTTCTGAATTAAAAAGGATTTAACTGCAATTGAAACAGGTTTTAATTAAGCTGGATCATATGTAGACAAGTTGAGTATTTGGGCCAATAGGTAGTGAAACTACTTAAGATCTCCAAAGTGTCGCTGTTCTGAGCAGAGGATGGGCCTAAATGCTTCCCAGTTGAGTTGCAGGACTCATGAACAGTTAGTGGGTTTGAGGTAGCCTGTGTTTTATTACATTTGCCATTTACAGATTTGTTATACAGCAGTGATCTTCACTGGTTTTCAGGAGAGCGTCCTTTACTGGACAGCATCACTCAAACCATGAACCATATGTTCTTACTCAGCACTCTGTTGGCCTAAATGTTGCACAGAAGCACATGTGTTTATGTAAATATGTAAATGAGAAACACATTGTGCTTTGTACACCTTAGACAAGGTCAAAAGAGTCTGTAAGACCTCTTGACCAGTTTCATCCAACATATATAGTGTTCAGCAATTCTGACTTTGTGAAAAAAATATAACTTACTTTAATACTAGAACAAATAAGCAAGCTTGCAATTTCCAGACTTTCCTCATGTTCAAATTTAATATTGCAGTCCATGTTGTTTCTCTTTATCTATTCTTTCTTTCTTTGGTGAGAAATAAATTAATTGTTAACGTGAATAATATCCTAAATAGCCAAGCATCTGACGTTGAAAATGACAAAACATACATTCAAGAGTGCAAGAGTGTTGCTTTGTTGGTAGTTATTGTCACATTTTGTAAATGATGTATGAAATGGTTGCATGCCTCAACTATAGTGTACTGTACAGTATATGGTACACAGACACACACACACCTTCTCTAATCAGCTCAAATTTTCCCAAATCTGTCAACTGTTTATCAATTCAAAAGGGTAACTGTCAGTGTGATGATGCTGCTCCTTTAATCTTTTTAGCATCCAAAGGTTTAACAAGGGTTAACAAGCTTTCAAGCAGCACTCTGTAACAGCTTGTTACATTAAGGGTACGGATGCATGGTGCAGGATGCTGAAAAGAAATTGCAGTTCAGAAATGCCAAAGCACTTTTGAAGGAGTTTAAGAACAGGGTCACCATGTACTTTGTTCCCCAGGAAGCACAGAGAAGTTGGATTTCAAGTCTCTCATCTGAAGAAAAGAAAAATCTTTTTCGAGAGTGTGTTTTATCTTTGTATAGAAAAGAATATTTACAGATATTTGTAAGACCTGCTCATTTTTGAAGTTTCGAGTTACACTAAAGTTGGTATCTAACCAGAAAAGGGAAACTTGTGAAGAAGTGATGGGGGATCAGACTGTTTACTGCTTAGCTGTAGTAGAAATAATGTGACAAATCAACTTCTTTAGATGAATTGTAAGAAAAGCTTAACACTTTTAGGGGGCTGGAAATAATAATGCACCTTTTTTCCCTTTTTCTTTCTTTCAGAAGGGCAGTATGGGAAGGCAGAGGAAGAGAGTGGTGACAGGTGAAGCTGGTCCTCTCCCAAGAAAAGATGATAAACCCTCTGCATTTCATCCCAAAGAGAAGAAAAAGAAAGTTGACATTGGAAAAATGTTTATCAACATCTCTATAGGTCTTTGTATATTCAGCCTAATCTGGTTCTTTTATGCCATCTACATGCGATCAAGTCTCGCCAAACGAGTGATAACTTTGCACCCGTCACCTCGTGTCCAGGATCAGAATAGCAGCAGTGCAATGGTTTCCCCAGATAGGTTTTGGGGCTCGTATAGGCCTCAGGTCTACTTTGGGATGAAGACTAGGAGTCCGACGTCAATGGTGACAGGTAGGTTGACACATTCGGAGTCAAGCAAAGTATTATTGTAGTTGAAGGAAACTTAATTCCCTTTTCTCTTCAGGGATTATGTGGATGCGTCAGTTTTCTGATCTGGACATGAACCTAAGGCACACTTGCGAACAGGGAGACCATTTGCAAGGCTATGGCTGGCTGATGCACGATGGACTCACCTTTGGCGTACAAGAAATCAGAGATAATGACTTCACACTCACAACAGAGTTTGTTAAAAGGAAGGGAGGGGATCACGGAGGAGACTGGACCTGGAGGATCACAGCCAAGCAGCATGTGAGTTGAAACTGTGTTCATTTTGACACCCTGCATGTGTGCACATCTCTCCTATGATCAAAAGAAGTAACTCTAAAAGGCTTGAGTCAAGACAGCTGGACTTCTTTTTCTTTGTTCCTGAAGACGTCTCAGCTTCCACCCAAAAGGTTTTGTCAATTCATTATGACTGGGGAGTTTTTATAAGCTGTGAGGTCACATATAAATCAGTGAGCCTCCCATTATGTCTGTACGTCATTATGTTGGATTCAGGCAGCTAAATTAAGTGTGTCGTCTGCGTCCGTCTCCAGAAACTTTGAATGGGGTGACATCATCTCTTACTGAACTGAATTGTGGGTTCTGTGCGTTGTGTCGATTGCATTGGCTTTGCCAAAAGCTAAAGGATTTTCAACTTTTCATGCATCAGTACATGCGTGAGTTGCGGCTACATATCTATAACTATCCAATTAAATTGCATATGGAGGTGAAACTAATTCAAAGTATGTGGTTTATTTGTGTAGAGAGCAGGAAGAAATTTGATTGGTTGTCTTTAGTATGATGAAGAAATGTCAACAACACCAGCCCCTGTGTGAATCCAGTGTTAGTCTTTTGTCCTCTGTAAGTTGTTTACCTGGCTTTGGCCACATGAATCGAGGTGCAGAGTTGTTGTGAAACCTTCCAGGTTGGAGATTCAATGCGTTGTAGGTGTTTGATGGATGAATAATTTAATTGTTGGCTTTTCACATTTGACACATAGTTTCTTTTACTTTTCCTTTTTCACACCATCTGTCTTCCTTGTACAAAATGTGTACATTTTTCGCTTCAAAAGAGTGTTTAGTTTCCCTCATGTAAAGGTCCGTGCCCTCCTGGATGGAAGGTGAAACATCTTCAAGAACAAAGAAAAAGAAGTCCACTTGCTTTGATTCAAACCTTTTGGAGTTACCATGACCTGCTTGACTGAGAGTCTACACCAGCATAGATCAAAAAACAGTTTTTAGAATAACCTAATTTAAAGATGTAAGGATGTTTTCTTTTTCTGTCTTTACCCACCAGAGTGCTGCGCCTCAGGCACCAGTTATATCCCTGATGTTTTACGCTGCAGCAGACACGCAGGGCTCACTGCACGCTCACGTGGAGGAAAGAAATCGTCTCGCTTCCATCACTGGTTTCTCAGAGGAGCTTGGGAACTTTAAAATCACTTTTGGAAAGCCTGTTACCGGGGAATTATCCAGCACTAAATATGCCAGGTTAATGCATGAATACATGATGGAATGAAGCTATGAGATGTGGTATCTGGTAGGGACGTACACCAACATCACTGCCAGTGCTCAGTATTATCATTTGAAATTTTTTTTTAGTGATTGTCTTTATATTGAGGCTATTCACACCAAAAGTAATCTCATGGCACTTTATAGTGTGTGTAATGTAATTAAATACAGGAGCAGTTAAATAGTAAAACAGTAGAATGGAATATGGTTTATCACAACCCAATTATAAGGGTTAAAGATATGCAGTAACGAATGTCTCAGCAACAAATGAGCCCAAAGTCATTTGGTCAGTGGTATCATTTTCAATAAAAAGAATCCAGCTGCATTTTGCAGCACTATCAGCAACATTGTTTAAGATGCATTCTTAAGCAGATGTGTCTGAAAACTAAATGTAATGAAATGCAAAATAATTTATCACAGAATATCTTTTAATGAGCTCAAAAATTCAAAGGCAGTGCTTTAAGATTGTCTAGTTTCTATGTTTGCATAACTGCTGAGGTAAAAAGCAATTACCACTAGATGGTAGCAGAAGACATTTCCAGCATTTGTGTGATCACACAAGTGTCTTTACTGTACATTGTTAAATCTATGAGGAATATAACTGTCGTGAAGCCAAAGAAAATCAGATCCTTTGCATGAGGAATTGCTGCTTTTGAAGCAGCACCAATGTCACTTAATCAGTGAAGGTTTTTATTTGTACACAGAGGGAACAGGCACTGAGTGAAATATGTTGTGAGCGGTTCCGAGCTGTGCCAGCTCTCCGTAGCATTTACAGGGAGAATTGATATTTCAGCTGTTCAAGAGGCCCTAGAGGAGCAGCATTTTTAAATAGAAAGGAGTTCACCAACAGAAATGATGGAATGGCTAGAATTCAGACGTTTTTATGATAATAAGAATATAATTTCAGTGTTACTAGTAGCTTGACCTCTGAGTCATCAGAACAGTAAGAGAGCTACAATGAGGTGAGGAACATATGTAGTTGGAATTGATTAAAACTTCACTTTGAAGTTATGTTGAATAGCTTTCAATTCATTGACTTAAAAGAAAAAAGTAGTTAACACTTGCCTCTTTTTTTTCAGCTACAACTACCTTCAAACTGTCTCTCCCGGCTTGGAGAAGCTGACGGACATTGTGAAGCTTAGCCTGAACCGCAGGGGTGTCTACAGCCCCCCTTCTGGTGAGAAAAGGCATTACATAGCTGTAGATACCTATAAACCTCCCCACCAACAACACCAACAGAAACCTGCTGACACGAGGAAAGAAAGTGACTTTGTAGTTCATCAGGTGACGGTTCAAACACCATTCCAGATTGAAGTTCTGTTTGAATCCGGGAGCTTCTACAATCGCCCCAACCAACTGGTGGGCTCCATCATGACTCAGGAGCTGGAGAAGAGGAAAGCTAAGTTTAATGCAAAGTTTGAGAAGATTTTTGGACTTGATAGCAATGGTTACAATCAGGCACATGTTAAATTTGCCAAAGCGGCCCTCAGCAACATGCTGGGTGGAATGGGTTACTTCCACGGCCAGTCGGTGGTACAATCGGTCTACAATGAATACCCACTCCTGTACCCTGAAGGTGCTTTGTTCACCGCTGTCCCATCACGCTCATTCTTTCCCAGAGGCTTCCTCTGGGATGAGGGCTTTCACCAGTTACTGCTGAGTAAGTGGGATCCCCAGGTGACAAGGGAGGCGATTGCTCACTGGATCGACCTCATGAATATGGAGGGATGGATTCCCCGGGAGCAAATTCTTGGAGATGAGGCTCGCAGTAAAGTCCCAGCTGAATTTGTAATTCAGCGGAACGAGAACGCAAATCCTCCCACGCTCTTCCTGGCTCTTCAGGAACTCATTGACCAGTTCTCTGCGCATCCAGATGCGGAAGCATCGCAGCCAACCTTGCCTTTCCTCCGACGACTCTTCCCAAGACTGAAGACCTGGTTTGAATGGTACAACACCACGCAGACAGGGCCGAAACCCAATTCTTACCGTTGGCGTGGCCGTGACAAAGGACACTAATCTTTTCCTCAATCCCAAGACCTTAACCTCTGGTCTAGATGACTACCCACGATCCTCACACCCCTCAGCAGATGAGCGGCACGTGGATTTACACTGCTGGATGGCTTTGTCTTCAGGCATCATGGCGAGCATAGCTGAGCTTCTCGGCGAGCCTCATCAGGACTACAAACTCTCACATGACATTCTCAGTGACAACAACCTTCTCGGTGAGCTTCACTGGTCAGAGCAGCTCCAAGCTTTCAGTGACTACGGGAACCACACGGAGCTTGTGTCCTTACAGCGGGAGAAGGTGTACGTACCTCCCGGACAGCCACGCCATCAGTTCCCTGTGGCGCGCCTGGTGCGCTCTGTCCGCAAGGTCCCCAAGCTGCAGTACGTCAATGCTCTGGGTTACGTTAGCTTGTTCCCGTTCCTACTTCAAATCCTCAAACCGGACTCACCCAAACTGGAACATATCTTCAGAAAAATGAGAGACTCCAACAAGCTGTGGACACCCTACGGCTTACGTTCCCTCTCGAAGGATGATCCTCTTTACATGAAGCGAAATACAGAACACGACGCCCCCTACTGGAGGGGGCCGATATGGATTAACATCAACTACTTGGCAGTCAGAGCCCTCAACCACTACAGCAACACTGAGGGACCATACCAAGAGAAGGCAGCTGCTCTTTATGAGGAACTCAGGACTAACATCATCAATAATGTTTATAGGCAGTATATTGAAACAGGGTATATCTGGGAACAGTACAATGACAGCACTGGCAGGGGTCAAGGAAGCCACCCCTTCACTGGCTGGTCTGCCCTCACTGTATTAATGATGGCTGAGCAGTATTGATTCGGTCTCAACTTCTTTTCTTAAGATAATGGCCTTTATTTATGTAGATGTGATTGAAGCAACATTGTTATTGAATAATCTTGAAATAATCCGCTGACAAGATTCGAGAGAGAAATTTATTAATTGAAATAACAGTTTTCACACGTGTTCATTGAAGAGAATTTTAATCAACCATAAGAGCAGCTGCCCTGTTTTTGCTGTATAAGGACCTGAGCACTGTCTAATACTGTACAACAATGATCATGTTCAGGAGATCGTCACTCATCTGGTTGTTTTGTTACTCTTGTAAGTGAAAAGCAACAGCAGATGTTTGTTTTTCTTTAAATTCCAGGTCTAAATGATAAAAGGAGGTTTTGATGAAAGGTATGCTTTTAGAGTAGATCTGAGGTCAGTTTTAAATGGGTGATTTTTTTTTTTATTTCTTTTCTGATTCATGTTTTTGGTGATGCCATTCAAGTTGTACTTTCACTTGACAAATAAGAGCCATTATCTGTAACTGTGCCATTTTCTTAATAATTATATCTTTGACTTTTTTTGTTCTAATGATCATATTTTATATATTTTTTTCTATCACATATTTTGGCAAATTTTATGTAAACATTCTTCAGTTTGACTGGCCAGGGAATACAACGCTGACAGTGAATTTGGATTTGTTTTGTCAAAATCTGTAAATTGTTCAAATATTTATTTGTCAGACTCCACTTTTTTTTTTTTTTTGATGAGCCACTGTTTGACCAGTGTTGGAAGGAAATTGTTTAATTAAACTTGGTTTTGACTTAAAATCTCTGGCTCTGTCCTTAAAATCAACGTGAATCCCAGAATATAAAACATAATAGTTTCTTTTCAAATGGATATTGATATTGTTATTATTACGTGGGATAGCGGTTACTTGAAATACAAGACAGTTTCAGAGTAACAGACTAAAGCCTTAAACATTCACTGCAGGTTATTAATGAAGCCATTGGTTTTGTGTTACATCATATATATACATTTATTGCTGTCAGTTGGTTTGATTCATTTTCATTTTGTGCATATTTACATTTCAAGTGTAATCTCATATTAGTGAACTTGATCATATTGGCTGAGAATAAAAATTAAAGTGAAGTCTTAACTTGTCTTCAAACCTGTCCATTACAGATTCGGACCAGATTGTTGGTACTCATTTAAATCATTTAAACAATAGTTCATGCTGCTGTCAAATGAATAAATCAAAAGCAGTTTTCTTACATATACCTGCTTACCTTTTAGTATGAGATGGAATAAACCAATAAAAGTGTGAGAAGAAAGGATTTATACGTTATTTTTCAATTACAATTAATATTTTTCATCAGCCATTCAGCCCATTTAAAGAGAGAACATTTACCGTTGTGTAGTTTGGTATCCTCGTGTGCATTGAGCTGAATATGGACCAGAATAAACAAAAGAGAGAGAGTTGTCTGAGGAGCTCAGAAAGAAACTTTGATAAAAGCAACACCAAAAGACAATCTCCTGCAGCTTCATGTTCCTGTGAATACATCGGCAAATATGAAGACGATTAAGGTCCATGCTGCAGGAAACGTCCCCAGATGTGTCTGCAAGAGGAAAATGCAACCAACTCCAGTTAGATCAGAGGGATAGTGCAGATGGTGGACGAAGAGCCAACAAATTCCACTCTATGATCACGTCATCACTCGTTTTTGACATTCCCAGGACTTATGAAGGCTTTTTGCAATAAAGCACACTGTGTGGTGTCAGGAAACTGCCTCAGTCACAGGTCATATGCCCTCCAACAGGATAATGAGTCAAATCAAGGGACCCAATAATGGCTGATTTAGAAAAAAGAAAAAATATTCTTTATTGGCCTTTAGTGAGCCTTTATCTGAATCCTCTTGAATATCTATGAAAACATGTGAAAAATTCATTGTGGAGAAGGCAATCTCCAAACCCAAGAAAGGCAGAGCAGTTGGCTCAGGAAGAGTCTCAGTACCTGCAGGCAGACACAGAAGTCTCATGAGGAGCTGCAGAGCTCGTTTGTCGGCACTAATTACTGCTGTAGTGGCTGTGCACGGACCATTTTGGTCCATCCCATTTTCATTTATTCTATTTTGTAAAATATTCCTTTCAAATGAAACTTGTGGTCAATATGGAATAAATGATGGATGCAATTACCTTTTGTAGGTTAATCAAGCCTAATTTCTCAGTATTTATATTTAATTTGATATGACATTGGCAGCACAGCGGAGAGCCGTGGTATTTTAAAGAGCATTGTTTTCTGCATCCAGTGATCTTGTTTTGCAGATAATTTCGAGTACCAAAGTTGTGTTTGGTAAATCCATTCACGTGCAGCACAGATGTTGCCATTTCTATCAGGCAAAGCAGACAGTAGCTTCAGCACTGTGACCTTAATACGGCGGTCTGATCATTTTTCCTTTTTCAAATAGCACATTTGAAGGCCCGAGCTGACGTCAATTTTTTTTCTTTTCCTCTTTTTTTCCCCACAGTTTCCATGGAGAACGGTTGTTGTGAGGACTTGGTGTTTAATTACACCACGTCAAAAGGCATAGAGTACATTGATGGCAACTTCTTTTCACTCCTTGATATATACTGGCATACAGGCCCACACTGGGGCACACAGTGGGAATGTTCTTATTAATGCTTTGCCACCGAACATAAAACAGTGGTGCTAAGAGCACTGGTATAGACATATGTGGACATGACCACTGGGCTCCAGCCAGTAGATTCTCACGACTCCTTTGAATGGGCTAGATGTACAGTTGTAAGCCAGAAGGCTTAGCATGGTGCTGTAAGGTTGCATGGCTAAAAATAGTCACTCTATCAGTAGAACAGCAGATTGGCTGTGAAGCCACACATTGGTAGCTTTGCCAAATGTCTTGAATCTACAGTACTGGCTTTTTTTTGCATGCATGATAAATGTAGATGCTGTAATTAGATACACTTGTTCAAACCTGCACTTATTTAAAAAGATTTAGTTTTCCTTAGCATTTTTTTATTATTAATTGTGAAGATATATCTCAAAAGCTGGTGTATGTTGACTGTTGCTTATGGGCAGAGTCATAGGAGACTCAGGCTCATTGTTTGACCCTCTGACCTGCTCACGTAGAGCGCAACACCAAGGGATTTTGGACACAGATGAGCCATATCCTCTGCCTTTTGCTGCTTCTGTCTCAGAGGAAATGGATTCCACATCCCCTCAGTGCAACTACAGATGGAAAAATGCATTTATTTCTTTGAAGAGTGCGGACAATCTGTGTGACTAAAGCACTCACTGCGCAATCCATCCCCCTCACCCAAGACCTTTTTCTCACAGTGAGATGGGATAATAGCCAAACAGCATCAGAGCTAACTAATGTGACTGCATAATAAACAGATGAGTCAGTACTTCATTTGCATCTCAAGTCATCCCATCCCTACTTTATCAGAGCTTCTATATGATGAATAGTTTGTAAAAGCCTACTAACAATAATTTGACCGGTGAGTGCTGTGAACAGGGACTGAATAGTGTCCATTTCTTTTTTTTTTTCTTTCTTTTTTTTTTTTAAAACTACTCTATAGAACCATGGAAATCATCATACATGTACAGAGTTTCTATAAAGTTGTCTGGCAGGGCACCTCAGCCCACAGCACTGCCTGCTGTATTGAATGTAATTACTGGGAAGGTATGCTAGAGGGAGCTAATTAATAAGGCATTTGTGAGTGGAAAAGTGGCTTTTTCAATACAGCTTAGCTATCATTTTACTAACAATAGAAAGCTACTTGGAATTAAAGCAGTATAAGTGGATAATTATGCTAATGGCTCAATTTGGATTTAAGATATGTTGGCAGCCTGTATTTCTATGTGATCGCTGTTAGTGCATTACACCCTTACAGTGGTTCTCACACAGGCTCTGTGCATATGTGGGCTTGTATATTCATATTATCTCACTGCAGATGTCAGATGTTTTGTCCTGAGGCCACATCAGAATATGTGTGTGCGAGTGCTCTATTCTCTGACACAACGGTTCGCCTCCCATACAAAAAAAAAAAAAAAAAAAAAATCAAGGCTCCTGGGCCGAGAAGCTGCAAACCTGTGCATCTTGTGACGTG
Source organism: Hirundichthys speculiger (assembly GCA_018398805.1). Lineage (NCBI taxonomy): Eukaryota > Metazoa > Chordata > Actinopteri > Beloniformes > Exocoetidae > Hirundichthys > Hirundichthys speculiger. The sequence goes on from JAGFBZ010000865.1 coordinate 2,619,186, forward strand.
TTTTTTTCCTTCTGCTTCTTTTTCACTTGTGTGTCCGTCAAGCCTCTCAGCTATGAGTTATTCAATGGCTCGGTTTTCATGGGATCAGCGCCTGTGAATGCTGTTTGTGGAACTCCAGCTTTGACATCAGTGACCTTACAGAACAGAGTAACAGTATTTTTTTTTTCACTGACATGAAAACAGCAAGCCTGTCTTTTTCTATTTTATACAGTTGCCATGAGCAGCATGAATCCACACTGAGCTAATTGTTGTTTATACTTGGTGCCTTTTTGCAAAATTTGCTCCAGGATCCAAGATCTCCAGTTCTGCGTAGTCTCCCGCTGCCCCTCAGAAGCTAACAGTTTAGTACCAAACTTGCCTCAGCCAACATAGGTCTGTGTGTGTTATAAGGCCCACTATAAATAGGTTCACCCAGGATCTTTTGTCTTTACCTGATTCGCTCTTAGCCCAACAGTTTTTATTTCTGGAGAGAGCTGTGGAAGCTAGTGCAATGTAGAGCTGGCCGTTTCCATAGTTACTTTTGTTAGCTGCAAGCTCTTAACATTCTTCATCTGTTTCCTCACATGTCTACAGTTATGGCTATTTGTTTGAATCTGTTTTCTGCATAATGAGTACATGTGTATCAATAAAGCAGCGGTGGAAACGATGCTTAAAATTATTAACATATCTTTTCATAAATATTGTGCTGTTACTCAATAAGAGAAAGAGCAACAAATAGAAATTGGTGTGGGTGCAGATGAGTCAGAGACCAGAATATGTAGACCTATTAACTTCTGTTGGTTAAAAGTACACGCAATTAGTCCCATGTTGTGTGCTAATGATTTTGTGTATAGTGGATGTTATTGAGCTTCAGTCCAAGTGAATTGTTGATGAATGTGTTTTAAAGGAAATAACCTAGATAATTTGCATTCGGGCTCAGTTAACCAGGAGGCTTCTTTTTCTGGAGAATTTTTCACACATTGAAGCAGGAAAATATCATGCACTCGTGTTGTTTAGTGCAGATTTCTCTTCAAAAATGTGCAGGTAGTTAGGTAACAGCAGGTGCAGTAGCTGGATCTGGCCCAGGAATCGGACTGCCAGAGTGCTGCGAGCATGGATCTAGCAGAGAAGAGGGCAAGGTAGGAGCCACGAGAGTGCACGGTGTGTGGAGGAGTCTGGGGGCATGGTTACAAAAACGCTGGGGCATTCCGCAATCACGATCGGAGAGCTGAGTGTGATTCTCACCCATCCCCTGTTGTAGAACCAGAGAGTACAGGCAGCTGGGGACCAAAGTGGGCGAGCGTGAAAGTATTTTTGGAACGCACGGGAAACCTGCCACACCGACTGCAGCAGCAGCAGCAGCATCGGGGCCTGGTACCGGGCTTCCCTAACCCACTCCCACTCTCAGAGGGAGTGGGTTAGGAAGAGAGGAGCCGGTGAGAGATGTTCCTCCAATAGAAGAACCACGCTTCCGCTGCTTTCATTTTTCTTATTTGTGCTATTTTCCTTTCAATTGCCCAGTGTTTGAATGGCAATGTGGTGTGTATATAAATATATATAAATGTGCAGATCCCAACATGACAGAGAGGAGAGAGGGAGAGAGAATAACGAACTTGGCAGCTAAGGCGAGTATCTTGTATTTATAGAAAGTCGTGTTTCCGGCAGAGGTTTCTGTGGTTTTAGCACTCCCAATCCATTTTTGCGGTGTCTTATGGGCCCTATTGTATTCAGGTTTTTATTGAAGATGTTCCCTCATCTAACGCCTTGGGGGGGAGATTTGACTGTGAGACATGTCAGAATGTGATTTGGGGGAGGTAGATGGATTTCTCCGGCTCTCTTCAGGCCTGGCTTTCGTAGGATTCTTCCAGAAATGGTATTTTAGGAGACATTAGTCAAAAGTACAACACAGCACTGGAGGCTAAATGTAAATGTGTGTACTGTATGATATATATTCATTTCCTTACTTTATGAATGCTTGAAAAGCTCTAGCCTTATTTTTCTATGTCAATTTTTCTTTGTATTTATATTGGAGACACAGTACAGTATCCTGCGTATAACCTTTCCATATCATGCTGAGTTTGAAGTGCTTTTCTATTCGAAACCTCAACGACAGCCTCTGCATCTCAGTGGATTTCCTGGTATGGATCAGGTTCTGCTATTATTTACTCTCAAACAGTGTGGGCAGTGCATGGTTGGTTGACTCAATGCCAAGGCACTGAGACATTTAAAAGCTACTTCACATCAAATTAATTTTGAACTATTACCACAAGTACAAAATCAATTTCTTTGTATATTTTGTGACAGCCTGCACTTACATTCTTATAGATAAGATCACTCTGGTTTTAAAGAGTTGAAGTTGGGGGGGGGGGCATTGTCTGCTAAGTTTAGTATCTGTACAGCCAGTCCACACTGCCCACTGGTTTTCACTAATAAAACCATTAAAAGCCATCCACCTATCCAGTCAGGTTCAAACTGGATCTGCAATAGGCATTTCAGTGCAAAATCAATCAATTATTTCGTAAGAATGGGCAATTATAGATACGATTCTGCCTCGGATCATCTTTGAACTCTTAAACCTGGAGTCATGTATTTGTGCAGCTTAAAATGTGAAATCTGAAATCAATGCCTGCACGAACCAACTCAAAGATGATCCACTGATGAGCCTTTTTTTTAATTTGTAATTTACCTCACAAACCTCAGCACTCCAGAGTTTGGCAAAACCAAGAAACCGCAGCGTGTACCTTGATACAGTATGTGTCAGCTTTGGCTGAAGTAGGAGCTTGTTAAAGATACTCAATTAATTTAAATATCTATTTTTTATCTTTTCTTTTGAGGTCTTAGGAAACAGCAATGCTTCTTTGTAAAACTGGTAATTGTCACTTGAGCGTGACATAGATGATATTGTTCTTATTAAAATACCGAACGCTGAAAACAATGTTGCAAGTCAAAGTATAAAAATAAAGAACAGACACTACTGCACACCCTATTATATCTCACAGGCAGTGATCTTGCAGGGCAGTCGCTCATTACTGCCTCTTTCACAGTATCAGGAACCCACCTGCAAGGAAAAACTCCTACTCCCTGTCCAGAAGTGAACCTGAAAATAACATGGTCAGTGGGTTAAATCCAGTGTGATGAAAAGCATTTGCTTTTCACTGTGGAGCAACACAAACTTCCCAATAATGGAAGAATGTCTGCCGGTCTATATCTTATCAGGTGATGTATCCGGGTCACTCTGGTGATTCCAACTCTTTGGTTTGTGGGTCTATGACCCCAAAACTGCAGCTGAAGTGCCACTTTAGCAAGGTTCTGATAAAACCTGATTAATAAAGGAATAAAATATACAGATTAGAATATATGACAAGATGAGCTCATTTTGAGTAAGGACCATTTCAAAGCATGTTCCAAATTGTTTCGTTGAATCTTCCCATTCAGCAAAAGTACCAAGAAATCCTTTCATTAAGCAGCGTTTCATCCCTATTCCAAAGCCAGGACTTTGAACCTCTTTTGAAGTCAATATCTTGTTAAAACATGGAAGTGACTGTGTTTCTCAACATTCATTTCCTACCCACAGAGCTGTTCCCTAAGAAACCGGAGCATTTTCTCTTGCAATGCCCATGTGCAAAGGAATTTAACAAAGGCTTTTATTTAACTTTCACAGGTATGGCATTAGTCCTGCGTTATAATGTCAGTAAGTGCTAACATTACGTAAATCCATTACTTAGTCCCAGTGCTGTGGCATTTTATGGAGGAGAGGTTAGCCACACTGCAGTTATCATAACAGCATCCCGTGATCTGAACTCTGTGTGATCAGATTGGTGTTAATAGACTCTGGATTACTTGGAGGCAGTTCCACAAAGCTAAACATCTCTGGGGCTAGAATTAGAGTGCATAGCTGAGGTGAAAACGATTTGTTCCGGAGAATGTCACTGCTGCAATGAAAGAGCTTATATGCTATTATACCTTGGCTTAAAAAGATGACAGGGTAACAACTTGCAGATCCTTTGATACATTTTGCACTGCTCAGTACTGATGGAAATGCATTATATTTGAGTGGTTAAGTATGTTTATTCTGCCTAATACTTTTTTCCTTTGCATATTTGCTGCAGTAGACTTTGTGTCTTTTATTTCCTGTCACCCACTTTTTTTTTAATTATCTTCTATTGATCTTATTTACTACAGACACATTCTGATCCCATTCAAGGTACCTGAGATCTGAGCTCACTGAAGCCCTTTTATTAAAGCTGGAAATATAAAGAAAGTAAAGGGCAAAATGAATGAATGTCTAGTTTTGGATTTCATAAATTGTGATATTGTTGCTTACTTGTGAACCATTGCTACCACTTTCACAACTATTGTGAGGATTCCTTTTAAGTTTGATATCTTATTTCTGTTGTATTTTTGTGCATTTTTAACCTTTCTGTCGTGTTCAGGTTAAATCTGACCGATTTCCTACTTCCATCAATCATAAATATTGTGTTTTACATTTGATTGTCTCAGGGCCTTATGATATCCTTCACACTAGCCATTTGAACATATATAATTGCTGATCACCACTTCTGCACTGGTTAAAATTTGCTCTGATGCAAGTTTGTCTTAGGCTGTGGACATTTCGTTATACTGTCATTTATTCTCCACTTAGTGAAATCCAAAAACATACACTTATACTATACTTACACTATACACTTGAAGCCCACCTCATCAAATTCACCTCAATTATTTGGTGGCATGAAAAACGAGTGCTCTGTCCTAAATCAAACGGGGCACATCCCACCTGCTATACTAATGCCAACATGGAAGTCCCAAAATGTGCAGTTCCTCAGATGACCAGTAGGGGTTGGCTCCAAAAGTTAGTCACTGTCCATTGACCCCATGCTAAAAATGTCCAACTTTACCGCAGAAATAGACATAGCCTGTTCTGCACCCACACCAGTTTCAGACCACTGCGACCAGTTCTGGGTTGCCCTGGAAGGATCAGAGAGTAAAGCTTAGCTAAGCAGATGGCAGCAGCTACTTCTGTCCCCCCAAGCTGATGGCTGCTAGCAAAGAATAGTTGGAGGACAAGTAGGTGGATGGCCTCTACCTCATTATCTGCTACCTCTGAGAGCAGCCATCTCTTCTGTCTGAGTCATCTTCAATCTCAGGCTCTTTCAGGTTTGACCGCAACCTTCCAAGGTTGACAAATGAGACTGTTAGCCAGTCGTGGAACTCTTGTTGGAACTGGAGCAGTCCTCGTTTCACTTCTGACAGGACTGGTTTGTTTTGATTGCAACATCGCTACCCAACACTGCTTAGTAGCATTGGTTAGCATGAGCTAGGCTATTTTAAAATAGTTAGCTGAAGTTAGTTGGGCGTGTTCCAACCAGCCCAGTGGTTAGCCACTGTGACACAGTTCTGACTGGGAATTAATCAGTTCCAGTAATTAATCTAATCTGTATGGAGTTTGCATTATTCTCTCTGTATCTACATTGATTTTCTTGTCCAGATATTTATTCTACATGCAGAGGTTATTCTACATGTACCATAGGTATGAGGATGAGTATGCATAGTTGTCCTGGCAACCCATCCTCACCATGACCCACTTGTCACCCAGTATCAGTGGGGAAGCCCCCCGGCCCAGACCCCACTCACCCATTACAAGGATAATTATCAGAGGTAAAGCTCCTGTCAATGACATGATATTTATGAAGAGGCCAACAATATTTAAAGGTGGTATTTCATTCAAAGCAATGCATATTTTAATGTTTTACATACTAAAAATATGGTGTTAAATGTGGTGTTTTTAGTTTTACAAATTAATGATAAATATCATAATACTTAGAGCTTTAGCTATACCACTTGGCACCTGCTGATGTTGTATAAACATATCCTTTTAGCCGTTTTTGAAGAGTGGAATTCTGCACAAGATGAAGGCAAAAAATCATAGTGTTCAAGTTGTAACGTGTGGCCATATTTTCCTGTGAACCTCTGTGGTGGAATTGAGGTGATTTATAGCAAATGAAATGTAGCGAATCTATATTTGTGATGTAAAAAAAAAAAAAAGGTAAAAGCAACATGGACACGTGTGAAAACACAGCCGGATGTCTGAATGCAGCACCGTCGCTATCCATGGTCCTGAACCTCCAGCCAGAGCCAGAGGTCTGCTGCAGACAGCACCGTCCTATCAAAGCGTATCGACTTTCTGTAATAGGAAGTGTGACCACGGCGCGCACCCAGCAACAGATGCAAGATAGAAAGAAAAAAAAATGCTTTGGGGGTTGAAATGTCATGTGAACAGTTGGGTTCAACCACTGAACACCTCAGGGGTGTTATCGACTCCCTTCCATGCGTTCAAAGGCCAAGGACTGGGCTTTGCAGTTACTCGCCTGATCCTGAAAGCCACCACAATTTCCACCGGCACCTGGAGGGTAAATGAATTTCAGACAGTAAATTTAAGCAGTGGACGGATTCGAAGAATGTTGAAAAATATCTCGACAATGAAGGCTAGCTGAGATATGAGGAAGATGGAGGGGGAAAAGTCAGGAAAGAAATACGTTGAAATGGACTTCAGGTTGTTCCTAAATAAATATATAAAGTATTCAATATTTTCTGCTCAAAGATATTTAAAAAAATGAAAGGATATTAGACTAACTTCAGGGATTTTTAAAAGGTTAATTTAATCACTCCTTTGTGTGCTCTCCTTTAGATATTCTTGATCTTTAAATATTCTTGGTTTAGCACGAGTTCATTTTTAATTTCATTCATTCATTCATTCATCCATCCATCCATCCATCCATCCATCCATCCATCCATCCATCCATCCATCCATCCATTCATTCATTTACTTATGGATCAGGCAGAAGGTTGTGCTGCATCAGCCCTTCTAAGACTATTATCACTTTGGTAAAATATTATCTATTTATACTGTAGGTAGTACCCTCCCCCCCCCTCAGAAAAACAAAAACAAAACACCAAAGCAATGCAATAAAATAATAGAAATAATAAAAATCACCTGATCATATGAGCCTATCATTTGTATGGGACAAAATATATTTTTATTTTCATTGTGCTCTTATAGTACGAATGAGGCCAAGAAGGAGAAAATAAATGCGTGGGCAACACTAAGTAACTCCATGATTTAATAGCTTGTAGTTTGTGTACATCTTTTGACTGGGTTTAGGTCTGGAATTTGACCAAGCTGTTCCAAAACTGTGATTCTTTTAGTTTTCAGCCAGTTTGATAGTAAATTTTCTGGGATTTTTTTCTAATAAATTTATCAAAGCTTTACCTAATTTTGACCAAGGTTTAGCCGTCAGACACGTGGAGTCACATTTGTCTGGAGACTAATCTGAGATACAGAGGAATTCACGGTTGTCTAAATGTCTGCAATGTGTCCATATCCTTTAGTTGTAAAACAGCACCCAATCATCACCTTCCCACTGCCGTGCTTGATAGTTGTTTCTGTTTAATTGGTGTTCGGTTTTCACCAAACATGGCACTGGGCATCAGTTCCACAAGAGCTGATGGTTGGCTGAAATTTTCCCTGTGAAAGCCTATGGATATTATTGCTCACATTATTTTGTTAATTTTTGCTAAGTAAGCTTTGACATAATGGGGGAAAATGTTGTATGTTGTTGCTCGTTGAGATTTTAGGTTACACGTTCTTACTTTTTTACCTTGTGTTTTTGTGCTTCTTTGTAATACATACATTACTGCTTTGCATAAACATGTAGAAAGAATACAAAACATCGATGAGCAAGTACAGCCATCACTAGTGTGAAGCGGTGGATGCTGCTCATAGTTTACCTTCAGTGTGATATTTTGAGAAGAGGAAGGCTGCAAGGTTCTGTCAACGGTATCAACGTTTCCATTTAGCTTCACTTGAACGTTTTATTTAAAAAAGACTAATTGATGATGTGGAAAGAAATACCACACAGCGCCGGTCGCCACTTGTTGCAACGTCAGACTCCATCTCTTCTCTATCATGGGAGGAGGAAGGGTTTTGGGGAGGAGGATGAAGGGGACTCCGTCACATCCTCTGTCCATATATGGGCATGAAGTTTACACGCAGCGGGGAATCCTCTCACTGGAGCTGATGAATGGGGAGGAGGGCCGAGGGAGCTGCCAAAGTGTATATAAGGAGAGAAAGGGGAAGTCGCTGATGTGAAATCCACAGCAAGCAAATACCTACCGAGGAACAGAGACGAAAAGGAATACCTTTAATTGCTTGTGTTTCTTTTTACTCCTTTTGAGAAAGACCACTTGGATCATTTGTTGAATTAAAAGAAGGGTTAAAAGAAAAACGCTCATCTGCACAATTTGCTTCCCCCCCCTTTTACCTTTTTCCCTGGGAGAGACGGACTTCTAAGTGCATCATTATGTTGAACAATATGGATCTGAATGCGAAAGATTCTTTTTACCCACAATTTGACAACTGCGGCGGTTCTTCTTTGGGAATGGAAAACGCAGCGCGGAAAGATAACCAAGAGGTGTACGTCGATGCAGAGCGGGGGGTACCTGCCCAGTTCGGCCACGGTGAGTTGGCATGTTTGCACAGTCGATAAATCTGCATGCATGAAAATATCAGAATGTGGAAAAGGAAAGAAAAAAAAGATAACACTTGATGTGCGCAACAAGGCACATCCGAATCAAAATAAGCATGAATGTTTATGTAACGCTGATGTTCTCTTCTTTTCGTTGCTTATTTTGCACTGAGATAAAGTTATCTCCTTTTGTGATTCAACAGAAGGAGCTCCTGCAACCCTCAAAACCGAGGCTTCCAACTCGGAATTTGCTTTTAATCCATGCGAATGCCCCAAAGACACCTACACCCCTTCCTCGCTCGCCTACTCCGGCAGTTTTTATGTCGAAGCATCTCAAGGAGCGCCGTGCAGCACCGAAACACTTCTCAACATGATCACTGAGATCGTTGGCATATCCACACTGCCGCTCTCAGATGCGCAACAGAGCGGCAACAGTCGGGGAACCTATCCATCACCGGCGCCGCTGGAAAGCAGTGATGGCAGTTTTGGGGACTCCGGCGTTAAGAGGCAATCATACACCTGCTCCGGACCTGATCCTCCGGTGTACTCTCCCGATCAGACGTGTCCGAGGTATACGGGTGACCAGGCCGGCAATCAGGTCCAGGACCCGTCCACTTCCCAGCTCACCTTCGGATCCTCCCGAGCTCCGACCCAGAAAAAGGCTGAACCAAAGTCAGAGGCTGCCACTTTCCCCGTCGTGGTCAAAAATGAGTTTGAGAGCAGCTGCTACGAGTGGGGGACGTTTAATAAGTCTGACTGTTTGGAGACGAGTTTCCAGGCAGAGACATTTCCGATGTCAAGTGATTTCCCCCCTGAACAGCAAATGGATGTTAAGGACCTTTTAGACACATTTCCTCCAATTTGTCCCAACCCAGAGATGGAGTTTAAAGTTGAGGGGGGAATCAAGCAGGAGCCGTGCTTCTCTGACACCTGTTCTCAGAGCTACTCCAGCCCCCTGTACAACAATTACCTCCCCCCACCACCTTCTATGGGCCTCTCCTCTAACCTGAAACCCTTCCCCGAGCCCCCGCAGCCATCCAACCAGTGCGACCCCCTGTACACATCTCCATCTTTACCGAGCACCATAGACTCCATCCTGTATTCCTCCCTGTTGCCAGACTCCTTTCAACAAAGTTACACCAATCGCGCAACGAAGCCCCCCAGGGCCAGAAAGAGCCCCGCCGCCTCTCACGGCCCCGCCAAAGAGAAACCCTTCACCTGCCCCATGGAGAGCTGCGACCGACGTTTCTCTCGCTCGGACGAGCTCAACCGGCACATCCGCATCCACACGGGCCACAAACCTTTCCAGTGCCGCATCTGTTTGCGCAGCTTCAGCCGTAGCGACCACCTGACCACCCACACCAGGACTCACACCGGGGAGAAGCCGTTCTCATGCGACGTGTGCGGCAAACGGTTCGCCCGCAGCGACGAGAGGAAACGGCACGGACGCGTCCACCTGAAACAAAAGGAGAAAATGGAAATTAAGCCACAGGTGACCGCCGGCGCGTGGCCGTTTTCTCTTCCCGAGGGGATATGAAGACAAGGCTGTGCGTCCACGCACGTGCACAATCACCTACTTGGGATCTTTCCGTCTTGGAAGATATAGCCAGCTGGCTGCGAGTCTGGGTTGGTTTTGCCTGGCAAGCCTAACCTAGAGTTTACGAGGGGCAGAGAAGAGGAGAGAGGACTGCTTCGGCCTTATTGCCTATTGCTGCTGGCTTGCTGCAACCGTGCAAAAGTTGTAAAAGTCGGCAAAACAGAAGAACAATGACTCGTTTCTGTCAGTTTCAGTAGAGTCTCTGCTCTGCATTGCATGACTGCTGTTGAGCAGCTGTTCCGCCGGACAGCTCCAGTCTCCATTCGCCTCTGAGCATGGATGGATTGCACTTACACATTATCAGTATCTCAATTTAAGATCCTTATTTTCTGCTTTTAGCGTTCTTAGAGCAATGGTTTGGACTATGTTTCTTAAAATGCATGTTTATGTCAGTTTTTTTCCTTCCTTTAAATGGAATACCAACCACTGTCAAGGCTTCACAGTGAAGGTTTTTGACATGAATGTAGACTAACCTTTATGGCTTTTACCATAAAGCTGTCCATCTTTGATCAATTTAGTGTTTGTTTCTCTTCTTATCATTTTGCTGTCAGTGTTTTTGTCATTGGTCTTTGTGTTGTGTTACAATTGTTTGGATTATTACAGTTGTGAAAGATATAACATAAATGGGAAATAAATATATTTGTATCACCGTACTTCTTTGTATTTTTATAGATAACTGTATATTTTGCAAATATATCCTAGTGTCCTTTTTAGGGTGAAATGTATTATTACTCTTGAATAATGTCTTGGTTTTTCGAGGGCTATATTGTTTAGTAACACAATATTTTTAATGTGACAGTTTGATATTACAAACATTTTCGCACATCATCCCACTGTTGGTATGATGACATTTGTTTCACTGAAGTGTTGAAATAGATTCAAAAGGGAACATAATCTGGTTGTGGCACAGCTTTTCAACATAAAAAAGTATTTTACAGTATGTACAGAAGTATGTTTAGACAAGCTAGAAATGACTAGCAAATCATATAAACATTGCTTTTAAGTGATCAGGTAGCACACATTGCTGCGAGTTTCTGCAAACTTTACATTGGAGATGACAGAATTTTGACTTTGAGTATCTTTTTTTGCTGGAGATACTGTATGCTGAAATGTTCACTTTTGTAAAAAAAAAAAAAAAAAAAAAGAAAAAAAGAAAAAAAAATGTTGAGTTTGGTGAAATTGTCACCAACAAGGTACTGCAAAAAAAAGTAATTTAACTCGCCTTAAGTTATATTAACTGTTCAAGTAAAGATTTTGTACATACACAGTTTCTACAATACTTTAAATTGATATTGATGTTGTTATTTTTATGAAAAGTTTATGAATAAAGTAAACATTTTCTGGAATCCACAGGTTTCTTGTGTTTGGTTTGGTATGATCAAAATGGCTGTTTTCCTTTTTTTTTTTTTTTACTTCTCCCAGTTTGTTTCAAACAGCTTTGAGACCTCCACCACGTTAAAGCGCTGAGATGAATGTTTCACGTCCAAAAATACAGATTATTCCCGGCGAGATGTGGCACCTCAGCTCACAGTTGTGGCCTTTGACTCACAAGGGTCAAATAAAGTGCATCCTTTCACATTCAGGCATTTTCTCATGGAATAAATGTAGAGATGAGCGCCACGGTAATCTTGTCAAAAAAAAAAAAAAAATTTCCATGTCAATATGATGATCTGAACCGCTCGTTAATTCATTCCTTTGTTCATTCTCTCATTCATTTTTGCCACAAAAAGATTTCAGTTTCCACTTATTTGCTGAAGAGGGTTATGGCCCATAATCACATCTTTTTTCTTTCGAAGGATGTTGAAACTGAAGTCTGATTCTGTCAAAACTGTTCTTGTATTCTTGTAAATGTAGTTAATGAGTTCCTGAGAAAGAAGAAAACTGAAAGAAATGACAGCAGTGTGAGCCACCAGTCCTTTTCTGGTGGAGAGAGCATTAAAAAACCTCAAACAAACAAACAAACAAAAAAAAAACAGGCAGACTGCTTTTGTATTCATTTTAACACTGCAAGAATAATGTTTAGGTATGTACTCATACTGGGCCACTGTGGTGCCCTCTGATGTGTTGCACCTCTTTGAATGGCAATATTTCCCAATCTGTCTGTGCAGATCATACAGGCATGTTTGAGAGGGACTCCACGGTGGTACGTATGACATGCATGTGCCCATGACGCAGTGGGCTGGCAGAACACTACTTTGCTTGCCCACGACAGTGCGTAAGTGCCTGCGTTGTCTGTAGCTGACAAACATACTGTGCCAGTGTGAAAATGTAAGCTGCCACATGGAACCCTGTGAATAGCGTGTACCCGTCCCCTCCTGTCTATCACTCATCGTCTCTTACAATAGCACAGAGGCGAACCAGCATCAACACACACTACCCAACCGGTGTTATTTTAGCAGCGCACTATGTCCAGCGATGGACAGATGAGATTTTGAATTGCAGTGATGTGCAGTCACGGTGACCATTATCCACACACTTGAAGACTGAAGAGTTATTGAACCCTGGCTACTGATGGAATTTCTGCAATTGTGGATTTGTAAGCTCAAATTCACATTTGCATGAAGTAAATGGTCCTTGATGTATCTGCAATATGGGGGTACATTTTCGGCGGTGTTGTCTTTACTGAACATATTAACCATGGTATAAACCTTCCTAACAAAGACAAAAGACATACATCAGTTCTTTTTTAGTGGCTGACATTTATGGTTTTTGTCTCTCTTGTAGATATGCAAAATAGCTAAACCCATTAAGCATTTGTGCAAGCCCGACACCATGCTTTCTAAGAATGTGAATGGTGGCAGATCAAATCCATTAAAGCCTTGCCAGGGCATTACTAATGCAAATATGTTAACATTAGAAATGTGACATTGGGGGTATTGTGCAAGGTACCCTGGCTGTATGACCTTCATATTTCATGTATAACCCTGGAGGAAAACCAGAACGAGCTGTGATTTCACCTCTGCATTTTCTTAACAAGTTCATCACTTGTAGTAGGATTCATTCCTCACAAAGCAACTTGAATATTTATCACCTGTGCCGAATGAATTACTTTTTAAGTTTTCTTTTCCATCATACTCGCAAATGCCGCCCATTAACGATTTCTGTATTTTACAGTAGAACAAGTGAAGCATGTCACCCCCCTCAGTGTCAATGTCATCACTGCTGTGGTGTTGTTAAATGTCTGAAGTCTATCTTAAGAGGGACAAGTGCAGCTCTAGTTGTCTCTCAAGGGCCCAGCACCCCTTTTTATGCATGCTTGAACTCCAAACAATTCTTCCTCTACAACAATAATCCAATAATGTCTTTCTGAATGTATGAAAATTAATTTATTTGCTTATATGAAAGATCACAGGCAGGTTTTAGTGGTTCAAGCTTCACATAGCTGGTCACCTCAAGTACCTATTAATCATCACACTCCTACTTGAGACAGTCTATATGGCCACATAGCCTCATTGGCATGTGGATGGATCTATTGTGGGGTAATCACCACATAATTTTATGCGCACCTTTGAAATGTTCTCCCCGGGCACGTCATGGTCCTTGGGGTGGGCTCGGTAATCAAGGTGCATAATCGCTTGGCGGTAATGGCAATCAGGCTTAGCAGATTAATTCCTCGGATCATACATCAGTCCGTCGGTCCTGTATCTGATCATGGAGAAGGGTGTAGGTGGTCTGGAGAGTGCAGGTGATTAAAAAGAAGAGAACCATTGCTGGAAAAAAAAAAGGTGCTTGTTATGCAAACATTTTAAAGTGCCTAATTCCTTCCTTTTAGTCTCACTCCCAAATTCTTCATTTGTATTACTGATCAGGCAAAGGAGAAGGCAGAGAGAATAACTTTGTCTTTGTTCCTTCATCAATAAGAAGAACTCCAAGGTCAAGGAGTCCAGCCTGCTAACTTTACACTGTGGAAGGGATATGCTCATCAAAGGTAGGGCGTATGCCGCATGTGAAGGGATTGGAAAGTGGTGAACATACCCAAGATAGATGAATAACTGGTAATTCAATCACTCAGGAAATTATGTAGCAAGTGTGGCACCTCCTCTGATCATACTGGGTCTTGGTATTAGGTACATACAACCTGGGATGAAACGTCATATAACGGAGAGAATGTGGGTAATACTGAACATTCTCTCATAGTTTGCATAGGATTGAAGAGGGTAAAGTTGATTCAGGTGCTGATAATCACCAGCGATTGATGATTGGACCATCAGCAGGTGTGCAGACCTGCGTAAAATTCAGATGTGAATTAGCACAATGCCAACAGGGAAAGATATAAGAAACGGTCTTGGAGAAGCAATTGCTGTTATATATAAATCTGGGAAAGATTATACAACAACTTCAAAACAATTTAGAGCTTATCGCTGTACAGTGAGAAAAATTGATCACAATTGGAAAACATTTGTCAATCTACCAAGGAGCCCTCTGCCGAATATGGACTTTAAACATTAATGAACAAATATGATTTGTTTGAACCGGTTGCCAAGACAAAGTCTTTTCTGTCTGGGTTTTACAAAGCTGCTCTAAAAAAACTAAAAACATACACACAACAGTGCTGGAACAATAGCTTATGGTTGGATGAAACCAAAGTGCCATGCTTCGTGAAAGCTGAACACAGCATTTCAGCAGAAACATATTATTATATTCCCTGATATATCCACTGTGAGACACAGCAATAAAGAAGTGATGTCTAATTTGTTTTTCTTTTCTGCAGCCAAAGGATCTGGGCAGCGTATAGACTTGTAGTCTCTCTAACCCTGGCCATGCACTCTTTGCACAAACTATATACCAGAACATTCTCGAGATAAATGGGAGGATAACTGTCCAATATGAAGTTGTGAAAGGAATCAAACCGGCCAGTTGTGGTTCATTCCCTAATTACTTCAAGACAAATTAAGCAGATAAAAGGACTAGAATTGATATCAGACATTGGGTTGGCATTTTCCAGCTGTTTGACTGAAGCTAGCAATATGAAGTCCAAGGAGCAATAGTAGGAGTAGTACAGGTGGATGATGGGTCAAAACACAGCAAAAGCAACTTAAGACTTTGAAGATAAAGAAATGGAATATTCTTCAATGGCCAAATCCGTTTTGGCATCGACTCTTTCTTGGTGCATTGGATGATTGAAGTCTGAAGAAACAAGACATAATGGCTATTCAACAATTTATATCTATTCATTCAGCAAACAGGAGCCTAAGTAGCTATCACCAATTAGCATTTGTTGCAAGTCAGTCAGTGTGGTTGTGTTGGTCAGTCTGGCACAAACAGCACACCCAAGCTGATCCAACAAGTGTTCAGTGGAGTTGAGGTCAAGACTGCGGGCAAGTCAGTCCATCCTCTCCACTTCTAAATTCTGGAGGTAGTTTTTGATACAACCCACTCTGTAGGGGCAAGAGTTGTCATCTTGGAGGACATAGTTTGGCTCCAGACTGTGGAGATAAGGGATTGCCACTGATTGCAAAATTTCCTCTCAGTACCTCTCTGCATTGAGATTGGCTCCGGTGATGACGAGCCTTGTTCTTCCAGTGAGGGAGCTGCCGCCCCACGCCAACACACTTCTGCCACCAGAAGATGAAGACAGAATCTGGACTCATAGCTGAACATATCGTTCGGATTCCACAAGTGTTGCAGCAACCAGAACAAACGGGCCTGATGGTAAAGGGCAGTCATGGCAACCCTATAAGACTTGATGCATGCAGTCTGTTCCGGATTGTCTGGGCAGAGAGCCCTCTGGCATATTGTCCTGCAAACCTTGACTGCAAATCTGGAGGATGACAATGGCAAACACGCATGCTGCCTACGGATCCTAAGTGTTGACAGGATGAGGAAACGGTCTTCTTGGGGGGGCCGTCTTCTTGGGATGCCCATTTTGTGACCTGTCTCTGACATCCCCCGTTCTATGGAAATTGGCCTTCAGAGGGCAGATGGTGCTGGGGCTCACTCCAAATAAGGCTTTAACTTGGTTTTGCGGAACACCAGCTTGAAGTTGCCCTATCATACTGGCACTACTCAGATCAGTTAAATGTGGCATGGTGATACTCGGAGCAGATGCCAACCGACCACTGCAGAGGGGCCAATGTTGACAACCAGGTGACAATCAAGCTCAAAATGAGTGAACAGCAAAAAAAAAAAAAAAAAAAAAAAGCTGTTTGGTGTTGGCAGAGACTATTTGACAAATCCTTCATGGACGCAACCCACATACTCAGCTCTGCTGCTCATCCCACAAATGCATGTTCTTTACAAATGTGGCACCATTTAAAAGGGAAATAAACAGCCTTTCCAACAGTGCAGGTTTTATTGCCAAGAAGCATTGTTACAACAAAGAAATAATCTACCAAACACACATTTTCTTTTTTTTGTGCTTAGTTTTATATATAATTTCAAAACAAAATTACACTACCAGCAAAAGTCAGCAGTGTGACCTCCCTCAGAATAAAGGTCAGATTTAACTCCTTTTAAGGAGACTTTCCCATACAGATGTTTACAATGATATTTATTAGGAGTCCATTCTATTTAGGTTAAAGAGAGAGAGCCTGAAAATGTCAGATTTTGTTTTTGGTTTTAATGGCATGAATGCTACAACATGAATGCCATTAAAACTTGATTAGACAACAAGCCTGGAGGTACCTAGGGTTTTTGCAGAGTACTGCATATACTCATAATATAGTTGAAAGCATTTCAGATTGACAGTAATAACTTTGACCGAAGTTTGTGCTCCCATGAAAATGTCTACCATGCTATTACTTGTTGCAAGTATCCAAAATTTGCTGTCACATTAGCATTCGGCTCCATAGCAAACTATTTCAAGTAAAAAAATGGTCCACTTATCTGTATTATAACAATTTTATAAGCTTGCAACTGTTAACCCCTCTTACCATAGAATAAATTACTACAGTATGTGACCATGCATCATGGGGAGCAGTGAGTGATTACTTTAGTGCTTTGACATTTGCAACAGCTGTAATGAGGCATGTCTCTGACAGCCGTGTCACCGCCACCAGCCCGTGTCTCAGCTTCTGAGTTCAACACTGGGAAGAAGGCACACTGTGGCCAAACACCGGCACACTTTCTAGATAATGAATGCTCGGCTCACCCATAGAGAAGCACAGGGAACGTGTCGAAGTCTGAGAAAACTGTGTGTTTTAGGAGGAAGTGAATGAGGAAGACTGAGTGAGATCCTCTGTAAAAGTAAGTAACTGTGTATGTGTATGTGTGAGTGAGTGCATGTGTGTCTGTCACTGCCAAGAAGGAATCAGAGACAGGGAGAGGAGGCAAGGTTGGTACATAAAGACTAGTAGTATTAAGATGAGTGGGCGGAACATGCTCATGCAGTGCACCCTCCTGTCAAGTCAAGCAGGGCGACGATTTGCATGTGCATACAGGCCGCAACGCCAGCTAGAGCATGTATTCTGCATCTAAATTAACCAGACAAATCAAGCTTTGCTCTTTGGAGCTCCATGAAATGTATGCAAAATGTAGCTACTTCAGCAGGAGCTTGCTTGCTTCCCCTGCCACGACTGTTGTTTTAATACCAACTGAATTCTGACAGCAGTGAATTGGAGCCATGAGTAAAGAATAACAGAGAACAGAGATGTTCATTATCCTCTGTACAGTTAGATAACTGTATTTTTATCAGGAGAGTTAATTCTGTTCCTTTTTAGACATTCTCTTTATATATACAGTGATCCCTTATTTTTTGCGGTTAATGGGGACCGGCGCCCCCCGCGTCAATCAAAATCCGCGATCTGGAGCCAGAGCCCCCCCGAGCCTAAATAATATGTTAAAATATGTTTAAAACCCCCAAAAAAGTAGCAAGGCACTGCAGCGAAACAAGACAAAGGCTCAACTGTGGTCTTTCTGTTACCTTCACAACTTCTGGTCTCTGAACCGTAGTAAACGAAACTGTTGGTATTGTGCTATTTTTGGCTCGTAATTAGCGGCTAACACGCTAACAACAACAAAACAAAAAGTCCAGTTTTCTCTGCATGGAACGAGCACTTTAGTCTAGCATTGCAGGAACATCACACAGGTTGTATTGTTCGGCTCCTGTCTGTTAACAGAGAATGCAAATCTATATACGCTGAGCTGCTGTTTATGCTCACTCCACTTTTCATCTAACCCCGTTTTCTTCTGCCGTCCCACGACACACATACTCCATTACCCATAAGGCCACATCATTACCCATAAGGCTACCTTCTTAAAGGGGCCTAGCTGGTTCACAGCATTTATTCACTGTGAGAGAACACGCACAACATTTCTGCGATTTTTTAAATTTTTTTTTATTATATTATATATTTCTGAAAAAATCCACGAATAACTAAAAACCGCAGAACTTAAACCGCGAAGTGGCAAGGGATCACTGTATATATATACGTATACATATATATATATATATATATATATATATATATATATATATATATATATATATATATATATATATATATATATATATATATATATATATATATATATTATATCAACTAGACACTAGACAATTTTTACATAATTCAGTTTCTATCAGTTGTGCAAACTGCCATCTTTTTCAACAATAAACCAACAATAAACCATAAAGTCAGTTGAAATTTAAAACATATGGTGAAGTTTAGGACCACAGCTATCTTTTTGCATTGCCATGCTTTAAAACTGCCTTTAAAACATAAATTTAAATGGCATAAATGGTCCACCCACTCCCAACAGCACCATTAATAGAATCTATGAACTGATCACATGCTCTGCTCGACGGTACAGATGTACAGATGTGAATTCTTAAATGTAACACTGCAAATAAGAACTCTGGTTTGCACTAAGTAGAGCTGCTACACATTTTAGCCTCGTCCCCTTCTGATTCCTCGCTGCTCTCCTCCCCGGCAGTCCATAATGGCCAGTTCAGCACCTCCACAACAAGGTGGCTTTAACTGGTGATTGACTGTCACTTTCACCAGGGAGTGAAGAGACTGGTGGGGGGGCACACAGAGGGAGAGAGCAATATTGCTCCCTGTCTGAGTGCACTGGAGCCATGCTGGGGGTCACTCTGGGGCTTATACGATACAATGTGTTTTTTCTCACGCATTGAAGCGCTGGGCATATATCAGACAGGAACTCTCTCTGATCTCAATCCTGTAGAGTTTTGGAAACCTGAAGAGACGTGTTTTGTCCCTCTCCTGTGATTCTTAATGCTTTAAATGCAGGCTTTCATATGGATGAGTCAGATCAGCAGTATGCATTTGAAAATCAAAACACTTTTTTTCCTCGCACTGTGCCTCCCCAGAGCCCCTTGTCTTGTGTTGTAACTAATCACCATGTGAGTTAACCATGTGATTTAGTAGTTTTTGGAGATCCATTTGTTGGCTGATATTCCAGGATAAAATTGGAAACAGCACTTTTGTAGGCATTTGGCATTTACTCTGTGTAATGATAAATGAGTAGTACGGAAATCCTTTAATTTGCATATTTTAGTTGAAATATTATCCCCAATAATGAATGCTCTTAATTCAGTTTTCCTGCAAAAAATTAATTGGCAGAATAAGTATAAGCCATGCTTTGAAGAATTACCAGTACAAACGCGCAGTTAGAATCAGTAGTGGGAAAAATGAAGGAGTGAAAGCTGCTGTTATTTGTCGTCTGTGATCCTGTCACTCAGTGCTATTGTGGCAGTGGGTCTGCTTCCTGTTAACAAGATATGTTTACAGCGTCAGCACTGGGCTCCCACTGTCTGTGTATTTGTGAGTATGTACTCCTTGTCACTCTTCAAGATTGATGCATCCAAATGTCTGTTAGCCATTAACTGGTCAGGAACTGCCATCTTTGGGGAGACAACCAGTGACAGGATCCCCAGTCCCCCTCAGTACTAACAGGCTGATCTAGGCCTTCCTTTGTTGGGAAGTGACGGCGTGAGGTGTCTAACCATTAACCATATTCTTGACACTGGGGCGTACTACTGAGGTGACAAATCACAAAATCCCCCAGAACATCAGCTGGAGAAATATTAACCCCTTCTCAGCTGGAGCGCTTCCTCTAGATAAATGAAGAGATGCTGATCCTTCCATCACCATCAGCTTCTCCTTCCTCCCACTCATTCACTCACGGTGTTTGTGTCTCTTCTGGCTCTACTGACAGCGGCGTCTTGTAAAAAGACGAAGAGATTGATATGATGAGAGGTAGATGTTCTCCTTCCTGCCTCTGGTTGAGAGAAAGATAATTTATGGACTCATCACTTTGCAGGTCATGATAACAGTTTTTTTTCTCCCTTTTTCAAACAAAGAATAAGCCCTCAGAAATTATCATTATGAACAAATGCACAAGTATGACTGAAGTTGAGCAATCACTTAAACAGTCATAGAGCTGGCACAATCAAGGGCTTTAATTTATGTAGCAGATTCTCTAACGTTTGTGGTCTCTTACAGTAGCTCTGGAGCACACAATCTTTTTTTTTTTTTTTTTTTAAAGTGGCCATGCTCATGTCACCCATTCTCTGCACCCTTGACTGTTGTGGGTCTCCCTGAGTCAAACACCTCCAAAATATTTTCTCCCTCCTTTCACAAGATGTTGAAAGGGTGACAGATTTCGCTGTAGCCCCAATCATTAAATCCCGCACTCCCTCACGAAAGCAGCTCACCTCAGTGGCGTCTCGGTCCCATGCCATTATGGCCGCTTATGGTCCAAATGGACTGAAGGGCTTTCATGTCTCCTGAACAGTCTACTTCTCTCATTACTGCCCATCGTGGTCTCACATCAAACAGCTTCATTATTTTCAACGAGTGAGGAAGCGCGAGTGTGTGACACATTGGAGCTGCAAAGTGACTTCCAAGTTCAAATAAAACCTGCACTTTGTGGTTGTACTTTGCAAGCAAAACGCTGAAGAGATTAAAGTGCCGTGTGTCTCCTGGCCGGTGATGCTGCGTCTCCAGTCATCCGTTTCACTCATATTTACACAGGATTCAATGGAAATTCATGAAATCGGAGCCTTTAATCTCTAAATGGTCATTTTAGCTGTTTAAGGGACAAAACTGACAAAGCCTACATTATGCATGCTGAGCTATACTGTGATTCAACCGAGGTGCTTTTGAATTTCATACATCATAAATGGCTTTGCACAATCTGACCATTAAAGTGCAGCAACAATGTTTTGATATCACAGAGACCATCATATCTGCTCTCAGCTGAATTATGGCTATTTATAGTTGTGAAGCATTTTACATCATTTACATGAAAAGCTCTTATTACTAGCCTAATTTAATATGAGATGACAACAGCTTGACGAGGCAAGATCAAAGGTTAAGCCAATACGCAGTGGCTGTTAACTCTATCAACATGGAAATGAATGCAACAATTCCTAATAGCCTGTTGTCATACCTACAGTGAACAGCCTAAATAAGTTGCAGTGAAAAAAAAATCACAAGGGCTGTACTTGATAAGACATACTCGTGTTACTATGGCAACATCCGTGGCTCAAGCTAAGAATGCAGAGATCTGGATAACCGTTGTCACTGTGATACATTGATTTTTCTTTTTTTTTTATTATTTTATTTTTCCTACCAACGAGGCCCATGCATTTCTGTGTTCGGACATCAGTTTGCTTTTAGTGGAGTTGCCATTCAGAAATTCTCAATAATGATGGCTTTACAGGCATTAAAAAGCCACCGTCTCCATTTTCTCAATATTAATATCACCCCTGACACTTATTTGCTTCTTCCTGTTGAGATGTGAGTTGGATGTCTCACTAATAAAAACGACACTATTGTGGCAATCTGCACCAAAGTTTTACTACAAAGTGTTGTATTTTGCAGCTTTCCCTGCGACAGTTATTGACAATCCTGCAGAATAGACACAGCTGATTTCAGTATTCTGTAATATTCCACACAGACCTTTCACTTGTCTGTGTTTTTCATTTTAATTTCCATCTATCAATTGTCTATAGGAGCCCATTCCACCTCTCTTTGTGCAAAAAACTACCTAAATTACCATAGTTACCCAAATAAAAGTAATTTTTTTTAACTTTATTGTATTTGGCCACCTGTTTTAGATCATTCATTTTGACAGCTGGATTGCTTGATAATAAAATATCCACTCTTAGTAGACCTGCTCTGTCGTATAGTGAATGCGATACTGATACAGACTTTCAAGCTGTTATCCAGCAGTTCCATCACATTTTATGCCTTTAATGAGTATAACTGGCACTTGAAGTGATATACTGATATTGGCTGAGCTCCCACGGGCATGCAAGTTATTCCGCTGTGTTATTCTGAGTATTAACAGGCGGCAAAAGCCCATTTGACCTAATGATGAAGCAAGAATTTCTCATGCTTTGAGGAAGCCAGACAGGCTGTCATTTTGCACAGCGTGTGGTCTCTGAGTGCAGCGCAGGCCCCGATTTGGAAAAATCACAGCTCAACACAGCTGATTGATGAGGCAGTCATCTCATACATACATGTTTAAATATTCGCATGGTTTTTAACCTTATGTTGCACTCTTCACATACTAGATCAGATATTTTTGGTATGATGATCTGGTTACTAACAACCAATATTTCTTGTGGAAACTGTTAGTCCTTACACGTTACTGGCGCCCCCTGCTGTTCATAACTTAAACTTAATTCTCTCCCATCTTTTAGTCGAGTTAATGGTATTTTTTAGTGGCTTATTTGTATTTTTAAGGATAAAACTTTTAGCATAAAAAGGTACACATAAAACCACTCTATCTTAAGGTCAAATAGAGAACTTAATTTTTTAAAATGACATTTTGGGTTATCTACTGCAATAAAATAATCACTAAATTACTTTACAAGTTTTGCTGTACAAGGAATGCATATTAGGAAGATTTCAACCATTCTCATATGGACAAATTAAAATCCAGGCAGGAAAACAAATTATATCCAGTGGATGACAGCAACTCAAATACAGAAGAGAAAAACAACACATCAAGAGAATTACTGATCAGAATCCTAGACTTGAGTGAGTGTGAGTGTGTGAGAGAGAGAGAGAGAGAGAGAGAGAGAGAGAGAGAGAGAGAGAGAGAGAGAGAGAGAGAGAGAGAGAGAGAGAGAGAGAGAGAGAGAAGGGTTTTCAGTGCAGCTGATGGGAAATCAGATAATTGGATGCAGGTGTGCTGATTAGGAGCAGGTGAAGAGAATGGCGAGCTGTGGATGAGGAAACAGACACTGGGGACCTCTGCTGGATGGAAAAAGGTAAGACAAAGAGAAAGAAAAAAGAATAATAGAGGGTACGCACAAGGCCAAATTAATGAGATAATAACCCAAAACAAATATCACGACCCTTTATAATGACATCCCTTAAAAAAAAAAAAAAACAAAAAACACACACACACACACAAGGTACATCTTTAATAACAGGTTCAAGATACCTAATCATAAGGATCCTACATGGCAATGATTATAATAATAATAATAACAATGATCCCTCAGTCCTCCTCTCTTACCTTTTTTTTTTCCAGTCTCACAGCCAAAATAAACTCAACCACAGGCAAAACGTTTTTAGTTGTTCAAAAATGTCAGACATGTGCTGTGGTTGCTAAGCAAACAGGGACTAATAATATCTACGTGGAAGAGGTTTGCATTAGCACGGCAAGCTGAAGCACAGCACGTCTCAGTCTCTACCAGTCTAAAGACAATGAAGGTTCACCACACTGTAATTACCCGACAATGAGTTTGTCACTCACGACTCATGCATATGAATAAAGGGGGATGGATAAAGGTGTTTGGTCTAAATTTGCCAGGGTTTTTGACGTGAGAACTGGAAAACGGCCCAGCATCGTATTTATCCTATCAAAATCTCCAGAGAGAGAGCATTTTTGAGCTTTTATGTGTCAGTCTTTTCTTGTCATGACTGTGTAAGTGGCATGTAGAAAGTGTAGAGGGGTACAGGATTAATGTAACAGGTTTAGGTTTTTTACTTTCTCCTTTTTTATGAAATGCTCGGAGGTGCCAGCTGCTGTGCAACGTGGGCAAACCATATAGCTGACAGCTCGACGGAAAGACACACCTGAGACTTTTAATTTATCTGAAATAGCAGCAATCTCCGTTATAGCCACCATTAAACACTGTTGCATGTTCTTCACTTTGCAGCAGCTTCAGAATGACTTCACTGTTGATGAGTAATCTTTATTTTAGTTAAAGATCTTTCTCAGTCTCCTCAGACTGCCTGATCCTTATTGTTTACCTTACCTGGTCATATTTCAGCTCAATGAAATGACAAACCTTAAAATGATACAACCCAGGTGTTCCTGGGTTACACATTATCTCTTATCTAAACTTCATTTTGTCAAGCTTGATAACAAACTGTCAACCTAGAATTGAAAACCTTTAAAACAAAGCACAGTTTTATTTTTCTACTCGCACTTTACACTGTGTGCTGTGTGTTGTCTCTAAAAATCCCCAAATATTTGTGCTGTACTGCTTTATTGGGTTTACTAAACTAATGCAATGACCTTGGTTTCAAAAGGAATACTGAAGATATTTGTCTGTCGGTCTTTACAGTAAACGCTTAGAGAAATCCAAAACTCAGAATGCAGTGGTTTACGAATCTCTATTCACAATAGAACAGAAAAAAGACAAATCGCACATCTGAGAACTGTAGTTGCTGGAGTTTTGAAAGAGGACTGCTGTCTTATTTTTAACTGAAAGATGATCGAATCTGCTCAGCAGTCCTCAGTCCTCTTTGTTGTATCTTTTGTTTCATGCTGCACCAGATGTTTTAAGCCGGTGAAAGGTCTACACTGCAGGAAGGCCAGTTTAGCAACCAGACTCTTTACTATAAAGAAGCAGTAATCAGTTTAGTATTATCTTGCTGAAGGATGCAAGGCCTTCCCTGAAAAGGATATTGATCATTCGTGAGCATATGTTGCCCTTAAACCTATAAATACTTCTCAGCATTGATGTTTCCTCTCCAGGTGTGCAAGATGCTCATCACATGGCACCTATGCACCCCCATACCTCAGAGGTACAGACTTTTGAACTGAGCACTCACAACAAGCTGGATGGTCCCTCTTCTCTTCAGTCTGGAGGATGCAGCACCCATGGCTACTGAAAAGAATTTCATATATTAATAATTAGTCTGACTACACTTTTTTTTTCTACACATTGCACTTTTCTCCACCCATTTCAACTAGTTTATGCATGCTACGTTGTTCCACAAATCTTGTGGTTTATTCAGATACAGTTTTGGGAACTTTGAGGCCTGTAGGGCTTCAGAAGTCCTTGGGGGTATTTTCTTTTCTCCCCATTTCTCTGAGGATTCATAGTCTGACCTTGAGGAAAATCAAGTACTGCAAATCCCAGTGTCTTGGCATGAACATACACCTGAATGCTTAAAACATCTGCTTTTACAGAAGTCTGCACACCACCTGATGATCAGTTCATCAACAGCTGATGATTGGCAGCATCTTTTCTCTTTGTGTATTTGCAGGCCAGAGTTTCCTGGGTTTCATGCTGACTTGCAGTTCCATCCTCTGTCCATCCCGGGGTTCTCCTCCACTTGTGTTTGGGTGCCGACTGGCGTGGTGATCGGCGACCTGGTCCTCTGGCCATCTCATCCCAGTGCTGCTGCCTCCATCTGTTTATATTTATATATCGCATCCTTTTGTTTGAAATCCTACCCTTCTCTTTTCTTAAACCAAAACCCCCTCCTCCCCCCCCCCCCCCTCCCCCTTTTTCTCGCACACACCTCACCTACACCCCACCCGCACATTATTGATACTCAAGAGCCTATCATGGCTCATTACGCTGACCACATGCCCAAGGGCCCTCCATAGCCCGTTTGCATTCACCCTACAACAATTTCACTACTTCTTTATTATTATTTTTTACTTTTTCTGTGCTCTCCTCTCTCTGTCCTACATCCTCTTTCTGTCCTCCATCTTCTCTCTGTCCTACATCCTCTCTCTGTCCTGTCTCCCCTCTTTTCTTTCTCTACCCGGCTGGCCTTCGGCAGGAAGGTCCCCCCATATGAGCCAGGTCCTGCTCAAGGTTTCTTCCTCTTAAAGTGGAGTTTTTCCTTGCCACTGTTTGGTATAAAGGTTTTTTTTTCTCCCTACGTGGGAGTTTTTTACCTGCCATTATCATTGATTGGATTTAATTATATAATCTTAGTTGATGATATTTGCTCGGGGGTCATGCTCTGGGTCTCTGTAAAGCGCCTAGAGACAATTGTCATTGTAACAGACGCTATATAAATAAAATTGAATTGAATTGAATTGAATCTGCCTGCAGTTTACCCTCTGAACTCCTACAGAAGGAGATGTGAACAATAACTGATAAGAAAGATGCTGTTGTAGTTTGTCCAAGGATGCATTTGTATAATCCAAAGATTTACCCCAGTCATGTGATTCTAACTTCATTTTTTAAATGTTTTGATGAAAATAAACTTTTTGACATGACTGTATTGTGAGGTAAATGTGGTAACTCCTGTGTAGGTGTAGTAGATCAAGACAATTCAGATGGCCTTCTGTGCTTTTTTTTTTTTACCCTCAAGAATGAAGAGTAGCTACGTTCCTTTCAGAGAAAGCAAGCTCACAAAGCTCTTCCAGTCTTTTTTCTGCGGCAAAGGAAGAGCCTCAATGATTGTCAACATTAACCAGTGTGCATCCACCTATGACGAGACTCTGCATGTCATTAAGTTCTCAGCTGTTGCCAAACAGGTGGGCAGAGGACATGATGGTATAGGATTAATCAGACAGGACCTTGGTGAAGTACTAATCTCACCTGTGCTTTTGTTTAGGTGGTGCAGGTGATCCCAAACGAGTCTGTGGAATCTCTGGCCCCTTGTCTTGTCGGTGGAGATGGGAAACCCCTTCTCAGGAATGTTGTCATTGACAACCAGGCCCTGGAGAGCCACCTGTCTGAGGAGCTGCTTGATGAAGAAGATGAGGCTGACATGTCTTTGCCACCACAGAGTGTACAACAGCTGCTCTGTCACAATGACATATATTATGCACTTTATGGGTTATTTGTTCCTTTTTTTTTGTGCTTGGCATTTTGCAAAAGAGAGGTCTAACAAAAACTTCCAGTTAGATCATTATTTGGCTCTGCATGCGCTATACCCAACTATGCGTCCATTGCATTTCTGATATTTATTATCATCTAATATTCCCAGGAGCTCATGACTATGATTGAGATTCTGCGAATGGAACTACTGGCTGAACGAAAGAAAAGCCTGGTACATGAAATGGAAAGATGCAAGGAAATGGGCGACGCGATGTTGCAGCAGATCTTTGAGAGCGAAGAACAAAGCGCGTATGCTTACTTAATATTTTGATTGGTCAGGCATGTAGCTCTTTGTCATTCATTCAAGCATCAGCATTTGTTCCAGCAAGGTGTTGGTGTGAAGTGGGCACATGTAATATGTTAAACCGACGGATAGAAGAGCTGAAAGAGACCTACGAAGAAAAACTGGAGAGCACTTGTGAGATGTACAAAGATGCCATCAAAAGGCATGCTTACCAATGTGCTTTGGACGATTTGGAAGATAATTATGTGCCACTTGAAGAGTTCACTGCAGAACAGGAAAAAGTGAAGGTAAAGAAGGAGAAAGATCCAAAATGACAATTTTTTTTTGTTTGTTTGTTTTAAAAAAAAAAAAACCTCAGATTTTGAGGTATCGAGTTGCAAAAAAATGAATTAATTTCAATCTATTGGGGAACTCTGAAACTTTTATTGCTGTCATTCATTGGAACTTTTGATCATCAAAATTATGGAGGGTGAAAAGTGACAAAATTAAATAAATAAATATATCATGAAATAAATAAATCTATCATGAAATACGTATCTTTAAATCTTCCATTAATTAATTAAATGTATCAGAATTTTCCTTAAAAACATCATTAAATAATTACATTTACCACTAAATAAACAAATATATCATTAAATTATTAAATACATCAATAAATAATTAAATATGTCATGAAATTATGAAATATGCAATTAATTAAATAAATGTCCCATTAAATAATTAAATCTACCTTTTTAAATAAAGAATTTTAATACTAAAATATCCCTTTAAAGAAAATGTCTATTTAAAAATATATTTAATTATTTCACAGTGTATTTATTTATTTCATGACTCCCGTGTTCGTGCTGTTGTCATTAAATGTGTTAAAACGTCAAACCCAGCCATCACACTCAGTGGGCGGGACTTTTGTGGCTTGTCCACAGACCCTGACGTCTGATTGGCTGCTCCACACAGCAAGTCAAGACAAATCGACAACAGATAATCAGTCGAGAAAAACCAGAATACATATTCCAAAACATTTAGGTGGTAATTGTCTTTACATGGCTTTGGAAGAGACTGCAAGGAAACAAGAACAACCAAGAACGTGTAATATTGTTTTCTCTCTTGTTTTGACACAAAGTTTTTTGTTTGAAAGGAGTTTATTCAAGGCGATACTCGCTCCACTTTACTTACCACTGGGTGGCGTTAATGCATCATGAGTTGTCTATCGACATCCAATAAACAAAAAGAAGAAGAATATCCGCCTTTTTTGGACGAAGTGAAAATGGCCAAAAGTTGTCCAGAGTTGCCGAGAGAGGCAGCTCATTTAATTGAGCAAGCTCTGAGACAGAGTCCTTCGCAAACGACCCCCGTGACCGAGTCGGGTGCCCGGTCCCAGACAACCGCCGTCACCAGGTCCGCTGCCACGTCTCAGACGACCCCAGTCACCGTGTCGTGTACGCCTGTTAGTGCTGGGCGGTATGACCAAAAATTTATATCACGGTATTTTTCAAAATTATATTGGTTTCACGGTATATCACGGTATTTCTTTTTTGAAGGCACAACTGGGTGTTAACCACATTTTCTAATCATTTAGAGAGGAATTGCTGCAGTAAATTGGCTTAGAATGACCTATTTTACTGTCACGAGGAGTGAATATTGTAGAAAAACATTCATGTCTACACTAGTATTAATACAGGTTTGCATGGCCTCACAAAATGATAGTATTTACAAAGAGGTGGCACTCGTGATTCTAATTAAGTGAAGGAATCAGAATGCATGATAGTTGCAGTTAAAATACAGAACCCTTTTATTTTTCAAATTTTGCAAACAACTTGAAAAAACATATTTTGTAAAAAATCAACATTAACTAAACAATGTAAACAACATTCTAAAATTGTAGCCGCGGGAGGCAACACCAGCCTGGTGTTGCCTCCCGCGGCTACAACTTTAGCTCGGCAACATTTGCAGATTATTGTAGTTTGTTGGACGTCGTCTTTTTTAAATCCAAAGAACTTCCACACGACAGACACAGCTCCTCGTTTAGGAAGAAGTTCCTCAGTCTCATGTTGCCGTTCTGGAGCTCCCACTTCGGGATTTTCGCTGTTTGCAGCCATCACCGTTGTTGTGCTTCCAGTGCAACTGCAAAACATTCCCTTGTCAAACAATGTTCTGCGGCACTTACGTTCCGCCACGCGGCGTTCCCAACATTGTGTACAGTACATACTCACCGGTATTACAGTATATGAAAAATTCATATCATAAGAAAAATAAACACCGGTATTCAGTATGAACCGGTATACCGTCCAGCACTAGTACATGATGCTCCAGAACATGCTTCGGTATGCCGAAAGCTGGTCGACCGGGTCCAGATGTTTCAGGTTGTGTGGTGGAGAACCGCTGAAGTACTTCTCGTAAATTTGTAATCACTCTGCGGTCGATGTCTTGGTTTGAGAGTGTCGAAATAACTCCAATTATTTCGATAAACTGTTCCATTTTATCCACTACAAACTGTGGTTGAGCAACTCCAGCCTCTATGTCCCTAGCTTGGTCTAAGATGTCTCTCATGAGTTCAGCACAGAGCTCATTCAGGTCCTGCATGAACGGAGCCGCCATGTTTGACCACAACACAAAACAGACAACAGACCAAAACAGTTGATTTCACAGGATCAACATTAGTCCCGCCCACTGAGTTTGATGACTGGGTTTGACGTTTTAACACATTTAATAACAACAGCACGAACACGGGAGTCATGAAATAAATAAATACACTGTGAAATAATTAAATATATTTTTAAATAGACATTTTCTTTAAAGGGATATTTTAGTATTAAAATTATTTATTTAAAAAGGTAGATTTAATTATTTAATGGGACATTTATTTAATTAATTGCATATTTCATAATTTCATGACATATTTAATTATTTATTGATGTATTTAATAATTTAATGATATATTTGTTTATTTAGTGGTAAATGTAATTATTTAATGATGTTTTTAATGAAAATTCTGATACATTTAATTAATTAATGGAAGATTTAAAGATATGTATTTCATGATAGATTTATTTATTTCATGACATATTTATTTATTTAATTTTGTCACTTTTCACCCTCCATACAAAATGTCACTTTTGTCCCCCATAAAGTGCAAAAGCCCTCAGACGTAAAGTGTCAGAGTTGGAGGCCTTGTTGTCTCCCAGAAGAGCTCCTTCTGTGCCTCCAACAGTGGACCAGTCATGCCAGACTCAACCATATACAGTTGCAGATGAAGCAGGTTCACTTTTTCATTTTTTCTGACCCCATTGAATCAAGTTCCTAATATTTATAACCTTTATTTTTTTTAAAAGCAACAGATTTGACTCTTTTTGTCCACACAGGACTTGAACGATACAAGCAACTTCACAAAGAAAAATGTTTGAGAGAGGATGTGCGAGGATAAGCAACAGGTAATGAGAGCATGACTCGTCAGTTTAACATTGGTTAAGTCTGGTTTATATCTTTCTGTTAATATTTGGTTTTCAGCTGATTTTGTCTCTAGAGAAAAGGCTGATGGAGCTCACTGGATGCTCCAGGATGTCAGTTGATGTGGAGGCTCTGCAGAAGAGGGCTGACAATCAGGTGAGGGCAGGAATTTAATATGCAGAACTACCTGAAGTGTCACAATCTTTGCTTCTCATTTGCTGTTTAAGCAATAAAGGCTGCTGTAGTTGTTGTCCCACCAAAGGCAAAATCCTTAGAGGACCTCATGCAACAGAATATTGAAAACGACAGGGAGAATGCTTCACTAAAGGGTCAAGTTTCCAAACTCTCCCAGAAGTCCCCGGTGCAGCACAAGACCAAATGAGGCCTGCTCGCCAACATCAAGGAAGTGGTCACGTCACCTCGAACGGGTGCGACTAGCAGAAGTCTGAGGAAAACAGTTAAGACTGCAAAACCTTGAATAGCTTTTTATTTTTTTTTTGTCCCAGTTTTAATCAAATTTATTCATATTTTTGGCTTTTCTCAGATTTTAGTCACTGGAGGAAGCTATCCATTTCTTCAGGTTTTGGTTGCTTCACATCCAATCTGTTCATGGTCACTGTATACAGTATGAAGCTGGAGCCTGCGTTAACTGTCATCTGGCCACGCTACACTCTGGACAAGTCACCAGTTCATTTAAAAAAAATAAAAAAAAGTCACTAGTTCATTGTAGAGTAACGGTTCCTAGAGTAGCTATAACTGAACGTTACTAACTTGGGGGCTACAGTCAGTAACTGTGTGTTTCACACACATCACTGTGGGACAGCGCTCCAGTCTGCGCCTACTAGTGGCTGCATTGAATTGTATTATGACGCATTCAAGTTTTACTCAATAATTATAAGCATCTGACGAAGGTCAGTTACGTTATCTTGATGTGTTCAGTGTGGTCTTGTAAAATGTGTTATAAGTGGGACATTTGAATTGCCTAAATACCAAGAAGTTAAATGTTCAAAGATTTGTTGTTTGTTTTCATAACAATATAAAATAAAAGACACCATAATAGCTGACAACAACAAAGTAAAAAAGACTATTAAGAATTTTGGACAGATTACACTGACTTTTGAATGGTTTAAAAATATTTTTTGCCTGAGAAAGTGAAGCTGACCACCTAGAGCTATGGTACTAAGAAGCCCATTTAGATTTTGTCAAAGAATAGATTAGTTCTGCATTAGTTTTTCCATTAAACATAACATTTAATGTTTACAATATATATATAATGGAACAATAAACCTTTTTGCTCTTTTGCTCCAGAATCAGCAGTGGCTGCTTCATCTGAGTTTGACCCCCACAGCAGATGCTCACCCCCAGCAGTCCAATGATGCCTCTGATGGTGAGTGAGTGATGTAGACACTAGTTGGCTGTTTTGGTTTATTAGTGAACGGCTGTACCACTGGCAGTGACTAAGACATCAATCAACACCTTGGCTATTTCAATTATATAATAGCAAAATATAGGCTACATTTTTTTTTTTAAATAACTCAATTTATGTCACTGTTGCTGTTGACAGAGCCAGGCCCAAGTTCCCAAAGCAAGGCTACTTCAGATTGTGAAGGGAATTGTGAAACAGATCAACGCTGTTGCAGTCATGAAACTGCCGAAGAAAGTCAGAGCACAGGAAGTGCAGAAAGAGAGAACAAGGAGAAAGAATATTTACAATGTGACCCAGGATTATGGCCAGAGAAGCTCACAGACCATGATCGTGATGTGCTCTGTTTTACTTGCACATTAAGTTAAATGCTCCATATTTACCTGTGGACTATCTTGAGCCAGGACACAACATATCAGCGCTTGATTGTTAAATACAATAAAATACCCACTACCTATTTGTTGAGTGGTTAATTGAAAATGTATTTGCAGGAATAGAATGCATTCTGTCTTTATGATATTGATCTGAAAATTATAAAAAGAAAATGTATTTGCAATCAGAGGTGTAATGTGTTGCTAATCAGTGAAATGAGAATAAGACAACTAATAATACATAATTTACATAATGACACTCTGACTTGCGAAGTTGTTTGTTGTAAAAAAGGAAACAAATTGAGTGTATTACACCAGGAACCGTCAAGAACACTGAAGAACAAGAAAATTGAAGGTGGCCCAGAATTCCTAGCAACTGCCCTGCCTGTGTGTATATATTTTTTGGCTGTAATGGGAGGAGTCCGACTGCTGGAGGTAGTAGATGGTAGGGGTGCAACAGTACAGGTGGCTCACGGTACGGCCCGTCCTGCGGATTTTGTGTCACGGTTTCGGTACGGATTCGGTACAGTTTCAGACCACCCACTACCCTAAACCCGCGATCGCAAGATACCGAGTTTGCGGAAAGCGCAACTCGCATGTCGGCGCGTAAAAGAGCGCGTCCAAATAGAATAAATGTGCAGCTGTAGCAGCTCTCATTCAGATGTCTGCTGTGGAGGAAACCAAGGAGATCTCTGTGTTTGGTGTCAAGCTGTAAAAGGTTGGATGCGGGAATTTATTTCCAATTTGTCTGAAACTGTTGGTGGTTGAGGAGGGACAGGAACATTAATTGTTCGTGATCTTTAAATGCGCATCCAACGATTCGTTCTGCGCCAAGACGCACAACTGGTAACAACTGGATCTTACGCAAGTAAGATTCGGGTTTAGGGAGGTGGAAGATTGCGTACTGTTTTCACTCCCTCGCCGGACGAAGCTGGAGTTGGTTTCCAATTCCAGCTTCCGATTCGTGAAATGGCTAAAGGGCTATTACACTTAACTTTCGCTAAAATCAGATACTTTAATCTTCTCTGGTTAAGACACTACAACACCCAGACACTTCAAACCTGGACTAGATTATTCTGCTCTAATAGCAGAATATGTAAAACCATGTTTGGAATTTGTGAAACCTTTCTCTGATTTGTGAAACTTCAATAAAGGGGCATTTCAGCACTTTTTGGGCATCTGGATCACACTAGAACTGGTGCAGCTCCAAAACTACAACACCTAGACACTTGAAACCTCCATTAGATTATTCTGCTCTAATAGCAGAATATTTAAAACCATGTCTGTGATTGGTGAAACCTTTCTCTGATTTGTGAAATTTCAATAAAGGGCCATTTCAGCACTTTTTGGGCATCTGGATCACACTAGAACTGGTGCAGATCCAAAACTACAACACCTAGACACTTCAAACCTGGACTAGATTATTCCGCTCTAATAGCAGAATATTGAAAACCATGTTTGGAATTTGTGAAACCTTTCTCTGATTTGTGAAACTTCAATAAAGGGCCATTTCAGCACTTTTTGGGCATCTGGATCACACTAGAACTGGTGCAGCTCTAAAACTACAACACCTAGACACTTCAAACCTGGACTAGATTATTCTATTCTAATAGCAGAATATGCAAAACCATGTTTGGAATTTGTGAAACCTTTCTCTGATTTGTGAAACTTCAATAAAGGGCCATTTCAGAGTGCTGAAATGCAGCTTTATTGAAGTTTCACAAATCAGAGCTGGAATTGGAAACCAACTTCAGCTTCGTGTTTTAGTTTCATATTGCTGTTATATGAGGATGATTCCAGATATAATATACTTATTTATAAACCAAATTACACCAATTTGATCTAAAAACTGACGGTGATGGTCCTGACCAGTTAAAACTGACTCATCTGAATAATCATCTAATAAAGTTCATTATGGAAAGTGGATGTTTCCATAGCAACTAGTTGTAAGACGCTGGTGACGATCCCTTTCCAAGATGGCGGCGGTATTTACGCAGGCGCACTGGTATCTGCGGCTGCGGTAAGGAACCACAACGGTCGTGAAAACTACCAGTAAAGAAAAAGAACAACAACGATTGCTTGTTTTTCGTGTCTTAGCTGAATATCTGAGTGTCAGCAGCAAAAATGTCTTCAGTTCAGTGTCTGAGAGAGTTTATCAGCCAGCGACTAACTGCTGCTGCTGCAGAAATATTCACAGAGTTTGAAAAAACCATCGTCCAGTACGAAGAAGAGATCGACCGTCAGCGGAGACTGCTGGATATCACCTGGAGACCACAGATAAAACTACACAGAACAGATATGAGACCACAGATGAAACTACACAAAACAGGTATGAGACCACAGATAAAACTACACAGAACAGGTATGTGGTCACATATGAAACTACACAGAACAGGTATGAGACCACAGATGAAACTACACAGAACAGGTATGAGACAACTCTGAACCCCTGCTGATGATGGTTGTAGGAAAGAAGATTTAAACTTGAATACTGATTTGTGAAAACCTTTATTCTGTTTGTAAGATCACATAACAGGTCAATTGTCCTGTTAGTCTTAGGTTGGATTCTGATTGAATTCTAGAATGCGCCGCAAGGTGGCTGCATATTGTAGTTGGATAGTCTCAGGTTGGATAGTTAGTTAGTCTTAGGTTGGATTACGACAGAGCTTTCTCTGGATTTGTGGAATATTTGATCAAATAGCGTTAAAACTCACTGACTCCAAACTGAAGCCAAATTGTCATGCTTCAATAGACCAACGAGACAAGTGACTAGTTTCTTTTAAAACCTTCAAAAATTGTCTTGGCGTACCTGTGGCATGTTATTTAGAAGAAATTGGAAGAAAAATAAAAGCTCTAAATGTCCTCATGAAAATAATATCACAAAATAAAGGAGCCCCTTCCATGTAAATATGGGCTTGTCTTGGTTGTCCCTTGTAGAATTGCAGCTGTTGGGTTTGGAGTTACTGGGTCTGATGGATATATATATATATATATATGTATATATATATATATATGTATATATATTTAGAAAAACACTGATGTTTTCATGCCAGTGCTTTGTACAGTTTTGTTCTATGTCCTTGATTAATTAAATTTATTGAAAGTGAAGTATCCTTCTGGTCCTGCAGGAACACATTTTCTCAGATCAGAATGTTCTGCTGAACTCATGAACAAACCTCTTCTCATGTCCATTTGTTCCCCCAGACCTCCAACAACATTTTATTTGTAAAGAGGAGGATGATGGTCCTGACCAGCAGCTCTTTAACCAGGAGAGGAACTCCAGTTTGGACCAGGAGGAACCAGAACCTCCACAGATTAAAGAGGAACTGGAGGAAGAGCAGCTGGTACTGAAGCAGGAGGCTGAGATCATCATGGTGACTCCAACTTCTGATGAAAAAGACCATGAAGAACCAGAACCAAAGAAGAGACTTGATAGTAATGATGTGGACAACTCCCCCACATCAGAGAGTCATTGTAGTTCTGACACAGAACAACCTCTAAACTGTGATGTTTGTGGGAAATTGTTTCAAAATAAGAGTTGTCTAAAGAGACATAAAACAATCCACACAGACGACAAGAAGTATCCATGTAAAATCTGTGATAAAAGATTCAGAAATAACTATAGGTTGATGTGTCACATGAGAACTCACACAGGAGAGAAGGCCGTATTCATGTAAAACATGTGGTCAAACGTTTCGACACGTGTGTAACTTGTCGGTCCACATGAGAATTCACACAGGAGAGAAGCCTTATTCGTGTACAATTTGCCAAAAACGTTTTACGCAAATATCTGGTTTGACAGAGCACACCAAAATTCACACAGGAGAGAAGCCGTATTCTTGTCAGATTTGTGGTAAACGTTTCACACATAATTTCAGTCTAACCTTTCATAAGAGGAAGCCATGCAGGTCAAAAACTACATACGAAAAATTAGAGACGAAGCACTGAAGCTTTCCATCCAGCTGGTGCAGTCATGCTGCTTCATTGGCTCTACTGTGCCCTGAAGTGAACAATAAATGCTATCTTAAAAAATAACTTTTCCTCAATGCTCTGCCTCTTTTTTTTTTTTTTTTTGAGATGATTTTGCCTGATTCACCTGCAGAGGAGAGAAGCTGTTGGTGAACAATTTATCATAAAACTTTCACAAAAAGATGTAATTTAATTTGCCACACCAGATCACACACAGAATAGAAGTCATGTTCTTGAAGTCATATTCTGCTGCACTCAGCTACCTGAGTACCACAGAATACCGCAGGAGGGTAATGTATTGGGTCACTTCCTGTTGGTAGTTTGAACAGTGTCACGGTCTGATTCTTTCAACCTTTTAAAACTTAAAACTAGGGCTGGGCAACGATTAAAATTTTTAATCACGATTAACTGCATTATTTCCCTGATTAATCACGATTAATCGTATTGCATACGGAAAAATCAAATAATGAATTCAAAAGTAGTGTAAAGGTCACTTTTATTTAAATGTTCTGCTGCCATATGAACTAAATTGCCATAACATTTGTTGTTCAAACATTTTTAACATCAAGCACTTGTACATATTTAGTGTAAATCTCATCTTAAATATGTCAAATAAAATAAAGCCTATTGCCACTGCCAGGGCAATAATGTCATCCTGTTTTTTATGAAAAATAAAAAAAAGTCTACCAGCAAAATCCTGAGCCACAATCAGAACATTAAAACAGGTAATTTCTGAGGTAACAGCAGAAACTTGTAACGGGGAGTTCAACTTATCAGTGGTTATAAATAACCTTGTTTCTGTCAAATCCTCCATCTGGGAGAACTTTAAATTGAAAATGTCCATGTGAAAGTTCTGTAACTTTATCAATCTGTGTATCATTCATTCTTTCCATTTTCAATTGTCAATCAAAAATTAAAAAAATTAAAAAGTGACATTTTTTTTTGTAATTTTTTTAATCTAACACAAAAAAAATGAAGAAATGCTTGTTTATATATATATATATATATATATATATATATATATATATATATATATTTATATATAATATATATATTTCAGTTTTAGCCCTGGAGAACCCACAGGGTCAAATTTGGCTGCTGTTAATTGCTGGTACTCAAAATGAACAAACAAACAAACAAAAAAAAATGTCAAATTTAACTTCAAAACCCCAGAGTGCCACAGCCCTTGCATAGTGACACCTAGTGGATGAATATTGAACTGACATGAGCTAGAGTGGTAGTGACAAGATGGGTGACTGCATGCTGTTCTGTTGAGCTGGAAATCTACCAAAACAAAATCATCTTCTCAACAAACCAGCGGTCGGTAAAATTGTGTATTTTTTGTCAATCTATTCAGTATAAGCTTGCAGAATGCCTAGAAGTATGTTTTATATTCTTTTTGGATAAATTAGTGACTCTGAGCTAGTTGAAAAATTGATGGGTCAAAAATGACCCTCTGGACCTATTTGGCTAAAGCCTTGAAATAAATTCATTTGTATAATATATTTTAGATTTTATAAGTTACCACAGTGGTACAAGGCCAGAGACTAATAAAGTAAATACCTATATATTTTCAGGGAGTATGGCCGCTCCCTATTCAGGACAGGGAAAGCAATAGAGAAAGTTCACTCTAAGAGAAATATAGGAGCAACTTGTAGCTAATGATAGTGACTGTGGCCCTGAATTGGACAGTGACAGTGATTCAGATGAATTGTTTCAACTGCATGAAAGCGTTGGTGGTGAATTTTCTGCCCAAGAGAGTGACTTGTCCCATGACTCGTCCAGTGATGAAGATGTGTCATTTGTCGAGACTGCTAGTCCACAGGTGGAGCCAAATCGTGCTGCAAAAACTTACAGGTGGTGAAAGAAAGGCTTTGAGTTGCCTGATGTGAATTTTGAAAGTGAACAGGTTGAGTGTAACAGGATGCCACAACAGACACACCACTGGTTTACTTTAGACACTTTGTTACCCTTGATATGTTGGAAAAGATTGTTAAGCACACCAATCAACACAGAGTTTACTAGCATGGGGAATGTGTAGACACTTCAGTAAAGGAGACAGAACAAGTTCTAGGAATGTATCTCAGGATGGGATTAGTTCACATGTCTGGAGAATGTCAGTACCGGGAAAGTGAAGTTCGTTATGGGCTCGTGGCAGACGTACCGATTCGCAACTGATTCAACCTGATACTCTGTCATCCACTTTATAGAAAATGAAATGGCCAGTGAAAAAGTAAAAAAGAATCGACTTTGGAAATTGAGACCATTTTTAGATTCTTTTCGAAGACAATGTTTGAATATAGCTCCTCACCAAAAACAGTCCATCAATGTCAATGAGATGATTGTGCCATACAAAAGGCAATTTGGTGGCATGAGGCAGTATACATCAAAGGGAAACCACATCCATGGGGATTTAAAGTGTGGCCATGTTGCTATGTCACTGGGCTTCTGCACGATTTTGACATATGTCAGGGAAAAGGTGGTGGCAATGAACAAAGGGGGAAGAGTCTGTTGGGAGTTGGTGGAGACATTGTGGTGAAGCTTTAAAAATTGCTTGCAGAGAAAGTACATTTCCTGATTTTCACTGACAATTTATTCACTTCGATGCTCCATCATTGAGAAATGATTGGCAAAGGGAATCTACTACGCAGGAGCTGTGCAAAAAAAAATTTAAAAAAAAAACAAACAACTACTACAATGTCTAGTGTGAGTTCTTTTGCTTTGCGTTCTTGTTTCCACTGGCCAAAGTGTGTTTGTACGTTTGAAATCCAGCTCTAACATGCAACAAATGAAGTAAAAAAGAAAAAAAAAACTTTGTTAAATGTAGCTGTGTGGTTGACTGATTATTTTCCTAAATTTAAAATAGTTTGCACTGACATGGTTTGTTAATATGATTCTTTGAATGATACGCCTGAAGCCCAATGGGTCAAATTTGACCCTAATCCTAAAATGGGGAATAATGGGTTAAAATTGAAAAAGTGGATATTTTGGTGTTCAGTGAACTTATAGCAGTGACTTAATGCATAGTTCACAATTTTCCAAAGAAAAAAGGGGTCTTGGGTTATCTGGGAGAACTTTAAATTGAAAATGTCCATGTAAAAGTTCTGTAACTTTATCAATCTGTGTATCATTCGTTCATTCCATTTTCAATTGTCAATCAAAAATTAAAAAAATTAAAAAGTGACATTTTGTTTTTCATTTTTTTAATCTAACACAAAAAAACGAAGAAATGCTTGTTTTTTTTAATATATATATATATATATATATATATATATATATATATATATATATATATATATATATAATATATATATATATATATATATATATATATATATATATATATATGGTTTGACACACGCTGAAATTTCCTGCTCGTTGCAGCAGATGGGTATCCTGTAGTGATGGTGAGATGAAGCCTCATGAGGCATCGAACCACCTGAGCCGATCGGTTCCAGAAAGGGTTCATTACTAGAAAGCTTCATCTGCACACGACACCACCTACTGGACAGATTTATAATCACAGGCAGCTGGATCTCAACCACAGCTGGTTAGTGGCACATTGAATATTTGTCTGTCAT
Organism: Hirundichthys speculiger; assembly: GCA_018398805.1. NCBI lineage: Eukaryota > Metazoa > Chordata > Actinopteri > Beloniformes > Exocoetidae > Hirundichthys > Hirundichthys speculiger. The sequence goes on from JAGFBZ010000865.1 coordinate 2,659,312, forward strand.
GGCCCTTGGGAATGACTATGAATTACAAAGAACATCAATGACTATGAATTACAAAGAATGCATGGCCAAATAAATTCTCTACATACATTATCACATATGTGTATAATAAAATATGCCATGGATGTATTCTGTGTGTGTGTAAAGTTTCCCAGTATGGAAGTATATTATATGGCAAGTTGTGTAATGTTTTTTTTTTTTTTTGTCACTTTGGGAGAATAACATGGGCCTGAACAGGCAGAAGACAGTTAAAGTGCTGCTCAAACTAGGAAGATGGAACTGAATATGTTTGTGTAACTTGAACAATGATGTACAGGACAGGGAAAACTTTAGTCATTTTTATTAAGAAGTAACAGTCTCTCAACAGCTTTTCAGCGATTCCTTTTTTTTTTTTTTACACAACCTCTCTGGCCTTTCACATGGTACAGAAGATGTTGTGTGCACAAATGCGCAAATAATATTTTCAAAAAGTAGGTTGTCTGATAATCGAGGTCAAAACTTTTCTACTGTCATTACACATCTACGCCACAAGATGGCGCTGCATCAACGTAAACAGTAGGTGAATGGAGCGTCACAGTGAACGGATGGAACAGATCTAACGATAAATGGAGTAACTACGCGATGGCTCGAACAAAGGGGCTTGCTCGGCCCCCTTGGCTGGCAAGGGAGGGCGCGTGCGAACCTCTGCGCGGTGCCGGATCTGGCGCGTGCAATGGGACCGTCTGCTGCCCATAGCAGCGATCACGGCGCCAACAGGCTCGCCGTGGTTCCCCGAGGGGACCCACTGAAGGATTGACAGTGTGTGACCTCTTTATATACTACTTTTCTCACGTGCCATCAATGACGTCACATTGAAAAGCCACGTGAGGGAGCTCCCATGGAAATTCCCTTCAGGGTTGTCATGACAACACCGTACGTGGTGACGCGTCTTTGCGCAGAGCCCGCATGCACGGTACGCCGGTCTACCAGCGCAACGTCGCGCGCAGAGGCAGTGTTGCCAACTTAGCGACTTTGTCGCTATATCTAGCGACTTTCCAGACCCCCCCTAGCGACTTAATTTGTAAAAAGCGACTAGCGACAAATCTAGCGACTTTTTCTGGTGATTTAGCGACTCACTGGCACTCAAACCGCTAGGTTTGAAGCCATCACTTGGCCGCTGATGGCTGCTGTCTGCCTCGCGACCCGCGCTTCTCTCTCTTTCTCTCTCTCTCTGTCGGCCACAGTGCACAGCCACAAACACCCCGCCCCCCGCGCGAGACAACTCGAGCTCCTCTCCACCTCCGCCTCCATGCTACCGGAACTGCCGCACAAAACCACTTCCGGGTCACGTAAACTGGACCAGTTAAAATATTAAAAACAAATTCGGTCCCGTGGCCCATTTTTTAATTTCGTATTTTTGATCCAAGTCTAAAATTGAAATACGAAAAACCGGGCATTTTTTTGTTTTTTGTGTTAAATTCAAAAACGAAAAACGAAATAAAACAACCCTTTTTTCTTTTTGAATTTTTGATTGACAGTTGAAAATGGAAAGAACGAATGATACACGGATTTATATATATATATATATATATATATATATATATATATATATATATATATATATATATATAAATATATATATATATATTTTAAACTTGGATCAAAAATACAAAATGAAAAAACAGGCCATGGGACTGAATTTGTTTTTAAACAAAAATCGTGACTCTGAAATGGCTTTATACACGGCAGTTCAGGTACAGGTAGTATGGCGGCGCTGGAATCACATACTATAATATTTGCAATATTGTGAAAATCTGAATGAAAACTCAGCTCATAAATAAATAGAACCAAAGTGCTCTCCAGCTCTACGTCTTCTCCTCAAATCATTACGAGCACAGAATCTTCTGATGCTCATTTTCAGCATTGCAGGACACCCAGTGTAATGTTTCTAATAAACTGAAGAAACGGGTTCTCCTTTTTTACGGGTATATTTATTACCAACTGCAGCGGGGTAAACACACATTAACATCTGCGGGGTTGTCTTCTTCTACTACTGGAAACCCAGTGAGTAACCAATACAATAAGTGCAGCTAACATGCCGAAACACTACTCGCCACTGCCCTCTTGTGGCAGGGAGTATACTAACAGCTCTTATCACTACATCCTCCTTTCTTTAGATATGAGCTATACACAACAATTAATCTAACAAACTCAAACTGTAGTGCAGTATTCTTGTCAACCTGAAAAATAGTTGCTCAGTTTCCAACAGCACAAACAAAATAGTTGTTTTTTTAACACGATTATTTCCCTCTCTCTCTGATTTTTTTTTTTACAAAATAAACAAACCTTTACTTTTTCTTTTCTTTTTTTTCGTGTTAAACAGTAACAACAAACATTATCATTTGTTTCAAGTGCAATAATGTCCATTCAGTTTTTTTTCTTTTTTTTTTTAAGCCAAAAAAATCTGGCTTCTTGATGCCTTGTCATAGTTTACATTTTGTCTCTTTTGTAGGTGTTTTTGTTTCTGTCTCACCTCTTTGTGCCGTTTTTGTTTTGCAATGTAGGGAAGGGTGGTACGTAGCCTACGTCCCATCAGAAGCTCAGCAGGAGACATGCCATGTTCAAGAGGTGAGGCTCGATAGCTTAACAGGGCCAGATATTGATCTGAGTTACTGTCTTTTGCTTTCTTGAGCAGCTGTTTCACAATTGTGAACTCCTTTCTCTGCTTTGCCATTTGACTGGGCATAAAGGGGGCTTGATGTCACATGTTTAAAGTCATACTCTTCAGCAAAGCTCTGAAATTCTTTGCAGTTGTAACATGGTTTATTGTCACTGTAGACAATCTGGGGAATTCCATGTCTTCATGTGTGTAATCACACAGGTAGCAGACATGCTGGGAAGGAGCGCCATCTCTGGATAGTTTGAGAAATAGTCATTCCCCAGCAAGTAATTCTTTCCATCCAATTACACCTCTGTATTTATATTTTTTAATATTTTTTATATTGTTTATATTTCCATATTTTTTTAATATTTTTCTTATATTTTTTTCTTTACCATGTAAAGTTACATATGTCAACCTAAGTAGGATATTTATATATTATACTTAAGTTTTTTCCTTTCTTTTTTTCCCGTATCTATTTCTTTCCTTCTCTTTTAAAAAACTGTATGTCGGAGAACTTCGCAAAAAGAATTCCAATGTGCCTGGACTGAATGTACATGTACAAATGGCAAATAAAAGTTCTTGATTCTTGAAGTGAAATAGGTCAGTTCCATCTTTCTGCCATGGCTCCTCTGGAAGGTCTGTGATTGTTATAGGCTCCTTTGGCTGTTTTGCTTGGTGCTTCAAACAGGTCTCACAGCTTGAAACCATCCTGTCAATGTCTGCATTGAATTCCTGGCCAGTAAACTGCCATTCTAGCCCTCCTCTTACATTTCTCCATACCGAGGTGCCCCTCGTGCAGCCTTTTCAACATTTCTGGTCTTAGCGACTGAGGGATGACGATTCTGTTCTTTCTGAGTAGAAGTCAGCTCTGCTCTGATGTTGTAATACTGTTGACAGTCACCTCTCGACCAACCCTCATTCAGATTTTTAAGGTGAGATGACTGTTTCCACACCAGGCCACAGATCATGAATTCACTCTGATTCCAGCTGAAAATATACAACACTGTCTGCACTAACTCGAAACAACTCTCAGTCGTTTTTGCTTTCAGCCACTAGATGGCGACCTAAACCTGCTCTGACCTGAAAGTCCCCTCTCCCATCCACAAACAACTGTCTGCTCTGATCTGCCACAGGATCCTGCAGGGAGGAGAACACCCAAGACACTCAAGGAGTAACAGATAATCCACACAAACTAAGACCTGGAGGCTGAGAACAACCGTCATGCAGATATCACCTGTGGACCCGCTGCTGTCACTTAACAGGCTTTACACAGCTCTGCACATTTGTGTGGCACCACTTCATTCAGAATAAGCATCTTGTGAGATGATTTTTAATCTCAATCATTGGCTTTAGTCAAAATGGGTTAATTTGAAACGACAGGTAAGAAATTGACGCTCCAAGGAGTGGTCAATGTGCTGCAGTGGAAGCCTCAGAGCCGTTACAGCAGCCACCATGATGTCTGGCACCATCACGATGCTTCAGGTGAGCTCCTGGTTCTCTGATTGGTCTGAAAATGATTAGCTCCCCCCTCACAGCAGCACAGCTGGCTCTGGACGTCACAGTCCAGCTATGGTCAGCAGGTACCTGAAGACTCTGATCAGGAGCCCCGCTGATGTGTTTCAGCCTCCAGATGTTCGGGTATTGTGTGTGCACATGTGTTCAGCGTATTATTTATGCTTAAACTGTGAAACCAAAACAAAAAATCCTGACTTCCTTGAAAAACCTTCCCTAAAAAGGACAGGACAGCTACAGAAACGCAGACAGCGAGCAGTTATAATAAAGGGCTCTTGTCTTTGTCCTCAGGGAAACTTTCTGCTCGGGACATTAAAGTTTGCTGTTATCATTATCATGGATAAACTGTGAAGGACCAGCGGTTTCATGACAAGTGTGTGTAAGGTCCTCACGTGCTGCCGATATGTAATCAGCCATGACAAAGACAGGAGATCTGAGGGTACTTTATTGGTACGTTAGCCCCAGCCGTCCCGTCTCCTGAATGAACCACATACAGAGCTGTGTTATACAGATATCCTACACCAGAATCCCCCTGGAAACAGTGTCAGAGAGAGAGAGAGAGAAAAACAGAGAGAGACGGAGGGGAGGGGTGATTTACAGGTCAGCAGCAGAATCACTTTAACTCAAATCCAACAACGTTCATCTTCAGTTTCCTTCTCATCAGCTACTGTTATTGTGGAGGAAATTTTTATTTGGTTTTGTTCAATTTATTCGTCTTTAATAATATGTTTAAAAGTGATTTGTCTTTCTTAACAAGACCAACACACATCATAGTCAACAAGATCAAATGTCTGACAAAAGGCAAGAGAAGACAGCTGTGATTCATTGATCAAGGAAACACCAGCAGGGGGTTAGCTGTGACTTTGAATAAACATTCCTAAATTCAATCAAGTAACTAACCTTTTGATCAAGGAACTGTATAACGTTGCTAAACTCAATTATCAGTCTCATTTAAGACAAATGTCCCTTTGCCTTCCCCACCACCTGCTGTGATCTACTCTGTATGCAAAGCTGTAGAGGAATCAACATCTTTTTGTCTTGGTATAAAAGAAAACGCCCTCTCTGTAACGACAGAGTCCTCAGCGAGTATTCTGCGGAGCATTGGCTGACAGCTCTCCTTATGTGCATATAAGATTTTTGTTTGTTTGTTTCTTTTCTCTGTAATAAATTCTATTATGATTTTCTCATCAAGATTGGATCTTATTTTTTTCCACAACAGTTATCAGCTGCTGTTTTAAATCTCCCAACTTCCCTTTCATGCAGTCGTCTCTGGTTCTCTACTCACCCTGCACGCCTGGCAGCCGATGGTGTTCCCGTAGAAACAATTATCACCTGATGTGCAGCCCTTCAGCTCGATGTCTCCACACATGGCAGTGTGGCAGTCCCTGTGTGGAATAAGAAATAAAACATCGTCCATCTCGTTAGTTCATTTTCCACTGAAGGCCTGAACTTTAGAGCCACTGTTGAAAAACTAAATAACTTTCCATCTTCTCTTAAAAGTTGGATTTGATCCATCTGTTCAGTGGTTACCTGTATGTTTTTAGACAATAGAGACATGAAAAAAGTCTAAAAATTAAAATATGCTTTGATAAAATACGACAGAAATGATTAGCGTGAACTCTGACAACTACAGGAGATCAGCATTGTGGTATGATCCATGCTTAGACGCACAGGGCCCGATCTTGCGTCAAACCTCCTAAAGCGGCTATTAAGGGATAGCAGGTAGCAGGAGGGGCGTTCTCCCGCAAAGAACATAATCTTCCACCTCCCGAAACCCGTGATATTACCTGCGCCAACTGCTATATTATGCATATGTGACAGTGTGGGGGTCCTGTCACCATATATACCTCCGATTGATCACGTGTCCTGGCTACTTAGGCCAATGGGATATCCCTTTGGCTGACTGGGTAAGCACATGTGACTCTCACCTGGGAGTCTGGGGATCAAATCCCGCCCGGGCCCTCTGTAGTGTCCCTTGCCACATTATCTTATCTTATCTTACATGGCTATTAATAATAATAATAATAATGACCAATGATCCCTCAGTCCTCCTCTTTTTTAATTTTTTTTCCCCACAGTCTCACAGCCAAAATAAATTCAACCACAAGCAAAACGTTTTTAGTTGTTCAAAAATATCAGACATGTGCTGTGGTTGCTAAGCAAACAGGGACTAATAATATCTACATGGAAGAGGTTTGCATTAGCACGGCAAGCTGAAGCACAGCACGTCTCAGTCTCTACCAGTCTAAAGACAATGAAGGTTCACCACACTGTAATTACCCGACAATGAGTTTGTTCCTCACGACTCATGCATATGAATAAAGGGGGATGGATAAAGGTGTTTGGTCTAAATTTGCCAGGGTTTTTGATGTGAGAACTGGAAAACGGCCCAGCATCATATTTATCCTATCAAAATCTCCAGAGAGAGAGCATTTTTGAGCTTTTATGTGTCAGTCTTTTCTTGTCATGACTGTGTAAGTGGCATGTAGAAAGTGTAGAGGGGTACAGGATTAATGTAACAGGTTTAGGTTTTTACTTTCTCCTTTTTTATGAAATGCTCGGAGGTGCCAGCTGCTGTGCAACGTGGGCAAACCATATAGCTGACAGCTCGACGGAAAGACACACCTGAGACTTTTAATTTATCTGAAATAGCAGCAATCTCCGTTATAGCCACCATTAAACACTGTTGCATGTTCTTCACTTTGCAGCAGCTTCAGAATGACTTCCACTGTTGATGAGTAATCTTTATTTTAGTTAAAGATCTTTCTCAGTCTCCTCAGACTGCCTGATCCCTATTGTTTACCTTACCTGGTCATATTTCAGCTCAATGAAATGACAAACCTTAAAGTGATACAACCCAGGTGTTCCTGGGTTACACATTATCTCTTATCTAAACTTCATTTTGTCAAGCTTGATAACAAAATTTTAACCTAGAATTGAAACCTTTAAAACAAGGCACAGTTTTATTTTTTCTACTCGCACACTGTGTGCTGTGTGTTGTCTCTAGAAATCCCCAAATATTTGTGCTGTACTGCTTTATTGGGTTTACTAAACTAATGCAATGACCTTGGTTTCAAAAGGAATACTGAGATATTTTTCTGTCTGTCTTTACAGTAAACGCTTAGAGAAATCCAAAACTCAGAATGCAGTGGTTTACAAATCTCATAAATCCATATTTTATTCACAATAGAACAGAAAAAAAGACAAATCGGATATTTAAACTGAGAAGATCTTAAGAAAAACAAGGTAATCTTTGAATTTGACAGCAGCAACTCATCTCAACACACTGCAGTGTTCCTTCTTTTAAAAAAAGTCCACACACATCTGAGAACTGTAGTTGCTGGAGTTTTGAAAGAGGACTGCTGTCTTATTTTTAACTGAAAGATGATCGAATCTGCTCAGCAGTCCTCAGTCCTCTTTGTTGTATCTTTTGTTTCATGCTGCACCAGATGTTTTAAGCCGGTGAAAGGTCTACACTGCAGGAAGGCCAGTTTAGCAACCAGACTCTTTACTATAAAGAAGCAGTAATCAGTTTAGTATTACCTTGCTGAAGGATGCAAGGCCTTCCCTGAAAAGGATATTGATCATTCGTGAGTATATGTTGCCCTTAAACCTATATATACTTCTCAGCATTGATGTTTCCTCTCCAGGTGTGCAAGATGCTCATCACATGGCACCTATGCATCCCCATACCTCAGAGGTACAGACTGCAGGTTTTTGTTCCAACCATGCAGAAACACAGCTGACTTGTTTCATTCAATCAAATGAACTGGTCAAGACCTTTAGTGAAGACAACTAGGTGATTGACTAAAACAAGTCAGCTATGCTGCTGCATGGTTGGAACAAAAACCTGCAACCACACGGCCCTTTCATGGATCAGTTTGACACCTGTGGTCTGGAGGATGCGGCACTCATGGCTACTGAAAAGAATTTCATATATTAATTAGTTGACCACAGGAGAGTTTCTCACTTATGCACAGTCCATTTTAAATAAGCTTTGTTCCTGAGAAGATGGTGGCGTTCCTGCATCAAGTTCACATATGGCTTCTTCTTTGCATGAAAAATGTCGACTTCTACATTAGATTTTGGGGATGGTGCGCTCAACTGTTTCTTACACAGAGATTTCCCTGCAGCGATTTTCATAAGAGACTTGTACATGGTTTTAACGCAGTGCTACCTGAGGGCCTAAAGATCGCAGGCACCCACTACTGACCTTTGTGCTTGTCTCATTTGCACAGAGATTCCTCCAGATTCTCAGAATCCTGAATGATACAATGTAAAAATCCAATTAAAGTGAGCAAAGGAAACTAAAAACTTTTGCAGTTTTTAGTGCTTTGGGTCCCCCTGTAGGCAGCAGAGGTTAAGACATTTTTACAGGGCTGTCTGAAGATTTACTTTTGTTTGGTCTCTTCCTCTAACACAAACATCCAGTCCAACATGACCTTTAGTGGATGGATCTCCTGCAGGCACTCTGTTACCATAACAACATTTCAACATTTCTCTTCCATCCTTATGTTTTTGAGCATCTTTGTCCAGTTTTCAAATTAAATACACTGCATGTGCATTCAAAACTACCCTCTTATTTAGGTTGGGCTAACTTATGCAACATGTCCTGGGACTTAGAAGCTGTCAATAAATATTAATTGGACAGCATTTTTATTTCCTTGCTGCTTCTCTTTCTAACTCTGTAAAGGATGAAACACATATAGAAGACTGACTCCATGATTGGTCGTAACTCAGCTTTATTCCAGGTCACTGTAGAAAAGACAAGAAGGGGGGATCTGAAAGCAGTTTTGTACTTTGAAGGCCTGCATGGCAGATAGTACGTTCCCCTAATCTTGAAGAATTTTCCACAGATTTCTAGAAACCAAACCATCTGTTGCAAGATTGCTCACTCCTTTGGTCTTTTTTAACTAATTGACTGCCATTGACGCAGTGGCAGTGAGGACTTGCATTGAAATTGACGTCAATGGCAGCCAGTGAGTTAAAAATGACATTTATGTTGAATCAGAAAGAATGAAGGGACTGAAGTGTTTAGATTCTTAAAAAATGGCAGTTATAACAAAACTTAATTCCTAAAAAGTTTTTTTTTTTAATAATACAAACGGGTGAGATGTTTGATCAGTATCAGTTGTCAGTTTGTTTCTGTAGGTGTTGCTTAATTATGTGCATCGTTTAATACAGTAATATCAAGGAAAATAATTATAACATAATGCCGGCACAATGCCAGCATTACCGCGTTCATTACTGTATATACAGAATCTATATTACAGTAATAGGCTTAAATGCATCATCGTGGACCATAATGATCACACTGAAACTCTGATCTCCAACTAGTTTACTGGGAAAAACTGCCAGAAAAAAAGGAACATTTGGCGTGAATAATTTGACAGCTGCAGGGGTGCTGAGTTATGGCCCATCTGACACGTTCATTTTTTTGCGTATTCACTCAGAGTGATCAAAAGTTCAGAGGACTAAAGGAACTTAGACAGCTAGAGAGAGAAATCCATTTTTCATCATTTAATGTAGGATTTTGTTAAAAACTATTTTTAATAATATGCTGTGAAGTCAGGGGATTATATCCAAACACGTTTACTTAATTCAATGTATCACTTTGGCATCTTGAAATAAGCCACTGCAAAGAAAAGATTTTTTTTTCCTTGATAGTAAATTCGACAGTTTTTTTTTTTTTTTTTTTTTTTTTTTACAAATGATCATGTAATTTTTTTTCCTGCTTATTTCGTTCTCCGAATCTTTCATGTCTTTTTAAATACTAGGGTAAAAAAAACAACAACAACAACAACAAGTGCTTTGAATTAAACAGTGATATGTTTAAATGGCATTTCTAACATCTAAATGTAAAAAATTCTTTAATGTGTTCCTTTTTTTTCTTCTTAAACTGCGGCCAGTTCTCTGTGTATTTCTTTTCTTTGACCAGGAAGTGGTGCTTAAGCTCCTACATGTGACTCCTGGTACTCATACATCTTCCTCTCTCTCACTCTTTCTAACATGCTCGAGCAGCTTCAGCAAGGATGCTGCACTGACTGCCATTCATTCTGAACGCTGACCTTCACCTGACCTCACTTCCTATCTGATCCTTTAACCCCAACTACCACCAGGGAAATGTTGTATCCCTCATCCTATGATGCTTTATCCTGTTACATTAGAATTGATTCCAAAAAGATAACAAATAAGTATTTAAACATTCCACTCGCCTCTCTGTGGTCCACATTGTCACCGTGCTGTGGCTGAGAAACTCAGAGTATATAGAGCCATTTAGCATTGCTCATACAAAATACAGTACTGATTCAGTTTTCAGAGGCTTGATCCTTAATATTGTTATGGTAACAGAGTGCCTGCAGAAGAACCGTCCACTAAAAGTCATATTGGAAGTTTGTGCTGAAGTGCATGATGGTAGATGCAGGTAATAAAAGTGAAACAGTAGATATGGTAGTTTGGATGACAGAGACAAATACTATCTCTGTGTATACACAAACACTTGAGGTCTCTGACACAGAAAAGATGAATCAGCCCTGGACCATGATGCATTAGACTAAAACATCAGCCTGCAAATAAAGAACTGCAAGTTTTCTCATTGAGCAGACTTTTTTCCTTTTTTGTCCTACCTTCTTTAAACACAAATAAATATATATAATCAGAATGAGTTATAAGTGTCTGACTTAAAGTTATCAAGGACCCATAAACAGGTGACCCTATATCTTACACGTGTCGCTGTTAACTGCAAGAGGTTGGAGAAATAACTGTGAAAGAGGATAAAATCTGTAGAAACTGGTTTTCATCTTTGAAAAGGTGAACACACTGACACACATCTTTACAATCCAAAACAGTAGCCCATAGATTAGCCCTTTTTTATTAACTTGATTGCTAAATCATATTTTGTTGTCTTTGATGTAAATATTTTCACATAAAATATTTAAGATGTAGTCTTTCTTGCACAAACTCTATATATCACCAGTTTATTGACATTTAAAGAGCTTGATGTAGACTTCTTTAAAAGCCTTTTATAGTAATGTGTATTATTATTGGACGAGTTCCCAGACAGATATGAAAATTAATTAATTGCCAAAAGTGGACCATGGGATTTTTTTTTCTCTCTTTTATTTTGTGCTTCGGTGAGATTACATTCTTGCTTTTATACTTATTACTGCCCTACAGCATGGAGCAGGTGGCTTAATTCAGAATCCCTTTGCCTCCTTCCTTCCTCTGACTGAAGGCCCTTTGGTTGAGAATCATACTTGTTGCATGACTGACAAGATCAAGGCCAGATTATAAAACAAACGGCCTCTGAGCAAAAACACCAATACTGCCCACTCGTCCTCCTGAGGACTCAGTTTAGACTTGGTTCCAGACACTTCACGGATCTCGTGTTAACACAACTGCTTGCGGCATCGTGCCAGCTCGGAGTTGGTTTTCTCACTCATGCAGGAGAAGAATCTGTACTTGCACACTATGAACCAAGTCCTGACAATCAAATCAGTGTTACAGTTTTGCAAATACCTTGCTTCCACTCTGCAACGGCAAAATATATGAAATATTGATTATTTGTGATCTTGTTTTGGATTACTGTACATCTCTGTTTTTGTTTATTATGAAAAAAATATCAAACTCTGTGCATGAGAGCACATATCTGAGTGTCTGAAATGACTTCCAACTCCAACATAACACAGTCTTGTCACTTTGATGTGGCCTGCCTGGGTCTGAAAATTCCAGGGTACTGTAGTCTCACAGTCCTAGACAGGAAAATAATTATCCAGGCCCTGTCCCTTCCATCCATCTTTATCTCTAACTGACTTTACATTATGCTGCATTAGAAGTGGGTAGCACAAAGCTGTGTGAGGATCTCTGAAGAGGCACACCAGTGGAGAAGAGGTGTAGCAGTCCAGCAACTGGCTCTGGCCTTTAAAAGCATCTGCTATCAACAAAGTGGTAGACATGTTTGAAAAAAGGAGCAGATATAATATTCTCTGCAGTATTTTGATCAAAGCATGTTGCGGACATTTCATTGAGACATCAGGAAATCGTGTCAACTTGTTTAAAATAAGGACATAGTGTATCCTTCAATGCACAAAATGCATCTTGTTTTGGTTGTTCTGCATCTCTGTGTAACATTTGTGGGTTTCTTTTTAATAATGGTGCCTTTCGTCAGTTTTTGTGTATTTCATTTTGTGCCTAATTGTTTTACAAACTGTCATTTTCTATCAGATGGTATGACTGTCTGACTGTCTTAAACATTATGAACTGGTCCCATTTTGTCTTTTTTGTTTTTCTTTTTTTGAATTTTGTCTCATTTTGATTGTTTTGCATCTTTTTATAATTTTTTTATCTGTCACCTTTTAACAGCTTTTAGCAGCTTTTCTTTCCATTTGTGGACTCTACAGATGTATGGGGCCCCTCCAGCCTGTAGGGGGTCCCAGGCCGCAAGGCAAACCTGAATATAGAGCATTTCGGGAGAATTATAAATACCTGTCTTCATATGTAGACAAGCTTCCACATAAGGTCTTCTAAAAGAATATGTGAGAAAACACATGCAAATCTTTGCTGCAGTGATTTGTGGCTTGTCTTTGTAAGGTAATAAATTCAAAATCCTCATCTGAGTGTTGAATTGTGAGTGATGTCAACCAACAGGCATGATGGGAAGACTCATAGCTGCATGTCACATCAGGAGGAGAAAAACCTTGGCCAAAATAAAACATAGGCAAAAAACTAATCTAACTGTAAATAAAATAAAATCTGCAGATGACAAAGCATTTGTCAGGGATATAAATGTGCTTGGGGGGGTTTAGCAGCTGAAGTCAGGGTAGCTGAGGTTTCTCTGATTTTCCAAGTTGGAATTCCAACTTCAGGGGTTGTTCCAGTTGAAACTTCTATTGGAACTCGGAAATTCTGACTACTGGGTGCAAATGCAGCAGCTTCAAGTGATAAGTTAACTAGCAAAGTTTATTTTTCTACCTCACCTGGAGGTCTTCAAGTTGAATTTGAGATTTGCAAATGTCACCTGTTTTCTTACAGTGTAGGAAGATGAAGCATCGTGACAGGTCAGCTCAGACGGTTTGAACTCCTCCATTACAGGATATTTCACAATACATAGGCTCGGGGAAAAAAAACAACTCTTTTTTCAGAGACTTTATGGCCATTTCGCATCACTTTGTGGGTTCTAAGTGTCTTGCAGCCTATTGCTACACAGTTTCTGGTCGTACAAATTCAGTTTTGGCTCTTTAGTAAGTCTTTTTCACCATTCTGCGTCGTCTTGTAGTCATTTTGAAAGTCCTTCTTGCCCTTAATTTAGTTTTTTTTTTTTTTTTTTTTTTAATCTTCTTTGGATCGAATTTTGGTCGTTTTGCTTCTCTTACTGTGATACACATTACATTTGTGGCATAATCTTCCCCTAGTCGACTAAAAAACTTTTTTTTTTTAAATAACTTATTTATTTCTATTCTTTAAAGAATCTGCTTTCCCCGTCTGTCTGTCACATGCCTTCCTCCTCCTTCCTCTCCGTCTCTCCTCCCTGCTCCGGTCTGGTCCTCCTCTGCAGGCCCTCCGCTCTCTGCTGCAGAAAGGGGCTGCGTGACGTCACTGAAGGCTGGAGCGGGTCCTTGATTGGAGCGGAAAAAAAAATGGGAAGAAGACAGCGAGGTGAGTGAAACGCACATTTCTTCCTTTTTTAATCCCCCCCCCTCCTCCTCCTCCGACCTCATTCGCGCGTGTGTTTAGCCGTGCATGTTTCCAGCTGTCCCTTCAATGACGCCTTCGCTGCTCCTGTGCAACGGTTTCATGCGCGGAGACGTCGGGGAGTCCAGTCCAGGGATGATGAGCCGGAGCCGCTGGGAAAACTGGAGAAAATCGGGTACACGCCAGATTTGTCGCCCCTTGTTCCTCACGGGAGGGAGCAGCCGCTGCCGCGGGCGTCGTTGTGAATTAACCCGGCTCCCGGCCTGTTTGTGCGTTTGTCATCCCGGTTGCGTTCACCGCCGTAGCCTGATGTCAGTTTCGTGATGCAGCTCGTCCACACCCACATGATACGCGGCTTGCGGTCGATCCATGTGCAGTGCAGATATGAGGATCGATTATTTCTCGGCGCAGATTTTTCGGGGCCACTGTTCACTACCACAGCATTGGCAGCTGTCAGTCTTTTCAGAGCGTTGGGGGACTGTGGTCGGTCGGTTTGGCCTGCATGTGTTGGCTTGAACTTGTTACTGTATTTAGATTGATGAAGATGTGTTGCATGCAAGTTGAATCTGCTTCTCCCAGAGTGGTTTAGTGTGGGTTCACACACTGATGTATTCTTTTACAAGACTTTTCTTACAGAGCAGATGTTTGTTCCTTTGAGCACTCATAGATTTTGGAGGGGGAGTCACAACTGTAATATTCATATTCTAGTATTCACACCATCCCAGACTCTGCTCTTGAGGAAGAACACTCCTGAAGTGACAAACTGCTGCTGGAGTTTGGGAAGCTGCCATGTGGCTACAGAGCCTTGGAGAGTCACCGGCCCTGTGCTTGATGTCGATCCATTTGTGGAAACCAGATTTATTATTAGTTGGAGCAGTCATGCTGGAAAAAAAAAGAGGGAATGCCACAAAATGTCTGCTTATGGTCAGAAATCAAATCCAGCTGGAAAAGGGAAACTGAGCTGTTATCTTCTTGACCGCTCTTTCATCCATGAAAGGGGTTTGAGCTCTTTTGTGTCCGGCAGATGTTTGCAACATGTATGTACTGTTGAGAAATACTTAGTGACAGTCTACCAAAGTTTCTAGCAGACATGTAAATGTCACAACAAATAGATGGTTTCCTGGTAATTAATAATAATTGTAATTATGAATGTACACGAAGCAGGACATCATAACAATGCAAAAATTAAAAAAAGTTCTCACAGACATCTAAACTGCTCCAGCTTGTTCAAGTCGAATGGGTTCTGCTGCGCAGCAGTCACACCACAAATTCTGAATTGAGAGTTGGGCTTTTGGGATATGACTAGGTCAGCCCAACACATTTAAGTGGCTTGTCTTAAATCACTCAGGTGTTTCTTTAGCTGCATGCAGAGGGTCATTGTCCTGCTGGAGGATGAACCTCTGTCCCAGTCTTAAATCTCAGGCAACGTGATGTAGGTTGTCCACAAGATTTTTCATGTATTTCACACCATCCATCTCCCTCAATTCTGCCCGTTTCAACCAGCCTCTGCTAATGAAAAATATCCCCATAGTATGATGCTGCCTCCACCGTACTTCACTGTAGGATTGTGTTCGTAGCACGGTGAAAGTTGTTGGGTTTGTGCCAAACAGCATTTTCCTTATTCTGGTCTCATTTGACCAGAGTACCTTCTTCTGTACGTTTGGTGGAACCTCCCACGTCTTTCAGTGAGCTAATAATATGTGTTTTCTTTTTTTCTATTATTTTCTGTCGACAGTGGCTTTTTTGCCTGGTCACTCTTCCATAATGTCCAGCTCTGTGGAGCGTTCGACTGACAGTGCTGTTATGCGGAGATACTCAAATCTGTGCTGTGGAGCTCTCCTTCAGGGTTATCTTTGGTCTCTTTGTTGCGCCTCTGATTAATGGCCTCCTTGCCTGGTCTGGGACTTTTTGTCGGCAGTCCTATCTTGGCAGGGTTGTTGTGCCATATTCTTTTCTATTTTGTGATAAAGGATTTAATGCTGCTCCAAGGGCTGGATGTTCTAAAGTTTTTTTTTATTTTATTTTTTTTACATAATTTATTCTACAGCAGGTGGACTTCTTTAACTGATTATGTGACTTCTCTAGGTATGTCAGAACCAGATCTTAGTTTTAAAAAAATATTGATTTCTTCATTCTACCTCAGCATTTTGTGTAGGTTCGTTCCATAGATGAATTGATCCATTTAAACTTAATGTGATGCAACAAATTAGGGAAATGCCAAGGGAGGTGAATACTTTTGCAAAGTGTTCACTGTATGCCCCTCCCCTCCCCTCCCCCCCATTATCCCAGAAGTGTTCATGTGGTCCAAATGTGAATATATCATCTTTAAAATGAGATTAATATTTGTCTGTCAATCAATCAACCTTTGTTTATATAGCTGATTACAGCCAGAGCTGGACCAAAATACTTTCCATTCATGGCCAAGGGCAGGCAGTTGACAGACACTGACTATTTCCATTCAACTTCTGGGCCTATACGTAGCTCTGTGCTCATAATGTACATTATTTCATTGCTGTCTAGATACATTTTTTTTGTTTTGTACTTATTATCTATTAAGACCCACTGAAGGTATATCAAGATATTTTGTGTATTTGTACCCTGCTGACTCAGACATCTGCCGGCTGCTCTGTTGTTGTTTCATTTGCCTGATGTTCATCCAACCGTTGCTTCGAGATCAGGGATCATGCTCATTATTCAGGATTGAGTTTTTCGACATTTATGACTACCAAAGACAAAGGGTAATTAAATTACTAGTGGTCGGTAATTTCATCATTTATTAATGAGGAAATTATTCCAATTCAATATTTACTTTTTTATGTCATAAAATTATATTTAATGCTTTTTAAAAAGATTTTGTAGCTCCAGCGACCTTCATTGACAGGAAAAGTGGGAGAAGAAGACATGCAGCAAAGGGGTGTGGGCCAGGAATTGAACCTGCGTACGCTGCAGGAGGAGTGTAGTCTCTGTACGTGGCCACCTGCTTAAACCACCATGCAGCTCCCTCGCTGCCTCTCATTCAGTGCTTTTCTTGACATGGACCATCCTTGCTAGACGCCGTCATGTGTCAGTTCTGTGAAAACAGGAAGTCTTTTTTCTTTTTTAACATCCTTTGTTTGTCACTTGACTATTAAGGAAGCACTAGATCAGAATTGATAACAATACACGGACTTTAAAGGCAGCCAAAATGTGACCACAAATCGTAGAGGCCATTTTCTGCATCATTTCCTGCAGATGTCCTCCACAGAAGCCTCATCTCCATCCTTGTTTATGTCGTGGTTTGTGGGTTCAGATGTTATGTTCTGTGGACAGCTCCTGGTTTTGTTCGTTTTGTGTTGGTTTTCTTATGTTTATTCCTTTTGTAAAGCTCCTGGGCTCTGTTTAGTTTGGGTTGGCTCTAATTGTAGACAGATTGAAGGATTTCTTTTTTTTTAATTTTGTATTTTATTTCTAACACCCTGGTTTGTAATACCTTTTTTTTTTTTACATTGTTGAACATACTTTCGTTGTGCATTGTGGTTAGTTCTGTATCCTTATTTTGATTCAGACCATGTCATATTTCAGTGATTGCTATCTGTCATCTGTTAGTTATTACATTTTTGTGTATTTTCCGTTTCCTTTGGTCTTTGCCACATCATTGTCTCACCTCTATGTTGTTGCAGCCCTTTGATCTTTGTGCTTGTTTGATTGTTTTCAGGTTCTGCTTTGTGGAATTATTATCCAGGGACGTTTTTAGTTTAGATTTTGTTTGTAAGACAGCAAAGTTCTTTTTTTTTTTTTTTATTTTCTGTGTGTCCCTCTGTTTTGGTCCTCACCACACTTTGTGATGATCGTGATCAGGTCAAGAAGCTTGATTGTGTTCTTTTAAGAAGATGTGATATACTGAAAAAGTACAGGATCTTGTAAAGGTTAGACTGGGTAATTTATGTTGACATGTGCAGCAGTGGATTAGAGAAGTGGTTCCCAATCTGAGGTCCCAGTCCCTCGAACTAAGAGAGGGTGTGCCAAAGACCACAATGCATACATATGGAAATGTTATTTGCACATGTACAAAACTACTGCATAACACAGTTACTGAAATATCAGAGGTCTGTGAGGAAGAAATGTCGTCAAAGTGACGACTCTACTATGAGATTAATGCAGGGTCCTGAATCAAAAGCGTGCGGTACAAAGAAGATGTTTATATTCAAACAGGAGCACAGAGTTGAAAACATTTTACATTGCAGATGTAACACTCTGGTGGTCCTGTGCGTGCATCTTTAAAGGTCTCATTCCTTTGCATTTTCATTAATTTTGCAGTGGTCTCTAGTCTGAAATAATGCCCTGAGAGTTGGTTTTAATGAAAAATATGCTACTGTTGTCTTGTTTCAAGCTGTTTTTAGTTGGGTGAAAATGAGGGTGGGGATAGTACGAGAGGATTCTTATTGATATTAATGATATGCAAACATCTTGCCTCTGATTGGCTAACAGCACTGTGACACTCCCTCTAGTGGGTTCTCCTTCAGTTGGTTTCCGTCAACTTAGAGATAACCGGCAACAAATAGTAAAACATGCAAAATGTCTTCAGAGATACAGCCATATGTTTTTGATCCTGGCCAAAAAACTCTGTAAACAGCCAAGTTATCACATTTAGGTTGAAAGATAATAGACATAGAAAGCTAACGTTACTCTCTGGGTAGAAGTTACTGCCATACCTATAGCTTGTCCCAGTGTCATGCTATAGCCTATTAACGAGTAGAATAACAGGCTTTTGAAACAACAACTGTAGTTGGAAAAATAGTTTTTTATTTACAGCTTGTGAGCTGGTGGTCGATCGTTGTGATGGCAGAGATCCAGGTTTTAAGCACAACTTATCCACTACTGTCAGCACCGTAATTTGAAGAGTCACTTTGGTTGAATTGATCAGAACACACAAGTAAAGTTTCGATTATAGCACGGCCACAAACTTTCTCTGTCATGTTTTTGAATTGTTAGCGCTAGGGGTGCACGATAATTATTGACCTGATAACTATCGGGCCAATAACATGAAATCATGAAGTAATTCCGATAAGTCCGATATCATGACGAATAGCCCCGATAACACATATATTTTTGTCAACACGACAGTGCCTCGCTCCCTCTGAGCCTTGAATGACCAGCAGTGAATGTTATGTTCAAGTGACGTCGGCATAATCAGAAAAACGATTTCTCAGTAAGGAAAATCAAGAATACCCCCTCATGCCAGAAAACAACTTGTTAACTCGGTCATTATTTTGGTAGTTGCTGACTTTAATTGATATTCGCAGTATTTTCCCACATGTTACACATAAAAAAAGAAAAAAATAGAAAAGGCTGACAGAACGACTAGTAAATGAGGGAACAGAGGAATTTACGTTACATCTTGAATGCAGCATTGCGGCACAGCGTGCTGATCAAAAAAAAAAACATGCCATCGTTTGTATGGAATTTCGTTAAAGTTTCAGAAGAAGATAGTTTGCTGGTTATTTGTGACACATGGTCCAAGCGAAGGAGGGAAAAATAGCACAAGCTTTAATACGTCAAACCCGATCTGCCCTCTGAAACATAACCATCGTTTCCACAGAATTTTGAAATCACGCTAACGTAAGCTAACGTAAGCTAATGTAAGCTAACATGAGCTAACCTAAGCAAGCCAGCAGCAAGTCTCCCCTCCCCTCTCCTCTCCGCTCCTCGCCATCATCTCTCTGTCTAAAGCTTCCATGAGATTAAAAAAAAAAACACTACTGAACTTAATTTACTTTAATTAAAGGTATTCATTTAAATGTAACCACAAGCCAAAATCCTTTAAACGTAATTTTTTGTTACTATGGAGTGCACTTTTTCAGTTTATTTACACAGACAAGTCTAACTCGTGTCAATACGTTATGCACTGTGCATTATTTTTTATTGTCATTGAGGAATGCATTTTTTTAGTTAGTAATTAAGATGCATGTATTTCCATCAGTTCAAGGAGTCTTTATTTTTTATATCAGTCAGTAATGCACCTTATTTAAGTTAATGTGAGATATCAAATAGGTTTGTTTGATAGCTTTATGAAAATATTTGAGAGGCTTGCCCATAGTTTTTCATTGTAAAAAATAAATATCTGTTCATTTAAAGTTTTAAAACTGTTTTTGGTTTTGTTCATAATATTGATGTAATGATCTTAGGTATATGTGTGTGTTATCGGTTATCGGTATCGGCCGTTAGGAGCTGAAAGTTATTGGTTATTGGTATCGGTGTTCTCGTGTTTCCGGCTGTTGCAGACTACAGGGGTAGAAGAGCATTTTGAAGTTGAGCATGCAAGTGCAACTTGAACTGACTTATGGCAATTAAAAAAAACAAGAATTAAATGGTTTGTTGTGGAAGGAGACCTTTAAAAGTTTAATGAGCACCGGTTTGCATGCCAATTTTTTTTTCAGGATATGAATATGGAGAAATTATTATTGAAATTATTATTGTTTTATCCTATTTTATTGTTGTCCTTTTCTCTTTTTTATTGCTATTCTCACTGCTGCTGTAACATTGTAAATTTCCCCATTGTGGGACAAATAAAGGAATATCTTATCTTATCTTATCTTAAAATTGATTCTCATATTGACAAGTGGTTAATGAAGGAATTGTGTGTTGGACCGATGAATTTCTCGCCCCACAGATGTAGAACTCTTGAAGCTGACTCGAGGTGAAAATATTATTCAAGAGAATGCATACAGAATTTTTTAGATTGTCACGCAGTTTCAGGTTATTCTCCTATCTTTTTATTAGCATTGTAACAATAACAACAAAAGCCAGTAACGGATTGTCTCAAACATGAGACCTGACATCTTATCCCTGGCCCAATGTATGCAAGCTCAATAAAGCCATGAGCTTTTATAATGCAAAAATTGACTGACTGTTTGAGAAATCTGTTCAAATAAAGATTTGGAGGTCATTCTTAGAGGGGGGTTTCAAAGGCCTAACGTTGGGGACCACTGGTGAGATGACTGTTTGTTTGACTTATCAGTGGATCTTCCTGCCTGTTGGGGACAGAGACGGGTTCAAGCCAGTCTTCTCATTAAGTCAATATTCATTTAATTCCTTTCTATTTTTTCTTGTTTGCTGAAGTAAAAAAGCTTGAATATACACCTGTACAATGCATGTAAATGTTTCCTCACACACGTATGATCACAGCAAGGTCAGGTGGTCTTAGTGTGTTTAACAACAGTCTCCTGGCATGTGTTATTGATCTATGTATACTTTGTATACAGTGAAGAGCTTTCTGGATCAATAGTAGATCCAGGCGGCTTCATAAATAGATGGATAGATGGGTATATTTATTGTTCAGAATGAATTAACATTCGAATATCCTAAACATAACAAATATATGACCGAGTCTTTCCGTATCAATCTGTTACAGTTCTTTCTTAATTTTGACAATATTTCAATAGGTGAGGGAAGTAATTTGTCAAATCCTCTTTTTGCATGTGAGGTAAAGGACAAATCTTGGTCAAAATAACTCTAATGCTATTTAATTTAAGAAGATGGCATAAATGTTGCTGAATATAACATGAGCAACTTTATCAAACTTTAAAGTATCTGTCATGTGAAAGAGCAGACGGAGTTTATAAGGCCAAAGGGGCAGACAGACAAGCCATGACAGCAATAACAATAATCATAAAAGTTTAGTTGTGAATATTCATTAAAAAGTAAAAGAGCTTTAAAAATTAATTACTACTTGGTAGCTCAGGGATCAGAACTGGTATCAGAAAGGAAAACATGATACCAGAGCATCCTCTGGTTTGAGATGCTCAGTGACAAAGAAGATTCCAGTTTTGTTCGAATTTAGAAGCAAAACAATTTTATGTCTAAGGTTCCCCTATTTCTACGCTCAGTCACCAAAGTAGTTAAAAAGCTCCACTGTGACCAGGGCGCTCCAGAGATGGATGGAATCAAGACTGAGCTTCTTAAGACTTTTTTTTTCCCCAGATGGACAGATGAAAGGATAGAAGGATAGAAATAAGTGTTATATAGTGAATAATGAACTTAAACATGACTTTAGAATCATGTAAATCACAATATCTGTGAGAAATGTTGCAATCAGACATTTTTTCCCTAAATGGCATAGATGACGTGCTTCTGTTTGTGCCACTGAGCTACAATCTCCAGCTCTCACTGGAGCAGTTCGTTGCTGAGTTAATAGCAGCAGGAATGAAACTCAGCACCTCCAGTCGTAAAAAAGGTGGAATATCCTCTCCATGCAGGGAGGGAGGTGCTGCCTCAGGTGGAGGAGTTAAAGTATTTTGGGGACTTGATCCCAAGTGGGGAAAGAATTGAGCGGAGACGGGTTGGTGCAGCATCCACAGCCATAATGTGGTCTGTGGTGATGAGGGGAAAACTGAGCCAAAAGACAACCTCACCCATGCTCACAAGTTTATTTGTGAATGAAAGTACGTGATCATTAATGCCAGGGGCTGAAATTAGTTCCCTCCACAGCGTAGTGCAACTCTTCAGTCACTCGGGAGAAATACAATCTCTGCCTACTATAGAGATTGTATTTCTCAGCTTGTCTATGCAGAATGTTGTGATTGATCAGTCACAACTGCAAGGCAAAAATTAGGATTTTGATAGTTATTTCTGTCACGAAGGTTCTGTGGTTGGTCTAGTTGCATCACATTGTTAAGTAATGAAAGGATTTGTAAGGCAATTTTTTTCCCAGAGAGAAGGACTGGCCCACACCCAAACTGATTAACTTTAGATGTTGACTCAGAATATTTTTAATTCAGCCTCAGTAAAGGTCTGCATCCTTGCACTGATCTTGATGATCAATTGATTAGTAATTTTTCTTGTTCTTTCTCTTCCATAGACCATTTTGACTTCACACGTTCCTAAAAAGCTCGGGTAGGGACTGAAATAAAAAAGAAAAAAAAAACACTCACATTGTTTAACATGGGGCTGGGCAATTTAGACTTAATTGAATATGTGACCTCCAAGTACAATTAATGTCCTGTTTGTCAGTTTTCATGACTTTTTGAAGAATTGTCCAGCTGTTGTTTAACACGTCACATCTAACCTCATCAATTCAAGATAAAGCTAGAGAGGGATTCATCAGTCTTTGAAATGCCGCATGGTCTCATATTTTTACAATTTCAGAATAACGTTGATGTTGATCATTTAAAATGGAGCGATTGCTGAATTTTTTATTATTGACTGTTAATTTATCAATAAAAGATTCAGTTAATTCGGAGAAATCTTTGTTCACAGGCTTATTTTCTGAAGTGATTTCTAGATCATTGGACAGAGTCACCTGTCTTCATCTGAAAACATTTTACACAATATGGAAAAAACCCTTCAAAATCTCAGTGCAGTTTCACTTTAAACACGACAGCAGATAGATTGCACAGTTCCTCAGTGCTTACATCAGCAACACAAGCATGTTTTCACTGGAGGCACATTATTCTTCATATTAACTGTAGAGAACTGAGTTGAACAATGATTCTTACTGTTGTCAAATTCTGACTTATGATCAAATTTTATTAATTAGTTTATGCTCTGAAACTAACACGATCTCAAATTTTAGCATCAGATGCTTCAGTGAGCCTGAAAATCACAAAATCTGAGGTTACAGGTAACCTGGCAAACCCTGACTTGGTGTTGAAGGGCACCAGGCCTCCTGAGATGTTAGTCAAGCTAAAACTTTGGAAATGATCCTGAACCCACAAGTAAGGGTGCAATTATCGGCCCGATATCTATCGATAATTAACTATTCCGATAAGTCCGATATCATGGCGAATAACCCCGATAACATATACTTTTGTCAACACAGCAGTGCTTTGCTCCCCCTGAGCCTTGAATGACCGGCAGTGAATGTTATGTTCAAGTGACGTTGGCATAATCAGAAAAATGATTTCTCAATAAGGAAAGTCAAGAATACCCCCTCATACCAGAAAACAACTCGTTAACTTGGTCATAATTTTGGTAGTTGCTGACTTGAATTGATATTCGCAGTATTTTCCGACATGTTTCACATAAAAAATAGAAAAGGCCAAAAGAACGACCAGCAAACGAGGGAACGAAGGAATGTACGTTACACCTTCAACACAGCATGCTGCAGAGTGTGCTGATGACAACAAACAACATGGCGTCGTTTGTATGAAACTTCTTTAAAGTTTCAGAAGAAGATAGTTTGCTGGTTATTTGTGACAAATGCTCCAAGTGAATTCCACGGGAATTTCTTTGGAAAAAATAAATATCTGTTCATTTAAAGAGTCAAAACTATTTTTGATTTAGTTCATAGTATTGATGTAATGATCTTATGTAGGGATGCACATAGTTAACCGTTAACCGATAACAGTAACTCTAACTGATTAATACTAATGGTCAATTTTGTTTTAAGCTACATAATTCAATCAACTCATGGGGGCGTGTCAACAGTGCAACAGGCCTCTGATTGGTCAATTCTACATCCACGTAGAAAAGAGCGCGTCATCGAAAAATTGAGGAAGCACCCACATCTGTAAGATTCAGGTTCTCCACACTACAAAGACGGCACATATTCTAGTAATTCATGGAGGGAGATTGCGATGAATGTGGGTCTGGATACGACCGAGATGGTGAGGAAGTGGAAAAACGCAAGAGATAAGTTTAGGAAGTTTTGCTAGTTCGTGATTGTCGCTCTTGCGTTGTGTGCTTGGAATAACATAGCAGAGACCGCGCTAGTATAAATCAAAAGTGATGGCGGTATCTCTGCAACAAGCTGACGGTGACACATTGCCGCAAGAGTATACACGGGAAGTGTCCGCATGCGTCCACGACAACGCGCGCAACATTGCGCAGCCAACCCTCCCGGACTTATCGGTTAACGGTTATTAATCGTTAAAGGGCGGCGGTTAACTGTCATAAAAAAAAAATTCAAAATGTGCATCCCTGATCTTAGGTATATGTGTGTGTTATCGGTATCGGCCTTTAGGAGCTGAAAGTTATCGGTTATCGGTACCAGTTTTAAAAAACAGTTATCGTGCATCCCTACCCACAAGTTTATTTATACTTGCTTTATGGTTAAATGGTCAGTGTAGGATTATTTTGCTGCTGTTTTATTATTCAAAAATGAGAAAGCAGATGCTACAAAGAAAGCCAGTTTCTGATTGATGGTGCTGCATGAGATAAAAGTGTCCTGGTCTTTAAAGAGTGGCCTGTTATATAAATGTGTGTGTGTGACTTTTTTCCCCCAACCAAAGTAGTTAGGTTTGCCCTTTGCTGTCAGGTGAAGGAAGTTAAGATTCACTTGTCATGGGGGTCTCATGGCTTACTCAGGACTAACACACTTTGACATGCTCATGCAGCCCAAAGGACATTAAGAGCTTTCGCTAAACCTCGAGTTCATTTCTAAAGGAGTTTATGTTCTGTAAGGGGAGCCCAACAGGGGAAGCACGCCAAAACTCTGAGGGTTCATCATCCATGTCAGCTGCTAATTGAAAGAGTGCACACCTTTGGAGTCATTTAGCATTTATACCATTTAAGGTATATAATCTCATTTATGAGGGCAAAAAAACATGAGAAATCCCAAGAGAGAAATGGCTCCATTATTAAAAAATCAAGTCATGTAAACCATACCAATCAAAAGGCTGAGAACTCTGTAAGTGCGTATGGAGCTGTGGGTTTAAAGGGTTTTCCATCACTTTTCTGTCCAGGATCCTGAGGTGATTTTGAAATCAGAGGCTCAGTAACAAAGCAGAGCGGGCATTTTCAAGCGAAAACTGACTTCTCCTATGATGCATTCAGCGTCCGATGAGCCAGCTATGCCATATAACTCTGTATATGAGGACGGGCGATGCAACCACTCCCAGAAATGCATCTCCCTTGTTCCCAGGATTTACAGAACGTAGGCCTGTTTACTTCAACTGGATGGAAAAGTGCTGCATTCATTTTCAAAGCCGCGGTGATGGACCATTAAGGATTACCACCAACACCTGCCTCAGTTTTCACCTGGTAGTTTTCAAACTTCTCACTGCAGATGCACAGCTTTAAAAAGTTTGTGACAGCAGAGTGAAAATATATTTAGCAGTTGTTAACTTAAGTGTTTTTTTTTATGCTTGCAAACTTAGTCTGCAGCTGGAAGGTAACTGAAATATTTGATATGTTCACTGTCTGTTTGAGACTATTATGTTGAACCTACTGCTGCGATTTATTTAAACTGGTCTGAGATCTGTCAGCCAGTGTCCCCAGTGGTCAAGCTCCCAGCATGTGATGGCAGAGAACACTGTGCATTTTCTTATGATTTTGAAACCTAATTTTATGCACTTGGGATTTTTTTTTTTGGCTAGCTTATCAATAACACATTTTAATGTTATGTTGCATTTGTACTTCAGGTGTGGGAAGATGCTCAATGTCGCAGCTCTCATCAGGCAGTTCAGTGCAGCGCTGCAGCATCTCTCGGTGAAACTTAGCAGAGGACTGACAGGATGGCTGTGATACACCTTTAGTCATTCTCTCCCTCTCACCTCCAAGCAAAACACATCTGAGTCAGAGACTCTCGTTTAATCTCTCCAGCATGCCCTGGGTCTGCCTTTGGGCCTCCTCCCGGTTGGACATCCACAAAACACCTCCCAAGAAAGGCTTTTATCAGCTGGCTTCTCTTGATGTGGAGAAGCAGCAACTCACAGCTGTGCTCCCTCAGTGCTGAACTGAGAGAGAGTCTTCTCGCCCCGTCTCTAGGGGGGAGCACAGCCACCCTGTGGAGGAAACTCAATTCAGCTGCTTTATCCGCAAGCTTGTCCTCTCCATCATTACTCACAGTTTGTGACCAAAAGAACATGATTTGTGTCTCAAATTAGTCTCCTCCTCCAAATGCAAAAACAGGAAGATCCTTCCTTTCAATGTTGCATCAGTCAGAAATGTTCATATTCCTGCTGAAAGAGCTGTGGGATGTTGCAGCAGTCAAAGGCTGGAACGACAGCAGAGGAAGACTGTGTGTGTTTTTTTTTTGTCTTGCACAGGTAATAACTGTTTGATATTAGGAAAACATGCCATATGTAATATAGTTACAAGTTGTGATGGAATATGACTTGTGAATAGAAACCAGCATTTCAGTTCCTGGTGTTAATGTCTTTCTGCTTTTCAGCTAAAATTATTACTTGGCAGTAAATAGCCAAAGGAGTAATAATGAAATGTATTATTTCTATTCCATTTCTATTCTCTGCAACAACTGCAACGGCCCTCTTAATGTAAATTAGCATCTACGCTGCCACACTGGGCAGTGAGGTTCCATCTGGTTGGCAAAACATATGTGAACGCATGAATCTTGGAAAATACTTGACCAGCATCTATTGGAATATTTCTTTGTTTTTTTGTTTTTTTTGAGATGTTGATGTTGCACGTGCTGATATTACGTGCATGATTCATTTTTATTATATTGTGGAGCCCTAGTGATAACACCCTTATGCATTCATACTCCTGTGGCTGTCGATTAATGCACCGGTGAACTGGATCCTTTAATTTCACAGATTTCATTACAGCAGTATTGATTCAGAACGAGTGAGATAAATATTTCTGGCATGTAAACCTTTTCAAATGACTAACTAAAACTTCTCTCAACAAAAGAGCAAGTAAAACTATTGATCTAGATCTACACTAATCATTTACAACCAAGAAGTGATGACTCTGTACTAACATTCAGGCTGTACTGACTTATAATGAAGGCTTTAGTTAAAGCTCTAAATCCACAGTCTTAACATGTTTTCAAGTCTTTAAAAAAAAAAAAAAAAAAAGAGAATCAATGCTAATAATTATTTCCTGGTCAAGTTAGATCATTAATTATGAAAAGTCAATAATTTTCCCAGCCTGTCTGCTGCCGTATGAGTCTGCAGCAGCGTTGTTGACTGTCGTCTGTGATTGTTAAGGTTCATCTCATCAGTTCCACAGTCTGAATGTGACACAAACAGAGATATGAGCGCTGCATTTGATCGGACTGAACGCAACATTTGCTTACAGAAGCTTGAACGTGTTAGTGGGATTAAAGGAACTGCATTTGGCTGATTTAGGTCATTACTGTCTGCTTGATTCTAGTTTGTTCATGAAAACGTCTTTCTCATGAACTTATTTAATAACACAAACCGTTCCATACTAATTCATCTCAGAGCTTTGGTGGGTTTTTTTTGTAACAGGAATGTTTGTACAGTCGACCTGTCCAGGGTGGAACCCCTGCCTTTTGCCCGTAGACGGCTGGGATAGGCTCCAGCAGATCCCCGTAACTCCTTCAGAGGATGAAACGGGTATAGATAATGGATGGATGGATGGATGGATGTTTGTACAGTAAAAAGTAATACCTGCAGAAATTTAAAACAATAAATGAAAGTGGGGTTCAGTCTTCTTTTTGTGCAGCTCCTCCATCTCTTTCTCAAGATATATATTCCTGCACTCAGTTTTTTATCTTGACCTCCAATTTTTCTTCTTTCAAACATTTTTCTTTGAGTTTATAGTTGATTTTTTTTTTCATTTTCTCCACTTCCATGATAAACAGCTAACCTTTGTTTCAAACTCATATTGCTTCAGCTGTTTATCAGTTTCCTTCATTTTCATGAGAAAACTCTTTTCTTGACCTCTAAAGTTTTCCACTGCTCTTCGAGCTGTTTCTGATGCTCCTTTATATTTTCAAATTCTTCTTGCAGCCTTTTTTTCAGTCTCCTTTTCCAGCTCAAAGTCTGCTTTTTTCTTGTCCTCCTGCAGTTTTTTGAATTCCTCCTCCAGACTTTTCATTTGAGTGTGAAGGTCTTTCTCAGTTTCCTTCATTTTCATGATGAACAACTCTGTTTCTCTTTTCTTGAACTCCAGTTTTTTCCAAACTTCTTCCAATTGTTTCTTATCTTTCTCCAAAATCTATTTCTCTGTTACTTCTTCCTCGTCATGCTGGAAGTCTCATATCTCATCTTTAACTTTTTTTTGTTCTTCTTTCAAAAGTTGTGCACCGTTCTCCACATTCTTTTTTTCCTGTCCAAGTGCTCTCCTCTGACAGTCCCGAGCTGATGGAGATGTTTCAGCTGTGGATGTGTCTGGGCTGTTTGAAGCTCCATGTTGACTGGTCA
The DNA here is from genome assembly GCA_018398805.1 of Hirundichthys speculiger. Classification (NCBI taxonomy): domain Eukaryota; kingdom Metazoa; phylum Chordata; class Actinopteri; order Beloniformes; family Exocoetidae; genus Hirundichthys; species Hirundichthys speculiger. Next base: position 2,688,202 of record JAGFBZ010000865.1, read on the forward strand.
GCTGGAGATTCTTTCTTTTCTGCAGAAGTGCTGCAAGCTGAAGCTTCAGACTGCTGTTAGAACGCAGAAGAACATTTTGTGCTTTGCAGGGTTTCTGGACTCTTTTGAGCTCATTGATGTAAACAAAAGTGATGTGATCAGCACAGCAGCGGTGGCCTTGAATAGAGTATAGAAGCCAACAATGTGGGAAGTGAAACGAATATTTGTTAGCCCTTCAGACAAGCCTTCAAAGTCACAAATCTTCCAATTTACCATTTTACGCTGTCCCTTAAAAAAAAAAAATCTTTTTTTTTTTTTTTTTGTTTTGTACAAGGGCACACCATGTACTCACGTGCACCTTTGCCATCCTGGTCACGATGCTTGTGTTTTCTTTTTCTTATGTTCTTATGTATTTAATGGACTGGCGACCTGTCCAGGGTGTACTCCTGCCTTTCGCCCGAAGTGAGCTGGGATAGACTCCAGCAGATCCCTGTGACCCTGCAGAGGATTAAGCGGGTAGAGATAATGGATGGATGGATGGATATACAGTCATGGAAAAAATTATTAGACCACCATTTTTTCTTCACTTTCTTGTTCATTTTAATACCTGGTACCACGAAACGTCATCATGTGACTAAAACAGACAGAAAAGAAAACACTGAATGCATAAAAGCAGTGTTTTTGGCAGTACAACGCCATAGCTATTGATGTAAAAACTTAAGTGATTTAGGTTATAATCAAGAAAACCATGGAAAATGGTAAGATATCAGCTCTTAAATAAAACTCTTATAAGCAATCTTTGTGGTTATCGTTATGTTTGTCCAAACAAATGTACCTTTAGTTGTACCAGGCATTAAAATGAACAAGAAACTGAAGAAAACAAGGGTGGTCTAATAATTTTTTCCATGACTGTATATATAGATGTACTCCTGAGGCCACTGAACTGAACCCTTTACCTCCTGGCTGTGACAAGAAATTCTGTCTATAATAGTTACAAACAGTATTTGTGAAAAACGGTGGTCGATTTACCACCAGAAATGTGGCCCAAAGTCTTGCTCTGTTGGCAGAGGGACTGAATGACCCGGAACAGTAGGGACAGCATCCCGATTTGTAGCCCCCTCACCCACAAAATGCCCTAAGGGAATGGTCTAATGGCCCGTCAAAGGCTGCATTTACAGTGAGGGGTTCAATATTTTTCTTGTTTTCCCAGATCACATTGTTACTCGTGGGTGTATAAGTGGTAAAAAAGTGCATGGAGTGAGATATTTGCAGAATGGTTTCACACCTGATTCACGTGGAACTAATTCACACGTGAATCGGATTCATCTTCCTTCTTAGTGGACAGATGGGATTTCCCTTGTTCGTGCGACTCAGGGGTCCTTGAAAATGCGATGGAAGAGAGTCCCATAAATACAGATTCTTCTTCGGTTTAGAGATTGCCTAATGCTTTGCTGACCTTGAAAGTTTCTTAGGAGCAGCTGCATAGTTCAGTGGTTTAAGCAGGCAGCCCACGTACAGAGGCTACAGTCCTCCTGCAGCAGTCGCAGGTTCAACTCTGGCCTCTGACACTTTGCTGCATCTCTTGCTTATATTCTTGCCTCTCTAACTGTGAATAAAAGCCACTGGAGCCAGATTCTTATAAAAACAGTAGCTTGGATATTATCTTCTTGTTTCTTTCACAACTTGATGAATAATATGACAGATTTGGAACTTACATTATAACCACTTGCTATTAGAAAACCAATTGACAGCATAGCAGTAAAAATGTGCATGTCCTGTGTACGACTGAGCAGGTGTGTCATTGCACTAATCTAATTAGGTCCATATATTACAGCTTCTATTTCACCTGTGTTCCTTTAATCTCTATTCATTGAAAATAGTGCCACTTTTTTTCCATTTCTACTTAACTTTTCCAGATCAGTGGTCATGCCCATCTACCCTACACTTTGTTTTTCCAGCTGGTAACCAGTGTAAATGCAGATATCAGATGTGATTGCTTTTAGAAGATGATGTATTTAACAAATGGACAAAAATCAGATATAGACAATAAATGAGAGTTGGCCATCAGTACCTACAGTGTAAGTGCAAAGAACTGGTCAGCTGCTCCACAGCCAGGTTGGAACTCACATTGTTCCTCCTGAATCCAAGACTGTCTTCATACCAGACTCTTCTCCAGCACCCATCCAGCATAAATCCGAACAGGGAGGCTGTAGCATGTGACTGCTCATTTAATTGAAATATATTTCAATTAAATGAGTATGTATACTCTCTGGTACTCTTTCTTAAAATGGGGAACCACCATCCCAGTCTGCTGATCCAGAGGCACTGCCCCTGTTGTCTCTGCAGCTTTGCAGAGACACAGCAGCCTCACAACATCCTGAGCCTTAAGGTGCTTAGGGTGGCCCTCGACGAGCTATGGGGCCCTGCTGCTTGGTAGGGACCTCAGCTCTGAAATGTATTCCCTCCTAGGTGGTGTTTGTTTCAATGCCTGGCAACAACCCCAGTCAAGGTCAGCAGAATACATCTCACTTTTCACAGTTTTTGTAAACCACTGTTTTACCCAAGTCACCTAATGGTTTGCCAGAGTCTTTACCCGGAGTGTTTCCCATCAGGTTCAAGGTTGCCTCCAGATACTGACAACCTTGTGGTCACACCTCTGGCCAGCTACCTTGACAAGGAGGTGTGGCCTCTTTCAACCATTGCCCTTTGGTCCATTTGCCCTGGCCCCCCCATGATGACCCGGCCCATGATGTGGCTGTATATATGTCAGAGGTTGGAGTTAAAGACGTTACCATCAAAACCTCACTATATGTTTGGGCCTACCGGGTCTCTCATCAACTTACAACCACGTGGTTATCAATTTGACAGCTCAGTTTCTCTCTTAGCCTTAGTATCCAAAATATAAGTGGACATGATTGTACAGTTGGCATAGAACTGTTCACCCTGTAATAAACATGTGAAAAAAAAAAAAGCATTAAGATACAGATGAATCAATCTTGATCCACATGACTGATTTAGCTCAAGTTTTATGCCAGATGCCCTTCTTGACGCAACTGGAACTTAAATCCAGACTTTCCACGTGGTCGAAAACAACACTACCACTAAGCCACTGGGGAACCAAGATACACACAAATCAATAAACACCAAAAACACAATTGATGAGGAGGAGGTTGGGGCTCACAGCAGAAGAGAATATAAAATTTACCTAATTAGTGTACTGCAGCAAATTTAAAAGTGCTGCAGTGTACACTCGCTGCTGATGTTACTTGATGTCATTAATCCTCTGATTGTGGTGCATCTGCGTTGTTCCTCAGGTGTCAGCAGTGACAGTGGTGGCTCACTTCAGAAAGAGCTAATCTACTTACCGTATTTTCTGGACTATAATACTTTTGTCCCATGCTTTAAACCATGAGGCTTATGCAGAGATGCGGCTTTTCTATGAATTTTTTTTTTCAGCCCTCAGGGGGCGCTCTAGCAGGAAGTGCAAAAAACAAACCAAGTAGTTAAAGGCTATTCTGTTTTTGTTAAGTAGCCTATGTTGGCTATGCTACTCTACATTCATTTTGTGAGGATCAATACCTGTTATTATTGGACAAACTGATTAATCCAGGTGTGTCTGGCCATTGTGGCTACTCAGACACACCTGGATTTATCAGTTTGTCCAGTCAGTTTGTTGGTTCCCCAGCGGATTTCAGGGTTCTGAGCAGACCCGCCTTAAAGGTAAGGTTTTAATCACAGATGCGGACCAGACACAGCGTGGAGCCAGCAGGTCCGCGAATCCAGCTCTAAAGCGGATCCGGCACTGAGTGCAAGTGGACTCCGATACGGGTCCATTTCACGGGTCTGTTCCAGATGTCTTTGCTGTGTGGGGTGGTTTAAGTACACAGGCACTTATGGTACAAAATCTTTCAATGTAAATATCTTATTTCTCAGCCTGGATACCGGCAGCTGCAGCTTATATGTGACAAAATTATATATTTGTTTATATTTTATTGGGGGCGGCTTATATTCAGGTGCGGCTTATAGTCCAGAAAATATGGTATTAATTATTTCTTGTGTTTTTTTTTTTTATATTATGTAACATGTTAATTATACTAATATGCAAAACATGCTTGTTATTCAAAACCTAAATGATTTTAGAATAAACAGAAAGCTTGTTTACAGTGCTAAAACACTTTAGAACATTGGTAAGCAAATGAAATGGCATAAAATGACTTTCTTATACAGGCATGTATCACTGAATACAGTCACATCTAACAGATCAATCACGAGCTCCAAAATGACAAATGATTAGTGTTCAAGAACATAAAATAAGCGGCGGTAGCCTGGATATTCTCTCCACTTTACACTGTTTTGATAATTTGTGATGAAAAACCAGAAGACACCAGGTCCCGATGTAAGATGGTGACAAGTCTCGCCCATCCCAGTATGAGTAGGACTTTTTCATGTTTTTTTTCTACCTCTCATTGTATGTTCAGTGTTTCCATATGCAATAATGTGTATGTTGATCTCTAATGGTCATACAGTAAATCACTGTCTTTTACATTGACCTTTTTTTTATTTTTATAATCCCTGACTATTTGACGTTATTCATCTCTGACTCTTCGCTTCATAAACCTTCTCTTGGTGAAACAGAAATGGATTAGAAGCGTGGACTTGCTCCCACTCACGGGCACCTTCTGACTCAAGATTACTGACTTCATGTAAGTAGTAACAGATAAAGAGTCATTTAATGTAGCACAGATACCATCACTGTCACTCGTGACCTTGCTGCTTCCCTCTGGCCTTTACGTGTCTTGACTTGACAAATTTTAACGCCATTTTGACCGCTTTCAAAGCTTGCACTGGTTTGACCAGTAATAAAAAGGATTGTTTTCTAGCAAAGATCTTTTCCATTATATACAGAATGGGATTACCGAAGATGGAAAAGAAAAAAATCCACTATTTTATTTATCTATTCTATTGTAGTCATATAAATTGGGAATGTTGCACTTGACAGCACTAATATTTGGATCATCCTAATTCTTCTGCATTGACCATCAGTCCTGGGTGAATATCTGAAGAAACAACTAGGCATAGTAGGAACAATGTGCTCCACGATACTAAATGCTTTACTACACAGTGTGATATCTTGCCACATTACCAGGTGGCTGCGTTGTTGGATTGTCATGACAGGGCCATTTTGTGTTTGTTTGCATCCAAAAATAGTACTTCTGCACAAATGCGGCCTTGATGTTCTCACAAGCATCTGATCAGTACAGGAATGAAAATGAATCAGTATTCCTGGGGATTCGTTTGCTTCTACATACTTTTAAAATGACTGTGGTGTATATTAGTCACGGAGTAATTGTTGTTTGAACTGCCACCTCTTGGTGCATTTGTTTTTCTATCTTATACTGTATTGATTTTCTCACATTGATTGACCTGTTTTAATGATGAGTAATTATTGAGACTGTAATTGTCTGAGATGGGGATTTGCCTCCTCTTTTGATTGGTCATTTCAGGCTGTTGCTTTGACAATTTGGCAAAAAGAAAACAATGGGAATATTATCTCTATGAGAAAAGAAGAACTAAAGTAATAAGGTAATACATGTAAAAGCTTTTGCATGGTTTGAGATACAGAGATATAATGGAATAGAACTGTGGATCTATCTATCTATCTATCTATCTATCTATCTATCTATCTATCTATCTATCTATCTATCTATCTATCTATCTATCTATCTATCTATCTATCTATCTATCTATCTATCTATCTATCTATCTATCTATCTATCTATCTATCTATCTATCTATCTATCTATCTATCTATCTATCTATCTATCTATCTATCTATCTATCTATCTATCTATCTATCTATCTATCTATCTATCTATCTATCTATCTGCCTGTTCTTAGCTGTGCCTGCTATTTTTACTGGATAAACTCCTTTGAAATGGTTCAGCTGAGCTCCACAGGAAGGATGGCTACCAAGAAGTCTTTCTTCCTTCCATTTCCTGCCTGTTTCAACTCCTCACTGAGTACTTTGAAGGGAATGTTTGCTGTTTTCAGTGTACTGGCTGGGTCTGTAAAATCTTCCTTGTTTAACGAGTGGGCATGACTTGCCAGTAAACTCCTTGATACAGCCTCACCAGACGTTTAATAACAACCCCTGCGACTTCTGGGAATTTCCAATTTGTGAACCCGCTGTGAAGTACGGTCTGCATCTGTAATTTGTCATTACACTCTCAGTGCCTGCTTCTTCCTTCATTAGTAGTGACTGTAGAATATTGTGACAGGGAGAAACTGAGTCTGCTCTGGCCCAAGCTCCACTCTTGAATTGGCTTTCTTACCCAGTTGTTAGAGCACAAATGGCACATTTTGAAATACAAACTGAGCATGTTTTAACTGCATGGGCTGCAGTTGAGACGCAGGCCGTGTGGGATTTAAAATTTTGTGGAAACAGCACGGTATAACGGTCCAAGTTCTGGGAATTAGTTGTTTTTCCTTGATTAGCCAAGCTGCTTGCTGGATCAGATATTTGATTTATATGATGACTTTACCTGCTACTATATCACCTACTCTATTGTAAGCTATAGGGTGAGTTGAGTAGGTGTTGAACATCATCAGGGATGATGGGAATTGTGGCGGGAATTGTTAGGGGAACAATGAGGTAAAGACATAAACAAGTCCTTGAGATCATTTTAAAAAAGAAATCTCGATTGTAATTAATTATAAAGTCATTTTTTAAAGTGCATGAATCATATGCACAGCTTTGAAAAAGTATATGCTGTGTTAGGCAGGGCTGCATGATAGCAGGAACACACTGTGCAAAACTGCATTGACAATACGACTGCAATATTTTTGGACTGGACTGCAGATATATGGCGTTAATGTCTTTTTGCTTTACTGCTGTCATATTCTAGTTATATATTTACAAAAAAAAAGAAATCTATTACAGCAGTAACAATGTTTCACTTAAAAAAAGCACTTGGCAATGACTGTTACATTGACAGTGACAAATCATAGGGGTCTTTCAGATGATTTTAGACTTGACATGTCTGTCGCAGAGCTCACTAACGTCAGTGACAAATCTGCAGGCAGTGCAAGTTTTCACTTGTTCTTTATGTGTGAATAACTCAAAGACTCAGCAAAGAGGCTTGCAGATGATACATCACAGAGTAACGGATATTAAACAAGCCAGATATTTGGACCTGTGAACGTAATTCCTATTCGAGCCATCGTCAGTGAGAGAGCAGTGTTGGGTGAGGTCCCTATGAGGAAGGGGATCCTAAAAGGGAACTTTTTCTCTGTAGCACAGACAATCTCTGCTACCCAGATGATCTTTGTCTTTTCTTTTATCATTTGTCTCCTGAACAAATTGTAGCATAGCATATTTCCACTTAAATTGCTTGGATTTTTTTTCTGGTTTTCACACAGCTGCTACACCCTTTCTCTTGTCAACACATCTTTCCATGCTTCATTTCTGTGCTGTCCATTCACTGTCTATAATATGAGACTATTATAGAACAGCAGTCTTTACTCACCTCTTACTGTCTAGTGTGAGACTAATGTTTTCATGCCATAATCAAAGGTATCACCAGAGTTGACAGCCGCAAGACTGAACATGATGATGAGTTCAGATTTCAACAGATTTGTGAACAGATTCTTAATGGTGAGAATGGGTGGGAACATACAGGGAACGCACCTCTCTTTTATTTATAAATATATATACTGTATACTGTACGTATATACACAGTATATTGCAACTGATTTCACTTAAATAATTTTTATGCTCTTTGGGTGTTGGATCAGGGGTTTAGGTCTGTCCTTGCTCTCACCTAAACAACATATTTCAGATATTTAGTTTTTCTAGTTACAATTAAATAGATAACCTTTTGTTTGCTTTTTGTGATACTAATTCGATTTTTTTCCCAATTATTATTAGTTGGGGAGTTTTACCTCAAAAATACTCTTTGATTTTATATCCTGTCACAGAAATTGTTTCATAGCCTATTATACTAAAAAAAAAACAAAAAAAAAACCTCATCTAGTCAAAGTGAGTTGCTCAGTTTATTTGTCTGTGGGCTAGTGTCTGAGACTGATGTAGGGAAAAAAAAATACAGTAAAATTGGAGAACCTGGGTTGGGTGATCAATAGAGGTTTGCAGAATCCTTATTTTACCAGGGGTTTCAAGTTCTGGATAATTGGATAAAAATTAATGCAATGTTCAGCCTGGTCAAACACTGCTCCGAATCTAAGCAACAGATGAAGATGATAAATATTAAAAATGCCATTCAGGTACTGTGATTGATTGCAGTTTTGTGAATGCAGAAGTACATTTTGTTCAATGGTATGAAGAAATTGCTCATTTTATTCTCAGCAGTTTAAGCTTTGGTATGCAGTTGATTACCCCCATTTTTCTTCTTCATATTCTTCTGTATGGTCATATTGTTTAAAACAGAAGACAGCATTTAAGATTTGCAAAGAACTTCAAAAGTGAGAGCTGCATGAGGAGGCTGTTTTTCCCCTGTGTGGAAGATGAGATCTTTTTGTAAAGGACTTAACATTATCCCGTCTGACCTCGTAGGCTTAAGACTGGAAAATGACGCTGGCACTAACAAGCACTTTCACTAATGGATCCACCTCCATTTTCAGACTCTCCCAGACTCTTCTGAGTATGTCGGACTTCAAGGGCAGGCGTTTGCGTTTTAACTCTTTTTGAAGGTCTCATGTTTCTTGACCACTAAACTTGTAGATCATTATTGCTGAATGATAGAAGAGGCTGTGGTTTCTACTGCACTTGATGTAGTAAATACAGAAAGATGGGCTCTCACAGTGAAGATATGTAGAAACGTTCGTATGATTATAACCTGAACTAGACGTTCCAGCATCTTCCGTTTAAGAACTGCCAGTCATTCATAGCTGAATCATTTGCAGGTGCAGTTGTATGTATGTAAATGTGTATGTGTTTAGTGTGGTACGTTTTTATTTTCTTATTTAAAAAGGATCTTAAGTCATCTTACAAGATTATAGACAATACATTTTGTGAAATCTGATTACCACCTTAGTAGGGCTTGCCCAAATACCATTTTATGGACTCTGGAGCTTCAGTAAAAATTGTACCATCCTGGAAAAAGTAGTTTTGCTGTTTTCAAAAGTAAAAACAAAAGAAAATAAAACAGCAAAGAATTGAAAACTGACATTGTCCGAACAAATGAATACCCTGACATTTGAATCTTTGGATCCTGCCCTACTATTTGAATCAATTTGATTACTATTTGATTTTTTATTGCTATTCTCACTTGCTGCTGTAACAATGTAAATTTCCCCATTGTGGGACAAATAAAGAAATATCTTATCTTATCTTATCTTAAAAGGAATCTAGTAGAAAACATCAACTCTTACATGTTTTTTTTTCTTTTCTTCCACTGTTCAGGACTTCAAGCAGAGCAACCATGGCAGATGAAGTAGAGAGACCCGTTGAATGTGTCAGCTCTGCAGTCATGTAACTGAACTGGCTCCTTGATCCTTGAACTGGGATCTTCCTCCTGCTGACTTCCCCCCAGTTGCCCTGTTCTCACCATGACAGGACACGCCAGCTGCGTAACCCCCATGCCCTCATACCGGCGCTGCCGTTGTGCTGCGTGAGCGCCCCCTCTTCTCCCGCAGTTACTGCACGGAATGGCCTCTCTGGACCTGCCATACCGCTGTCCTCGCTGCGGGGAGCACAAGCGCTTCCGAAGCCTGTCGTCCTTACGCGCCCACCTGGAGTACAATCACACGTACGAGACCCTCTACGTCCTCTCCAAATCCAACAGTGTATGTGACGCCGCTGCTCTGCTGCCCCTAGTCGCTGAGGGAGCTCTCCTCACGCCTGCCAACAACAACGACCCCTTTGAGCCACTTCGGCCTTCAGCTTTGAAGGAGCGGCACTTTCCTTGCCGTGAGCTCCCTTGTGCGGACGACCTGAGTTTGACCCCAGCTAACTCCAACTCTGCGGCCAGATATATTCCTAATGTGGAGTTCCCCCTGGGGGAGATTTTTGCCAAGAAAGCGATGACATCCACAGACCCAGGTCCACACGGAAACCCCAGCACAGCTGTTGCAGTGGCAGCGAATGTGGCAGCCAGCGCTGTGGAAGCGGCTTATGAGGAAGGCTTGGCCAGGCTGAAGGCGCGGGCGTTTGAACGACTGGAGCTGGATGAGAGGCTGGAGAAGCTGTCAGAGGAGGTGAGCAGGATCACTTCTTTTTAGCAGAACTAACTTTAGCACGGAAAGGTGATGAATGGTATAATTTTGGTTGTCAACATGTCTCATTGTACTTACACACGAGGGGGGGGAATTGCACTGTCCAGAGGCAATCAAGGGAAACACTTTCCCTTTTTGTCTTTAGGTTGGACATTAAGCTATCAACAGCCCTCTTTATGATGCTCTTCGTCTTTGTTTAAACCACTAAACTCAGCAGATGATTGAAAATATAATAATAATAATAATAATAGGCAGCACGGTGGCTTGGTGGTTAGCACTGTTGCCTTACAGCAACAAGGTTCTTGGTTCAAACCTCAGCAGGAGCCTTTCTGTGTGGAGTTTGCATGTTCTCCCTGTGCTTGCGTGGGTTTCCTTCCAGGTACTCCGGCTTCCTCCTACAGTCCAAAGACATGCATGTCAGGTTAATTGGTGGTTCTAAATTGCCCGTAGGAGAGATTGTGAGTGTGCGTGGTTGTTTGTCTATATGTGGCCCTGTGATGGACTGGTGACCTGTCCAGGTGTATCCCTGGCTTTCACCTGTAGAGAGCTGGGTTAGGCTCCAGCAGATCCCCGTGACCCTGCATAGGATTAAGTGGGTATAGATGATGGATGGATGGATAATGAATAATGATAATAATAATTATAATGAGATCAGGAACACTTGGTCCAGTTCTACAGGTAATCCATGGAGATAAGCTACAAATGTTGCTGGTTCCAGTCACAGCATTTCTGGAAGTTGTAAGCAGGAATTCCTTTCTTGGTTTATCATGCTCGGTTGCATTATTTTGTCAAAAATAATTTTCATACTACTTTAGCATAGAGTTGTGTTAAAACCAAGATGATGTCCTGTGATTTCTCTTCTTTTTCTTACTATGTAGTTGATTTAGATGTAGTTAGATGGAGTTACCAAACCTACACATAGTTGAGTTCAAACTGAATAGTCCCAATTCATTACTATTTAACTATTTATGAAATTTCACATACAATCCTCAAACTGTGCCTATTTGGTTGACTTTAATTGCGATTTTATTTTATTTTTTTTTGTTTTTTAGATACAAAATGAAGTGTATTAAGTCTTCTGCTCTGATGAGATCAAATTTGAGCTGCTTGGTCACATGGATGCTGCTTTTGTTTGGCTCAGGAAGAGAGAGCCTTCAAAAACACAAATCCGCAGTGAAACATGGTGGTGGGAGTGTAATTATATGGAGGCTGTTGTGCTGCTTCAGGCACAGGGAACCTTGCTTGGATACATGGGATCATAAAAAAAGACTAATTATGTTGATTTCCTAACAAATTATGTAAAGAAATCTTTTGTCAGTCTAGCTTTAGAACTTAAGACCTTCAACTAAATTTGTGCAAACGTTTTGAAGGATACCAAAATCTTGCCTTGTTTCTTTATATGCAAGTTAGTGACCTAACTTGCATATAAAAAACGATTTCAGTCTGCACGAGGATTATGTTAGCACATCAGGCAGCTCAAGTTCTTGTCGCCTTACAGGTGGAGCAGAAAATAGCAGCCCGTGTCGGCCGCCTCCAGGCGGAGCTGGAGAGGAAGAGCTCTGAACTGGAGCGGGCCAAGCAGGAGAGCGAGCGACTGAGCCAAGAGAAACAAGAACTGGAGGACAAGGCCTCAGAGCTGTCTCGGCAGGTGGACGTCTCTGTGGAAATGCTCGCCAACCTCAAGCAGGACCTGGTGAACAAGGAGGCAGAGCTGAACCACAAACAGCAGTAAGTCACAAGTACTTTTTTTTAATTATATTTAATGTTCCTACTGTAGCATGTTTGATTTATTTTTTTAATTTGTACTGCTTTCAGTATTTTCTTTAAAACTGTTTTTTTACTTCAGTACATTTATATTGATATATTTACCTCCGCCACGGAGGTAATGTTTTTGCCGGCGTTTATCTGTCTGTTTGTGTTCAAGATAACTCAAAAAGTTATGGATGGATTTTGATGAAATTTTTAGGAGTTGTCGGAAATGGGAAAAGGAAGAACTGATTTCATTTTGGGTGTGATCCGCAAGAAATCCTGGATTCTGGATCACGTTCAGATTTTCGATAATTGTTGCCCTTGGTGGAGGTCTGCGCTCTCCGAGTGCTTTTCTAGTTTACATTGCTACAGTCTAAATTGCCTCAGTGTCAGTGGGGGGAGAAATGTGACTACACAAGAAGATAATATAACCTACACAAGAAGAGTAAATGAGATGGTCCGTCAGATGTCAGGCAAGTGATCAAGATGAAAAAAGGGCATATAGTAGAACTAAAACACCTTTGCCCAATTAAAGGGACATAAATTTGTGTGTCTAAAGGCAGTAGCTTCATTAAATGTTTGCTGTGCTTACTGTGTACAAAACTCTGGATCCAGCCTCAGACATGACAGGATGCCGTTAATGAACCTCAGCCAGTGTATTTCAAATGTTTCCATGGTCACAGCCAGCAGGCTTAAAGGGGATATATGCTGTAAAAAGAAAATAAAATGCTTGAGGGGGTATAAGTAGGTGTCTGAACTGGCTACCATTTAGAAAGTTTTAAAAAGGCCTATGTATGATATTATATACGCTAAAATATGTTTCCCAAACTCATTCGAAAGACATTTTACTTATTAATGCAGTCATAATGGAGTAATGATAAATTAAAAACATTTAAGGTAATTAAAGAAATTACTGACTGTATCATCTCTCTCTTCTCAGTTTTGATTTTATATTAACTGACATTGTTATTTTAAAATTATTTACCAGTTAGGGTGAATGTGAGCGTTTTTCTGCTAAAAAAAATAGCCTAAGAAATTCATGTAGTGTATGTAGGGGAGTATGTGGGGGCATGAACGGTGAACCACGAATGGGCAAGGTTATACTGTAGTTCAGGTCGTGACATCACAGATCCAGATCAGAGCAGAATTAGCCAGTCTCTTCATTTTTATCTCTACTGAACTTCACATCATGCTGCTTGTTGTACCTCTTCAGGTAGCACAAAGCTGTAAAAACATTTTCAAAAAAGGCACAGTGTTTCACTGTTCCCCTAAAAAGTAAATGCCATAAATATGAGTGTGAAGATGCTTAACAGTGTGATTTTACTTTTTTTTTTTTTTTTTTTTTTTTTTTATGTTTGTCTCTGCAGCATTTTCTAGTTTTAATATTGAGCATATTTACAGAAAAAGAAACTTGTCATGGCTCAATAGAGCAAAAAAGAAAAAAAAATTGTTCATTAATCATGATTGAGGTAAAATGTTCAGTTAGTCGTGATATTGATTTGAGGTCATATCGTCCATATTGTCCTAGTGTTAAGAATATAATAGATATAATAGAATTGGTATCATCAGATACTAACTTCTCCAATTTTGAGCTGAAAACAGAAGTGGGTCAGGTGGCAAAACTAATGTTCACAATGTATTGTCTGAGTAAACTGGAAATCAGGGGTATTTATAGCTTTTCCAAATAGGTAAGAAACTGAAAGAAAGAACAGGTGTGTGCTTAGATGTTCAGACAGTCTCCCTGAGAGGATGATATTCACGTCACTGGAGTTTGGTGTTCGCAAGAAAGGGAATAAAAATAGATATGGTAAGACTGGAAAAAAAATTGTTGTAAACATAAGTTGAACCTTCAGTGAAGGTAAGTGGGTCCAAATGTCAGATTGTCGTCTTAAGGAATTTTCAGAATTGGTCTAATTAAATTCTGATGATGGAAGAAGTGATTGAATGTGATGTCTAAGGCTGTTTAGACATCTGCGTGCAGAAAGGCATCCTCAACCCTCCTGTCTTTCATTTCTGCCTCTCTGTGGATGGTGTCATTTTCAGTCAGCAGATATGGTCTTCATCTGTCTCACTCTCGTTGCTTTTACCAAGTCCTCCAGGGCTGGTCAGCTGCTCATGCTAAATGCTAAATGGATGCTGGTTGGCAGCTGGGCTGGCAGAGGCTGGCTCTTCTCGCTTCACCCTGCCAATCTGTCCACAGAGCTGTCATGCGGCTCCATGAGCTACTCCGGCTGCTGTAAATAAACTTGGATGTAAATCACATAATTATGAAGGAAGTTGAGCATGATTTGGAGCTCTCCCACAGCATGGCACAATGACTGAGTTATTGTAAGCCAAGGCTCTCTGAGCTTTTATTGAAATTAAGCCCAGCATGATTTATTTTGTGTTCCAAACAATGATTTTATTTCTAGGCGGTGAAAGCATTTTTGTTACCGATGTAAAGTCCGAGTAAAAATGCAATTGTTTACTATTTTCCTTTCTTGCCAGTCACATTAAAAAGATATATGGAATTGAAAACCTGAGTTTCTCATTCACTATTGATGATTGTTTTAAACGTGGAATACGGAGGTACAATATCAATAATAATGTGAGTTAGCTGAAGAATCTTATTTCTTCTCTCAAAGAACAATAAAAGTGTAAAAATTTAATTTTTCTACTTTGTTTTAAAAAAGAATTTGTGTAAATAAACATATATTTGAGGTATTTTTGCCGTACAAGTATGGGCCCTCTGTCATGGCTGGGGTCTGATTTATGTGGTCTTGGGTTTGGTTTTTGCATTTTTCAGGTTTGGTCTGCTTTTCTTGTGTTCCTTTGAAACTTTGAAAGTCTGTCTTTCCCCTGTTGAGTTTTGTTCTGCTTCCCCTTGTTCATCTCCCTGGTTGTTTGCACCTGTGTCTCAGTTCTTCATGGGTTTATTTAAATCTTGTCTTTCTCTTCTTGGTTGATGGTTCATCTGTTTCTCTACCAATGTTCCTGGCTCCCTTTTCCCTTGTGATTCCTGCCCTGCTGTCCCTCTACCTTTGCAGATTATTCAGTAGTGTTTTTTGTTCCTATTTTGAAAAATTAAAGGACTTTGCTCAAACATTCCTGCCTCTCGCACTGCTGCATTATGGGTCCTTGTCAAACCTGACACCCTCCGCTTGGCAATGGCTGTTTTGTTTTGTTAAAAAGACACATACATTCCTTAATAAAATCTTAAGATGAGGAAAAATTACAAGTATTCACATTTCACACTAGTGGATTGTAACCAGGTTGTAAGTAAGACTTCAAAATGTAAAAAGAAGAGACAGGAGCAAAAGGAAAAAAGTAGAGAGTTGGCAGGTTATTGAAAACTGAATTTAAACTCAAACAGGCTGTTCATCTGCTGATCAAAAGTTTAAGACCATAGCCTTAAAAAGTCAAAAAATCTGGTTTTCATTGCTTTCATTCACACTGCTTTTACCTCCTGCTAGCAAAGGCAAAAAGACTTTCCAACTTTGAACGGCATTATTGAGTTGCACTATCAAGGCCTCTCCCAACACACTATTGCTGTCAAGGCTGGATGCCGTAAGATACTTATTTCAAATTCCTTCAAAGATCCTGAGGGTTATGGGACAAAAAAGTTTAAGTGGTTGACCCAAAAAAATTTTCCAGCACTGAGCTGGAGAATTCAACGGGCTGTTGATGAAGAAACAGGCTGATCCATGACCCAAATGAAGGCCCTTCCTGATGCTGACTGCAGTTCAACAACCATAAGACGGCATCAGCAAGAGAAGGGTTAAAAGAACAAAAACATCTACAAATGCCATGTCTTCTTTCCCACCACAAAGTTGCCTGTTTGGACCTTGCAAGGGTGCATCGAACATGGGACCTTGAATGATGGAAGAAAGTTTTATTCCTCTGACGAGAAAAAATTTAACCTGGATGGTCCTGAGTACTGCGAAAATGGTACCCACTGGGTGTCAGCACCAGTCGAAACCGGTCATTACTGCTGAATTTGGGGCTTTTGTGTGTCATGTAGACTTCGGGCATTTGAGCTTCAGGTTGTGCAGGGCATCAAACTGTGGCTGGATATGTGGAGACATTGCAGTGGGAATCCCTCTTGTCTGTACGATAATGACCTGGTCTTTGGCCCACCTGATGAAGGACTTCTTCCAGAGAATAATGTCGCTCTTTTGGACCATCCTGCATGTTCCTCCACTCTAAACCACTTTTAGAAGGTTTTGGGATGAATGGCAGGTGAAGCTGACAAAAACACTTCCAGACCGTAGGTGCCCTTCATGAAGCCACCTTTACCATGTACAATCATGTTCCCACCAGCCTCCTGGAAAGACCTGGACAATTTTTGAATTGATCAATAAGATAGGTGGGCCCACTCACTGCTGTGTTATTTTTTTACACTTTTAGTTTTGTTTTTGATCTTTTTAAGGACATGGTCTTAAACTTTTGAACAGTAGATTAACAGCCCATTTGAGTTTAAATGCAGTTTTCACTAAATTGCCTACTCTCTATTTTTTTGTCTCTTGCTCCTGTTTCTTCTTTTTGCGTAACTCCTACATATAACCTGGTTACAATCCAACAACGTGCAATGCAAATAATTAGTATTAATTTTAATGCCTGTGACATGTTCTTAACAAAGCGCATTGCCTCAGTTTTCAATACGTTTTTACTGCTGTGTTTTTACGAGGTGGAGTTAGCCACCTTGACGCCACTCCACCCTTTTCTATGGGGTGTGCTTTTTTTCCCCCCCAATCTATCCTACAACTACAACTCACCTACTGTGATGATCGATCCAGCAAATGTGGCATGATGTGATACTAGTTGGAAAGATAAAGATGGTGAAGTTGCATAATTCTACTCTAGATTTGGGTTGGTGATGTCGCAGTAACCTGAAAATAGAAACAGCTCACTGAATTACGTATTCAGACTCAACACCCCCCCCCCCACCCTCCACACACACACACACCATAAATCCACTTTAAGTTGAACAACAACTATTAATAAGAGTTGTCAGGCCAGCCAACATTATTCTTGTTCTCTTCTTTCTTAGGCCTGTACTCTAATCACAAACACACAGCTGCTCACATCACTGCTCTGTCTGAATGTGTTGGGGCCGTGTGCACGGGCTCTTCACTGTCACTGTAAGTGGCATGGAGATAGTAAACAGAATTAAATGAATTCATATCAGATGACTGCTTGTTGACCATTAATAGTGGGCTATCATTATCTGGGTCAAGTAGAAAATGCCCAATGTGACATTTGCTTGGTTTGTCTGGATACAACGAAACAAAACTGAGACTAGTATTAAAGCACTTCTGTTGTTTTAATTCTGTTTTATAACTTATAAATGATTATTGTATTTCTCCGTATTAATTTGCAATTATTAAGCGAGGCTCCTTTGAACAGATGTTGGCCAGATGGTCCTTGGAGATCACAACCTACCTACTCACCTGCTCCGTATTCATTATTCTGTAATCACATGACAGCCATTTTTATTTTATTTGTGTTTGACCTCTGTTTTAAACAGGGCATCCATTCACTATAAAGTATAGCAGAGATGTCCTAACCACAACCTTAAGCAGCATTCACTACCAGCAAGTGATCACTAGCTCTACATTTGACTTCTGCACCAGCCAACAGGTGTTTTGGCTCACTCTTCTTGAGCAACCTGCTCTTGGTGTTTCAGGTTTAAAGGTTGCCTTCTCCACGCTGCATTTTTACATCTTTCTGCAGATGTTCATCAGGATTGATATCAGGGCATTTAGAGGGGTATTTAAGAATGATCCGTTGTTTTTAATCAGCCACTCCTCAGTGTTTTTAGCTGTGTGTTGGGTCATTATCCTGTAGGAGACATGAACTGGGACTGACGCTGAACTACCTGACTCATGTATGACAAGTACATGTATGAAGTAAGTACATGTATGAAAAGTGCTATATAAATAAAGTTTGATATGATTTGATTTGAAGACTACAGAGATTCCAATGCAGAAAAGCAGTCTGTTTTAGAGTAGGATTGGTGTTCCTTTCTTCAAAAACCTTATTTTTTCCATCTGCCAGCATGGAGCTGATTTGACTCACCAAAAAGCACCAGTTTTGTCTCATGAGTCCAGAAGACATCCTCCCCAAAACCTTTTCTTTTTTTTTTTCTAATACTGGAATGCTCTTGGATCTTTTTCCATAGAGCTCATCTTTATTCAGAAAGTGATAAATGGTGTAATCAGACGGTGACATATCTCCACTTTGAAGTTCAGTTTGAATGTCTTTGCATGTTTTCTTTGGTTCTTCCTTCTTTCTCTCTCCTTCATACTTTGCCTCTGATCAATCTGGGGTTGGATTTCCTCTTGGGACCCTTCCAGGGACATTCACTATGGTCCCATTACCCTTATAGTTTTTGCAAACATTTGCAACAGTAGTCACACTGGAAACATTAAACTGCTTGGAGATTGTCTTATAGCCTTTACTTTTTTAATGTTTTTATCTATAATTTTCTTTTTGAGCTCCTCACACATTTCTCCTGTCTTCACTCTGGTCTGTGTTCAGTGTGGCGTGCATCATGATGCCAAACAACACAGTGGCAGGTTGGAAAATTGTACACATGTCAAAACTAAACTGAGTTTACTGAGCAAAAGACTGTTCTTTCGCAAACGTTGTCGCGTGTGCAGTCACGTGCTCTGGCAGCATCACACTAGGAAGGCCACGGTGTTGCCTTAAAGTCCTCTCTCTCTCTTTCACAAACACACACTCACACGAACATACTCCTTGTGTTTCCATCTCTCAGGAGAAGCTGGCACTCTAACAGGGAGCTCATTCAGGTTTTAAAGTACAGGGCTGGTCCGAGGTGGAAAAAGAGCATCACAGTCGGTGAAACGTTCAGCGAGGGTTCATGACTAAGCAAAGAAGCCAACAAAGCAGTGTCTTACACTCAAACCAAAGTTTTTCAGCTCGCAACGACAGCAGCGACTGTGAGGCTCCAACAACGAGGTGTCAGCTGCTAAAAATGCAAGTCACCTAACTGTGGGTTGCTATGCAACAAGCAAGAACTCCTACGAGCTGCCTTTTGCTGCCGACAGCACCATGAATAAAAAATATGACACCGACCCGATCGTTTGTTCTGCACTTAAAATCTCTGCAAGTAATTACGGAGAGCACGCACAAAGCTCCAGTTATAGTTGTTCAGCTCAGACTTTGTCACTGTCTCAGCACGCATCTTAGTTTGTCGAAGAATTACCTCACTAACAAAAAAAAAAACACTTATTGACATATGGGTTATGTGATCTCCTTTGCACAGAGCCAAGGAGTGGATGGCTGCTCAGATGTAATGCTGTGTTCATCACGTCGTATGACATGTATAGTGGTTGATACTGTTATTACCTCTGCAGAACTTGTAACCTGACGCTCTAAAATAATGCTCAGGTAAGTGGTAGATTTTAACTTTCGAGGCTACTCAGCAATTGTATTTCAGATTTTCTTTGTTTTATGGTGCTCTGTTGTCTACCACAGGCTGTGTGTTGAAAGTCTTGATTGTGGAGTAATTTATCTTATTTTTTTTCTTTCTTAGTTACCTTTTATATTGGTTCTCTGTCATGCAATCTTTGGTGGAGCATTTGGGTTGTAAGAAATCTTTCTCTGAATCCTTACTCTGTAGAGCCTAAAATGGTGTATTTTTTTATCGAGGCTATCCCAAAACTGACTATTCAGGTAATAACCCTCCAGACAATAATGTTTAGGTTTGTTGACTGCAGATGGAGGTTTTTCATTCTTGTTAGTTTTCCAACAAGAAAGCAAGGAGAGCAGTACGAGGTTTTCTTATCACATTCAGACAGCAAACACAGCTGCTGCTGTCGGCCTCGACCCCGAGGCTTCATGTGTATTCCTGCAGCAAGCCGCGGTAAAGTATCTAAAGGGTTGAAAGGCATCGCAGAACACGGAGGTGTTTGTTGTCACCATGCATTTATCAGAAAACGGGCCTTTATTTTGATGAGCAGCAATCTTAACTGCAAAGTGAATCTGTCAGGGCAGAAAGAAATCTCATCTCATTAACAGCAGCAACTGAGAGAGAGGAGCGCGGAAAGACCTCCAGAGGCTGATGAAAAGAAATCGGATTCAGAACGTGATCTGCACTGTGATTGTGGAGTGTTGGAGTAGTAGAGTTTAGTCCTGCTCGTGCTGAATTTTGCGAGCTCGATGTGCAGCTTCTGTCAAGACAGCGGATAAATATTTATCAAAACCCCAGAGGAATAGATGCCATGTCAGCAAACGGTTTTGTTGACAGAAATATCTGGAGTTTTGATGATGATGATGACGTTCTGCCGTGTGTTACAGTATTCAACATGTACTGAATCCAAACGCGTGCATTGGATTGCGCTGCATGTGCACTCTTGGATAGATCTCGGGTGCAGACTACGTACAGTAGAGCTGCAGAACTACCAACTTTGAGAGACTTGTGCTCCATGAATACCAAATATATGTTGAGACCGCATTCAGCTTCCCTGCAGTGAGATGAAGGGATTTCTGACAGGAATGATTCTGGCCGACAGATAAGCAGGCCACTTGTGTAAGGATGGTTTGGTTGATAGCGGACCTCATTTAGATCAGGATTTATGAACGGAGGGATGTTTGTGTCCGTCATTAGATGGAAGAAGCTGACACGCATGTCCTTGAGGTTGGGTGGGGTGATATGAAGAGGGAGGAAAGGGGAATAATGCTGCCAGTTTTTCAGTGAACACATCTCTCTTGCTCTTGCTTTTTTTTTTAGGACTGCCAGGGAAAGATATAGTCTTGTAGCTGCTCACCTTTGGCTCTGCTCGCTCCTGATTTTACAGATTTATATAAGCAAACAGGTCACGTCGACACTTGGCAGTAGAGCCTGACCAGTTCATCAGTCAGCTGATATGAATATGCGATTTGAATCTTGGCAAACTTTACACAAACACACCCTCAATGTATGTTGTTGTTTTAAAAATGATGTTTTTTGAAATAAGACACCTTTATTAGTGACTTATAAATAGAGCACATAACAAATGTTTCTGGAAGAAAACAATATACTGAAGACGTATTCTAATATCAAATTTTACGTCATGAGATATTGATAATGGTGCACTACCAGGGACGTGAGGAAGAGCAGAGTTGAGTTTGAAGTCGCTCAGATAAGCGCTTGTCCCATTTTGACGAAGAGCTGTTTCCTGCTACCAGGTTCAGTGTGTGTGTGTGTGTGTGTGATATTGTTGATGGTAACACACACATGTGCACACACATGTGCACACACACTCCCTGACAAGTTTAAAAACACCCAGAAAGGTTAAATGAACCAGCTTCTAATAGTTCATGCAAAGATCAGAAATATATTTTATTTTTACGTTTGTGCGTTGCTGTTCCGGGAGGTAGAGCTCACTTCCTGTTTGGGCTCCACACTAGTTGGACTTCAGAAATGAGATGCCAGTTTGGGCTCTATGAGCTTGTGACAGGTAATTATTGTTATTTTTAGGTCTGATTTATTAAAACGAGCTAACCAGTTGATCAAGTTAAGCCACTAATGTATCTGTACCACAACATGTCATACTTGTATTTCTTTTTATCCCAGTCTTGTTAAATATCTCTACTCTTTCTTTTTTTTCTGTTCTCCTAACGACCATCAAGCACACACCGATTGTCTGTTTGAATGTCTTGTGGCCTTTTCCTCAATAATGAATTGGTTTCTTTCATGCATTTAAAATGCTTTAAACCAGCACTGGTTTGTTGCCCAGTTTCCCTTCACTGATGAACACTTCTTGTTCCTTATGAATTTGGAGAGAGGTATCCATCTACACACACGCCAAAAAAAAAAAAAAAAAACAATGTTAAAAACAAAGAGATAAATCTGTTTATTTTATTTTTATTTTCTAAGCATCACATTCCCGACATATCTTTCATCATCCTGGTTCTCTCATCGTGTTTTCCCTGATCTGCTCACGTCTTGTCTAACGATGTCACTGCTCTGTGCACACCTCCACATGCTTCCTTTCTCTTTGTGTTTCTGTGTAATATATGCATATGTTGTGGCATTAAGACAGAAGGATGCAGAGAAAAGTGCTGAATATTATCAGAAGGCATTATTTTTCATGTGAAAGCAAGAAAGCTTTTTTGCAGCTATCCTTTGCACTGCAGAGGAAGATTATTTTCCTACATCCCCATTGTTCTCCTCTTCCAAAATCAGTCCTTTTAGTCGTCCTCTTAAAAATTGATGAGGAACATCCTCAGTTAACCAAGCTCTTTAAAGCTGTTTTTACGTTTGAATTTAAAGGGTCCAGACTTTTAAGGCCTAAATCAAACGAGACTGGGGTAAAGTAATTGATGTTTTATATATTTACAATGAGGACACAAAACACACGGGGTGTTAAATGCATTTCCAATAAACATGCACACCTTTCTGGGCTTGTAAGTAAAGCAGAGAATAAGAAGACGATATGTGTTTTGGCCACAAAAAGGAAGAAGATGTAGAAATTTTGTTTTTAATGACTGACATGTGATTATATCCTGTATTTTATGTCATTGTTCATGTTGGAACTTAGTCAGCATGCTGTTTGCAATCAAGCAAGTCTTATTTATCGTATTTAGTTGGTGAACTTGCACGTAAACAGCTTGCACATCCAGTAATTATGGGTTAATGACTTATTCCCTCATTTTAAAGCATGTTTTAGGTCCCACGGTGAAAGTAATCCCTGTATTCAGTTTGTTTTAGCTGTGTTGTGGTGTCTGTTGACTCCTCTGGAGCCTATCATTATGTTTATTAGTATAGTTATGGCCTGCTTTTGCTAAGAAGAGCCTTTCTTTTTTTTCTGCACACATGTTCTGCAGAGCTGAAAGACATTTTCTGGAGGATTTCAGCCAGCTAGCTCCAGATCATCAAGTACAGTTACCATCTGAATCAGCCCATGTGTGAGCAGGACAGATGATTGTCTGGGGTTTTTATTGTGGACAAGTGTGCACGCTGATAATTTTTGCTGCTTCTAGTTTATCTATAGCTGTTTTTATTTTGCCTTTCACTGCAGTCCCACTGCACAGTTTGGCTGTGAATCACAAGGTACGTCCTGATACGGTACGCTACACATGCCCCATGATTCAGATAAAGTCACATGAGGGGATAATCTATATATTGCCAGACGGCTCTATAGTGATACAGTATATGTCAATATCCTGTGATACACTCTTGCTTTTGTGTTTATCTGGAAACGCTTAAGTGCTTCTGCAGACTGGTATGCTCTTCCAGCTTCCTCTCTGTCTTATCATAGAGAGCTGAAAGAGTTGGGTTTTTTGTGATACCGGCAGATCTCGTGATGAGAAAAGAGCCTTTGCTTTGCATCTCAGTTCACAGCTGAAGGTTTACTCGCCCATTAGCCACTTTCTGAACAAGAAGATCCTGGTGGTGGTGTTGCTGGCAGAATTGCATTTTTGTGGTATTTCCCATGCACTTTAGCTTTGCCAGAGAGTTCTTGTATATGCAAAGTGCATCCAGACATTGGCCTTAGATGTGACAAGGGCATCTCATGATCCCAAAATGATGACTTTCATTTCACTACCATCTGCCTGTCATCTTCTGTTTTTTATATATATATTTCTTGAAATTCTACAAAAATAGCTGCATTCAACTTTCTCCTTTTTCTTCCCTCTTCTTCTTTGGATAGAGTTGTCAAGTGACCCTGAGGAAACGTTGGAATCAACTCAGCTTCTAATCAATAATCAATATTAACGCTGTATGTTAAAGTTTTAAAGGAGAGACTGATGTGATGTGATGTGGATAAGCCAGGGCTAGTCATAACAAAGGCAGTAGTGGAGTAACCGAAAAGGGGTAATTAAGGTGATTTGGAATCAATCTATAAGCAATGACATGTGTGATTCAATAATTAATGATCAGAACCGATGATCAGAAAGGATGGGGGATAGATCCATGTTCGCTCTGTGTCGTAATTAACTGTGAGCTGAGGTAAGCTGCCGTGGGTCACTGTGTGCCCAGTGGAATGAAAACAACGGCTATGTTTATCAAAACAGAGGAGAGATCCTGCAGCAGCAGGTGATGTAATGTAAGCACAAGCCAGTACTAGTCAAAACAAGTGGAGTAACAGGAAAGTGGTGATTTATGTGATTTGTAATCAATTCCTAATCAATGAAATGTATGAAATGTGTGTGTGATTCTAGTCAATGATCAGAAACAAGATGTATTAGTAATTTTGGTAATAGATCTGTGTTAGTTAGGGTATGTTAAAAGAAAAACTTATTTTTGTTGGGTCAAAACGGACAGAGACAGAGCAGAGCGTGTTCCTCACTGGAATGTCAACAAAGCCGAGTTTCAAAATAATTCTGCCAGCTCCGGGCCACCAAGACACAACAATGGCGAAAAACAGTCAGCCAGGTGCGGACAGTAGCGGGGGCACGCTGACCTCAGCATTGACGCCGTGACTATAGACTTTGTGCAGAAGAAAATGAAATGAGGCGCACATTCTGTGGTTAAGGCTGAATCAATCCAGCAATGGCTCAATTAAGGACATTGTAAGACAGATGTGAGGTATAAATCATTGAATAAGGATTAGCGTTAGCTGATAAGCTTTAGCTTAACGAGCTATATGGCCAAGTAAACAAAGTGACCTTGTGAGTCTGGTGGTGGCATGATGTCATGATGATTAAGGTGAACGCCCCTGCTGATCTGTGAACCTATGAAATCATTGTGGGGCATGGCCTGTGAATTATGCATGATGTAAAGGACGGATTATGTAAAATTATGCACGCCTCTGTATATGTGAATAACCAATCAGAAGTGTCATGTGAGGTTGAGGGAAATTATGTATGCATATGCAAAGGTGAGAGAACCAATCAAGAGTGTGAAAGGCCGAAAGGGGACAGTTCGGGGCTGGGGCAGGCTGGACGAGAGAAGGAGAGAGAGAGAGAGAGAGAGAGAGCGCATAAAAAGAGAAGGCAGAGGGACTCTGTGTGGATTCCTGGAGCGACTTCAGAAGAAGAAGGACTAGCTGGGACCTGGACGAGCAACCCCCATCTGGAGGATTAACTGGAAGGAATTACTTCAAGAAAAGAAGACAGAAAGACGCTTGGAACAGGATCGACGAATTTTTCCCAATTCTTAAAGGAATAATTGGAGCCTTTTTGGTTAGCCTAGCTCACCGCTAGCAAGGAGGAGGGGCCGAATCAGCATACCTGCAGGCCTGATCATTTGAGCTCTCTCTCTCCCTCCCTGCCCAGCGGCCTTGAAAACGCATGATGACCACATGTGTCACTCAGCCTGTCCTTGACCAACCAGATGAACTGATCAGTAAGCCACAGCTTTAATTTGCCTTTTTAGAATTAGAATTGTTTAACCAATCAATGCTGTTGCTTAACCTTGCTAATCTGCTTTAATAAATATAAAAACTATCATAAGACGTCGTTGTGGACATTACATCTGTATCAAGAATTTTGAAGACTTGTTTATGCCTCTGCACTAACACACAGGTTCTTATGGGTTATTCTAGTCACAATATTGTCAAATTGTCCCTGAGGCTTGCTGTCCAAGCCACTAAATTTATCCTAGCCGGTAACAAGTGCCCAGATCTTAAGAGGAGAGCTGTCGTTAACAGACGTGACCGATAGCTGGACTTCGAGCCACCCGGGTATTCCTCTGAGGACAGTATTGGCGTGAGCGGGACATACGTTTGGAAGTAGGCAGTGAGAGCTAGGCGTATCTCCTCGACACCAGCTTAAATAAGTTGAGGAAATCTAGTGAGGAACCTCTCCTAGACCGCAACTTCTTACCCGTAGGATGGAGAGCTGGTCCCGGTGACAGACTCTGCTAGTCAGAGACTGAACCAAAACTGGGGGATCTTACAGAGTTTAACCATCTTCTCAGTCTTTATGTGAACTAAACCAACTGACCTATTCAATCTACAGTGAGGTACCAGTCTCCTCAACTAACTTGCTGGAGCTTTACGTTTTATACTGTGAAGAAATGCACTGTATAATTTGAAGCTGGGGCTGTGATGGGTTTTCGAAAGTTATGAATCATTAATGCGACCGAGCAATCACTGAATGGCAAATGTTTTAGGTCTGTGTGTTCAGAGATTGAAACGACAAACTTTGTTGCACTGAATGACAGGTGAACATGGGGACACAAACTTGTAATAAGGTCCGTTTTTTTTCTGAAATATGTCCTAAACTAGCAACCCAGATGCATTACCCAGAAAAGCAATCTGCCTTTTGAGCTCCCCAAGGGAGGGTGTAAACACACGGACATGTTTCTCACCTTGAGGCGTTATTTATGAGGTGTGAGTGGGTTATGCTGTGAAAGTGAGGTGTCTGTGTACAGTCACGTGTGCATGTCTGGAAATGAAGACTGACGGACGAAAGAGACACATCCCATTTCCCCTCCTCTGCTCTTTCAAACCTCCTGTGTCTTCTGCTTCCACATGACTGCAGATTTCTCATGTTTTAGCTTCTGCCATTCCTCCTTTCCCCCCACAATCTTGGATGTTATTTTGTTTTGGGTCTAACAGTTTTCCACACACATATATACTGTATATAAATATATATATATTAATTGAGAGAGAGGGAGAGCGAGGGAGATAGCCTTCCACCGTTTTGTTTCCCTCTGTTCAGCGGTTAGGCCACCAGGCCTTTCTTCCCTGTAAGAGGTGAAAAGTCTTTCCTGTGTTGATACATCCTGTTCCTCCCCATGTGATTGGTGTTTCTGTCTCCAGCGAAACAAAACTCGACACTGCAGTTGAATCATTTATTAGGACAAAATGCATGAATATGCATCATGTGAAGACACAAATGGCCTAATTTAGGTAACATACAAACCCATTTTGGTATTGTTTCTCGAAGTCCTGATGCATCTGTTTGCTCCGCTACAGCAGGTTTATTAACATGAATAATGACACCAAAACAGCTGCCTCATACTGTTTAATTACTACATATTAGCCACAGTGTTTGATATTAAATAAAAGTAATTTAAACCTGGAGTCATGAATTATAACGAGACGCATCATAAACAGCAGGATGATGCAGTGGTATAATCAGCGGAGAAGGTCTGCTAATTCAGTTCTTTTGACAGTTCAGAATCTGTCTTTCTGCATTTTTACTTAACATGTTGTATTTTATTTTATTTACTGCATTTTTGATAGAAGGGATAGCGCACAAGGCTCACACACTAGGTCTCATGGTAGGTTGGAGATGCTGGCTCATTAGTGGGGAACTGTCCTCCTTACCACCCCCCTGCTCACTCCCACATTGTCACCTACCCTTAATCACATAGGAGGGGTTCACACAGCATGGGCACCTATGGGTAGCACCTATTGTTCAGGAGTTAAAAAACAGCCTAAAACTTCTCCTTCATAACACCATAGGTTCTTGGTTAGGGAACTGCCATGTGGACCTGCTCAGTGAGGTAACAGGGATGGTCGCGGTGCCCCTGGTTTTTGTTTCCATCTCCCCACTCTCAGCATTGTTAGTCTGTCTCAGTGAACGTGGGGGCTTGCTGTGGCGGTGATGGTGGGGTCACCCTTGTGCCATACGTGCATCGGTGTGCTCTAGATGTGCTGGCTGGTGCCTTCCTGGACTCTGGGCTGCTCCTCTTTTCTGTTGCCTCTTGGGTGTCGGGAGCTCAACACCTTGGCCTGAGTTGTTGCTGGATGGGCCAGATGTTTCCTTTTGGGCCTTGAGGGAAATCCAGTGCACTGCTGCATGACACTGACCCAACACACCAGTACCAACTGTGATCAAAACTGTAGTTTTGGTTGTGGTCTCTGGTTGATGCTGAGGAAGCGTTGGAGGTCAACATCTCTGCTCTACGTCTGGCTGCTTTAGCTCTGGTGTGGATACGGGCTGACATACAACATCACAACACAAACCTCCACACATTCATTTATATACACTACAGATCACCACACACACACACACACACACCACATCACCACTGTCTGTCTTGTGTCTTTTGTTTAGTACCTTTGTCTGTCCTGTCCTATTGTGCTCAACTGTCAGTGAGTTTAGTCCTCTCTGACAAAATGTGGGTTTTGGGAGTTAATAAAACACGTTAAACTGTCAAAAAGGGCTGCTGAAGGACACACTCACTATCACTCACACTTAGCACAAGAAAACTAGCATCTGCTGCAAGATTAAATTGTGAATATATCCAGGTTTTGCTGGATTTTGGCACTAACCATCAATTGTTATATGCAGATAGTTGTTGAACATTTAAAAAGAAGTGGTATCATCATGGCGCTTCACCATGGGAAATCCAAGGAAATCCAAAGAAAAAAAGGTAACCAACACTGGATCCTCTTTTATTAAGAGAAGAAAATATCAGTTCATAGTTCTCTGATTATTCGGCCTTCTGTTTCTTAACATGACAATATTATTTGCACAGTTCGTGCAGAAAATGATTCAGAAAAGCAGCGAATGCAACACGTGACGCTGAAACACATTTTGGAAAGAGTTCATTTTTAAAGAAGTGACTGTCATCAACTGAGGGAATTGTGCAGAGAAAACAGCAAGAACACTGTCTAAACAGCCAGTCATTCATCTTAAAACCATGTTGAAAAAAAAAAAACATTTCTAAGGTCTCCAGTACAAACCTTTGTATAAGTTATTGTTACTAAATAATGCATGCCAGAGAAAATCAGATAGTTTGATAGTTTATGCTTTGTTTTTGTTTTTCTCTAAACGGAGCCATCAACAGACTATACTCCTTTCATGTCTTGCTTTTCTGCAAAAGCCTTTTCAAGACAATCTGACATTTAAAAACTCTGACATTCACGTCAGATTTTCTTCAATCTTTAAATGTTCTCTGATTGAAAGAACATCTGATAGAATTTTTCAAGCTTCCCCGTAACCAGGATCTTTTCCCAGAAAAAAACAAAGGTTAAGTTTTAGGTATAGTTTTGAGAAAAGAAGGCGGAAGAAGACCATGATGTGGATGTGGGGAAAGAGGAAATGCTGCTTTTTGGTGCAGAGGAAGAAGAAGACAGGGCAAGTTGGAAACAGATGATCAGCTCTGGTGACCCCTTAAAGGGAAAAGCAGAAAGAATAAAAGAAAAATTGCTATGAAAGCAGTCACTAGGTTTTACCTCTATGTGGACACTAACTCAGCCTGCAGTCAGAGGCTCTGCATAACTTTCTAAATCTTTCCTTGTTTATAGTGTGTGACAGAAACCTAACTGACAGATTAATTTAATGGAGCTCATGCAACTGCTGGGTCTGCATGGTCTCCAGACAGCTGACAGCTCCACATTGCTCTTACATGCTCAAAAGAAGAAAAGAGACTGAACAACTTTAGTTTAAACTGTTGCATTAATAAAGTGGATAAGCCCCACTGGAGGTGGATCAGTTACAGTTTGGACCTGTTTCACTGCAGGGAAATTAGGTGATTTTCAAAAATAAATAAATACAGAAACTATTGTGCTCCAAAAAGGAAATAGAAAACCAGTTTGTGCTTTAAGGTCCCTTCATAGTAAAACAAGAGCACAGCAGTTTAATCTGGTTATAATCAGACTCTGCACCTGCGTGCTATTTCCTGTTTGTCACTGAACAATCAATACTTGTATGATCTTCAGATAAGTTAGCCAGAAGAAAAGTTTAAAGTGTGACGAGGATCTTGCCTGGTGGAGACGGAGCTGTAGCTCAGTTTTATAAGAGTCAGTTTGTTCAGTGTTTTATGGCTTTCTGAGCAGCTGCAGCGAGACTCTGAACGCACGTGATCAAAGTGAAACACACAGTTGATTTAACGTTGAGATCATTTCCTGATTCGCTGATTATTTACTCCCAGACTTGAGATCGCTTTCAAGTCTCCCCTACAGTCAGCCACCTCAGCTAATTTTGGATGAATATTTCTGTGGTCTTTGCCTGAAGGTAAGAAAAGTTAACTGTGCCAGCCACCGAGCTATTTTTATCTCAGGATGTCCTCATTTCAGGAAATTTGATTGTGCTTGTTGCTGTTTTGGTGTGGATTCTGGGGTTTGGAATATAGTCGCTGTTCATTTTATAGTAGTTTGACATGAAGTGTCCAAACTGAGGACTGACCTGGCTTCATTAATGAGCACAAACCTATTTAAGCTGAGGGACACAGATTTTCTGTCCCAATTCTGTGTCTCCAGTGATGATTTGAACTTTTGAATGGTTCCTTTGGCTGAGTAGCTTTGTCACTGTGTGCTCTCCTAACTGCTTGTTTAGACTGTAGAGACTTTAGATCTTTATATTTAACAACTCGGACAGACGTACACAAAGGATGCAGAAAGCTTCTGAGAGTGTTTATTATCCAGGGAGACAACATCATATTATCTGCATTTGGAAAGAAAATGTTGAACATTCAAAAAAGTCATATGATTAAATGATTAGACTAGCGTTTGTGCGGAAGGGTGTTGTATAACAAGAACCTGAAAAAATAAAATCCAGAAGACTGTGACGAGAACATAAAGCAATTCATTTACTGACAAGTGAGCCACAGAATGAATATAGGAACAAGAAAAGTAACTTTAAGTGTTTAGAACAAATATTGTTAGTGTCATGCTCACGCAGTTTAAAAGACAGATGCAGCCACTGCAGCTGCGTTTCCACGACATTTTTGCTGCAAAATTTAATGAATGTTTCTTAACGATGTTAAAACTCAGTTGTGAAATGTGTTTCCATTATTATGCTTGTAATTCAGCTAAGTCATGGTTTTTCCTGTCCTTCTAAGAATAATAGCAATAGATGTCCAGGACATTTTTAATTTTGTCTAATTTATTTCTGCAGCCACTCTAACCATCATTATTATTATTTTTTTTTTTTTTAAGACATAGATGTCTGCAGTAAACTGTTGCAAGGCAAAGCCCTACATGTGGAGTTGGTCACATCTGAGGGTTTTTCTGGGAGGTCATTGTCTGCTATTTCACAGCGGAGAAGTGGATTCAAAATGATGACTCGCACCAACTTTGATGAATAACGCTCCTGTAGGTTTGCCAGGGATGGTGCAGCTAGAGGAATGGTAAACAAAAACATCAGCACTGGACAGTTCACAGGTGCCATAAAATAGCAAGTCATTACATCAGAAATGTGGTTCTTTCTTAAGGACGCCTTTAACAAGATGATGTCTAAAACTAAAATTAATTTTTTGCCTGTTAACTCTGCAAAAGGTCCTTCAACTCAGAACTGACATTTAATATATAACTGCAAATATAAAAACACAGCATGCAGGAGACCTCCACTCACATGATGCAGATGTTACAAGCAAATTAACAAATCTGTAATTATTTATATGTCCTTGAAAGAGTCTTTGAGAGCTTTAAGAACTGACGGGAACACTGGTGTGCTTCTAATTGTTTTGCCCTGATATTTTTGCTCTCCGTGACGCTCCACCAGAAGGTCGCACTTTCCGATCCTTTATGCCAAGCCATGGGGACTTCTGATGTTCTGGTGTTAAAAATTCTGCTTTTCCAGAACACATTCAGATCATTTCATTCACTTGGTGCTCGAACGAGCATGTTTGTGGTGAGCGCATGAGCGGATATTAGTAGATAAGGGTCCATCACAAATTTGGCAGGCGAAGGTTTAGCTGGAGCTGAGGAGTTGTTTCTCGGGTCTGTAGCATCATTCCCAAGGGAACCGGTTCCTACAGAGACGTGGAGGTGACTTTTTTTTGATATGTCATATAACCTGTTGATACAATGCGAGTGTCTCGTTAATATAAATTTAGTCAGATGAAGTTTATGTGTTATTTCATATTTCATGACCATGGATGATTCAATAGTCCACTCACATTTTGGTTTCTTGGTTCCATTTTGAGGCTTATTTGGACTTTTGTCATGTCAAAGTCAGTTACCATAAAAGCAAAGTTTACTAAGATACTGGCCATGGGGGTTTTCTTATGCAATACATAATCCAGTCCTAAAATATCACCACACAATGTGCACTACAGAATCACTGCAGGGAAAGCGTGAGCTATATTGGGAGTATTCTTCGGAGAACTACTAATTGTCTTTGGTATTACATGCCTCTGTGTGTGGGTAACTTGTATCTGGGCTGTGTTGTGTTTGTGGTGTAGATATCTAACTTGTCTCTCACCCTGTGTTTCTCTTTTCACTCTGCTGCTCTCCCATGTTTTATAGTTATCTCTGTCACCAACCTTCACTCTGCATATTGTCCTTACAAAAAAAAAAAAAAAAAGCAGAACAACAGGGTTGAGCACACATCCACTTTTCCCCTTTGACTGTTTTTTTTTTTCAAGCATCTCTTAATTGGGGTATAATCTTATGTGCCATTAATACAGCTCCCCTCGCTCTTCTGTCTGCAGGGAGGTTGCCCAGATTGACCAGTTTCTTCAGGAGACAGCAGCACGTGAAGCTAACGCTAAGGTGCGCTTGCAGCAGTTTATTGAGGAGCTTTTGGACCGTGCCGACCGCGCCGAGAAACAGCTGCAGATCATCAGCAGCTGTGGCACCACACCAAACGGCAGTCTGGGCCGCTGCAGCCTGCAGGCTTCGAAGGGCACCGGGCGGCAGGTTTGGCTTACCATTCAGCTGTGCATCGGATAGTCCGAACAATAACCAGTTTTTTGTTACTTGCATCCTTTTTTTTTTCCTGTAATATGCAGATTGTTTAAAATTATTTACTTGATCCTGACCACACACAGTATCCATAAGTATACTACTATATTTTGCATCTATGTTAGTCAGATCTTTCTTTTTTTTGTAACATTAAAGACATTGTTTATTGCCTGCGTTCCTGCTTTAGCGTGGTTATAAACACAAATTAGACCCTGTGTCTCAATGAGACTAACATGTATTTTAAAGAAATTATCAAAACAATAAAGATCCACCTGCAGGTTTCTGAGAGTCCTTAACGGAGCAGCTTTTTGCTGCTAAATAATGCAAACAGTGATTATGTTGAGTGTTGTAGCTGCACTGCAGAGCAAGTTCAAGCCAAAACAATTTAACTGTAGTGTTTTGTTCAAAAAATCAGTTGGACACCTGAACATTACATTCAATTCAAATACATATACTTTAATATGGAGTTGGTCCCACTTTTGCAGCTACAATAGCTTCCGCTCCTCTTGGAAGTCTTTCCTCAAGATTTTGGAGTGTTTCTGTGGGAATTTGCAAGCACCAAATCCAGACTCACCTATCAATGTGCCAAACCGAATGATGCTTCATCATTCCAGAGGTCATATTACCATTGCTCCACTGTCCAGTGTAGGTGAGCTTTGCTTCACTGCTTCACTCCATCCAGCTCGGTGTTGGAGTTGGTGATGAGAGGCTTACATGCATCTGCTCAGCCATGGAAACCCATTCCATGAAGCTCCCTCCACACATCGTTCGTGCTTACATTAATGCCAATGAAACTATGAAACTCTGCAGGTATGGAATCAGCAGAGTGTCGGTGAATTTCATGTTCCATGTACTTTAGCAGTACATGGACCGCTCTGTGGTCTCTGGGTTCATGGCTTAGTTGCTGTTCTTCCTACATTCTTCCCATTTCCAATCACATCTCTTAGAGGTGACAGGTGGTGTCTTAGCACAGTACCACACATGAAGTCACTGAGCTCTTGCAGATGGAAACTGCATGGCTCAGTGTTTGATTTCATACATCTGAGGCAACAGCTCTGATTGAAACACCTGAAATTAATAGTTAACAGGTGTGGCCAAATACTTTTGTCCATACAGTGTTCTTGTGCTTTATTCAGATGCAATTTTGTGAACCTAAGCTGTGCTAGCGTGCTCATTTTAGAGAGAAAATGCTTCTAACGACCTTTTCAAGCAACCTCACCGGTCCTTACTGGAAGTTTAGGTGCTTTAAGTGAAGACAGTTTGTTGTGCGTAATGTGTTGGAGGTGTGTAGCGTTGTCCATTATGTTGTTAAACTTGTATAATACGATACTCCACGATCAGCACGAGGAGCTTCGGGGTAGTCTCCAGCATAGCTACAACTTTCCCTAAGACTCCTGTCCACTGCATGACCTTTGGTTGTCGCAGACGAAAGATCGGGGTGGTGAAAAAATCGTGGGGACATATTTAGTCTTTCCTGAAAATCTTCTGGCCTTTTTCTCTACAATATGAGTGGTTTGATGACGGCTCTCTCACTGGTCTTGCAGACCAAAGGCTATCTGATCAAATTTTCCGACAGTGTCAGAAAGCTTATGACTCTGTATACCTATAGGCCAATTAAAACACAACTAGAAATGAGCACTGTTCCAAAGAAAAATAAGCTCCATAACTATGACCGGGGCCACATTCTTCTTCTTTGCAGCTTTTTTTTTTTTTTTTTTTTTTAAAGCATTTTGGCACCCATAAATGCTGCAACAGAGTAGTTTATTTGCACATTTTCTGTTAGCACATATGAATTGCGTAATTCTACATCTGCCGCACCTCCGCATCGGTAGTAGCCTACGATTCAGGAGGGCTCATCACTGTACAATCTGAGCATACCATTCTGGACATTGTACCTAAGACTGAGCAAATGCAATTTGTACAGTGTGAGATGTTATTATCTTATACGACTGCAGAAATCATGCAGTTTATGGGAGACCTAAGATGCTGGAGACAACAGATCCACTCACCTTTGAAGAGCTAAAGGGCAGCAGCAGGAGTGTATTTTTCATCAATAAGATGTGCATTCAGCAAACCAACAATCTAGATAGATGGATAGATAGATGGGTGATTAAAAGCAAAATAAAACTGGATACACAGTGGGCTTGTACGTGTAGTTATGAGCTGGGACTTTAAACTGGGACCGTGACATCATGAGTCTGTGAGTAAAAGTGTGTTTTAAGTCTTTTAATTAATATAACTCATGTGGCATGCCGCCTGCTCCAGGTCTGAGTCATTGCCGCCTTGTTGACGTTCACATCTATAACAGTAATTTCTTATTCATGTACTGCACATGCAGTTTCTGATTACCTTCCATGTCTGCAAACTTCGAAGTTAGATTGCATGGCTGGAGGATTATGGACAGCCACTCACGATGCACATGCTCATAATGTCAAACATCTCATTGCAAAGCTACAGGCATGAATATTCTGCTATGTCAGACTCCATTCCTCTGAGGCAGAAATCTTTTTTTCCACAAAAAAGATTGTATCCTGATTGCACTGATTTGTTTTAGTTGAAGGTGAAGAGCATTAGGCAATATCAATCACTGATGTGGGACAATAATACATTACTGAGCTTAAAGAGGTTTGGGTAAAGGCCTCTATTCATCAAGAAGAGAAAAATATATATAAAAAATATGGAGTAGTCTCAGAACTACTCTTTTCAAGGCTTAACATTCATGTCATATTTATGAAATAATGCCACTGTATATTTGACAAGCACATGTTTTTGGGTCGTCTGCACGAGGACTGTAGACATCTTGGCTGCTCCTGCTCAAGCAGGTGAGCTACCCGGCACTGCAAAATAAAAAGAAAGGAACAGGACAACCCACCTACAGGCTTTGAAAGTTATGTGAAAATTATGTAATGAGAGGTGGAGTTGGTGAGAAAAAAAAATAATGAGGAGAAATCAATGGTAACTATAATGAGAATGATATTTGAGGGTAATTTGACCTTCAGCATATTTGACCTTCAGGGCATGCATGTCTCTAGATCCCCTGAAGTGAAAGGGCAGAAAAGTCTCTGGTCAGTTACGCACAGAGTTGCTCGACCTTTTGATCCAATTATGTTTTTCCTCCAAGATACTACAGAATATGTTGTTTATTATAAAAGCTGGACTTGGCAGGATTAAAATGGTGAAACAGATGACTTGATTTTTGTTTGTTTAGCTTTCAAGACCACCTCCATGGCAACAGCAATGGTATGCATCAGTTCATCCGCAACAGATAGTGTATTTGCATAGAAAGCAGCCTCCTTTTCTGAAAACTGAAATTCATCTCTTTGTCTCCAGGGTCCATACTTGAACGATGCTACTTTCACCTTTGGCTTTGCTCTATCGCACGATTTTTAAGAATAATCTTAAAGAAGGCAGAGGCTGTTCTTAAAATGCCACAAATTATCCAATACCTGCAGAAAAGAGGTGACCTGTTTCACATTGTGGGAAAAAAAATAAATAAAGAATCCAGAAATCTGTGTGCTGCCATGGAAACCAACTCTTGCTCTCTCTCAAGGTTTCAACATGATTTTTAATCAGATATGATGCATCATAGATATGACTGAGACAAATGTATTCTTTTCACACTGGCTTATCATTTCAGTGAGCCCATGTCAACATCTGGTGCTCAGATCACCGTCACCGTCAAACATTGTATCCATTTGTTGATCATTATCTTGTTATGGTCGTATTATCAGAGGTAAAGCGCTCCACTCTGTGCCCTCTTTCTTAAGCTAGTCGTGTGAACTGGCCTGAAGTGGGGCCTGAATGTAGACATACCCTCTTTGGATTTAAGCATCACTCAGTTTCATGGCTTCATGCTCTGGCGACTGCTGTAGGATCATGTCATGATCAACATGACAAATACAAGTGTGGAGCGACACTCGCTCTGGTTGGCACCTTGCGACACTGTCAGGGGAACCCCAGAGATGTCATCCAGCCAACCATCTTCACACCCTGATTCTTCGGTTCTTCTTCCAGCATCTGCAAGGTCGGCCTCATCTCATAGGAGACAGGTTTCAGAGCCATGGAGGTATTTTAGACTCGTGTTGAGATGAGGACTTATTTCCTGCTCACTGTCTTGTTCACTCCAGACTGAATGTGAAGTGTGTGTTTTGTTTTTTTTTTCTCAGGAAACAGGGGAAGCAGCGCTTCAATTCAGCTGTGGTGTTTTACATATTTTTGCCTTTGTATCAGAGAGAGAG
This sequence comes from Hirundichthys speculiger, assembly GCA_018398805.1. NCBI lineage: Eukaryota > Metazoa > Chordata > Actinopteri > Beloniformes > Exocoetidae > Hirundichthys > Hirundichthys speculiger. The sequence continues at coordinate 2,724,914 of JAGFBZ010000865.1, forward strand.
AGCACAGTAGGTAGAAGCTGAGATGTAGCTGAGTTTTGAACAAAACTGCTCAGGTGAATGCGTCTTTATTCAATTATTGCTTCGAGATGTGTTCCTGTTCTGAGAGCCTTGGATGCCGTTCGCTTGTTCCTCCCATGGTCCAAATTACTGACAGCAGGCCAGAAACGAGCTGTGTGAGTGAAGCAGAGAAAGAGAGAGTCAGGGATGGAGGGTTTTCTTTCTGTGGCTCGTCAGCAGTCTGGTACCCTCAGTTCCACCTGCCACTGCTTCACACACACACACACACACACACACGTACACACTTGTGAAAACACTTCACACCTCAGTGCACAGGCAGCCTTGCATGATGTGTGGAAGGGTGACAGGAGGAATTTGTTCTCAGGCAAGTTGAGTGAGAGTCAGATTACACACCCAAGTCCAAATAAATGTAAAAATTCCCATCTGCTTTCAGATCAGTAATCGGATCTTTTATTCTGGGAAGCGTCACGCCAGAGATGCAGTTTGAGGATGGAAATATTGATTGGCTGAGTCAGTTATGTCCATTCAACTGTTCTATCAAGCTCAAGATATCACGATAACAGCTGGCCGTATAGCTACGATGAAGAATGTGATATTTATGTTGCAGCCACACTGCTAATGAATAACAGCCGAAGATGCAACATGATGCCACACCACATCAGCATACCATCTTTAGTTCCCCTTGAAGTAAATCCTTAATTTCAGGACACTGATTATCAGATACAGTCATGTGTGACACTGAATACAGCCGTGACCCAGTAGCTTGTGGTTCCACGTTTAACAGCAATAACTTGAAGCAGTAATTTCCTGTTTGACTTTATCAGTCGTCCCTATCATTATGGAGGAATTTTGGCTCATTCTTATGTGCATCCATGCTTCAGTCCACTGAGGTTTTTGAGGATTTGCTTATGCAGTCTCTTTAGGTCTCTTCACATTTCAGTTGACTCAAAGACTGAAAGCTGTCCTGATATTGTGGTTGCAGAACAAGCCCAAATCATGAAGTGTTTACCACCAGGCTAGACGGTGGGTATGACATATTTCTGCTGAAATGCTTCAACGAACAACTCCACTTTGTTCTCATCTGTTTATAGGACATTATTGTAATTCTACTGATTATATTTTTATGATAAAATATCTCAAATGCACAAGCTCCTGTCATGCACCTTAAAGAATGAATCCTCCCCCTTTTTTTTCTTGTATTCCCATGTGTCACCATCAAGATGGAGTTATGCTGGCAGTCCTCACAAGCGTCTGTTTGCCCAACTGTTGTTGACTGGTCATTGTCACGCATCGCTGCTCAGTTGTTTCATTCAGTTATGCAGCACATACTTGAATCTTATAACAATAAATGAAATTACATTTAACATGCATAGGTATCCTTGATTTAAAAAAAACAAACAAACAAACAAGTGTTTATAATGACAGAATGTTCTGTCTGCTCTGACTTGTTTTCTTGGTGTCTCTCTGCAGAGAAACTCCAGTATCTCTGGGAGCACAAGAGGAATGTACCAAGTGTCAGAGAGACGTTCATCCCCCAGTACAGGGTAGGTCTGGAGTACACTTCTTTTAACCCACATTTGCACAGTCAGGCCTGTTTTTATTTGTACCTGAGTCTGAGGTGTTATCTATCTCAAATACGACTATGCCATCAGGAGCTTTATTCAAGTGTAGAGCCTCACTTATATCTGCTTCATTTGATAAATTGAAAAAAAAAAAAAAAGACCAAGCTTTTGAATGCTTCATCCCTTTATGTCCTGATATGTAAATCTTTGAATTAAATTTTCTGATTCACATGATTCTACATAGAGAATTTTTACATTCATCCATCATTTGCAAAGCAAGAGTAATAAATACTTCCTCTTGTCTCTTATTTGCACCTCTTTCACTGAATTTATGTTTGTAATTTTTGCCACATTTTCTCCTCTTTCCATACAGTCCATTGATTCTTGCACAGTAAAAGACGGCATAATTTTATACGAAGACATCGATGCACACATGTAGTACGGGAGTTAGCACTGACTTGAGATGAAATAGAAATTCCACTTTCAGCACTGAGACTCGGGGTGAATGTTTCACTCCATGAGGTGTTACTGGAGTATTTCTGGGTCTCTTCTTGGCTGTTCTGTAGCACTCTGACGAACACAACTGTCATACCCAGCTGGGATGTGAAAGTGTTTCCTGCTGTGACGTCACTCCAAACCTGTCAGGCCTTCCCCATTGAATCATCAGTGACAGCCTCCCCCCACCACCACATACGCACACACACACACACACACACACACACACACACACACACACACACGTGTTTGACCATTGTGGAGAAAATCACCCCTCTAAGGATTCTGCCTTGGTTATTAATAGCTCTTCTCATGAGTATTAAAACCTTCCTTCTGTTAGTTGGACTACTACTGTTCTATGTGCTATATTATTTATTTTTTGGTTATTGATTATGACATCATCAGATATTCATCACTTTTGCATCTTTTTGCTGCAACATTGGAAGATGGAAGATATTTTGGTGGTCTTTAGTAATAGCTATTTCTGTAGTGTGAGGGACATTCAGAAAGCTCATGAACAGAACGTGAACGTCATGTTCTGTGATGTTACGGCTCTGCGGGTGTCTACTGTACTGCAGCGAGCTCCACGTTTGTCTCATTGTAGACTGCTCAACCCACAGACAGGCAACATACAACAAGTTTTCAATGCGGCACCAGTAAATATATTTCTAAAGGTGCTATTGACATGAAGCCTTTACCATATGTTGGTAACAACTGTGTAATCCACACATGTAAAGAAATAAAACCACAGATGTCCAGAAATTATGAGTAAAAATGTGAAAGGACAAAGGGGAAAAAGTATTGAACACATGAAGAAAGGGAGATTTAAAAAGGCTCAGAAAGCCAAGACACCTGCTGAAATCAATCAGTAATTAGAGAGAAATCTTTGTCAGCTTTGTCAGTGTAAATTAATATCAACTGCTTCAGTCCAAACTGATGGCTTGTAAAAAAGTGTCTCATTGCCAAGGTGTCAGACAAGAAGCATCTCATCGCATGTAAAAGCAAAGAGCTCTCTCTTGACCTTATTGTTGGAAAACATACTGATGCATTGGTTTCAGAAGATTTCTAAACTTCTGAATGATCGAATGTTCTGAATGCTTCTGCTACATCTCTCCTCCAAATCGTAAAACAAAAAGACACAAGAACAGCTTTGTTCCAGCAGCCCTCAGCTGCATAAATAAAATTACCGATGAAGGCAACTGAATACCCCCCTTTTTTTTATTTGATTTTATTATATTTAATTCCTCTGTGACTAGTTTGCACAATTGGATGCTTCTCTTCTGTACTGCATAACTAATTGACCTACAGGTACAATTAACGGAACCTGAATCTGAACTTGAACCTGTTCCAGTGAGCACTGTTGGGGCCGTAATCCAACGGTGAAAAGAACATAATTTCACTATAATCTGGCCACAACCAGGTGCTCCTCACAAGATTTTAAACAAAGAAGTGAAAAGAATAATCAGAAGAGTTTTCCAAGAGCCATGTACCACTTGTGGAGAGCCTGAGAAAGACCTGGAATTAGCAGGTACAATTGTTTAAACGAATATACTGACAAGTAACCTCCATGAGCTGTATGCATGCTCACCATGTAAGACCTCAATGCTGCAGTCAAGGCGTTTTGAAGCTCACATAAAGTTTGCTGCACACCATTTGGACAAACCTGTTATCCTGGGAGAATAAAGTCTGGACAGATGAGCTAAAATTAAACTATTTGGATGCCATAAAACATGTTATGTTATGGAGGACAAATGGCACTGCAGAAGAACCCATAAACACCATACCAACAGTGGAGGTGGGAACATCATGGCATGGGACTGTTTTTCAGCATAGGGTACTGGTAAGCTTCATATAATTGAAAGGATGAATGGAAAAAAGACATTCTTGATAAAAATCTGCTGCCATCTACCAGGATGATGAGAATGAAACAAGACATTTCAGCAAGGCAACAATTCTAAACGTACAGCCAAGGAAACTGGTTTCAGAGTAAGAAAATAAAGCTGCTAGACTGACCCAGCCAATCACCTGACTTGAATCTAATTGAAAATCTGTGGAAAGAGCTAAAGGTCAGAGTTCATAGAGGAGCCCATGGAACCTTCAAGATTTGAAGGTTGAAGGTTGAAGATTTTCAATGTTTGTGTTGAAAAATGAGCCATAATCACACCTGACTAATGAGTACTACTAGTTTCTCTATACAGGACGTGTCTTAAAACGGTCTTAACCAACAAAAGCTTTTCTGCAAAGTATTCCATAAATTTCATGACGCATGTCCAGTACTTTACCCCCGTGTCCCTTCACACTATTACACATAACTTAATTTATGGACATCTGGTGGTCTGACTTCTTGCATGTGTGGATTACAGGGTTGTTACAAACATCTGGTGAAAGTTTCATGTCAGTCGCACCTTTAGAAATATATTTACAGCAGAAAATGTTGACATGTTCAGTAATTATTTTACCTCCTGAATGTGGCATGATGTTTATGTCAACGTCTCTATTGCGATAATTGTGTGAATTATCACCAGTGATTCTCTAAGATGTTCTATCCCTTAAGGACACATGCACATTTTTTGGGAATATTGAGAGGGAAGAAAAGAATGAATAGATGGACATTCGTAGATGTCCATCATATTGTTTAGTTCGTGGAAAAGCTGCTGATATTCTGCTTTTGAAGCCCTTAAAATGCACCTTCCCTGCTCTTTAACATACTGTAGTGTACTGTGCTCCACCTTTTTGTGGATTATTTCCATTCTACAAGTGGTTTAATGCATTCACATTTATATATGAACAATGTCGTAGCCTTCTGAAAAAGAATCAAAACAAAGTGATAGTCCGTCTGTTTGTCTCTGCATAATCAATTAGCGTTTAGCATGGGCAAAATATTTTGGTTCAAAATTTTCGAAGTCCTGCACCCTGAGTGCTAAAAACAAGAGCACGAAGCGTGCTTCAAAGGTGCTGGGTAATGAATGTACTTATGTTGGACTGGTTTCTGTCTGGAGCTTCATATTTATAGCCGATCAGAAAATCCTCTTCTTATTTTTTTTTTTTTTATTTCCCAAACTGGTATGATGACAATTATTTTTACTGATTGCTGATTCAGTTTATTCAGGGAACAGTAAATTGTGGGATTGTGAGGTGAGATATGTTTTGCTATTAAATCAAAAACGAAAAATCCTCATAATGAATATCTGAAAACACTCTATTCCTCTGCAGAGCATCAGGGAGGATCAAGTCCATCTCACAGGGCTCTGGAGGTTACGACAGTGACAGCGTCGAGATGCATCCCATGGAGGACTGTCCTGAGGCGCAGTACTATCACATGCAGTGCCGGCTGGGTGAGGGGGGTTACGAGCGCTCCCCTGGATGCGGATCAAGAAACTGGGGTCTTCGTAAACAGGCTATCCAGAACTGGCAGCGGCGACCTTACAGAAACAGCACCGAAGGCGAGGAGGGTGACGTGTCCGATGTGGGCTCCCGAACCACAGAGTCGGAAGTGGAGATGTGGGAGCAAGAGAGGAGAGCTGTGGCTGAAGTTCAGCAGTCTGCTGCACCCTATCCTCACCACAGCAGGGCAGCGTACCGGCCCAACACAGGTAAAAATCTGCCTGAGAAGTTGTGAAGAGCAGCAGAACTGGTTATTCTTAAAAATCTAAGGAAATCTAATGAAAACTCAGACACGTGGGAGCCAGGATTCACAGAATAAATGCTTTAAAAAAGACTCCCATTTGACACATTGTGGATTTAGATCTAGGTCAGGTTGAGCTGCTGTTGCTGTGTCATCATCAACTGTAAGTCAGAAAAGGATGTCTAATGTACTCCAGGAACTCTGCTCATATTTATTCATCAAGGACTCAGCCTGCCATCGATGCTGAGATAGATGTGCATTAACAAATGCCATGAAGGTGATGAGGAAAAAAAGCATGAGATGTCTTAGATTCATGGTGTTGGCCAAGAAATTGCATTTCAAGTAACTTACAACAGAAATTATTCAAGATGAATGAGCTGGTGTGTCCAAACGCTTCACTGGTACCGAATATGGCAAAGAAGTGCATCAAAACCATATTCAAAAGACAAAAGTACAGGCACCTTTGCAAAATAGGCTCAAATTGGATCAAGATTTAAGGCAAAAAATAGAAATAAAGAACATAATAAGAGAACAGAAATGCAGTTATTGTGGGGTTACAGTGAAATCTAAAACTGAGCACATACATGATTATCAGGAATTATGTTCCATGCTAAGTAGCAACAAAGCAACTTTGGTTATGTACTGTTGCCAATCCTCTATTCTTCTTCTTCTGTTTGTCTGTGCGCTACAAAGATCTGTCAGTTCCTCTTCTCGTATTGAGCTTTGTCTTGATCCAAGTTGGATCGCCAGTCTTTCCCTCACAGCTCATCTGCAACACAGATTGTGCGTTTCTCATTTCATGTCTTGCCCTGCCAAGGCTCCCAAACTCGCTGCCGTCACTTCCCTTTTTTCCCTTCTGCTTTTTCCCAGTTTCTAAATACCAGGTGGACCTTGGCAGTCAGGGACGGCAAAACTGAAATCAGAACTCTGTGACAAATTTGTGTGAACAGCTATGAACTCCCTATAAGATGAGATTTTTCATCACGCAACTCTCAGTAATTTGTTTCTGTCTCACGAAAGCTTGGCTTTCTCAGTCCATCTTGAGGGTAGGTGACGTACATGCAGATCCGCGGGAACATATTCTCAGCAGGGGGTTGTGGGAGTCTGAGACAGCTCCGCGTTCTCTCTCTCTCTCTCTCTCTGTATTTGTATATATATATATATATATATATATATATATATATATATATATATATATATATATATATATATATATATATATATATATACATATATATATATTAGGGCTGTCAGTAGATTACATTTTTTAATCACGATTAATCAAAAGATTTTCATAATTAACTCACGATTAATCTCACATTAATTGCATTTTTTTAATGTTCTGTTTATCCATCTATCCATCCATCATCTATACCCATTTTGTCCTATACAGGCTCACGGGGATCTGCTTTAGTTGTTTTTTTTAAGCCTTTAGTTTGAAAACCGGAAGTGCACCAATGCTGCCGTACTTTTTGGGGGCTTAATTTATCAGCTTCTTTGGGTATTTTGTCGGGGTTGCTGCTCGACCGCAGTAATTTGCTGACGGTCCCTAAGCTCCACGGCAGCAGTGAGGTACTCAGAAGGACATTCCTGAGGGTTTTTGACACACTCACTGAGCTTGGAGGGTTGATGACACTTGTGAAATGTCTGGCATACTTATATCTACAAAATGATACCAACCTGGATGAAATCAGTGCTATTTTCATGACGCTATTAAAGTTTCAAGAGAAAATATAAACAAATTAACTTTACCGCGTCCTGTTTTGGTAACTCAATTCACAGTGACAACTATATGGTTGTCAACTATATAATATATAACCCGAATTAAAACCTTAGTCAACTTTAAATTCACCGCTGATTTAATAACAATAAACCTGCTGCATGGCCTGCAAAAATTTAACTACACAACAATAATAGATGCCACATATGCGTTACATAGTCTATTAGAAACAACGACAAAATCTTTCAACATGACATGACAGACGGCAGATCAGTTCTCAAAGAAAACACAAAACTGACTTCACATTCACCGCTGATTTAGCTTCTAACAATGAACCGGCCATAGAGCCTGCAGTAATTTCAATTTCCACAAAAATAGAAGCCATATGCATTACATGTTATCAGAAACAAAAAGAAAATTTTCCAACACAACATGAGATATCACATCAGTTCTCAATGAAAACCGGAAATGAACTTTAAATTCACCACTGAATAACCGGATGATTGATAACAATGAACTGGCCACAAAGCCTGAAACAATCTCAACAAAAATAGATGTAATGAAACAGGAACAAACAATGTGCCACAGAGTCAGTGTAACTGTCAACGGCACTCATCTGACTGTTGATCCCTGACAGTTGATGAGCTGTCCACGGAACTATGGTGCTGAACATCATGCGTAAAGGTGCAATGCACTGCAGCAACCTTTGAAAGGAAAAGTGTCTTACCGCCTGCACTTCCGGGAAAAAGGATTTGTCCACCACTTCTGCTGCCCATGAACGGTACCACTGGCTTACTGCCTCTGAGGAGCACAACAAATTATACCGCTGGGAATGCCTGCTTTTTGCAAGCGATCAACTTGCTGTTTGGAGTCACACAGGGTTTGTCAACCTGAGTTGTCTGACCAAGGCAGCGGAGCAACATTTTAAACATTTTATTTTTTCCTCCCACATTTCTATCCCATTTCTCCAATGTGTTTTTTTGTTTTTTTGTTTTTTTTTTTTACATTTTTGAGGTGCTGCAGCGCCACTTCCTGCGTGATACTGCGTACATGTGTGTCTTTGTGCAGAAGGAGATGGAGAGAGATTTTTTTTTAAAAAAGAGACAAAATGGAGTGTGAAAGTAAACAATAGTTTGTAGCTCTGATGGTTTTCGGGAGATGTCTCCCTAGGCTAAAGATGAAGAGACTCATGTTGTTAGGAGATGGAAACATTCTTTGAGTGGACACATGAAATCTGTCAGTGGATAGCAGAGGATGAAACAGGATAAAAAAAAAGTAAAGGAAAATTGGAGCAGACACATTGAAATATTCTGCAGTGGCAAAGTCATTGAACTGATTCCAACCTGATCAAACTGCAGTTTTACTTGCTTGAGACAAAGCTGACGGCAGAAAGATAAATATACTATCTTTGGTAATTAATAATACTAATATATTATCAAATTAATATATCAAATGTACACAGTATGTATCTGTGTTTACATGTGAACTTAATTGTTAGACTATTGTCTGCATCTGGGTGAAACAAATGCTGTCCAGAAACAGATCATTTGGACATTTTAGTCAAGGTGTTAAAGGGTTGGGCTACAGTCCTCAACACAGCGGTCACGGGTTCGATTTCCAGCCCATGCAACCCTTTGTTTGCATGTACTCCCTGTTCTCTTCCTATTCCCCTTCCTGTCCATCTTCACTGTCAATAAATGCCACTAGTGCCAAAAAATCTTTAAAAAAAAAAAAAGGTCTTAAAGGGTTTAAAAACTCTTCTTCCTGCAGGACGGTCTGAAGGAGTCTACAGCAAGCCATGCCGCCATGAAAAGAGCCCTTCCAAATCCAACGAGGTGATCAGTCCAGAGGTCCTGAAGATCCGTGCGGCCCTCTTCTGCATCTTCACCTACCTGGACACCAAAACCCTGCTGAGAGCCGCTGAGGTCTGTCGCAACTGGAGGTTTGTGGCCCGCCACCCAGCAGTCTGGACCAGGGTGCTGCTGGAGAACGCCCGGGTTTCTTCTAAGGTGAGGGTCAAAATGGAGATACTATGCATGTCTTGCAGATGAGCACTTTCAAACCAGAGGCACACGGAGCGGTAAGTGTAGCGTTTGTGGCAATGTTTTCTTAGGTCAGTTTTATTTATTTAATTTTTCTTTTTTTTTTTCATTTTAGTTTCTGACCACATTGTCTCAGTGGTGCACTCAGACACACTCCCTCATCCTGCAAAACCTCAAACCAAGACAGCGAGGCAAGAAGGAAAGCAAGGAGGATTACCTTAAAAGCACACGGTGAGACGCGCGCAGGCCGTTGCAGAAACACACAGATGATTGCTCGGTAACTTTGAGCCACTGCTTTGCAAACTGCTGAACCAAATGACTCCTCAAACAGTGATTGATGAGAGGAAGCAAGCAAGCAAGAGGAGCAGGAGTGATGAATACTGATGTTTTTAAGCTGATTATATTCAGCAAGTGAGTTGTCATTTTTCATTTTCTGGAAGAAGGCAAACGCAGGTTTGACATCAATGGAGGAATTTAAGTTGTTTGCGTGAAGGGCATGATTAATACGACAGAAGATGCCCTTCAAATGTGCAGCTGCTAAATGAATCTGCGTCCTCTTGTCTTTATTGCTCCAAAACAGACAACAACATTTTGTGATTTGCTGCATTCGAAAAATAATCTGTCTGTTTTCTCTTGATCTTTCCTCACATTTCCATGTAAGTGGCTGTCTCGAGGAGGGTTTGGAGGCGTTGTTAAAGGCCACAGGAAGTAAACTGCTCATACTGAAGATCTCCCACTGTCCCAACCTGCTGACTGATCGCTCCCTTTGGCTGGCTAGCTGCTTCTGCCGAGGCCTCCAGGCCGTAACCTACAGGTACATCACCACACCCCTGAAGCTTTGACCCCCGACCAGCAAATCAACAACTGATGTACAACAAGAAGTCAGAAAAAGCTGGGACAACAACTCAACTTCATTTGTTTATATCCACCCATTTTTACATTTTAGGCTTACGACACATTTCAAAGAAAGCTGAGACACCTTTTATCAAAAAGGCGTTGTGGTATTGAAGATACCGAGGAAGAAGATGCCTTAATATGTGGCAAAAAAATAATGTCTTGAAGGCAGCATATGTTCTCGTATTATCGTCCGTCATAATAGAATCTGTAAATTTAACAAAGACAGTGATACAACTCTGTGTTAGACAGGCTTGAGGGAATGGACTCAAAACCACAACTCAGGACAGAAGTAAGCTCAACGGGTGAAAAAACAATTCAGTCCAAAGGCCAACATGTTTATACTATCTGCAAATGAAATCAAATTTTAAGTTAATGTATGAATTACTATTTTTCTTTCTGTACATTTTCACACCGTTATACATAATAATCTAGATAATGTTGAAATATGTTTTTGTTTTCCAGGAGTGCCACAGATCCAGTTGGCCAGGAGGTGATCTGGGCCCTTGGAGCAGGTTGTAGAGATATCATTTCTCTGCAGGTGGCACCCCTACACCCATGGTAATACATGGAAGAACTGGACTGCATCTGTTCAAAACCATTTGTAGCTAAAACCTCTATTATACCAACAAACGAATGACTGTAACTCTTATAGTGAATGGGGATTACAAGCAAAAATAGTATCCAGAATTATTTATTGTCTTTTTGGATATAACCCCTGTTCCAAAAATGTTGGGATGCTGCTTAAGATGTAAATAACAACAGAATGCAATCATTTGCACATCTCATAAACCCATATGTTATTCCCAATAGAACACAAAGAACATGTCAGATGTTGAAATTGAGACTTTTTAGAATTTTATGGAAATATTAGCTTATTATGAATTTAATGGCAGCAACACATCAGAAAAATGATCAGTTGATGTTTACCATTAAAATAGCATCCCCTCTTCTTTTACTAACTGTCTGTAAATGTATAAAAAGTGAGGAAAAAAGTGATGGAGTTTTGGGAGAAGATTGTTGTCCCATTCTTGTCTGATGGAGGATTCTAGGTCCTCTACAGTCTTGGGCCTTTGTTGCTGGATTTTCCATTTTATAATGCGCTAAATGTTTTGTATTGGTGAAAGGTCTGGACTGCAGGCAGGCCAGTTCAGTACCCGGACTCTTCTACTCTTAAGCCATCCGGTTGTGATGGTTGCAGTATGTGGTTTAGCATTGTCTTCCTGAAATATGCAAGGTCTTCCCTGAAAGACACGTTGTCTAGATGGGAGCATATGTTGCTCTAAAACCTCTATGGACTCTTCAGCATTGATGGTGCTTTTCTAGATGTGTAAGCTGTCCAAACCATAGGCACTAATGTAACCACATACCATCAGAGATGCAGAACTTTCCATCGATAACAAGCTGGATGGTCCCTCTCCTCCTTAGTTTGCAAGACACAGCATCCATCCATCCATTATCCATACCCGTTTAGTCCTATACTAGGGTCACAGGGATCTGCTGGAGCCTATCCCAGCTCTCTTTCGAGCGAAATGCAGAGGTACACCCTGGACAGGTCGCCAGTCCATCACAGGGCCACATGCAGACAAACAACCACACACACTCACAATCACTCCTACGGGCAATTTACAACCACCAGTTAACCCGGCAGGCATGTCTTTGGACTGTGGGAGGAAGCTGGAGTAGGAAGCCTTTCTAACCACCAAACCACCATACTGCCCGGACACAGCATCCATGGTTTCGAAATAGAATTTCAAATTTTTTTATGTATTTGTACAACACGAGCACCTAAGATCACAGCGCTGCACACATTTAACCAGAGCCTGGCAGTGGTGATGCATTCTTCTTTTGTTTCATGACAAATGGAAAAAAGTTCAATTCATGGTGGCACATTACTACCACATTGTCCAATATCAAGACAATAACCATATAATCTTTATAATTTCTTTTTATTTAATGACTTTTATCATAATTGAAAGTAATTACCCATCCCTGACCTTTAGTGGACTGCTTTTCTTACAGCCAACAACCTGCTCGCTTTAGTAACCGATGTCTGCAGACTATTGGAAGATGCTGGCCACACCTCCGTGCTCTTGGAGTGGGTGGAGCTGGATGTGGGATCCAGGGACTGGCCTCACTGGGTAAACACTGCAAATAGTGGAAACCTTTAACTGAGCTGACGCTACAGCTTTTCATTAGTGTAATCCCAATACTGCAACACACCTAAATAACAGTTGCATATATTAGAACAGCAAACTGCCTTGTAACTTTTATGAGATTGTGGAGGGAAAAAAATGTGTCGGGTATACTTCTGATGTAGCTGCTACATTCACATATACAGTATCATCTGCTGTTTGTACAGGCATATTCTGATTCGTTGCATATCTTCCTCTTGCCATTCTCAAAATGCTCCCCTTTGCTTTGTATTTTTTTAATTCTTTATCTTTTCTGTGCAGCACGAAACTGCATGCGCCTGCAGGTGTTGGAGTTAGATCATGTAAGTGAAATCAACCAGGAGGTGGCAGCAGAGGTTTGCAGAGAGGGCCTGAAGGGCCTAGAGATGCTGGTGCTCACCTCCACACCAGTCACTCCAAAAGCGCTCCTCCACTTCAACAGTGAGTTTAAAAACTTCCTTCATACAAATGTACAGGGCAAACAAATAAATATGAAACCAGTATGTTTGGAGAAAAGTTTTGAAAATGAGTTCATAAACCACAACAAGTGCTCTGCAACCAGCTTCAGACACTTTAAGAATACCTTGTTGTTACAGTGCTTTTGCCTTTCATAAATGCATCATTGAATCTGATGATGCACTAATGCTCCTTTAATTCTCCTTCCAATACTGTAGGTGTTTGCCGCAACCTCAAGTCCATTGTGGTCCAGATTGGCATAGAAGACTACTTTGAGGACCCCAGTAGCCCAGAAGCTAGAAAACTGTTTGACGAGATGGTGAACAAGCTGCAGGTAACCTGCAAAATGCACATTTTCCAGACTGACAGTCATACAGCTCACTGCAAGTTCTTAACAGACACAACATCTCAGATATGAGAACTATCTGACTGAAGTTGACTGAAGGAAAGTGACCCTGTTGAGTCCCTCAGAACCATAATCAGGCCCCTCTTTTGGTTCCCAGTTAGGTTTCCATTGATCCATTCCATTAACTGGGTGGATGTAATGGCTAACAACAAAGTTTACTCTGTTAATACAGTTTTGTTGAGCACCCTACTGAAAGCTTATTTTCTATTTCTAGCCATAAAGTCCTTAGTGTCCTTCGAGATCTGGACTAATGTGTACATAACACTTCAGCAAATAGTTGTGAAGTGGATGCAGTGAGTCTAACTTTATCATAATAAAACCATGACTCAGCCCTTGAGGTCCCCGCGGTGATTGGTTGTGGATGTGCTGCTGCTAACCCACACAATGAAAGTTACTTTATCCGAGAGCTGTTTTTGTGGCTAACCACGCACAATAAAAGATGTAAAATGCTTAAGAATACAAGATTTCTTTTTTCTTTTTAACATGGTCCTTGATGAGTCAGGTTACAGTAAACTACAATCGAGATAAAGTGTGGGCTCACAGCAGTGACCTCTCCAAAAGTTACAAGCAGCTGTGATTCACTTTTTCTCTCTTCCTTGTGTGAAAACGTTTACCACTGCACTGAAACACGTTACAGTGATCCCTTGCCAATTCGTGCTTTGAAGTTCCGCGGTTGTAGTTATTCGCGGATTTTTTTGAAATATATAATATAATTAAAAAATCAAGAAAAAATCGTGGAAACATCACAGGATGTTGTGCGCGTTCTCACAGCGAAGAAATGTTGTGAGCCAGCCTGGGCCCCTTTCAGAAGGTGGCCTTATGGGTAATGGTGTGGTCTTATGGGTAATGTAGTGTGTGTGTCGTGGCACGGCAGAACAAAACAGGGTTAGATGGAAAGTGGAGTGAGCATAAACAGCAGCCCAGCGTGTGTATAGATTTACATTCTCTGTTAACTGACAGGAGCCCAACAATACAACCTGTGTGATGTTACAAGTTCCTGCAGTGCCAGAATAAAGTGCTCGTTCCATGCAGAGAAAACCAGACTGTTTCTTTTGTTGTTGTTAGCGTGTTAGCCGCTAATTATGAGCCAAAAATAACACAATACCAGCGGTTTCTTTACTACGGTTCAGAGACCAGAGGCTGTGAAGGTAACAGAAAGACCACAGTTGAGCCTTTGTCTTGTTTCGCTGCAGTGCCTCGCCACTTTTTTGTCGTTTTTAAACATATTTTAAACACATTATTTAGGCTCGGGGAGCTCCAGCTCCAGTTCACGGATTTTGATTTTCGCGGGGGGGCGCCGGTCCCCATTAACCGCGAAAAATAAGGGATCACTGTATCTCGAGGTGAAGGTCAGTCACGCGGGCCTCTCAGCATGTCGTCTGTTGTGCACACATAATGTTGACGGAAGAGCATTAAACAGTCGTGGTAACTCAAAGGTCAGATAAAATATTTAGCTATGTTTAGAGATTAATCATACTGAGACCCCCCCCTTTTTTTTTCAGGCTTTGAAGAAGAGACCTGGTTTCTCCAAAATCCTCCACGTGAAAGCAGACAGTCTCTGCTAACATCTTTTGCGCAGGTTCTTCAAGTCTCTGTGTGGCACAATCAAAGCTCCAGTTACTCAGACGGACCTAGCTGGTTAGAGCCCATTTCCTGGAGTTAAAACGCATGTTGAGCACCAACACAAACAAGATGACATCACCTTGATGAACGCGGTACGAGGCTCGACTGCCATTTTGTAAAGGTGCACATCTGAAACAGGAATGCTAATTTGATGAATAACTTCGTAACGTCGGTGAGGCCACGACAGTGGCACGATGTGTCAGATGACGAGCCAGTTTAAACCTGACAAACCCAACAGCTCTCAGATTCCTCTCTCGCTTGTCATTAGCTCTCATCATAGAAGTGGATTGTGTCATCGCACAGAGCCAAATCCCGTCGCTGGGACACTTGAGACGCTGCGTTTTTACTGCCTGGATCTCCACAGTGACTGATGAAGAGTACCTTTAACACCAACGGGCAGATTACGTGAACAGCATATGCACTTTCCACAGATGTACATAAAACAGCAGTTTCTTGAGGGGTCTTGTTATTTTCAAGGGTTACCAGGAGCTTTATGTTTGTGTGACTGAGCAAGAAGTATAAAAATAGTCCAGTCTAACCTGCACTGCTGTGCGTCGAAACTGCACAAAGGACAACTTTGTGAACACTTACTGCTTCCACCCAGAATTTAAATGTGCTGCAGCTGTTCCAGGCGCTGTGGAGACACCTCGTCCTCTAGACAGTGTATGGCAGCGCTGCATTTTGCCTCATTCCCTGCTTCCTCTAAAAAATATGCGAAAATATGCCACTAATCTGGATTCAGTGTTTCTGATCATCGTCGTATTTCTGGACCTGTTTTTGTGTCGGAGGACAGAGTGCAGTATCTGATGTTACTGGTGCCATTTGTAACAGTGTCTGTCCTGATTCCGGTGAGCGTTTTCTCAAATGTGCCATCGACGAAGGAAGGGGGGGACCCCGCAGGACAGATGTTTGAAGCGTCAATACGAGCATCTGTGTTGGATTTTGAGTGGGAGCAGCTCCAGCTGATCAGAGGGTGTTTTGCTTCATATAGAGGAAAGCCTCAAGGTGTGTACAGGTGCTGTAGTTTTCATGTATCGTTTGAGTTTCCATTCTGAATGGTGCCATTTCTATCAACAGGGCTGTTTGTGGCCAAGCCCTGGGTTTATATTCATCAGCTGACATCCTCTGCCTCCATCTGCTGGTGTTCTCGTGCAGTACCACAGCTGTCACCCAGCTGCTGTGATGTAACACATGTACCCTTTAACACTGGATCATGGTTCCTTGAGTTGTGTGTCTCGGACTTTAAAGCTATGAAGTTAGGTGTTCAGAGTAGCCTTCAAATTGTCAAATCAATTTAGCTACAATAAAGTCGAGTAAACTATTCAGAAATTCTGATTAGCCAAACCCACAGTTGTGCATCACACATTTCTGTTTAGCTTGTGAAAAGAATACCATGGCCTGTTCTGTTGCTCCGGACCGTTTCCCTGTCTGACATAATAACCCTCTTGATCCGGCGGTTCCCTCAGATCTGATCACGTTTGTGGCTGTAAATTGTGGGTGTTCAGCATGTGTGTGTTTACAAAGCATGATGGTTTTACAAAAGCCACAATATGGAGGTGCAGGATCCAGCTTGACCCAATCTATGGACCAAAAAATTAGAATGACTCTGCTATTTTATGGAAGTGCAATATTCCTTCAGCACATCGCAACCACTTCGGTTGACAGAAACTGTGCACATGTTTTGTAACAGGTATAAAATTAAATCGTACTGCAGGCAGAACATCACAGTTCTTCCCTCCTCTTTACTACAGGTTAATTAACTTGCAATTCTCATTTGTGACACCACATCTGATCTATCAAATGATGGTTTCCGGGGATGCTGAGTGAGCTCTACAGGACAGAAAAAAAAGAAAAGAAAACCCACTCTGAAAGAAATCATCTCTAGCTTTTGTTCAACCGCTTATTGTAGAAATGAATTGACAGCAGTTGTGGGTGTCCACTTCTTTATGTTCTTCCTGCATAGAGGATTATTATCCACCACTAGTCTCGATTGTTTGCTCGGGTTTAACTGAAGAAAACAGGTTTGTGATAAAGCAGCTCAACTTTTCCGACACAAGAGAGAAAACGCAAAGCACTTGTTGATTTTAAGTTTCAGACAATCCTGCCTTTGTTATCAGCTACTCTGTACACAATGTTTGTAGAGAAAAAAAAAGAAAAACTTGGGGGAAAAAAATGACCATCGTGTGTTGTATAACTATATTAAGGTCATACTTCTGAGTGGAAAAGTTGAAGTTTACAGGTCTTCATTCTGTAAGAATCTTTTCTCCAAAGCTGAATGAAAGATAAACATAGAGAACTATATTATGTATAACAGTAGTGTTGAAATTGCAGTTGTGTGTTAGATACTTTATATTAAATGTGCATCAGAGTCATATAGAGATGGAGATTATTTAAGAAGAGGATAAAGATGTTAATTCAGCTATTTATTTCTATAAAAAAAGAGCGCTGTGTATAATGTTGGCATGTTTGTGTTCATGCATCAATCATTAAGTTGCCTTCTTAACTGTTTGCTACTGTGGCAAGAAAATTATTAGATGTTTAAAGAGCTTTGATTGCCTGCAGGTTAATAATAATGTTATCTTTTTTTTAAATCCTGTCTGTTGTTGCACTATAGAGGAAAAAAGATATTTCAGATGTTTATTATAAGAGTGATGCTTTTTAATGTTTCTCAGTATTTAAAAAAAAAAAATTACATGATGCACTTTTTTTCTTGAACACATTTCTCAGCTCATTGGTCATCGGTTTAGTCAGAGGGTTCTGTCCACAGGAAGCCTCGCTGCATCTGCTGATGTGGGACTCGCATGTCGGGTTCCACGGAAAGATGGCTTAATAATCACTCTATTAAGCAATGCCACTTCTGACCACATGGGTGCACCATCCAGCAAGAAGGTTCACATCAGCCCCCTCAACAAAGTGCACCTCTAGTGGGAGAAAGTGGTGTTACAAGATGTACCGGCCTGTCTGCTCTGACAGTGTTGTCAGTGGCTCTGTTGTCCGCACAGCAGAGCTATATGCCCCCATGTGGTCAGAAGTGGTATTGCTCCATAGAGTAGCTATTAATAATGCAACTCTGACAGCAAACAGACATTTTCTCTCCCATACAGTATTTCATGAGCTGATTCAGCCACATTCAAGTGCTTTTTAGGTTGCCAGTATGACCCAATGCTTAACTTTGTATTTATTGCTGTCTTTATGCATTATGCTGTAAAAGTCACTCTCATACCGTGTTTATTCTGTTTTGTTGTGACTGACCTGCTGCGGAGGGTCTGTAGGCTCTGAGTCTGCAGATTAGAGGTGCCAACTACACTGGAACAACTTCTTGGCTTCCACCTCCACATGTCTGCCTGATTCTTTTCAAGTCAGAAGCATTTAAATTATCATCAGTAACATGTTCGTTAATGATTTTCAATCAAGTGTCCTCTGTTGCAGTTACACAAGTTCATCGCACTTTGCAATAGAAAAACCATGTGGGTGCTCATGTACCGTTCTGTACATATTCTTTGTATGAATGATTGTACTCTGCCCATTCATCTGAACAGTGTTTTACACATTACCTCAGCACTTAACAGGGCAATTAAGTGTGTAATTTTATTTTATTTTTCGACTGACATTGTATGCTGTGCCGGTTGATTCATAAACTCAATCAATCAATTTTTCTCTCTTACAACAAAATTCTGTTTGAAAAACACCTTCCCCAAAAAAATGTTCAGCCTTCTGCGATGACTGCAATAGATGGAAATGTTTTAGAAGTCATTTTCACTCATTTGTTGTCATCAATAAAAACTGCTTTAAATTGTAATTGTTCCTTTTTTATTCAAGTGTGATTGGAGGGTCAAATTCATTTCAAAATCCGTATGAGGTCAGTGGATTTTTCCAGGCTTGAAATGTTGTGTGTGGAAGACGCTGGCTTCCAGCACAGTTGCGAAAAACCTTGGAGTTATTTTTGATCAGGATATGTCATTTAAGCAGCATATTAATCAGGTTTGCAAGACTGCCTTTTTTCATCTCCGAAATATTGCCAAGATTAGGAGCATCCTCTCCCAGGGTGATGCCGAAAAATTAATCCACGCGTTTGTTAGCTCTAGACTGGATTACTGCAATGCGTTGTTAGCAGGATGTCCGAAAAGCTCGCTAAATAGCCTTCAACTGATCCAGAACGCAGCAGCAAGGGTGCTGACAGGAACCCGCAAGCGAGATCACATCTCTCCCGTGTTAGCCTCCCTCCATTGGCTTCCCGTGAAATTTAGAATTGAGTTTAAAATTCTGCTTCTCGCATATAAGGCCCTTAATGGCCTAGCTCCGCGCTATTTACAAGACTTGATAGCATGTTATGCTCCTAATAGAGCTCTCCGCTCTCAGAGTGCAGGATTACTCGTCGTTCCTAGAATATCTAAAAGTAGGTTTGGAGGACGGGCCTTCTGCTACCAGGCACCTTTTTTATGGAACCAGCTACCAGTTTGGGTTAAGGAGGCTGATACTATCTCCATTTTTAAAACTAAATTGAAAACATTTCTGTTTAGTAAAGCCTACAATTAGTCTAAACTATAGTGTGTAGGGGCTAATAGTTATAACTATAGTTGTAGTAGCTCAGACTAGAGTAGCTCGTCTTAATCAGCTTCGTCATAGCTATGCTGCTATAGGCCTACGCTACAGGGGGACACCAACATGACCTGCTGAGTGGTGTCTCCACTGCTCTTCTCCTTTTTCTTCCCTTTCTTCCTCCCTTCCTCCTCCTCCAGCTCATGTATAATTATTTGGGAGCACCCTGTTACTGAAACTGTGCTCCATTTTCTTTGCTTTCCTGTGTTTGTTGTGCTGTTTCTGCCCCCTTTTCTCTTTGTGTATTTGCAGGCCAGAGTTTCCTGGGTTTCATGCTGACTTGCAGTTCCATCCTCTGTCCATCCCGGGGTTCTCCTCCACTTGTGTTTGGGTGCCGACTGGCGTGGTGATCGGCGACCTGGTCCTCTGGCCATCTCATCCCAGTGCTGCTGCCTCCATCTGTTTATGTTTATATGGTCATTGTATTTAGTCATTTGTGTCTCTCCTCTCTCTGTCCTCCATCCTCTCTCTGTCCTCCATCTTCTCTCTGTCCTCCATCCTCTCTCTGTCCTGTCTCCCCTCTTTTCTTTCTCTACCCGGCTGGCCTTCGGCAGGAAGGTCCCCCCATATGAGCCAGGTCCTGCTCAAGGTTTCTTCCTCTTAAAGTGGAGTTTTTCCTTGCCACTGTTTGATATAAAGGTTTTTTTTTCTCCCTACGTGGAAGTTTTTTACCTGCCATTATCATTGATTGGATTTAATTATATAATCTTAGTTGATGATATTTGCTCGGGGGTCATGCTCTGGGTCTCTGTAAAGCGCCTAGAGACAATTGTCATTGTAACAGACGCTATATGAATAAAATTGAATTGAATTGAATTGAAGTGGAAGAACGTTCCTGTTGAATTCCTTCGATGAAATTTTTGACAGCTTTGAACAACTCGTAATACATGCCAGCTGCAGGAAGGCCGAACACATGCACATCCTCCGCTCCTCTCCTTACATCTGTCTCTCACACTGAGCAGAGAGGTCGAGGACATGCGTGACGAGAGACAGTAGGGACAGACATTGGGAGCACTGAGACATCCTTGCTTTTACAGCTTATACAAATACACTATTTGGAATTTAATTTGCAATGTGGGATTAACATGTCATGCCCCCTTCAGATGTTGCAGATACCAGGAAGACTAACAAAGAGGAGGATCTGATGCCTTATTTCCTGTCACTGGGAGGAGGACAGAGGAGAGAGGTGGCAAGGAAGTACAAATGAGACAAATGAATGGCCCTTCATCAGGGCTGTGAGTCTGTGTTTTAGGGGATAGTCTGCTCCCTTCTGGCTATTCATTGATAAAAGCAGATAAAATATAATGTTGCATAAAGTTATCAAAAAAATGATGTGCAGTCACTTCTAAAGGATCATTAAGCACAAAAAAAAGGGGGGGAAAATGCACAAATCACTTTTCATGAAATAATTTAAACCTTAACTTGGTCGTAACAATCCAACATTGTCGTCTGTTTTTGTTTGTGTTTGTGAAAAAGGTATCCAGTGTACCGGAGTGTCACCTGAGAGGAAGGTACAATAACGGCAGAGGAGCAGGAAGGTGACAGAGTGTTGACATGTTCTCTGGTGGTTTGTTTGGCAGCCGCGTTCAGGATGCTCGGCCGCACGCTGCACAGGAAATAACAGAACTGAAGTCGTATTTGCATGCCACACACTACACAAAGACATTTGTATTTTTAACCTTTGTTAGCCTCTTGTGATTAAGCATCCACCTGCACGCTGCATGCTGAAGGAAAGAATTACTCCTGATCAATTTATTTCCAAAAAACATTCACATCCCGTCAGCTTCCATGCATTTTGCATTATTTTTCTCCAATAAATTTCACTGAGTCGTCTTTTGGTCAAAGACAAAGTTGACATTCATATGCATTATAATTCTTTCATAAATGATAACTCCCGAGGCAGTTAAATGTAATGTGAAAAAGCATCAGACAAGAAAAGCAGGGGAATGGATATTCGAGGGGAAAAGATCCTTAAAACAGTCTCCCAGCTTAATTTAGTATAAAAAATAAATAAAACCCTGACCTTGTTGCAGCACTGAAAGCTGCATTTGAATGGTTAAGTTCTCTTCAGCGTCACGTGTTCCCTGCTGGAGCGAGACTCCTGCCAGGATTTTGTCCCGGTGTTTCCCTCTCTGCTGCCTGAATGAAGGAGGGTGAGTCAGAACACTGCCAACAGAAAACAAGGTTTCAGCTTACACACACTCACAACAATCCTCTTGATTCAGAACTTGTTCAGGAAAGCAACTGTGTGTTTTAACACTCCAGTTAATGTTTTTAATGAGGATCCAAGTGTCAGTCTTTAATTTTCTTAAAGGATTTAACCACAGAGAGCCTGAAGGTATATGCAGACTATGTCACCACCACAACGATTTAGATCCAATTAGGTGCACAAAAAGACCCCCCCACCACCACCACCACCACCTGTACAGTTGTCATGGATGTGAAATCTAACTATAGAAACAGTTTTGTTTGTTTTAACCAGACTGTAAATATGTTTATTTCTGCTTGAACAGTTGAACATTTTAACATGGGGGGCATCAGTGGGGACTGACTTGTTTTGGATTCAGCTCCTAGTGGTCATTCAAGGAACTGCAGTACTTCAGTGTAGAAGACAGACTTGCAAGCCAGGTGTAGCCTGTTGGTTTTAGCTCCTGTTCAATAACCCCCAGTCCTCCCTGATTGGTCATCTCATTAGTTAACAATATTGGAATGAGAGACAGCAGCTCTTGGTTTAAAGCGTGCCAAACTCACTGCTAGCATTATGTAAATTCATCTTATGGCAATGTTATGAAGCGAAAGGAAGCAAAGCCTCTACTGTAAACAAGGCATTTCAGTGTAACGAGCAGTTTAATGAGATCATCAAGACGAAGTGAGCCATAGTCAATAATTTTTTTAATTATGTCTCTGCTTTTTCTGCTAAAACTCTAAAAGTCTTAAAAAATGTTGACTACTTGTGAAGTGAGTTTCCTGTGTCTAAACTACGGCTGCAGCTCTGCCCAGATTTGACCAGCAAATTCAATTAGACTGCTTGAGCAGTTAATGTAAAAAAAAAAAAAAATGATATTAATAACAACTGTATTTTTCTTTATTTTTAAATCAAACTGCAACTTTGACATTATATTGCTTTAAATATCACAAACTGGCCAATTTGTGACTGAGTGATATTTGGAAACACAAAACTACAAAAGATCTGTTTTAGTTCCTCTAAAATCCACAGCGAACAATCATCTTAAATTTTAATATTTTATTTTATTTAAATTTGTCTTCACAGATATATCCATACCTTTCAGGTCATTATTAGGATTATTTAGACCATTACACTCGTGTGACAGGTCATATGAGGCATGTTATAGATATTTCTTTGATAAGCACAAATGGCTGATTGCATTGTTGAACAACTGAATACAACTACTCACCCATAATATTTCTGTATGCCCAAGTCCAACAAGAAGCGGAACAGAAGCACAGCACCAGCCAGCTGCTTTTGAATCGCCACCATTCAAGTCAATGAGAGTAGTTGCATCAGAAGCCTCCTGCAGCACCCAGAAGTAACTATCCTACTTCTCCGCCAGAGAAATATGGCAAGCCAGAAGGGCCACAATTCACCACTCTAATGTTGTGCAGCGCTGACTGGCGCACCGTTCTACGTCACTTTCTAAGGGACTTGAGGTCACACTACAGCTACTTCAAAACCAGATCATGGTGCTTTCTGCATTCTGTGGGACTTTAGCTTAAGCCAGCAAGGTTTGGTGTACATACCTCAGGCAATTTCATACAGGGTCCTGGACCCAGGAGTCATCCCCTATCCAGGGTCCAGGGGTACATCTAGACCATCCTACATGGGCTTGTAACCTGTGGCTATCCCCTTTTTGACAAGATTCAGATTCAGATTCAGATTAATTTATTGCACCCTTGGGTAAATTTGGTTTACAATGAGTGATGCATCTCGTATTCCACATACTATGCAAAAATATACACTCAACAACACAGGACAAGATAAAGTGATGACAGTGCTTTGGCTAAAAGAACAAGAAGGACGGCCCCAGGATAAAAAGCAAGATATGTTTAAAACATCAGTAGATAAGAAACACTAAAATATTCAAACCATCTAAAGGATAAAAAAAATAAAATATGTGCCTTTCTTAGAAACAAGATAAAAGAAACAATACAAAACATAAATACAAAGTTATGTTGCAGTTTCTCTCACTTGTTCATAGCACTGATGGCTGCTTGTACAAAGCTGTTTTTGTAGCGTTTGGTTTTACAAGCAGGTACCATGAACCTCCGACCTGATGCGAGCAGCTGAAACTCACCTCTAAGAGGGTGAGAGTTGTCTTTTAAAATAGAGCCAGCTATCCTCTGTAACTGCTTAGTATACAGGGATTCTGGATGAAGCTGAGACTCACCAATCAGCTTGCTTGACCATTTCACAATTTGATTTAAACAGTTTTTGTTTTTAAAATACACATTTCCAAACCATGAAACAAGACAGAACGATAAAACTGATTCTATAAAAGCACGATAAAACAAGATCAGCATGGTCCTGGCAATGTTAAAAGTGGACAGTTTTCTCAGGCAAAACAGGCGCTGACGTCCCTTTTTGTTCACAGCTTGACAGTTGGCCTCAAAGTTCAGTTTGTTGTCGATGACAGTTCCAAGATATTTGTATGTGCTGACACACTCCACTGTCTGACCTTTTAAAACTGTGATCTCTTGGTTGGGAGCACTGTTTTTACGAAAGTCAATGATCATGTCCTTTGTTTTAGAAATATTCATTTAAGGAAAGACATAAAGCAGGTATGGAGTAAAATAAAATTATACAGTTTTAGTGCTTCGCGGATTTTTTTCAGAAATATATTATAATAAAAAAATCAAGAAATAATGGCTGAAATTCTGCGAAAATCCACCCAACAGCAGACGAGAGGCCGCAGCTGCCAGCGAAATATCAAACGATGACTCACAGCCTCCTGTAAGCAGCAGGAGAAACGCAGACGGCCCAGCACTCTAGGATCTGTGCACCGAATGGGCAAGACACATTTACTACGGTTTAGAGACCGGAGGCTGTGAGGGAGACTTGACCCAGCGGCGCTGGACGCTCCAGTTTGTGCCCGGTGTGTGGTGGTTTTGCGGTTGGGTGTCGGCATGCTGTCTGCGGGTTTGATTGTCGCGAAAACTAAGGGATCACTGTAAACTATGTACAGGTAAAATAAATTCACAAATAAATAAATAACATACAGCAACATGACTGGACATGTTTGTTATGTGGTTTTAGATCTAAATCAATGCCAGGGCAGCTGCTGAATGTTAATTTCAAACTCAAAGTGCCCTACATGGCGGCCCGACATCATCTTACAAACCCTGTCAGTCTGAGGGTCGAGTTTACGTGCGGACTGACAGAACTGTTCAGGAGGAATTAAGGTCTCTGGGCTGCATGTCACTTTGGAACAGCATTGTACAGTGTAGCACTGGAGCTTTTTCCTGTCTCTCCACGTGCTTCTGCTTTCTCTCACAAATTTAAAACACACACCAAAATGATGATAGCATGGAAAAATCTCGTGCCTGTAGTTGTACTTTCCAGGAAAATATTCCTTGGAGCAGAAGTTGTTAAAGATGAGCCACTGATTTGAATCTACTACTTTTACAGACCACTATTGTGAATGAAAAATCTACAACTCTTAGATGATCATAGAGCTTTTATTTTGTTAAAATCTTTTCAGTTTTTGTTCATTATTTTCATTATTTGTGAAGTGACATAGAATAACATACAGAAGGCACTTACAAAAACAAGGTAAATTACAAATGCTTTTGTTATAAACATGAAATCATTGATTAAAAAAAACAAAAACAGAATGGCAAATACATGAAATGACAGCACCATTGGCAACATCTGAACAGTACATATCAAATAAAACTTAGCAAATCTACAGTACAATAGAAATAATAGGCAATTGTTATAAGGGTAATAAAGCCCATACTATTATTTAAGTATAACTTATTCATTAAGATAGAAAGCCTTAACTCAACATTTTTTGTGTTTTTTTTTCACTAGTAAGAGGTTTGTTTCATGTTATATATTAGGCTTTGTGGTTTCCACTTTGTGCAAGTCCTGGTATATCTCTATCAGGCGAGTGGCTTCTCTCTGCCCTGACAGCAAAGCACCATGTGTAGTGGAATAGTATTTTCTGTGGGTGGCCTCTCCAGCAAACAGGACCTGCAGGGGCTAAGCAGAGAACGAAGTAGGAGGAGGGGAAGATATGGGAAAAGATAAAAGAGAAGAAAACCAGAGTCAAAACAAGGTCCATCAATATCATCTTGAAATGTTTTTGGCCTCTCCTGCAGCATAGTTTTCTATTTCTGCTTCCCTTGTTAGCGCTCCACATGAAAGAGGCTGCAGGAACTATCTTGAGCGCTTAAGTGACATTTCAGTCTGACAAGGCTGAATGACTTGAAGCAGAGGGGTCACGCTGTTCCTTCAGCAGTGTCAAGCATGCATGAAAAACCCTCCACCTCCTTCAACCAGAATGCATCAGGTTTCATGGTTAGTCTCCTGACCTGCAATCAGCTCTCAACACCCCCCTGACACCAGCTGTATCTGCTCTGCATGTCCTGCGGTGTATTGTGTCATTATAGAGATCACACTCCTGCACTGGCTCTCCGATTGCATACAGGGAAAATAAACAGGCTAATATACAGATAGTTAATACTGTTGTGCAGCTGCAGTAGTTACGTCTCTAATCTTCACACCCGTGACAATATTTAAGAACCTGTACAAAATAGTGATGGACACTGATTTAACTGGTGAATGTTTATTTAAACTAAGCACAAAATGTAAGGATATATTTGTGTTTGGTCATTTCTTTGTTGTAGCAATTCTGCTTGACAATAAATCTTAAATGATTGGAAAGCCTGTTTACTTCCCCAGTTTTGTAAGGAACATAAGGAACGTGCATTTGTCGGATGAGCAGCAGAGCTGAGTTTCTTGGTTGTGTCCAGGAAAGATTTGCCAAATCTTTCATGGACACTTTCAAGAGTGCTGAGTCATTCAGCAGCCACTGAGCTACTAGATCTTGATGATATCCCACCTCTAAGATGATTTAACACTAATTTCAGAATTGCAAAGAAAAGAAAGAATGTTGAAAAAAATATGGTTTTAGAAATGATAGTGAGAAAAAAATGTCACCAATGACTGCACTTTCAGTTACAGGATTTGATTTCTTGGTTACAGATTCTGGGTTTTGGTTCTCAGATTTGGGGTTTTGATTCGTAATATATTTGGCTCTGAATTGTGATAGATACCTCAAAAAAAGACAGTGATTTGGACAAAATAACTATGAATTTTGGTTATTTTAATTTAATAATATATTTGAGGAATCTTAATTATTTTGTCCAGCCCTCATGTCATGTTGTGGCTGTCTTACTGGAGCCTTGGTGCTGTTGGCATAAGGCAGCGGCATGGCCAGCCTCTCACAGTCTGCACCACTGGATCCAACCCTGGTGAAGGAGTAGGAACCTCGGATGTATGGATTACTGCCCCACGAGGAGCGCAGGATGCGCCGGGGCTTTGGAATGTCAGGGTTCCCTGTAGACAGAAAGGAGAGAAAAAAAGTCAGTGTTGGAGCTGGAGAAGTTCAAAGTTTTAAAATAGTCACAATGTGGATTTTAAACAAGGCAACTGTCTGCAGCCACACTAGTGGCTCTTTTAGGCGCTAAACCTCTCTATATAAACTCTCTATATATATATACTCTAGAACAGCCATTTCCAAACTTCGGAATACCAGGGCCCAATTTGAAATGCGAAAAATCTCTGCAGCCCACGCAAACCTGTAATCACAACTGTAATCAACATACAGGACTAGAAGCTATGTTCCGATATTAATGTAAGGGGTCAACAAATAATGTGGCACTTGTCATATTAAGTTAAGATGACAGTAGAATAACACTTAACTGGTGTGTTTTATTACTTCTTAATGTTTTTTTTTATCATGTCATGAATATTTTACAATAATTAAAAACAT
The DNA here is from genome assembly GCA_018398805.1 of Hirundichthys speculiger. Classification (NCBI taxonomy): domain Eukaryota; kingdom Metazoa; phylum Chordata; class Actinopteri; order Beloniformes; family Exocoetidae; genus Hirundichthys; species Hirundichthys speculiger. The sequence continues at coordinate 2,752,543 of JAGFBZ010000865.1, forward strand.
ATTTGAAAAAGACTGAAGATTTAAAACATATTGGTTTAATTTTAATGACCGCTCACGGCCCACCTGCAGTACCACGACGGCCCACCAGGGGGCCGCAGCCCACACTTTGGGAATCACTGCTCTAAAAACAAACAAGAAGTGCATTCATTGAGGTTGGAGGGATTGATGGGGGATGACGGCCACTTTAGATTTATGTTATTAGTCAGTGGCAATTATTTTGTTTCTGACATTTATTCTGTCTATCTTTCCCCCCAATTTTCACTGACTGCAGGGCTAGATTTAAGCACCAGAACTACTCAGCTAGGATTTGTTAAGGTTAACAATTTGGTTTTAGATGCATTGTTTCAGTGCTAACCTGGCAAGTCAGTTAGTAACTCGGTTAACTCATGATGTCAAAACAGCAGAATATCAAACCACGTGGTGAGGCCTATTTCCAGCTGGAAGCAACTGAAATGACTGGGGTTTATCATCTGGGCAGCACTTATGCCTGTTATGTTCTAATCTGGACCCAAAATTTTGGACAAGCTGGCACATATGTTTTCAGAGTTACACGAGAGAAGCCATGATGCAGCGCATTAAAAATTCAACCCAGTTCTCTTCTGATCCTCTGCAAGCAGAGAGACACTGGTGAGAACCTATGTAATTAAGTAACAGCTGACGGGATTAAACCCCTGACCTAAATGAGGAGTGACTGTGTGTGTGTGTGTGTGTGTGTGTGTGTTTCTCAGTGTAATTCACATTCTGCTTACATGGGAAGTCCACTGGCCTCATCATGAAATGACAGTCACCGTCTCTGTGCTCACTGTGACCTACTTCTGAGGCAGCCGCTGCACTTTTCGCTCTGCGCTTCCTTCCTAATCTGCTGCCAAATGGCAAACAATGTAAGGCTACAGATATGATCAAGGACTTTTCCCACCCAGGACATTCACACTTCCACCTGCTGCTCCCTGAAAGGCATCTCAGGTCCATAAAAGCTTGCAGTTTCAAACTCTTGTTAGAGTTGGCTTAATTTTGAAGTCGTAAATAGTACAATATTGCATTCTGTGCATGAATATTAAAAAATGAGTTGACCCAAGCATTTACTGCAGTTTTTGGTATTTGTCCTTTATATCATCATAAAAGGCTTTTTTTTTTCCTTCCAGGCATAACGTTTGCTGCCATTTTAAGAACATTGACTGTCCTTGTACTGTTGTGAAATTAAAGTACAGAATGGACCAATGCCTACAGAATAGGTTACATTTTTGGTTGGATTCACCTTCAAAAGGTTAAGTGAGTTTATTCCCTGGTTTGTGTCCCATCTGTTCAGTTTGCTTTACATACGGGAGCTAACAGTGAATTAATGTAGCGCTCATTTCATTTATGTGTTTGTGTTTGCGTCACAAGAACAAAGAGGACAGATCAAATGCCAGTTACAGTAAAACTCCGTCAGCCTTATCAAACACATGATCTCTAAATGCTCAGTGTTGGTTTTTTTTTGGTGACACCAGAACAGTTAGCAGCTGCTCATCGCGGGTACAAGGGCATACATCTGAGTTATTGAGCTGTTGTATACTCACCTTTTTTTCTCTGAAAAAGCTGCTTATGTCACAGATGAGGTTTATGTCACTGTCTTTCTATGAAAACAATGACCCAGTCATGAGTCACTGAGCTGACACATTCACTCTGTCATCCAAGGTTATCTCTTTACTGTTACATCTCTTAGTGAAAGCTTTGGAGTAGCTTTCTGTCACAAAATCTACATTAAGTTTCCTTCATAAAGAACCATTTAGCCACTGTCAATTTTTTTAAGACTTTAAATATTCAAGTAAGAAAATATATAAGATAAACCACAAAACCACCTTATGGAGCTTAGAAATGATTTGTTTGTGTGCGCTGACCTGTAAAGCGCCTCAGCAGCTCAGTGCAGGTTTCAGCCACGGTTTCGTCATCACAGCGTTCCATGTACAGCGCCTCCTGCCCGCAGATCCAGCCGCTCAGCATGTAGCCATAGCGCTCAGGTGGGTAGAGGACATCGAAGCTGCAGATTTTTTTGTACCACAGCTCCTCGGGGTAGGCCAGCTGTTCAAGCTGAGCCTCATCCTCCCACACAAACTGGATGCTGTTGCACTCTGGGCTCCAGAAGGGCTCCTCAAACTCTAAGAATATCTTGTCAGTGGTGCTGATACCCAGCTTCTCAATGGCCAGCACCTTGTCCTCAGGGAGAGATGGGGAAAACATGACCTCGTGGTTCTGCTTCAGTACGCCCAGAGATGCTGTCACGATTACATGGTCGGCTATAATCCACTCCTCATCTTCACACTCCACGCAAATAGGGCGGCCCAGGATCAAAGAGTTCTCATGAGGTTGGCCGCAGTGGTTTTTATTGTTGTGGTTGTTGTCGTTGTCGCTACTCTTGGAAATGACCTCCTGATGTTGGGTTGAGTAGTTCCAGTGGATGCAGCGGACTGGTTTGCCAAGGCAGATGGTGTCGGATGGGATGTCCTGGGCCAGGAGCTGCACAATCTTCATAAAACCTTCAGGAATGACATAGTGTGCACCAGGAATCTCTGTCCACTCACCAAACTCACTAAGAGAAACCTCATCCATGCTTGGAGAGCTGCTTTCACAACTCTCCACCTGAAACATGAGACCATACCAACACAGTGAGTCATTTTAGTAACATTTCAAGTTTAGTAGCTAGTGAGCTATCATTACTAATGGGCCACATCCCTTTTCCTCTCTGGGTTTTGCAACAAGCTTTGTTTCCTGTGTGTCTTTGTGTGGGTGGCAGCATATAGAGGAGGGTTCAAATGTCTTGAATATATTACACGGCTACTGATATAAAATCCCATTAAGACAAGCTAAGTAAATGTCAGCTGGAGATTTTCCCACGCTCTCTTCTTAATTATGAATATTAGTCGATGGGTATCTACTTAAATAAGGGGATGAAATAAGGCTATGCTCAGTCAATCTATTTAGCAAATGAATTGTTTTGTGATTAATAGCTAATTAGTTCCTGCTCAATGGGTGTTCAGGATCTTGTGTCTGATGTCTCAAGTGCCTTGAGACATTTTTGGTTGTTACTGATGCTTTAAAACTTCAGTTGGACTGAAATTAATTTGATTCTTATCCAATTAAGCTTTGCAGGCCAATAGATTCGATTGGATTTAAAGGTTTGTAAACAAAATACTTCTTAACTTCATTTTCAGCTGTCTGCCTTGATGATCCACTGCCTATTTGCCTAAGCTCTTTCACAAATTTGCTTTGATGAAATGGGAATGAAGAACCTCTGGTGATCATGTACCGCCACAATGTCACTCATAAACATATTGTTGAGCTAACACATGCACACACACACACACACACACCTTGAGGTACTGTTGAAGCATTGACAGTTTGAGCTTTTTGGTGCTTTCAGAATCATCAGGATCCATCATAATCTTCTTGCGCACCACATCTCGTGTGAAAACGCCAACGCTGTTCTGGCTCTCAGCACAAACTGGCTTCCCGTTCTGGAAGAACTCCTGCGTCAGCTCATACACCTAAAGGAGGGCAAAATGCAAGAGGGTGTAAAGGAGGAAGAAGGAGGAGGAGGAAGTATGTAAAGAAAGAGGATAGAGAAACGGTGCAAAGAGTTTTGTTCAGTGCAGATAGCTTCAGACAGACTAAAACAGAAGACACCAACACAATAAAACTAAAGGGTACTAACTGCTACGAGCACAGCATCTCAGTAAAGAGGAGAAACCACAAAAACTGGTTGGGAAATACATTTTCCTACTTTGGCAGGATGATACATGACTATCAGATTGTTTCCATTTAAACTCATCTTCCACCTTTTCCTAGAGAGTAAGTCAACACAGTCTCGGTTATGCATCAACATGTTTCGAGTGAAAGCAACTCATGGTTTTACAGCCAAAATGTCTCAGGCAGCTAACGAAGTGGGCCCTCGGCTTAAAGAATTATTTAAATCCTTAACTTTCTCTGAACAAACATGAGCTCAGTATGCAGTTCAAAGACTGTGTTTATTGTTGTTAACTTAGGAATAGGCCATTTTGTGATACTCTGTCCTGTATTTGTCACCGTTTTCTGTCATTTTATTGACCAATGTAGTGGCTGTCTGAACCAAATAACTGATAAGAAGACAGAAAACAAAAAACATTTTAAGTTACGCATGTACCAAAGCATTTTTGCTGGCAGCTGTAAAAAGCAACTTCTTTGCCCTCCACTCCTTCCACAAGAAGATGACTATAATGCCTGGGTCATACCGCCTACCTGTACATGTGAGTGAATGTATGTGGTGGGCGTTGTTGTTGCACCACTGCCCTCTCTACACTAGAAATGACTTTGATAAATACAAAGTGATTAAAGCCGTCTTAATAAATGAAGGGATTCTGCCCACAGAAACACGGAAGCATTTAACTTTTACAAATATGTCTCAAGTTATCTTTTCCACAGATATAGTTTCATAGATATCTTATCTGTTGCAAAAGTTGTGATGTCACAGCTGAATGTCAGTTTGCCTATTGAAATAGCATTGTCAGTCTTCTTGCCTACAACTGCAAGTGTGATACAGAGAAACAAGGCGGGGAGCCACTGTTGCCAGACAGCTGGCATGTCCAACCTGGGTGGTTTCTCTGAGTCATTGACAAGTACACCGCAACAAAATAAGAGGCTTTCTTGTAACTGTCATTCACAGGTGAGGTTAGCTGTGTGGCTTGGGAAATAAGAGCACTGCCAAGCCAGCACATAATGATTCATCTTCATGTGGTACAGATCAAGATGATGAAAGCTGATGGTGGTCCTCCTTACCCTAGAATATGTCAGTCTGGGCTGGATGATATTACATGGCTAAATAAGAGTGGAATTAAATCTAAAAATGTAGTCCATTCATGGTCTTAATAATTTACAATGTACAAGAAAACATATCCAGGAAATAGAATTAAGTCTTTTTTTTAAATGTACTTCACTTGATTGTCCCAAAGTTGTCTCAGAACCTTCTCAACAGCAGGAAAACTGAAGCACTTTAACAGCATAAATACTTTCCATTTCCAGGTTTCTGAAGTTTTCTTTTTTTTTTTTCCTTTCCACGACGCTAGAATTTGGATGTAAGAAACAAAGACATACAACTGCTAACAAAATCAAAATTCCTTCTGTATATCCATTAGCTTCCTTCTGTAAATGCTTTTTCAGATATGACCTACTGAAACAACAGAAAAATCCCCTTCCACAAGCACAGAGCAACCAGCAGTAAAACTTTCATGAGTTGAAGATTATGTCTTTCTTCAAATCTCAGGGCTTTTGGGGTCATCTCACTTTATCCTTTCCAGGCTGATTTAATAGTGTTTGTGGAACATCAGGCTGTGTTTTTATTCCTGTGGCTCACAATGTGACAGCATCATATGCGGTAAGTTTTCATGACTACAATTTCTAATCCTTTTATCACTGGTCTATAAATTTTATGCATCACTGTAATCTCATTTAACCAAATTTACACATTAGAAGGTGTGGAAATGTTTCAATCAGCCAACATAATTTTATCAATGTTTCAGGTCTGAAGAATGTTTTTCTGGACAGTACAACCTTTTTTTTTCCCTCAGTTTAGTTACTGCCTACATGAGTGTCAGGTTGCTGTCTGTGGCATTACTGAACTTACGCGCTCTGCTGTTACGCAGGCTGTTACACATCAGCTGGGCATGGAAAATGTGAATTTGCATCTTAACCTATCTCTGTGTGCACACGCATCCCTTTACCTCATTGTACAGGTCACTGAATTCCTCCACCAGGTCCTTGGGGATCCTTTTTCCAACATTGGTCTGGTAGTGAGCCACACCATTCTTGGTGTACAGACTGATGCGGCCCACGCTCCTTTCGCCATCTGTGGTGTGCTCCAGCAGCCCATTTTCCTCTGCCAGGTGGTACACCGGGTTCCCATTGGCACCATGGATCCAGGTAGCTCCAAGCTCCAAAGTTGCTTTTCCTACAAAATAGAAAAACAAACAGAGATCAGAGGGATTTTTTTTTTTTTTTTTTTTTGGGGGGGGGAGGTTGATCTCTCTCAACATCCGGCTTGAAATGGTACTACATAAAAATCTGTTAAACAAGTTTCATATTGTTGCTGCTTCCAAATTTACATAGACAGAAATGGCTTGAAAAACTTTCATTGACAACATAACCTTTGGGTACATAAACGTTCAATTGCATAACATGCCCAATAAACCCTACGTCTGGCGCATATAGGGAGTTTCCATTTTCCAGTGCACTTTGAGAATTGTTTCACACGTGACCACTTTTATGAGAATAAGGCCACTTGTTTGTTCTTGCCACTTCAAAGAGTTTGTTACAATGGAAATCAGTGGCAGGGAAAGTTCCCTGACCTCCGAGTTCAGACAGTTGTGCTGGTAAAATCTCCCAGTGCCAGTTGTGGCACTGGGAGATTTTACCAGAAAAAGTTCATTCTTATTTTCCTTGGAATTAGGTTTATTACACTGCAGTTGCATCATACAGTACTTCACATAGGCCTGTCTTCACAAAGCCTTTATTTCTTACCTGGAAGGTCAATAACACCCATTTTGTGTTTACCCACTTAATTAAGGCTACATCCGGCAGGTAGCTACAGTGTTCTGGTAGAATGAGAGCTATTTGACTTGTTGCAACTTGATGAAAGACAAATAGTAATAAGGAAGATATGCAGTGAAAGTTTCTGAGCAATGATTTTCTGTGAATTTCTATGTTTGCCCTCTACTTCCCGGTTCATGTTCATATAATATTCAGCCAGATGTGAATAACTTAACAAGTTAGGCTATTTACAAAACCTCTGAGCTGTTCTGCTGATATTGCTATGTTTGCTATCTTTCTTCCTTTTTAATTCAGGAAATGCTCGATGAAGACAACTGGGTTGTTTTCTGTAAGTCCTGTGTTCTGACAACAGGATCCTATGTTCCCACATTTCTGTGTTCTCAAGGTTGAATGTTTTTAGGGTACAGTGGATTTTCATTATGTGTGAGATGAGAAAACATGTTCATTTGAAAGGGTTAAAATACTCTTTCTTGCTGCTGCATAATAGTATCTAAAATGCGTTTTCCAGAACTCTTTATTTCCTCCTATGACATGACTTAGGGTTACCCTAAATCCAAACAGAGGGTTATTGTAAGTTAACGGGATACTGAACTGAGAAATATAGGAACTTGAGAACTTTCATTTCAAAGATTTCTCAGTTCCACAGTTGGTTGCGGAAAGGACAGTTCTCAAGGCAGTACGTCTAATGGAAATATGACGCTGTAATTTTACACTGTCAGATTGTTCTTACTGAGTCAGGTTATACCGTATTCAAAAATATGTTCCACACAAGGTTCAGGGTAAGAACAGTTGAACAGAGACACATCCTCCTACCGTGCTGAACACTCTGAACTCTCCCGCCAACGTGGTCTGATGCCTCTAGGACAGTGACATCCGTGAAGCCGTTAGTCAGTAGGACCTTAGTTGCAGCAAGGCCAGCCAAGCCGGCACCAATCACTACTATTCGAGGCTGCCGATGAGTGTGCAGGCCGCTACTAAGAGGATCATCAGTGCTGTCTGAGGAAATTTCACAACTTTGCATGCCGTCCAAGCTGCTCTTCGTTGGAGTCTGAGGACAAATTAAGGACATGACCCAAGTTAAAAAGCACAACTGTTATACAGAGGGCAATAAGGAATCGTCATTTTAGAATCACCAGTTGACCTAACCTGAGCTAACGTACCTTCAAAAATAACATATACAATGAATCTATTGTAAAAAAGCTGGTTGGGTGAGTCACTTTAGGTTGCATCTTACTATTTCTATACAGTCAAAAGGAGTCTTCACTCTTTCTCTGTGGTCATCCAGTCTGGTTATGTTCAGTAGTAAAGAATATTAACCAGAGTGTCATTAATGGTTTAACCAGCAATGTAAACTTGTATTGGGAACATCCAGCTGTATTACATAATCAAACATATATCATCTTATGCATACAATGTAGTGCACACAAGACAATGACTTGTTCAAACAAGCCATTGCGTTGCACGTACAATATAAAGATTTTAATCCAAACGGAATTAAAAAATAAAAATAATAACATTTCAAAGTGTCATCTTTCCTGCCTTTTAATGAGCCACAGAGTCCTGAAGATTATCCAGGGAAAGGTTTGTACTAGTTTTTTGGAAAGCAATATTGCTGCTGAATTTCACACAAACTTCTGCAAACAAAATTCCACTCTAAGTTGAGTTGGGATTTAAAAAATTATATTGTAAAGCCTGATCGAACTAAAACAAAGAAGGTTTTCTTAGTTTTGTTTTTGTTGTTATTAAAAGCGGCTGAACTAATCCTTTAAAACATGCGGCTTTTCAAGCCAAGCACCTGTAGTTTCATCAGCCACAGTTTAGTCTCTGTGTAGTCGTGCTGCTAATTAAGTGCTGTTTACAAAAGACTATTCTAGACTGGAGGTATGCTGCTTATTGGCATTCTGCTTACTATGACCTACATTTACAACTGTGTTTATAACTCATTAACTTAATTGAGTCGTTTTTTTTCCATTACATGTTTACATTCTGGGTACCCGCTCTTTATCAATGTTTATTGAGGAAATGTCCAAATTAGAAGGTTCTGATTTCACCCTGTTATTTCTGTCAGAATAGAATATAGAGGAAAAGAAAGATATGTTCCTAGTCTGCTGGATTACACTGAAACCAACATTCAGAGAGAAGAAAGAGCACACAGGAGAACTTGCCTTTCTAATGCAAGGCTGCTTGCTGTAAATGTATGGACAGCTGTGCGTGAAAATAACACAGTGGGAGTCAGTCTAGAGGATGTTACTGCCAACTGGACGCAGAAGTTAAAAAGCACCGAAATAAAGCAATGTTTTCATGGAATATATTTATACCAGTAAATTGCCACCATTGTTATGTAGGCTTTTGAAATGGAATAGGTCAGGATCATCTTTTATGAGGTAATCCTGCTTTGTCCTGGTCCACATTTACAGATACTCTAACTACTCGCGTAGTTACCACAGACACACAGGAGAGAGGACAATGCATATCATGCCACGTAGGAGATTTTCCACCGATTTCCTTTCAGACCTGGGTTCATCTAACGAAGACGCTTCAACAGATATTAAACTCATGTTTGTCTTATACATGAACTGCTGTGTTTGTGTAAAACTGTATGAAGTCATTCATGATGAGACTTTCCACTTATGAATAGAGACAATACATAGGCGGACACCGCCTGGTTTTCAACTTTGATTCAGTTTCGGCATCTGAGAAACCGAGCTGTAAGCAAGTTGTCAATGCTGACTAGTCAGCTGCATGAATCACCTGACCAGCAAAGAGCTGACAGACTCTCGGAGGAAACCACAAACCAGCACTTGTAGAGAACGTGTGTGTATGGATTGAGGAACAGACTGTGATGACAGCAATATGAAGGATTGACTGTAAATCTGCGTAAATTCTTGTCTAAAACGCAACCACAGAATTGACTGACCTCTGAAACAGATGTGGGTTAAACCTGATAATCTGCTCGCGTCACAATCGACATCACACCTGATTTTACAAACCTAATCTTGAATGTGGGTCAGGCGCTTCAAAGATCCATAGGACATGCTGTCAAAAGTGGGAAACTGTCAGACAGGAGGATGATACTTTGTTAAGGTGGAGGAAATCTTATTAAGACTGTTGTGTTATTTATGATTTTATTAAGCAATTTATTGGCATTTCTAACTTTGGGAGGTATCTACTGGTTTTTTTTTTTATCTGAATTAGGCTTAAAAATGCATTCCTTTCATGTGATTATCCATATAAAGTTTCTCATTACCGTTGGTAATGACCTGGAGACCTGGGGCAGGCTCCAACCTCAGCAGGAAAAGGTGTGTGCAGAAATACTGGGTGGATGAAAATCTGTCATCTGTTATAATATAAAATACATAAACTGTTTATACTGTGGATAATTTACCTTGAAAGTTATGTCATTATGCCAAATGAAGTCAGGTTTCAGTTCAGGTTTTGTCACTTTCTCCGAAGCTAGTTAACATCAGTATAAAAAGACAATTTCTTAGCTTACATGCAGCGGTAAAGGTGAGGGTGCACTTTATGTATTTTTAGATCTATAATAATATTGATAAAATAATCACCTGGTACTTTATGAGGTTTGCTATGTCAACAATTTGGTTTTACAAGTTTTCACTGGGTGATTTCAGTGCTGTGATTGCTCTTCTATTCTTTATCTGTTAATAACGAGTGCCACTGATTTGTGGTAATACATAAATGCATTAAAAAAAGAATACAGGCAGAATAACTAAAAGCAGGATATGGAGTTCATCAGTTTTGTACTTCCTGTAGTTAGTTTTTTATGGTTGTTCATCTATGCATCATAGCTTTTAATATTCCACATTTATTCAGCGTAATCCTGAATGTCTTCCTTGAACTATTAAACGTTTTTAGCACTAAGATTTATGCTTAAGTATCTTTTTTTTTCCAATATACCAAATTAATATATCAAAGACAAACAGCCTTTTCCACACCATGTTAAACACTTATAGCCACTGAAAATATTGTACTGATAACTGAGGAAAGTCCAGCAGGCCTTGTAATACCATTTTGTCCCATCAAACGTGATATAACTCATTTAATCCGAGTTTATACACTAATCAAGGAGAACGTTGATGGTCGCCCTTCAGCATACAAATGCTGTGAGCTAACAACTCAAAGATGCTCGCCAACTCAAAATGCCATCAATAATAGCATGTCCTAGCATATCTGGAACCATCAGGGCTATCCCCATTTGGGCTACAGCCAATAAGAGAGTGAGGAATGGGCTGATGTCACCATGAGGAAAGGAATCCTGAAGTAAAAGACAGATGTTGTAAACACAAATTACCACACCACAACCTTAATAGGTAACAGATTCAATTACTAATTATTTTTAGCACCGACAATCTACTGCCTGGGTGCTGTTTATTGTCTTTTCTTTTTTTATTTGTGCCATGAACAAATCATAGCACAAAAAGCTTGGACCATGATCCATTTTTAAATGAATGACTTGTGTTTTGTGCATGGCTACACCTCGTTTCTTGCGGGTGTTTTGTTGACAAAAGTGGTTTGGAGACCAGTTAGATAACCAAGTCGCTGTCAATTTAAACAGTATGGATAAGCCATATTGCTTCACCCCCTGTCCTGTCAAAAAAAAAAAAACCTACATCTTGAGTTAAAGAGAAGAGGTGGATTTTTTTCAAAAAGGAAGTAAATCGAGGGTCAACATTGGCACTGGCTTTCCAGATGGAAATTAATTTAAGCAAATTAAGTTATGAAATATGATGCAGACCTGGCAGTGTTTCCTCTAGGTTGGTAAATTGGCTGAACTGTGGTTGCTAATCTATGCTAATATATCCACCATTGCTAACATATACTAATAGTTACTGTTGCACAACAGATAGAAGCATTCAAGGAAAAACTGTGCACTTTATTATGTCTTAAACAAGGGGCTGACACTTATCTTCTTAAGCTTTGCTGTCTCTACTTGGTTTGGAGTGTTATTGTTACATAGTGTGCCTTTAAAGAAAACCTGATTTACAGTGATATTTACTTGATTCTATCATTTTAATTTTAAATGTATGACACAATTTCTTGACAAACTGCATTTTCCTCTCACACTGGACTCTGTGCATCCATCCCTGGTTGCTTGAAATTCCATGACTTGACAAACACGGCAGAATAATGCGTAGGCTGACCTTTAGAAAATGGGGGGGCTAAGAATAGGGAGGAGTGAGAAGTAAGATTTGGTCTACCACTGACCTAAAACTGAACATTGTGGCTGCCAGTGGACTCGTCATAATCATAGGCAATTTCTGACACCTCTTTTCAAGCACGTCCCAGTGCTGTAGAGCCGGTTCAGAGCTGTGGCCACACAGAGCCACACCATTACATCTCTTAAACGTCTCTTAAAATATATCTTTCCACCTCTGGTTCATTTTGAATTTCTGTAAAGGACCACAGTGCAGGCAGACAGATTATCTACACAAATCACAGTGCTTTGTCTTGTTTTCCCATGTGAACCAACGTCTTATAAACTAGTCTACTTCATAAATGCTGCTATAAACAACATTCTGTGTTTGTGAGAGCTCTTTAAATGTTGAGTGGAATTTCCAAATGCTGACTATGTAACTATGAACGTCACTGCAAACAGGCTTTACAGACACTGTCTCGGGTGGAATCAATAAATGACAGCTATTGATATTAAAACATCAGTTGCAGACTGGTGATGAAGAATGGAAAAATAAGAAGAACAGCAAGTTTTATGTTATGTTCATCCACTGCTGCATCTTCTTGGCATCTATGAGAGATTAAACTAAGATTATCTTTTTTATTATTCCCTCTTGGATTAGGCAATCCATGTCACACAGTCTGTGTTTTGTTTTTGTGTTTTGTTTTGTTTTTTTTTGTTTTTTTTTTTTTTCCTGAAATGGTAGTCATAAACTTTAGTATGGCCAGCTGGTCATTACACTGGTTATGATTAGGGCTGTAGCGATACACTAATCTCGCGATACAATACGATACACGATATCCGATTCACGGTACGATATATGTCGATATTCATCTTAAAATACATTTACATCATTTTCCGAAAGATTTTAAAGGGACAAGGTGATTTTGGTGACATCTTGTGTGTGTTCCAATGTCTTTGTTGGAATTAACTGAACTGAAAGCATCAATTACACATTATATGGCTGACAGGCAGCTTGCAAATGCTGGACAAAATGAATAAAAGATTTGTTGAGAAAAATAGTTTCATTTATTTAAACAGTGCAAATTGTTGCTTGCAAGCTTTCAAAGGTGGGACACGGGGGTTTTGAAAGAAGCTTAGAATATCAATACCTGCGGGTGAAAAATCGATACTCTCTGGGGAAATAAAATACCGATATATATCGCAGAATCAATAAAATTGCTCAGCTCTAGTTATGATGCAGTTCTTTGCTCTGGACCAGCAAAGAGTTGACGCTACAGAAGCACCAGTTTTCCTGGCCTGGAGCCAGCGCTTTGGTGGTGGAGATAAACAGAATTGCTTGAAAGCTTGGCACCGACTCAGAACCAGCACGACAATCACTCTGGTGGAAAAGGAGCTTTAAATGACTCCGTCTATGCTCCTGTCTCTCATCTTCACCCCTTTCGTCTGTGCTGTAACTGTAGACAGAGCTCCTTCCAGCTGTGTACACACTCACATCTGCATTTCCTCTACCACTCCCATGTGAGCAGTAGCACGAAAACAGACTTTGCGCAAGATTCCTTACATGAAAAAGTTGCAAAAAAAAAAAGTATATTCTTGAGGAATCGTGCCAAGCGCCTGACATTCCACACTTCTCTCTCAGCTCTCATTTTCCCAAACGGAGATGATGGAGTGGAAGTACCACACACAAGCACCTCACAGCTGCACCAGACTGGCTGCTCCCCAGATGGAGATGAAGAAAAAAATTAGAGCAGAGCCAAGAGAGACAAGTGTAGTTGCTTACAGCCAAATAGACAAACAACAAACCACACACTGACCTCAAAAAGTCATCATTACTAGGTTTTTCCTACTTTATTATTATTTTCCTTCAATAATTAAATGTGCAAATCTATTCATTATTGATGAAAGGCATGATGGCCAATCGAAAAAGCAGTCCATTAGGGAGTGTGGTGGAAAACAGTCAAAAAAGAAATCCTAAATATAAAAGAAAAATCAGAAACTTTTAGTAACATATAAAAGAAGACTGACCACGGAGCAGATCAAGATCAAAGATCAAAGAGTGGAAATCAAACTATTTCATCTCTTCTTTATGCTCAGTGGAACAGCTGTGTAGTAAAAACCTGCCACGTATAAGCTGTGATGCCAAAGTGGCAGCACTTTGACACAAAGCAAACGCCTTTAAAGAGCAACTCTGATATGCAGTTTGACATATACTCTGAAAGGCAACCTGTGACAGTAACATAAAACCTAAAGCAGTCAAATTAGGCGAAAAACCTCTTATCTAGTGGAACCAAAGCAGTTTGTCCCGTTACATACATGCATACATACATACATACACCGACACAGCAGTTCATCTGGTCGGCTTTACACAGATTTCCTTTGTCTAGTATTATCCCCATATATTTTTTAGAAACACCTGACTGACACTTGGTATAATGTATCTTTCACATTCGCGTCACTGTCTGTAAACAAGCTGCTCTTACAGTATTTCCAGCTATATGTACCACCACAGCTTGTTCTTTTGGTTAACATTTCAACCGCCGCGCTCGCCATCATCGTCCCACTGCTGAACAACAACTGTGTCAAACGTGGACAAGCTGGTTACCTGACTCTCTTGGTCTTCAGTTTTAAAACCTCACAGGGCTCCGCTCCGCTTCCCCTTTGTGCCGTGACTCTCTCAGACCGGCTCCGCTTTGTATTTATGCCTGGAAACCAGAAGCAGCCAGTTTGTCCGTGGCCGCTGCCTCCTCGTTAATAATGCATGAGCGGCGGTGACGTCAGAACCCCGCCCACCAATGAGTCGGCTGTCACAGGGCGGTCTGCAGCTGCCAACTTACACAAACACGTGCGCACCTGCTTCCTGCAACAACAAATCATCCCACATACACAAAAATTTGTAATCACTGACAAAGGCTCATGATGTAAATCGTGGCAACAGTGAAATTACATTATTGAATAGTTGGCTGTTAGTACCATTAAATTACACTTGTTTGTATATTTTGTCTGAAATAAGAATGTTATAAAGGAGAGATATTAGGTCCTTTTTTCACAAGCTGACACAGTTCCCCAAGGTGTTAAAGAAATGTCTGTGAAATGCTTTGGTTCAAATACCAAGGAGGTACTGTAAAAATGCACCCTTTTCAATTCTTTTGCTGCGTTGACAATGCAGAGACGTTTTAACCAGCTTTTGACACAACTGCATTCAAGAGAGAATGGATGTCCGCAGGAAGGTAATTGGTTTGCCTTTGAACAGCAGAAGAGGACCGAACACCAAAACACTATGACTGAGGAGAAACGGCATATGAGGAAAGTAAACATCCTCATTGTTCAATTTTATGAATGGTATGGCCACAATGTACAACCCCAATTAAAAAAAAAAAAAAAGGATACTGTATAAAACATGAAAAAAATCAGATTGCAATAATTTGCAAATCTCATAAACCCATATTATATTCCCAATAGAACATAAAAAACATATCAGACGATGAAACTGAGACATTTTAACATTTCGTGGAAACTATTAGCTCATTTTGTCTTGTCGATGACAGCAACACATCTCAAAAAAGTTGGAACAGGGTGATGTTCATCATCGTGTAGCATCCCCTCTTCTTTTAACGACTATCTGTTAACGTGTGGAAAAGTGAGGAGACCAGTTATTGGAGTTTTAGGAGAGGAATGTTGTCCCATTCTTGTCTGATGAAGGATTCTAGCACCTCAACAGTCCTGGGACTTTGCTACTGGATTTTTTTGTTTTATGATTATGCAAATGTTTTCATTTGGTGAAAGGTCTGGACTGCAGGCGGGCCAGTTCAGCACCCAAACTCTTCTACGACAAAGCTATGCTTTTGTAATGGATACAGCATGTGGTTTAGCATTGTCTTGCTGAAATATGCAAGGCCTTTCCTGAAACAGACGTTGTCTGGATAGGAGCATATGTTGCTGTAAAACCTCCATCTCTTCAACATTAATGGTCTCTTTCCAGATGTGTAAGCAGCCCACGCCATAGGCACTAATACCTTATTTGAACTTGGTGTCATACATTTATTCTACTCTCATCTAAACAACAACAAGTGTTGCGTGACTTGGAGTTGTGGAGATAAATGTGGAAAGTTGGATAATTCTAGTCTGACATGGGTCTGTGACCGATGCGAGTTTTCCGGTTGTCTTATTATGACACACACCAAAACAAAAGATAACTTTATAGTTAAGCTAGTGGCAGCAAGTTGGAACAATGGTGAACAGTGAAGTGGACAGACTTTCAGCTATGCACTTTACACATGCCTCCATTTTTCTTCTTATTTTTATTGACTTCTTCTGCCACTCACGTGTCAAAGCCAGATGCAGAAACTGTTGGGCATGAATGGATACGTTGGCTATTTTCAGTCCAAGTGAATGATTATATGCAAGATTAGCTCAAGTTCAACCACATTATCTGGGTGAGTCTGACTATGAGAAGTTCTGTTAAATTTGATTTCAGACTAAGATGTTGACATGCATTATAAAACTATGATTTCAGTCAGGCTAATAGTATTTTTCTCTTTCATGATTCATCTTGCTAAATTTAGTAACTCACCACATGACATCCTTTCAGGCCTTAATAGTTAAAAGTAAGTGACAAGGTTGTGTTATGGTGGAGTTTCTGAATTGGTAGTCACTTCAGACATCCAAAGATATGCTCTCAAGCAAGAAAATTCTTTGTTCCACAATATGTTCCCTTTAAGGCATTAAGAATTTTATTGGTGTATAAAATTATAATCTTGATAAGCGCACAAAAACACAATTCGCAATTTTGTGCTTGGAATGCACAAACAAAAAAACAGTTTTCACTGGCCAGGTTTGCATACTCAAACGGGGAATTAGGCTTTAGCTAACTCGCCCTCAGTTTACAGGGAATAAACTTCAAATATTTAATTAAAACTTTTTGTAAATTATTAAGTTATCTTTTATTTTATGTTGGCCTACAGTACAACTGTGAGAAACCTCAGAGTTATTTTTGATCAGGAGATGTCTTTTAAACAGCATATTAATCAGGTTTGAAAGTCAGCCTTTTTCCACCTCCGTAATATCACCAAGATCAGGAGCATCCTCTCCCAGGGTGATGCTGAAAAACTTATCCACACACTTGTAACTCCTAGACTGGACTTATTGTAATGTGTTCTTAGAAGAATGCCGATGATTCTCTGAATAGCCCCCAGCTGATCCAAAATGCAGCGTGAGTGCTGACAGGAATCAGAAAGAGAAGACACATCTCTCCTGTAAAATTAAAATCAAATCCAAAAATTCTGTTATCACATATAAGGCCGTTATTGACCAAGCTCCTTGTTATTGACAAGACCTGATAACTCCTGATGCTCCTAATAGAGCTCTCTACTCTCTCTCTCCCTCTCCAATCATGCCGATTTACTTCACGTTCCTAGAATATTCAAAAGTAGATTTGGAGAACGGGCCTTCTGCTATCAGACACATTTACTATGAACCAGCTACCAGTTTGGGTTCAGGAAGCTGACAGGACCTCCACCTTTAAAACTAAACTTAAAACATTTATGTTTAGTAATACCTATATTTAATCTAAACCAGTAGTTCTCAACTGGGGGGGGGGGGGGCTAGGTATTAGTATGAGAAATATGCAGCAGATTCCTTGTACGTCAAATGGGCAGAAATAAACCTTAACTACTCTCACAATTATTAATTCATAGTTAGTTGCTTTGGATTTAACATCAGCATCGACTCATCACTTGGCTTTCTGCACGTTATGTCCTGCTTAAGTCAATGCACCCCATTGCATTGAACCAGCTTTTTTTTTTTTTTTTTTTTTTGGGGGGGGGGGTGCTTGCAAAAGGTTGAGAACCCCTGATCTAAACAATAGTGTATTAATTCCAATAGCCATTGCTACAGTAAAAGGAGTGGCTGAAGTCAAGACTTGAGCAGGCTTGTCTTAAACATAGCCTCGTCAAGCTATGCTGTTATCGGCCTACGCTGCAGGGAGGCACCAATCATAGTCTGCTAAGAAGTGTCCTCACCGCTCTTCTCTCCTCTCCTTTCTTCTTCTTTAAGCTCAATCCATAGTTAATTAGGAGCATCTCATAAATGAAACAGCACTTTCATGTTCTTGTAGTTTTTTTGTTTTTTTTTGCTGCCTGTCTTTACTTTTTTTTTTTTTTTCTGTATATGTGGAACTGTCTGGAAGCTCTGACTTGCAGTTCCACCCTCTGACCTAGTGTTTACCTCCACCTGTCTATATAGATGTCTCTGGGATATCAACTAACATGCAGACCTGCAGCCCTCTGACCACCTCAGTGTTGCTTCACACAGCACTTGCTTTGCCCCTTTACGCCTCTATTACTACCTCCCAAGGCAGAACAGCAGCAGAACAGAGAGTTACATAATTCTACCTCTGTGCATTTCATTCAGCACAGCGAGGGGAAATGCAGGTAGACAAAGGTGGAACAAACTCACTGCCTAAATGGGACATAATAACATTCTTGATGCACCTTGACCAGGTCAGCTTCATCCGTTGTCACTCAACGGAAAAAATCTGAAAGACTGATCAACACTATGTGAGCTTGTCAAGATAATGCCTCTTCCATAGCTACTGTTTCTTCACATGAAGAAAAACCCATTCAACAGCTCTTACCAATGGGATCAGTTCCTGTTCTTATGAGCTTGGAAGAGGTACTACACAGCATGACCCACATTCCCCCTGCTTTTTGCCATTGTACATGAGCCCTTGGCAGTTTGCCATTCATAGAGAATCTATATTTTCAGGGAATTCAGAACTCATTTCCTTTCATTTTCAACATTATTGGTTGATTGGATGAAATCTCAGGGCCTCCCCCTGAAACCATAGTGCCTCAAGGCCAAAGGAAGGCCTTAATTATCTCAACAAAGGAGGTATTGGGATGCTAAGTTTATTATTTTATTATTACACCTTTATGTTAAGCTGTAGTCCTTGCTGTGGTTTCCTTAATGCACAATAATGAAAAAAATCTCAAATAAAAAAATATATCAGTCAACAGGTATAACAGTCAAACAATGAGTTTAGATAGTGACAGAGAAGAGGTGTTTAGCATCCTCCTAATAACAAAGACACACGGTCCCTGAGGTGATGCCATGTGTCATGTTGTCGAGCAGGAAGCCATTTGTCTCTGTGGGTTGGTCCACAGATCCAGCCACCCATAAATCAAGAGGAAGTTGTCCGGATGATTCATTCATGGGTTGCACCTTTTGGATGTAATCAGTGTTTGGGCCAATAATCACAGAGGTTCATCTTGCAGGTCACCTCCCTTCCTGTTTTATCTTTTGTCTGTGCATTACCTAAAAGATGCAGGTTTGTCATAAAACTGATTTTTTTTAAAAAAAAAAAAAAAAAGAAAAAAGAAATGAAAACTTGAGAGCCTTTAGGCAGAGACAATGATTTGCAAAATATGTCAATCACTCTATACATTTATACATTCATTTAGACTTTGTGCCACTGTACCTTATAATGTAAGGCCACTGTGGAAATAATGGGATGAGCTGTGTCCTGTGTAATGGGGTCTTTATCAGTGTTTCCTGAAGGCTGACTGCTTTGCTTCACTCAGTGTGTGTGTATGTGTGGAAAGGTGGATGCTGAGCCGCGTGGAGGGTTACTGGAGGAAAGATCAAGTTTTCACAAAGATCAAATACTTCACTGCAGTTACTCAGGTTGTTTCTGGATGAAATTCAGGTCAGAAACCGCCAATGACCGTGGCTGAAATTGATTCAAATATGACAACAGCACATCTCTAAAGAAAGAACAAGCTCTTTCTCAAGCAGTCTTTCCCAAGCTCAGCAAAGACATGTGAGTGTTTCAGTGGTGCTCTGTTCACTGGAGACCAAACAATGGCCCTGTTTAAATGTGCCAGTTTAACCACCAGTAATGCTGCTGGCAGCTTTCTTATTATTACTGCCCAACAACATCACACCAAACTAAAGGTGTGGTAGTAGGGTGCTTTAATACAAGAGGTCTATAGAAACAACTGTTGAGAGAAGGCAGATAACTGAAAATAAAGTTGTAGAAGTGGAGTTGTGATTCAGGTATTATCACAATAGGCACAGCATATTGGGTAGAAATGGTTTGAGTCTCACTGCTGAATGCCCTGGGAATGGAAAGAGGTGGCAGACTAACTTTGTTTCGGCTCTTTAAGTGACACTGTCAAGACCAAGGGCGGGAGGCAAAAACGGATGCAGCCATATGCTGTCAGATGTAATAACTTCAATGCAAGCCCTATTTAGCATCACTGCCCTTGCCATGAGCCCGTTTTCAGCAAGAGAGCTAAAGGTCACATACAGCATCATGGACTTGTTACAACAATAGGCCAATCCTAAATGACTTCATGAAAGCACATATACTTTACTTTAATTTTAAATTATTAACTAGGGCTGGGAATGTTAACGAGTTATTAACGCATTAACGCATTAATTTATTAACGCCGACATTTATTTTATCGCACCTTAACGCATGTTGCTCACATGCTTTTGTTTTGAAAAGTCTGTTACTGGCTGCTGCGGAACCGGAAAAACAATTAGAAGGTAAACATGCGAAAAAGCTAAAACAGACATGGAGAGCGGTAAAAATCTGTTTACTTTACAGTTCGGGTAGCAACTCAGGTAGCAATATTAACAATTCTGGAAAAAAAAATTCTAGACCGCAACAAAACTTTTGCGTCATTCCTCCATGTTACATCAGATCTGCTCCATGTGTTCACTGTCGTGCTATTCTCCTACTGGTTACTTCAGTGCGGCTCCATCTAGTGGCACAGATGTGACAGTAACAAGAGTAAACATAAACATTACTTAGGATAAGGAAACATCATGGTCTGGCTTCACCCTTTAAAACCTTGTGAAAACATGTAAGAACATGTGAACATGCTTTGGGCTATCTCTAGATGGAGCCTCAGGTTGTCATGAGTCAGAATGCTGCTTGTTCTTGGCAAAGCATTGGAATATGATAATCAGGTAGTGAAATCACACATACTGTAAATATGGTTTGAAATGTAAAATGGCAATATTTTATCCAGGCAACTGAACTGAGCTGCTCTCTGCAGTCTTTGTCTTTTGGTACAGCATTTCAGCACAAACACTACATAGTGTTGTTGTCGTGGGAAGTGCGACAAATGGAAGCTTATTATCGCATATGTGCACAGCAGACCAGTAACAGTATGACAAGGTGAAGTAAATGTTGCATCACTCTAATCAGAATCAGAATTGGTTAGATGTGGACTGCTTAATCCAGTGGTAGGAAAGTGTGTAGGAAGGGGTTTCCTGAAGCTCTTTGGGCATCCATCAAGTATTTTTGTCTAGTTTCACTTGTCATTTTGCAATCTATATCCCACGAAGCATAACTGATAATCAGGCTTTGCCAACAAGGTTGATCTATCTTCCGCACATATATAGATATCCTCCCCGAAAAGGACTTCACATCCACTGGGCCTTCAGAAATTAGTGAAACAGAAACACTTTTCTGTATTCAAGAAATCTAAACTCCATAAGTAACAAAACATCCTATTGTCCAAGAGGCTTAACCAGTAGAGAAGACTCTTACCTTTGAGGGCAAAGTACTAGTGCTGCGCTGCAGTAAACCTGACACATCTGCGTGATTAGAGATCAAGTCTAACCATTATGCATGCATGTATCTTTTCTACTGCATATAAGATATGGATCTCTTCCACACCTGTCCTGCTGAACACACCTCTCTACTACTGCTGCATTTATGTCAGGTGCTGAGCATTTAGTTGAGGCTCTCATTATCATTCTGTGGGCCTCTTTAGTAACATTGTAGTTACTACACCATTAAACTGTTACCACCACTATGAGAGAAGTAATGACTGTATGTAAGAATTCAGTAAAATGCATCTGCTTTTGCACGTTCGTTAAATCAATGCGCTTCACCTTTAATTACTGAATACCAGTCCGTAAAGCCATAAAAGGCACATGATAATCTCCTCTTGGTCTAAATATAGAATATTTATCTTTATAGGATAATTGCTTTGGCACGATGGATTCCATGCTGTGCCCACTGATCCTGAGACAGTAAAGACACCAGATGAAACCTATGGATACGGTGCACACGAGCAGAGTACATAGTCTTTTGATGACAGGATTATGTAATCACACAGCAATTCATATGCTTTCCACATTAGGTACCAGGCCACTTAGAACACATGTTCCACTACTATCTTAATTACTTTAACGGGTGATGTGATCAGCACGTGAATATACATGTGTTTCCTGCATAATTAAAGTGAGGAGAAATGCTGGCGTGGGATTGGTGAAGCGGTCGGATCATGAGAAAGGCCTCTCTGTTAGTTAGTCCACCAGGGCACAGAGAGCTCACATTGTGTGTCTGGCCAGCACTGGGTTACTGTATTGTCCATCGTTTTGCACGCCTCCCCCCTGCTTCTCCTGCAGGGCCACGCATCAGAGAAGAGGAAGAAAGTGGCTTTTCATTGATGGGTCGGATGGAGCATGCATAGGAACCCAGTGAAAAGGAGAGCAAGTCAGCTGGCTCCGACTTCCTTTCATGATCTTGTGCCATTTCCCAGCAACAAGCAACCTGTGTGAATGCTGTAGAATGACCGATTACCTCCAGAGCCAACATGAAGCAGTGAGGAAGAGGAGGGTGCCACTGAGCAATAGGAATTAAGTCATTAATGACAAGGTTTGTTGTTATACTGTAACTTATATTGTTCAGACTTTGTTTCCAAAATCACTCCTCTTCACTTTTATTTATTTAAGGAGAATATACATATTTGGAATAACTGTTGCAAGATGCGTATTATAGTAACAGAACATACATTCACTCACACGACCAAATAAGTAAGAACAACTGAATAAAGAAACTAATTTCATGTGTCTATGTAGCACTTTTCATACACAAAATAAAGTATAAAGATGAATGAACTATATCACAAAAGGTTTAATTTGGAGCCAGAAGTCTCCGATTATGACCCCCACCACATAAAGCTCTAAAGCAGAGGAGAACTCATCGATTCCTCTGCAGGTCTCTTCACAGTCACACAGATCTGACCTCAGTTACTACTCTAACTAACTGATAAGGCTGGGGATTTGATTGGAGTCAGGGTTATCAAGTTTGCAGAACAGTTGTATGTACATTTAGTGTGCCTCTTAGCAAAAAGGTACTCTAATAGGAACTACCACTATGTATTGATGTCTTCAGCAACCCAGAGTTATTGAAGACTTTAAGCTGGTTAGCAGGACATGCAAACAATAGCTGTCTTGTGTTGTGTAAACATGCTGTACGTTCATACATTGTGAACTGTACACTGGACCTTTAGTAGTTTAATGAATATTAAATCTAGAGCAAGCCTTAAAAAAAAGGGTTTTCAGAGTGTGAGACTGTGGGCCTTTTATTATTGGACCCTAACACCCCACCAACCCTTTGTTCCTCAAGTCTGACAATGTTCAGATCCAGGCTGAAAACAGTTCTGTTTAGATGTGCATATGACAACTGAAAGGATTTTATCTGCACTCTTCATTTTTAATTTAATTTATTTTTCTTTTTAATACATTTTTAATTTAATTTATTAATGATTTTTTTTTATGCTTGTATGGAATGATTCTATTTGCCTTCTTGTGATTTTATGCATCTGTAAAGCACTTTGAATTGCCTTGTGTATGAATTGTGCTCTACAAATATACAGTCATGGAAAAAATTATTAGACCACCATTTTTTTCTTCACTTTCTTGTTCATTTTAATACCTGGTACCACTAAACGTCATCATGTGACTAAAACAGACAGAAAAGAAAACACTGAATGCATAAAAGCAGTGTTTTTAGGCAGTACAACGCCATAGTTATTAATGTAAAAACAAGTGATTTAAGGTTATAATCAAGAAAACCATGGAAAATGGTAAGATATCAGCTCTTAAATAAAACTCTTATGAGCAATCTTTGTGGTTATCGTTATGTTTGTCCAAACAAATGTACCTTTAGTTGTACCAGGCATTAAAATGAACAAGAAACTGAAGAAAACAAGGGTGGTTTAATAATTTTTTCCATGACTGTACATACTGCCTTCTTCACTAGCTTAGCTCTGAATTTTGTGAAGTTATTATATAGGATCGTGATGTTATTTCATCCCATATATTCTCATCGTTTGAGCCAAGATAGCCAAATAATATCTCTGGAAGATATAAATTCATATTATAGATACATAAAAAACTCTTTTTAAAGTTATTTATTAGGTTCTGTCTCCAGGAAGATGGGAAAATCAATGAAATTCCTCTAAACATTGTGTATTGCCAAATCACACACACAGCATAGTTGGTGTAATGCTTTCTGCACTTCTCATTCACCGAGCCTCCAGAGAAATTACATTGATTCCCTCTGAGGGATAACGGCCCCTCACTTTAAAACCAACTGACAGGTATAAATATAAAAAGGAGCATCTTTGTTTGTAAATATATATACAAGACATGACCCATTTGTCTTTAGTGGAATTCGTGGCACTGAACAACAGGAATTAAAAGATCATTAGGTAATTCAAACTGATAAGTTAATCCAGAATCTCCAATATATCTGACTTGCCTAACATGTTGAAGTCTATAGCCTGATAGAAATTCCTCAAATTTGAGTGCATCTTACTATTAATCAATTGATAAATTCCGTTATACTGTGTAAAAGGACAATAAAGGCTTCCTATCAGAGTCACTAAGCTGTCAAATCCTTTGCTATGATGCATGTACATGGGACTCATATTTTTCATGCCACACTGATGAAAGACACTCTTAGATGACTCATCTGAGCATAGGAATAAAGACATTTCTTGAAAGCACCAAACTAGAAAAATATGCACATTTTAAATACGAATCGAGCAAGCAGAGCACACTGCAGTGTCAGCTGTAATGAACAGCTTCGGTGTGGCTGCAGCTGCAGCTCAAGAGATGCAGGGTAGATGTCTGCCAGTCATGTTGAAGGGTTTTTGGCCAAGAAACTCAACTCGGCATTGCCCACATACATTTGTATGTGTGTGAGTGTGTGTGTGCATGATGGAGAAAAAGCACTACTTAGATGAAATGAGACCAGTTACACAAAGCCATGCATGTATGCCTGTGTGAATGTAGCTTGTGACATAAACGTGCTCAGAGTGAAGACTAAACAAGTTCAATTTAATGTCCATTAACCAGTGATGGAGAGATTTAACAGTCTGTTCTGGGTTAGATTTCCCTCCTCGTCCTCTCGTCTTTGTTACCTCTTACTCTATTTCACTCCCTTTTGTGTTCGGTATCACACCATCAGTTGCGCAACAGCCCTTGGCCAGAGGTCTGAGTTTTCTGTTGTTGTTGCAGAGCAACAAGGAGCCCTGTCACAAAGTTTTGTGGACAAATCCGTCCTCCCTCAGTGAAACTAGTCCTGCTCTCCTCTCTTTAACTCCCTCCACACTCAAGTCTCTCTCTGTATAATATTTAGCCCATAAATTGCCTTTTTTTTTTTTTTTTTTTACAGGCTCAAGAGAAGGGTAGAGTCAAAATGTGTAAAACATGCAACTGTAAAGCAAAAAGACTAAAAGGTCTTTCAAGGACTGTGTTCTTAGCTAGAAACAATCGGCACACCAATATAATCTGTGTGATGAAATACTTGTATCACATAACCTCCTTTTACAGGATCTTATTCAAGCTTAGGAGACCCCTCCATTCCCAAGTCAACATAATGCAAACTCACGTCCAGAAAAAAAGCAAATAAAAGCAAATAAATATAAGACACACTCCCAGACAGACTGTGATACAGATGCCATTTCTTGGAAAAAAATCAGTGAGTTTCCCATAATGTGACAAAAGCTTAAATCTGTAATTTCTTAATTTGTTTGAAATGTAATTCAATAGATACAAGTGCAAAGGAAATTATTTTGACTGGCTACTCTTAATTGCATTCTCTGACCAAAAGCTGGGATACAAGCAAAGAAAGACAGAGACTTTTACTGAATATCCACGTCACACTATTCTGGAAGATTGCAGTCAGCAGAAACTGGTGAGAGGTGAGAGTGTCAGGGTTGAGTATGAAAGAAATATCCACCAAGGACTTGGCCTTTCCAAACAAGGAGGGGCAGTGAATCATCACTTTTATTGAAAAATCAAAATGATGCATTCCTTGTCACAAAATTGCAATGAACTTTTGTCTTTCATTGTCAAAAATGTGTATGGGGAAATGCTGCTGCCAACTTGATACGACACCAAGATCAGCATGGCGACACAGAAGGGCGATTTCCACATTTATTCCCAAAGATTTATCGATGCTAGTATTGATGAAAAACGGGATCTTATATGTAACTTCATTAGCATCAAAGCGCTAATGAAGGTGACGGCCGTTAAACATCCAGTATCGTTAGTGAAGAAACAGAGGGGAAAAGAAATGGTGAAATCAAGATAAAGGTCATGTATTGTATTTCCTCATTTAACCATCCTTTTATCACACTCCCACTCTCAGTATGAGCAAGTATACGACGTAAAAGAGCTATTACAGTGGGTTATCTTACTTGTTGCTTTCTGTTTTAGAAGATTTTTCTTTCAGTTTGCCACATCTTCTCTGATCATTATCTGATCAAGTAAGTTGAAATAAAATAATCAATCAATGCCTTTATTTATAGTTAAACAGATTTTCAAAAAAGAAAAGAGATTTTCAAAAGACATATTTGCATTCAGTTAACGCCAGATTAAGCTTTTCTTAATGAGCGTACTTAAAAAGCTGAGAACAAGGCCGAAGTGGACTTTTTTTTCTGCAGTCAGACCACGACTGGAGGAAAAAAAAAAAAAAAGAAAAAAGATTCACTGTCTGGTCAGCACCTTTTTTACTTCTGTTTTGCTGTAGAACTGCCAGCTGATTCAATAAACAAAACTTATTTATCACACACATGACAATAAAATTGAAAATAGCTCTACGCTGATCCAATTAGCTTCTAGTAATGTTGACAGGCTTTTAGTTAGTTAGTTAATTCAAAGTACTTCCTCAAGGTTTAGTTTTACAGTATCGCCTACAACATCCAAACACATCTGTCACAGAGCCATTGTTGATGAAAACATAGTTTTATTCATTTAGTTTATTCTGTTTTTTTCTCTTCTTTTTTTTTAGCACAGACTGCATGAAAATTGGCAATTCGGATTTACTTTTAATGGTTTTATATTAAAGTGATTGTTGCTAAAACCACAATTGATTTGCTGCTTGTTCTAACTGAAGAAAAATAAGTTAATCGTATTAAAAAAGAAATTAAGGTAACAATTTGCATGGACTTTTTGCAGGAGAAATTATGAAAAATAAAAAAGAAGTTAGAACATCTTGATTTAGTTCATTTGTCAACCTAATATCAACAATACTTTTGAATCAAAATTAGGTTGTTTCAATGTAAAAGTTAAACGAAAATTACGTTAGTTGAACTAAACAAATTGAGTTTGTCCAACTTTAAAAGTCTCTGTATATTTACTCAATAGAAATGGAGTTGGAATTATTTAAAAATGCAAATTGTGTGTTTTGCTCTTTTTTATTTCTGTTCTTGTGTTCCTGCAACTTCTTTTTAAAGATCGCTTGGGATATTTCATTACGGGTTGCATGAGTTTATTAGTAGGAACCTGCACTGGATGATCTAACTATATATTTTAATACTAGTTTGTGATTTTATGGGACAATGATGGCAATAATGATTACATGTATTTATTTATTTTTACATCACAGTGAGTCCTATATTTTCAAAAAAGAGAAAGAGAATGATCTGAATTTGGCTACAAGGTGGATTATGTAAATCTGAATAACAGAAACATAAAGAAAGTGTTCTACGTTGGGAGCTTGTGGTCATAAACTCCACTTTGTGCTCCTGCTCAGACGAGCGGTGCAGATGGAAAAAGATGCAATAATGTGGACGTTGAGTTTTCAGGAGGCAGGAAGCCGACAAAGATAGAGAGGGAGCGGTATGATAATAAATATAGCTTCCTGTTTTATCTTTTGCTTGAGGAACAAAGAAATGACGTATGATAATCACATTTATATCCAGATCCCATGCGACTCATCCGGTGGTCCTGCAGTGAGGAATGAAAGGTGAGTGATAACCCTTTGACATGCCCTGTGCATATTTGCAGTTTATTTTTGAAGTCCAGGAAGAGGATGAGTGACCAACGCCCCAACGCAGTGATTCAGTGACCTGCAGCCACACATACTTATTTTAATCACCAACTACGAACAAAACTGAACACCACGTATCCTGTCAAATGGCAGGAAGATAATAGAAACTCAAAAAAAAAAAGAAAGAAAAAAATGTACACACATAAGGTGTTGTGATTCTTACATTTGATTTCATTTTTACATATCTGCTGTCAGCATTAACCCAAGATATCTCATGTAATTAAGCGTTTCAGTTGTTATTTGGTCCCATTCTTCCTGCAAACAAGGTGTGCAGCGGTGTAGGGTTGTCGTTTTTGATCTTTTTTTGTTGTTTAAAAAGTTCTTATTGATCCGCACATGTAAATGATCTGCATATTTATATAGTCAAGTCTCTATTGTTCATATTTTTCTATGTTTTTTACACTTCTATACTTTTGTATATTTTGTAGCTACTGTTTTGTTTGCTCGTGAAACACTAGAGAGTTTTTAATACTGAGCTGATGGATTCTTCTGCACACAAACATTTCATAACATAAACACAACATAACGCATATGGCAAATAAACCCAGCTGAAAAAGGCTTCACGTGTTTTCTATTAGGGACACGTCAGGACTCAAGGCAGCCCAGTCCAGTACCTGTCCCCTCATCTTCTCTAGACAAGCCTTTTTAATCCATGCACAAAGTGGTTTTGTCATATCATGGCAGCACGGTGGCTTAGTGGTTAGCACTGTTCCCCTCACAGCAAGAAGGTTTCTGGTGTGAATCCCAGCAGAGGCATTTCTGTGTGGAGTTTTTATGTTCTACCAGAGCTTGCATGAGTTTTTTCCCAGGTACTCTGGCTTCCTCCAACAGTCCCAAAGCATGCATGTCAGGTTAATTGGTGACTCTTGCCTGTAGGAATGCGTGTGTGCGCTTATTGTTTGTTCCCTTGTAAAAGAGATCTTGATCTCCATGGGACTAACCTGGTTAAATCAAGGTTAATAAATATCATGCTCGGACATTTCTGTGTACTTTTGCTGATTGCAGTCTGCATGGTTCTTTTCATCTTTGGTCCAGAACACACAGTGCCCATTTCTTCCAAAACAGATCTAAAGATCTGACTTCCACTACGTGATGCCAGGAGACGTTGAAGATACCTACGTAAGGCTTCTTTGTTGCACAGTAAAATTTAAAGTGGCATTAGTGGGTGTAGCTCTATATTATCCTTGACAAAGATTTGCCAAAACTGTTATGCAATAAAGAGGAGGTCAGGAAATCACTTCTCATCTTTCTTCGGTGAATGTTTTTTTTTATTGTTTGTTTGTTTCATAGGGGTCTACTGGAGCCAATCCCAGCTCTCCTACAGGGGAAAAAGCAGGGGTACACCCTGGACAAGTTGCCAGCCCTTCGCAGAGAATGGACGTGCAGTATATAGAAAAATAGGATGAACTTGATGAGAAAAAAACATTAAATATCTTAAAGTGAAAGTCAAATAAAAGATTTTTCCCAATGCTCCACATCATCCCAGCTTTTCCTTATTGGAACTCTATTTACAGCAGCAATCAATGTAGTTACTATCCTCTGTTGTTTTCGTGGACTGTATCTTTAGCATATGCAACTGATGCAGTCTAATATCATTAATCGTTTGGCGTCATATTTTCAGCTCTTATGATAATTGACCCGGCTGTGTAAATCACATTCACATTTATATTTTAGTTGCACTACTTCATTAGTGCAGAAGCAGGTACATCCTTCCCTGAAGATATTATAGAAGCCCAGTTATGAAGTTTAAGCTGTCAAAACCTGAAACGATGAACAAAGCTCCAAATTTAAGGGATTGTGTGCTTTTATTAACACACTTAAATGTTACATTTGTTCTTTATCCAAAAATATTTCTCACGGCAGCTTTCTTTTTTCACACTTCACTATAAATAGGTTGCACAAATTATACATTTTAACAATCATCTTCACAAAACGTCCGAACAGAAGCAGCAGCAGGGCCTCGTCGAGCAAAGGTTTACAGCTGTTTGCGAAGAATTAACAACAAATTATAGAAGCAGTCGTGCCTTGCTCACAGCAAAACACTGTCGTGTCCATTTGGCGTGTGTTTGTCACTAGATATGCTGCCTTGTCACAGGCCACTCCACTAGGTGCGTCTCGGTGGGAGATCAGGGGGGTAAGGGGACTGCAGACCTCTCTTATTACAAAACATACACTGCAGCTGAGCAGCTTTGCTGATTCTAAATGTCACACAGACCGCAGGAGATGCTGACTGTCCCACATACAGTACACGCAGGATGTCCTTATTTTCGGTCAGAGGAGCCTGTAAACATTGAACAAAGTCTTGACTGTGGCTGATCTGTAACTACAGCAGCCGGAGCTGACAGGAGTCATGGTGGGAATGTTGACCCCTGTTCGCCTCTGTTAAAGTCACTTTATAGCTTCACCAGTGGAGTTTAACAGGTAAACACCAATGACATGTTGAACCTTTGAAAGTTCATGTTCAAAGTTCAAAGACACAGAATGCATGAGATGTATGGTTGCATCACATCTCAAAAAGCTCAACATGCTAATTCCTCTGATGACATAGTCTGACTTTGTTGTTAATAGTTGGCTAACAGTCAGTTGAAGAGGGAAATCGGTGAACTGTAAAGCATGATTCTTGAGCCTGTAATAGATCAGCTGATGCCAACATGCTGCAGTACATCCTATACAGGTCACTAGTCCATCACACACTTAAAAAAGCAAAGGTTAGACCTCGATTTATTCACTTGCAGCAAACCCAGCTACATGAGCCTGTAATTTTAATGGCAAAAATCAGAGTTCTGATTAACTATATGATCTTTAACTGTGAAATATAAAGCATGCAACTTCATAACTGCTGTCAAAGTTATTTTAACCTTAAGAGATTGAAACACCATTAACAATTTGATTTGTTTCTCAAACTGATAACTATAGTCAGTGTCCTAATAGAATATAGCATCTGTTTATGCAGAATAATTAACTTGTCACACTAGCGTGCACGAGAACTATTTCATTGCCATAGTAATTTTTTGCACTTTGGAATCCACTCCTTGTGTAAAGCACACGGCTGCTTATATAACATACAAAAGGGACGGAAAGGCAACTGTACTTGCACCTTATATAATTCTGCTGTCCCAGATGCCTTATTATATTTACTCAAATGTCCAGTCTAGTCTTGATCCCTGAATGTAAAAAATGCAACATTTTTATATGTTGATGAAGAACTTTTTATGGTGAAAAAACATAATGATAACATCATATGAAAAAAAAATGTAAACAATCAATTTGAGCAAAGACTAGTTGATTCCAGACCGTTTTATCTGGAAGTGTCTGAATGCTGCTTTGTAGAAAGCTGGACTTGGTCCAGTCAAACCTGAGTGATCATGTCAGAGTCTCTCTGCCCTCTACAGGTCAAAAGTCTTACTTCTGTGTGTGTACATTATCTATGAATATAGTCATCTGAAAGGGTCTTTAACTCAGGCTGCTGTGACCGACTGCTTTTTGTGACCATCATTTTCTTTGAAATGTCCATCATGAAAATTGCACAGAAAATTTTGTGTTCCTTCATTTAAAACTGTCCACAGTAATGGCATTTTCCGCATCGAGATACATTTCTGATGAGGACAAAGCTCCAAGAACTTTTATTCCTGAGATAGAAATGCAGCCCAGTGTATCTCTGACATCACTGCCATAATTAATGATAAAACAGCCCTTCTCAATAGCCCCTAAACTTTCATCCACTAATTACAAAACTCCAAAAAAACAAACAAACAAACAAAAAAAAACTACCTCATCGAAAGTACTGACAAATTTCAGGAAATTTGATGAGTTGTGACTCCCTCCCTTTTAAGGTTTTGGTGTTCATATGTCAAATAATGTGTGGCAGTTGTCGTTTCATCTCTGTAATGCCTGGGGGAGGCTGTTCAGTTTCATTGATTTATATCTGTGGGTAGATTTGTTTTGCAGCCAGATGATCACACCCATGACATACATACTGTAAGTAATTATGCCACTGCATGACAAATGAAACGAACTAAAACATAGCAAAAAATGTTCACACCGTGTGACCCACTGAAATAGAATAAAAGTCGGAAACAGTGCTCCCCAATCCGAGTCCTGGAGGGCCTCTGCCCTGCATTTTTTAGATGTCACTGCTCTGAAACACCCAATTTAAATGGATGGAACACCATCAGCTAGTCATCAAGGTCTGTACAGGTCCTGCTAATGACCTATTCGTTTGAATCTGTCGTGCTGGGAAAGGGAAACAACTTACAAATGAGAGGCAGTGGCTCTCAAGGACCTGGATTGAGGGAACACTGGTCTAAAACATGAACAGACTTAAACAGAAATAAACTAAAACATGACACAAGATGCTCAGGGCTCTAAATCGATCAATAAAATAAGATAAAACATTTATAAAAGTGGTTAAGGTTCCAATAAAGAAAAAAGAAGAATAACTTGTGGATAAAAGAAACAGGTTTATAACCAAATAGAATGAGATAATATCTGAGTATGTGTAAATGTGGTACCACCTTATTTGACTGAGCTGCGTCATGCTCATGTTCCTGCCAGCGCCTTCAGGTCATCTCGTCAACTGCTCCTGGTGCCCAGAACAAGACTTAAAATGAGGGGTGATCAAGCTTTTAGACTTTCTGCACCTATATGATCTGTGCCCACTTCAGGACTGTTTTCAAAACTATACTGAAGTTGTATCTTTTTCTTGTTTGTGATCCAAATGTTTTTTGTTTTTTTTTTCCAGCAGTTTTTATCAGTTTTATTGGTGTGAACCTTATAACTGGGTTTTATTACTCTAGATTTGTTTGTTTGAATAGCATTTCATATTTTATAATGTATTTTCTTACGTTTCAATCACTTATTCTGTGGTTTATTTTGGTTAAAATATGCTGTGTACTGTGAATAAAGCTGACTTTGCAATTAAATTTCTATCATCACCACTAGAGGGCAGCAAATACACTATAATGTCTGAACAAATCTGTTTCTGAAGGTCTGGAACAGTGCACTCATGGTGCATCGGATGATAAGAGGCATATCCTGTTATCTATGCAACTGTGAGATAATTTCAAGATTGCAGATCAAACACACACTGCAAATAAAACAAGAAATAAACAAATACATATTATTTCAAATGTCTGAAAAGGAGAAATGCCCCCTTTACACAGGGAGATGGCTGTTTAAGCCAAAGAGAGAACTTTTTCTTTATTTAACTTACTTAAACTGTACTTAAGTCTCCAATGGTTAGTTATAATAATGTTGTAATATAGTAATAATAAGGTCCTTTGTTTGAAAAAAGGGCAAACAAAGACAAGATAAGCAACCAGAAGAAATGAGAGCACAATCAGGAAGCCACATGTTTGATTGTACATGTTATTTAAAAATATAGAATTACAAAATAAGCAATTATATTTTCAGGAATGTGAGATAAGATAAAATATTGGTCAATAAAATAAACTGACAGTTTTGTTTCTTCTTATCATCCCCCCCCCCCCCCCCCCCCCCCCCGAATCAAACACAGTTGGTGGTAGAGAATAAATGCATGCCACAATGTTTGCATCACGCTTTTGTGTATTTGTGTCTGTAAAAACTTTGTGGTGCTGAAAACACGGCGATCCAGTGTTTCAGGCTACACGAACAGGACAAAGTCGTAAATCACACTGGACAATAGTGACATAATGGCCATCAACAGAGTGGAGGAAGTGTAATATGGTGATAATAAACCTCCTCTCTCCAATTCTTTCAAAATAATCCCTCCATTCACTCAGTACCAAGCAGCGGCCTCCTCCAGCCCTCCCATGGAAGGGAAGGAAGACCAGTGCCAGTCTTGTACCTAGTCTGCAGTCCTTCAATGGGCCTTTGTAGACGCTACCATCCTCTCCCCCGGCAGCCCATTCAGGAGTGTCACATGGCACTCCCACTCAGCACCCATCTCACAATGCACTCCTGTCATTTGCACCTCATTGACATGCGCTCATAGTGATGTGCACCAGGGACTGGTGGTGCTCTTCCACTGATTTCAAAGGAAATGAAGTGTCAGGCTGGGTGGCCAAAGTGTGGCTTCCTGGAGACGAGCTTCATATTTCTTGGGAAGAAGTGTTAAAATGTGTGCGTTGGGAGCTGGCACTGAGCTTCAGTGAATGTGACGTTAGAGCCACCCACCACCAGTGACCTCCATTACTGTGAGAAGAAATTTAAAGTAAGTTGATAAATACGGTTTATCAATAATTGTCATGTTGAGCAGAATTTCATAGGAATGCACTGTGTTTGCAGCTCTCCACCCTGTGCCTGCCTGTGGTAATTTAATAAACTTTAACCTGATATATTATTCTTAGACTGCACTCAACTACACGAGAAGGAAAACTTTTACAGATTACATACCGTTTATCCACATTGTTTAGCTTGGAGCCAAAGGATAAATTCAATCTGCAAGTGAATTTGATATTTCTCCTACGCAGATCCACAAAAATGGCACTGAATGTTGCCTGACACAGGTCTTTTTGCAGTCAAGGGTTAGAATTGAAACATCATTTCAATCTTGCGCAAGGTTTTGATTTGAATGAAGAAGGTTTTAAAAGAAACCTATGAGAGGAAAAAGAAATCTGACTGGGCTTGACTTACCACAGTGTAGATGGGTTCCATCCACAAAGACATTTTTAAGAGAAAAATCGGCCTTTACGCAGTAGTTAACATTAATGTATGACAAATAAGAAAAAAATAGCCATGACCTCATTTAGGAGGTTTTAACACATGACTGCTGCGTATGACTGTTTCGCAACCTTCAACACTTCTAACAGAAAAAGTTAACAACTGCCACTCATATCACTCAACCCTTAAAAATGTGCTTCTTATGAAGGTACAAAACTCAGTTGCATCTTAACAGTAATATAGTGCATTTGAAGCATTTATGTGTACCTTTAACACCATATTAACTTTTTTTTAAATCTGCCTCCGAAGGGTTTATTTGTCTTTACTGGTGCATTTATTATTGAGAAATAATCTATTTCAATAATCAGGAGGGCCCTGACAGCTGACTTTTTTTTTTTTTTTAAATATCCCATTATTTTTAATCCCTTTTTACATGACACATACCCCACTTTCATATTTGTATTTTATGGTGTGTTCCAGTTACTTCAGAAGTTAGATCTCAGAATGATGCCACAGCTGAGTTCACTGCTGTCCAGTTGCAAAAATGAACGTCCCCAAACTTCAGATGAGCATTGCCTCTGCTAGCCGTTGTTAGCTGTACTTATTCATAACAACACTGAATGTCTTTAGCGCATAAAAACATCAAATATCAACAATCCAGTGGTGATTGATGAACAGCACTATGCATATGTCTGATCTAAAACAGCATGAAAGAATTTCTGCCAATATTTAACTCAGTGGATCCACCTTTTGGCATGGAGGTTAAGTCACTTTTATGACACGATCCAAGATCGTGTTTTCTTTTCCTTCTTTCTGCATAATCAGTGCGCTTTAAACAGTGGATGAACGCGTGCACAGCGTCACTTGTTTTCCGCCAGCGTGTCGGACGTATTAACCTGTCAGCATGGGCGAGGCTGGCCACCCACGATTTTTCTTCTTTTGTTCTGTTCTCAAGTCTCTAAGTCGACTCTGCCATGATGTTCACTGTGGTTCTCTGGGCCAGTTTCATCATTGTTGATGAGTTGACATTGGAACATTATACATTATACATTTATACATTTGTAGCAAGACACAACAGGGGCAAACGCCCAAAATTAGGTTGACTGGTTTTACTCATAGTAAAAATGGGAAAATACCAGAGCTCGACGGTGCTTCCAAGAAAATAAGCAAATATTCCGTTAAGTAAAATTGAAACTGACATTTTAACATGAAAATTTTAATTTTTGCTACTTCCATTTGAATAAGATAAGACAGAGGTTTTAAAATGTAACATATGTTAAAAACATAAAATTAACTTAGTTTTTCCTTTGTTTATGCAACAAAGAACCATATTGGATTATTTATGCATTGGAAGTCTGTTGGAAGCATTCCAGTTGAAATTTCCAACTTGGAGCTCAGAAATTCTGACTTTGAGTACAAATTGAACTCAGCATTTTATACACTATATTTTTTTGCTCTTTTGTGGGTTGTTTGTGTTTACTATTTGTACTTTTGAGACAATATTTTTATATGAGAGGAAAACTGACTTCTAACTGAAGACTAGGAATGATGGCTGGTAAAATCAAGGACCTCCATAAGCAGTAACTGTCACTACTTTATGTTTTAGGAATGATGGTCTATCTCAGTGGTTCTCAAACTTTTAATACTGCGTACCACCTGAGAAACTATTGAGCTCTCTTAGTACCACCATGATGACCAATTTTAAAATATAGCCATATATGCCTTCTCAATTAGCTTTAAACACACAGGAGAGATGTTCATTCTGTATTGTGGTTATTTATTGTTACCTGAATTTAATTTGAAACATATTTATGATGCATTGTCATGCATTGACAAGTCATCACGTTCCCCTGCGTACCACCAGAGAGCGCCCACGTACCACCAGTGGTACGCGTACCACAGTTTGCGCACCACTGGTCTATCTTAAGTGTTCTCGTGTGGCATTAAATCGGTGAAGTGGATTTTTTTTTTCTCATCGTTTGGTAAGAACCATTATTGGTTCTATCTGAGATCATTCTTTACAAGGTGAAGTAAATACGTGACCATGTGCAGCATCCCCTCCCTCTCTGTCCGTCCAGCATCCCTCCCATCGTACACGCTGTCCTCAAAACCTCCAGTGGCACTACCCTGGTCGGTCTGTGTGTGCTGGGCTGACTGGGAGGAGGAGGTGGGACCTATCCACCGGTGGTAGTGGGCGAGTCAACGTGTACGTGCGGATCGTGCAGACTGCCAACGGCGACTGCCATCGCCAACGACGTGAATTTTTCTTTCTTTCTTCTCAGAAGCCACGAACTGCTGACGCAGAGGCATTCACTCACTCCGATTTACCTACCATTCTCCCCCTCTTGCTATTCATTTATTATTATTATTATTATTTTTGCCTCTATTTACACGCAAGATTCCCGTGTGTCAGAGCCAGCACCGCCAGCACCGTCAGTATCGCAGACAGGCGGAGCCCACCGGGTCTGTGTGATGAGGAGGTTGCAGCGAGGCTTTGAGATAAGAGTTTTAGTCGCGAGGACGCTTCCAGTTGTGGTCTATTTTCAGCCTCCTGACACCGATACTGTGCGAAGAAACACACTACAGAAGAAAGAGCTGTACTCCAGGGATTGGTGAGTGAATGGTTATGTTAATACCCCCTCGTCGTTAGCTACTAGCCCACTACAGTATTTAAACAAGCCAAACTTGGAAACGAGCATTGATGCTGTCGAGTTTAGAGTCAATGTGGGTTTTTTTTCCTTTTTTTTTAATCTCTGCTTAAGTCTCCGACCGATATTGTCCCGTAAACTTCACAAATGGACACGTAAGTGTTTCTCTGTTGGCTGAAAGATATTTAAAAAGGATATTTTAATGACTTAATTCGGACAGTGGGTGGGTAGGTTTAAGTTACGTTATGTCATTTGTAGCTACGGTTAGCGCTGCTAATAGCTAGCGAGCCTCCGCCCATTCATCTCTCGTGCTGTTAACCAGCAATAAAACATGACTTTGGTCGTGTCTACAGATGCCAGCGTGATGTGAATACCGTTATAATAAAAGTCAAAGTGGTATCGGTTTCTTTGAGCTGAATGACTGATTGAAAATCAGTCGACTTAATGATGCCCTGACTCCATGCCAAATCGTTTTTCTTTTTCTTTCTATCTTTGTTTTTTCCCTCTTTTTTTGGTCATCGCAGTCATCTGCACAGTAAGTGCATCCACCGGGGTTAAAAGGCTCAGCTCCCTCGCTGTCAGTCCGAGAGAAACAGTCCTAGTGAGAACACATGGAGGTCCTTGTTGACTGCAACACTGACAGCCAGGGGCGATTCTAGGGTCAGAGCTTTAGGGGTGCTTCAGCACCCCTAAAAAAGGGCTAGCCTCGCCCATGCTGACAGGTTAATACGTCCGACACGCTGGCGGAAAACAAGTGACGCTGGGCACGCGTTCATCCACTGTTTAAAGCGCACTGATTATGCAGAAAGAAGGAAAAGAAATCGGAGCTGAAAAGTAGTTCTCGTGGACTACTTGGAGTCAAGTTGTGAGATCCCAGCAGCTGTGATGATGATACATTAAGTATTAGTTTTCTACAAGAGTGACGCAATCCTGGGGAATATTCTGTCACCTAACCCAGAAAGACTGCATGACATTCAACCCTAAATACTCTAAATATTGCTGGTATTGCGTAGTTTAACAGACAACCACTTGTGGGAAAAGCTAGATGAGTGTATGTCTTATTTTTCCTGTGCTAAGAAGAAGGTTGTTGACTATTTAGAGTCCTCCTTTTAGGCATGTGTCGGACAGTTGCTGTGGCAACAGTTCAGCTTTGTTTCTGTGCACTGACCCCCATGAACAATGAAGACAATCTGATCGATGGTGGCGGTGACCTGAAAATGTCGTTGGCATGTCTGAATGAGCATGGCGGCGCTTGTCTGAAACGGATCACGCCCACAAGCCTTCCTCGTTTCACTCCTTTAATTATGTGTTTGCATGTGAGTCATCTGTGAGTCCATTCATTCCAGTGGCAATCCCCTTTATCTCTGAAAAGTTGGCAAAACTTTGCTTTCAGGTATTTCCCTCTGCAGTTTACTTGAACATATTTATTTTAACTTTTGTGCTCAATGTTTTTGAGACAAGAGCCAAAGGAAACTGTAAAAATAACTGGCTAAAACTTAATAATGAGGTTCTTTATAATACTGGCTGTTGACTTGTACAAATGTAGGCAAAATTGAAAACAAAAATGTAAATTGAATAGTTTGATAAGCAATAACTGTTAAATATAGATGATATAATAATGGTAAATGAATGCATATTTTATGAATAAATGAAATGGATAAATACTAATTTGACACACTTGGCAATGGCCACTTGTGATCAAATCCATGTGGATATTCCACAAAACAAAATGTCAAAAGCTAAGCTCCTCTCAAATGATGGCAGTGAAGTTTCCATCTATCCGTGGATCCATGAAAGACATGGTCCATCTATGGTTCATCTATATATATTAGTAGTATGTGTAACAGACATAGTTATGGGAATGAGCAGCAGCTCTTAACATGATGCATGACTAAAGTGTCTAAACTCTCCTACTCCAATGTTTTCTCTTTGACACTTAGCTGCAGGAATAAACCATTTTTGTGACAGCACTGGAAAAAATTATGTAAAACAAATATTTTAGTGTTGATTTACCAACTTGTTGACACTATTTGAAGACCTAATATCTGAAAAAGGACTATAATTTTAGGTGAGGCTATGAGCCCTTTGCAGATTGATGTGGCAAAAGTTCAAATCTGTTGAGTCTTGTTCAACTCCCCCTGAGCCTCGACCTCTTGGGCCCTGTTTAGACCTGGTATTAGTGCTGAGTGCTCTGAGTGGGCAGCACAAAGATTGTCTACAATACAAGGGTATATACAATACAAGGAAACATTTGCCATGAACACAGAGGAATTTGAATGACAAAGTTTTACTGCAGTCATTTGCATGCAATTTCAAACAAGTTATCACCTACAGCTGATGGCTTTAGTCAAGTAGGCGGTCCCTGAATCCATCTCAGGACACAAGATGGATTTAGATGGCCACTAAACACCTTCCTAAGTGATGGGATCAGAATCGGCCTTGAAATGTGTTCAGACCTACCTGGGGCTGAACAGTAATTCAATAGCAATAAATATTGCAAATGAATGTGTTTCTGTAATGATGATATGACTTTTAAACACATTTTCAATATTTTGATATACATTACTATGACAATGCCAAGAGGTTTGTTTGTTTGGTAATGTCACAATTTTTGGTTTTGAATTTAAAAGGAGGTAAACATTCATTTTGATTTAGTTTTGAATATGTAAAACTTATAGTTTTATAGGATGAGGTTTTATGGATTTGGCCATTTTATTTCTTTTGTGGGTACCGTTGTCGTTTATGGGCGTTCTCTGGCAGTGTCTCTGTTGTTTTCATAATATTCATATTGATATTGGAATTATATTGTATGGACCCAAATTAGGAAATACAGTATATTGTGATATAAGTTTTGGCAATATGCCATATTCTCCAACCGTAGACTACCATTAGTGTTGGCAACATGTGACCAAATCTCTCAGGATGCATTTTAATGCAGGGTCTGAACTAGACGTCCACATGTGGCCACATTCTTTTAGCAGTGTAATCACAGTGTATCTGGTGTCATATTAAAGTGCAAAACATCTAATGGGAGCCATGATAACTGACAACATCTCGGTGATGTTTAGTGCACTGCTGTTCTCCCATGAGTTTTGAGCTCAAAAGTTGAGCATAGATTTTAATGTCAAGTCTAAATAGGGCCTTGGATGCCAGGCTACCCAATGATGACCAGAATGGAGATGGTGTGTGAAATCTTCCTGTTTTGGTTTTCACCTTTTTCTTTGGTTTAGTTGCTATCATGTACTTTTTGAGTACCAACTTGATGAGTTTTCACTTGGACTAAGCTGATTCCAAATGTTTATATAAAAACACTCCATACTACTGACTGGTTAGAGAGATTATTTATCTGTAAGCGCACAGCAAGTGCCTCTAAAACGCTGTTGAACTCCTGCACACTTTAGCACCGTGCCTTTTTCTTGGTAGAGCGAGTTGATTTGTAAATCCACATGCAAGGTTTACAAATCTGTTGGCCGGATTGCCAAACAATAGGTGCAAGTTTCACAGATAGTTTTGACTGTGGAAAACAAAACTGAGACCTGAGTTGAGCAGTTCCATAGGAGACATATTACTCATGACTTTGAACATATGCAAGACAGGTGGTGGCATCAGAGTTGATACGTAAATAAAATTGACTTGTCCCTAAAGTTGAAATTTGTCATTACTTGTCCCTATGTGTACTGCTGTGGGCAGCCTTATACATATGATTCTATGTTTCTGCCCAAAATTGATAAAAGCTTAATGAGTCTCTCCAATTATTTTTCCTGCTTCTAAAAGTGAAGCGAGTAGAGACTTATTTGCGTACCACTTTTCAGGAAGGACTTAACAGTCTAAGCCTGTCTTGCACATGCACACTTGCAAAAATACAAAATATTTCTGTGGTTTAGGAGTGGACAATTGTACGTCCCTGACAATATTTTTTAGAGATAAATGAACCCAATTGTGATTACGACTTGATGGTGAGCAGCTTGTGAATGCCCTTTTTCAATGTTTGCTAGTCTGCGCCAGTATATGACATGTGGTATTAACAGTTATGTAACTGCTTAGTCAAAGAGGAAATTAGCATTAACAGTTGAAGTTTAGGACATTTCTTTGAGGGAAAAGGTAACGTAATCAAATTACATAACAGGTTTTGGGGTGTGCCTAAACATGTAGAGCTGATCCAAAACTTTCCTACTACGTCATCGTCAACCTGAATTTACAGGTTTGACTGCTGCAGCACTTAATGTGTGTGTAGTACCTTCACTTCTTTGTACGATGTTTTCACACATTGACTGCAACCCTGAAATTTTTGGGACATGTTTCTAAACAGGCTGCACGCTTCAACACTTGCAACACCCCTGGAACATTTATGCCAGACTTTCTTGAGGAGTTTAGAAAGACAGCTTCCTATTAATAACTCTGGAAAAATTAACGTGTGATTGCAACAGGAAGGAGAGCACACCCAGCGGAACTTGTGCACGCCAAAGAGGAGAGATGACCCTGGTTTTGTAGTTCACTCTTGAAACAGGGATGTTAGGAACCCAAGCTAGGATGATGCTTATTTACAGAGTTAAGAGAACAAGTGTGCCTTGAAAATTGCCAACTGAATATTTATCCCACAGTGAACCATTTGAGTCTACCTCTAGTCCAGATCTAATCCTCATGAAGTTCTCCTGGCATTCTCTGGAATTTATGAAGGGAAAAACAGCTTTAATTAAGTTCCTGGTTATTTCCATCATGCAGTGTCTCCACACAATATCCCCAGTAGAGCATTTAGGGAATTGATGAGTTTCTGTTTTAAGCTCAAATGTTACGTTATTTGATATCGGGCGACAGCTTTGTTATAATTTGAGTAGAAGATAGAAGAGACAGAAATTAGAAGTTAGTTTATTTGGATAAAGCTTGTTTTTGCTTCCACTTCTGAGTAAATTTAGGTTTGCTATTGATTTCTATGGGACACTTCATTTGGGCTGGACCTGAATATAAACATCTTAAAATGCTGGGTAGATATTTAGTTTCAATTTTAGGGATTTCAGTGTTCTTTCTCAGATTCACCACATCATGCTTCAGTTCACTCTCTCTTCTGAATTCCATCAGTCTTTATTTTTATGTACACTGTGAAGTAT
Source organism: Hirundichthys speculiger (assembly GCA_018398805.1). Classification (NCBI taxonomy): domain Eukaryota; kingdom Metazoa; phylum Chordata; class Actinopteri; order Beloniformes; family Exocoetidae; genus Hirundichthys; species Hirundichthys speculiger. The sequence continues at coordinate 2,794,792 of JAGFBZ010000865.1, forward strand.
TGATTTGAAGGGAAAAACATCCAAGCGAAAACAAAAATGGAATCACCTTTTTCAAATCAATTTTGACACTGTGAAGATTTAACTTGCATGACTTAGAAGTATGGCCAATACTATACCTCTTAGGTGTTCTGATCTTTTTAATTACAACCACATGCAACGTGGCTGTTATTCCTGCTTTGAGACATAGTTCTTTATGCTAGAACAAAACGCAAGTATTTTATGTACAATTTTAAATAATATTTTTGAGCCATATAGATAATGTATTTTAGAAAATCTTTATTTAAGGGGGATTCTACACACAACTAAACATGACTTAGAATTATGGCCAAAGCAAGTGTAATAAATATTTCTTGTCTTTTCAAAAAATTCAAATGTCACACTCTTCTTTTTAAGATGTTGCATCATCTTGTTCTTTTAGTTTTAGTCTCCAGGTTGTGCTGCTAAATTTCACTACAGTTTATTCAGGTGGCTATAGTGGTATTCAGTTATGGGCACGTTTGATATTTACGATCAGAGATGGGGGCCGCTCCACCCTGATTGGGAGCTTTTAATCTTTTGGCACAACACGCTTGAAGATTATTTGGACAAATAAGCTTCAAATTGGGCCATGTCCAAATTGATTGATATTGGGGGTCAAATTGGAGTCAAGATCAGGCTTAAATCCTCTTAGTGTAAAGCCTTGCCTAAGAGGTCATTTACCTTGATTTTGAAATCTGAATTTCAGGCCCTAGATGTGGCATTATCACACAAACCACAGAAACAATCCAGTCTTTAAAAGTCATGCAATTGCTCTAACAGACTGGTGAATACAGGTTATCTACCTCATAAGTAAAAAGGGCTTTATTACTTTATGAACTTGACACATATTCGCATATGACCAGACCAGGCTATTTGTTTATTTTCTGAAGGTCAGTTGAGTTTAAGAACGAGGACTGGTGTTAAATTAAGCTTATTTCTGTATTACAGCTTCTCCTACTCATCTTGCCATAACTGCAGGTTTTATTTTTAGCCTGTGACCCTGCACTTAGCAGGCCAAGGGTCCTATTTCTCTAAAGTAGATGGCTGTGAGAAGATGGCTGTGGATGGAGCTTGTTACAGTAAGAATATCATTTTTTAAATTTTTATTGCTGTTTACAACAATGAAATAAATGACCCCTCTTGATGTAAAGGGGTGCAGTCGTAGCTGTTATTTAAGTGATCCATTAAAAAACAAATTTAAAAAGTAGTAGAAAAGAATACTGTCAATTTGCAATAGATAATGGAGTGACATGAAGCACTGAAAGAACGGGAGAGAACACTAAAAGAATATGCTGCACTACAAATCGTGACACAACAGTGCTGTGAGAAAGGTGTGTGCATCACTTCTCGTGTTTGTGTCAGCTTGTGTTGTAATGAAAATCTGCTCAAAGCTGCATTTTTTTGTGAGAGACCTTATGGATGGCCAGTCTGTGCATTTTACCATTACTTTTTAGTTACATACCACCACTTTTGTGGGTAATCCTTATTTTATGTAAAAAAAAAAAAAAGCTTAAAAAAACACTTACCATAATGACCATCACGTAATTAAAATGCTAAAGATGCGTGAATGGAGCTACTGATAAATAGAAGTCTGCGCTCTCCAAGTGCTTTTCTAGTTCTAACATGTATTTCTTACAGGGTTTTATGTCATTTCATGTATTATTTATAATTTATAAAAAAAAAAAATGTTCGAATTTTGGGGGGTTTGGAACGGATTAGGGCATTTACATGGAAAATGCGTCTCTACTTACAAAATTTTCAGGTTACGAAACTACTTCCAGAACCAATTAATTTCGTAAATAGAGGTACCACTGTACCTGAAGATGTATATTGTATGGTGTTGCATTAGGGTTAGTGAAGAACCAAACAATATACCATTTGCTGCACATATTAATATTAGACAGTAGTTATCAAATGACTAGTCATAATATAATAAATGTAACACTTGAAAAAAATGTTACAAAAGACCAATGGTAACTTTTCTAATTTAGAAATTACACTGACCATTTTTTTACAGCAGCTTAAAAATCATGCTAAGAGAAAAATGAACTATGTGCCAAGGTTTGATAGCAAGATGCTGAGCTGTGCATGGAATAATGTGTAACTAAAATAAAGTATTGTAGTTGAAACTATGCCATGAATGCATAAATACATAGCCCAATGCCCAACTATGAGGCAAAAGCATTTTAAATGAATGTTTCTGGCCATCGTTGGTACTTTCAGAGTAGAGGAAATATGGCATTTGATCATCAGCTTTATTTTTTATCCTCTCAGGGCATTTGTTTTTCTGTTTAATTCAAAGAAAATGTTTATAATGTTTACATTCCTCACAGAGCTATGTCCAGGTCATTGAGACTGATGCTATGAAAGCAGACTGTTGATTTAAAAGCAGACTCTTGTCATAAAACATGTACAATGTTTTAATTGACAGTCAGATATGTGAGTGGCCTCCATGCCTGCATGTAAATAAATAAATGTGGTAATGTCAGCCCCACAGCCAGGACATTTTGAAGAGCCCCTGCTTCTGAGGCCCTGGTGTTTGTTGCTGCCCTTTGGCATATAAAGTTTCAGATGAGCAGAAACATGGCTGATCATGTCAGCTAGTGGAAATTTCCACTTCTTATGCAGACATTATTTTGCAAATGTGATGAGGGTTATGAAAAAAAACTGTGCAGAGAGACAGTGTCATTGTTTCATTTTATTTTTTGGTACTTGATAAGAAAATAGATTACAGAAATTGTAAAAAGTTACACATTGGCTAAGTGATTTGGAGCAATTTATAGTGTGGGTGTTAAGGTATTTTTGCAACTTCTTTATAACCTAGTAACTATATTACTCACAAGCTGCAATAAATTACAAAAACATGACATATAATGGTCATTGTTTGCTGATATGGCATGTGTACAACTGGTTCTGTTACTATTGAGTATGTTTCTGGGAAAGATGATAGGTGCTTTATGTTTGCTTTAACCTTGGAGTCGCATTATGAACAAGTTGTGTAATGACAGAGCAAGAGGAAATGAAGGCTTCTTTGATCAGATTTGGAAATTTGAGCTGGTTCTTTGTAAGAGTGTAAATGTTTGAAAGTTTTTTGTTATTTTCAGTTCTGTTGACTGACATAGCTAAATTATTACCAACTACTTGATATTGTTCAGTAGGCGTGAAAAACATTTGTTTGCTTGTGCTCTATAAATAATTCTGTTTAACAAGATGTTATATCTAAGTAAACTGTGATGTGGAAGTTGTTTTATGGTGTACAACTACTGCAGACTGGTGTTTTACATGATGTGGGTCAGAATGAAACCATGTTGCACAAATAAGTCATGATTCATGTGGTAACTGGGAAAGACCTCTTAAGAGGTGATGCCCTCTGTTCTTACTTCATTGTCTACTATCAAGTATTCATTGTCCAGAGGTTTTGTTTATGTCTGTGGAGTGAATGTCGTCCATCATGTTTGTTGGCCAGAGTAGTGCAATAGTGAGGCTATTTCTGTAATACAGTGGCATTGCGTGTGTTTGCTGAATGAGGGAGCCATGTACTCTGAGGAAGTAATGAGTTCCCGTACAGGAAATGGTTTAGTCTGTAAAAGATTCACTTGTCAGTAAGTTTATCTGAAAGAAATTCTTCCAGACTAAACAGAAATCAGGCTTTCTCAATCAAAGTAAGAAATATAAGGATCAGTTTATATACAAACATATAAAGAGAGAGAGATTTCCATGTTTGTTGTGTGGCCTTATCCACTAAATAAGTTTTTCATCATTGCTGATAGAGAAGTTGTTTTTGATGGTGATGCCATTGGTGTACAGTTAATGTTCTACACTGCACACATTCTATTTAACATGGGCTTTTTTCTTTCTCTCACTCCCACATATATTTTTTTTTATTTTATCAAATAAATACCAAACATTGACAAAGACAAACAGACATGCAGAAATCCAAGAAAAGGACAAAATGTCACCCAAACTATTCATCATGTCTTTGTACTCTATCCAGTGTATTACAAACACAGAGATATTATATATAATATGGATGGATGAATACACTGAACAATAGTTATCTACTTGTAAAAGCCTATTTTGCGTATCTTTTTAACATCACTTCACATTTTCCCAAACCTTCCTGCTTTTTATCCCTAACAGTATCACCATTGTTGTACTCCTAATGACTGCCTAAACTGTCTCTTAAGTTTGTGTAGATCTGAGCACCAGACCAGTTTCATCCCTGTAGCTTACTGACTGGTGTATGAATCATGTGGCTGTTTTGAGCCTTATTGTGACTTATATTAGCTTCATTTTCAGATAAACGTTGGATGTTGGAGGTACGAATGCAGACCTCATAAACTGACCTTTAGGCCCCACAATAAGTGTACTGTAGTTTAAAAAAAAAAGATTATGTGAAGTGAGGTAAAAATGCTGGTCAAATGAATCATGCAGGTTCTTGGAGACATCAAGGTACCATACTGTAGTAGCAGATCTGACTGTGGTGCTAGAGCCAGCTCAGAGCTATTTCTACTTGGACACATTTTAAGAACTGGTTTCCTTTCCTCATTCACCTAGTCTTTACAGAAATACATCTTCTCCAGTGTCATTTGAATTTCTGTAAAGGACCGTAGTACACAAAGGACATATTTCACATAGTTAAATTGTTTTCCCTCAATACTAATGTGCAAACAACTTTTGACATTTGAAAAAGCTCCTTGTTATGTTATCTTGCATATCCATATGTTCACCAGTATTTGTGAACACTGGTACTCACAGGATTTATACTATTTTGAGTGGGATCCCTAACTACTGCTGTGTCATATTCAGGCATTGTGAATGCCAATTTATGCAGTGCATCAAAAAATGTTCACAACCACTTACTTCTGAGTTTTAAACATTGAAGACTGTTCAATAGTTAGTTTTTTTTCTTCTAGCTCAACAGTTGCAAATGTAGTCATTGCATTGTTTTAGTTTTTTCACAGTAATCCCCCATATCCATATCCATATAGCCCCCTCACCCCCAGAATATCGAACAAATTTCCTACTTAAAAAACAACAACAAACAAAGAACTAGTACCAAGTAAGGGGCTGGTTCTGAAGCAGCACCAGTACTGTTTTGGTGGAAAAGGCCCATGATTCTCAGAGGAGTTAGTGAAGTATTTTTATGCAACACAAACTGCCTAGACCAGGCATGTCCAACTCCAGTCCTCGAGAGCCACTGTCCTGCATGTCTTAGATGTTTCCCTGCTTCAGCACACCTGATTCAAATGAATGTGTCGTTAAGTGACTTGTGCAAGACCTTGATGACAAGCTGATGATCCATTCATTTGAATCAGGTGTGTTGTGTCAGGGAAACATCTAAGACATGCAGGACAGCTGCCCCCGAGAACTGGAGTTGAAGACCCTGGCCGAGACCATAGGGTTGAGACTGGGCAGTAACATTTTTTTTCCTGTTTTTATCATTTTGGTGAGGAACACTTTCAAGGTTAAACAACTTTTTAATCACATCTTCTACCTTTTGTCTTTTGCCCATTCTGTGCTTTGTATTACAGATATTAAGAATGTATATATTTTTTCTTACTGCATAATATATCAGCAAATAAGGAGCACAGTAAAATGTGGAGTGATGTGGCTGCTTCACCTCATTCCTCATGAATGTCATGTGTGATACGTAGTCTTAGTTATGTAATAGGGTGAGGCCATGTGAAAATGCCTGAGTGAGAGAGGCAATTTGTGTGAGAAAGAGCTAGAAATGAAAAGCAGATGTAAATCTAATCCACCCTTACTGCCCAGGAGATACTATTATTTGCCATGTCACTTCAGTCTGCAAGATCTAAAAGATTTGTTTGCATTTGTGGAAGATCAGGATTTTGTGACAAAATAAGCCTCAGCTTCAACTGTTAAAGCTTTAGTGGGCTTTGTTATACAGACTGTATAAACAAGGATCAACTGACTTGTAGGGATAATACAATTCTTCCGAGAAGTATTGCCTTGTTTTTAGTGACAGCAGTAGCAAGCACTACCACTGATTTGCATCTAAATTCTTTTAGTCATTCTGTCATTCATTATGGCCTGCATGGAAGTGTGCACACATTTGCTTCTCTCCTCCTCATTCAATGTTTCATTAAATTTGAGACCTGTCTGTATGTACTGTTCTGCCTCATTATATAATAAACTTCTGTGATTAACTGAGCGACACCCCAAAATAACTTCTGATGTATGTGGGTTGTTGACTGCCCAGGATTTCTATGATGTTCCCAAGATCCTCTTGGTAAGTGAATCTTGACACTGAAAGGAGTGAAGCCTCATGGCATAGTACAGCACTGTCATTCAGCCTAACTTGCATTGGCTATGGCAGACCTATAAAGATCAAACTCCCACAGTTCAATCACCAAGAGGCTGATTTCCTCACATGTCTGTCCTATAGAAGCTTAATCTTACACACCTGGTGAATGATTCAAATTGTCCTTGGTGTATAAATGAATGAAGCATCTGTTACTGTTTATCAGCGCTGACCTTCATTACAACTGTGCTTTGGCCAAACAGACACAGCTTGAAGCCTCGCAAGATGACTTGTCTTGTGATTGTAATACTACCCAAATCCAGAGGTGCTTTTCATCTTAATATTATGTGGTTCCTGCTGTGCCGTCTCCTTCTACAACCCAGAAATCATCTGCCATCCTTAAGTATTTGCCCATCCATGTTACAATAAGCAAGAAAGATGTGTAACCTATGTACAATTTTTTTGATCAAGTAGTGTGATATATCAGATTTGTGCTTTTCAAGAAGCACACATTTAATTGTTCCTTTAGACCAGGGGTGGGCAAATCTGGTCTTTGAGGACCAGAGTCCTGCATGTCTTAGAACAGGGGTGTCCAAACTCGGTCCTGGAGGGCCGCTGTCCTGCATGTTTTTGATGTTTCCGAGGCACAACACACCTGATTCAGTTGAACAGGTCGTCACCAGCTTGTCATTCAGGTCTGCACAAGTCTGTTAACGACCCATTCATTTGAATCAGGTGTGCTGAAGCAGGGAAACATCTAAGACATGCAGGACAGCGGCCCTCCAGGACCGAGTTTGGACACCCCTGTCTTAGAAGTTTCTTTGCTTCAGCTCACCTGAATTAAATGATCGGGTTGATGACGGTCTTGTGCAGACCTTGATGACAAGCTGATGGTGATCCATTCATTTGAATCAGGTGTGTTGTGGCAGGAAAACATCCAAGACATGCAGGACAGCAGCCCTCTAGGACTGGGGTATCCCACTCATGCTTTAAACTGATGCTAAAGGAACCAAAGATTTCTCATTTGGTAGTTTTGGCTGCTCCATCTTTGTGTTCATTTCTTGTCCTTCTTTTACATGCGTCACTGGGCAGTGGAGGAGAGGGGAAATTAAGGCGTCATGTTAGCATAATGAAGAGCACCCCAGCTGATTTAAGCCCAAGAGTGAACTCTTCAGTTGACATAGTATCACCACAACATTAAATCGATGTGCCATAATTCAAATTTTCATACATTAAGATTAATTATTTTATTTATTTATTTTTTACAGAAACCAAAAAAGTGGGCCAATGGTTTTATTGTTTTAATGTTGAGATGGGATTGCAGCGTTGTGAAAATTTGCTAAACTGCAGGTTAATTTTTACTATAAATCACAGAAATTGTAGATGCTCCTTCTTCCTTAATTGTTTTATTACTGATTTACTAAGTAGAATGGATTGTCTGTGTTTGAATGTAATATCTCCTGGAGTGTGTGCATTTGCGAAGCATGTTGCTTAAGGCTGTTGATAAGCAGGAGGAGGTTGCTGTGGCTCTGAAACTGAGACACCAATATGAGTTACAGTGGAGAAAGTCTTGAGTTTAAGTGTCTTTTATAAAAGATGCAATGAAAGGATCCAAACAAAGGATCTGAAAAACTTGCAACCTGGCAAGTCCCTCTCTCATGGGTTAGCCGTGTCATTTTTCAAAGGCCTGTGCTACTGATCAATATCTTTTCAGAATTACCTCACCACATGGGCATGCATGTCTCATGTAGTTGTTTGACAATAATTTTGTTTTAAGGTGGTTAAATTGTTAATTATAAATATATCCTCATATGCTTTATAAGTGGAAGGTTCCTGGAGTTGGGTTTAAATGGAAAAGCTTAGATTTGGGGTTAGATTTGGTGTGAACATTTTAAATTAGGCAAGAAAGTCTGTCAAAATTCTGTAATTGTAAAATATATCTAGGGTTGATTTAAAATTGCCAGTCACCATTAAAGAAGTGTCAGGCACTTGGCATCATAAGTGGTTTTTCTTTTTATGCACTGGTCATGGTATGTTGGGGCTAAAAGGAAGTCCTCATTCAGCCACTGTTGTTCTCTTTTGGTTAATTCATACAGACTAAATAGAACTGGCGCAGCATAGTTGTGTTCTTACAAACAGCAAGGTGGTGTAGCAGACTCAGCATTGTAGGTAATAGCGGTCCGTTCTACCATGCTGACTTACCATACTAACTCTGCTGCTGGTTTAGGGGTTCATTGGTAGCACATTACTTATTACTTGCACTATGGACTATTCCTCAAACTCAGGACAATTTTATCAGTCACTTTTAATCTTTTTACTTGGATTACTGCAAGGCACCTTATAATAACACTTCTGTATATAATAACACTTCTGTAACACTTCTCCCATACCCATTTAAGTTAATGTTACATATATGCTAATGTGGGCAATATTGTTGATCCTCCTTGTAATGTGTACTATTTAATGTGTATTATGTGTAATGTGTATTATTGTGTGGGCTACTCGACACCGTAATTTCCTTCGGGATTAATGGAGTTACTCTACTCTACTGTACTCTACATTGGTACTAACCCCCTTAATTGCTGTTTCTATAAAATAATTCAGTTATAGCTATACCAAATCTCCCCAATAGCAACCATACCTACGAAGACAGGTCAGAGATATTAAAACATCATCCAGAATCTGCTCAGTTTAATATCATTAATGTTTAATGAAAAAACTTTAACTCCACAAGCTCCATCCATAATCTATTGAAGGCTAGTGTTGGCTATTAAACCAAAGTTGTCTGAAATCACTAGAACTGTATTCCCGTGGCTTTGGTCAACTATTCTCTCTCCTCATTGTAGCTGTTAGATGATGTTTGCACAGTGGCTCCATGAACTTGTTTGTTAAATACCTTCTCGTCTCCCATTAAATGTCTGTAATATACTAGCTCCACCCCTTAACTAAGTTATTTGTTTTATCAAATAATCAATCATAAAATCTGGGTGACATCCTCAGCAAACATTATAAACTCTTGGACATGATGATGTTATCTTTTGATCTGGTTTGTTGGAGCCTTATGTCAGTGTTATTTATCTTAAGTGCATATGTGAAGGGTTCAGTTTGCTCAGCACTAATGGTAAAGGTAAAGTAATGATTATTCAAGCCTGGGGGGAAATTGACCTTACACCCATTTTCCTCTTCCTCATACCCATCAGTTTTCAAACTAAACTTAACCAGTGATATGAAATGACAGTTGGACACCAAAAGACTTGTTGGAACGAGAACTTAAAGTACCTTCATGTTGTCATAACTCTCTGATATCCCGGGCCAGGTGTAAGGACATACCCTGCTAGAAAGTGGTGAGCACATCGTAAACTGTAATCCTGCCCCTACTACTTTTTTTTTTTTTTTTTTTTTTAAACAGGGCAGTCCAATATCCCTAGATCGGGATCCCAATCTTTACTGTTGATACTTAGGTGGTGTTGTGTTTTAAAGATGCTGAAGGGATGGCTCTGTCATAAACAGAGTTTAGATTGTTGAGGGGTAAGTTTATGATTATCTTCAACAGAGGATTCTTAATGACCTCAGAAGAAGCTACAGAACTTTTCACCAGAGGAGTGTGGTGAAATGAAGCTGTTTGAGGAGGAAAGGGGAGGGGAGGACCACAGGATAGCTTCCCAAAAGAAGCAACAGTTATTCTCGTCTTCCCGTCCTCCTCTTCCTCTTCTATGAGTTGGAATGGACGCTTCTTGTCATGTTCATTTAGTATGATATCTAAGAGAACTTTATCGGTAAATCTTTGTTGGTGTGCTCTAGCTCCATAACAAGTTTTGCAATTATTTTTTTCTTCTGGTATACTCTGATAAAATTAGTAGATGAATATCTGTAACATATGTAAGCTTTATAAACGCTTTTCTTTTGAATAAACAAATTTTATGTTAGCCTTGTAGCTCTGTACAGGAGGATGCTCTTGCTGCATAATACTTATTATAGGATATAAATGAGCAATTAACATATACTATGTTGTCACTGTAATTTGTGTTCCTCATACACATTACCCTGCTGTTTGTTGATTCTGAGGTTAGGGCATTTGACCAGTTTAAACAAACATTTAAACAGAGGGGTTTTCCATGACTTAATTACTTCTGCACAGATATTTGTTGAGTTATCAGAGGGTGGAGTTGAATGTACTTTCTTCCAAAGATTTTAGGTTTTTCTCTTTTTTCCTTTAGCACCCATTAAAAGTATATCTTCAATGACACATTTCCTGTCATTGCAAGGTTACATTTATGTAACTATTACTGTTGATAATTAATACGATGTCAACTATCTATCCAAAATAATCACAATGGTAGGGTAATTATTTAAACCTCTTATTTAACCAGACAAAATTCATTGAGATCAAATATTTCTCTCAAGAAAGTCATGTACAAAATGTCAACAGTATATGACAATTACAATCACACATGTGTAAAATAACCATGAATGTACTAGTCAGTCAAAACGTGAGTATCTTAAAGAATCAACTTTTAAATTCTCAAAAGTTACTTGAAGTTCATTTAATGAAATCAAATTCTTCAGTGTCAAGCAATCCTGAAGGTGATTCCATGTAAACGGGGTCCACTCATGTGAACTCTCCAATCCAACTATCTACAAACTAAGATGGTTGGGAGATTCAGTGACTTAAATGGTGTGTTATTGGATTGCTTTACTTTTAGAAAAGTCTACCTAACAGAATTGATATAATATACACTCAGGCAGTGTAATGTCTCCTTCAAACTCCTGTACCAGAGGCCTGGGAGCCTGAGGTTTCTGCGCAGGATCTTAGCTGTTCCCAGTATTGCACTATTCTGGACAGAGATCTCAGATGTTGTTGCTGGAGCCATCAACCCAGCTTAGGGGTTACAGCCCCCAACTGCCCCAATCACTGTTGACACCGCTGTTGCCTTTTACACTCCACTTCTTTTATTGCGTTATTGCCAATCCCCTTCTGTGCTTTGCTCATATATTGATCCATGTGCCTATTCATCTAAGCTGCTCTGTATTGTGTGGTGCTGAGGCAAGTTATAGGTTGGTAGTTAGATGGTATTGTTCCCTTCTGGGGGGGTCCTTCATGATGAGGACTGTCCGACCTTGGGTTAGCCACCCTGGGTGGGTCCCCGACCTCAGCCCTGGGGGTGTCTGCTGCCACCTTTCTGCCCTGTCATTGAGAGTAGACCTTGGATGGATTGATGGAGAAGATCTTATTGATTCCTATGGTCTCTACTTGTCTTGAAGTGGGTGGACAGGGCTGTGAGCCTTTGTTTGGCAGTTTCCAGTGTCTCAGCTGTGGACAGTTTGCTGTAATTGCTGGGCAACTGTTTCTATATGTACACCTTTCTGTGTCTCTGATATGGCCAGCTTCTCTCCATGTTTGATTGATCCATGATTCATGTCTCTAGCCTTCTTTTTTATGGAAGTTGTTCTTGCTCCTTCTGGCTACTATTGTTCATCTGGTTGGCAAGCATCTCAAGGACTACTGTTGCTATAACCGATTGGTCTCTGTGATGGTGTTGGTAGGGACAGTTCGTAGTTCATATCGTTCCAGTAGAGATTCTGATGATACTTTGTTTATAAATATATACACGTCCATATACCCACTCATGGTTTCATGTTTTTAACTAAAAAAGAAACAAGTTTTTCTGACCTAAATACATTTCTCCTCAACTGAAACTATGTTTCTTTATTATTAGTATCATGTAGTATGCAAGTGCACTGTTGACCCATGTCCTATTTTGTTCTGTTTTGGGGTTTTTTTTTGTATGTTTTTCTTGACAGATGTACTGAAATGCAATTTCGTTGTGCTGGAACGCTGACTCAATGAGAGTAAAGGTTAATCTGATTTTATCTTAAAGGCTAATTAATAAAAAACATGAAAGCAGAATAAAGTTAGAAGTGGGACTAGGTTTTCTTTTAAGTAATTTATTGCAGATTCTTTAATAGCCCATGGTTGGTCAAAGTTTGAAAATACTCATGTCATGTATGTCCATTATGGCTCTCTTTCTCCATGTAGAATATCCATGACCTCCGATTTCCAACACTACAATTTCAGGATGCCAAATATAGGGTTCCAGAACCTTCCCCTTAATATCTACATTGTGGTGTTTGGGACAGCCATCTTTGTCTTCATCCTCAGCCTCCTCTTCTGCTGCTACCTAATAAGGTAAGAGCCATGCTCCTTTCACCTTGGATCAGATTCAGGATTGTGCGTAATGTTGGTTTCTGGCAAAAAGTGTCATACAGTGGTTTCTTTTTCTTTGTTTTTTTCTTTGTTTCTTTAAGATATTGAGATCATTAGTAGCTGTTATCAGAAAGTGAAAAGATGGGAAATTGGGCAGAAAGAAGGGGGGTGACATGCTCCAAAAAGCCATAGGCTCGGACTCAAAACCCTGTGAAGAAAACAAACACATTTTTAATCTTGAGCACTTCTCATTATGCAACTAGTGAACCTAAGAAGCCCAAAATACTGCAAAACATATTAATATATTTACAAAAAGAAGAAATGTACAATAAATCTGTGGGTTATTCCATTTTTTTTTTTTGCCCTGCAAATTCATTCTATCCAGCCATAATCTATCCATGTGTTCATCCATTAACTTAAGCCAATTTGGGAGATGGACCCAGACTTCCATCTCCCCTGCCACCTCCTCTAAGTCTTCTGGGGGAATTCCAAGGCATTCCAAAGCCAGCCAAGAGATGTAATCTCTCCAGTTTGTCCTGGTTCTGCCCCAGGGCCTCCGCCTGGGTGGACATTCCCCCAGAATGTCTCCCTAGGGATTGTCAAGGATACATACAAACCAGATGCCCAAACTCCCTAGACTGGCTCTTCTCAAGATCAAGGAGCTGCGACTGTACTCCGAGTACCCCCCCGAATGCACACATATCAAATTTAAAAGCAAATTCCAATAGCTGTCATCCAATTTTTGTATATTTATCCCACAGACTATACATTCACATTTCAATGTAGAGTTGACACAGTGATTTCGTAATCCATTGTACTTTGATCAGAAAAAAATGTTCTGTGAAGCTTAACCTCGAGATCAAAAAGAGCTTCAACACTGTCTGGGATGTACACTGTATTGCCAAAAGTATTTGCTCACCCATCCAAATTACTGGAATCAGGGTGTTCCAGTCACTTCCATGGCCACAGGTGTATAAAATTAAGCACCTAGACATGCAGACTGTTTCTACAAAGGTTTGTGAAAGAAAGGGTCGCTCTCAGGAGCTCAGTGAATTCCAGCGTGGAACTGTGATAGGATGGGATAGGACCTGTGCAACAAATCCAGTTGTGAAATTTCCTCTCTCCTAAATATTCCACCATCATCTGCCAGCAGTATTATAAGGAAATGGAAGTGTCTGGGAAAGACAGCAACTCAGCCACGAAGTGGTAGGACACGTAAACTGATGAAGCGGGGTCAGAGGATGCTGAAGCGCATAGTGCAAAGAGGTCGCCAGCTTTCTGCAGAGTCAGTCACTTCAGACCTCCAAACTTGATGTGGCTTTCAGATTAGCTCAACAACAGTGAAGAGAGCTTCATGAATGGGTTTCCATGGTTGAGCAGCTGCATCCAAAACCATATATCACCAAGTGCAATGCAAAGCGTCAGATGCAGCGGTGGAAAGCACACCGCCACTGGACTCTAGAGCAGTGGAGGAACGTTCTCTGGAGTGACAAATCACGTTTCTCCATCTGGCAATTTGATAGGAAGTTGCCACAAGAACGAACGGTACTTGTCTGACTGCATTGTGCCAAGTGTAAAGTTTGGTGGAGGGGGGATTATGGTGTGGGGTTGTTTTTCAGGAGCTGGGTTTGACCCCTTAGTTCCAGTGAAAGGAACTCTGAATGCTTCAGCAGACCAAGACATTTTGGACAATTCCATGCTCCCAACATTGTGGGAACAGTTTGGAGCTGGCCCCTTTCTCTTCCAACATGACTGTGCACCAGCGAACAAAGCAAGGTCCATAAAGACATGGATGGCAGAGTCTGGTGTGGATGAACTTGACTGGCCTGTACAGAGTCATGACATCAACCCCATAGAACACCTTTATTTTTTAATTAGAGCAGAGACTGAGAGCCAGGCCTTCTCAGCCAACATCTATGTGTGACTTCACAAATGTGCTTCTGGAAGAATGGTCAAAAATCCCCATGAACACACTCCTAAACCTTGTGGACAGCCTTCCCAGAAGAGTTGAAGCTGTTCTAGCTGCAAAGGGTAGACCCACGTCATATTGATTAGGAATGGGATGAACTAAAGCTCATATGTGAGTCAAGGCAGGTGAGCGAATACTTTTGGCAATATAGTGTATCTTTACAAGCAATCCTTCAGCACTGTTGCCCTTTGTTGACTTGTAAGAACTGAATGTTTATTTTCCGAGACCTTCATAATGCAGCTGCCCTGCAGCTGCAGGTCTCTTGGGCTCATGAAGTGTTTGCACACAAGTGCTCCTGCACCATTGCCCTGTAGCTTTATTCACATTTGTGCATAAATAGGATCCATTAACAAGTGCATATGTGATGGTTTGTTTGCTAAGGGGAACTTAACGTCTTTTCAATGTCAGTCAGAGCTAGACTTATTTTACCCTGAATATGTTATGTATCTGTGCTAAAGGGGTGCATGAAACACCTTACAAAGATGTAGTTTAAAGCAAACATACTGTATGACACTTGTCACAGCAGCTTTGTGCTGAGGCCGAATGAAAATGTATCCTCTTCTTCCTCTTTATAAATGGATGTTTCTGTATTTGCTTTTACAATTCGACAGAATGTTTCAACAGCACAGTTTGGAGAAGGCAACTCTGATACTACAATTGGTGACTTAATTATCTAAATAGAGAAGAGAAATATGAAATTATGCTAAGATCCAAAGTTGTTACATTAAATTATTATCATGGCACTTGGCGTCAAAGAAACTAGTTATGATTTTTTTTTCCCCACTTAAGGTCAGCTAAGCTCCCTATTATTGCACCATTTTCTTTCATTAAAAGTACCTCATGATAGTCATCAAACCTCCAGTTGGATATTTAAATTTTCTTTTAACTCTTTATATTGATCTTGTGAAAGCTTTTTTTTCTTTATGTTGCAATAACTCTTCAGTATAATCCTTTCTTTCTAAACATAAAGGAACACATAGAGGTAGTTACCAGTCAGTCCCTTACCCCTCTTTATACCTTCAAAGGTGTAATCAGATTATATTGGCTGCTGTTACTTCAGGGGTTTTCTCCAGGCAGCAATAAAATGACCAAGAATAATGCCCTGCATTGTTTTATCTAAGACAGTGAGAAGCAGCAGTTTCCCCTAAAAATGTCCCCTCGCCATGCTGTCATATCCTATCTTGCAGGGCACATGGTAAGTAAAATATTAATGTTCCCTTATATCCTCATTTACCTATAAATAATATTTTCTGGGAATACTTTATAGAATATTTTATGACTTTGATGCAGTACCATGATTCAGTCCAGATTGTGAGTTAGTCACTAAGGTAAAAAGAGCAGTTTTGCTCCTTAAAAAGCTTCTAAAGATGCAGTCTCCCAAAGGACTAGTCCTAAAAATATAATATATGTGAAATATTGCATATAATAGATATTATATTGGATTGAATGAATTATAGCTGCAGTTTTTGCAGAGCAAATTCTCCCACCAGATTAGTCTCAACAGCCACCATGAAAGTGAAATCCTGTAGTCTCTGCACTGTAAAGGGTCATTGCTCTCGCTTTCATTGACAGAGGAATGAAGTGCCCAGAGTTAGAGTTGGCATGTGACATTCCAGGAGAGACAGATTGACACACATATTTTGACACAAGGCAGACTCTCGCAGAAATACTCAACCACCTCTCTCAGTGAGTCTCCAGTCTATACACACATGTGTAAAATATGCAGTATGGTTTGCACAGTCAGTGAACACATTTCTTGAGTACTTAAACCAAAAGGTTAATGGATGTGTAAAAGTGAAGAAATGTGTTTAGAAGTTAGTCCCTAATGCAGTTTCTAACATTCAACAAGTTCTTGTGACTGTTAAAATTATACGCCACAAGTTGGATGAAACATTTTTCTTCATTTGCAGTCACTATCAGCTGCAGTGAAAACAGAAAAGTATAGATAATGAATTAGACTCCAGTTATTCATATTATAGCCAGTAATTCTCCCTGCCTACTTTCACTTTACGGCCTTTGAACAACCTCCCATCCATCACCCATGATCCACTGAGCCACTGATCCATGACAATGTCCTCCACCCTTGGGAGTCCCTGCACCTTTACCTGCTGACCTCTTTCAAAATGTCAGTTTTTCTCCTAGACTGTGCTGCTTGTTTTACAGATCCCTCTCACTCAGCTGCGAGAGGTTAAGGTTACTAGTAATGGAGGTAAATCTTACAAACCTATGAATTTCCTGTCTCTCTTGCTCTGTTTTTCCCCTCCCTGTTTCTACACATTTTTTTCAGTTCATAGATTCTCCTTTTATTAAGTGCTTGTGTTCTTTTTTTGTTCACTGAGATGTTTGTTAACTTGTTACTGTCCATACTTTCCTTTTAACTTGGAGCTGTGCAAACCTTCATAGAGTGCCTCCTCAGCCTGAAGTTTTTAGATGTCTTATCAAATGTATTTTCGTTTACTCTTTAACTTGATGTTTTACGTAGAGTTCAGTATTTAAAAAGCAACCAAGGCTTAAGGTCTTTTGAGGATGTCTGTTAAAATGTAATTTGGCCCACTTTTGCATTCGTAAGCAAAGCAAATATTTAAGTTGCATAAGCCATGTTCTTAATCTCTATTTTGGATAAATGAATATTGGTTTTGTCAATAGATGTTTTATTGTTTGTTTTATTTGTACTCAACCCAGATATGTTTTATTACATGAACATGCACAACTCTTACTTGTTTGGCTGTCTCTCTGAGTTTAAACGTGACGTGTTATGTGGATGGATTATTACTTTTTTAAATCATACGTGATTACTTCCATGTTCGGCATTTTTCTTTACATTTCCAGGATATATGGATATTTATAAATGTTATTGTCAGTTGAGGATCACTCAATAATCATAAAGATGCTCTGTCTTTACGTTTCTCCAGGTTACGGCACCAGGCGCACAAAGAACTATATGCATACAAACAAGTAAGAGAACGCACACTGACACACAGCCATGCAAGCGACTTTCAGATATTTTTGATAAAGTATATGCCACTTCACACCTCATACGTACATGTAGCTGTTCGCAATGAATTAAACCGACAATTCAATTGACAGTTAGAGTTGCTGGATTTAGTTCATTTAGAGCTGTTTACTAGTTTTTGTCACCCACATGTTTACATGTTTGCTTATAAAACATCTGATTTGCTCTTTAGCTGAAGCATAGCAAGTGATGACTCAGCTGGAAAATCATGTTCGCAGTTGGAGTGTTTCTTGCAAAGCTCTGTAAATGGATGCATGCACATTAGGGCTGAAAGATTAATCGATTTTTATCCTAATCACAATTTTTAACTAATACGGTTTGCAAATCGCAGAAGTAGCAATTATTAGTGCAGCTCAAAACTGATTATTTTCCAGAGGCAACACATCAAACATATTCCCCACATCTGTAAAAGCACCATAGGCAACACTACAATGAATATAAATCAAAAAAGGCATACAGAAGATATGCTGAATTTGTCCCACAATTAATATTTTAGGGTCATTTTGAAAGTATTATATCATGAATAATGAACTGAAGCTTGACTTTCAAGCATTATATCAAATGGTAATTGCAACATCTGCAGAAATATCGCAATTATATATTTTCCCGAAACGGTTCAGCCCTAATGTACATGACTGTAGGGTTCTTATATTCTGAAAAACCACCACGGAAGAAAAGACACCAGAGTTAATCAGACGCACACACAAACGGTCTCCCTGGCAGGGTAGATTTTACAATGAAATTTACCTCTTTAATTTGTCTCTTCATTGTTTTCTTCTTCTTTGTTCTTTCAAGAACAAAGAAAAAGAAGTGCAGTTGCCTTGATATAAACCTTTGAGAGTTGCAATGACCTGGATGACTGAGAGTTGCCTGCAGCATATATCTCCCTGTTTAAATTATCACCTGCCAGCTAAAAACATCACTGCATTTAACTCTGTCAGTTATGTAAGACTGTTGAGCTTATTAAGTTTGTCACTCACACACACACACACACACCTATACTCACACACATTTTTATGTGAACAAATTCACTGGAAACCAGCAGCTTTATTACTCATCCTGACTGACTTTTCAACATTCACATCACTAAGTATTTAACTGTATTTCTGCATGATCTTTTTTTTTCTTTTTTTAGTCATAACGTACATAGTGATTTTTTTTTTTTCCTTTTCAACTCATTACTTATTATGCCTTTCAGGTCATTCAGAAGGAAAAAGTCAAAGAGTTAAATTTGCATGAGGTAAGTGCTCATTTTCTTGGACACTTTAATAAAAACAAAAATGTGCTGTTTCTGTTGTCATCAGAACTTTTTTTTTTTTTTTTTTTTTTTAAAGTTCAGCCTGACAAGTACAAACTGTACCATATGAGCAGGACATTTGAAGCTTCTTAGTCACATACTTCTGACGTCTAACAATGGTTCAGTCATATTGTACTATCCAAGTTTCCATTTACATGGAAGCCTTGGAAATCCGCAACGTAATAGGCCTTGAATTGATTTAGAATAAAGCAAACTCCAGTTTACAGGTTTAAAGTGCAAACCCCAGTTAGGCAATATGCATGCACTCTGTCTGAACATCCTATGATGTATGGTGGTAGGTACAACAGCTGTGCAGTTGTATTGTATCTGCCTGCCTGGCTTTTTTGAGGTTTCTCTCTATTTTTCGCAGCATTATCATCTCACAATCACTGCACACATGACTCATTGTCATGACTGTCTTGTGGTTAATTCATGAGTCTCCTCCCTAGCATCATTACATAATACTGCATGTGAGATCAGCTTGGAAAATTACTAGGAGTGTGCGAAGCAGCAGAACTGAGTTTGCAGTTGGGTAATGGTAGCTTGCAGCCAAGGGCGCCACCCCTGTAACACGGTGGTGCAAATGAAATGTTAAGAATAGCATGTTCATATGTGTTTTGGCACAGGACTGAACAAAGTTTCTCATCATCATTGTGGGAGTTTCAGTGTCCCACTGGGCTCCAGGCATTTATTGTTTGTGTTAATAGAAACAGAAGAAACATCACAAAGTGTCATGTGAGTGAAGACTGTGACAAAATAGCAAAGTTTTATGTGTTTAAGGGCCGCACACAAAAGTCTGAGAGGATGACCCAGTTTTGAATTCATGGGATCCCTCTGGAGCGATAAGAGTAGACTCCGTTGTTTCAGTGTTTTTTTGGAATGTATAAACAAGAAATGCTGTGATATCAGTTTACAGGGCTAGACATGCTCAAGTTTTTTTTTTTTTTTTTGTGTAACCTAACCTGGTCTCTTAAAATACTGCTCCTCTCGGGTGAGTTTGACTCTGTCTCAGGTTAGCTGATATACAGTATGTTGAGTATTTAAAAAAAAAAGGGGGGGGGGGTGTAAACAATTGCAGAAAGTCATGGTTTCCTATGTCCCTTATCTTCAGAGAAACACCACTTTGTCTTCTCTTCTGGTTTTAAAACATATTTTCATCATGATAAGTATAAAAGTTGGATCAGATGGATGGAAAGAGAAGTCCATGCTTACTTGATGACACCGAATTGCATCCAAGGTCATTTTCACACATCGTAGAAAAGTGAATTGTTGTGGGATGTTGTCCAGTGTTCCCCCTTCTTTCATGAGTTTTCACTTCCTCACAGTGATGTCACCCCATGCCCTGCAGTCTCATTAGCTTTAGCTGTAATGGGTAGACTGCTGCAGACATTTGGCAAACTAGACATCTGTCAGCCATCAGTAATGGCTCACTGAAGAATCAGTTGTTATTATGCATCTAGAAAGTTATTTGCACACAATAATTGGGTGCCTCCTGACCAGTGTACGAGCTCTGTATATTAGGCATGCCATTTTTGAGAAGAAATCTAGGAAATAGGAAACGGCCTAAGTCATTATAAGAAGCAAAAAGTATTTCTGAGTCTACCTAGTCTTAAGTCACAATTGTTTAAAAAGTGTGTGGTGACAGGCAAAGTCCTCTCTATGGTGTTCAGTTCAGGTGACCTATTGATCTCAATTTACACTTTGTTTTTTTAATGTCTGTTCTACTTTTTTCTTATTCACTGCATTCCTTAATTATTCGGGGCCCTCTGCCCCTTGGTTATTTCATTCTTTGCAGTTATTAGTTTCATCTCACTTTGCTACTTGGATAATTTTTGATCAGGATTTTTTCTATTTGCTTTTTCCAACTTGACTTCTGTGGGACTTTGAGGAGCATTTTTATTGCATGCTTCATGCGTTACACAAATGCTATACTAGTGAAGTTCTTGTTCTGTAGTTGAGTCATTTTATATGTGGAATTTTAACTGGAACTTAAAGAAATAGTGCCCTGTTGGAGGAAAAAATGAACAAAAAAATTGGTTTTGTCATTTGGCCAGGGGTTTCAGGGCTCAACTCAGAGCTTGATACTACAGTCAAGTCCCTGAGGAGGGGAGGGGGGGGGGGGGGGGGGGGGGGCAAGAATGATGTATTCACCAGTAAAAAGAAAAATTCAGATATTGTAACAGAGGGACAGTTCTTTGTCCAAAACTTCTTCAGAGGGAAAGTGCTGGAGAAGAGCCCCCATACTGTTCTTTTCACCCACAGTTGTCCATCCACCCTTGAAAAAGAAAAAAAAAAAAAAGCGCACACACACAACTGAAAAAAAAAGAAAAAAGGAAATCTATGCAGCAAAAGAAGTAATTGTTGCAGGGTTAGACAGCCAAAATGAAAGTCCCAAATTAAAACATTCAGCCATGAAAGAGCCACCCCCTGAGGGAAGAAGTTTTGTGACGGGAATGCTGAGTGAGCTAACAATTTTTTTTTTCTCCCCCGAGTTCTTGCTGTGTGAGGCTCCTCTGAACTGCTGTATTGGTTATTGCTAACTATTGGAGCAGTTAGGTCCAGTCATTCACTTCAGTACATTTTACAGACATTAGTTTCCCACTTCTGCCTTGACAGGAGCCACTTGTGAGGTTACAAGTTTACAAGATTAGTTACAAGATTAGCTCTCATTTTTCCTACTGGAATACCACCTGTTAAATGTTTTAACAGGCAAATTATTTCCCATGTCTTTTCACATAATACACCTTTGGTGTAATTCCACTGTTGGAGCACTGTTATTATTGGGGGGGGGGGGGGGGGGGGGGGGGGGGGGGGGGTGACCCAGGGGTTAACTGTCGCCAACTCATTAGTCTGTTGGTGGACAGGCTTCGGCCTTCTGGTTCCAAATGCCAACCTGTCTGTGGACAAAACAGTGTGTGTGTGTGGTGCCTGTGTGTGTGCGTGTGTCTACATGGTGAAGTTTTACACTCAGTGCAAAGTATAGAAGATACTCCATGGATGTGTGTGTGAATGTGGCTTGCATTGTAATGCACTTTGACTTTTCAACTAGACGTGCTAATACAATACATTTACATAAGAATGCTTTTATTTAGATCGTCTTTGCTCCCGAAAACTATAGAAAGGTCAGGGACACAAACTACAGAATTGGAAAGTGGGCTGATTTGAATGTGTTCCATTTTCTGCAAGTCAGCTATTCAGTGTTCGGCTTTACATGGAATCACCCAAGATCTGGCGCAGGCCCTACATGGCTGTATGCGGCTATATGTCTGTGCTACTTGGTACAGTTTGTGGTTTTTGGATATTAATTTATTGCAACCACACCATGGGCAGGCCTGGGCGCTCTTGCCTTGTCAATGAGAGAGCAGGGAGAGAAAAATGTGGGCCCTGTCAAATGATAACTGAATACAGAGCCAGTCTTTTAGAAAGTGAGTATAAGTACCAGGTGATCAAGTGACAGAGATCAAGAGCACTATCTCCAGTGATATCAGTGTTAACGCCAGACATTTGTTGTAAAGAAGAGGCCAAGTTTAAGCAGTATACTGTCTTGGTTTGCCATCTGATCTATTGCAGGCCTCTGTGGTTCTGTGCTTGATGAAAAAATGCTGCTGAAATGATTTTACTCTCTGAGTTTATGGTCTTCCACATTGACATCTGACAACTGCATAGAGTAGAATTATGGCTTCTTTGGGGAGAAAGACATCGACTGTTACTCTATCTTGTCAAAATGGATGGTTGAGTCCTATTTTGCTTCTGCTCCTATTAAGCTATCATGTTCTGGTGGTTGTGGATTGAAGATGCTGTATGAGTCATTCTTCAGCCATATCAATGCCCCCTTTGAGTTTGGGCCCTCTCATTCATATCCACTATTGCCACGTATACAAACACAACAAACAAAGAAATACAACAACCATTTCAAAACCTTTCATGTTCATTTTTTCATTCTGTTTTTTTGGTTAACACTCCTAACATTCCTGCAATGGAGACATTGTGACTGAAAGGACCGTGGAGGAGGTCGACCCTGTTACAGTTCCAGCCTCCTGGATGCCTGCCTTTTTATTCTCGTAGTCCAGTTAAAGATCCTAAATTCAGAAACTTTTTGTAAAAAAAAAAAAAAGTGTGATGTACCACAGCTTTAGGCTACTCTGCCAAGTCGTCCCTTCGTGTTGTAATAGCTTACTGTCATATTCCCTGGAAAGAACTAACTTACTGGAAAGTAACTAGAGTTATATGAGGACATGTTTTGCCTTCAGCGCACTAAGTGTAAACATAATTTTTCCTGGTAATGGGAAAGTAAAAAAAAAAAAACACATCCGTATGCTGGTTTTTGGTTATTGTCACACATGTTGAAAGTGTGTACATTTGAAACAATGGCATACAAATAGAAGCTGTCCATAGAAATTCTTCAGTGACCCATATTAGAACAAAATTCATGGAAATATGACGGAAGTTAGAAAGTCAAAGATTTGAGTTAAACGTTGTGTATTAGTCAGTCTCTTCATGACCATAGTTAAGGTTTTAAGGCTGCTTCAACTTCCTAACAATGTCAGCTTTTCTGTTAAGTAAGGGAGAAACTGCCAAAAAAATAGCCACTGTGTTATATAGCAGGACATAGTTGGTCAGTTGTTGTCAGAATAGTTGCCTATTCTGGTCTTTTTTTTTTTCTCTCCTTTTTTTCCCCTCTACATTTTTCTTTTTCCCAAGGAAACCAGAGCTTTGCTCTGTGAGTGGTTTGTTTCCAGTCCACTGGCACAAAATTTAGATGAGGTCTGAAGGAACCAACACCACAGAATAACCGAAATGTTCAAAGCTGCTGCATGGATGTTTGTAGACATTATTTCTCAACTAAATCTCGTCTCTCCCTCAGATATGTGCGGTGTGCTTGGAGGAGTTCAAACAGAAAGATGAGCTGGGGATTTGTCCATGCAAGCATGCCTTTCATAGGAAGTAAGTATCAGCTTTTGTTGATGTATACATGCCTGTGCAAACACAAATACTCATACAAAGTCAGGATCACACAAAACGGTTCAGGTTTCCTTAACATAGTAAACTTTCTTTCATTCAAAGTGAGTACATGTTGAAAATGAAGAGGGGGGGAAATACGGCTGAAAAATCTCCATGTTTAAAACTAAAAACAAGTGTGCTTGAAGCGGGAAACAGCACAGTAGATGATGGATTGCTTGAGCCAACTTTGTCCCACACCTCCCCCCGTGCCTGACCATTTCAGCTGAGTTGTTTACAGCAAGACACCTCTCTTGACCTAGTTTTTTTTTTTTCCTTTTTTTTTTTTTGCTCCAGTTGCTGTAGGGGTGGTGACCAGTCACGGCATATAGTATGTTTGCAAGCAGAGTCATGGTGTTTTGAAGAGAAAAAAAAAGAAGATCAGAACGTATTTGCTGCAGGAAGAATCTAGAAACTGCACTATAACTAACTTTAATCTGAGCAGACAAATGTACCTGGATGTTGCTAAGATTAAAAAAACGGATGAATCAAGAAAAAAATTTGTCTTAGCGATGTGCCTCAACCAGAAAAGGAAAATGGGACCTTGGATGAACAATTTTTCTTATTCATACAAATAATCAATTGATCTTTCAAACCAAAATAAGAAGCGGTAATATGAGCAGCATGACTTCATGGCGGTGAACTGAGTTTTTGGTCACTTGTCTTTAGGAAGCACTCAATCAAATATAAAGTCATCATAGCTATACATGTAAGATGCTAGAATATTGGCTTAACAACAGGCTTCAAAGCATGTTTATCACTCATCACCACGCTATAAATATGGCCAGGAAATTCCTCTTACAATTCCAGGGATGCTCTCTTGACAGTGATTAAAACACCGTCTGAGGCCAGAGTTAGAGCTCATGTCTCGTGGTGGAACATTGTTTTGTCATACTTTTCTTTTTAAACTTTTGTTTTACTTATCTTGTTTCATTTTGTTTAGGCAACAGGATGAGTTGTTAGGTTTACAGTTTGACCCAGGAGACTGGCTGTTTCTCAGGAATTTGAAGTTGTCATGGAAATTTGAGTCTTTCACACAGTTGCTGTAGTGGACATTTTTACATGCAAGTATTAGTCTTCCACGGTCATACTATCTGTCTCTGATCTGTTTACCACTGATCAGAGTGAGGGATGATACCCGACTGACCCAGTTTTTTTTTTTTTTTTTTTTTTTTTTTTCCAGTTTTGTGGATCAATTTGAAGAATTTTATGATTTATTTTTTTTAATGTTCATGGTGGAAAGCCTGTCAAACAGTTGCTCCCTTTCACCCTTTTTTTTTTTAAAAACTGTAACTTAAACTCTTTCACAGTAAAGAAGACATGATTTGTGGGTTTTCAGCTTACTTAAAATCTGTTTAGTGGTGCCAGCCTTGGGGCTATTTTGATACAGTGCTTTGTGAAAGTATTTGGCCCCCTTGAACTTTTCAACCTTTTGCCACATTTCAAGCTTAAAACATGAAGATATAAAATTTCTTTTTTTTTTTTTTGTCAAGAACAAGTGGGACACAATTGTAAAGTGGAACGAAATTTATTGGATATTTTAGACTTTTTTTTAACAAATAAAAAACTGAAAAGTGGGGCGTACAATATTAGTCAGCCCCGTTGGGTTAATATTTTGTAGCGCCACCTTTTGCTGCAGTTACAGCTGCAAGTCTCTATGTTTGAAGCCTGAAATGTGGCAAAAGGTTGAAAAGTTCAAGGGGGCAGAATACTTTCGCAAGGCACTGTACATCTCAAAAAATAAAGAACAAGTGCTTTGCATTCAGCCTTTTCTGACCCAGCTGAGGGGGTCTTTTGGAGGGGGACTTTAAAGAGACAGGAGCTGAAATCAAGCATTGTAGATAGGAAAAAGAAGAAGAAGAAGAAAGATGCCTCAAAGAAAAACAATCCTGACCTTTGAAAATCTGGATTTTTACTTTGTTTTTTCAACATATGCCCACTTCTTTGTCTGTCTCCCAGGTGCCTCATTAAGTGGTTGGAGGTGAGGAAAGTGTGCCCGCTGTGCAACATGCCGGTCTTGCAGCTCGCCCAGCAAGCCGGCAGCACGGACCCGCCTGAGCCCGCCCAGCAACCTCTGCCTGGCATCGAGAACCTGGTGTAGCAGACTCGAAGCCTCTTTCACAGTATACAGCAGACGCACACAAAGACACATCCCAGCCCTCATGCTCTCACCTGCACAGGTACACTTCAGTATGAGTGTGTGGACAGACAGGACGACCTGGACTTCCTGTGCAGGTATTCACAAAAAAAAAAAACTAATTCTGCAGCCATCATCACCGTTCTTTTTTTTTTTTTTTTTTTGCATTGGTTCAGAAGAGGATTTCTATACATCAGCTGTGACTGATGATCAGTGGCCCTCGTGGTTTTGTTCTTCATGGACAATGAAGACAAGTTAATGTTGAAGAAGTTTCCTTCGTGACTTTTTCCACAACCAAAGCACTTTTCTGGGGACGCCAGTGAAAAGAGCAGGAGGAGGAGGAGAACATAAAAGCCAAGAAATTCACTACACTAAAATACAACTACTTTTTCTTTTTCTCTCTCTCTCTCTCTCTCTTTTTTTTAACATGCACTTTATGAAGAGTCAAACCTTAATTGCTTGTGGATCTTAGTCCCAAGATGGTGTTTTATTTTATTTTATTTTATTCTTAACTATTATTTGTTTGTACAGTGCAAATCAACATGTTTTCATTTTGAATTAGTAAAAACATGGAATTTTAGAGATTAAAAATAGAGATAAATCTCAAAGGGACATAACAAGTGTAAAGGTAGATGTCAGGATATATGGACATCGATTTGTGTACAGATACACACCATAATTAAAACTTAAAGCAACCTCGAGAAGTTTTTGTGTGACTAAATGTGAAATATTTCAATGGGTTGGGAAACATACAATACACAAATATAAGACTGCCACTACAGGCATTAGTTTAGAATTTTCTTTTTAGAAAAATCATTGAGGACCTTTCCAACAGAACATGAAAATCTAAGTTACTACTGTGATATTCTTAAAAAAAAAAAAAAAAAAAATCCAGCATTAAGGTGCATAGTCTCATGCTTTATCTCTAAACTGTTGCGCCGAACAAACTCTTGAAATCCAGAAACATTTAACTAAAACATTTGTGGTGACAGTCCTACGTTGCGTCATGTTATTTATCAAAATTACAGTGACTTTGTTCTGATGAAGGCTGAGATATTTCATAGAACAAAGCAGCTTGTCAAACTGAAATCATGGACACACATCCTTCAACAGAATGACTGATCACTCAGTTTAGAAACAAACATAAAATACGCTCCTGCATCTTTTTATTTATTTATTTATTTTTTGCGCACTTACAAGTGTAATTCTACTTGCTGAGTCTTTTTGTTTTAATCATCATTTCTGGTACCGTTGCACCAAGAGACTGACCTGGTGGGCTTGGACCTGCACCAGAACCAGAACCACTCTGTTCAGCATATCATGAGCATGTCTTTCAGTCGACGTATTTGGCAGCTTGAACTGCTCCTCCCGTACATGTATGCCCCCTGTCTCCCCCACGCAAGACTGCTGTAGTCAGTGGTCAGCAGGTTGTAATGAAACAGCATTTTCATTCATGCAGACACACACACGCACGCACACGCACACACATGGTGCAGTTTAGCTTTTCGGCTGCAGTGTTCTGGTGCTTTCGCCTCTCTGCCTCTTTCTCTACGGTGCAGGATGCTTTTGTTTTGTGCCACACATACATTAACTCTGAGCCCTGCTTTTGTGGATATGTTTTTTTTGTCTTCTCGTTAGCTGCATTTAGTAACTTCGTTGTTGCAGATTTAAAAGCTGGGCTTAAAAAAAGCTTTAGTACAGAGAGCCCTGGTGACATCGGTGGGGGAAAAAAAACCCGTAATCGGTGGCCACAGGTTACCAAGGCTTGGGAATGAGATCATTCAGTGACACATTAATGACAATGTGCTTAACTACGTGAGGTTGCAGGTTGTAATAAATCATCGCATGGTTTGTGTGTGATAATAGCCTCATGAAGCATTTTTCATCCCGTACTATAAGTACAACAAATGCTTTCTGTATTGGGTGGCCATGTATTACAATCAGTATCCGGGTTACGACTTAGGTCGGTTCCGACAAATCAGTCGTTAGTCAGATTGGTCGTATACAAAATGAATATAACTCATTGGCTGCAAGCCAGCTGCAGAGCATGTTTACTGATCTTCCGAAGCCCACAGAATATTGTATTTTATGACTATGTGAACACTGAAACCGACATAATAAAGGGTAGAGTCTCTTCTTTCCACAGGAATAAAAAGTTTGTTCCTACCATTTTCCATTCCTTCGTAATCAGCAGTAGAACTAGCCGCGCCATCTGTTTTTTTTCTCACTCACAATTTATCGGGCGGGTATCCGACGTTCGGAACTCTACGATGTTTATTTTGATGCTCCGCCTGGCAACCCCAGTGACACATCTTTGACGCAATTGACGTCCATAGAAGCAAATGGCAGTAGAACGCTGCTGTGAGTGCGAGATGCCGCACTGCCATAACTGTCGTACACGATGGCGGGCTGCCACAACTATCTTACGCACTGCGCTGCCATTTGCTGGACGTGGTCGTAAGTACGGGTGGTCGTAACTCGGATACTGAGTGTATTAAGACTTTGGCCACAGGGAAGTTTAGTTATCATATTGTCATGCATTACTTAATCATGGCATGGAAATGTCTAATTCCCACCTACTAGCTGGTGGCCATGACACGGTTCTCTTTTGCACACCTTAGTAACTCATGGAAAAACAAAAAAAAAATTATTTTTCCACTGATGTTACAAGGAAAGCCCCAGATTTCACAGAAGAAAATAAGAGCTTTTTATCCGATCTGACGCAATGAAATACCTGAGACAACATTAATGTCTAATGTAAGGTTTTCCCTAGGCTATAAAACAATTGTTAATATTTAAAAACATCCAAAATGAAAATTCATCAAATATATACACTTATATAGAATTCTGAAACACAAGAAAATCAAAGTTCAGTGTATCTGTCTTCAGATACCTCTCACAAATCACTAATTGTGGTTTTACCAGCATTCTGTTGCCAGATTTTTTTATTTTATTTTATTTTATTTATTTTTTTTGGTTTTATTTTCCTTTGTTTTCTCTGAGCACCATCATGTGCAGAGCAGTGCAGGTTCCCCACACATGGGCAGTTTTTAAAAACGTGACAATGCCTTTCACGCCACGTGGCACAGAGGCATTGTTGATCGGATCTCTGTGGTTTGAATGTTTCATCTGTTGAATGTCTGCCCACAGACAGAACTGAAGGGCTTTGTAGTCGGGTCAGAGAATGCAGCAAGGTGAAAATGTCAACTGTGAAGTGACCTTTCATGAGGTCAGGTCCTCTGATACGAATGCAACACTGTCGAAGAGAAAACCTCGAACACTAAATCTCAGATTCAAAGAAATGTGCACATTGGCCTTATTTGAACAAAACACTTTGATTGATAACTTACTTTGAACTGAATAACTTTTGAACAAAGTTTCTGAAGGGCCTTCTTTAGCATTGTGCGATTCTACCATAGACTTTCATGTCTTCGATTATGAAGAGGCGATGACTGTTTTGATGAACTTAGATTCTCACTGCTGATGCTGCAGTAAGAAAACATGCAACTGAGGTCTCCTCATTATCCCCAGAACGTTACTCTATCTTCCGATGTCCCGGGTAAACACTGATAATGCCATAAGTCTTAAAGCTCTGCTCCTGTCAACAGTTTTTTTTTTTCTTTGAATGTACCGTTCTTGTGAGAAAGAAGAGAAGATTTAATGTGAAAGCATGTTGTTACCACTTATATCACCATAGTTCAATGTAAGTAGATGCTAGTAATTAAGTTGCACAAGAAATGGTCCTGCATATAAACTAAATGACAGCTGAGGCTTCCCGTTATTTGGCCATCTTTAATGTTTAATAGCAGATGTTTTTCACTTGAGCTTCCCTGTTTTGCTCCTGTGTGCCGTCCTGATCCTACTGAAATATAAAGTGCCAATTCAACATGAAATCTTTTTAATTGAAGTCTCCGCCGACAGGAGAAGGTGGCTCTTCCCCCGTTAGAGAGAGGAGCCAAAAAAAGAATGGGACTGAAGTTGTCATGAATATATTAATGTCTTCCCACCACTGAAATCATCATTGACGTCAGTGTTGCTTCTGAGCTGTTATAAATAGACACACAGTGAGAAACACAGTTTCACATGAAAAATTTACTGATACCCAGAGAAGAAAGAAACTGAAAACTGGCACCAGGAGGGCGTTTTATGTGACGTTTGTGTCCCTTGATGGCATAAGGTTTGATGGAAGATAATGCTCTTGCAGAATGTGAAAAAACTGCTTTTATTAGAAAAAGAAAAAAAAAGAGGAAATGATCAACTTTTCCTTGTAGCTGAGTTTCATTCACTCTTCCATGGTTGGTTTTAGCAGCCATACCATTTAGGATTTTTAATCTTTATCACTGCCTCCTTGAAGTGAACCTTCCTCTTGTTTGTATGGTGTGTTATTTATTCCTCTGTAGTGCTTATGAACTAAAAAAAAAAGAGTAACTTCCCCATCTTTATCCCAACTGCCCCTCCCACCTTTACACTGATTATGTTTGTGGACTTTCACAGACATTGTTTGTAAAACTAAGAATTCTGCAGCAGAATATTTTTGGAGACAATTTGCTGTACAGTATTTGTAAGCTCTATTTTTGTATATTGCTATTTTGGAAAAAAATAATCCTTTTTTTTCTTTTCTTGTTTTTGCTAATTTCATGTTTATTCATTTAAAAAAATGTTGCATGTGACTGACTTGAACTGTAAATAAAATTTCCTGGTTTTGGAAGGATTTTAGTTGTTTCTTTTTTTTTTCCTAGAAGAAACAAATGTGTTTTGGTTGGATTGTTCAATAGACAGTAAATGTTAAGGAAAATTCAATAAGACTTTATATATTTCACTTTTATCCTGTGGACACATGAGCTAACCAGAAATGTCTGATACAAGACAAAATATTGAAAAGGGAAACGTGTGCGAGAGAAAACCAGAAGTTCACATACACTGTATAAAAAGACAACCTTTTTTTCTCTCGCTGTCTGACATTACATCAGACTTGTCTTTCCCTGTTTTAGATCATTATCAAAATTATTTTTATCTAAATGCCAGAATAAGTAGATATTTTTTTATTTCTTTCTTCGTAATCATAAATTTAGTACAGAGATTAGATTAGTAAGATTACTATGCCTTTAAACAATTTTTGAAAACCCAGATGATGATGTCATGGCTTTTGAAGCTTCTGATTGGTTAACTGACAACATTTGAGTTAATTGGAGGCACATCTGTGGATGGGTGGGGGCCACACTGCTTCCTTGTGTGACATCATGGGAAAATCAAAAGAGATCGGCCAAGATATCAGGAAGAGAATTGTAGACCTCCACATGTCTGGGTGCAATGTCCAGATGCCTGAAGGTGCCACATTCATCTGTTGAAATAAATATATGCAATTATAAACACCATGGGAATGTCCATCAGACCACTCAGGAAGGAGGCGGGTTCTGTTTCCCCAGAGATGAATGTGGTTTGGTGAAAAATGCACACATCAACTCCAGAGTAAAAGTCAAACACCTGAAGCTCAAAGACTTGAATTTTTGGAGACATGTCCTGTGGTTGGATAAAACTAATATTAAACAGTTTAGTCATAATGATGATTGTTACATTTATGGGAAATGGGAGGAAGTTTGCAGGCCTGAGAACATCATCCTAACTGTGAAGTACGGGGGTGGCAGCGTCATGCTGTGGGGGTGTTTTGCTGCAGGAGGGACTGGTTCACTTCACAAAATAGATGACATCATGAGGAAGTAACATCTCGAGACATCTGCCAGGAAGTTAAAGTTTGGGACCAATGTGTCTTCCAAATGGACAATGATCTGAAACATACCACTAAATTAGTAACAAAATGGCTTTAGGCTTCAGGATCTCAATCCTGCAGAAGATTTGTGGGCAGAGCTGAAAAGATGTGCGTGAGCAAGGCAGCCTACAAACCTGACTCAGTTCCACCAGCTCTGCCAAGAGGAACGGATCAAACTTCCAGTAAAACTAGTGTGAGAAACTTGTGGAAGGAAACTCAAAACATTTGACCTAAATCACAGTTTAAAAGCAATGATACAAAATAATAAGGAAATGTATGTAAACTTCAGATTTTAAAGAAAGCAACAAAATATTATTATTAATATTCTTTTTTTCATTTCTATTTAGCAAATAGAAATAATTTGGGTAATCCTAACTGACCTAAAGATAACATAAATGTTTACCTCTAATTTGCTTTTGTGCAGTTTGGAGCATTTCATGACTGTAGGTCTGAATATTAATTAACCAGATACATCCACAAATATGGCATAACACCTCCACTTTGTGTTTAAAGCGGTAAACCAAATATGAAACAATAAAACTCACATCTCACAGTTCTTATGATTGACATCAGATAAAGATTAAACTAACTTAAATTAACTAAACTCAAAGCAATTGTTTAAGGAAATCAATAAGATGATAAATATTATAGTTTCTGTTTAACATTGCTTTGTTGTTGCATCATTTTTATTTTATTAAAGATATCCAGTAAATTGAACAGAACCCTGCTTCACTTGCAAATTGGAAAACGTGCACAAAACAATGCAAGCCCTGCCACCTGCTGGACAGCCATGGCATTACTCACCAAGTTGAAAGAAAACTGCAATTCTAATGTTGATGTGGCAATTACAGTATAACACCACTATCTTTTGGTTGTGGAAAAACAGATTTTGTTCATTAAAGTGTATATTTGGGCATCTGAGGTGACTACCAACTCAAAACCAGAGATAACACAACCTGGTCACTTTGTTTGGGGTTGCCTATATCTGAAAATATATTTTTAGGTGAGCTGTTCCAATTTACAAGGGCTCTCTGACATCACAGACCCAGACCAGAATAGAATTATCTTCTCTTAGACTTTCTCAAATAGATCAAGTGTGTTCCCCTTTTGGAAAAAGAAGTACCACCACCCCCACCACCAGTCTGCCAATCTGAAGGCACTGCCCCAAATATCCACATGATGTTGTACAGCTGCATCAACCAAGACATTATCCAGTGCTTTAAGGAACTGGGGCTGAATCTCATCTATCCAGAGCGTTGACACTATGAACTTAATTACCTCATTGGCACCTGATTGGTTCCCTTCACCTCAGCTGGCTCACATCACCTAATGGAAAAACCCTTTTCATGTTCAAGTTTATTTCTATGGCAGCTGGCAGATCTTATGGAGGATGGATCCTTTCCATGACAAGGATGGAGCCTTGTCATAGCCAAACCTTCTTCTGATTGGTGGAATGAGCTGTCCAGAACCTCACTGGACATCTGTGGAGTTGCTTTAAAGTTAATGACATCTCCCTAAACTTCGCCTGACACGCAACATCGCATCACCAATGAGCATGAAAATATGCTTGCTCTCTCCAGAGTGATCTTTAAGGGTTTCATTGACCTGCTCCAAATTAAAGATTCCAGTATAACCTCCCTGCCCAATATAGGTTTGTACAGTACTCCTCCAAAGTAAACCAAAAAAATATATAATCTCATGTCTGTCACAGGTTTAATCACAGTAGCACCTTTGTAGAGCTAATGAATTTGAATTCAGATAAACATAACCAGCTGACAACCTGGTGACAGCATCAGTGCTCTGTGCAGCTACACAGGAACACCTGTATGACCCTGGCGTTTTGTCTGGATCCTATAGGTTGGCTCACTATCCTAAGTTCAGGTTAAATGTGTTGCATCCCTCCACACAGCAAGGTTGAAACTCGCTGATCTTGTCAAGATGTTCAAAGACAACATGGAAGAAAAGTACTGAATATACACATTTTATTGTCAAATAGTCTTTAAGTAAAATCTTGCTCAACGTTTTTTTGCGTTTTGGTCTTCCCGTTCTGCTTCTGTGACTTCTGCAGCAGAGCCAGCGTGTCTCGCTTCTCAATTTTTCTGAGTTGCTTCTTCTTCATCCTCTTGATCTTTGCTGTGTTCCGAATCTGTGAAACAGATGAGACAGTGGAGTGGAAGATTTAAATTATCTATAGTGTTGAGATGACTTCCATCGAGGATGATTTCAAATTTTTACAGCACAGTGCAGTCACAAACCAGATTAATTTGTAAATTGGAAGAAACTCCAAATGTCTGACCATTAACTGATGTAAAAGTGACACGTATAAATGCTGTTGACATACCACTTGAACAATCTCCGCTTTCTGTTCATTCTCGGCACGGCGTCTCAGATTTTCCTCCCTTCTTTTCCTCTTTTCCTAAAAACACAGATGACGCATGAAAGTGCATTAGAGGTGCAATTGCAAGGACATCAGTGCCGCAGCACACCTGCGTTCACACTACCTCTTTCTGTCGTGCTTGCTCCTCTTTAAGCCTCATGGAATACTGCTTCACAAGCTCCTTTTCACGCTTTGCCTCCATTTTCTTTTCCCAAGAGGAGCACAACGGTTTATCTCTTACCAATGCAGAGAACCTGGAAGACACATACAGAGCCATTTAATACTGAAATTTCAAATCCAACTTCTTTATGAAAAAAAGAAAGAGCATCAAAACTCTTATTTATGCTGTCAAAGATAAACTGTCATGGATTGGCACTGCATGATGTGATCGTAATTGTGTGGTTTCATTGGTTTTGGTACTGAATAGCCTACTGCAGTGATTCCCAAAGTGTGGGCCGTCGCGGTACTGCAGGTGGGCCATGAGAGGTCGTTAAAATTAAACAAATGTTTTAAATCCTCTCTTTTTTCCAATATGTTTTTAATTACTGTAAAATATTAACGACATTATTTAGAAACATTAAGAATTAAAAAAAACAGTTAAGTGTTATTCTACCGTCATCTTAACTTAATATGACACGTGTCACCTTATTTGTTGACCCCTCACACTAATATCAGAACATGGTTCCTTGTCCTGTATGTTGATCACAGTTGTGATTAAAGGTTTCGGTGGGCCGCGGAGATTTTTCACATTTCAAATTGGGCCTTGGTATTCTGAAGTTTGGGAACGGCTGGCCTACTGATTCATACCTGACTGGTCCATTTCAGACTAAAACATCGCTGGGAGGAATAAAACCAGGCCTCGGGTTTGTTTACCTCTGCTTGTTGCGGTCCTTCCACACTCTTCCTGATTTGGGTTTTCCCAGAATAACTGCTGGGGCTTTTTTGGCACTTGGAGCCAGATGAGGTTTCTTCTTAGGGACAGCTTCTGAACTCGCAGGTGCCGTTTCTGCCGCTGCAGGTCTGGACAGCAGGTCGTCTCCGCCGCCTCTCTCCGTACCCGCTGATGCATTCTCGATCAGCGGCTCCACTGGCTCTTCGAGCGCCGGCTCTGGAGACATGCTGGACTTGTTTTCAACTGGGCTTTCATGGTTCCGCTCCGATTCCTCCGCGTCTTGTTCCTCTGTCTCCGGTTGCTCCTGAATAACGGACCTCCTAGTCCTCCTGGTGGAAGCCCTAACCGGGGCTTTCGCTTCAAGCTGTGAGGCAGGAGTTCGCACCCTGCGGCCGCTGCGGGTCCGCCTGGTCTCCGCTGGCGGATCATCGACCTGTTCCTCTTCTTGTTCCGCTTCGGAGGCGGCATTTTCTTGAGGCACGGTTTTCGCTCTCTTCGGCATATTTTCAATTATACAGGCTACAATTCATAACTGTAATAAACTCCCGCACCCACGTGTGATCAGTCCCAGCCTTGTGTACGTCCTGCTACTTCCGGCGTTGACGTAAAGAATAAATAGCACATTAGAGTATTACAGCCATCTACAGGTGTGGAGTGGAACTACAGTTCTGTGTCGCTCACACTAAACACTAAAACATGCAAAGGTAAGAAATTACAGATGTTTTTCATAATCAGAGCTAACTTATACATTACTGCAAAAATACTTAATCACAAATAGGAAAAACTGCAATAAAACCAGAAATGTACATAGGTGGAAGCAATCCAACTATTTCAATTTCTATTTTGATTATAGATTGAATGGATGATTATTTCCTTTATTATAATAAATTAATAAAATTATGTCCAAGCTTATTGACCCCAGCACAATCTACATTTTGTTTCCCAACCAAGTGCAAAAACATAACGAAATTTGTGTTTAATAGATTATTTCTTTGTCGGAACAATGCTTCTTGACAATGAATCTTAAATGGTTGGAAACCCTTCTTATTTCCTTTTTAAAGCGTGCCACAACAGCCTGGCACCTCCTACTCATGTAGGTCACACACTGCTGTGGGAGGGTATCCCATTCTTCAACCAGCATCTGTTGTAATCAGCCACGTGGTTGTGTTGGCTACTCTGCTGGAGCCTGTCCCAGCCCACTTCAGGCAAAAGGCCAGGGTACACCCTGGACAGGTTGCCAGTCCATCGCAGGGTCACATAGCACCATTTAAAAGGAAAATAAACTGGTTTTCCAACAGTATAAGTTTTATTGCCAAGAAGCATTGTTACAAGAAAGAAATAGTCTTCCAAAAAATAAAAAAAAAATAAATAAAAAAAATGTCCTTACTTTTTGTGCTTGGTTTAAAAAGTACTGTTTGTACAGACATCTTCTTCTGGTCACCACCACTTTGTTATTGGTCTATTCAAGTTGACTCTATGTCCATAAAACTGGATCAGTAGGCTACTTAGATATTCATGACAAAATAGGTGAGAGGTAGAAGTGCAGGCTATGAACTCTCACGCTTTGACGGTACTGTGTGTGACATATGGTAATTAACTTGTAAGGACTACTAATGAGGAAGGAGATGCCTGTTCAAACAGTCCTTTTTATACACTTTCCTAATACTTACAAAATTAAAATTACTTTGGTTTCAAAAAATTCTGTGTCTTGTTAGAAGCTTAAAATATAATTATTATTTTTTGCATAGGTTGATTACCCGTGGTGCTAACATTAATTACAATTTTGCTGCATATTCTTCTGTCACTCAGAATAACTTTAATTCTCTTTATTTTGGTCTCAAATAAATGTTTACTTTTGTACCATCTAATAATAGACCAAGGGTTGCTTTTATTCCGGACTGTACCTTTAACATGTAAAGTGGCCCTACAGCTTACACTGTTCAGTTATGTGTTGTTCACATGTTATAAACACTGTGAGTGTAAGTCGTATTTTTTTCTATTTTACTTAGTCTTAATTATAACCGGTGTATTCTCACCTGTCTGTGTTGTAATAATTCAGTTTATGGCCTTGGTCTGGCACATACGCATGCAGTAACCTGCAAAATACTGACACCTACCGACCAAAAGTAATCACTACACCGACAGGTCACATGATTTTACTTCCGCAACTCATGATCCCGCTTTCATTGAATCACATCTTCACATCACGGTACATTCAAGGAAGTTAAGTTCAGCTGAAGACGGACTTCTGGTCTAAACAGTTTGGTGGGAGTTTCAGGAGAGATTCTGCATCTGAGACGGAGGAGCAGGAACCGAGAGAGGACTCATGAGCCTTCTCAGAGTTGGCAGCATATTGCTGCTGCTGTTTGGACAATCAGTGAGTATCTTCAAGTCTAAGCTTTTAGACGTATTTCTGCAGATCTTTAGCTAAGAAACCAGATGGCATAGTTTAATTCTAATGATTCTAAATGCTGTACTGTTGCAGACCTCATTTTACTTACATTACTATTGTTTCTGGTTGTTTTTTTCTTAAGTAAAGTTCTTGTATATCTATGTATGTCATTTTTTTGTGGTCTAAAATTATCTTTATGGTCTGAAGTTCTGATCAGAGCCTAATTTTTCATTTTACAAAGACAATATTTTAAAATATGTTGTTGAAATTACAATATTATTGTCTACCTGAAGTTGATCTAGTGTGTCACATGCTAGACTACCACATCCTAGTCACCTGAGGTGTCATCCCTGTGCTATAAAACAAGAAGTTTTAAAGGGACACGATACAAACGGCCTTACTTGTGTGCAAAGCATACAGATTTTGTATCAGACAATTTTTTGTTTAACTTCAGCTTCAGGGATCACCATCATTCAGTGTGGATTACAGGAACGACTGCTTCCGTAAGGATGGAGAAAGGTTTCGCTACATATCAGGAAGCATCCACTACAGCAGGATCCCCAGAGTTTACTGGAAGGATCGGCTAATGAAGATGTACATGGCTGGACTGAACGCCATCCAGACGTAGGTTGGCTTCAAGTCTCAACCTCTTTCTGCACACTCTGACGGTGGTCTGGTGACAAAAACTGCTTAAAGACCTTTCTGAGTGAAAGACTTTTCTATGATTAAAGCAAATGCCAGGAGTCATGTGTGTTGCACCAGAACAAAACAAAAACAAAAAACACCAGATATGTGCGTTGATTATTTGGCAGAAGGAAAATCACTAATAGATTGACATAAACCCATTTTATCAAAGCTGCCTCAGATTCACAACGTTTTGCCTAACACAGATGAGGATTGTTTGGATAACGCTGACTCTTCCATCACTTTGCAGGTACATTCCCTGGAACTACCACGAGGGCTTCCCAGGTCAGTATGACTTTAGTGGAGACAGAGATCTGGAATATTTTCTTAAACTGGCCCAGGAAATCGGATTACTGGTCATCCTTCGGCCGGGACCCTACATATGTGCAGAGTGGGACATGGTGAGCAAAGCTGTCAGCAAGTGTGTTTTATATGTGTTTCAAATCAAACTATTAAAAACTGGAAATTTCTCCTGATGATTGTGGCTCAGGGCTCACCAAATGCAGTAGTATTCATCCTCTGGGGACCATGCAGATCTTTAGAAAACATCCTTATCCAGAGAACCTTTGTTGAGCTATTTGAGTCAAAGTGAAAGTGTTGCATTATCTGAGGAACAAAGCCTCACTAGCATGATGAGAAAGTATCAGTGGAAACGTCTCATGCTGTAACTGCAACAAATTAACTTCTCCTTTTATATAATCAGTATCCTTCTGCTCCTTTGTACGTGACAGTTTAAAAGCGGAAAGCAGTTTACCGCACTGCAGCAGAGTGCAAAGTTTTAAACGAAACTGAAAAGAAACTTTATTTCAAGTGTGATTCTACCCCTTTCTATTCTAATTAATCTGGCCTCCTGTCTTTATTCATGTAATTCTGCCAACTAGGGTGGCCTGCCTGCCTGGCTTCTCAACAAGAAAGACATTGTCCTGCGATCTTCAGACCCAGGTGAGCAGCCAAGACAAAGAGCGTGAGTGGGGAAAACACTATCTCAAACTACAGTTCATACAAACACTTTGCATTCTAGATTACATTGCAGCTGTGGATAAATGGATGGGGAAGTTGTTACCTATGATAAAGCCTTACCTCTATCAGAATGGTGGTCCTATCATCACTGTGCAGGTGAGTGTGGAGATCATTTCTGTGGGGTTTACACCTGATGTTGTATCACGTATCAAAAGAGGATTTAGTTAATGATAAGAGTAGCATCTCAGTTGTGATGTACAGTATATTATTAATTGACAGGTGGAGAACGAATATGGCAGTTATTTTGCCTGTGACTACAACTACATGCGTCACCTGACCAAACTGTTCCGGTCTCACCTGGGCGAGGAGGTGGTGCTGTTCACTACAGACGGTGCGGGACTCAACTTTCTCAAATGTGGCTCCATACAAGGCCTCTATGCGACTGTGGACTTTGGCCCAGGTAAGTGTGTTGAAGAATAATGCAGTTCACTGCAGTTCACTAATAATTCTTCATATGTAAAGTACTGTAGATGTAAAAGATCGTTATGTGATGGAAAGATTGGAGTGCTGATGGACCTTGATTACACATTGAAAGCCCGTATTTTCAATTTTAAGCTTCTACTCTGTGTCTGCTCTGGCTCAGTGTCACATTTTACATTAGTCAGAAGTCATGAGGAAGTTGCACAGCTAAAAGTATGCTTATTTTTACATTCTCACTCTGCCAGGTTCAAATATAACTGCTGCCTTTGAAACACAGCGACATGCTGAACCTCATGGACCTTTGGCAAGCATCGCCCTCCATCCATTTTATAAGCTTACATTTTAATAGTAGTAGGGTTGCAAATGTCCTGGAATTTTCAAAGTTGGAAACGTTCAATGGAAATTAATGCATGTGTGTATATATATGCAAACAGTCCATGGTGGCCTACGAGGCTCTTAAGTGTGGCTGAAAACATGTCTTTCAGCATAATCTCAGTTTTTAAAAAAATCAATTAAATACTAATTAAGTTGAATTTCTACATTGTGCATTCCTTCATCACATACACAGTCTTTAAGTCTTTAAGTACGCATGGCAAACAAGGAAAATGGTGAACAAAGAGCAGAACTGAACAATACCGCAGTAAACTACAATGCTAACCAATGAATGGCATTGTAAACGATGTAAACAGGACTGGTGAAAGTGTGTTGCTTTACGTCTTTATAATTACATGCACCAGGCGGGAAAGCGGTGAAAAGTTATCTCCTATAGTGGAATTACAGAAATGTGAAGCACTTATGCACTTAGGCACATAAGGTATCTAACAATTATGTTTATGATTTGTACAGAGAAAAACAAATACGAAAAACATGGAAAACATACAGAGCAACATGTAGCTGCCCTCTACTGCTGATGTACAGAATCAAACATGTAGCTACCAACAAGGGAAATTTCCCAAGAGGCATAATGACATGATCCTAAACCATGTACAAGAGGTAGTTAGACAGTAAATGGATATAAGCTTAATTTAAGCCAGCTAAACCCCATTTTATTAACCGTTTTATTAAGGATTTGAAAGGCTAGATACCATTGTGCTAGCTCGCTAGCTCATTACCATGATTCTTCAGCCTTCTGCTCACCAGTTTTCTGTTATCACGTGTAGCTTTTCGTTTGATTTAGCACTAATTAAAGGGGGTTTATGCTCATCTAACCTATTTCTATTCATTCCCCTAGTATAATTTGTAAATAATTTTACCCACTCCAGAATATTCCACTTGTTTAGCCTACTATTTATCTGTGCATGGCATTGAACTAGCGTTTTTTGTAGAAACCTTTTTTCCAGTCTTATTCCAAGAATATTTCCAGACCTCCCCTGCTTAATTTCCCATGGACGTTTCCTGAAATTTCCTGGTTATTTTCCACCCTTTAGCAGACCTTTAGCAACCATAAATAGTAACAAACACCAGTGAAAAAATATCATAATGCTACATCCTCTGTCACAGGTGAACTCTGAGTTTTACACCGGCTGGCTGGACCACTGGGGATCCCGGCACGCTGTCGTGTCGCCTGCTTCAGTGGCCAAGTCACTTAATCAGATTCTGGCCATGGGAGCAAACGTCAACATGTGAGTATGCTGATTTCTGTGATTTTGTTGCCTGAATTGCCCACTCATGAAATAAAACAGTCACCTTCAGGTTTTACTGAAAATTCTGTCATTGGCTCATCTTGGAGGAATATGCTGAGTGAGGCATATTCCTACTACATGGAGGCTTGTAGCCCAAGTCTTTGTGCTGGCTTACATAGTTTTACTTTACCAGAGAAGACAAATTTATCTGCATTTTAGGGGAAAAATAATAATAATGCACCTAGAATGGAGACGGGTGCTTTGGCAAGTCAATTTTAAAATAATCCTCCAGTTTTGGCTTTGAAAAATTCAGTGCATGTTTTTGTAACAAAACTTATATTGCATGTCAAACCATGTTTCTGAACTGCTTTTCCATGTCAAGAAGAAGAATGACAGTTTTTTTTTCATAAAAACAGTAATTTATGTTGAAATTGACTTTTTAAACAGTTATAACAATTTTCTTACATCAGTGGGTTCTTGGAATAACTGAGGGTTATTTAATCGTATACATTGGGATTGAGATTATATGACCAAGAAAAAGCGAAATAATGTCTTCTTACATTTAATCATTAAAGCTATGAGACTGTTTGTGGTCAACAAATTTTATTTTATTCTGCCTCATTCAGGTACATGTTCATAGGAGGAACTAACTTTGGATACTGGAACGGTGAGTGCACTATAAAAGCAAAGCTGCCTGAGAGTGGAGGTCTCCAGCCGACCATCTGTGTCTCTATTTTCCTCAGGTGCCAACTCGCCGTACGCCGCACAGCCCACAAGCTACGACTACGATGCTCCTTTGTCCGAGGCAGGAGACCTCACTGAGAAATACTTTGCTATCCGAGAGGTCATCAAAATGGTGCGAGCATGACTTGAAATTGGCAGAGAAAGTACCTCTAACGGTGTATTTTTCAAATGCATAATTTAAACATTATTTTTGAGCTTATTTATGTTATATGCCATGTGGAAAACTTATGTGTTCTCTTAAAATAGTACCGCGAGATACCAGAGGGACCAGTACTGCCATCTACCCCAAAGTATGCATACAGTACAGTGACAATGAAGAAGGTAAGCATTTAGAGGACTGTGTTTATTCAGTTTTTAGAGTCCATGAAAGTCTTTATTTTGATTTTGTTTATAACATCTTTACAGTGAACGAGTACTGAGTTACAGTTCAAGCTATGATGAATGAGTAGTGATATGTGATCTTCTGCCACCTGCAGCTTCAGACAGTATCAGATGCCCTGGACAAGCTGTCTTACTCTGGTCCTGTCAAAAGCGTATATCCTCAGACTTTCATCGACTTGGAGCAGGTACCCTTATGATTGTTTCCCCTCAAAATCATTATTATTTTTATTTTATTTGAAGTAATAATCTTGTCCAATCATTGATGGGTCTCTTTCCACCCTCCAGACTTTTGGTTATGTGCTCTATAGGGCGACTTTGCCTGTTAACTGCAGCACACCAACTCCTCTGTCATCACCTATGAACGGGGTCCACGACAGAGCATATGTCTCAGTGGACGGGGTGAGTTTTGAGTTTCAACATCGGATGTCATATACCTGCCCGTGCAAATTCAGTTGACTTCACTTCATTTTATTTCTATAGAGTCAGTTCACAACAAAAGCCACCTCACAGCATTTTACAGAGAAAGTCAACAAATTCAGTG
Organism: Hirundichthys speculiger; assembly: GCA_018398805.1. Lineage (NCBI taxonomy): Eukaryota > Metazoa > Chordata > Actinopteri > Beloniformes > Exocoetidae > Hirundichthys > Hirundichthys speculiger. Next base: position 2,837,534 of record JAGFBZ010000865.1, read on the forward strand.
GGGAAGCCCAATTAAATACAATCCAGTTGTAATTAAGTTCGATTACAATTCAATTATCTATGTTATAAACAATTTACAATCCTATTCAAACCAATTTATTATAATTGTATTCATATAATGTCAAAATCATCTCTAGCTGAGGAAACAGATAGTATTGAATCCTAAGTTTCATTTAATCTCCTGAGCATCCACAGGGCAACTGTGGGAAGCAAAAACTTTCATTTAACAAGAAGACTCTTTCAGCAGAACTAAAGTCATGGAGGCCGTCTACTTGGACCAGAATCAGAGGTGTCAACAAATGGAAAGACCTTTAGATTTTTTTGAAGGCTCAACCCCCTTTTTTTGTGTCCAAAAAGTAGTGAGGATAGTTTTGTGAACTCAGTGTTTTTGGGGCTTACAGGATGTAGCCTCTTAAGAAACTTGCAACAAAACAGAGTTGAATGAGTGATAAGCCCCGTGGGGCTGATATGACATGATGGAAATGCAACACATTTGACAGCTGTACCAGCCATCCTGCATCCACACTAGTAAGTTTTCATTTGAAGCTGTGAAACCTTTGTTATGGTTCTACAGTACCTACCGTCCACTCTACTCTGGTGTCAGCTGTTATGCAGCCAAAGTCTTTATTTAATAAAACTGTTATGAACTGTTTGTAAATTAGCCAGCTGAAGCTGAATTCTCACTCGTGTGTGGACATGTGCAGTGAGCACGGATGGCCTCGTGATATGTGTTTATGGTGATTTAATGTGAATGGAAATTTTTTTCTGACACAGAACTGAGCCAACTGGGCTGGCTTTATTTTAAACAGTGTTTTAAACTGTTTTATGTCATGATTCCTAGCACTCAGTGTATGCATGATGTCTAGATGTGACAGTCATTCAACAACATAGCAATCACAACTTTAAAAATGTAAGAGGGCATATCTGACCAGAAAAAAAATCAAAGTAAGCCACGAAGTCAGTAGAGCCACCATAGTTTCTGCGCTGCTCTCTTTTGTGCTGATTCTCTGAGACCGCCGCTTAATGCAGCATTGCGATGGGATGTGTACGAGAGGCAACCATTCTGAAAACATATTTTGACAGACTGGAGTAATGAGAGTGCAGGCTAGAGGGGGAGTCAGTTGGAGGGTCCTCCTCTCTTGCAGGGTGTGTGTCTTTTTGAAATCAGCGTTACAGCTTTGGGCTACCCACTGCTGAGGAATAGCAAATGCAGCAAGAGGTGAAATTAGATGGAGATAAAGTTGATGAGGCTGGATAAATCTACTCTAATCTGGGTGTGTGGTGTCTCAACACCCTGGAAATTTGAATTTTCAGACCAAGGTAGTCACAGACAAAATAAGATTGGATATTGTTTTTGGTAGTCACTTCAAACACCCAAATACATGCTCTCTAACCCAGAATTTTTTTTTTTTAACCTTCCCACAATGCGTCCCTTTTTTAAGATTCAGAAGAATAATTGCTAGATTGATTCTGTTATTTTTTTTTTCTTCTTCAGTTATGCTCACACATCTGTCTTTATTCTCCAGGTGGCTGTAGGAATTCTCGAAAGAAACAAAGTCATAACTGTCAATGTGACTGGGAAGGTTGGCAACCAAGTGGACATACTGGTGGAGAACATGGGTCGAATCAACTACGGAAAAGGCATCAATGACTTTAAGGTTGTTTTTTTTTTTCCAGCTACATTTTAAAACAAGATTTTGTCTTTTGAATTGTAACAGACTGAGTAGCTACCTCATCTAAACATTTACGTGTAAATTCTTATAGACATTTTGAATATTTTAGCAACTGGTCAGTTTTTCAAACTTCTGTTTTCTTGTCAAAGGGTTTAGTATCTAATCTGACTCTGGGGAGAGAGCTACTCAGCAGCTGGACCATGTACAGTCTCAGCATTGATGAGGCAGTCAGCCAGGGCCTCCTTGGAGAAACACCATCCACACAGACAGATCCACCTCAGTCTGCTTCTCTGACCCCTCCAACCTTCTATGGAGGAACCTTCAGAATTCCTGATGGCATCCCATACCTCCCCGAAGACACCTACGTCAAACTCCCCAACTGGAGGAAGGCACGTGACCCACATAAGACATTAAGACTGGACTGGTTAAATTCGCAATCTTTATTAAAATTCATATTTAATCATCAGGATAATATTTTGAAGTTCCATCTCTTAAAATTATATGTACTTTTATAAATACATTTTATATTGTTAAGGCCTTTCTGATATGTTATACCTTTCAGATATTGATAAACAACATTTTTTGATTTTGCTGAAGTTTTTCAGTTGCATCGCTTCTATAAATATGAAAATGTTTATTCGCTTTACTCTATGAGCTCAGTATCATTGCCATTTTAGCTTAATGCAGCTGATTTTATTTTCTACCTCCATCATTTTTCTTTCTTTTCATGGTTTTTATTTCATGAATCCCCTTGACCAACATGCAGTAGGAATAAACTCATATTTCCTGTTTTTTGTTTTTGTTTTTTTTTTTGTTTTTTTAGGGGCAGATCTGGATTAATGGCTTCAATCTGGGACGCTACTGGCCAGCTCGAGGCCCTCAGATGACACTTTTCGTCCCAGCCAACATCCTCAGCACAGAAGCACCTAACAATGTGACCATCTTGGAGCTCGAGGGGGCTCCTTGCAACTCTCAGCCATGCGCCGTGGAGTTCACGACCACCCCGATCCTAAATGCAACAGTCCAGTCTGACTATGAACAGCACTGGAGACTGTATGCTAAAGAGGGTTTACTGTGATGATGAGGGAACTTTGCTGCACAAATAGAATCAGTTTGCTCTAGACTCATTGGAGTTTGAGCCACCAGTCAACACCTGCTGTGTGAACTGAGATATCTGATTTTTTTTTTTTTTCAGAGCTGTGTTACATAAAAAGGGATTGATTTTGGACATTATATTAATTTATGCCAAATCCTGTTTTTACCTTTGTCCACCTGTACCTCACTGACTCAGTATGGCATCTATTTAAAGCCTCTTCTTGTCTCCTCTCAAAGGGATTAATGGAAATGAAAGCCATTGTCATTGGAATTGGCGGTTCAGATTTTTTTTTTCTATTATGTATTGGGAAAATGTGTTTTTAGAAGTAAATCATTCAACTGGTAGCACTGCTGATCTTCTGCTTCTAAGAAGAAGAATTACATCTGTTTTTAATTCTTATTAATGTCCTGCCTTACAGTATAATGTCAAAATAATAATAAAAAAATAATAATACAAAGTGGAATACTGTGAAGAATACAATTTTGAAAGCATTTATTTAGATTTCTTAAGGGACTACCAACTTTTAAAAGACCCAACATAACACAACTTCTGGCTCTTGTTTGGCTCTGATTGGGGTTGGTGTTGTCTCAAAATATGTAATTCAATGAGTGGTTAAGATTTGTAGGGTACAGTGATTGGAGTACAACCCCAATTCCAAACAAGTTGGGACGCTGTGTAATATGTGAATAAAAATGCAATAACTCACAAATCTCATAAAACCCTATTTTGTTAAGACCGTCAAATAATTAAACAGGCATTTTACCATTTCATGGAAATCATTGTCTCATTTTGACTTTGATGGCAGCAACACATCTCAAAAATGTTGGAATGGGGCAACAAAATATGGAGCCCCGTTTGGGTCATAATTCAATGAATAAATTATTATTATTATAAAAAACAGGTGTTTTTTATTATTATGAAATATTTCCCATTATTATGAGAATGGTTTTGTTTTTCATAATAATGAGCTTTTACATAATAATGGCATTGTTTTTCATAAGAATGATTTGTGTGTCAATCACAGCAGAGAGGGTGGAGCCATTTATGTGATTGGCTGCTCTTTCATTCAGGCATAAGCAACAGAACAGTGAATATAGATAGTGGGCAAAGGTGCAATGTATATACTCCAGGCCAGTAGGTGGCAGAATGCACCTCAGTTTACGGTTAAAAGTTGACATCGACTAAGAAACGTCAAGGTTTCCTGTAGCTCAGTCCAAGCTGCCATAGCTACAATCGGACTAGGAGCGCACCTTGATGACGCCACGGCCCGCTGTGAACGGGACCTCACGGCCAAAACTGGTAGATGTCAGAGCGTAGAATGGAGAAGGATCAGCCAATGAGCGTGTAGGTCAACCACTGGTCCCGCCCAGTGGCAAAATGTCATTACTGTGTAAAAGCTCATTCTTATGAAAAACGAAGCCATTATGTAAAAACTCATTCTTAGATTTAAAAAAAAGCCATTCTGAAATAAACTATTATGCATTAAACTAAGATTAAATAATAATAAAATATATTTCATAATAATTACATTTTTTCATAATAATAGGAAATATTTCATAATAATGAACATGTATTTCATAATTATTGGAAACATTTCATAATAATGGATACGTATTTCATAATAATAGACTCATTTATTCATTGAATTATGACCCAAACGGGGCTCCATAACAAAAAGGCTGGAAAGGTAACTGGTGCAAATCAAAACAAATGGGGGAGCATTTGTCAATGAATAAAGATCTAAGGAACAATGGAACTGTTCTGTGGTCAGAAGATTCAAAATTTTAAATTCCTTTTGGAAACCATGAACACTGTCCTGCAGAAAAAAAAAAGGGGGGGGGGGGGGGGGATCCAGGTTGTTATCAGAGGACAGTTCAAAAGCCTGCATCTCTGATGGTATGAGGTTGCATCAGTGTCTCTGGCATGAACAGCCAACACATCTGGAAAGGTGTATTAATGAATGTATTGTATTTGGTCTTCTTTTGAGAAGGAAATGCTCACAAAGAAAGTGTTTATTATCGATCTTATTCCTGTAACAGCAACGTTTCGGATAGATACCAGCAAATTTGCAAATCCAAAATCCAGCCTCCTATCTGTATTCATTTGTTATTTAAAATACCGTCTGAACGTCCCTTTTTTCATATTTATTTATGTTTTTTTTTTCATTCACCTTCGCATTATCTCGAGGATTCCTTGTTGCTGTTCACTCGTACATTCATAGTGCACGTACAGTTTTCTGTCATTAAAAATAAAAGTTTTTTTCCAGTCAACAGAGGGTGGTGAGATGAGCATCAATTCTTGTGTTTCTGCTGTTTCATCTCATCGAAGAAGAAGAACAACATTTACTAACGTAGAAGAAGATGTTGGAGGCCTGTTGGATGTTTAACGAGCTGAGAAGATAAGGTTAATGTTTTAAATTGTTCTTTATCCATTAGTTGGTGGTGAAAAAAAATGAAACATGTTATATTCGTCTTCTTGTTGAATGCGTCGATAACAATGAACGTTGCTCCACTTAGCTGAGATTAGCCGTAGCTTGCCAATGACCACCTTTGCATATTTAATAAGGGCGTTTTGTTGGGGTTTGGGCTTTTTATGGCGTTAAATCTATCTCTAAATAACTAACAGCACGACACAGTTATCTTTCATAGGTTACTGGTTACATTATGACTGTAACGCTGAACCTGTGTACTTTCTTCCACAAGTTGTAGACGCCTCGGCGTTTATTGTGGAAACATGACTGAATAAAGTTTAAACCTAATGTAAAAGAGACATGCTATTTTTAAACACCATAACTCACACACGTAGACCTCGTCTGATTTTTGTTCTTGTTTCCAGTTTTGACGCCACTCCGGACCATGGTGGATAATCGCTATGCCACAGCTCTTGTCATCGGCTCGGTGCTGAGCCTGCTGGCCACCGTCTACCTCTCCGTGGCTGTGGGGACTCAGTACTGGTTCCAGTACAGCAGCCCACCAGTCAAACAGGGAACCAACATCTCGGTGCTCCAGGAAGAATTCATCAGTGGAGACTTCAGTGAGAAAGCCTACAGTGACACCATATTCCTCCTGAATGGCACCCTGGGTCTCTGGTTGAGGTGCATCCAGGTGCCAAGCAAGTCACACTGGTACAAAGAACCAGGTATTACAGTCTGTCCAGTCTGGTACAGGTGTGATAGAGCGGTGGAAAGTTGGGCTTTAAATAACTTGGCACAATTCGCTATTTGATATTTTGATCACAAATCATTTGGGAAAATCAATGAAGCAAAGCTGCGAACATTAAAAGGTGCTAAATCCAAGTATTTCATTTTTGAAACTTAAGTTGCTGCTAACCAGCTTTTTTTAAATGTTTAAATCAGGTTAGCCAAGTGTCTGTGGCCTTGCGAAAGTTTTTAAACCAACTAGGAATAACATGCTCACTCCACAGGCAGGCATTTGTGACCTCTCCATTCACATGGCTCTGCTCATCATCAATCCACTGAGCGATCGCTGACTGTAGTCACATGTTCCCATGCAAATGTCAGACATTTACATGTTTCCATGCTTTTGCGTCTCACAGACTTTGTTGCATTATTTATTTATTTGTTCCTGTCGTGCAAAATTAAGAGGATGGCAACTTACTATTGCAGTCAGAGTAGCAAGAAGCCTGTATATAAGAGCTGGGCGAGTGGTGCAAAGATGGAGACGTACGATAACTGTGAGACAAGCAGATTCAGACAGTAAAGGATAGGATCAATAGTGGACTTAGAAGTGAAGCTGAAAATACTATCCCAGTCCATTTGGCTCACTTTGTTCCAGATCTTAAATTCAGGACACTCCATAGAGTGGAATTAGAGTAATGGGTTAACAAGTCTGTATGTCAGGAAACCATTCACACTTTTTTTTTTCTCTCTCTTTTTTTTTTAAGACATACAAGTTAGGTTCATCAGCTGTAAAAACTCTTGATTTTTTTTTTTTTTTTTTTAACTAGTAACTTCTTCAATCAGACAATGCTAGTGTTGCCAGAGCACAGCCCTCAGAGTGCCAGTATGCCAACCATAATCTTCCAGTTACTGCCACGCCTTTCTTCTTTTCTGGACCTGTTTCTTAAGAGTACATTCAAAAACCAAGATGTCGTCTGTTCTCATATCAAAACTTGTTAATTAACTGAGCTTGTGCCTCTCATCTTGCATTTCACATTTTTATTTTATAATTGAAATTATCTCTTGAGTTTTATCAACAATTATAGAAGCTTAACATTAAAAGAAATGTGCCAGGTTTTATTTAGATCAAACTGGTGGATTTCTGCATGGCATACATGCCTGGATTAACAAATAAGAGTGAAGTAGAACGATCTATATATCCTACACTGGGGTTTGGTGCTCAGGAAAAACGTCAAGACCCCAGTGAAAGCTGGTCTCTGTGTGGAAACCTCAATAAAAGAAAATGTCTGACTCTGTGACTGCTCTTGCTGCAGTCTTCACAGTCATTCAGCTGCTAAATCTTTCATCGCAGGTATAACACCACTCTCTCAGACTGCAGCTGGTGACAGTAGTCCATGTTCTGCTCTTAAAATCTGCTGTGAACTCAGATGCTTTTCTAATTAACCTGCCAAAAGGAGGAGGAGTTACTGTGGAGGCAGCTGAGTGACACAGAGCATTCATGTCAGGAGGTAGAAAAACAAGATAAGACATAATAAGCTGGTTAGCTGCATATGGACTTTCACAATGAAATACTATATTATGGCACCTTTCAGGATGTGATTGCATGTACTATGTTAAGAGTTGACTGTATATCTGGCAAAAATAAACCTCTTTGTATCCATATTAAAGCAATAGCTGCTTATTTACAAACAAGACGTCCATTGTATCATGGTATTAAGCCTTTCTTAACATCCTGCTTTATATTATGTTGGTATATGATGGGAAAACTCAGATCTGATCTGTGCATTCTTATTTTGACATTAGATCCCAGGATGGAAACCAAATGTGTGAGCTTCACTCTTCCTCAGCAATTCATACCAAAGTACAAAAACAATGGCAGCAGCAGTGAAGAAGACCTGCTGAGAACATGTGAGCGTGCTCTCCTCCCCCTGCTGTCTGGAGATAAACAGATTTCACCATTTTGGATATTGCAAAATTAAAACGTGAGTGCATTGCCTTCTAAGTTTATCTTGTCTTCTGTGCAGATCTGTGGAGGTGCCAGTTTCTCCTGCCTTTGGTGTCACTGGCACTAGTGTTCCTCAGCGGTCTCGTAGGAGTCTGCGCCTGCCTGTGCCGCAGCTTTACCCCCACCCTAGGTGTGGGAGTACTTCACTTTCTTGCAGGTGAGAGAACTGCATCCATATTACATCTTATTGAATTAGATTATTAATTCAATAAAATGTCAAATTCAACATCTTATTGAATTAGATTACGTAGAGGGTGTATAATTTATGGTTTAAGGTTTTTGAAGGGACATTTGAACCCCTCAGTTAACCATGGACCAAGTTTACTCCTTGAGCCAGTTAAAAACCCTGCAATGCTGTTTAGCAGAACATGTTGAAGTTGAAGTTTAAAGTGCAAACTCTGGTTTAACGTGAGTCTTTTTAAATCCATGTTTTTAATATCTAGAACCCTATGTTTAAGAAACTCCAATTTGCATAACCGTTAAATTGTAAAATTTAATGCAAAACCAAAGATTTTTTTCTTTTTTTTTTTTTTTCATTTGAAGGAATATTTTATTATTTTGAGAAAGTGTCATCTGGCTCTGATGGTCTTCTTGCTGTTGACAAACCCACCCAGAGTAACTTTGGACTCCTGGGGCCTGTTTTAGAAAGAGGGTTCAACAAACTCGGAGTTAAACTCTTGAGTTTTCGGTTTCAGAACAGGTGTTCAGAGTTAGTTCAAATAACTGAGTCTGTTGAACCTGAGTTACAGCGACTATACAAAGACATCATCAGTGGAGCTCTGATGCTGTGATTCACCATGGTGATGCCAAGTTAACAGTAGCAATTTAGAGCTCTAATTGCAATCACATGATTTTCTGCAGAAATGTTGAAGGAACGACAGTTGATGTGAGGAGACATTGCAGAGCCAGTGAATATGTAATTTAGAAATTTAATTAAAAAAAGATGAACCAGTTGATGAAGTATAAAAACAACATTTTAGACATATTTGAGCCAGAGGGGTTTTCTCACGGCTCTACTGCTCACTTTCTAATAGTATAAGTTCAGCAATCTTCGTTGTTATTAAATCTGATATTTGCAAATAAATCAAAGCTAATAAATAAAAATAACTCCGGGTATTTTCTGTGAAGTATTGGCATACGATGGGTGATATTTGTGATGCAGGGAAGAATAATATCTATGCAAGTTATGTAACACTGCAGAAAACTGGTAGACCCAACACACATAAAAATTAATCTGAAAAAATAAAAGTGATGGCTTGACCGAAGCAAACTATTGTGTTCATCAATAAACTCTCCAAATGCAAATCTAACGTGCCATTGTTCAGATGTATCCAAAATGCGCCTTATATGATCAAACCCGTTTCAGCTTCATGAAGGGGAGGAGACAGAGAGTAACCGAGTTACCTCGGTTTCTTAAACTGGCTAAACTGAACCTTCTTGCTCAGAAGTAAGAAACCACACTTTGTAAAACAGAAAACTCAGTTTCCCTGAGCTCAGGTTCAGCATACTCAGAGTTTCTACATTACCCGCTTTTTGAAACAGACCCCTGTCCTGGTCGTCTGATGTGACAAGTACCGTATTTTCTGGACTATAAGTCACACTTTTTTTAGGCGTTTGACTGGTCCTGCGAGTTATATATCCAAGCAACGTATATATCAAAAATGTATGCCATGTCATCCATGACAACAACAGGAATCATCTACGCTTGCTACAACTGAACACTGCTCCTGAAAAAATGACAAGAGTAAACTGTAAAGACTGAGAGAACACAGATATGCCACCAAAAAGAAAAAGGTATACTGCAGAGTTTAAACTGAAGACGATAAAATATACATTCAAAAACAGTAATTGAGGTGCAGAAAGTTTGGAATGAGTGAGAAACTTGTCAGGGACAGGTGAGAGCAGAGGAAACTCTGACAGTTATGAAATATTCAAAGAAGGCTAACCCCGGGCTGAAAGTGCGATGGCCAAGTCCACAGATGGGTCCTTGAACAGCTGCTGCTGGAAGGGGCTTGTCAATGGTGCAGTTATCACCCGCTCTTATTGCCCCATGCAACTTGTATATATTTTTTTCCTTTTCGCAACATGTTTTTTTTGACAGATGTGGCTAATACTCTGGTGCAATTTATAGTCCAGAAAATACGGTATGTATGCTTTGATGGAACGATCAACAACAGTGGAGCTAGCGCACAGAGCTACAGTGGACATCATGGCAGCGGTGACTAATGCCCCTTTTCCATTAGTACCTACTCGGCACGGCTTGACTCGGCTCGACTCGACTCGACTCGGTCTCAGTGGTTTTCCACTGTAGTTCAGTACCACCTCGGTGTGGGTGGGGCCTTCATGGTAAGGTGGCCTGAAACGCAGTGACGTGTTTTATATGCGGCAACTCTGGTCACGTTTGCGACCATAACAATGGATTAATTAACAATGGATTAATGTGTGGACTTCGTCATTCGACCATGGAGAAGACTTGCCGGCCATTCTTCGTTTTGTGAAGTAGACAATTGCAGGTAAAGTACAATCGCTGTTGAGTTTGTTGTTGCCGAGTTTTAAATATGGCGGGTGTGGAGGAGTCGCTTAAGGCTCATCCGTGACGTTGCTCTCTGGCCAATCAATGGCCCGCGGTGTGGTGACGTTGTATTCTCGGCCCAACTCAGCCCGGATAGAACCCCAGCCAAGTAGGTACGAAAAAAGGAGGGCCGAGCCGGTACTATGACCTAGTGGAAAACCTCCAAAGCGGAGCCGAGTCGAGTCGAGCCGCGCCAAGTAGGTACTAGTGGAAAAGGGGCATAAGAGGGTCACAAAAGTACCGTATTGGTCTGAATATAGGACGACTCTGAATATAGGACAACTGCTATTTTTCAAATATCATTTTGGGGAAAAAAAATATGATAAAGACAACAATGTTATTCATAAAACAACTTCTTATTGTACAATTATTATAGAAAAAATCCCACAGAGATAACATTCTGCTGTATTGTTAAACATTTTAATGATTTCATCTTTTTTAGGAAGTATGGTACCATACTTAAGGTACAGGTACGTGTCAGGTTTCCATGTTATTTATTTCAAGGTATAGTACTATTTGAATAAACTTTATTCTCTTAAAATCTGAGACTGACTCAGTGAATAAGCAACAACCATGTAGTTCAATAACTGCATTAATGATGTCAATTAACAATTCAGTCTGTTAAAAAAAAAAAAAAAATCTGGACTGTAACTAAACTTTAAGCCCCTTTGTTCAGCACGGTCACACGGTTCCTTAATTTTTACATCAGATCCTGCTCGCATCCGTTCACTGTGATGCTCCATTCACTTACTGGTTATGGTGCAGCTCCATCTAGAGGCGCAGATGTGTAACGACAAAAAAAAGTCTAGACCTTGATTATAAGACGCCTCCTATTTTTGAGAATATGTTTTCTAGAATAAAATATCATCCCGTATTCGGGCCAGTACGGTACTGCCTCGAGGAAAAACCTTGAAAGTGACTGAGAAAAGAGACCAAACAAGTACACTTTGGAGAGTGTCGTAAAAGCGACTTGACTTCCACCTTACTGGGAACCTATTGAGTTGAAAATTATTCTATATCACAAGTTCTAGCTCTGCAAGTATGCATGTAGCCTATATGTAGGACAAACATCATTGTTGGGCGTTTATGCTTGTCTTGTCGTTGCCGCTCTAATTAGACCACCAAACACTAGGTGGCGATGCAGGTTCTTTTCTGCAGCACTGTAGCTTGCAGTGCAGAGCTTCCTTTTGTTTACTTCCCACGTGTAGCTCAGATGTAGCAATGGAGCAAATATAGTATCTTTTACATGAGTTGGCATTGATAAATGTTGACCATTAGACATTTTTACAGACATTGCAGAAAACAATTGTTCTGCCCTACTTGAAAACGACAAAGTAGCAGCAGGAAAGACAAAGAAGAACAAATCTACCAGTGAAGGTGATGCGTAAATACATTTGGAGAGAGGTACATGTCAGGATCTGGCTTAGTTTATGGGAGGAGGGTTTTACACATGTGGCTTAAGAACACCATTGCTTCAATACAGAAGTATAAATCAGGCTGAAGTTGGCTGGATTTATACTATTTATACTGTCTATATTTGAACTCCAAAAAAGACGGTTCTACACATTACATTTATGTTAGGTCATTTAGCTCTTTTTCTTTTTTCTTTTAAATCAAAGAGCTGTAATTACTCTGTCATCCTGCAGCTTTCTTATTTTCGCTTCTTTTCATCAGGTCTCTGTTCTCTGGGTACTGTCTGCTGTTTCCGGGCAGGAGTGGATTTACTCCACTTCTATTACACACCACCAAAAGAAGTTGAGGGCTCAATGGGCTGGTCTCTCTACCTTGCCCTCATTTCCTTCCCTCTGCAGATGATGGCAGCCGCTCTGTTCCTGTGGGCAGCCAAAAGTCACCGCAAGAGTTACACCCGCATGACGCCTTACAGGGTAGCATAAAAGAACGAAGCAGTATACTTTAAGACGGGTCTAAAAACTTCCTGAAAAACTATTTCTGTTTAAAGGAGGCTTTGTAAAAGAAAAAGAATTGATGTGTGAAACAATCTTCTAAACAAATAAATGAAAGCAATCACAGGGTAACACTAGCAAAAGAATAAACTAATGAATTTTTATTATTATCAGAAGTACATGTAAGTTGAGGTTTAATACCTTTAAGTTGAATTATCTCTCTTTTGCTTGTTTTTTCATCCCTGTCCTGTTTCTGATCCAAAGCATGTTTTTGACATCCAGATATTTGTAAATTCTGGTGTCAACCGAGTTTCTGTGCTGCATTTTTTACTTCCTATTTTTGCCTTCTTATTTTTTTGTTGCTATTGCTTTTAAAGCTGCTCACCACATTGTCCTTAACTCAGTTGAAGATTATAAACTTGCACTGTGTTATGAATTTCAGACCTGGAAATATCCAAGTCAAGGTAGCTATCTCTGTCGGAGAAAAAAAAAAAGTCTAACATGCCTTTATTTAAGTCTTCTGTTGTGTCTTATTTTGGCGTAATTCTCAGTATCAAGCCTTTGCTCTGCATGCCTTTCACGCTGACCTTTTCATCATCTGTGGTAATTTATTTCAGTCTGTGGTATCTGCTGACTAAATGTCATGAAATGTCACTCACTAAAAATGGAACCACTCTCTTTCATTGTCTCTGTTATTGATACATCTGATGTGTTTAGCATAATTTGAAAATTTCAAGCTGAATTTATTTGGTGCCACTTGAAGAAACCTGTGACCTTCAGCTCAAACTGTACTAATGAAATTTAGGTGGGTTTAGTGTTTAGGTGTAGACTTAGATGTAGTCAGCTCTAAACCTTTTAAAATGGTTTTACTAGATTAGCTGATGGCTTTGGTAAGTTTTAGATTATTTTAAGCTCTTTGAGTATTTTTGATACTCTTGAATCACAGAGATTGGTATTTTGAATAACTTGAATTTGTAAGAGAAGAAAATAATGAGCGCTTGTCTTCTCACATTGGTATGGGGAAAGTGAGTGAATTTGCAACTATATTTTGAATTCCAGGATAGCTTTTTGCTCACAAGTACAAATTCGGATGTTTTAGTCACAATGTTTGTTACACATCTGACGTGGGTACACGATTGCTTTTTGTAAATGTTTCTATGTATTCTAAAGCACATTGTTTGTATTATTTCAGGATTAATAAAATGAACATTTGCTGACATGTGTTACTTGTCTTATTCTTTTGAATGACTGAATCAGACCTTTATTGTCATTGAGCCAGCGTCCCAGCACAACAAAATTACATGAAAGCCCCACAATTCATTTGTAAAAATCATTGAAGCTTTTAAATTTTATTTTGATCAGGCATCTTAATTCTGTTCCTCTTCAATGCAAATAAGTCATCCAGAGCCTTTTAATTCCAGTTTTATCTCCAGGGAGCCGTAGAAACTGCCACTAGAAATGATTAGATAGGAAAACAAACACATCCAAAATGGCTTGCCACAGTGTTGGAATGCTATTGAATTGCTGGTTTCACACACATGCAAAAAAACCTGTTGATCCAGGGTGTTTATAGCAATTTACCACCATCTTCCTTGTTTTGGGTAGTGGTTCTTTGGGAGTCTCCTTGTATGAGTAATCACCTGAAGCCCTCCCCCACCACGCTGTGAAAGTACCTGAGTAGGTATGGCTGGCTAAATGACTATATAAATCTGTTCTTTTAGACAAGACAAGTATGATCCTGTAAAACAGAATTATTTGGGCTCTGATGTGACTAAGTCTTAATTTGCTTGTGACTAAGCTGCATTTACTGACGACTGAGCCGATCCACTGACATTCAGTTTTAATTGTATTTAGCTGATGAGTTGACATTTACAGTGATTCATGTCTTTCATTCATTTAAACATGATGCTTGTAAAATAGCAGTCCATCAGGACAGCTGAGTTCATTTTAAAAAATAACTAGAAGAAACTTAGAAGAACTAGAAGGAGTGTTTTAGCTTCAGTCAGTAAAGTTTAACAAAGAAAAAACTGGTCTTACAGATGAGCTTCAGTTTGTGATTCACAGAGGAAGCAATGTTTCAGAACTGATTATTTCATTGCAGGACTTACTCATTGAAACCTGTATTTGGGACTATAATTACATTAAGAATTGTGCTTTTACTTTGGAAATTATCAGAGCACATGCAGAGCGTACATTTTCCTGGTCCTGCTTCTGTCCTCTGTTCTCTCAGTCCTTCTTCACGCTTATGGATGGAAAGGTATAGGTGTTCTTTCGGGCTAAATGGAAAGCAATCTTCTTTTCATAGTAGGCACACTCGTTCACAAAGAAAGGGTAGAGGGCTTCTCCCTCATGCTTCACAGTCTCCCCAGAAAATGACAGGAACACGGGATCTCCTGGCCGCAGAAGCTCAAAGTCATTATCCTGGACAGAAACATACAAAGTTGACATTTAGTGTTTGTCACTGACTTTAAATAGGGTCCTTGCATCCTTAAGTCCACATATGTTCATGTGAATGCAGCTTTGTTTAAGTGAAGGTTTCAACTTTAACACTTACAACCAAAAAGTTCTACTTTATCTGTAGCTCAGGGTGTATAGCAGCAGTAATTTCACCGTTAGGGTCTCGTGGGTAATCAATAGTCTTTGCAAACGTGAAGGCCTCCACTTCACCTCCCACAAAAACACATCCTGATGGCAGAGAATGGAATGGGGGTGTGTTATAGAGGGGTCAACAGGTCGAGGCTTGATGATAGCAGGTCTTGAGACATCATTGGGCCTAATAAAACCAGTTATGTCCCTGTCGTTTAACGCCAGAGGGAAGTTAGCGATAAATAAATACTGTCCAAAACAATGGTTGCAAAGCATATAACTGTTTAAAAGTACTAGTAAGACAAGCTTAAGATTGTTTTAAGATATTGAGTTAGGGAAGATTAAATAGAGGGAAGAATAAATCCACCCCTACAAACTAGTCTGTAGGGGCAGCATTTTACCAGAATTAAATTCCCGAAGCCATTCTATTGTGAGATCCACTGCCTCTTTCGCCATGTTAAAGATATCAGCTCTGAGCACACCGCTGGGTTGAGGACCAACCTCTAGCGCTGCAAACAATGAGAGGTGCAATCATCTCATGTTCAGTAAAGTTATTCAGACAGAAAATAAGAAATTCTTAAGCATATACAAAGATCTAGAACTTACCAAAGCCATGCTTGCCCACTGACTCCAAGGAAAAAGCATTGGGGACTGGTATGTCCAGTATGATAGATCTCAGAGGTGCAGAAGTCATCTTACTCTGAAAATCATGTAACAATAATGCTTTAAAACCTGTTGAACTTTGAAATGTATCTGCAACGTTATCCTGGAATTCAACCACTGATTCAGATTTATCTTTACAAAAGGACGAATAAGCCACTGAAGGTAACATCACATGCAGAAGAATAGTATCCTAAAAGGGTGTGTCTGGATGACTCCTTGATGTTCGTACCTGTATGTATTTGTAAATGTGCAGGGTGATCCAGTCTAAGGAGTAGAAGATGAAGCACAGGCCCATGTTGGCAGTTGTGTTGTGAATGTCGATGACCAGATCCACAGCCTCTTTGCTTCCTTTGGGCCCCAGCTGAGAGTTCAGCTCTTGAGCTCTCCTCAGCTCATACGGTGTTGAATCTGTTATGGGGGAACTGCGAGCCAGACAATATTTTAAGGTGAGATTACAATACAGACTTCTCCAAAGTACAAATGATCAACCTCCGCACGTGGAAACTGCAGCATCTACTGAAAGTTTTAATGTCACTACTTGTTGTGAGCTTACCTCAGTAAGGCATCTGTGAAGCAGCGGTTGAGATCCGTCTCTACATATCTTCTGCAAGCATCCACGGCTCGTGGATTTGACCTGGACAGTCGTTATGGAAACAGATCCCATTTTATCCAGCTTTTTTTTTTGCATTTCCCTCACAATGTACACTCCTGTCATCTCATTACCGTGAGTGCCGCCACAAATGGCGACACTGGACAGTGGTGGGAAATAGGCGTGCTCCATCTGTTTGGAGGAAAACAGGAAGCTGTTGTTAGATGCTGGTTGCTTTCTCTCCCAAAGAGCTGTGAACCAAGAGGCACATTTAAACCCTGACAGGTTCAGTGTGTGGCAAGAAACTGGACCTAAAAGTCCAGGGGTCCAGCCAGATGTCAAGTTAACAATTTGATTTAATAAGTGACTGACCCAGTTGTAACACATTAAAGGACCTCCCAACAGTTTTGTTTAACTTTAAGAAGACATGATTCTGTAATGGAAATCACTGTCGCAGATTAAAGCTGTCATGCAAAGAAGAAGCCACTGAACATAATCCAGTAATGCTTTCATCTCTGGAACAAAGCTCATTTAAAAATGACTCATGCAAAGTCAAATCAAATAAAATTTTGACAGGGAAGTTTTACCAGAAAACTTCCCTGTCAAAATTTGATTTGAAATTTGAAAACCACGATGCCACATCGTCCTGATTAAAGAGGAGAGGGACCATTCGCCTTGTTACCAGCACTGAGTTCAAGAGCCTGCATCTCTGATGGAATGGAGGTGCATTAGTGTCTATTTAATGGGCAGCTCTCACATCTGGAAAGGAAAGTTAAATTCTGTGAGGTATATGCAGGTGGTAGGACAACATATGCTCCCATCCAGAAAATGTGTTTTTCAGAAAAGGTAAGACCAGGTTGTTCCAATATTCCACTCTCATAAATCCAGCAACTAGTCTCCTCAGTTCCCAGGCGCATATGCACTGCTGTGAAAGAAGTGGATTAATGTAAAAGATAAAAGGGGATGCTGTGAATTTTGAGATGGGTTGCTGCCATCAAATTCAAAATTACCAGACAGCACATTTGGGATGTCAGAAAGCTTATTGGTAGCATGTTTGAGCATGTTTCCCATACAAAGACAAAGGCTGTATGGTTATAGTTGGTTCAGGTTTGATTCCTGGTCTGACCTGTTACTGCATTACTGCATGTCATTCCCTTTCTGTCAAAAGGCCACCAGTATAACACCCCCGAAGGAAAAAAAAAGGCACATTGGTCATTTCTGCATCACCTGCTGAGGTGTAGGTCTGACCCCTTTTGCATGCAGTCAAAAGCCAAGTCTTGTTATTTTAAGTGTATTCTCAGTCTTACTCAGATCCTTCAGTCTTTTAGTAGTTAAAACTAACATCAGAGATATGCAAATCGGCCACAACACCTACCTTTCCTGAAACTGGGGTTTCACCCATAAAATTGGGTGCTTGTGATTTGAGACAATGATTCATAGCATATATGGCCTTAGGACAATATATGGGCTCAGAGTGACTCAGAGTGAGTTAAAAATTAAGTTAAATTGACTTTTCACAACTTTTCCATTTGTGTTTTAAACAAAGGTCAGCTTTTTTTTTTTCAACCTTTTGACACTTAAGGATTCACGTTACCTTAGTTTCTGCTTAAGCACTTGAATTTCTTAAGCACTTTGAACCGTTTTGTACATGAAATGTGCTGTACAAATAAACTTGCCTTGCCTTGCCTTCTCACAAAATGTATTTAAGAGTAGTGTCTATGGAAAGAGAATCAAAGAATCAAAGCATTTTTGAAAATGGTTCGTTTCAGTCATTGCAGTCAGCAGCCTGACAGCTGGCCGGACAGAAACCACAGGGGACAGTACTCATTTGTTGCTACGAGGCCCCCCAACGCTGGGGAAAATGTAGTCTCTGCTCTCCACAACTGATGTTCTGGCTGAAGTTCCCTTAGTACCACTGAATTTCAGTGATAGTTTCCTTTTACATTTCCCACATCAGTTTACATAAACTATAAAAAAGACATAACCCCTGTTTTTCTTTCCAACCGACCCCAGACTGTGAGGCTCGGCCCCCACCTGTCCTCCACCCGAGCACCGGCTCTCCACAGGGCTGTGTGCTGAGCCCCCTCCTGTACTGCATGTACACCAACGACTGCAGTCCGACCCACAACAACAACCTCATATTGAAGTTCGCTGACGACACAACGGTGGTCGGACTCATCTCGAAGGGGAACGAGGCAGCCTACAGAGAGGAGGTCCTGAAGTTGACAGCCTGGTGTTCAAAGAACAGCCTCGCTTTGAACACCAAAAAAACCAAGGAAATCATTGTTGACTTCAGGAAACACAACGCCGACCCAGCCCCACTCTACATCTACATCAAGAATGGAAAGGGTCCACACCTTCTGGTTTCTTGGCGTCCTCATCTCCGACAGCATCTCCTGGTCTGAGAATGTCGCCGCCATCACCAAAAAGGCTCAGCACTTCCTGAGAGTCATTAGGAGATACAACCTGGACTCCGACCTGCTGCTGACCTTCTACCGCTCATCCAAAGAGAGCCTGCCGACGTACTGTATTACGATGTGGTAGGATAAGGCTCCAGAGGGGAGTCCCCCCGTCGGACATTTACACCTCCCGCTGCCTCAGGAGAGCCATTAACATCATGAGGGACAGCTCCCACCCTGGCTCTGACCTGTTTGACCTGTTTGACCTGTTGCCCTCAGGAAGACGCTGCAGGATCATCAGGTCCAAAACCATCAGACTTAAAAAACAGGTTCTTCCCCAAAGCCATAACCGCCCTGAATCAGTCTGTGCAATATTCCACCAGATGTGTAAACATCTGTACATAGTATCTGTTAT
Source organism: Hirundichthys speculiger (assembly GCA_018398805.1). Lineage (NCBI taxonomy): Eukaryota > Metazoa > Chordata > Actinopteri > Beloniformes > Exocoetidae > Hirundichthys > Hirundichthys speculiger. The sequence continues at coordinate 2,856,574 of JAGFBZ010000865.1, forward strand.
ACCATGTCAGGACTTGACTGTGCACCTTAACCTCCTCACAACCCCTACCCTCTTTTATCCATACTACCTCGATTATCTGCACTTTTTTTTCCCATATTTTTTTTCACTGATCCGCACTGTTTTGCACTGTTTTGCACTGTTTTGCACTGTAACCAGAGATGCTGCTTTTAATCTCATTGTACCTATGTACAGTGACAATAAAGGATTCTATTCTCTTCTATTCTTCTATTCTATTCTTTTTTTTCACAGTCTGACATTAAATCTGACTAAACTTTTTACATCAGCTAGAATTATCAAACTTATTTCTATCCAGTAAAAGCTGGAATAATAAGAGAGATAATTTTTTAAGTTTTTTTTTTAAATTATTATTTCTTTCGTCATAGTCAGAAGTTTACATACAGTAAGATTACTATGCCTTTAAACAATTTGAGAGAGCCCAGATAATGATGTCATCGCTTTGGAAGCTTCTGATTGGTTAACTGACAACATTTGAGTTAATTGGAGGCAGTCTGTGGATATGTGTGGGGGCCACACTGCTTCCTTGTGTGACATCATGGGAAAATCAAAAGAGATCGGCCAAGATATCAGAAAGAGGATTGTGGACCTCTACATGTCTGGTTCATCCTCGGGTGCAATGTCCAATGCCTGAAGGTGCCACATTCATCTGTTGAAACAATTATATGCAAGTATAAACACCATGGGAATGTCCAGCCATCAGACCATTCAGGAAGGAGACGGGTTCTGTTTCCCAGAGATGAATGTGGTTTGGTGCAAAAATGCACATATGTACTCCAGAGTAAAAATCAATCACCTCCTGAAGGTGCTGGCTGAAGCTGGTAAGAGAGTGTATTTATCCACAGTGAAATGAGTCCTTTATCAGCATGGACTGAAAGGCCACTCAGCCAGGAAGAAGCCATTACTCAAAAAGAAACAGAAGGAAGCCATATTACAGTTTGAACTGACACACAGGGACGAAGACTTACATTTTTGGAGACATGTCCTGTGATCTGATAAAACTAAAATTGAACTGTTTGGCCTTAATGACTATATAGTTACAATTTGGTAGAAGAAGGGAGAAGCCTGCAGGCCTGAGAACATCATACTAACTGTGAAGTAGAGGTGGGCGGATCGATCCAAATATCAATAATATCGATACCAACTTTGGTATTGGTATCGAATAATACTCTTGTAAAAAGATCGATCCTCAAGCTTTATTTTTCTCTCCCACAAGCACTGACTGATGTGAAGTACAAATTCATTGAAGTCTGTTTCTGACGCGTTGTCGCTGTGTCCTCCCCTCTTTTCGTCTTGTCTTTTGACGTTGCACCGTCACTTGGCTCAGCTGCGGCAACCAAACAAGCAAGCAGGTAGACCCAGCCTGGCCCCTCCCCCTAGCCCCGCTGTATTTTAATCCCGAAAACAAAACAACGGCAAGTTGTGTAGTTTGTAAAAAGGCTGTAAAATACAGTGGAAACACAACAAAAGTATTTAAGCACATGAAAAACCATGTGCAAGAAAACAAAGAGCTGCAGAAAACGGATAGAGGAGGAGAGACATCCCCTATTCCTTGACAGACTGCCAAGCTTTCAGTCCAACAGAGAGGATCCAGGTAGATAAGAGTGGTCATCTTCAGCATCAATTCATATTAACTTTCAAAGTTACTTAAGTCATATGTTACTGGAGCCAACTCAAAAAATATAATTAAGACCTTGAAATAACCCAGTACATGTCATGTGCCCCATTGAAAGGTGTTATTGAAGATAAAATAACATTAGATAATCCTTTATTTATCCCACAATGGAGAAATCTATCGAGTTAAAGCAACAGGAAAGGGCACACAGTGCAAACAAAAGCACACAAGTGTTGAAAGATATAATTTCATAAGAGACTAGTAAAAAAAAACCATTATGAACAGAATAATTCAACTCCAAGGAATATTTACACAAAAATGTTAATAGTGATAAAGTATTTTGAAGTCAATTATAAAGTTTGCTCAAATTCTATCCTAGGTTTTAACCCAAAAAAATCCAAAGACAAAAATCACAAAAACACCAAAAGATCAGCAGTTTCAAGATAGATCAAGCTTCATAGGAAAAAGTATCGGTATTGGTATTGACAATACTGGCCCTGTGTTTACTTGGTATCGGATCGATACCCAAATTCCCAGTATCGCCCAGCTCTACTGTGAAGTACTGGGGTGGCAGCATCATGTTGTGGGTGGGTGTTTGGTTGCAAGAAGAACTGGTTCACTTCATAATATAGATGGCACCATGAGGGAAAGAACATTATGTAGAAATGCTGAAGTAACATCTCACGACATCAGCCAGGAAGTTAAAGTTTGGGTGCAAATGGAAAATGACCCTAAGCACACCACCAAGTTATTTACAAAGTCAATGTTTTGGAGTTGCCATCACAAAGTCAGTGAATTTTCACCCCCAAATTTTGTGGAGCTGAACGTGAAGACATGTTAATATTTGTTTGATTTTTGAATGTATAAATATAAATTATATATATATATATATATATATATATATATATATATATATATATATATATATATATATTAGGGCTTCGCAAGTTAACGCGTTATTATCGCCTTAACGCATTAATAAATGTATGCGTTAAGGCGATAATAACGCGTTATCATCGCCTTAACGCATTAATTTATTAACTCCGAGATTTATTTTATCGCGTGTTAACACATGTTGCTCACATGCTTTTGTTTTGAAAAGTCTGTTACTGGCTGCTGTGGAACCGGAAAACAATTGGCAACTAAAACAGACACGGAGAGTGGTAGAAATCTGTGTACTTTACAGTTCGGGTAGCAGCTCAGGTAGCAATATTAACAATTCTGTCTGAAAACAAAAATTCTGGACAACAACAAAACTTTCGCATCATTCCTCCATGTTACATCAGATCTGCTCCATGTGTTCACTGTCGTGCTGTTCTCTTACTGGTTACTTCAGTGCGGCTCCATCTAGTGGCACAGATGCATAATGACAACAGAAAGTCTAGTCCTCGATTATAAAACAAATTCAGTTCTGTGGCCCATTTTTTTAATTTCGTATTTTTGATCCAAGTCTAAAATTGAAATATAAAAAAAACAGGCCTTTTTTTTCTTTTTTTTTTGGTGTAAAATGTCACTTTAATTTTTTTTAGTTTTGATTGACAATTGAAAATGGAAAGAATGAATGATACACGGATTGGTAAAGTTACTGAACTTTAACATGGACATTTTCATTTTAAAGATCACCTAGACGGAGGATTTGACAAAAACTAGGTTATTTGTAACAACCGCCAAGTTGAACTCTCGTTAAAAGGTTTCTTGCTGTTACCTCAGAAATTTCCTGTTTAAATGTTCTGATTGTGCTGAGCCACAATCATTTTGTTGGATTTTGTTTGTAGACAGTTTTTATTTTTTATAAAAACAGGATGATGTTAATGCCCTGGCATTGGCAATAAACTTTATTTTATTTTCCTTTTTTTTTTTTAGATGATATTTACACTTAACATGTGTTACTGACAAGTGCTGATGTTAAAAGTGTTTGAAAAACAAATGTTATAGCACTTTACTTCATATAGCAGCAGAACATTTCAATAAAAGTGCATTTTACACTACTTTTTAATTCATTATTTGATTTTGTGTATACAACGCGATTAATCGTGATTAATCAGGGAAATAATGCGATTAATCGCGATTTAAAATTTTTATCGTTATCCATATATAATATGTATATATATATATATATATAGCCTCTGAAGAGTGCAGATGTGTCTCTTGCTTGCTCCTGCTGCTTCCTGCTTTATGCACTTTTAAATCACTTAACTTTTTCTGTCATTTCAACTTTTTTCCACAAGTCTTGGATTTGATTTTATTCTTCTCCTTTTAAGTGTACCAAGACTTCCTGAATAATTTTTGTGCTTTTTACAACTCATCTGACAAACCAGCGACGACAAACCTCTCAAGATGCCCGAAGGAGTGAATCCAAACAAAGTCTCCCTGCGAAAACTGTTGGATATATCAACAAGAAATCCGTGCGCTTCAAGAATGGATTTTTGCCTTAGAAACTGAAAAAAGACTTCATTATACGCTCCCAATGGAATCCAGTGGTAAGAAGTCCACATTTACTTCCAAAAGAAAGGGTGAAAAAACTACTACTGACAACTTGAAGCTAAATGATACCGTGTCTTTTCCAAGACTCTGTAAAGGCATTTATAATGGACTTGGTACTAACCCAAAGCAAAGTCAGAATGTTGGTATCAAAGGAGGACATGTAACATCACCCGGAATAAAGTTAACAAACAGATTTTTACCATTGTCAGAGCCAAATGTGACTGAGTTTAACAGACAGAGCGAGTACAAAGCAGCAGATGAACAGAATATCTGTGCCACATGCCAAGGTCAAAGATACCCTTGTGCTTGGAGACGGAGCGATATCTAACATAAATATAAACAGAGCACTTACTTGCAGCTATCCAAGTGCCACTGTCTCTGACATCACAAGGCTACTACCTGAGGTCCTGCAGAAACACCAGGGTGTGAAACAGCTGATTGTTCATGTGGGTGCAGTGGATACAAGAAAGGAACAATCTGAAATCTTGAAAAAAGACTTTTACAAACTGTTTGAGTCTTGATAAAGCAGCAATACCAACGTTTATTAGTGGACCTCTCCCAAACATCAACAGGAAGATGGGCAAAATTCAGTCGGCTGCTTCAGCTAAACACATGGTTGTCCAAAGTCTGCGAGTCCAGAGGGCTAGGATGTCTAGGATGCTACGGGCCTCTGCCTTGATAAACCCCATATCAACCAGAGGTCCAGGGACAGAGTGTATTCTTCTAAAATAATGACTATTGTCAAACCACAAGGATTAGATAAGAGAGGAACGGACAGAATGTCTGACCAGAGAAATCTTATCCATATCCCTTGCAAGAACACAAGCGTCCAATTTAACTTCAGCTAACCTCAAACATGCAGTACTCAATGTCAGATCTTTTAGCAACAAATCATTCTTAATTAATAGTTTTATTTTCTCATACAAACTTGATTTTATGTTTTTAACTGAGACGTGGCTGGACAAAAATACAGCCAATGTACTCCTGATTGACTCTAGTCCCATCTAACTTCACCTTTGTGTCTGAAACACGATAAAACCAGAGGGGTGGCGGTGTTTGTGCCATATTCAGGGACAATATACTCACAGACAAGTTATCATTTGTTTTTGTTTTTTTATCATTTGAATATGTGTAATTCAAAATGGAGATGAAACAATCTTCCATTCTCTAAATCGCCATTTACAAACCACCACAGAATTATTTTACTGATGATTTTACTGAACTACTTTCAGTTGTGTGCACTGACTTTGACTGTTTGGTCATAACATAACATAACATTCATAACTTGAATGTACATGTAGATGTAACCCATGACAAACAAGCAAAAGAACTTACTGCTGTCCTTGAAATGTTTGGTCTAACTCAGTATGTGACTGAGCCCACCCACAAAATTTCCATAACACAAACAATTACTCTTCTGCCAACTAGACACCTAGAGCTGACACATTTCTCACCTGTAACTGATAAAACAGTCAAAGAGATCATCTCCAGTCTGAGTCCATCAACGTGCTGCTTTGATGAGTTACCCACTTGATTTCTACAGTCTGTGCTGAGCAGTTTGTTACCACAACTCACTGAATTAACCAACATCTCACTTTAGACTGAAACATTCCCAGAGACTTTAAAATTGCTGTCATTAAGCCTCGTCTAAAAAAGAGCAGTCTTGATGCCACAGTACTGAAGAACTATCGGCCCATATCAAACCTGCCATTCCTTTTGCTGGATCTAAGCGCTGCCTTTGACACAGTTGACCATGCAATCTTATTACAGAGATTAGAAGACTGGGTGAGAATCTCTGAAAATGCTTTAAACTGGTTCAGGTCCTATCTCAGGGACAGGAAATACTTTGTTGAAATTGGTAACTGTGTCTCAGACCAAATGGCCATGACCTGTGGGGTTCCCCAGGGGTCAATCCTGGGACCCCTGTTGTTCAATCTATACATGCTTCCATTAGGCCAGCTAAAACGCAGCTATAATGTGTCCTACCACAACTTTGCAGATGATACTCAGATCTATGTGTCACTGACAGCAGGAGAACATGGGCCTGTAGATTCACTGTGTCCCTGCATTGAACAGATCAGTGTGTGGATGCAAAACAACTTTCTCCAGCTAAACTCAGACAAAACTGAAATCATTGTCTGTGGCCCACAGAAACAAAGAGAAAGTGTTATCAGTTACCTTGAGACTCTTCTCAAGGTAACTGATAACCAGGTCAGAAATGTAGGGGTAATATTGGATTCAGACTTGAACTTGTAACAGCCACATTAAAGCAATAACATCAGCAGCTTTTTACCATCTAAAAACCATTGCCAGAATCAAAGGAAAAGTGTCTAAACCAGATTTAGAAAGACTAATACATGTGTTCGTCTCCACTAGGTTAGACTACTGTAAAGGCCTGCTCACTAAGCTCTCTAAACAAACTGTAAAGACAGCTGCAGTACATCCAGAAGACAGGCCTCAAGTCTGACAATGTTCAAATACAGCCTGAAAACAGTTCTGTTTAGATGTGCATATGACAATTGAAAGGATTTTATCTGCATTCTTCATTTTTAATTGAATTATTTTTTTTTTTAAATTTAAATTTTAATTTAATTTTTAATAATTATTTTTATGCTTGTATGGAATTATTCTATTTTCCTTCTTGTGATTTTATGCATCTGTAAAACACTTTGAATTGCCTTGTGTAGGAATTGTGCTCGACAAATAAACTCACCTTGCCTATATATATATTTGTGTATTTGTGTGTGTATAATAAATGAGTGTAATCTGTTACCAGTGTTGACACATTCTAAATGCGATTTATGCAAACAAACTGTCAGTTCTTCACTGCAGAGAAACTGCACTTGTTTTGCCACCAGTAAATCGAGTAATCAACAAAGCATTACCATTACGATATGTTATTATATTTGTCAGTACTGCAAGTGTACTGGTGTACAGTTACAGCCGACTGTCTAACTTCATAACATCTTATAAAGTTTTACACCAGACTGCAGTTCATCATGGTTAAAGTCACACAATTACAAACAAAAACCATTAGTAAGACAACAGATTCCATGTACGAAATGTGCAACAATCTGCATTTCTTACCTCAAAGTCAGAATTGAGCCCTGTTTACTGCTCACTGAGCTTCAGCAACCTTTGAACTTTGAGGGGGGAGTCATTTGCAGTGTTTCTACCTACCATTAAAACACTAAAGGCATCCAGCCATGACTTTCCTGTTAACTGTTCATGTGCACTGACATGAATGACTGTGAGCATGCAGACTTTTTCCATTCCCCACCGGTGCTTGCGCTTCCTTGAGCTGTCTTTTCCTCATTCCCGTGACACTCCTCTTTCTCTTCATGCAGCTCAGATTTCAAGCAGCTGGGCATTTTGTGACACGACAGAAACGAATGGTCTGGGATATCCTGGCACACCAGCAGGAGTCGCTCTCAGGGCTGTGGGTCACAGAGCACAGACCTGTGGTGCTGCTTTGAGGTGCTTCAACAGCAATAACAAAAACAAGAATACATTGCTCATTTAGCGCGCTTTCCTCTTAAAGTGGAGTTGCTCAAAACAAAATTATTTAAATTCTCTTTTATGCATAGTCACACACTGTACCATATAATTACAAAAATATGTTGCAGTCTCATAGGATTTGCAGATGATTGAATTAACTGAGTCTCATTGTAGTACCTGGAAATTTATTTCAATACCTCCCCTTTTATAAACTCTATGGCTGTGATTGCCAACCTTTCTTTGGCTCGTAATCTTTCAAAATAAAGCAATCTCATCTCTCGGTGACTTCAAACAAAACCTGCAATCATAAATCTTAATCTGAGATCCATTATATGGAAACGAATATTCTCTAAAAGCAGTTTTAATGATAAACATGTAAAAACCATCAGGAGACATACATTTTCTCATCCAAATGTCATTTTATGAAATACTAGTAATTCTGGGTTTGGAAACTAATCTGCAGAAAAAGTTTAGAAGTTAATTACCTCACTGTCATCATGTTTTTCTGCTCCTTACAACCCCTCAAGTCTCTTCCATTTCTTCCAAGAGAGTGACGCTCTATTTAGACATGTAATCCTATTGAGTCCATCGCTTGATCATAAGCTGCTTTCTCTCACTCGTTCATTCTGTTTCTTGTCCTCCTCTTCTCTCGACCCTTTCAGTTCACGTCAACAATTTTAATTTAACTTCAATTAAGCCCAACTTTCTTCACTGGTGTAGACTAATGAGCAATCTCAGATTTTTCTATTTCAAGTCAAAGTGGAGGTGCAGTTCCGGGCATGACCACTAGAGGCTGGCTCCAAACATGAACCGGTCTTCGCTGACCTCCAGGTTTAAATCTCCAACTTTACAGCAGAGACAATGCAGCAGATCCATGGAAAATGTACAGGGTGTGAATCTTTTATGTACCTTATCAGGTAAAATCATATATATCCTCCAAAATAATGTTTTTTTGTATTTTTGAATGATAGCTGCATTGCAGTCTATGCTGTAGTAGCTGTCATCACTTCACTCCTTCCATTTACAGTGAACTTGACCTCTGAAATGTGAGCACAGACCTAACAGAGCACAATCATTCTTGTTTTAAAGATAATATGGCCTATTGTGTAGATTTTAGAAGCAGGCCCCCACAACTGGCTCAAGGTTGGTCAAGATGCGATGAAGAAGCTTAGCTAAGCAGTAGCTACCGTCACTCATCCCCAAAGGCTGCAGCCAGGGCGAAACGGAGGATGGCCTCTAGCTCGTTGACCGCTAGTCCTGGCAGTAGCCGGAGCTGCAGGCTGCTCCAGCTGAACCGACGTCCAGGACTGTTGCCTTTTTGGGAATCAACGTCAGGTTCTCCATGAAATGAAGATCTGGTGCTCCATCATGATGGAAAATGCACAAATCATCACTTATTGCTCCTGGATTGGTGAGAGAAGGTGCTTTTGGAGGATATTTTGATACCATTCTTCATTAATGGCAGTGATGTAGGGTGGGGGTGGGGATTCCCCCCAGCTCCTCTTAATTTAACAAGGAAGTCCCATTGTGATCAGAGACCTCCTACCCAAGGTGGCAGCAGTACAAGTTCCACACAAACAAAATGATGCAGGACTCATGGTGGCGTTCACTTTTTTCTTCTGCAGTCGATCTATTTTTCAGATATCCCAAACAGTAAAAAGAGGGCTTCTTTGGAGAAAATTACTTTGCAACAATCTTTTGTTGCACCAGGCCTGAAGCAGATTCTCGTGCTGTAAAATACTATTCTGTCAGTTCAGTAGGGCTTTCACTTCACATAACCTACTGACATACAAGGGTTGGACAATGAAACTGAAACACCTGTCATTTTAGTGTGGGAGGTTTCATGGCTAGATTGGACCAGCCTGGTGGCCAGTCTTCATTAATTGCACATAGTACCAGTAGGAGCAGAGTGTGAAGGTTCAGTTATCTAGTATCTAGTAAGAGCACAGTTTTGCACAAAATATTGCAATCCACACAACATCATGGGTGACATATCAGAGGTCAAATAAGGACAAATTGTTGGTGTTCGTCTTGCTGGCGCATCTGTGATGAAGACAGCAAGTCTGTGTGATGTATCAAGAGCCACGGTATCCAGGGTAATGTCAGCATACCACCAAGAAGGACGAACCACATCCAACAGGATTAACTGTGGACGCAAGAGGAAGCTGTCTGAAAGGGATGTTCGGGTGCTAACCTGGATTGTATCCAAAAAACATAAAACTACAGCTGCCCAAATCACGGCAGAATTAAATCTGCACCTCAACTCTCCTGTTTCCACCAGAACTGTCCATCAGGAGCTCCACAGGATCAGTATACACGGCCGGGCTGCTATACCCAAACCTTTGGTCACCCATTCCAATGCCAAACATCTTTTTCAATGGTTCAAGGAGCCCAAATCTGTGGACAATTTGAAACATGTATTGTTCTCTGATGAGTCCAGCCTTTACTGTTTTCCCCACATCTGGGAGAGTTACAGTGTGGAGAAGCCCCCAAAAAGCATACCACCCAGACTGATTGCATACCCAGAGTGCAGCATGAGGGTGGATCGGTGATGGTTTGGGCTTCCATATCATAGCATTCCCTTGGCCCAATACTTGTGCTAGATGGGCACGTCACTGCCAAGGACTACTGAACCATTCCAGAGGAGTGGCACGTTGTATTTTGAAGGCGGTGCTGTGTATCAGGATGACAATGCACCAATACACACAGCAAAACTGGTGAAAGATTGGTTTGATGAACATGAAAGTGAAGTTGAATATCTCCCTTGGCCTGCAGTCACCAGATCTGAATATTATCCGACCCACTTTGGAGTGTTTTGGAGGAGCGAGTCAGGAAACGCTTTCCTTCCACCAGCATCATGTAGTGACCTGGCCACTGTCCTGCAGGAAGAGTGGCTTAAAATCCCTCTGACCACTGTGTAGGACTTGTATATGTCATTCTCAAGACAAATTGACGCTGTACTGGCTGCAAAAGGAGGCCCTACACCATACTAATAAATTATTGTGGTCTAAAATCAGGTGTTTCAGTTTCATTGTCCAACCTCTGTATATGGGTCATCAGAGCCATGCAGGATTCAAATCTCTGCACTTTTTGATGGCTCTTTATGGCACACAAGCAGTTTGAAAGACTGCGTGTGTGCCATCCACAGGCTATCATGAAAGCACTGACAGGACAGACAGGTTGAATGTTGCGTACTTACATGCAACTATGATCTGATCAAGGATGCAAAATGATGAAAAACATTTCTACAAATTTACTTATCGCCTCAGGATTGGACTAATTCCCTTTTATTTGCGTTACAATAAATATACATCACACAAAGATTACACACCAGAAAAGGAAAAAAAAAAAAACACAAATTACACACCCAACTTTCCTGCTGTCACCCCCTCTGGTGATTAAATGAGATCTTAATTATTCATACGGATTTGAGGGGAATCATTTTGGGTGGCGCTAATGATAGTCTTAGCACTTACTTAAAAGAAAGTGACCTTTTAAAACGGATGACTGGGCGTGTTTAAAAGCAGTTTGAAACAGTGACATTTGATGCAGGGAGTGGCGCAGAAGTGATGGGCTCTGGGTAATGAGGTCTCGCTGAGAGGTAACACGGTTTCTGACCTTCCTATAGTCTTTTCACAGCGGGCACATCTTCTGTGTTTTTATGTTCTCCAAAGAGAACTGTCAGAGCTTCAGTGTCTTTAGAGAAGGTAAAAATAAATAAAGAGAGCGAGAGAGAGAGAGATGAAAAAAAAAGATAATAAAGCATTATGTTTTTACCCAGAAACAACAGACGGGACAATGAAGCTCATCAAAACAGTCTCAGCAGGTGCCCTTAAAGCTGATTGGCAGTTGTGGACAGCAGGAGACAAACAGACTGATCTGTGAGGTGGACGCCCTCGTGGCTTTGTTTAGATTCTGATACATTTTATAACTTAAGTTGTTATTGCTATTTGCACGTTTCGATGCCATAATTTGCAGTTTTGGCTGTGCAACCTGTTTGGATTTGAGGTTTTGGGTGGCCGTGTGCTGTATCCTCGGTAACTTTGCTTCCTGTCTTTCTCCTCATCTCTGTATTTAAACATTGGTTTCCTTTCTGTTTGGTGCCAGATCATCATCACTGTTCATTGTCAGTCATGTTATTTTCCCTCCATGCCCCATGAAGACCAGTTTCCTGCCTCTCTGCTTGTTTTGTGGATTACATGCCTCAGCAGCAGCTGGACTTTGACTTCATTCATTAATAAGTTAATAAAGATTAGAGGCAAGGCGCTTTTAAAAAGCTTTGCATCGTCTTGCATAGTTTAATTATGTTCATTGCATGCTTCCTTTTCATTTTCTCTATTTAAGCTTTTTGAGTTGTTTTACTCCTCTTGTGTCATGTTTTTTTGTCTGTTCAGCTTTTAAATTGTGTGTCAGCTTGTTAACATTTTCCGCTTCTTTTTGTAAAGTCTTTATACTTTCAGCATTATTTCCAGTCAGTTTTAGCTTCTTCAGAGGTGTTTTGATTAAATTGTCTTTTCTTTGTAATTATTTAAAATGATAATGTTCGTTTTAAACTGAGTACCCTGTTCCCAGCAAACCAGTTCAATAATTATTCCATGCTGGGATTTATAAATGTGCAAAGAGGAAACTTACAGTTCTTTAAGCAAAATTTAGATTTCAGAAACTCTGAGATGAAAAGTCTTAAAAAAATACTCTTGCCACATTGCTTCGTTCAGATTGAGTCAGTTTAAATGCTGAGTAACACAATAGTATTCAAAAACATAAAAACAGAAATACTTTCAAAAGAAAAGATTAGGCCTTTTCCATTGATCAAAAAAATGTTTTCTTTTTTTTTGTAATTTAATTAGTAAGTAAAAATGACTTGACTTTAGTTTTGAACACACAAGAAAATAACGTTACAAAAAAGTCACACTATATTCACAGAGATTTGAACTTGTATGGCCTTAAGAATACAAATCCATTTTTGTGCATCACATCTATGGCTTTAATGTAATTCATGGATTACAAACCACCACAGAAACAATCTTAATCTGATGTTACGCCACCATACAGCCGCCAAAGACCACACAGTGGACGTTTAATTTAAAATAATAATAATAAGTGGGTAATTTTGAATCTCTGCCATAAAGAAGAATCACTAAATTCTGTTATTTCTGTCCCCAAATTCCAGGAAAATAGCAAACCAAAGATTTTTTACATTGTGCGACACCCAAAGGACTTTACAGTGAGATTATGTTTACATAATAGGCTAACATTCATAAAACCCTGATATCTGAGCTTTGCTCTTGATTACAAAGTTATTAAGGATCAACTGTATCACACCCAGGCTGATCTCTAAAGCTTTATACACCTTTAATGAGAGAACAACGGTGTTATCCTTCTAGATGTAAATGGTATTTTAAGTAAAGTAACAAAAAAACCCTATACATCATGATTATTTTTCACTCACAAGTCCAGATTGATCCTATTTGCAGGTTTTGTCAAGGGATTTTGAAATAGGGAACTAAGGCTGTTCTCAAACTTCCCAAACCTGTGCACATGCCAGAGGGAGCAATAGGTGTTCCTCGGCCGTCTGAAGTGGTTGATGGAAACACCTTTGTTGCTTCTGCCATTTCCCAGCCTGCCATTCTGCTGAATCAACCTGACCCTACCTGACCAGGTCTTTTTCCTGACAGCCACCGGGAAACGCGCCCCGCCGTCCTGAAGGGACATCTCGTTTCTATCACGATCGCCCCCTCCCTCCCTCGTGCATCACAGTGCCACAACACACTGTTGCCAGTTGCGGATTTAAACCTGGATCAAAACCCACCGAGGAGGACACTCATCATGGCCTCTGAGAGGGACGGGTCCAACACGACCAGAATCTTGGCCAACCAGTTCGTGCAGCCGGCGTGGCGCATCGCGCTCTGGTCGGTGGCGTACGTCACGGTGCTGGCAGTGGCAGTTTTTGGGAACCTGATCGTGATCTGGATCATTCTTGCGCACAAGCGGATGAGGACCGTCACCAACTATTTCCTGCTGAACCTGGCTTTCTCTGACGTCTCGATGGCAGCGTTCAACACGCTCATCAACTTCATCTACGCGGCGCACGGAGAGTGGTACTTTGGAGAGGTGTACTGCAAGTTCCACAACTTCTTCCCCGTGGCCGCCGTGTTTGCCAGCATCTACTCTATGATCGCGATAGCCATAGACAGGTAGGGCTGCCTGAGACAGTCAAACCATCATTTTACACAACATTCAGAATAGATTACTGACTGGTTCAGGCTTTTGGCTCCGTTTATCCTACTTGGTTAAGAAATTAGGTAAAATAAATGTTTGAAGATTTAATGGGTTCAAGTTTAAAAATGGAAAAAGGCACCCATTTACTGTGAAAATAGATCATATGTAACAGGTACAAACAGCAGCATAAGGGGGATATTTAAAGGGAGATTCAGACACCTGTCATCGGTAAAATTCAAATATATATTTTGTTTTCATTAAAATCTCTTCTCAAATCAATCCCCATCACTACTATCGCAAAAACCATAGGAAATGAACTGAATTAGAAAACCATGGATTATGAAATCCAATGATTAGGGTTATGAATAGGTTTATATGTGAATTACAGTGAACTGGACTGAATTGGAACAGAATTTATATTCAGCTGAATTATGTTAACTTTGAAAACTGAGAATGCTTTCTGCACAAAGTGCCTTGAGATGACTTTGTTGAGAATTGGCACATTTGCAAGTAAAGTGACTTGAACTGAAATGGAATTACTGTTGTCTCTTACAGCAAATGCATGTCACTTTATGGCTCTATGTCACACGTCAGCCGTGATGAAGCCAGCTCACAGAGCTACAGTGAGCATCATAGCAGGCGATCTCATTTTTTGGCCTGGAAAACTAAAACAAACTCCAGCTCGTGACACTCCCCCCCTTGGTCTTTCACAGGAGACAACAGCCATTAAGGGTTCATCGCTTTACCAACCGCTTTTGTTACCCTGATGTCACTCCGGTTTAGGGCAAACCTGGACTCATTGGACAACATGACCTTTTTATATCTAGCGTCCAGTCTTCACGCTCCCGAGCAAATTACAATCTTTTTTTATTAGCCTCACTAAAAAGTGGCTTTCATCAAGGTACACAGCTGTTTGGTCCCAATACGCTGAGTTTTCCTTGCATTGTGCATGTGGAAATGCTCTTACCTCCAACAATAAAGATTGCCTTAGGTTTAAGGTATCTCGGACCACAGTCTTTCTAGATTTTTCTCCAGCCACGTTTCTCCCTCAAAGATTATGGTCCACACAAGATCTTAAATGACAGAAGCTCCTTTCTTTATGTCAAAGAACATTTACTTAGCCATGACTCATTGTGTCTTTTCAGTACTCTTATGTTCATAAAAAGTGTTGTGATATTTTCTTTAACCAATGAAAATTCTATGACTTTCAGATTCATTTGCTCCAACAGTTCCAAGCAACACAGAGTCATAACCACCCATAATAATCAATGACATGACCTCAGTGTTCTGTTATAATAACCATAACTACTCTAAAATACCTGTGCCCAGGCGCAGGAGACAGTTGCCTTTCATTTACCAACAGTTATCAAATTTCTCGTAGATATATGGCGATTATTCATCCACTGAAGCCTCGTCTGTCTGCAAAAGCCACTATGGGAGTCATATTCTGTATCTGGAGCCTTGCTGTGGTTCTGGCCTTCCCTCTCTGCTACTTCTCCACCACCCGGACATTACCAGGCCGGACCTTTTGCTATGTGGCCTGGCCCCGTATGGCCAGTGATTCCTTCATGTGAGGTCACACTTACAGCAACAATTGGATTACCATTTTGTTCTCACCGACTGCATCTGTCATTAAAGTTTCTTCTCATCCTTCACTGGTGTGTTTCTTCACTCGTGCAGGTATCATATCATTGTTACAGTCCTGGTCTATGTGCTGCCTTTGGTGGTGATGGGTATCACTTACACCATTGTGGGGGCTGTGGGGAAGTGAGATCCCCGGTGACTCATCTGATAACTACCACGGACAGCTCCGGGCTAAAAGGAAGGTAAACAGCATGTTCGTTTACGCCGTTTAGACTGTGATTGTATAGTTTCCGTGTGTGTCTTTTGAACAAAAATATGCTGGCCAGTGATAAACAAATTGTTTAACATATGCCTAATGTTTTTGTCTAAAATGTAAAATACAAAATCAATAAAGTTCAAAACAATGGAAACAAATTAAAGCTGCCTGCATAGAAGTGCATTTCTTCAGGATAGCTGTTCTAGGGCAATCTGTGCTGATAATCCCATTTAATAATCAATAACAGCAGTTTAAGTCTTTTAGACAACATCTGGCCATTCAGAACCTTCACAGACTTTTTACAGAAAACCCAGACTCCATTTGGGCAAATGTTGCAAAGTTGTTTACTTTTTGTTGAAAAATGATGATGAAAATACACAAAGCGTATCGCCAAGACTTCATGAGTGTAAAAACAGTTGGAAAAATCTTAACCTGGAAAAATCTTAACCATCTTTTTTTTTTTTTACAAACCGTTTACAAACCAGATCTGAGAAAAGCTTTTATGCACACAGAGCCATTTCCTCTTTCAGTTTTCATATTCTGGTTGAACCTTGGCTTTTTATCAGCCTAAAACCTGATCCCTCAGTATTAATACATTTACGACAATTTAAGCAAAATATGAGACAGAAGGCCCCAAACTCTGCTTCATTTGTTTCAACATCTGAAAGGCTGATTTGCTAGATGATATAATTATATGTAAGGATAACATATTTATAAAACACAAGGCTCAGGTCTGCTTGGGATTTTTAGAAGTACTTTTATGGACCAATATTCTGATATTCAGAGTTTTTTCAACAGACCACCTTTTCATCCAGCATTCATATATTTATTTGATTGAATTTACCAAATTTCTAAAGATGTGTCTGTGATTTCCTGTTTTATTAAGCCATGAGCATTTAATTCTGGATTCATTATATGAACTATGACCACATAGAGGGAGTCACACATTTTGCATTTCCTACTACGGCTCATAATGAATAACAAAATAATATAACAAAACCGTTCCAAAAGCTTCTTTTTTTAATTTACACACATGTACACCACCTTCTCCCTTGTCTCACATTCACGATGTCATCTATAAATATAGTCCACGGAGGCTCATGTCTGACCTCACCTGCCACGCTCTCCATCACCACAGCAAACAAGAAGGGGCTCAGGGTTGCTCCTTGATGCAGCTCCACTCCCACCTAAAACCCATCTCACATCTCACCGTTGTCATGCTGCCCTCACACACGTCCCATCCAACTGTAGCATCCACAATTCCTCCCTTTGCAACTTTTTCTGACCTTCTCCATCAGCACTATCGAAGCAAACACTGCACTCTTTCTTACCATGAAACCACGGTAAGAAACCACAAAACTCTAAACTCTCTTTATGTGTTCTTATTATGAGATAAATTAATGATCTCCTAAAATGCCATGATTGGGACAAGCTGCAAACTTCCACAGTTCAGTATTGTGAACGAAACTCTCCTTTTTATACCAAAAACAGCCGAGGGAGCAAACATACCAATATGCTGTCATGCACCTTCATAGACCTTTGCAAATACTGTACAACTTCTAGACACCTGATTAAATTTAGTTTGGCATCATCAGCCAGACTGCACAGTGTGCTTTGCTTCTCTGTGGGCTGAATAGGGATTAGGGACATCACAGCTGGGATGACAAGCATCTATCAAGTTAGCTCTGGGATTAATGCCAGAGAGTGCAGTTTATTGATAAACATCTCAAACACTGCAGGGTAACATGTCGGATTATTTGGTTGACATGATAACAGACTGCACAAGGGTCAGACACTTCCATTGTTCACTGAGAAAGAATTTATAGGGTGAAATATAATGTATTAAAATGTATTAAAAAACAAACAAACAAAGTAAATGAAAATATTTCTGCATTTTTGGATCAGCTACTTTTTTGCATGTTATCCAGTTGCAATAATCTTAATTAAAACTTCTCTTGTGTTTATTTTACAAACTGAGAGTAGGGAAGTATATACGTATATATCAACTAAATAAACTTCACAATAAAAGAGCAAATTGATAATTAAGTTAAAATATTTCACTGTGCAGCTTTGAGACTATGTGAGAAAGGAATAAAGGCCTCGCACTAACAAACCAGCAACCAGGGGCGAGATAAGAAGAAGTCGCTCTCATGTCATTGTTTGAGATTAGCACCTTATAATAGGCTGCTTCTTTTAGCCTCTGCAGCTCTCCATTGTGCTGTAAAACATCGAGTTTTCTGTGCTCTGTCACCCGTTCACTGTGGAACCTGCTGGGACCGGTGCGTCATCGCTGACCTTTTCTTAGCCTCAGACAGGAGCCAATGTGGACTCATCAAGTGGAAAAATTTGATGAGAATGAAAGGCGCTGGTCAACAGACTCACAAAGTCCGAGATGCTTGGAATAATAACTGTAAAGCAATCTTCTGTCACAGTAGGACCTTTTCAAGCCGGGTGAAAAGTTTTTTTTTTAATTTTTTTTAAAACACTTTTGAAAACTTTTGAAAAGTGTTGAGAAGACTCAAAAAAGTTTAGATCCTCTGTAAATTGTACATAAAAGCACGATACAATGACATAAACATACTTTTTTGACCTTGATGCAAGAACAACATATGAAATGGAAAAACTGATTTTTGTGTGTGTTGAGTAATGTTGTGTGGTGCTTATGAAAAGTGCTTATGAAAAACATTCAATCTATGTGAGTTATTCAGCTTAATTTGTAACAGGCTAGCAACCTTTGGGGAATAAACAGATCATCGTAAGTGTTTCAGAGCTGAAAACGGAGCAAAGCTGAACTCTCTGAAATGCTGTGTGATGTTCGATCCAGCAAAGTCATGCAACACTCAGCTTATTAATTCCTCATGTCTCCAAAGTCACTTGTGTTCAATAAAAGCAAATTAAGTTTTTGGCATGAAAGAAAAAAAGAAAAACGCTCTTAAAATAAGTCTTAAAATGAGTTGGGTTTGGCTCTACAACATTTTCCACGTTCACTGAATGACGATTTCTATGAATTATGTTAATCTTTCCCTGCCCACCCATCCACCCACCTGCAGCTGCTATGGCCAACAGCTGGCTGTTCTCGCACCAGCAGTCCAGGGTACGCTGCTGTTTACACAGGCCTTACCGTCTACTGCTATCAGGCTGAAGGAGATGTTGCAAAAGAGGGCAAACAGACAGAAAACACATAGAAAAAGATAAGCTTGACAGTTGACCTTCTCATATTCCCAGTTCTCACTGGATGAATGGTTGGAGAATCATCAGATTTTTTAAATTACTTTAGTGGTAAAGTCCAGCTGTTTTTGTGTCAAATTTGCAATCTAGCTGCACAAAAAAGAGCATCCCAAGGGTGCACCCTCACCAGGCAGTCCATAACGTGCTGGTTTGTTTGGTTAGTGCAAGTGCTTCATTCTGTGCTCATGCACGGCATGATTCCTGGTCTCCGGCATGATTGGAAGACGTGTCCTTGAGTTGCCCGTGTACATTGACAAGTGTGAGTACGCAACACCTGGGTGACATGTTGATTCATCACTTCCACAGAACAGTCATGTAACAACATGTAGCAACACAGTCCAGGAATTTCAAAAATGTAGGAGGGCCGTACCTGACCAGAACAAACAGAAATAAGCCTTGAAGTAGTCATGTGGGTTTGTTGTGCAACGACAAGATAATGGGTGTACAAACAGTAATCGTGTTCAAGCACCATTGGGACTGGAGTAATGTGAATACAGGTCAGTGGGAGGGTCAGTTGTACCTGGGCGTGACATGGTATAACACGGCTAAAATGAGTGTGCCCAAAGGTATATAGGGTTGTGATGAATGCAGTCAAAGCAAGACACACAGGCGTTCAGCCACGTTTAACACGCCGCAGCATGGTTTTACTTAAAACCGTTTATTTAAAGTAGAGAAACTTAAACTTCCATGTAAGGCTTCGTTGAGGCTCTGATAATGCCTGAAAGGAGAGGAAGAAAACCCCTGATTAGAATATCAAAACAAGCAGCAACAAATAACAGCAAGAAATGTTCTACACAGAGGACATTATAGTGGCGCAGCAGAGAGTAGTTTCTCCTCCAAGAGCCAGCCGCACAATGAGAAGGAGATCCTTGGTCTATTTAACCAAACCCGTGGATTGTAAACCTGGCTCAGCTGTGCCATGCGCAGGGGGAAACACATCAAGCTGATGGAGAATGAAATAGGGGACGTATTTCCCCTCTGTGACCAGACCAAGCAGGGGTTGCTGATTCCCACTGTGCTGGTTGGCCCTCTGCCTACTCTCACCCGGTCGGGGGTGTAGTGATGCTCCACAGGGTATAAAGGCTTACTGAGTCTGACTTTGTGCCATCACAGCTAAACAAAACATGTCAGGTAGGCCATTCTTTGAAAACACACCAAGTAGCTTCTCCTCCTTTTTTTTCTGCTTCTTCTCATAGCTTCTTGTTTTATCAGGAGAACAGTGCAGACCGGTACAGAATCAGTACTGATCCAGACCCTGCACCAGCCCACCACTCGTGAACAAGACCCCAAAAAAGCTTTAAATCCTCCACTTTAGGCAGCCCTTAGTGCCTGCTGGTGGTCTTTGGCGACAAAGAGCAGCCCTGGTCAAATCCAACACCGCCCAGAAATAAGTCTTGTTTCTGACAATGCAAACCAAGCTCTCACTCTAGTTGTAAAGGAACTTATTGATCACACTCCTGAAGCAACTCACACAAGACCCCACTTTGTCATAACATTTTGCCATGGTCACAAAACACATGAAGGCTGGTCAGGCAAACTGTCATCAGCGTCTAATATCGTAGTGGAGGTAGAGAGCTGGTCCATTGTTTCATGTAAAACGACATGTTTCCTCCTGGATCTGAGGTTCCTCTGACAAGGCTGAACCCCTGCTAATGCTTAGTCGTACTTTATTTCTTTACATGTTTAATTTGTGTGTGTTTTTGCATTTGTTTGTATCGCCTTACGGGAAATACACTTATGGGAAACTCCTTTAAAAGTTGGGACCAAACTGTATCCCTGATAATTAAAAGGGCTAAGACTTGGTTTCAAGGTGAGAATTTGGATATTTAGGTAATTTTCTTTCTCCATTTTGCTGCAGGTTGTTAAGATGATGATCATTGTGGTGGTGACCTTTGCCCTGTGCTGGCTGCCGTATCATGTCTACTTCATTGTGACGGGTCTCAACAAGCGTCTGAGCAAGTGGAAGTACATCCAGCAGGTTTATCTGACCGTGATGTGGCTGGCAATGAGCTCCACCATGTACAATCCCATCATCTACTGCTGCCTCAACAGCAGGTGAGCACTAACCAATCTAACCTCCGCATCAGCTCTCGTCACAACAGCACACTCACATGGCAGCGGTCGTCTTGTCTTGGCTGCAGGTTCCGGGCTGGTTTCAAGCAGGTCTTCCGCTGGTGTCCTTTTGTCCAGATGTCGAACTACGATGAGCTCGAGCTCCAAAACACAAGGCTTCGACCGTGTCACCAGAGTAGCATGTGCACCCTGTCTCAAGTTGACACAAGCATCCTGAGCAAAAACAAGAGCGTCTGTTCTCATGGAAACAGGTCAAAACCGAGATCTGATCATGATGATAACGATAGTTAGACTCAGCAAGTTACACTCGTTGACTGCTCTGAAAGTACATTATTTTTAGTCAACAAGGCCAAATCAGTGTTATTTTGTTTTTGCTCTGTAAGCTCACTTGATGAATGAATATACTGATAGTTGTGGTAAATTTCTGTAAAACTAGAAACCTAGGTTATCATTACACTATTGTAAGGAGCACACTTTCTATGGAAGCAGGAAAAAAAATGGGGGGAAAGCAGAAAGATGAAATAAATACCATTAATAACCCAACAGGAAGTTATTAATGGTTGTTTGGTTGGAGCCTTTGCACGTTTACCAGGAACTGAAGTAGTGGAGCAGACAGCAGATTTCTAAATTGCCTCTGTGAGGCAAAATAAGTATGTTTACGCTGTTTAAATAAATGGAAATGAGAGACAGAGATACCGAATTTCTGGATTCCAAAGACTTTATGATCTCAGTCAAAATGTCCATAAACTTACTTCAAAATCACAGAAATATGTTTCTAAATGAAACAGAACTTACCAGAAACTGATCACAGTTTCACACTTTTCATGGCCAAAGTGACAAGACAAAAACCAACAGCAACTAAAAAGTCAGTTTTCACAAAGGATGCAATTAATGTGTATGATGATAAATTCAGTATGATTTACCTTATCTAAATAATATAATTTATCTTCAGCTAAATATCATATCTGACATATTTGGACATGAATATATTTCTGTTGTTCGGGTTTATTGTCATATTTATTTCACCGTAAAATGTTGAGCATTAGTGTCCTAATCAAAGAACACAAGCTGCAAACACAAGCTAAGAAATATTTAAGACAAATCTCAAGCTGTAAATAATATATCAAGCTGTAAATAAATGAGAATTAACTTAAAACAATGTTGTTATAGTATTAATATTTATTTAATACTTTTATCACTGTGTCTGTGTATATCTATATATACGTACATATACAGTCATGGAAAAAAATTTTAGACCACCATTTTTTCTTCACTTTCTTGTTCATTTTAATACCTGGTACCACTAAACGTCATCATGTGACTAAAACAGACAGAAAAGAAAACACTGAAGGCATAAAAGCAGTGTTTTTGGCAGTACAACGCCATAGCTATTGATGTAAAAAATTAAGTGATTTAGGTTATAATCAAGAAAACCATGGAAAATGGTAACATATCAGCTCTTAAATAAAACTCTTGTTTGTCCAAAGACAAACAAGAGCCTTTAGTTGTACCTTTAGTTGTACCAGGCATTAAAATGAACAAGAAACTGAAGAAAACAAGGGTGGTCTAATCATATATATATATATATATATATATATATATATATGATTATATATATACATATATATGTGTATATTGTTTATTGATGTTGTCTAGCTTGGCCAGTCATACTTAGCACTTTGCGTAAGTTTTTTCTCTTGACATTGATCTGGTGCTCTTCCCATTCACGCCTATTTCTATTGATAAAGAACGTATCAAACCAATTGCAATGGGGGCGGGGTGAATTTCACACAGTAACTTGTCCAGGTGTCCAAGGTGTCCAACTGAGACGGCTTCAGAAGAGGGGCTACCTGAGTACCAGGGGATATGACGTGTAAGGGGGCAGAGCTCACGTTCCTCCGGGGGTTTGTTGAATGCACCCCTCTGTCCTACGGCTTCCTCCAGTTGTTCCAGGAAAACAGACAGGATCACCACTCATCTCACAGTCAGTGTTGATCTGTTCCTTGCCAGTTTGATGGGAACAGAGCCTGGAATTTCTTCAGACCAACTCTTTGTGTGAAAGAGGAACAGAATAGGATGGCTGGCCAGGCTAGATATTGCCACAGGAAATTTTGGCAATCTTTGAGTATCAGAGACCAAATATTTGAAATTGCTTTTATTGTTTAATCATGTACTCATGATATTTATACTGCATGTAGATCGTCACAGAATTGTTACCCAGTGACTCTTATTAAAGTAGCTTCAGTGTTATTCCTTCACCATTAATGTTCTTGATGTGTTATGTTGTCACTGATTTCAAAGTGAGCATTACCTGTATTTAATGACACTTTTAAATCCGTAAGTACTCTCTAGGTGTAATTCTTGTTAGCTGAAGGATGCATGTGCCATCTTAAAAATCTGTTTTTCTGACTGTGTCAGTTATTACAGCAAGGAAGATTTTTCTGTTCGCTGTTATTACTTGTATGTGTTATGTTGTGGTGCAGATTCAGACACACACAGACACACAGTTTTTGGATTTAAACTGGCCAGTAAATATGCCCATAATGTCTCTGTGTGTGTGATCAGCCATGATGTTAGATTTTATTCCAGTTATATGGCACGAATAAGCACTAAGTCAGATCGTAGCTGTCACTAAAGCATTGGACATGTCAATGTGTTGTAGAAGTCTTTCTGGACTTTATAATAATAAAGAAGCAATTGGTAAAAAGTGTTTTAGTCAGAGTCTGATCAAATTAAATCAGTTTCATTCATTAATTTTCCTTCATTAATTGCATATTGAATGTTGGTATTTGCATGTTGTCACTGTGAGCTGCACCTCAAAAACCCTTAAGACTGAGATTTATTTGTTGTATAGTTAAGTGCAAAAGTTAATCCCCCCTCATTTTGATCCTATGGTTTTTATTTTGTACGTGTGTGTAAAATAACATAGTGGGTAGTATGTAGCATAAGTATGAGGCAAATACAACCTCAGACAGATGATATACATATATATTTTTCCAGCATTGATTTAACAAAAATTAAGATAAAATTTAAACAAAAAAATCATGTCTTCAATACTTAATATTCCCTGACTGCTTACATAGGATTTAATAGGGTAAGTTACAACCTAGTACTGCTAATCATCCTCTCTTGAGTGATTGATTTACTGATTGATCAGGTGTGTGGACCTCTAAAAAAAAGCAGACATTTTGGCAGTTTGCATATATGTAAACACAATACCATGAGGGAAAGACATAAGCAATGGTGTTTGAGCATGCAGATGTTGCTGCACACTGATCTTTAAAGAATTAAAAACCCAGTTACAACGAAATATGAGTTTGATGTTCTGCAGTGAGAAAAATTATTGTGGCAACCCTGCAGTTATGTTCATGTTATGATTCTGCATTACTGTTTAGATGTTCTGCAGTTGTGATTACATGAGTTACATTGAATGCATCTAGAGCTGAGGCAGGCAGGTTACCGGGTAGAATAGGTTAGGGGGCGGGACTAGCGGAAAGGACGGAAGCCTGTGTGTTATCGAAGAAGTCGAGCGAGTGAATGCCTAACTGATGAGTCGTGGCTGTGATTATCTTCCTGTACTGGTGCTTTGTTTTGGCGTGGTTACGGCTGACACTATCCAGTTCTGGTTACAATAAAGCGACGATTGAGCACCTTCTCGTCTATTCTTTTCTATCGTGTCCAGCCAGATGCTACATTATTAACAAATAGACCTTTTCGGGCCAGCCCCCCGGAAGTACCCCGTCCGCCACTGGCGGAGTGTGCCACACAGCGACACTTTAATTTAATTTAATTAAAAGACACATTAATTTAATTAAAAGACACACTTAATCTCGTACTACTCATAGTCTCGTTGAGAGTCCCGGACAATTCTGGCCGAAAGAACAGCAGTATGACGCTACTGTAGCCCTCGGCACTAGCACAAGCCTATAAATGAATGAATGAATGAATGAATGAATTAGGAGAATTATAAAATAAATTAAATATAACATTAACACATAGCCTAATATACCGCTAGCGTTAATGTTACAGTAACATAATCCTTATGGCTTGTTGACATTAGTTATAGCCAGCGTTGCATTTTACACGTATTCCCACAGTTTTTAGTGTTTGGTTATGGGAATAGATCATGCTATTTCCATAACCAATCATTAAAAACAGCGACAAACTACCTTCATCTGTAACTGGAGGCCACTGGCTAACATCATCAATCCAAGACATGTCTGTGTTATCAGTAACAGATGCTCCATGCTGCTGTGTTTGGGTTTCTTAGGTGGAGCACCGCACACTCCAGTTATGTCTGGGCCACTAGGGGGCGCATGTCCACAATTTTTAAGTCGAAAAGGTGTATAGAAAGAGTTTAAGATGGATGCCAACCTTCCCAGGAGTGGACGACCCAGCATGACCCAATGTGCTCCAAGGTCAGACTGCGCAATGATGACAGTTCATAAAGTTCATAACAGAGATGAATCTGACTGAAGACCTCACGGAGCTCTTCCAGGCAAACTACAAGCCAATATCTTCAAGTATAAGAGCTGATCTACATAGATTGAACCTGGTCCCCCTTCCTGAGTCTTAGCGCAAGGATAAGTGCAGTAAAGATGAATGTGGTACCACGCCTACTTTATCTCTTTCAGGAACTTGCCTGTGGAAGTGGGTGAAAAACAATTCAAGGAGTGGGACAAGTGGATCTCCAGATTTATTTAGCAGGGTCGAAAACCAAGGACTTAAATATGCCATTCTTTAATTTCCTAAAGAGAGGGGAGAGTTGGGCCTCCCCTGCCTGAGGAATTACTATAATGCAACTCAGATAACCCCTCTCCTGTACTGGTGTAATGAAACATATAAAGCTAAATGGAAGGAGTTGGAATCCAATCTGTCAACTCGTTTCCCCATTCAAGCTGTAATAGCAGATAAAGGTTTAATACATCATTTGGAAAAGTTAGGAAACTGCTGGTTGAGCCACACCCTTCAAGTCTGGTGGAAGGTGATTAATACCTGTGGGGTACACAGAATGTTGAGGATATTTAGTTGGTTTGCTTTTGATTCTGATTTTACTACCAACAGACATTACTCCAACTTTAAAGCATGATCAGTGCATGCAGGGGCGCCGCTAGGGATTTTGGGCCCCATGAAAAGAATCTTTACCGGGCCCCCCAACACAGCGGCGAAATTTGTTGATGCTATTTTTGATCATCATTAGGGGCCTCTCTGGGCCCCCCTCAATCATGGGCCCCTATAATCCGTATCCTTTATCCCCCCTTTTCGGCACCCCAGAGTGCATGGTCTCACAACATACTTGTCACTCACTCAAAAAAATACTGTATGCAGCTTCGATACCATACGAGTCAAGCACGGCTTGGCACGGATCGAATTCCACAGATACCTTCAACTACGTTCCTACATTGACCGTGAGTGTAAATTAACTAACTTTTCAAATGTTGAATCAGAAGTATTACCATATTCTGAAAAGTGCCATAACCATGATTCCTTCAAAATCCATCTCAAAGCTGTACTCAGCTCTCTCCAATGCCAGCTCTATTAACACATTATACATTAGAGATAAATGGGAGGGGGAATCGGGGCTTAAGATTCCCGAGGAGACTTGGGGCAATATCTGGTCCTTCCAGTGGTCAACTTCCTGGTTCTGTGGATTGGAGAGAACATTGCTGAAAAAGAATATAATTAGATTTTTCAGGACACCATATCAGGAGAGGTATAAAGGGGCAGTTTTGCCATGTTGGAGGCAGTGCGGATCAACTGCTGCTAACCACCATCATATTTTCTGGGCTTGCCCCAAGTTAAGGTTTCTTTAAGCACAGTCTTTAACACTTCAATACCCCTGAGCGTTTGACGTATTGTACCTGGGTCATGTTCCTTTTTTCAAATGTAAGAGAGAGATAAAGCTGCTGCAAATTCTCTTGGTGGCAAGCAAGAAAACTGTTACAAGAAGATGGTTGAGCCAAACTCCACCTACTATAGATGACTGGATTGGAATTATTCTGGAGATATTTAGGTTGGAAAAATTAACCTACCACAAAGGGACAAATTTTGCCAGATCTGGAATAAATGGATCATTCATTGCCCCCACAAGAACAGACTTTATTTGATCTCACTGGTAACGTTGCTTTGAAGTTTACCCATTTAATTTATGACTGGTGTTTTGTGATATTTTTCATTGTGGCAGCGGCGGGGGCACCTTCCCCCATGAGTATTATAAATAGGTTTACTGTAAAAAATAAAAAGATAAAAAATGTAAAAAAAAAAAAAAAAAAAAAAAAAAAGTTCATAACAGAGAATGTAGAAAGAAGCAAATGGTAAAAACTGTTTTAATCAAAATTTGATCAAAATAAATCACTTTTATCTTGGCCAGTCATTTATTAATTTAAATCTATTTTACATATTGAATGTTATTACTTGACACTTGACACACTAAATATGACATTATAGCTTTATAGTTATACACCAGAAGTAAAGCCATTCTTTAACTGAATGCTGAACAAGCAAACAGTGTTGTTCTGTTGTAGGAAGACTCAGAAACGTCTGAAGCTGCAACTGTGTGGGTTAAAGAGCTGTCAAGAAAAGAGATGAGGCCATGAGCAGAGGAAGAAAAGACTGTGTGGAGACGACAGCTGCAGACCTGTGGAGATGGAAAGATGAGATTAGAGATCATCATTAATATTAGATTATTTAAAAAGTCCTCAAAACTTTGAGTTATTTCATGAAAGACACACGTTTTTTTTTTTTTTTTTTTTTTGGGGGGGGGGGTGTTTTAAGATGGAGAAAGAAGATGTCAGATACTTCTTATGATTCAGCAACACTTGAGTTTTTTTTAGCTTTGTCTGATAGCTCAGATCTCAAACCATAACCAGCAGCACTGGGTGTGGTTTGATGACTCTGACTTTCTATCATCCTGTTCTCTGCTAGTACATTTACCTAATTGTTTCAAATTTCTAACTCACAGGAAAAGCTTCTGCGTTTAAGTGTTAAGAAAAGGTAATTTTCCTGAAAAGAAGTTGTTGTTTATTGAGTACAAGTGATAAAATGTTAAATGTTGTATAGAATTATGTATCATGTGGATTATTGTAATAAAGGGACGATATTATGACCTCTGTTTCTATTGAACACATTTACAGTTCTGCATATGCAGACATCCCAAAGAGAGATTTCATTCATATAGTACATAAGTTACAAGCTCAATATTGGCAGAAAAAAAAAAGATGGATGTGATCAAAATATGTAATTTCTTCCTAAAAAATGTCTTACCTTGAAAACATAGAGCAGTCGTGGACGCTGTTCATACTGGAATGTTTCAAAACAACCTCTGTGTACTCGACATCATCCTCACCCTGTTTTTTAGATACTCCCTCCGCAGTGAAATATTCAGCAGGAGATAAAAGTATTTCATCAATGTTTTTCTCACAAACGTTGTCTCCAAAGTTGACAAATAAACAAGAATAGATTTTCACGAGGACTACGTCATCAATCTCTTCAAGGTTACTTGATTTTTAAATCAGCAGTGAAGAAGCTTGAAAGTCTCACTGTTGAGCCTTGTTCTGGTGACTTCTGTCCATCACCAAGGACAGCATATGCAGTCTTGCACTCCTTCGGCTGCAGCAGCATCAGGGAGTCCATGAGCAGAAAATAAAGGGACTTGAAATGAAAGTTGTCTTCATGGGTGGAAACATTAAGCCCCATTGCCTCCACTTCAGTGTTCAGCTTCTCTTTCAAATCTGCATCTGCATGGTAGAAGGCTGAAAGTGCAGCAGTGTGCTCCCTAGTTCCTCCAGGGATCAGGGATGAACACTCTGAGCCAGTCTTCCACAGTCTCTGGAATCTCTCACTCTTTTTAAGCTCCTGATTTAAGAGGCCTGACTGGTTGAACTTCTCCATGGCTTGTTCACGGCATCCTGTGAGCATGTTAACCTGAGCACCCGGGACCACGTCCAGCAGTTTCACAGTCCCCACACTTAACTGCAATTCAGTGCATTTAGATTAACTCCAGGAGGAAAGAACATTCCTACTGACAAAACATGCTTAGAAGAATTTGTATGAGAAATAATACTTACAGTGTTGTAGACAGTTGTGAAAATGATTATAGCGAAGCGGAGCTTTCCTCTTTCAAACATTTTTAGAAGCTGTTGTTTTTCTTCTGCACACTGTTGTTAGAAAGAAGAAAAGCTGTCTGTGCGAGATTGTGTAAAGCTCTTTATATCCGGCATGATCTGGCACACTCCTGAAAAACTTTGATGAGACATGCTACAAATACCCTGTTTTCCGTTCTTGTTTTCAGCTTCCCATTTTGTACAAAAACATGTTGTTCTTGTTTCAAGTAACAAACTTCTCTTGTTCTGATATCAGTTCCTGCACACAGGCATATATTGTATATATAATCAGTAATTTGGTGACTGTACATGTGATTTTTTTTTTTTTTTACCTGTTTACTCAGTTATTTCTGTTCCTTGAATGTGTTAAGATTCAAACACACATAGATCCAACCTGCATTTAGCATGAACAGTGAATATGTGATGAATGAAAAGTCCTTTTGTGATCAACCATTTTGTTTGGTTTTATTTCAGTATAAGTGTTGATTTTGATTGTAAAAGCATGAGCTCTGTTAATGAAGAACATTACAGAATGTATTAACGTGACTTAGAGGACTTTCTGACTTTTAAGTGTAATAATGAAGAAGGAATTGGGGGGGGGGGGGGGGTGTTTTGATCAGAGTCTGAATAAAATAAATCCATTTCATCTCAGTCCTTTATTATTTCTAATCCATTTTACATATTAAATGTTAATACCTCTACAGTTGGAAAGAGAGAGACTGAACAAGACATTATGGCATTACAGTTATACACCAAATAAGCAGTGCTACACCATTGACTGCTGCATGGTGTGACTAAAAAACCCATGAAAACCCATAGCTAGAATAGATAGATGATACATTATTATAATATTTTGCGGTCAGTTGCAGCTCTTTGTGCATCAGCCATTCTTTAACTGAATGCTGAACAATCAAACAGTGTTGCTCTGTTGTAGGAAGACTCAGAAACGTCTGAAGCTGCAACTGTGTGGGTTAAAGAGCTGTCAAGAAAAGAGACGAGGACATGAGCAGAGGAAGAAAAGACTGTGTGGAGACGACAGCTGCAGACCTGTGGAGATGGAAACACAAAAGTGAGATTAGAGATCAACATTAATATTAGATTATTTAAAAAGTGTTCAAAATTTGGATCATTTTAATACAGACACACAAGTTTTTTGCATCTTTTTTGGGGTGTTTTAAAATGGAGAAAGAGGACGTCAGATACTTCTTATGATTCAGCAACACTTGAGATTTTTTACTTTCTCTGATAGCTCAGATCTCAAACCACACCCAGCAGCACTGGGTGTGGTTTGATGACTCTGACTTTCCATCATCCTGTTCTCTGCTAGTACATGTACCAATTGTTCAAATTTCTAACTCACAGGAAAAGCTTCTGCATTTAAGTGTTAACAAAAAATATTTTCCAGGTAAATTTCCTGAAAAGAAGTTGAGTACAGTGATAAAATGTTTCATGTTGTATAGAATTATGTATCATGTGGATTATTGTAATAAAGGGACGATATTATGACCTCTGTTTCTATTGAACACATTTACAGTTCTGCATATGCAGACATCCCAAAGAGAGATTTCATTCAAAATGTAGATATAGTGTATAAATTACAAGCTCAATATTGGCAGAAAAAAAAAAGATGGATGTGATCAAAATATGTAATTTCTTTCTAAAAAATGTCTTACCTTGAAAACATAGAGCAGTCGTGGACGCTGTTCATACTGGAATGTTTCAAAACAACCTCTGTGTACTTGACATCATCCTCACCCTGTTTTTTAGATACTCCCTCCACAGTGAAATATTCAGCAGGAGATAAAAGTATTTCATCAATGTTTTTCTCACAAACATTGTCCCCAAATTTGACAAAAAAACAAGAATAGATTTTCAGGAGGACTACGTCATCAATCTCTTCAAGGTTATTGATTTTTAAATCAGCAGTGAAGAAGCTTGAAAGTCTCACTGTTGAGCCTTGTTCTGGAGACTTCTGTCCATCACCAAGGACAGCATATGCAGTCTTGCACTCCTTCGGCTGCAGCAGCATCAGGGAGTCCATGAGCAGAAAATAAAGGGACTTGAAATGAAAGTTGTCTTCATGGGTGGAAACATTAAGCCCCATTGCCTCCACTTCAGTGTTCAGCTTCTCTTTCAAATCTGCATCTGCATGGTAGAAGGCTGAAAGTGCAGCAGTGTGCTCCCTAGTTCCTCCAGGGATCAGGGATGAACACTCTGAGCCAGTCTTCCACAGTCTCTGGAATCTCTCACTCTTTTTAAGCTCCTGATTTAAGAGGCCTGACTGGTTGAACTTCTCCATGGCTTGTTCACGGCATCCTGTGAGCATGTTAACCTGAGCACCCGGGACCACGTCCAGCAGTTTCACAGTCCCCACACTTAACTGCAATTCAGTGCATTTAGATTAACTCCAGGAGGAAAGAATATTTCTACTGACAAAACATGCTTTGAAGAATTTGTATGAGAAATAATACTTACAGTGTTGTAGACAGTCGTGAAAATGATGATAGCGAAGGGGAGCTTTCCTCTTTCAAACATTTTTAGAAGCTGTTGTTTTTCTTCTGCAACTGTTGTTAGAAAGAAGAAAAGCTGTCTGAATGATGTTACACAGAGCCAAACTGTGGAATGTTGGTATGATACAGTGTTTATGAAATCCAAGCGATAAATCTTCCATTGTCTCTTTCCCTTTCCTAAGATTCCACCCTTCTTTACTGTAATAAATCAACAGTAGTGTACATCTGTTGAAATACTGAAAAGCAAATGCTGAAAAGATGGGCAGATACATACCTTATGTGAGGAAAGTTAAAATTTGTGACTACCACGTCAAATCCAATCTGTCTAGGTCAAACTGCAGAGGAGTGATCCTACTTAGCAGAACACTGTTTGGGGAAAGAGGGACTACTTATCTCACTACACACCGGCGCTCTTTTTCCTGTGGAAGGAAATCAGGCCTCCACTGGGAGACCTACTGTGTACTTGTTCCACTTCAGCTACTGAGATTCTGTTAGAGCTTGGCTTTCCTTCTTTTTTTCATTCATTCTTTCTTTTGCTTTCCTGTTTTTCTTGGTATTTGCCCTATGATGGGACTTGTGAATTACTAATTCCAGTATTCTTCAAGCTCAGGTACATTATTTCTCTTCAGTTGATTCCCTTCCTTCCTTTCTAGCCTATAGTGTTAGTCTAAAGGAAATGGCACAAAGAAAATGACAGCATTTTTCAGTGCTTAACTCATTTAGTCTGAGTACAAACAACAGGGAAATAAGATTGGACTGACAACATCCTTGAAATGTGCAAAGTAGAATATGAAGCATTGAATAATGATGCACCTTTTTAATGGTTAGTATTGTTATAGTTATTTATAGAGCATATAGCATACAGTATAGTTATTCATTTAAAAAACTGTACAGCAATTGATTGTGTTATGTCTTAATAATCCATATTTTGCCAGTATATTCATGCATCAAAGACGGTGTGAGAGGTTTTCTTAGCCTTGTACAAATGTGGCATGGGATCACTATCAGGTGGTAATTCATTAAATACAGTTTCAGGAGAAGGGCCTTGGAACTAACACACATTTGAATGAACTGTAGAATGCTTAACGGACATATTTAGGGTGTACCCCACTTCAAGCTTGATTACAGCTGTGCTCCAACCCTCCTGCAACCCTGAACAGGATGAAGCAGAAAAATAGATAAAGTAATTGGAATTGTTTTCCTCAGAATCTAAAGATAGATTTATTTTTCCTTTTCCATTTACATCGAGCCTATTTGTTTAGAAAAAAAATACTGACAGAGTAAGCCAACACAATCTCTACTTGAAAAAAAAAAGATTATTTTTTTTAGTGGATTACATTGTATCTTTCATAGAAACATTTTTATATTTGGGTATGGGGAGAGTAAAAGCCGTCTTGTCACTATGGTAACGGTTACTTACGACTTCCTTGTGTGACCGGAAGTGGCGCAATTTCCGCTTCGAGAAAGCGCCAAAAAGGAAAACAGATCTGTATGTGAGCAGGAAGTCGTTTTGACAAGAAAACAAGTGATAAGTGATTCGGTGGACATTTAAGGATAATACAAACCCAACGGTAACACTAACTGCATCTTAAAGTCATAGATTTGATCAGATTAATGTTGATGTTAATGGGAGTTGTCGTACGGTTTCGGGTGCACCAGTTTTTATTATATGAATATTTTATTCGGTAAGATGAAGAGGAATTCGTAAAGTTCACCCCCTTTGGTGACGAAACAGCACCCAGTTGTCAACTTTTCAACTATTTCACCTATATAATATAATTTTAACGCACATCACACAACAATTAGTATTTTTTTTCTAATTTTCTTCATACCAAAACCATGCCACATTTGCTGTGAATAACCTTTTATTGTGTATACAGACACACACACGTATGTATGTATACACACACACACACACACACATATGTATATACATATATGGATGTATGTGTTTGTGTGTGCGTGCATGTGTATACACTCCACACAAAAAGTTAAGGATATTTGACTTTTGACATTGTATGAAAAATGCATTGGTAATTTGAATTTCTTAAATCTCTAATTTAAACAAAAGCTAACAACAGAAAATGTCTAAAGAGTGCTGTTCACAATGAAGTGGTCGTCAGCATGTATGTAGCCAAAGGACGTCCCCTTCTGTGCCTTTCTGTGACTCTTCCAGTCACTCTGTTGCATCCTGCTAATAACTCAGACACTATAAGATCAGTGCCAACGTCCCTCTGAGAACATCCTGTTTGAAGCCTTGCAATGTCCAGGTACTGTTGATCAATTGTTAGGGTGTCATCTTGGTCTCATGATGTCAAAATGTGGACAGCACGATGAAGAGGACAGCTTAAGTACAAATTGTACCAGAACATTTAGTGGTTTGTTCATGGATCAGACACATGTTATAATTTTTGCAGTTACTCACCTTGATAGAGAAAAGCAGGTTATGTAATAAGTACTGAAACATTGAACAGTTGGACATGTGCATTCAATAGATCAAAGAAGATCAAATTAAGTTCACCTGTAAAGGTTGTAGTGCATTTTAGGTGCTCTTTGAAATTTCATTCAAAAGCTAAATATCCTTAAATTTTGTGAGTATTGTGTGTGTGATTGATTTATCAATCTACATTTATCAATTTACATTGATTTAATGATAAATGATCCAATGGTATCAGTAAAAAGTGAAAATATTGATCAAATATCAGTATTTATCAAGTGGTCTTTTTTGTTTTGTAAAAGGAACAGTCATTTTTTTTCATTTCACCATCTAGTTCAGGGTGTCCAGCTCCAGTCCTCAAGGGCCGCTGTTGTGCAAGTCTTAGGGGTTCCTCTGCTTCAGCACACCTGATTCAAATGAATGAGTTGTTACTAGACTTGTGCAGATCTGGATGACAAGCTGATGGTGATCCATTCATTTGAATCAGGTGTGGTGTGTCAGGGAAACATCAAAGACACGCAGGAGAACAGCCCTCAAGGACTGGAGTTGAAGACCCCTGGTCTAGGTGAACCCAAAAATAAAAAGGTGAAATCAACTAATTTTGTTCAATCAGCTTGTAATATAGACTTATGTTGATTGTTAGCCCTTGTGTTGACCTGTAAGATTTCTGTAAATACGGTAGAGCTGTTTGTAGTGCTGATGAGTTGTAGTGTATCCCTTGCGGTTTAAGTTCCGTGGTTTTAGTTATTCGCAGATTTTTCAGAAATATATAATATTATTTAAAAAAAAAATTTTAAATCGCGGAAACATCACAGGATGTTGTGCGCGTTCTCTCACAGTGAAAAAATGCTGTGAGCCAGCCTGGCCCCTTTAAAAACGTAGCCTTATGGGTAATGGTGTGACCTTATGGGTAATGGAGTGTGTGTGTCGTGGGACGATAGAAGAAAACGGGGTTAGATGAAAAGTGGAGTGAGCATAAACAGCAGCCCAGCGTGTATAGATTTACATTCTCTGTTAACCGACAGGAGCCGAACAATACAACCTGTGTGATGTTACAAGTTCCTGCAGTGCCAGAATAAAATGCTCGTTCCATGCAGAAATAAAACAGACTTTTTGTTTTGTTGTTGTAAGTGAGGGACCAGAGGCTGTAAACAAAACAGAAAGATCACAGTTGAGCCTTTGTCTTGTTTCGCTGCAGTCCCTCACTACTTTTTTGGGTTTTTAAACATATTTTAAACGCATTATTGAGGCTCGGGGGGCTCCGGCTCCAGTTCTCGGATTTTGATTTACGCGGGGCGGCGCCGGTCCCCATTATCTGCGAAAAATAAGGGATCACTGTACTCTAACATTAGTATACCTTTTTTTTTTTCAGGCTAAAGGATGACAAGATAATGGAATTTTGTCCTGCTCCAGTCCTTCGGGCTCAGTAAAAGGTTTCCTATAAGTGGATAAAAAGCAGTTGACAATGAGCAAGTGGGGCGACAGAGTGAAGAAGATTGAGCAACTTGCTCAGTCGTTCCAGCTGCGTCCTCTGACGACACGCTACAAACCTCGACTGTGGCCCTGCGAGCCCTCGTCTGTCTGGAAACTCTTCCCTCGACAAAGAATGGCCATCAGCTTTGCTCAGAGCTGCAAAGAGGTGCACAGTCACGACATGACCTCAGATCTAGACTTTGCATCCTGTTTGTGAACAGAAAAGTGCTTACATTTTTGCTTTGGATTTTTATAGGGCATACATGTGTTTGCACTTGAAAAAGAGAAGGCGTCACAGGGTCAACGGATCTATCTGGTCACCAGCTACAGTGAGCTGTGGCATTACTACAAGTAAATATCAGCTCTACATTAAAAAAAAAAAAAAAAAACTGAAGCTTCATTTGTGGTTTGGAAAATTGTGATCCTTTGCA
Organism: Hirundichthys speculiger; assembly: GCA_018398805.1. Lineage (NCBI taxonomy): Eukaryota > Metazoa > Chordata > Actinopteri > Beloniformes > Exocoetidae > Hirundichthys > Hirundichthys speculiger. Next base: position 2,892,499 of record JAGFBZ010000865.1, read on the forward strand.
TCAGTGGTTTAGCATTTCATTTTCATTTGTCCAGGACTTACCCTCAGTCCTTGATGCACTGTTACGAGGTGATACCAGAGGGTGCTGTCTGCAAGCTTTACTTTGACTTGGAGTTCCACAAGCCTTCAAATGAAGGGGTTGATGGGAAATCGTTGGTATTTTTGCTTATCCAGGTAATGAACATTTCTGTCCTGATTCCCAAAGTAACATGTTACTCTGTTCATCGTATTTTCAGTGGGAAACTTTGCTTCACATACTTTATAATAGTACTAGACAACTGAATATACCGAAGTTTGAATACATTCAAGAAATGCTTCCAGAAAAATGTACATTCTTTGATCATTTTAGTTAGTGTCAAAGCTTAATTTAAAGTGGTTATTTGATGTTGATTCTGGATATTGAAAACTAACATGACTCAACATCTGGATGCATTGTTTATCAAATACCTGATTTTCTTATCGGATACGAAGATTCATGATTTCAAGTGTATTTACAATGTCTGTTCGTGTGTTTGACAGTATGTCTGTGACAAGTTGATGGACATTTATGGGGTTGAATGCTCTGCAAAAGATGTCCTCAATCTTGACTCCAGCACAGAGGAGAAGTTCAGTCGGCATCTTATCTTCGTCCTCCAAAATGCTGCTTTCAAAGACAACATACATGTTGGTACGTTCACTGTCACGTGGGGGCAACAAAATGTTCAGCTTATTGTTCTCTAATGTAAATTATTCATGGGCTGATTTTTTTCTTACTTTTTAGGAATGTTTGTCCATGCCATTCTTCAACCTATACTGAACAAAGGCAAAAAAGGAAGTGGAAAAGGGCTGAACTCCCTCACGGAAACTGATGAAACTTGGTCTGTTTTAATGGACTTGTGAAAGTAGATGTTTTGTTTTTTTTCTCCCCTTACATCATCACTTTGTGTAACTTTTCTTTTAATGTACTGACAGTAGAACATGTGTTGTTCCTAAAAGGAAGCCAGCAAAAGCAGACGGGACATCCACAAGTCCACATATTAAGAGGCGTAAACAGGAGAACGACCTCGACTTCCTGCTGATAAAAAACAAGGATGGTCAGGACACTCTCTTTGTTGACCTTGGTAAGACAAACCACTGTTATATTTGGTCTCTTTTTTTGAAAATCATTACATACTTGAAGTTATAGGGGTAACATTTTTTGAAGTTGGTCCTAAAATAATGTTATATGGACATTGAAGCAGATTTTGTCATTCCTTAAAAAAAAAAAAAGAAAAATTCTGAATGTGACAAAAACACTGATTATTGAAACAATTTTCTATTGTTATTTTTAATCATTGCTTTTTAAGAGATAAAGTTAAAACAAATTAAGGAAATACCTCATGTTATTTTATTTCCTAATTTTCCTCTCACCTCCCCTTCCCCCTTTTTGCTTTTAACAAAAAAAAGTGCTGGGAAATTTTTTGATAGTATTTTGTCTGTGTTTTTTAGTCGGAAAAAAAAAATGAGTAATTGCTCCAACACTCCTATTTCCAACATACAGTCATAGAAAAAAGAAAGTAAAGGCAGAGGCAATTTATCTGGAGCTTTAGATGACATACACTCCCTACACTGGAATAAACCTGTGAATATCAGAGTGACAGTTGAGAAGCTGATTATATCAGACTGAATCCATGGTGAAACAATTAGCAGATCAGTGGTTGCTTTTAATCACAGATCCATCATTAGATATTTTTTATTAATGTCATAAGTAAGAACTATTTGGCAGAGGTTTGGCTCATACAGAAGCTGCAGCTGTACATGGACAGTTTTCTTACTCACTTCTACTCCTGGGAAGATTTGCATTTTTACATTTTCCTCCAAATTCTTTGGAAATTGCCTCATAGGCCTTCTCAGACTTATGCACAGCAACACTTGCTTTTTTTTAAGATCAAGCATTATTTTAAATATTGCCTAATGTGTAAATCAGAAAATGCAGGTCCTGTTCTGCAGGCGCCAATGATTTCTTGACGAACAAATAAATACAAGCCTCCATCTCAGAAATCATTCTCAGATCAATGACAGTCCCTGTAGTCAAACCTAAAGTTAAATGTTGGTTTAGAAAAGTGACAAAAAAGCTCAAAGTTCATTTCTTGAGAAGTTGATCAGTTTGAGAAATGGAGGCATAAAGTATTAACTTCATGTGGACATACAGTCATGGAAAAAATTTATTAGACCACCCTTTTTTTCTTCAGTTTCTTGTTCCTTTTAATGCCTGGTACAACTAAAGGAACATTTGTTTGGACAAACATAACGATAACCACAAAGATTGCTCATAAGAGTTTTATTTAAGAGCTGATATCTTACCATTTTCCATGGTTTTCTTGATTATAACCTAAATCACTTAAGTTTTTACATCAATAGCTATGGCGTTGTACTGCCAAAAACACTGCTTTTATGCATTCAGTGTTTTCTTTTCTGTCTGTTTTAGTCACATGATGACGTTTAGTGGTACCAGGTATTAAAATGAACAAGAAAATGAAGAAAAAATGGTGGTCTAATAATTTTTTCCATGACTGTAGATTTAGTTCATATTTCACCTACGCTTTTTCACAATCCTCACTCGTACATATCTGTGGATTTTGATTTTTATAATTTACACAAACAGGGGTCTACACCAAGAACAGAAATTTCCGACTGTACAAGTCCTCAAAAATGGGGAAAAATGCTGCGTTCACCGTGGCAGAAGACAACGAGTTCATTGCCAAACCAGAGAAGGGAATTTCTTCTGAACAAAGTGTCTTCCTGGCCTCCTTAGTGTGTAATGTCAGGTACATTATGCAGCTTTTGTTTCACTTTTTTTTGTATTGGAAAGATCCTTTTCAAATGTCAGGTCTTAAACCATGCGTGTCTTTAGCTTCACAGGTCAGAAAATACTGATGTGGGACGTCCCAGAAATAAATGAGCCCAAGACCTCAGCATCTTCTTGTCAGCAGGAATCAGCATCACATCAAGGTAATGCTGAACAAAGAGCAGTGCTTTTCTTTGGCCATCTCTTTCTGAACATGTGATGCATTGGTTTGCAGTCTGCTTATCTTTTGATATGTGCTGCTACACACGCTGCAGAGAGTCTTGTCATTATTAGGGTTTTGCTGTTCTGGTTTATGATGGCACCATATGAAAAATGTTCTAGAGTATTTATTTTATTTTCCATTGTTGTTCTGTGTACTTAAGTTTGAGTACATTGAAGATATTATCTTTTAATTAATGTTAATTTAATTAATTAATAAACCCTTTTGTGGTACATTACTGACAGGCATGTTTTCCGGCTGCCAATCATCCCCCTACAAAGAAGTAGACAGCTTTGTGCTAACCGTGGTTACAAAGGATGAGATTCAAGGAAGTAAGTGTTGAAGGTTTTGGGACAACTTGATGAATACATTTTCGTCGAGAAAAGTGACTGCAGAGGAGTGACTTTATCAATAAATGTTTGTTTTAAAGCCATCAATCTTTCACAAGGAAATATGTCAAAAACAACGAAAACGGTGATTAAAAAAACTTCAAAATGACCATACGGCAATTTTGCCCCATGGAAAGCCATTAAAATTGATGAAAAAAAAAAATCTTACATAAATGATTTGTTTTAGATAATATTCCACTGTTTTATGCACAGTTGTGAGACAGCTACTCCTGATTACAACAGCGAGATTTGCACATTCAGGTTTTGTTGTTTCCCTTTAAACTATGTCGTGTATCTGTGTTAGAGTACAAGCGTTTTTATTTGCATATTGTGTGTGTGATCAAGTCAACCAGTCAATCACAGTGTTAGGCAACTTGTATTAATTTACCTGACCTTGACAATATCATATACACTCGACAGACATAAGAAGATGGAACTACTTTGCTGCAGAGCAACTTCTTGTCTATGACATTGCCAAATACCGCTGGTGTGAAAATGTGGGAAGGTTTCATAAAAGCAACAACATCATGTATGTACTGTTTGTTTCATGTTCTGAAAGCCATTTGTGGGTCTTCGTTGTTTCTGACTCACTGTCATCCTCCTGCAGGATTGTTGTGGATTTTAAAGAGGAGGTCTGGTATCAGAAGTGTCATGATCCAAACTGCAGGAACTTCAGGTCCTCAAGTATGTTATGGCGCTAAATTACTCGTAATTAAAATAATTTAAAGAAAAATGATGTGTATGAGGTTAAGAAATCACAGACTGATTGTAATACAAACTGCCTACGATTAACATTTCATTGTTTCAGGTTATCCACTGCCACAAGAGATCTGCATGAGCTACATCTTGAAACTGGTTAGTCTATTTTGATTGATTTCCTAAATGACTTAGTAATGCCAGGAAATCCTGAAATACAATCTGATGAAGATAGTGTGCTCTTTTTAACGGGCCGTGTCTCTGTTCACTGACAGGATGAGGAGGATCAGGCATACTTGATGGATGACGCTGGCAACTTTGAACCCAGTCAGACAGTAAACCAAGGCCCACAGCGCAGGGAGGAGGATGTGTGGGGAGATGAACAAGATGATCAGGACTATTTAGAGGGTCTGGATGACTTTGAAGACAACAGTGGCGAGATTTCAGACGAGCTTCTGCTCACATGTGTGGCAGACTTGGATTCACAGTAGACAATGAGGTTTGTGTTATTTCGCTGTGTGGCGTCAAAGATACTGATAACACTTTTTGGCATTTCAGTTGCATTTTAGTATCGAAAGGAGGTTCACGAAACTAAAGTGCTAATGCACATGTAAAGATTTTTAGATGCATTTTCCCACGGTTAAACCTGCTGGGGTGGGGGAGAGTTGAAGCATGAAAACAATTCAGACAGGTGACTCGAACATAACAGGCTCATGGTGGTCACTGAATTTAATCTAATGCTGTCATGTTAGTACAGACCAAAATCTCTGAACAAAGGAGGTTCTATCTGTTGCTAGCAAGCTGTACCTAATAAAGTGGTCAGTGCTAGGAATTCTTTATAACAGTGGTTCTCAAACTTCAAATACTGCGTACCACCTGAGAAAATGTTCAGCTCTCTGAGTACCATCATGATGACCAATTTTAAAATATACCCATTTATGCCTTCTCAATTAGCTTTAAACACCCAGGAGAGATGTTTATTCCTTATTGCGGTTATTTATTGTTACCTTATTTATTGTTACTTTACTGAATCAGACATTTACAACTGTTGCACTGCAACTGAATATGCAACAAATTTGTTTTAAAGACACAGTTTTCATTATCTCAAGCTGCACATTCGTTTGAAACATATTTATAATGCATTGTATGTTTCTGAAGTGAAAATGTGGAAAGTTATGACATTTCCCGCGTACCGCCAAGGAGCGCTCACGTACCACTGGTGGTACACGTAACACAGTTTGCGCACCACTGCTTTATAGGATTTAAAGTAATTAATGATACTGTTTGCTACATCATGCAGGCTACCTGAAATCTTAAAGTCTTTGATAACTCCTATGGGTTTGTGGTAAGGGCAAGAAAATCGGAAACTGTGTGGGAGACAGGGTCATTTTTCTCACAGCTATTGTTTCCTTTCTAGGCTGTGCTTGGCAAGTCTAAGGTTGTAAATGACAGTCTCATAAGAAAGGAGGGGGAAGGGAGCATCGTAAACTATTTGGTGTGAAGTAAGGACATGGCCCAATGGGTGATGTACAAATAAGATAATGTATGTAAGCTATATAACGGTGCAGAAAAAGGGTAACACTCTAACAAAAAAATCACTGGATTCTACCTAACAATCTATTTAGAGCTTTAATATTCTTTCTCTTTGCAAATGCAGCTTCATTCTAACTACTGCAGCCTCTTCAGTTAATATAAGGATGTCATTGTTCAGACGTCTCCAAAAGTTGCATTAGAGGATTGATTGCCTCAAGAGAGACAGCATAACATGGGATAATTTCTTCACCTCCTACACTCTTGGTTGGGAGCTGCTCCAAAAAGAATAGACCATGGTGGGGACAGTCAGAAGAAAGCTGTCCTTCCACCTTACTTGCTACCCAGGACAGGAATTGTTTTTACTCCAGATTTTCCCTCACCAGTACTCACACTCTTGTGTCCTACTTTACATAGAAAAGGAAAAATGTGCTCCTGATGACAACTCTGCACAGGGAAGCAGCTGTGAGCCCTAATTTCCTTTATACACAAATAAAACGCAACAGGTGTTTCTTGTGATTATATAAAAATTTCCAGTGGTTCAATTCAAATGTCTTTGGTAACTTTGACCCAAAGTAGTAAGTGGTAAACAGTATTTTATGTTTCATCCAATTATTTCTTACAGTTTATAGTTTTTAGAACTTGAATTCAAGATGTATGAACCCAGATTAATGAGATATAACATCCATAAATAAGTTTTGAAGTTCAAAACTTGTTGTCATGCTCACGAGAACTTAAGTTGATAAACAAATGTAACACAACAAGTGGTGACAATATATGTATCACTACAAATTTCATGAGTCTTAACGAAACCATTTTTGACCAAAAAAAAAAAATTGTTTAACATGAAATGAAGACAGCGCAAGAGCTAAGTTAGCTCAAAAACAGAGTTTTACTCATTTCGGGTTAACATACTCAAGAGTTTGCACAAAACCTGTTTTCTGAAGTGCTTTGTGCAGTGCAGTTGTTGGGGCTGGAGGGATCACCTCAAACTTATGTAATACAGTTCATGTTAGTGTCAATGATTGCAGTAGTGTGGTTACCTTATTTAGTACAAAAGAAATATTAAATATGTCAAAATGATTTTTTTTTAAAGTGCTTTTTGTAAATAAATGTGTTAAATGCATTTTTCAACAGACAGATGAAAGAATAATGCTCTTTGAACTAAATTAAACCTAATAATTGAATGATTGAGGCGGCTCACTCTTAATAGATCCATACACATGCTGTCAATATGCAAAACTGGCCATTAATAGAGGACAAACCTATAACAGTTTTGAAATAAAGTATTTATTTATTTCATTTGACAAATATAGATCCTATGTTTTCTATTACAACTGCACATTTTCCCCTTTTCATACTAGCAGAATCATAAAAACAGTATGGCTTTTAACGTCAAGGTTTCCTGACATGATTACATGTGCAGAACGGACATTTAGTCACAATTAATTTTTTTTCCCCTTTCTTTTTGAACACATGCAGAGGAAATGAGGACTGTGATTTTATGGGCCATCACTGAAGCACATGGAATTCATTAAAAAACGACCTAACTTCCTGATATCAATTATACCATTGTTCTCTTTCCTTTCAGTACTTTTACAATGTACAAATTACAGTTATGGAACTTTGTCCCACACCCTGTGGCACTGAAAATGAGTCTGCATGTACAGTATAGTAACAATATTTTACATGCGCTATCAGACACAACAAACAAAAGGCACATGAATCCCATAGGCTGGTAACTCAAATCTGCCCTAAAACAGATGAATGAAGTCCACGGTTTAGCCTGCAGCATTGAGACACATGGGAATGCAGGAGATTACAGAGCACTCTAAATACAAATATCCTCTTCCAGCACATACACTATTTACAAGTTTGATGATCACCTTACACGTCAATTTAAATAGATTACCAAAACATTAAATAGCTTGGTATATAAATAGTTTATATTTGTCACTGTAAAAGTATTTTATTTTTACTTTGCTCCCATGAATATAAAAAAACTGGCAGGAGCAGCTTCGCTTCTTTGATCACAAAGAATTGGACATAGTGGCAGAAAAGGCGAGAGGAATTCACATTTCACCTCTGTGATTTTAAACCCCTACTCAAAGATGGACAACATGTTCTGGAATATTCTTCACTGATTGTTATCAAAATGAAGATAAATACTTTAGACTTAGAATTCATTTTCTAATTACTTTTTAAAGCAACACCTACAACATTATTTAAACTGTAACTGGCAGAAAATACGTGGAGACCTCTGAGTAAATGTTTTGGTTGGCGGTGTGACCCCTGGAGAACTCCTCAGCTGCAGCTCACATCTTAATTCTGGCATAAAGCTGATCAATCTGTTCTCTGAAGCGGCTCCGTATTTCATTCCTCTTTGCCTTCAGGGTGGGGGTCAGCAGGCCATTCTGGACAGTAAACATCTCAGGATGCAGGGCAATATCTCTAACCTGCAGTGGGGAAAAAGACAAGTAAATGAAGTAGGCCAGCAGTCAAAAGGTTATGATTATCAGACATACTGGTGTTTTGATATTTTTTATCAGATGATTTAGTTCATTAGAGTGGAAAAAGTTGTCTATGATGGATCAGATTTTAGCATATTAAGCTTAGTATAATTTAATTGAACGGAAAGGAATATTCTGAAATGATATGCTACTATTGCATGATATATATTCCATTTATTTAGTTTTAGTTTGTCATTTAGAATTTATTGTTAGTTAAAGTCAAACATGACACCTGTTCAAAAGATTTGAGTCCTCCTTCTTTGCCCAAACTCAGGATGTCCTCTAGAATGGCAGCCTTCACATCCTACAGAGACACCAGAGGAATGTTAAACATGTATGGAAAGTAAAGGTGCATGATCAGATTGTCACTGGTAACACGTCTGACCTTATTATTGCACAGTTCAGTGAAAGATCCTTCAAACCCTTTTTTCTTGGCCCAAATAGGTAAAAAGTCTGGATCAGGTACCACTATCCCCACCAGGCATGCCTTCGGAGGGGAAAAATAAGGGAAAAAACATTAGATGAAAGAAGAATGCGACAAAATGTTCATGACTTAAGCATAAAATGCAAAAAAAAAAAAAGATTTAACAGGGATTTGAGTTGGTTTAATGACTGACCTGTAAGCTGTCCCCATGAACAAATATCTGGGACACTGAATCACTGCGATTATAAATCATTTCTATTTTCTCTGGGGCAATGTACTCTCCTTGTGCCAGCTTGAAAATGTGTTTCTTTCTGTCAATGATCTTTAGCGTGCCATCCTGCAAGGTGATGAGTGAAATGTTTACCACATTGATAATTAAATTTGACTTAAAAAAAAAAAAAGAATTCTGCTTTGCTTACAGGAAGCCATTTCCCAATGTCTCCCGTGTGCAGCCATCCATCCTGATCTATGGCCTCAGCTGTTTTCTCAGGGTCTTTCATGTATCCCTGGAATACATTTGGTCCTTTGACACACACCTAGAAAATCAGAGGTCACAAGTAAAAATGTTTTTAACTGTATACCACACAGACACTGACATATTGTATTTAGTTAAATTAATATAACAAACAAACTATATTGTTATAAATATTTTCTTGCTTGTGTTTGCACTGGTTTCATTTAATGTCTATACTGGATACAAGTTTCCGAATAAGATACATTAACAATGTAAATTGTAATGAAAATATGCATTTCAAATGCAATGCTTAAAATTGTTTTGGGAATATTTACAGTCTTGAGGTAGGCACTGCTTTGGAGACATTTTGCAAATACATTTCATGTTTGTAGGATAGATTAAAGTCACTCTGTGTAGCTATGGAGGCATCTGATACAGATCTGCTGTGTTTGCATAAGGAAGCATAGACAATGCTGTGCAAGTGAGTGGAGAAGGTCCAGCGGGTCTTCTGATGCCACTTTGTCACACCACAAGGTGCACTTTGTTGTGTTTTAAAGCTGAAACATGAACTTTGTGATATGCTGCCCCCATGTGGTCAGAAGTAGTATTGCTATAAAGAGTGATTAAGTGTGGATTTTTGTGTCTTTGAGATTCTTTCTATTTTTTTTTCTTTTTAAATCTAAGCCTCAATACCATCTTATAGCTTACCGAAACAAACATTTAAATTCTACAAGACTGATTTGCTTGTGTGGAAAGTTAAAGAAAATGCATACAATGCTCCCATCTCCAGTAAATGTGTTTGGTAATAAATCATACTCCTCACCTCTCCCTCTCCATTGGCTGCCAGGTAGTTCATTTCTGCCACATCCACCAGTTTTATAGAATTGCAGGGGAGGGGAGGCCCAACGTGACCTAAGGGCACAGTTTTAATTTTAGTTTCTTGTTACAGTGTCGATGTCCACATACTGATTACATTTCACAGAAACTATATTTCCACTGAGCTTCCTACATGGTTTCTGTCTAACAGTTGGGTCCACTTGGAACTCAACCGCAAACTTACACATGATTCTATTCATAGGACTGTGAGGATTAGCAGTGCCCAATCTTCCCATGCATGGGCACATGATTAGTCTATACATTTGAGAAATCAGAGTTGGGACAATAGAGAACATGCAAAATTGGTCTGTTTATTCCTTAAGAATCTCTTTCAGATATTTTTTGCTCCACCCCCCCTTTTAAAGAAATAAAAGATGAAGCAAACGTTAGAACCTTTTTTTTTTTTTTTTTTTAAATCCCCTCCCTTTTTGCATTTTCATATCATCCACAGGTAGATGCGGAGTGTTTTTAGCAGCTGAGCAGCAATCTCTTTACTCAGGCTCCAGCATCAGGATGTTCATTTGGTGAACATTTACCTGCTGACCAGTCTCCAGGCATTGACATTGAGCATCCAGCTGTACATTCAGTCTGCCCGTAACCTTCATAAAACTGTAGAAAGCGTTGATGTTAGCAGAGACACTGATGGGATGTTCCACAGTTACAGATATTGATTTAATTTTTTTATTTTATTGCCGTCAGTTCAGCCGGTTTGTCAGTTTGACTCACCTGACAGCCAAGAGCAGCTCGTAGGAAAGTCAGGATGGTTGGGGACACGGGGGCAGCTCCTGTTATCATGAGTCTCACACGACCGCCTAGACTCGCCTGCAAAGTGGAAAACACACTGTGAGCTTCAAAACATAAAACCAATATTGTCTTTATATTTATTGTTCACTGGAGATTATCAATAAATTTGAGTGACTACCTCTCTAGTCCTCTACTGTACATATCGTCATAGTACTTATGTTGGATGTGAGATTTATTACTTTAATCATGCAGATGTAAATAAAAAAATATTTAAGAACGCATCAACTTTACCTGAACTTTTCTAAAGATGAGTTTGTCCCACAAGCTGTCCTTTCGAACCACGCCATTTTTTAGCTCCGATTCTTTCCTCCTGAAGGCAAAATCCAGCAGCCACTTTTTTCATCGGTGTGTTGGCCTGACTAAAAACCTGAAGCGGAAATAAGAAAACTAGACCTATTAAATACACCAGAGAAATGTGGATGTGAAACTGGGTGTACGGCTGTAACCACAAAAACAAACAACATGAACTGACCTTGTCAAACATACGGTTGAGGAGACGAGGGACAACAGGAAAGACTGTTGGCTGCAGCATTTTCAGATCGTCCATCAAGAGTCTAATGTCCCCTTGGAAGAAGCCTATGCGTGCCCCATGGATGAGGATGACACCCTGAGGGTTTACCAAAAAAAGAAAGATGCTTATTCCAACCACTTTTTTTCTTCTCTTATATTTCTGTCATCTGTTGACCAAAACATAATATCACCAAACATAACATCTGATGTCTGAATGTCTGCATATGGATGGTTTACAGTAGTGCTGATACTAACACAATCCCCAAAGTTTTATAGCTGGAGACAATACTGTCAATTATGATTTGATACTTAATTTGGAAGAATATAAACACTGGTAATCTCTGTGTCATCTTCTGGTCCTCTCAAGAACATAACACTTTCATGTATCAGTGTTTCATCAAAAAAAAAAAAAAAAAAATTCACAACACCTGCTTAACAAATAGTACCGGTATATAGAATAGTACTCATTAACACTGACAAAAGTTTCAAGCAAATCAAAACATGCAGCTACAATGTTTCAACAAAAGGAACTCCATCAATACCACCGCATGTCAGACACACTTTACATGTTGTAAAGTGTTAAAAGGAGTTAAAATTCCATCCATCCATCCATCCATCCATCCATCCATCCATCATCTCTACCCGCATAATTCTATGCAGGGTTACGGGTATCTGCTGGAGCCTATCCCAGCTCTCTTCAGGCGAAAGAAGTTAAAATTAAAAAACAAAAAACAGCACTGCTTGTCTTTCAATTATTGTAACTGTAAACTTTCTCCAAAATCCATTGCGTAATTAATTTGAAGGTAAGTAAGCCCACAACATACCTGCACAACCCTCTCAAACATGTGAGCTAGGGGAAGATAGGATACATGAATGTCATGGAGATTCAGCATGCTGTGTATCTGCAGAGGACACACACACACAAAAAAACATGCACATATGCAAGTCAAGCACACGGGTACTGTACCTCCACCACCCTCTCAAACATATGGGCCAGAGGGAGGAAGGAGATGAGCACATCTTTACTGGTGGGCTTCAGTGTGCCCTGGACAACAGCGCACATGGAGGAACAGGGTGAGGGAAGAGAGCACGGGACAGGAAGGGTTCAAAGAGTTTCAACAGGAATCAGACAGGGATTTTAAAGGTTGAAACATCAAAACAGCTCAGTGTTTACTTTTCTTTTCAGTCAAAATCTTTTTAGTGCAAAGCTCTCCAGTGGTAGTGCTGGTGAGTTAGTGGTCAAAAGTTGTATGAAATAGAGGAATTCGTCAGAAAAAATAATTATGGTACTGTTTTATTTGTTAATATTAATTAATTTCATTCCTTCAATTTTCCTTATTCTTGTCTTTAGTTTTTTTTTTTATAACATCTACCATTTATTCCTGTTCAGCCTTTAGTTTCTTCTAGGGAAGGTAAGGGGGTGGAAAAACCTAGCTCTCAATGTTTTGCTTCAAATATCAACAGATGCGATGTCAACAAAAAATTCCTTACCCTACCTTTAACTTCCACTTTTATAGGAAGACGTGCTGAGCGAAAAATTGCAAAAGTTCCTTTGTGCTGCTTTAAAACTAACTTTAGTCTTATTGCTAAACAGCCTTGAAGTATCATTTCATTCTTTATCCTTAGACATATTCAGTTAGCAAGTGTCGGTTTAACAGTGTTTTACCAAAACCACAACATTTCAAACTGAACTCGGAGGTAAACATGAACTTGAACCTAACTACAGTGTTGGAACAAAAACTAACTGATCTGCAGTCCAGCTGGCTGGAACAGGAAATACAGTATAATGTAAACACTAAGGCTGCTGTGTGAGTACTGTACTGCACTGTAATAAATCAAGGACAGCTACTGAATTCTGTTAACATTAAAGTAGATGAAAGGGAGCTAACCTAATTTCATCTCAATCTTCTAATCAATCTGGATTGTTCTGGAATCATAATTACTGACATGACCAGACACATAAAGGAACCTCTTCACGTGTCACAGATTGACGTGACATGAAAGGACATCCTAATAGTCAAGATGAGCAACTAAAATCTGTTGCATGATATTACAATCCAACGGAAAGCCAAGAGTCATAACAGGAACACCACAATAAATTTGCGATGCTGAAATTAACATCACCAAAGGGTCAAAAGCCACAATCAGTCAAACCCCAGACAGTCTGCTAGCTGGGAGGCTATTATTTAAGTCTGCAGCTGTGAACCGGTGGATAAGAGCAGGTGCATCTTACTGAGCTCAGAGGGAGACGTTGAGAATTACAGCTGGCTGGATTAAAGATGGATGGAGCTGCTAATTACAACAATGCCTACAAACTACCTTTTTTTTTTTCCTTTAAACACAAAAATACATTCAAAGAATTTGCATCTGATGGACCAGTTTAATAGCAGGTTCCCTGAGCAAAGAGCCAGCAGCCCCCAGATTTTAAAGGCCTTTTGCAACTGCATGAAGGTTGATGCACCAAATCTGCTCTGTGAACAAATGTGCGCTGCACTAGACATGGAAAGATTAAGCCAGGAAATGTCACTGCTCCAGGGGAGTATGATTTTAAAAAAGTGATCATTTTTGTATGTGTGTGCACATTTGGGTGTTTCCACACTATGAGCCACCTGAATACATTCGCCTAACACACTGCAAATATGTATACTGTTGGTCTTTAATTCAGAGGTATGGGATTAAATAAGAACAGAACTAGTGTGCAGGGTGAGATAATACGTCTCTGGGTGTTAAAGAAAACCCAAAAAACTTTAAACCTCAGCTCAACAGCAACTGGCCCATTATCTTTAGGAATGACTATTCTCTGTAAATAAGAATGGACATCAACTGGTTTCTTCCACAAACAAACATGCACGGATGCTTTAAGTGTTATTTTTCCTTCAGCCCTGAGTCGTGCCTGTGGTCTCTCCCTGACTGCTCGTGGTCTGATTAAAGGAACAAAGGGAGAGCAGCTGGCTGAGCTTGTTACCATGGGAACACGTTTTTGAATTGAGCATATTTCTCACAAACTGTTTTTCTGTCTGCTGAATTTCTAAATGAGTGAAGTAAATAGAAAGTCTTGCAGGTGTGTTTACCTCTGTTATTTTAATGAAAGCTGCAGTGTTGGAGATGATATTTCCATGAGTAAGCATTGCACCTTTAGGGTTTCCTGAATATATACAGATTAAAAAAAAAAAAACCAGTATGAATTATTGGAAAGAAAATACAATTTTCCAAATGCTCAAGTGATATCATTTCTGTTCATACCTGTGGTTCCAGATGTGAAGCAGACAATTGCGAGGTCCTCTGGTTTGGGAGGCTGTAATTAGATCACAGATTATAGTCATTCATAGCATGAATTAAAGGGTGCATCATCATGCTGCTTTCTGTGCCACAAAAAGCCCAAATTTTCCCTCAAACTGAGTCCTGCTGATTAAAAAAAAAATAGCCATGTTTAAACAAAGACTCTCACTGTAGTAATTTAGGATGAATTAAGAGGTTTTTTTTTGTCTGCCAGTCAACAGGTAAAGTGAAGCAAGTGCTCCTACTCACCACTGGTTTCTGGTGGTTGGCTTTACCCAGAGCCTGAGCGGGAAAAAAAAGAAAAGAAAAACACAGTCAGCTTTTACTCCATCTGCAGAAATCCAATAATAAGCACACAGCACATCAGAAACTACAATTAACTGACGTTTAAACTGATCATGACTGACAGTCACACATGCTGTAGTATTAAACAGAACAAATGGAAAATATAGCAAAACTGAGACATTTTTCATCAGTAAAGGAAAGGGTGCTGGTTTGTCTTACCTCAAACTCCTTCAAACTCAGAATCTGGATGCCGCTCTCTTGTCCCCGGGTCACCAGTTCACTGTCAAACGCCTCCATGAAGGACAATCGTCTTCACTGTTTTTACTTGTCCACTGGCACAGTCCAGAATCATGCGAGCCTTTTCAGCAACATCGCAGATCACTGTTGAGATGGAGGCTGAAAGACACACAGTGATAAATCAACTACTTAAATATTCAGTATCCAAGTCTCGGATCTTCAGCATAGTGACTGTGCTGCAGGGGACTTTTTCTTTTCTTCAATTCTTTTGGTACCTTTTTCAATAACATAGGCAATGGCTTCTGTGCCAAGTGTGTCGTACAGCGGGACTGCCACCAAGGAATATGTGTAACAAGCCAGTTCTGAAATTGTCCACTGCACAGAAAGCAGAACATTATATGACTAAATCTAGTTGCTAAAACAGAAGAAAACACAGAATAAGAGACAGGAGGCTCAGAAAAATCTCAACATTCATTCACATGATCTACAGATGGTAAATAAGATTTACAAATTAGTAGAAAAAAAATGTGACCGCTGTCTGTGTCATCCATCCTGTGTGTCATCCTTAATTACATCATGTATTTCAAGCTTCAAAGAGTCTCAAAATTTAGCACAGAAACCTAACATGACACATGCAAAAGATTAAGAGTTATGATAAAAACAAACAGGAGACATTTAAATTTGCAGGAAGCTTTTGAAAATTAGATCTGTGGCATTAAAAAAAAACCTGCTTGTAAAATATTAAAATTCACACAGGATGTAATGTTTGACTTTACACTTCTTCACTGCTTTGCATTTGTTTGTGCATTTGAACAAGAATTCAGCAGCAGATAAAAATCACATAAATTGGTACAGATATTTAACAACAGTATTTTAGTTTGTAGATCATTTAACAACTTTAACTTTCTTTTTTAATTGCATCTACTCCCAAGTAAGACAAGAAAAGACACCTGTTCATCTTTACAGAACTATGTAATATAACCGTTTCAGGAACTACTCTGATCTTTTACTTCAGCACAAATGTGCATTTATTTTTCCAATCTGTCTTTGTGACAATTTGCCTGCAAAACTAAAACTAGAACTAGAACTAGTTCTAGCAACACAACTCACTGGAGTGAACAGCAAAGACTGAAAGATGACGCCAGTACAAAGGACAATGACACGTTACCTCTGGTCTGTTTTGAGAAAAGATGCCGATGAATTGGTCTCCCGTGTGAGAGTGTCCTTTGTGAAGGAAGGCAGAGCCGATGTTCTCTGCTCTGTCTACCACCTGTACCAAAACGACAAACCATCTTTAAAATGGACGACAACTCAGTTTTTCATTTGGTGCAGTTCTCCGTCTCCATTCCTGCGGTCGATACCGTACCTCCTGGTAAGACTGCCATTCGTAAGGCTGGTTTGGTTTCCTTGAACCGAGACAAGGTCCATTATCTGCCAAAGGAAACAAAAACTCACATTTTTTCACTGTCCACCATGTGCACGTGGTTTCCTGTTTAACGGACACGACAGATTCACTCACTTGATACTCTGAGGCCTCGCCGGAACACCTCATATATTGTTTGGGCATCACTGTAGTAGTGTGTCAAGTACTCGTCGCTGTCGTTCAACACTGATCTTCTGGCACGTTCTCCACCCTGGAAGGAAAACAATATACACAAAGTAATGACCATCGGACTCATCCACACCGGTGTTTTCTATCACGGTTGTCTGCTCATTGGGCCACGAGTCACATTTTCTCCCTTTCTTGAGACACATATGTCAACTGTGACCACTTCATCAACTCAGGCAGTTTTAATTGTGAGATCAAGTTTTCAATACTGTAAATGTGTGATGGAGTGACGGTGACACAGGCTGTAATTTGAAGATCTGCACAAGAACATCAGCTGTGATTCCTGGAGAGCATCCAACAAACATTCCTGCAGAATGAGGTCGGCTACAATAGCCCACTGTACTCTGGGCATGCTACTCTGTTGAGTGCTGCTTCAGGCCGTTTCATATTACTGCAGGGACAGAGCAGGAAAAAAAACAGAACACAGATGAACCGTTATTACTGGAGAGGAAAAGAGATCACTCACCGGGATTTCCACCGACTGCTGTCCGAGATCACAGGGCGGCTTGAGGGCTCTCGGTCGGGTGGCAAACCAATAGGTAGTGATGGCAGCGAAGGCACCCATACCCATGAGGGCGTTTGTGGGGAAACCGCGAACATACTGTCGAAAGTCATCCAGCTCGGGAATCCGCAGCTGTCTCAGGACTTCCTGAGCCTGCATGGCTTTTCTGTAAGGACCCTGGCCGGAAACAGACAAACAAATATGCCATTTGGAAACTTGTTTTGATTTATTCACTTGTGCGTGTGTGTTTAAGCTTCATTTAATCTCACAGATTTGTTTGGAGAAACACATTCCGTATCTTCACATGACTAATCAGGACTTTTTCCATTTGCTGAAATTCACTGTGCTTTTACCAAAACTTGAAATTAAAACCACAGGACCTTTCTGAAGACAAGTTGCTAAAACTGGTACTAGCTACCTGATGACCTTTCAGAGTTGTTGCTGGCTGTAAACTACAAATTGGAGGAAAGGCACCGTCTTCAGGTTGTGGAAAACCATAATGATTTGAGAAGGCAACAGAGGCGGGAGAATATTGCGCCTTCATGGGATCACTGTGAATGCACAGCTGGAGAGTGGAGGTGGAATAAAAAGGGTACGTCAGATGCAGCTCTACATCAACATCTCTGTGTGAACGTGGCTTTTGTTTCCTTTGTAGCGTTTATTCATTTGATCAACCTCCACTTTGCCAAAAACACACGTGCAATCATTTGCCATTTTTTTGTTACAGTCATGTAAACAAAATAGCCTTTACAAATAAGGACATCCTGGACTTTCCTGCTCTTTAAAAACTGGCAAATTCAATTTAGGATTAGCAATATAGACTATGCTTCTTTTCTTTCTATTCTTAATTTTATTTTTACATTACATCAAAATGTGACACCTTTTAATAAAAAAATTAAATCAATAAAAAAAAAATCTGTCAAAATACAGAAGCAGTGTTTGGAAAAATCATCAAAGTTTAACATTCATTTATGTGTTTTCCCTAAGGAGAAATTCTGCCTATACAGAGAAAAATTGCTGTACACAAACAAAGAAACAAACAAAAAAAACAGACAGTAAATCCATAAAAAAACAAAACAAAAAAAATGCACCGAATAAAAAGATCCATAAAGCACATCCTGTGAAAACTAGTGCGCCGCTAGTTGCATTTGTACTGATAAGCTGTCATGTTTTTTAGCAACCATCTCTACTCTGGGCTTATCTGTCTGCAGTAACTTGTCTAAAGGCTTGTGATTTGTCCAGATGCAACTTTGCAAACCTGAGTCCAGCTACTCTACCAAACTTGTCGAGTAGCATGATAACTCTGTCAAACATGTTGCACTTGTGCAGCCTTGTTCTAATTAAACTGCCATCAACTTTTACATTTAACACGATTAATAAAGCCTATAGAGGTGTAGCTCCTTTTTTTGTTTTTGTTTTTTTGGGGGATTTTTTTATTCATTTTTTATTTTTTTGCATTGTCACATCGTGATGAACTCGCTGAGATGCTAAGTATATTGGGAACATTGGGTCCATCATTTAGTCCAGTGCATATGGCTGTTTTACCCATCTCAGGTTCCTACAAATGCAGTATGGGTATAGGGTTTTTTTTTTGTTTAAAAAAATACTATTTTAGCTTAGTTTTTTTTTTTTATACTTAGAACTGAAAACCAGCATGGTTTCCTTTTTCGCAAGATCATAATACATACACATACAGCAAATATGTGGTATCTTCAATTTTAATGTTAGACTTTATGCTCCATTTTGTACTTGTACTTTGATTCATATTCATATTACTCTCAAAGAGGTGTGTCTCCAGTTCAAGCTCACCTTTGTTTTGTGACATGAGCATCCATTCTTAGCTTATTATTGCAATGACAAAAAGACACAAACAGTGTAAAACCAAAATAAAGCTTCAGGGAAGAAACCATCAGCCCTGTGATTCAGTCAGTATGTTTGCATGTACAGTTTTATGGAGCTGCAGTTATAGCTCCACGAAACACTTTTTGTCCCAGTATAAATGCACATAAAAGTCATAGATTTACCAAACCAAGTATGACACACTCCGCCATGATAGGTGGCGTTAGCGCCTGCTTTCGGCTTGTTAGCAATGCGCTTTCCCAACTAACCTATTCAGTACCGTGGGAAGTAGGGGTGCTGGGGGTGCTGCAGCACCTCAAAAATATAAAGAAAAAAAACATTGGAGACAAGGGAGAAAAGAATGTGGGAGCAAAAATTAAAATGTTTGAAATTTGGTTTAAATTCTAGTGGTTAATTTGGTTTAATGTTTATTACAGTATTATTCAGTCGCGGGTCGTGCATTTGGTACCTGGGCCAGAACAGGTTTAACTACTTAATCCACCATGACGTTATAATCATACAAGCCATCAATACAAAAAACGCAATATAACAAGAAGAAGGCGCTGTGTAATTTAGAGATTACGCATCATTGTATTCTTTGCAGTCCTTATGTTTTTATTCACTTGAAGTCAGAGGATGTCTGGGCAGCAGTTGTGGTGGATGTTGGAATAGTCATGGCCCCAGACATACCAGTCTGTACAGCTGTAGCAGCTCTCATTCAGATGTTTGCTGTGTAGGAAACCAAGGAGATCTTTGGGACACTTCCCTTCAAAGTCCGTCATGGCCTATATGACAGTCAGTTCTGTTTTTAAACAGGTCAGATCATCAAATAGAGCTCTGTGGCTCTGGTTGGATGAGGGAATTTACTGTGTGTATATATATATTTATATATATACATATAATCTGTCTCAGACTCCCAGCACCCCCCAGCACCCCCTGCTGAGAATATGTTCCCGCGGCTATGGACCTATTACACAATACACCAAAATAGCATAAATCTTTTGTTAAGATGTCAGTAGTGAATAAAAAATAAATGGCAAAAGATGAATGGGACAGACTCACAGCGTTGTATTTCTTGTACGTTCTGTACACTTCTTCCAGTACATTCAGGTCAAAGGTCGGGGTGGGAACTGTGGAGCATGCACATGCTCCACGTGGAGCATGTCAGTTTAGAACATTTACAGGCAGGGATTAGCTCATCTTCAACCACAATATCTGGGCGTGATGATCCAACTCAACAATGATCCCATTTAGACCTCGCATTAAACAGCCTCCTGAGAGATCCAATCATAACAGCCCGGCGCTAAAGCAAGGTCTGACGTCCCAGGACTGACTTGGAGTCAGTGACTTAGGACACATTTGTCAGTCAGCAAAGCACTTTGGGACGGATTTAATGACCATCTACTATCCTTCGATCACACACGTGCACTGGCATTGCCATCTATTTACTTTGATCGGGGTGATGTCAAGCATTGCTGAAGTGAACTGTGGGTTCTGTGCGAAGCTGTGGCAGTGCTGCCGGTGTCAAAAGTCAAAAAGCCAGCGTCAGCCAATCAAATTGTGACTATATAGCTAGTGCTATCCAATAAGATCGTTCATGGGACAGCAATCAAGAAGAAATGTGATTAGTTGTTTACGCCATAACGAAGGTACTTCAGAAACACCTGCGGTCAAACGTTGCCATGTACAGTTCATTTTTGCGTGCCAGTAGCTGCAATGAAGCTCTTTGTCATCGAACTTTCCCTCGTGTTTGTGGTGGATATTTCCTTCTAGTGTCAAATATTTATGACTTCTTCTTCTTTGTAAGTTATATTCAGCTCTTGCCTTAGGCAAATGA
The DNA here is from genome assembly GCA_018398805.1 of Hirundichthys speculiger. NCBI lineage: Eukaryota > Metazoa > Chordata > Actinopteri > Beloniformes > Exocoetidae > Hirundichthys > Hirundichthys speculiger. The sequence continues at coordinate 2,913,305 of JAGFBZ010000865.1, forward strand.
AAATAACAGCACCTTTAGTGTTTGTGAGCAGAATTACCACACTGTAATTAGTTTTAGTTGGAAAGTCGTCATACAGTAATTCACCGTCAAAATCACTGCAGTATTTTTACAATGACTTCCAAAGCATGTGACCAAATGACTACAAAACTTATCAAATAAATGAGAAGTACCTCTTTTTTTTAATCGAATTAAGGCTTCTTACTTATAGTATTTTAATGGGAGGAAAAAAAAAATTTCATATTACATTTTCATGTGCTTTTTTCCCTAATAGCCTGCACATCATCTGGCCCAGTGAGTCCAAATGAAAACTTGTTAATACATGCAATAAATGCCAAATTTTAATTAAAAAAAGACCAATTTTGCACAGTTTTGATGAACAAATAAATAAATAAAAGGATTTCCACAAAAAAAATATTTGGATAAATTACAGCAAGCACTCAAGTACAATAAAAAAATAATATATAGAAAAAAAAGTGTGTCATATTTGCCTGTCAAGACTGGATTCACTAGGACAGATGGTTTGGAAGTCATTACAAAAAAAAGCCTTTTGAACAAACAACACTTTGCTTTTCATGTGAGAAGGAAATACCAACATAATTTCAGATTAGGTTTAAAGTCCATAAAGCTCAGAAATGTTTTTTTAAGGCTCTACAAATGAAGTCAAATGAACAGATTGTGAAAAATGCGTACTTCTAAAAATTGTTTCCTTTTTTCTACGCTTTTTTTTTTTAAAACGTTGCATCCAGAAGGAAGAATAAAGTGCTAGTCATTCAACAGCTGTGCATCTGGAAACAAAGACACAGGAAGGAAATCTGACGCTCCTGCACACATTTTCTGATCTCAAGCCTCAGTGGAAACAGACAACCACAGACGCTGAACCACTTGTTGCTGGAGGGAAGAAAAGCTTTGTACTTAAGATTTTTTAAGGATGAGCTAACTAAGTTGAAACCTTACTCTTTCTTAGTTCTGCACAAATGGTGCTGCTCTGCAAAAGTTTTTGTATTATTGTCAAATAAGCCAGAATTAGCACCTTTGTGGAGACTTATTACATATAAAATTTAGGCTAGTTGAGCCGAAGGCAAGGAGGGCCATTTTAGAGCAACTAATGTATTAAACTGCAATAATTATGAAATTATCCATATGTAGATCCATATTATTCATAGATCCATTTGTATAAATGAAGCATTTCATGTTTAATTTCTACTTTATCAGCTCACATTGGACTGTAGCCTATAAGGACGTTCAGGTCACCTGACCTCTAAATGGAAGGTAAATGAAGTGAACAGCCATCATAGAGGTAACAACTGACTTCTCACCTACTTCTATTCTTAACACCGAGCCCATGACAGGTGGGACTAGTGCCAACTGGGACAAAGTACATAAAAAAGCCAAAAAAAACCCTGATAATTAAAGCTTAAATAATGCAAACTGTGCTGAAATTACATTTACTGTCAGACAAACTTTGGCACCTATGGGGCACAGTGGCACCTGCATGATTCATTAAACCCATTTATGAGTTCTGTTTGTCCTCCAAGGGGGGAAAAAAGCTAAAGACACCAGACAAACCCTCCACATCAAACTTCAAAAATGCTTCTCTTGGTCTTAAAAGTGTTATCACCCCAACTGAAAGCAAAGCAATGATCAAACCACTTTTAACACAAGTCCTGACCAACTCCAAATTCAGCCAAAATAAGTTCCAGACAGTTCAGCACAGACAGACGAAAAACTGAAATATAATTATCTGTACTCACAGTTCTTAAGTGTGTAAATGAAGAAAGGTCGACACTGAGTCCAAAGTGGAGAGGTGCAGTAATCTGAAAGGCTCAGCTCTCCAGCAGTTGCTATTAGAAGGACTCACGCTGACCTCCAATAGACCTCTGAAGTTCTCACAACTATGAATAGCAGAAACACGCCCCTTTTCAAACAGAAACACAGACGTATGAGACGTATGAGACCACACCAGCCACTCACTACAGAGAAAAGCAGCTAGCATGTTAATTAAAAGCCACAGGTGTTTTTTTTTTTTTTTCATTTTTTTAACCACATCTAATGTGCAGCAAGCAGTTTTGCCTTCCACATTAAACTTCAAAAATGCCTCTCTTGGTCTTAAAAGTGCTATTACCCCCATGTGAATGCAAAGCACTCCCTCTTGCCTGTATTACAGATAGTTTTAAAGAAATGAAGGATCGCATATTTGATTGGGATTACTATTTCAGAATAAACTGTTCTGAACTATTTCAGCTGTTCCTTCATTGATGTTTATTTAAGAGCACTTAAGGATTATCTTATCGCATGTTATCTGGATACAGCCCATGCAGTTATCCTGCTGTCGAGTGCTCAAACTGCCTGAACCAGTCCAACAAAAAGATTAAACACTCTCGTTACAAGACAGTCTGTGTATTTTACCCAACAGATGTGTTGCCGGAGCCCTCCTATGGCCCTTGCCCCGGCCCCCCACTCACAGGCGTGCACTAGCGCTGACTCACATGTTCGAGTCTGAGCATGTGTGCAGATTCCCGAGCTGATAAAGAATGTCTTCATTTCCAATTTGTTAAAAGATAATCTACATTTACACAAATGGAAGCTAAATGTATGGTCTATATTGACATACACTGTGATTTAGTCAGTTTTTTTAATATCATTTGTAATTTATGGATCATGTGTGCAAACCTAACAAGTACCAATCAAAATGCTCTGCCTGAGAATCCAGCTTTCGTAATTACGCTTGATTAAGAATTTTGTTCACAGCAGTATTTTCATTCTACATCCTCCTCGGCACAGAGGTGTTACGCAAACACAGCCTGTGCTGACACAACACAACCAGATTATCTTCTTTTTTGGGGGGGAATTTTGGAGTTAGCCTGATCAGCTGCTTTCATCAGCACATACTTTCATGGTACATCATAACAGCGTGGCGAGATTGCAATTCCAAATTTCTGACATCGCAGTCCCAGCTGTGCGACGGTTATGACACCTGTCTTTGAACCTCTGACTCCATGACACAGAGATGCAGGACCCCCATCTGGGGAAGTTGATTAAACACGCTGTCGCACCAGTTACCTTTCACCTGGAATATAATCACGCATTATGTAACAGTCTTGAAGTGTTGTTGATGCATTAACTTCACTGACTCAGAACATTTCAATGCCTTCTGCCACATCTTCAGAGGCTTCTTCAGATCTGCTGCAACTCAGACCCTTCCAGATCCTTCTTGAACACAGCGATAACCATCTACAATTAATCTCTAAAAAGACTTAAATAACAACTACTGCAACAATTAGCTTAAAATCAATTTTTGAACATGCAGCATTGAATGGGATTTAATGCACACAGTTGGGGTTGTGCGACGTTTCGTGATAGCACTTCGGTCAAATGATGGCGCAGCTGCTGTGGCTCCAGTCTGCCACCAGATGTCACTATTTCCCCTGACAGTGAAGCCCTGACGCTTCAAATAATTTTCGGTACAATTTGAAAAAAAGTCTCAGGGCTTCACAAGGCTTCATTTCCCTGTCACTAGCATTTATACTTGTGCTTCTTGTTTTCGTCTTTCTGTAATCACACCACCAACCATTACATGGCAGTGTAGGTTTCTTCTCTGCAGCACGGTAGCTAGCAGTGCTTACCTTCCTTTTGTTTACTTCCTTTCACATGGCTCAGACTTAGCAATGAAGAAAATAAAGTTTACGTGAGTTGGCACACATGATAAATGTTGACATTACAGACGTTGCAGTAAACTATCGTTCTACCCGACTTGAAAATGACAAAGATGTAGGACGAAAAACTTTACCAAGCGGACCAATCACATTTCTTGCAGTCTGCACTAACGCAACGTCCAGTTACATTTGGAGAGAGGTGCATGTCAGGGTCTAGTTCATAGTGGAAGGTTCACACCTACAGTGTGAGTACACATTAGTATACACACTAGAATAAATAAGGCTTTAATCTTGGTGCCTATCGGGGAAGTGACTGAGCCAAAAATAAGCAAAGTTCCTTTGTGCTTCTTTATCACAAACAAATGGGAAATGACTGGATTTGGGAATCAATGGGAATAAAGTGCAAAACTGCAGGATAGCCGACAACAAGGAACTCAAATGTTGTTGTTTTTAAGAAAAAAAATCTTTCAGCATAATAGACGTTAAGATTTAATGCTCATTAAGTTGATTAGAAAGCCTGTGCATTCCTCTGTCACTGGCACAGATTATTTCTAGAATCCTGCACACAGGACTCCTGAAGCTGCACTGTTTGAATTCAGAGACCGCCTCGGTTTAAGAAGGGTTTGTTGTTGATACCACTGATATCAATGGTATTACAGTCTAACTAACAATAATTAACTACAAAATGTGTTTACCCGGTGGCTCGTAGTCAGTCAATCATTGTTCCAGCCAGTCATTATGATAAGTTAACAACTTCATTGCACATTTAAGAAACTAACTATCATGGTGCCAGTCAGCTCGCTGGCCATTTCTTTTCCCTTCTCATAGCCAGTTTTTGTTATCATGCAAGTTTGTTATCATATAGTTTGATTTAGCATGCTGATTGGGGGGGGAGCTCATCTTCATGTAGCCTATTTCTATTCATTTGTCCAGCATCAGCTGTGAATTATTTCAACCACGCCACAGTATTCCAGTCGCTTAGCTAACTACATATCTGTGAAAGGCATGAAGAGGAGAACAAAACCTGTTAAAAGCATTTTTCAAAAATGTTTCTTAGCTGATGAGTTAATCCAATAATAATAATAATAGATGCTGCAGAGCCTGCGATTTTAATACATGACCTTTTCAGATCTTTGTTCTGGTCATTTTGTTCTTCAGTTTTCAGGCTAGATAATTAAATGAGAGAAGCAGTTAATAAGTTAAAAAATGACGAAGGGGGAAAAAAAAGACCATGCATTTCTCTGCCAGGTGGGGAACAGCTCACAAATACCATCGGTGCCACGCTTGGTTAACAGTTGTTGGAGGTAAAAGGTACTCCTACAACTCCCCCACCCTCTGCCACCTCCACTCTCCATACTTGGCCTGGGAGGATGGTAAGCCAATGGCAGAGCAAGTTCGGCAGTCACCCCACACCCCAGCACGCACACACTCGCACACACTCACACACACAAACAAGACACTGGAAAAAAAAAATGGGAAGGGCAGCCGGTTCATTTGACACAAAACAGAACATGAAGACGAGCTGGCAGCAGCTCACAGACACATTACAGCTCCACTGTTTTACACAAGAGCCTTTCAAACCACAGACAGGAAGTTACAGCAATAAACACACAAGATTGGTCAGTCTGACTTTAATCTCAATAATGTTTAAGTTAAGAGCAAAACGATATCTGTGTGACCCTGAGCAGCCAGCCAGCGTGGGTGTTAAGTATCTGGTCAAACTGTTTAAGCTCATTATTTCTACCATATCTTTTTAAGATGATCGCATTAAGTCTTTAAACACACAAAAGTAATCCCATCTAGACAAAGCTTTTAAATCTCCCAAGCAGCTTTCCGTCAGCTATTACGCAAATCTGCATAACACAGACGGCAGAGAGCGAAACTCATTTGTCTGAGACAAAACAAAGGACTAAAGCATCTAAACAAGATGACTGCTCCTTATTCATTCAATCAAAGTTGTCTGCTGCAACATACATGGATAGTTACACTTTCTCCAGTTTTTCTCTGCTATAGTCTAACGCTGGGGAAAAAGCAGATCACAATTTTAAGATCACTGGGTATTTGTCTTAGTTATTTCAGTGCAGGTGACTTTGGTGGTACTTAAGAGATGCACGTGTTAAAAGTGTCAGTTGTTCTATGCGGCTAATGCGACACGGTGATAAACTTGATAGAATAACATATCTGAAAAGCAGTTATGTTTGGCTAATGAGTGAAAATGTCATGACAGCATGAAAAAGAGATCATAATAAGAATAACAGGAATCGGCGCAGCCGTCTTATGTTGAAATGTGACAGGAATCAGTGATTCCTCCGGAACCTTGTTGCACACCAACGATGGTCTGATACAGATATAGTTCTTTATATAGCTAAAGTGGAACTTATTTTTTCAGACTTCCTCACCAAGTGTCCAGCATATTTCAACACGGTATTGTGAGGTCTAAGCGTTCCAAGTCATAAAACTGCAGCTATCTGACCTGTAGACAAACAGAAGCATCTGAAGTGATTCATGATCGGCTCAGCTCGGTCTACCGGTAGCTGGACTCACAAATAGCACATCTTGCCCAGAGGGAGGCAATTCAGCAGGAAGATGAGTCAGTTCATTCATGCTTACAACCCTTCTAAATCCACATCTATATTTACAGATGCTTTAAGGGAACTGACAGACCAGTTTGGCCTGTTTCGTACATGCATGAATGTAGTCATGCGTTGCATGAAGGTGAACATGGAGACTCCCTCTGTGCGCTGAATGTGGCAGAGCAGCTGACACGCTGCAACAGGTCACAGAGAAACCGGCTGTTCGACACTGCGTAACTGCCGAACGGTCGTGGAAGCTCACGTTGGTTTCAGTGTCTTCGAAGTGGCACGTGTCCATCTTCTTCCAGTCTAATTCAACCCTGGCTTCAGAAGACTGACCTTGCACAAGAGGACCACGCTGAAGACTGAAGGTCCTGCCACCCCTAATGAAACCTCACACCCCTGGTCACATGGCTACCTAGCGGAGAAACGTATAGAGGGAAGGGAGGGTGGAGGATGGTATTCGAGAAGTGGAGCAAAGTTCACACACCCGTCAGCAGCTAGCAGCGCACTACACGGCACACGTGAGGACTTGACAATGGGAGTGGAGGATAATTTACTACGGCTGACAGGAGGGTATAATGTGACCTGAGATGCTACCTTCAGCAAGTTTTGTTTGAGTTAGAGGAGATAACCTAAACTCTTCCGTCCATCAAAGAGATAATTCAGTCTCTTTGAAGTAGGCGTGGGTTGTGCAAGGTGAGCAGTTAGTGTCCTACCTACAGAAGTCAACAGTTGCAACAGTCTCAGTCTGGAAAATCAGGGAGGAATTCTGATTGGAGTTAGGCTAACAGCTACTCAGAATGAGGGCCATAGAGGAGTGAATTCACACCATCTAAAAAAAAAAAAACTCTTCTGGGTTAGGCTTGTCATTGTGTTGCAGCACGGATTTTCTAGAGTCAAGAAAATGTGACAAAAAGCATGTTTTCATTCGTTCTGGCACAAAACATAAGCAGCATTCTTAAATGTTGACAAAATCATCTGAAATGTGCTTCCATTGACCCATAACTCCTGTAATAGTAAGTTGTGTTTTCTCCTTTTCATAAGTCCTTTTAAGAATAATTCCAATGGATGTCCAGAACCTCTTTATGTTTGGTAAGTTCATTTCCATTTCTGCAACCCCTCTAGCCATCATTATTTTAACTTTAAAAAAAAAAAAAGACAAAAAAGTCTGCAGCAAATGTGCATGTGGAGCCGTATGGAGGATCTGACCACGTCTGGGGGATTTCTGAGAGGAGATTCTGTGATTAAGCATGAATTCACAAAGGAGCTGTAGATTCAAAACTTTAGGAACGACTGCTGCAATTTTTTATAAGTTATGCAAGGTAATAACTCCTCTTGCTTCATCAAAGCAGACGAGTACCTGACGCAACCTGTCGATGTGAAAAAAGAGTTTCCATTTCAGCTGTAGAAAACATTCCTTTTTTTTTTAATTGCCAGAAAAGCCACTTCATGTGAGCATAAAAAGGTTTTTTCTACATATGGCATTTTTTTGCAAAATTGCCGTGTTTCCATTAGATCTATTAGCTACCCGTGTTTCTAACTTGTACATTTTTGAGGGTAATAGAAACAGATCTGTTGTAGATAAATGTTTAAGTATATCTAATATAGTGTACATCTAGTGAAATTGATTAGGTTTAAATTGTCTTAGATGGTAAAAGTCTGCTGTGACTATCATGCTAGTTGTTAGCATGTAGCTCTCCATCAGAATACCTCCCTGATAGGTCTTACAATTAATCACATTTTAACTGTGATTTCAATTTTGGATCCCAACAATTATAAGAAACAATGTAATCAAGACAAAAGAAAAAACATAATTATTTCACATCATAGTCTGCCTTGTGCTCTGACAAATGTGCTTCAGATGCAGACTACATATTTTTATTTTAGATTTATAAATGCAGCATGTTTCAAAGGTCAGGGAGTAATAATTTCAGATAATTGTGATTTCAATGTTGAATAAATAACCCTGACCATGATTTTATTTCATCATCTAGCAGCCCTGACTCTCCAAAATGCTGTGACGACTGTCTACTGCAGATAAAACTTTAAACTACTCAATAAGTATGTCACAAAACCCTACTTCTATATGAAATGCGTAGATAATATGTAAATAAGTATGACATTCAAGGAGCAGACATATTAGCTTGGCTGTCATGAGCCGCCTGGAAGCTCTAAAGCCTTTACAAGCTGAATAGTCGACGTATTAAACTCATCCAGTCGCTTTATAGTTCCACCAACTGTGCCAGACATTATTCTGCTGATCGTGCTTTCTGTGGTGCACAGACTCAAGTGACACCTGACATGACAAAAAGCATGTCTTTGGAGTCAAACAAATATGCTTAAAGTGACTTTGAGACACAAGGTCAGATTAGGATGAATCCCTTTTTTAAAAAACTTTCCATGAGGCAAGCATCAGAAGAAAGCTCCATTCAAGGTCCATCAGCCTCTTAATACTCCGTGATGAAGCATAGTAATTCATTTTTTAAGCCACAGCCTTAATTTTCTGCTCTCACGGGAGTTTATGTAAAAGTTGGCTTAATGACGTTTCCATGTTTCCTTCACCGAGCTGACACTTAAGCTTTAAAGGTTGATTGACTGAACTGATTGTTGCGTAAACATCAGTTGCTTCTGTCCGACCATCAAACAGACAGAAGGGCTCATACTGGTGTCCTCAAGCCACTAAAGTAAAGGAATGACGAGATGGCAGCCTGCAGCCCGTGTAATAAAGCCACAAACCCTCCTTCTGTTTGCTATAATGAAAGCTGCTCCTGTGCTCGAAGAAAAAGGAGAGCACATGATTGCATCTACAAGATCACTTTACAGTCTGTCTGTCAGCTGCACATGTCACTGCAGAAAATGGTCAAAACAGAAGTGAAAGGAAAGATTACACCTACATTCCACCCATTCAAGAGAGGGGAAGTTTGGCATAGAACGCCTTCAGTTTCAAATGCATCTCCGTTCTGTAAAGGCGTCTCCCTCAGCTCAGACTTGTAGTGCGCACCACCTCCAGAAAGATTTTCAGAGAGGAACCTGGACCTGTTGACAGGCTGAGGATTTCTGTTACCAAGCAAAGAGCAAGTTTGAGCCTCAACGCTTGATGAAAACATCACTCTGTGGCAACCATCGCTCTGTCTCTCTTTGCCTGAGAAGGAAATAATAATTAAATAGTAAATAATAGAAATATTAGATCTGAAAAACAGGCATTTCTGTGATGTCTGCAGACATCACAGATGCTGCAGAAAAGAGGTGGACGAATGTCACCATAATGTTAACTGTTTGACCCCTCTGAAGCCTCAAGTTTTTTTTTTTTTTCCATCATTTTCCTTTCGTGGTCAGAAGGGACTCTTCATACAAGAGGATGGATGGGAGGATTCTTTGGACCAGGACAGTGATCTGAGGGTGTGACTCTAGTGAATAACAAGATTACTTACATTTTAGGTCACACAGAAGTATTTGCTTTCACAGACTGACATAATTGTTCTTCAAGAAATATTCTGATTTGAATCACATGTCTGTTTCTCTGGTTGTATAGATGGGATGTTTTTTTAGGTTATTATCTTAGCTATACTATAAAAATAAAGCAGCAATGATGCTAATGCTTCTATCAAATGGTTTAAATAATGTAAAAAAATATTTTCTGACTTAACTCCAACTCTCCTCCTCACTAGCATGTATTCGGATTGTTGAAGTAGATGTTAAAGTGGACGTATTAAAGAAAAGATCTTTTTTTTTTTTGTCTTTGCTTGACAGCATCTATTTGGATGGATGAAAACAAATCAAAAACTCAGTCGTCACACAACCCTGTCATTTAGTTTTGGGCAGCCTCAGTCTTTCAGTAAACTATTCTGAAGGCTTTTCAGATTTGCAGGGTTCTGTGACATCGCAGACTCAAATCAGAAAAGAATTATCCAGCCTCCCCAGCTTTTCCTACACCCAACTTCACATAATGCAGTCATGCAGTGAGGTGGACCTCCAATTTCAAGAGATGCACAACCAGCAGAAGAGAAAGGAGGAATCATTTACCACCTGAAGCCTGATATGTACTATATCAACTACGCACAGAGCCTTCACACAGGACAAAGATCATGTTCATTGTCTTTTACGTTACTGTAATTACACCCAGGGGCGCCGCTAGGGATTTTGGGCCCCATGAAAAGAATCTTTACAGGGCCCCCCAACACAGCGGCGAAATTTGTTGATGCTATTTTTGATCATCATTAGGGGCCTCTCTGGGCCCCCCTCAATGATGGGCCCCTATAATCCGTATCCTTTACCCCCCCTTTTCGGCGCCCCAGATTACACCAACCAATGTAAGGTGGTGGTGTGAGTTCTCTTCGGTAGTATTGTAGCTTGTTGGTGAGCTGATTTTCATGCAGTGAAGCTGCAGTACTCCACGGTCACCATGTAGGGGAGCTCTATGGGGAACCACGAAGTGAATTCATTAGCAGGAGGAACTTTCAGACGCTACTAGCCTTATCTTTGTTAACGTTGTTCATTGCATCATTGCTGTCGCACAAGTAAAATGTAACGCATTACTGCTGGCTAATGTAGCGACCATCAGCTGGACACTGCTTTTTTTTTGTGATGCATTGTGGGATACATAGTTTGCACTTTATAGGGTACAACAGTTCTCACTGCATCTTCAGACTGCACTACAAAATGACAACCACTCTATGTAGTGGGCTTTATAGTGAGTCCGGGGTGCTTTCAGAAACGAACCCAGAACAGATACCAGTTCACCACACCAATCTGTGATATCACTCTTATACAGTATCTTGCAAATGTGCAAAATTTAAAGACATAAGTTGGTTCTGGTTTTTTTTTTTTCTCTTTTTTTGCACCAGCTCAGTATGATGTTTACTTGCTGAGAGTGCTTTCTTAGACTAGAAAGTATTTTTACAGGGCATAACATCTCAGTATTTTACTTTTCCAGGAGCTGTTTCAACATCAGCTGGGGCCCTGGGCCCTGGGCACCTGCAGGGGCTCCTGGGCCCGGGGCCCTGGGCACCTGCAGGGGCTCCTGGGCCCGGGGCCCTGGGCACCTGCAGGGGCTCCTGGGCCCGGGGCCCTGGGCACCAGAACTTCACCTCCAACAGCACCCCTGTCGTGGAATCTCTGCTGGTTGCCTGGCAACTCTTGCTCAACAAGAAATAGAACAAGCTCCTTGAAAACAGCAGTTTGGACCACCTGCTCTATTTCTGGAGCTCCAGATACATTCACTCAGACGTCAAGACTGGTCCAGCTCAGATGAAACCTCGGTTGAGAAACACAGCGCGGGTTTAATTTAGATTGTAATTATTTTGTAATGTCAATAAGAGGAAGTCGCTGAAAGCAAAGATGGTTTAACATGAAAAACGTCTGATGTGATCCAGAACTGAGCTCGTGTTAATGTGACTTCCTCTTAAAGTAACCATGTAACCATACCCGCTCACACACACGCATCCACGGTTATAATTGACAGAGGAGATTATGGTTACACTGCTCCACTCTTTGTAATCTTATTTAATCAGCCGACAAAAAACAACAAAAACAAATGAAATTAAAAAAAAAATACAGAGCAATTCCGCATGCGACAAAGTAGGCGAGAGGGAGATGAGTTATAAGTTTAAAGACAAAGTCTCGTTGGACTGCGTTTCTGTCATCACTGATGCGACGTGTCAATTTCTCTTTTCATTTGTGAGACGGCATCACTCACGCGCACGTTTCTCAGCGGAAATAGGAACAAAAACATGCGACATAATCGGATTTCTTAATTTAAAAGACACGGGACTTCATGTTCATTAGAAATATAATTGAGATCAACGGGACTGAACATGCGACGTCTGGAAAAGTTAGAAAACATGGAACCCACACCCCCTCAAAAAAAAAAAAAAAACAGCCTTCTGAGAGGCCGGACTCCAGATTAATGTTATATAAGCGACGTCATGTAACACCGGACGCTCATCTGCGATGGGTTATATTCGTATTTAGGCGGTTAACGCTGTACCAACCTGTGAGCAGCCGCAGACTTGAACGTGGATCTGGAGGAAGAGCGGCGGCGCGGCGGCGTCCTCCGTCCGGCTGAGCCCCGCGGCTCTCAGCCAATCAGAGGAGGCTTCAGAGGCGTTCACTCAGGGGCCAATGAGTCACGACGACACATGCGTAAGCCTTCATATTTCACGTGTAATTACATATATTGACATGACAGAATCTAGGGCGCGCGCGCGCTCACACTCTCTCTCACACACACAAAAGAAATAAAATAAACAACTCAGGGTCCAACTCCTCTAGCTGCCTTAACTGTGGTGTCATGATGTGCTATTTTGGGAAAAGTTGAAATTGTTCAAAAAGATGGTCTTCCTTGCCAATTTTACAATAAAAAACAAACACTTATTTGAGAAACGAGACAGTTTTTTTTTTGTGGAGGAAGCATAACCTGCAGGGTGATTGTTTCACCATGATCCTTCCTGCAGTGGCCTGAACCAACTAAACCCTCCCTGCAGAAAAACAGATGTCTCTCTGAATGTAGCAACTGTTCTTAACTTGACACATGTCCGGCTACAGTGTGTGTGTGTGTGTGTGTGTGTGTCTGGAGACAGCATCTCCAGGTAGCAGGCTTGTGTTGCAGTGTTCCTAGAAGTAAACAACTCTTAGAACCTCAGAACCATACGAGCAGACCAGGACGTTCTGTTCTGGAGACTGAGAAACAGAGTCTTACGAACAGCTGAGTTGTTCCATTTCTGGAGTTTATGTTCTGCCACTTATTGACTAAAGTAGGATTCTGACACTGACTATGGTTTAGAGGTGTTTGTGGATGTTCTATAACTCCAGGAAACTCATTTTATGTGTCCACACTTTGTCATATGGAAGACCGTGACCTCCAGCTGTGTTAAAAGTGCAGAAACTGAAGAAGAAAGTGGGATGAGCTCCACCAAAAGGGTTCAAACCACACAGCTTACGAACACCACATCTAACCTACTAATGGGAGAAAATATAGGCTCCCCGAAATGCAAAAAGGTGACCGCTTTGAGAAATCACTGATCTAATATCCACAAACCTCAAATGTATGCATATTTCCATTATTATTACCACGACTGACTCAGGAAGACTCCAGTCCTTTTGCTTTACTGTTCACTTTATGCACTATTTACCTTCAAGTGAAACTGTGAAAAAAAAAAGAAAAAACACAGGGAAAAAAAAAACACCAATCTAGTAAGAGTATTTTGGTCTTTTTCCACTGCAAATCATTTTTTTGAATATTTTCTAGGCTTTAGGAAGCAGTAGGTTACATTAGACTGACTCATTTGAAGTAAAAACACGTCCTCTGAGTTCACAGAGATCTAAAGATCCAGTGGTGGAAAATATTTGTAGACGCTTGACTTGGAGAGAAATGCAAGAGCAACAAGCAGGGGAAAAAAGATAATAATACAGTTTTAAAGAAACCATGCAAAATGTTTTTAGCAGTCCAGAGACATGACATGAAACAACAGACAAAAGCGTTCAGGAGCGTTCACTTCAAGGTGATCTGTCATTTGTTTTAGATTAAATGTTAATTAGAGCAATGACTACAGCAGCAGGTTACTGCTCAAAAAGCCAAATCTGAAGTGTAACAAGATGAGCTTAAAGATTCAGTTGAAATCAAGAGGTTTCAAACATGTACAGTAAATTTAAAAATGTGGCTACAATTTCAGCATTTAGTGGTGGAGTATGGCCAAATGTTTCTGGGAAATTTCCATCATTCAGTACAGTTGAACCTGGCAGCACATCAGCAGGTTAATACATCACTATCAAAGATCCACATACATCATCTTTACATAACTCGACAATAACATTTTTTTAAACCTTTACTTGGGTGCATTATTAACTCGACTTTTTTTTTTGTTTTAACTCTGCTGTACTGGCATTGGTAGGACGTGAGTATTTCCTCCAGCAGGTTTTAACAAGCACACAGCTGTGAAAGGTCACATGTGGTTTCACGTTTCGCCGGAGCAGAGGCAGTCAAACTGACCGTCACTGGGCACACGTGCATTTTACGAAAAAGACACAACGAAACATGAGAGCACAAGAAATTTAATTGATAAGAATATACCAGTAATGAGGCTTTGAAACAGCTAATGATGGAAAAAGTTACAACCACAAGTGATGTAAAGGATTAACGCAAGTGCAGACAACTGATAATTCAGTTTAGCTCTCTGTGTATCATTTACTTAAAAAAAAATTTTTTTGGGAAAAATCGAATAAAGATTTTTATAAATTAGGAAAAAGAAAAGATAAAGCACAGACATTCGTGGGGGCACTACCATGACTCTTGCGTCAAATGTGTTTCCAGTCCTTATCTGCTCAGTCTGTTTTCAAATAAAATCTGCCTGTTTTGATCATTTTAAGCAGTCATTCATCCAGTGAGTGCTCACCAAGAATATGTAAACTTAAAATAAATAAAGCTAAAACAGGATTTGTATTTTTAAACAAGTTTATACTTTTGTGTTATGATGCTTGGGCACATATAATTTTCAAATCCTAACATAAATCCATACATGCATGCATACATACATGCAAGCATACACATACACACATACATGCATGCATACATACATACATACATACATACATACATACATGCATACATATATACAAACATGCATACATACATACATACATACATACACACATACATGCATACATACGTACATACATACATACATACATGCATACATACATACAAACATGCATACATACATACATACACACATACATGCATACATACATACATACATACATACATACATACATACATACATGCATACATACATACATACATACATACATACATACACATGCATACATACATACATACATACATACATACATACATACATACATACATACATACATACATACATACATACATACATACATACATACAAACATGCATGCATACATACATACAAACATGCATACAAACATACATACATACATACACACATACATGCATACATACGTACATACATACATACATACATACATACATACATACATACATACATACATACATACATGCATACATACGTACATACATACATACATACATGCATACATACATACAAACATGCATACATACATACATACATACATACATACATACATACATACATACATACATACATACATACATACATACATACATACATACATACATACATACATACATACATACATACATACATACATACATACATACATACATACATACATGCATACATACATACATACATACATACATACATACATACATACATACATGCATACATGCATACATACATACATACATACATACATACATACATACATACATCACATGCATACATACATACATACATACATACATACATACATACATGCATACATACATACATACATTACATACTACATACATACATACATACATACACACTTACATACATACATACATACATACAATACATACATACATACATACATACATACATACATACACATGCATACATACATACATACATGCATACATACATACATACACATACATACATACATACATACATACATACATACATACATACATGCATACATACATACATACATACATACATACAACATACATACATGCATACATACAACATACATGCATACATACTACATACATACATACATACATACATACATACATACATACATGCATACATACATACATACATACATACATACAGTACATGCACACATACATACATACATACATACATACATACATGCATACAAACATGCATACATGCACACATACACGCATACATACATACATACATACATACATGCATACAAACATGCATACATGCACACATACACGCATACATACATACATACATACATGCATACATGCATACATACATACATACATACATACATACATACATACATACATACATACATGTACATACATACATACATACATACATACATACATGCATACATACATACATACATACATACCATACATACATACATACATACGTACATACATACATGCATACATACATACATGCACATGCATACATACATACATTACATACATGCATTAAATGGTCTTTTTTTCTCCTATAATTAAAGAACTTGTCCATACAGTTATTCCTTATTCCTTTAATAATATTAACCCATTCCCATTTTGTTGAGGGTTCTTTATTCAGTTATTTTCTTGTTATGTTTTTTTTAAGGGTTGCCAACCTGATTATGTATTTATCACCTGAGTTAAGTGTGGGTGAGGTATTCCCCAAAAATATAAAAACCATGTATAAAATCTTGCTTAATCTCAAAATCCATGATTGTAATGTATAATTTTTGACTTTTGAAATAGATCTGAACAAATGTGCATTCCCTCCAACAGTCCTCATACTTTTTCAGACACTGGTTTGTTTGTTTTATTTTTTTGAGGAGTTAAAAATCATGTAATATTTTTCCACGAGAATTCTCTCTTATAACCTGAACTTGATGTGCTCAGTTTTGCAAATGTTCAGTCAATCCTCCTCTGAAATGGCTAATTTTTTTTATTTCTTTCTCAAACTTGGATTTAATGTGAAGTGTAGATATCCCACTGCTTCATTAAATCTATCAAAAATATCACAGGCCAACAAAAATGTATGTTTCCCCACTAAATTTATTTCTGGCATTGGGACAAAGTCTTCTTTGTTTTTTTGTTTTTTCCCTTCATGGGTCACCACAGGAGATCCTTCATTCCCACGATACCCTGTCTTCTCCATCCTCCTCTGCACATCCTCTTTCACCACAAAAAAAGTTCTGTCAGAATTTTTTGACTTGCCTGTAAGACTTTGTAAAAGGACATTTACATGAAGTCAAGTCTGATCTGAATTTAGATCAAGATTACTGAGAGCTTCAAATGATTCATGCAGGTCACAGACAAAAAATAAAATAAAATAAAAAGCTAAACAAATTCCTTATTATTGTATCACTAATACATGACAGAAACACAGCTAACATTACAGCAAATGCTTTAAGTTAGTTTTAGAATAATTGTAAGAAGGCTGATATCTAGTCCTTTATGTACTGTATTCATATAATTTTTCACTTATATGACTAGAATATTAGTGAATATTTCTTGATTAAAGCTGCTTTTAGCTTCATGGAGAGTAGTCCTCTAAAGTTATAGTCATTGATTACTGCAGCTACACTGTGAAGAGGCATTATGGATCCTTTCACTAAGAAAAAGTGATGTACACCACTACAAGTGTAAGTCCTGCATGAGAAACTGAATATATGTCCACAATGTTTAGCAGCAAGATTTACATGAATAAAGGTATAGATCAGATTTGTTCATTAGTACTGAAGCATCAGCGTGGAAGCATCATGTCAGTGTTGAAACTGCTGGATCTGGAAAACATTTTTAAATAGAGGGACAGCATATGGATCTGGATTTAGTTTTCTGACTTTTTCTCTGATATTTAATTAATGTTGGGATATTTATGCACTTGAATATTTGTTTAGATTATACAATGTGAATCATGCAGGAGGGAAGAATAAGTACTTGGTGCTAATAACACTCAGAAATATGAGATGAGATGATTGTCCATGCCCTTTTTTGTAAGACATCAGAAGCCGTAAAGACTTGAAAAAAAACAAACAAACAAACAAACAAACAAAAACCAATCCTTTAGTTTTAAACAATGGTTTATTTCATAAGTTTGCAATGTGGTGTTGTTATACTGGGCAGAATCTTCATCTTAAAATGAACTAAAGCTGTCAAATAAATGTCATGAATTAGAGATCAAATCATGGTCTTCCCCGAGGACACTATATGGAGGATTCCTAATTATGAGCACAGCTGCAGGCCAATGATACTCAGTCTTTAAAGTAGGACAGCTGGACCGAGTCTATGGATATAAAATTCATTCCAATGTTTTCTTAGTGTGTCCAATTAAATTCACTGCTGTTCCAAATCTACACCACAAGAGCGCGCACCCGTGCGTTTAAAGTGGGCATTGGTTTTTTGGCTGCTTAATTTACAGAACATTGAGTACTTTTAGGGATGGGATTTATTTAAAAGAACATACAGTAATAGTGGACCTCTTTTTGAAAATATGTTTATTTGAAAATATGTTTATGAAGAGTCAGTCGCTAAAGAGTGACTGTGATTAAATGTTGCGCTTCATAAAACAGATTCATAAAACAGGTATGATTCCAGTGTTTGTGAGCATATAGGCCTACTAAATGCTTATTTGAGGTTATGGGCTATATTCATTGGGGTAAATATTATGAGATATATTATTTGTGTAATAATCTTTTCAGAATCTAAGTTATTTATGGTGTCACTTATAATGGTTAAAAACAGTCGCTGAGATGGGAATAGACAATGTAGGCCAATGTTTCAATCTTCAGTTCTAATTACTAGTCTTAACGCTTCGTTTTTCATGGGTGGCCTGTACTTGCTGAACCATGTCCTCTGAGCTCAGTTTACATAATTTCCACGGGCTCAGTGGGGACCGTGCGAACTGCTGCGGTTCAGGCTGAGGGTGGCGCACCGAGCCAAAGGATGGTGTCGGGACCCTCGTCGGAGGTCACCACGGGTCAGAGCGCAGCGCCAGACAACACAAAGTCCAGAGCAGCGGCTGCTGCTTCTGCAGCGGCTACAGCAGCGGGCTGGGCTGCTGCTGCAGACAGATTCATCTCTGGAGACGGACTTCCTGTCTGCAGACTGTCTGGAGTGATGGAGATTTAAAGAGGAAGAAAACAGCATCAGCATTCAGTCACCTTTGAAATATCCTACATTTAACTCATCATCCCATTAAAGTTGGGACACATAACTGATTTAACTTCTGACAGTTCCTTTAATGGATACAGTCTCCAAATTTGATATTCATTTTCTTAGTTTTTTATTTCTTAGAATAAAATAAAACAGCGTGGACTCAACTTTGTTGTAATACCGAGGACATACGAGAATATCATCACGACATATTCTAATGGAAAGAAAAGAGTAGATGCATCAAAAATGCTAGAACTGATTTATTATCTCTATTATGCTCTCAGCCACATATTGTATCATCTTGTCATATACTAACAGGGTTACTGGAATCCTTGTAGTAGGAATCATGTGTTGCTCTTGCAGCTGTTTTCATCTCCCATTTCATAAGTTCTATGCTTTAATGACGGAATAA
This sequence comes from Hirundichthys speculiger, assembly GCA_018398805.1. Lineage (NCBI taxonomy): Eukaryota > Metazoa > Chordata > Actinopteri > Beloniformes > Exocoetidae > Hirundichthys > Hirundichthys speculiger. The sequence goes on from JAGFBZ010000865.1 coordinate 2,932,706, forward strand.
AGCCGTTTTATTTTCAAGATCCCTTTTTTTGTTATAAAAGTCCAGATATTTCCCATTTGTCTTTTGTACCCACTTCACAGACCATCTAGCAATAAATGCATCTGAAAGAGTATTCTAAATGAATCCAGACTGCGCGTGGTTTTGCGCAGTGCATGGGCGGAGGTGCAGTTACATTAGATGATTCAATCAAAACAACAACAACAAAACAAACAAACAAGTAATTGTTATCTATTTTAAATTTAGGATTAATTTGAAACGAACACAGCGAACGCCACACGATCAGCTATTCAAAAATCATTCCTGTGGTTTAAGAATGTGTTGAAAATACTGTGGCACACGCACTGATGACTCTGATGTTTGCTCAGAAAAGACCAACATCCTAAGAAATCAGATGCAGATGGTTATCAAACAGTTAAATTATAATTACTTGATTAAAACAGTCACATGAGAGAGGCACAATCAGTGTTAGTAGCAGTAAAATCCAGACTCGTGGTTTGGCTTCGTTCTGACGCAACATTTGGCATTACAAAGGCTGTCAGCAAAAACTTCCAGTATTTAATTCACTGCTTTAAAAAAGCAACAACTCACAAGTCCCCCCATATTTCAAAGGACAAACGCATAAAAAAGTGTTAAAAACTCCACACTCAAGTAATTGGATTTTATGCCCCCGTCCCTCTCACTCGCGCCTTTCTCTCCATGGTGCTCTCAAAAAACTCTCCAAAAGCTTCAGATGTCGTGCGAGCCTTGCTTTCTTCGGTCTCCGCTGCTTTTAATTCGTCGACATCGCTCACAGGATCAAATATAGCCAAGCATGGCGAAAGTTTCCAGATTAAAACGTTCTCAGTCACAAAAAGAATCGGAGCAAAGTGTTGTGGCGCATGAGAGCAGCGTGAATCTGGGAGAGGGAGCGCACACAATAAACCTGTTGTGGACCTTGCTGTGAAAATATGTTTGAAGAAAACAGCCAATTGTTGTATGAAATGTATTCAAGTATAAAATAATGCCCTTTGTTTGGGGGGAAAAACTTGAGCAATGTGAGGGTACAAAAGTCCCCTGTGGCATTTACCAGCATCCTTTGTGCTGTTTGCGCTTTGGCGTCTCCACTTGGCGCATTACCCAGGCCCCTTTAAACGCGATTGTTTCTTTCTTTCTAATGACATTTACCGGATCAAAACATGCTGTTAATTCGATCAGAAAGCTTCACCCTTCATAACAATGGCAGTATAATTTCTCCCAAAGTTTGTTAAGTTGACCGAAATTAGGCAAATGAATAGGGGTCTCCAGGCTACCCATCTTGCAGGTGACGGGGAATAATGCGCGTTCACACCAGCTGCATTCTTCTTTATTTCTCCCTTTCTTTCACAGCATTATTAAAATTTAGGCCAATGAAACTATTCATTCGACTGAATAGACATTTTCTTATAGGATAATAGGATACAAATTGAGCCTCTCCAAAGAGTCTCCAGTGGTGGGTAACCCTCGTGTGCCAGAGGCTGCTGGAGACGCTGGCCTTGACGCAGACGACGCTCGTGTGCCAGGGCTAATCACACACCTGCCGAGGAGTCCAACAAAATAAAGAATGTAAACAAAAAGCTTGCCATCTCTCATAAAAGATGGACGTGTCACCAAGTCGTGTGAGAAACGCCGAGAACAAACGGGGGGACTCCGTCTCCAAAAGGTCTCCCCTGAACTTGGCGGAACAGCCTATTAAAGGCTTACTTAATTACTCTAATGATACTGGACAGGCCTTAAAACTCGAACCGGGCTTGGATGAGAGTTAAGATCGCTTGCTGGGATTTGTAAACGGGCGATCGTGTGAGAAACGCGAGTTTGAAGAAAGAGGGTGTCTCTTTTCGCCCGCTTTGTTTTGAGTGCGCACAGTGCGCCCCGCCGGATCAGGCGAGTCCAACGCTCAGTTATTATTTCCCGCCTGGGTTCTTACTATGCAAATAATATTCTAGAAGTAATCACGTGTCCTTTGAACAGCCACGTGGATTAACAAAGCAGGTTTGCCCCCCTGCTAGCCCATGGCTTTAGATTTTTTACTATTTCTTTAACTGATCCTAAATGCACACATTTACCCAATGCATGGCTCTAATCCCACGGAATAATTTACATCATGAATGCCGGAGTCCCGTGGATGTTCCCTTTATAAGGGACAGCTTTCCCAAGAAACCTCAGTCTGCTTCATCTCCCACCACCAGACCTGCACATCTCTCAGACATTCATCTGAGGCTGTTTTCCAAAGGTTTGTCTGGAATTCATCGATGGCGTCTAAAATGAAGGACAGAAAGGTACGCGCTCCATGTGCGCTCTTCGCTTTGAGGACCGATCTGTTTTGGCAACTTGGCACATTTCTTTTTCTTTCTTTTTTTATTTTACCTTTGGAATTGTGCACTTCAGTATTCATTTTTCTGCTAAAACTTTTGAATATTGGAGCATTTTTACTCCAGTGGAGTAAAAATGTTTAGTTGGCCAGCCCGTGGCGCGCGTTACAGGATGACTTCGGCGGTCTATCTGGCCTATTTGGCACTTTTCATAATTCTTGGATAAATTAGTCTAACTTACCACTCAAAAACAGGTATCATTTGTTAATTCTACTAAGAGATACGTTAACTACTCCCAAGGGTGCCTTAAGATTAAAAAATAAAAGTGTACGGGGCGCATATGTCTGCTGCGCGCCCTGGAGTAACAAAACGCGCGGGGCGCAAAACCCACCAGGAAGAAAACTTTGACATTCGCTGCACATTGGGGGATTTTATTTTTCTTTCGTTTGTCTTTGGTTAGTGTGGCATTTCAAACAAGCTTCACCACAGACATTCGGTGTGCTAATGTTGCATCTCTCTCCGTTTTCACAGAGAACACCGATCTCTCACAAAGTCATTGAGAAAAGAAGAAGAGACCGAATTAATCGCTGCTTAAACGAACTTGGAAAAACAGTACCAATGGCACTGGCTAAACAGGTATAGTGAAAAATAAAAATAATGAAAATATTACTGAAGAAATGTATTTGTAGTTTGGTGTTTGTTATCATGTTGTGTTTCCGGTTAAATCTTTTTATAATGATGGATTTGCTTACGTGCATCTCGCTAGAACTCTGGAAAACTGGAGAAAGCTGAAATCTTGGAGATGACCGTTCAGTACCTGCGAGCGCTCCACTCAGCGGATTTTCCCCGTGGGAGAGAAAAAGGTGGGTAAAAACTGCTCATATCCCTCTTATGCTTCACATCACAGTTGTCATATCAGCATATGTGTCGTATGTGAAGGTGTTGAGACTGAAGGATGATCCAGCTTTACGCATGCCGTCGCGTCAGACTTGCTCGCGTCACATCTGCAGCGGTGTAATCGCCACTTTCTTTGGTTTGTTTCAGGTGAACTTCTGGCTGAATTTGCAAACTACTTCCACTACGGATACCACGAGTGTATGAAGAACCTGGTGCACTACCTGACCACAGAGGACAGAGCTGAAACCAAAGACATTAAGTACGCACGGATCCTCGCTTTCTTACAGTCCAAGTCCCGCGTGGTTACCGAGCCCGTGTTCGGCTCCGTTGGCACGATGCCGGAGCCGTCTGACTACCACGGCCAGCTGCACTCTTCCCCGGAACACCAAAGCCACAGCCCCTCCGAGTCCGTGTACCAGCAGAGCCCACCGGGTCACTTCTCCTGGCACAGCTCCGCCCGCAGCTCGGGCATCTCTTACCCGACGGTGCCGCTCTCTGCGCACACGCAGCAGCACGGCGGATACCTGTCACCGGTGCAGGGACTCGATCACCATTATTTCAACTTCATAGGTCACCCACACGCAAACACCTTCAGTCTGCACAGCGCGCAGCACGCGATGTAAATAGCTTTTGTTGTTTTTATTTATACGGTTAAATCATGTACATGTTGTGAATAAATACTATATTTCTTACCAACATCCATCTTGATTTGTCTTTATTTATACTTGTATCTTAAGGTGGCCAAGTGACACTATGTGCGTAAGTTTAGTGTGCCTGAAATGACAAGAAACTGCTTCTCTGCAACACCATAAAGCGCAACATTTTGAGACTGTATTTGATTAGAGGTTTTATGAAGTATTATTGTGAGTAAAAATAAACCTCAGAAGCTCACATTCACAAAATAAGAGTCTTGGTGAGATGTAGAACAGTGGTTCTCAAACTTTTAATACTGCGTACCACCTGAGAAACTGTTCAGCTCTCCGAGTACCACCATGATGACCAATTTTATAATATAGCCATATATGCCTTCTCAATTAGCTTTAAACACACATGAGAGATGTTTATTCCTTATTGTGGTTATTTATTACCTGAATTGTTACCTTACTGAATCAGACATTTACGGATACTTTTCTAACAATTCTCACATAATCATACTCTCATACACAGCAAAATAAACACACTCAAAAGTTGTTACATCTGTACTGCAACTGAATATGCAACAAATATTTTTTTAAAAGACACAATTTATTGTATGTTTATTTGTATGTTTAAGATTTTTTTTTTTTTTAAAGTAAAAATGTGGAAAAAATGTGGAAAGTCATGACGTTCCCCGCGTACCACCAGACAGCGCTCGCGTACCACCGGTGGTACACGTACCACAGTTTGCACACCACTGATGTAAAACAACAAAATCACCCAGGGATATATATATATATATATATATATATATATATATATATATATATATATATATATATATATATATATATATATATATACATACATACTTTAAATGTAGCCAAATTAATCATTTGGAGAACAGAGACAGAGATTTGATTCCCAGAACTATAAGGGTTCAAACGTTTTTTTTTTTTTAATTAATACCTGATACACGAAAACATTCTACAAAAATGTTAGATAAATAAATCAAAGTATAATTATATCTTCATATTTTTCCCAGAAAGGCGGTCTCAGGGCTGATCTGTGGGTTTGATGGAAGACACTCCCCACTGATTTTACCAAACCTGCACTTAACAAACCCACCAGTCCCCCTCCCACCCGTAAAATTCAAATCTGTTGTTTCATCAGTTTTAATCCAATAAAAGTCTCCAACATCAGTTAAACAAAAGTAACTGTGATGTATTTTGCTCCTTAAAGTCCATTTCAGGGCTCCTGGAGGGCTGCAGATGATTTCAAGAAGGATAAAAGTTGTCCCCTCTGAACTTTAGCCAAGAATGGCTCTTTCCATATATTTAGGCAAATGAGACTCTCTATTCAGCAGGATTAAAGGGGGATGCTATGCAGAGAAGAAAACCCACCCTGGTTTAAGGCTGTCAGTCAAAGATAAAACCAAGAGCAACTTTGTACCAATGATTTTATGGCCCGGAGGAGAAATCAGTCCCAATATCTCTCTGACTTTAAAAAGAAGGCCTTTTGGAAGTAGACAACAGCAGAAAAGCACTTTTTGCCGACAGCAGCAGAACTCACTCAGATTGGAAAACTGGCTTCTGCTTTAGGTGATTACAATGTCTCAATAAACTTCCAGGCTCCTTCTGTCTTTCTTTAAGTATGCTGGACTGGAGAAAAAAGGAGAGAGAAGGGTTGCTTTTTAAACCAAGGAGCTCCATTGTAGTCCATCGAAAGGGGAGCGATCTCCAAGTCTCCGTGCTTCATCCTTGAGTGATTGCGAAGAAAAATAATCAACACCATGAAATCAAAGTTTCTGTCTGACAGGAGTAAAAGAAAACAGTTACCCCCTGCGCTTTCCTTTAGAGGCAGAGCTGAAACCAGTAACACATCTCTCACCTGTGTCACCTGTCTGTTGAAGCCCCTGTGATCTCACAGACAGAGCAAGGTGTGGAGATGTCCTCATGCGGACGGAGAGGATACAGGTAAAAATCATTTCTCAGTGTATGAGTGGAGGGCTAATGGATGGATAAGCCCACACTGATCGCATGGATGGCTGGATAAACCCACATTAACCAGCCCCTGACCAAAAAGACAAGCAAGAAGAGAGCAATAGAAAGAAATGAAAGACAGTTTCCACACAGATGGAAAAGTGACAATACAATAAAGGAGAAAAGGCTTTTGAGAGAATACTTGGATCCCTACAGCCTCAGTATTGATTTAAACAAGAAAAAAAAGACTCATGTTCAGCCACATGAGAAAGATTCAGCTGCGGCGCATCACATGAATAACAATAAATTGAGCAGGAATAAAAACAGACCCCAGACCATTTGTTCTCATGTAAAAAGAGGCGCGGTGGTTAAGCTGTCGCTGGAGAATGTTTATCTTTCGCGTTAATATCACATGCTGAACATAAACAATCCATGCTTTCAAAGAAAAATGATCACCAAGGTCTCACAGAAACACACAATCAGACTCAGATATCAGACTTTAGCTTTGATGTGAAGGACAAGAAAACAAGTTATCTTGTGGGAAGGAAGGAGGAGAATGATGGAGGCAAGTGGAGAATTTTGCTTCTTCTTTGTTATCTATTTGTTTGTTTGTTTATGTAAGTTCTTGTGATGCAATATTTCCATGTCTTGAATGAGGTAAGATTAGACACACTTGGATTTACAGCAACATCCATTCACTAACTTACTCTTTTTCTTCCAAGTTAATGCTAATGCAAAAATCAGCTTGTGTATATATATTTATATTGCAATATTTTTAGTTTACACTGGTTGTTATATTTTTCCCTTAATTGGATGCACCATCATCGCCACAACAAATTCCTCGTATGTGTAAAATTGTACCTGGCAATAAAGTTGATTTTGATTCTGATTCTGATTGAGTTTTGTCAGTATACAACTATTAACAATTTGTTTTACTGGCATGAACTGATAGACATCCCCCACCCTATAAAATTACAAAGTCTATTTCCAGAGAAGCTGAGATGCTTTTCTGAACATAATATTTATTGGAAGAAGAAGAGTATTTATAAAAATAAATATAAACAAACCTTGAAGTGTAAACTGGGATAGTTCAGCTTTGGTTCAGAGTGGAATTATTATTATTATCATTATTACTATTATTAGTATTATCATTATTTTGCTACTGCATTACAAACATCATGGATAAATATATTAATGGTATTTTCTTTAACAAACAAATTCCAAGATTCCAGGTATCTTTCTCTCTGTCTTTCGCTAGCTTTTAAAGGCTTTACTTTCTGTTGCTGATAGAGATATAAATGTTAGCCATCTTTCCTTTCAGATGGGAAGTGAGTGACATCTGAAGATACAAAGGTGAACATTAAGGACACTGAAACTCATATAAGTCAATATTTCACTTTCATAAAACCTGTGAAAAATCATTTTTAAAAACATTCTCAAGAATTGATTTGGGCATCTTGTCCTGTTGTAGTGCTTATGTAATGCTTGAATTTATCCAAGTGATCCAAGTCTTACCTTGAAATATCTGTGAAAACTTTTATAAAAAATAAAGGAAATAAAATTGCATTAAGAGTAAAATATATTTAGCCTCCTTATAGAGCGTTCTTTTTTTTTTTTTTTTAATTTTCTGAATACCTGCTAAAACTAAAAGTTAATATTGTGCATAATGAATGTATCAAGGTCTTGTGTGCAACATTTAAGTGAGGGGAATTACTTAAGTGGAATTCTTCTTTCTGTATTATAACTAAAACTATTATAAATGCTCCCACATTTGGAACATTTTGCAGATCATCTATTTGATTTATTGATAGAATAAACCAGGGTATTTGAATGAACATTTATTGTTTTATACACACTCACACACCTATGCAGACCTGCCAGCTGAGCTTCAGTCCCCTTGTCTTCACATCATAGGTTTATCAAGGCTGATCTGCTTTTATATTATTAGCTCGTTTTCACACAACTGAACAGTCAGTGTTTGGGTAAGTTTGGTAAACTTTCTAACTTGTCATGAAATGTCTGTTCTAATTGTTTAAACACTTTTCCACAATTTAATAAGGTCAAAACGTTCGGTACTTGAGCAAAAATGAGGCAAATTTCAAGCTCCGTTTGATTATAATAAGAAAAAAAGCTAAGTTCCCTGACCGGGAATCGAACCCGGGCCGCGGCGGTGAGAGCGCCGAATCCTAACCACTAGACCACCAGGGAGAGCTGCAGTGGGTGGTGGAACACTTGGTTAAATCGGTTACAAAGTCCATTTACATAAGTGCAACAGCGCATTTAGCAAAAGTTTTGTAATAAAAAAAAAAGCACTAGGATCAAAAATGTTACATTATCTCACATTTGTTTTCTGTGCCCAAAACCCTTTGCACAGTATATAGCTTAGACCTGCATACAGTTTAGCTTAGCTGTCAATACGTGAGTCAGGAGCCCCTCCATGGAAAGCCTTTTTTTTTCATTAATTTTTGCATAAACTTGAGCTTTAATAACAAGAAAATCCAGTAAATGCATTTACCAAGCCTTTTTTTTTCTAAACTGGCTCCTTTTCTAGACTATTTTCAAGATTTTTAAGAAAATTTGTCTTTTCAGATCCACCCGACAGAAATTACTTGATAAGGAGAAGATTTTCAACAATGATGATCAGTTATATTCAATTCTATTTAATGAATGGGGAAATTGTCATGTGACATGACATGTCTTGTCATGTGCCAGAAACAGTCTCCTCATCATGCCTGGACAAATCATTCAAATCTAATGTACTGAGAAAGGATACGGTACAGTTTTTGTATCCGTTTTCTGTCTTTGAGCTTAAACTAAGCTGCTATCTGAAGTGTTGTTGTTCAGACATACAAATGATACCCATCTCCTCATCTAACATGCAACCACAGAGTGCTTGTTTTCCTAAAATGCTGAACTACTCCTTTTCAAGGGGTCACAAAGTTAAAAACTCTAGAAGCTGCTTTGCATTCTAATTGCCCCCCCTCCTCTACAAGGGTTCCGAAAGCACCTGTTTGGTCTATGCATCTGCATGGGTACTGAAGTTGGGCTTAGCTAAGCTTCTCAACAGCAAATCTCCTGCTGTCGTGTGTTTGTGTTGCCTCTGCGTGTGTGTGAAGGAGGGTTACAGTCGTGCCGCGGGAGTGAAGCCAAAGAAGTACACAAGCTGTGAGAAAGCCAACAGTCGCCAAAACACTCGTTTGCTGGTTGGTAATCAAAGTGCAGCAATGGCATCGGATCTCCGTCAGCTCACCTCAGGATGGTCGTCTGATCTCCAGCATGAAAGGACAAGAGGCTGAGCACGAGGGGTGGGAGAGTGGGGTGGGAGAGGGGGAGGCACGGAGACAGAAGAGGAGATTGAGAGAAACAGAAACAGTGTGTGTCAGAGAGGGAGTCTAAGTCTAAGAGAAGGGGGAGAAGGGATGAAGATCATTCCCACAGCAGATAGTACTATCTCACAGGGTTTAAAGGGCCCCCTTTCTGTACTCCCCTGTCCCCTCCCCCCAACCTCCCTCCCTTCCCTCACCAATAATGCCAAAACTTGGCAGCCAATCCAGCACATGAGCAACAGTTTCCCATCAGAGAGAGGCAGCCATCCTACTGCCTTGGCACCAGAGCCATGTCTGGAGAATGACGGGCACTGTAAGACGACAGCAGACATGAATGGAGGCTCTCAGGGAGAAAAACAAAAAAGACAACACTTATCAATGCCCTTTGATTGTCTGGGAGCACATCTCTGAGCTGATGGAGAGTGTTGGAAAATGACACTGTTTGCTTTGATGGTGTGCATTTTTCAAAGAGAAACGTCATCGTTTCTGGAAATAACTGGATATCATTATTCTCTGGGAAACGTTTTGTACATTTTCCTCACACAGGACAGGAAAAAAGGATATTACAGTAGGCCAAGCACATAAAATAGCATTAATTTGCTGTTGGAGGCTTTTACATAGCTCTTTCTGACCCTTGCCAAGAAATGACAGCTTCACCTTTCTGCTCTTGGCACAACCCTGTTTGTGCTCACCAGCAATGCCATCAGATTATGCAAATCACTGGAGATGTTCTATTCATCTGCTCCACTGTTTAGAGTGAAGATATTTTTGTCAAAAATGAATAGAGTGATAAAAGAGGCTGCGTTTTAAAGGCTAGAGAAGGAGAGGGGTCAAAGACATATCTGAAACAAATGGCCACATAATGAATACTGTACAAAATATCCCACTGTGGACCACAGTTTCAGTCATGCCCTTAATTTTCTCGCTCTTTGTCTTTTTCTTGTGCACAGCACAGTCGCTGCGCCTGCAGACAATCTGAGCATGACAGAGCAAACGAAGCAGCATGGGAACCACCCAACAAGCGTGCAACAGCGCGCTATAGAAAAGAGCTCCAAGTTAAAGACACAAAAAGAAAAAAAAAACAACAAACAAAAAGAAACAAACTTGGATGAAACTCTTTGTTATTCATGGGAAAAATAGCAAGCTTGTTAACTTGCACAATTAAGGCATCATTTGCCAAGAGAAAGTGCAGTTCTTTGTTTTGAGGGGACAAAAGGTTGAGAGTGTGCGTTTTAGATCGGTGCTGCGTGCTTGATGAGGGTGGGTTTGGTTATCTAGTGTGCCACAACAAGGGGCACTTTTGTCACGAGCGCAGACAGTGTGACATCGGAAAGTGCTGGAGATAAATCAGGTAATTTTGCATGGTAGTTAGACAAAGAGCACCATACATACCAGTTCCTGTGAGTGTTTAGAGAGGCAATTGTGTACAAAGACGAGGCAAATATAACACCGTGTGGGTAATTTCACAAGACATCTCCAATGGAGTGGCATAACTTATAATTTAAGACCTTTTTGTTAAAGATTCATGGCATTAAGTCTAACATGTCAATAAATTATTCAAATGCGAAAGAATATGTTAGATCATAGAAACCCTAATAAAGATATTTAGGGAGTCTGAGACTGAATTCAGTATCAGCCCATATTAGAGATGTTTTATGGCTTTTGTGTCCTTTTATCATTCATCTTTTATCTGATGTGTATTTCTTGCAGGTGCATCTGACCTTTTCACATCAATCCATGTTCAACTCCACAAACAAGCCAACTCTTAAGCTCTGGTAAAGCTCTCTGAAGACCCTCAAGCAGATTTGGAGGGAAATTAGATTTTATTCATGTGAAAAGATAGGTCTAAAATCAAGGAATAAAAAGTTTGATATCTCACTGAAATGTACGTTTGTAGATTAATTGGTAATCTTGTGTAAAAAATGTGTTTCTCAGAACCTCAAAAGGAAAAATAGACAGGCTCCCAAAGTTGCTTAATATTGAAAATTGAAGTTTGTTTCTACATATTTCCCCCTTTAAAAAAAAAATTAAAATAAAAGAACATGTCAAAGCACTTTCCAAAAACTATTGTTTGGTTGGTAGTTTTACCAAAAATTGCTTTACAAAACTTTTTAGAGACATTTACCATTTCACACCTATGTAAGTGTCTTTAATGCTCACTAGTGCTGAAGCAAAATTCTGCAGCTGCAACAGGATTAACAGCAAGGACTGCAAGTTTTTAAAGAGCTTTAAACTTATTTTTCTGTGTTTCAGGGATGGTGCAGTTTACCTGATTTCATCCTACCCATGACTGCACTGCAAACTTTTTAGATTTTGCAACATATTACTTTTGTTTGATTATTATTGTTATTATTATTATTGATTAATAATAATATAATAATAATAATAATAATAATAATAATAATAATAATAATAATAATAATAATAATAATAATAAATCATTGATATTAGTTTGCTTTCAGTGATTCCTGACATTGGGAACAGGCAATGAGATGAGGACCAGTAAATGCTCCAATGGAAGGTCATCAAAACTGATAAATTTTAAATTAACTTTCTCTATGTGAAAAAAAAAAAAAGAAAAAAATACTACAACACAGTCAATATCATAAAAAGAAAAAAATTAAATAATAAGATAAAATAAAATGAAATATATTTTTAAATAGTAATAAACAATTACAAACAAAAAAAACAATGTATCCATAATGACGGAAAAAAATGTCTTTAATTTTAATGTATAATAAACACTTCTTGATGTACTGCAAATAGGTGCTTAATGATTTTTTTAAGGCATGCATAAATTTAGTTTTTTATTCTAAGACTTTTAAAAATATATTTATATAACTAATTTAATGAATTAACTCAATACATAGTTCAGTTCATAAGCTAGTTTATAGATTTATATTGCTGCTACAACAATATTTCAAGGTTTTAAACTTTATGGGAATTAAACAAGCACCTCTTTTGTGATTATTTGGTCATTATACATGTTTAGTAAACCCATATCAGGAATGTTTCACCACTGAAACGTTTTTCTGTTATGATTAAACTGTTTTTGTTCTACAGTCATGGAAAAAATATTAGACCACCATTTTTCTTCACTTTCTTGTTCATTTTAATACCTGGTACCACTAAACGTCATCATGTGACTAAAACAGACAGAAAAGAAAACACTGAATGCATAAAAGCAGTGTTTTTGGCAGTACAACGCCATAGCTATTGATGTAAAAACTTAAGTGATTTAGGTTATAATCAAGAAAACCATGGAAAGTGGTAAGATGTCAGCTCTTAAATAAAACTCTTATGAGCAATCTTTGTGGTTATCGTTATGTTTGTCCAAACAAATGTACCTTTAGTTGTACCAGGCATTAAAATGAACAAGAAACTGAAGAAAACAAGGGTGGTCTAATAATTTTTTCCATGACTGTATTACGACAAGTTTGAGAAAAGAGTTTGTATCACATCACAAAACACTGAAAAAATCAAATTATCAAAACAGCCGTATCCTCCCCCTTCACTTAAATTTAATTCAGTTCAATCCTTTCACTGTCATGTGCACAGATAAGAAACAAGCATCATTGTACAATGTAACTCTTAAACTGCCCATCCTCCTACAATGCTGTTGAAGATAAGAAAATAGATTAAAAAAAAGTAGATAAATATTTTTAAAAAAAAAGCAATGAGTTGTGCGCATACACAAGATAAAAGAAAATTACATACAATTGAATTAGAGAGAAAGTGATTAAAAAAATGTTTGAACCTGCTCTATTGATTTACTGATTCTGTTGAAACTAGTTAAATCGGTGGACTGTTTTCTCTCGCATCCCTGCAGAGTCAACTTGTTCCCAGTCTGTGAAGAGAGCTCAAGATCCTGAGCAGAATCCCCTTTTTGGGACAGAAAAAAAGGTGCCGTCTTTTTAGCTTCAATCACTCTCTTGCCTGCAAGACTGCATTCATGTGTAAAAGGTTTCTTTAAGAAAGCCTTTAAGTCGTAACCAGAGCTGGTTCATTCCTGTCATAACATAACGCTTGAGTGGCATGTGGAGGATATGAGAACCGACACTGTGAATCAGGAGAATGAAACATGAGGCTCTTTGGGAATCTAAAAGGCTGTGGGTGTGTGATGTGGTCAGGCAGTCACAGCTAAGGCACCTGACCAACTTGACGCTCCGGTAGACTCTTTGCGCGGCCAAAAATAAAGGCTAAATAAAAACCAGAGGTCCTAATGTGCTCCCAGTGCGCTTGGCTGGACTCATGAGGGGCAAACGTGGTCTGGTTGCCCTTTTGTCCAGCAAAAGAACGGACGGTCCCCCGTATTTAGTTGCTCCCAGGGGCAGGACACGGGGCCAGCGAGGGTGGGCCCCGGGGCTCCACAGGTCACCCGCTGAGGTCACCATGTGAGTAACCAATCGACAGAAGGACAGAAAGCAAAATTGAGATTGGTACTCATTTAAGGTCGAAGACTTCACCTCAAGTGACTGCATGTGCCCAGACTGAGTGAGATCCAGCTGACACGTTCTGGGGGAAGCTGACATATTTCTTTATGCAAAGCTGGTTTTAAAAAGAGCTCTGTCTTGAAGAAACATATCCATATGCTGAAGGGGTGACACAACAAAAGAGATTTTCAGAATATAGGATTTTTTTTTAAACAAACTAAAATTAGTTTGAGACCAGTCGCAGCAGTTTGTCTGGTTAAATATCAGCGTTTACCGTTGTGGTGGGCAAAGCAGTGAGACCTCCACTGACCTCACTGTGACCCTCACAGCAGGACTCCCATGTCCAACAGCAAGAACATGATGCAGCGCAACACATCAACAGGCTATGAAACAACAGACACAAAAGTCACTGATTCAGCGAGACTAACAGAGCTGCCACTTTTAATACATTTGCAGACTGAAAACTAAATGATATACTAGATAGTTGTAGCTGCAACACTAAACACTTTTTGGAAAAAAAAAAAATATCGTTGAAGAAATAGAGTCCATATAGATGCATCTCTTCAAAACTTTGGATTTACTGAGTTAAAATGTCTAAGATTAAAGATTAAATTGAGAAAGATTAAATTCAGTTGCGGACAGAGAAACAGGAGGATTAAAACAGCCACAGAATAAGCCAACTTTTGTGGCGAGAAGACACCCACAGATAACTTTCTGAATGGCTGCTTACACTTGTCCTTTTGTCTTCCAGTCCCGGGATGGGAGAGGACGGAAAAGGGACTAACAAGATGCACATTTTACACAGAAAACTGTTATTGTTCCCCTTCTAATCTGGCCCACCATCCGAGAGCAGAGGCTGCGATAAAGAGAGAGCAGAGCTTTAATGGGAGGACGGCAGCCAACTCAGGGACAGGGCAGAAGATGGGAAGAGGGGAAGAGGGGGAGGTTGTGGCTTTACGCAGGGGATCAGTAAGGAAGTATAGAATGGATGTTTCTTTATATGTGGGGAACTTTGTGTTTGACTGTTGATTGTATCTTTCTTTTAGTGGGCTGATCCTTGTGGGCAGGGACAGGGAGATGCTTCTGTATGTGTCTATATATATACGAGTGTGTGTGTGTGTGTGTGTGTGTGTGTGTGAGGCAGGGAGAGACTGATGGTGGGATCTACCCGTCTTCTTTCCTACAGCTGCAGCTCAGAGGATTAGCCGTCATCCACAAGGCAACATTACACAAGTAGCCTTTGAACAAAAGTCATGGATACTATTAATGATATGGTAATCCGTAATGGAGCTACCTCCCAGTAGTGATTATACTGACATGGGAAGAATGTCCAAGAGTCCTGGACGCAACAACCCAAACAACACTGCGGCTATTGTTGGCAGGCCTGGTCTGAAGCCTGCACCTACATCTACATCCCTTCCTCCTACACCCACACACACACTCACAAACTCACGCAAACTGCCCCCTGCTTTCTTGACACCCTTCCCTCCACCCCAATCACCCAATGAATAAAAATGAAAACCCAAAAATGGATGGACAGAAAGAGAGGGAGGGAAGGGGTGGGAGCGGAGGGCAGAAAAACAAAGTGTCTTGGCCAGGATCAGCCGGGGATTTCTTCCTATGTGGTTCCCACACACTGACTGGAGCTCCTCTCTCTCCCTACCATCCATCCTTTCTCCCCATAGCCGTGCAAGAGAGGACCACACAAACACTAAATGATTTCATGATTTAATCTTGGACGCTGGTGGAATGGATGAGAGTTGAGTCGGTGCTCGTCTTTTCTTTCCATGGATGCTACAAGCCACCGTGGTGGGTGTGGGGGAGATGGAGGAGGGGTGTGGGGTGTTTGCTTGGGTAAATGATCGCTGCAGGACAGGCTGAGCCACAGCAGGGGTGTTTAACCCCCTAAATTTGTTTCTTCCTATGTACATTTACCATTTTCTCTGGTAACTCCCACCTCTAATTCACTGGGCTGTTTGTGTGAACACACTGATCAGACTGGGTCTGTATGACATAACAAGTGAGCATGTGGAAGAAACATATCAGATGGTTAAATGATTTTTAGCAACTTATTGAACTCATCTTTTCTATTAATGATTTTTATAATTTTATTTTTAAATGTGATTTTGAAGTGACTTTTTTAGAAGTCATAAATAAATAAATAAATAAATGAAATTCAAAATGGTCCTTGATTTTAGTTTTGAGTGGGTAAGAAACTGAACATTCTCGGCTGTCATATTGTACACAGAAAACTTATCCAAATTACCTAAAAAATGAGATATATTCTGTTTTTATTTTCCTCGTCAGCTTCATTTCATACTGGCAACACATTAAAAAAAAAAGTTGAGACAGCAAAGCTTTTACAACTTTGCAAAGCGGCCATTAGGTCTTCCTGGAATTGAGGATACCAAGAACATTTTTTAGTGATATATTTGTCACATTCTTCTTGCAAACATGACATAAGATGTCCAACAGTAGGAAGTTGTTTTTGCTGCACTTTATTCTTTCAGATTCTTCTCACATTGTCTATCAGGGGTAAGTGAGGACTGGCTGCAGACCAGTTTAAGACCCATACCCACTTCACCTTCAGCTCTGCCTTTGTAATGTGTGTAGATTTTTCATTTTTACTATTATTATTATTTTTTTTAATTGTGTTGCTGAAAACTGCATGTATACCTCTTCAAACAATATTGTCTTGAAGGTAAAATGCACTGCTCTAAAATCTAATTGTACTTTTCTGCATTAATGCTGCCATCATTCAATGGAAGATGGCCTCTGGTAAGAGCACTGAAACAATCCCAAACCATGACGCCTGGTTTTTAGACGTGTTGCTGTGAACAGTCTGGATGGTCCTTTATGCACACACCCCCCTTTTCTCGCAAAAATGACCTGGAACACTGATTCATCCCACCACAATACATATTTACACTCTCTGAATAGTCCTTTATTGTTATTGTAACAAGTACATGATGCCCCATCAGGGGTTTCCAACTTGCCCACTTGCACTTTATACACCAAACTTCCTCTCGGTTGCTTAAATCATTTAATGATATTATGTACTGTGGAAGGAAAGATGAGCAAATCCCATACAGTCTTTAAGAAACATTGCTTCATTGATCACATGAATCCATAACTTCTTTTCCATCTTTCCCTTTTAGGGGTCACTACAGCGGATCATTGTGTTCTGCATATTAATTTGCCATAGGTTTTACGCTGGATGCCCCCCCCCTTTTTTTTTGACACAGCCTTCCACATTTATTTGGGCTTGGCATCAGCACTCACCTTCGAGCTGGAGGGCAGCCAACTCTACCCGCTATGTCACAGTGCACACTATAAATCTACAAATAATGTCTAGAAATAAATGTCTGAAATGGTGCAACATATCTGTGGTTTATAAGGTAATAGGGGAAGCATTTACTTTGTTTCTCTCTCTCTGTAAGTGTGTCTGAGTTAAGATTTTATAAGCCTTTATAAGATGTCATGGAAATCACTGTGTGCCAGATAAACTTTTTATTTTTTAATGAATATTGTTATATATATGTAGATATGTTGTATATACGGTAAGCAGATTTGAATAATTTGCCTGTCAGACCACCTCACTGTGTCTGAGTTTGAACCTACACTTCTTAATTCAGCCGCATTTTTGTGGAAATGGTTTTGAAGACAAAGTAATTGTAAGTGATGCGTTTCAAGTGGGCTAATTAATTCATGAAAACCCACAAACAACATTTAAAATGTCACTTCTTAGCCATCAGCCTGTCTTCGGATCTGTCCTCTTTTTTACAGCTCTGTTCTTGGTTGACTGATATGTCAGAGTTGAGGACACCGCGGAAAGAGGAGAATGAAAATACCACACAGGCACTGACACAGGGATCAATCCGATTGGAATGATTTAGCATTTTTTGCGTTTTGAATAAAAATGAGTGCGCTAGACGGTGGAGCAGTTTGATTAGTGGGATCCCTAAGTCCTTCGAAGGCCTTCAGGGCTCTTTCTGTCTTCCCTCACTGCCAGAAGAAAAGTCCTCATTCTCTCTTTTCAGAGGTCCCTTGGTACCCCGGCCTTTTTCCTCACTGTTGGTATTACAAAATCCCCATTCAAAACAACTCTTGTCACCTGTCAGCTAAGCCAGGCTGGTTTTCTAGGTCTTTATCCCCAGCACATAAACTCAACACATCCACAGTGAATGACTCCCAGCCCCCACCCCCACTAATGCACATACCCCCGACATTCATACAGATACATTGACACATCTGCAAATCCTAACGGCACACACACGCCCACCCACTCACCCATGCTCACATGCTTAAACCACATGTCTGAGAGCTGTTACTATAGCAGTTTAAAATTCATTACCCTGTTCACTTTAACTAGCGTCCACCTTGGAACTGGACCACTTTCAGCTGCGCTTTTGCTCAACGCAGTGAGGCCAGGGACTTCACGTGCACCAAAGACGAGGGCCGATGGTCGAACATGCTGACCGCACATGACAAATTAACACAGAAAAGAAAAAAAAACCTTGAACTCATACAAGGAAATGAAAAAGAGAGAGAGAATCAGTGAAGTCAACAGCTCTGATGTAATTAATTTCTTAAAGCTCGGAGTCATTCTATTTAACCAAATATTTACATGTAATTTTGGTTGTTATGTGCTATTTTAGTTCAAACATTTATTTTCATGTTTTATGTTGTGGTATAGCTCCAGAACACCTTCAAAATTTAAAGCTGAGCTATAATAAAACAAGTATTTTTATTAAAAATGAAACTAATTTGCATTTTCATAAATGCTTAAATAAATAAAGTATTTTTCATTCATTCATTTTCATTTCATTTCATTTTCATCGGTATTTTGCTGAAGTTTGCAAGCTAACTGAAGCTAACCGCTAACTCAGTAGCACAGTAAACCTCACGGTGTTTGAATATAGCTCGCTAAGGCTAACTGTTTATGAATTTATCCTCAAGTTAGCTGGATGCAGAAGACATAAGCATTAGAATCACATAGACAATATTCCATATGATTAAAGAAAATGTTTAATCGGTTGGGCGTAAATTGAAGAAAATGACTGCGCTTTCACATAGTAGTGAGGCAGGCAGGGGGGATGGTTTTCCAAAAATGCATGTTAGGTGGACAAACTGCGGCTCCTGCTGATGTCCTGAATCCAACCTTCACCTCAGGGCTCCCTGCACGGCTGAGTAGAGCATTTCTGGGTCTGAGCCTGAGCCTGGTCATTCTGTCCATGACATGAAAACAATGAAATAAGGTGAAGAAATGAATAGCGTGGCATTGAAATAAACATTACAATACTAAATTTTAAGGGGTCTCATGAGATGAATGTAAAACATAAACACATCAGATCAGCTAACAGCTATGATGCAGTTACTGTATAAGCCATTAATGAAGCATTTAATACACATACTACTTCAAAACTGTCAATTGTATACCATTAGAATAGCAATTCCTCGTCATTCTGATGAAATATTTGGATATCAACAAGCAAATGTAACCATTTTGTTTTTCAGCGAGCGTGCGAGTCCTGTGTTTATGGTGATGTTGCATCCCAGTCTGGCATTAGAGCAGTGAACTGTTTCACTGCAGAGCAATAAAAGCTTGAGCAGCAGCTGTACAAACCTGAGCTTAAGGCCCAAGGTCCAGATTCACTCTGACAGGGGCTATAAGGGGCAAAAGGGTATTTGACTGAGTCAAAGCAGAGGGTGGTCATCCGGTGCAGTCACTTAACCACAGCCCAGCATGCCCTGAGCGGCTGTCGCTCATTAACCCACTGAGAGTAGCTCCGGACACCGAGGACAGCCACCCACACAAGAGGGTCAAGGGGTCAATCGACCTCTCTCCGACCGTCAAATCAAGACAGAAGCAGCAACTTATCCCCCAGTACGAGGGTCAGTGATGCACTGTCAGCCACACTAACACAGAAGCACACACACATCCAACGACTCTGGAACACACACGGAAACAGATTGATTTATCAAAGGCGTTAAGGCCGTTTTAAACTAATCTACTTTAAAAGTACATAATCTGAAATGCTGTTTTCACAGAGACAAAACACTATGAAGACATTAGATCTGGCTAAACCTTTGCGACCTTTATTGGGTGTTTGTGTTGAAGTTATCCATTCTGTGTAAAACTGGGAACAGACTTAACTTGACAACAGTAAAACTATCTGAAAGGCAGCTTTTTTTCTTCCTGTGGAAGGTTTTTGTTTTATACATTTTTATGAAAGTTGTCTCATTCAAACTGTGTTTATTGTGGATCAAAAACAATCATATACTTTGTATGGTCTAAACAAGCAGAGCTGGATACTGTATAATAAAGGTTTCTTCTAGATACTCTGTCAAAGACCATGCTTCACCAAACATGGTGATTCACAGTCAATATCATGGTGTGTTTCTGAAACAGACAATTCTGTGTGAAAAAGATTTAAAAAGCTAAAATGGTTCCGTAGCAAACATATTTGCAGGATACTTCAGGGTTTTTACATTTCATTCATCTTTTCTCTTGTTCCTTTTGCTGCAATGATACCACACACAGCATCATTTAGTTTTCAGTTGAAAAAGATCTTGCACACTGGAAGTTTGTCCTGGACATTATTTTAATTTTTGACTGTTTTCCAATCAAAAATAGGTCGACTTAAAATGAAAGTAATTTACTTGCAAATGAGATTTCAATTCTAAATTAGTGGCAACATTTCAAGATTGTATTAAGATGGGCACTAAGATGAGGCTTGTTTATGAACACTGGTTTTATTAAATACTATCATATTATAATATTACATTATATTTTTATAGTTATAAAGGAGGATAAATGTATTATAGGCTCTCCTGTGTTGAATTAGATGAAGTCACCATTTTTTCTTTTTTTTTTAAACAAATGTCTAACTTAATTCAACAAGAACATGAAAGATCTTCTTTCAACAAAAAAAAAAGCCTCTTTACAACAAAACAACCACCATAAAACCATTTAATTACACCATTTAAATACATAGCAGTTAGATGACACAATAGAGACTTAATAACTTAAACTCAACAGGCCCTGTGACAAAGTCTTCCTCATTTCACACTCTAATTACAGATGGGATTATTTTCGGATAAAACGGGCCCTCTAATCTAGGACTCAGGCCCGTGAAGGGGGTTCAGAATCCATCTGAAATGGCACTTAGATTTGGAGAGGTTGTTGTGTTTCTGGTCAGAAAGAAGAATAGATGAATGTAGTTCACACATTTGCATGAGAGGGACCATCATCTCGAGGGCCCTACAAGCATATTACTCCTCTGAGCCGATTCATTTATCTTGAGTGACCAGCAGTCAGAGCGAGAGGTCTCTGCAGCTATTTACTGTTTTGAAGGTAAAGGAGACTGGGATGTTATAGGAAAGAGAAGGCTTTTTGTTATTGTTTTCATTTGTGGGGGTTTCTACTTATTTCCGTGGTCAGAATTACACCTGGAATGCCCAAAGAATTAGTGAAAAAGAGAAAGAAAGTGGTTGGATAAAACCAAAATCTTCTTATGTTTATTCACTTACAAACGATACACTCATTGATCTTGTTAATGTTCATCTTACTCTCCAGTTTAACTCAATCCTGAAAAAGGACTATGAGCAAAGTTTACAAATGCCTGATTCATCCAATTAACAGAGCATAATCTGTGAAACAACGGCCTGCGGCGCTGTGTGTCAGGCCCAGCTTCACAGCTGCAGTGTCAGAGCCTTTTGGGAGTCCCTTAAATCTCACAACAAAAGCAAGAGCACTTTGTTGGACTATTACTGAAAATGTCATTATCCTACATATATGTAAAATGACTCCCATGAAACATGATGCTCTTTGCCAACATAGCTTAGTAAATTGGATGTAGATGGAATAGCATAAGTTAGCTAACCAGCTGTGTCTTTTTAGTATGACTGAATACAATGCTCCTCATTTTTTACTGAAGTAAAAATAGCATTAGTCCTGTTTAAAGACACTCAGCTTACTTCCTTATCATCAGACTTGTCAGCTGCAAGCAGAGGCCAGTCAGGTTTATATGTTTGTATCATCACCAAAAGTAATCATTACACAATAAATAAGGATTTTGGTTTAAGTTCCCTCTTTTTTCAAAACATGTATTTGATTTTTAATTTTTTTTATATTAATGGTGCAGTTAGAATTAACAATTTGTCACTCACAGAGGGAAGAGCGGATTTGACTTATTTTTAAACATTGTTTAAAAATGGATTTTAACGTGACATGACAGCTGTAGCTCAGGTCGCAGCATTTCGTCTTCTGATTGCAGATCATTCGGAGGCTCAATTCTGGCTTCTTCATAAACTAAAACATACACAACACTGAAGCCAAACTGGGTTCTGATAACATGGCAGCGACTTACATAGTAAGGTGGGGGTGGTTGTGGCTCAGTGGGTAAAGTAAGTCAGCATCCAGCTGGTAGGTCAGTAGCTCAGTCCCCTGCACATGCCAAAGTGTCCTTAGGCAAGACACTGAATACCCACATTGTCCCCCTAATGCTCACTGGCATGTGATTGTTAAAAAAAAAGAAAGAAAAGAAAAAAACTGCAATGCATAGAGTGCATATACTGTATATGCTGAATATGGGCATCACAACTTCCAACATATTCCAAACTGGGGAATTAATTCTTTAGAAATTACGATTAATTGATTGTTATTATACATGAACAGTCCGTACTGACTGGCAATATTTATGACTTTTACTCCTGTTAGAGTCAAACAGTAAAACCCAAACAGCCATTCAGGCTGAGTGACTCAACAACAGCTCTACTCTCATCTTTTCACTCTACAATTCTTAATTTTCCTCTCTGCTTTCTCGTGAACTCCTTTTCTTTCTGCTGCTCTCCATCAGACCCAGAGCTCCCCAGTCCTGCCATGTCCATCCCCTCGTCCCCCACTAACTGCGTGTCTCCAGGTCTTCCTGATTGGTCATGGGGATTTCTCCTCCCTCTACCCAGCTTTGTGTGTGCGTGTGTGCGCGTGTATGTGTGTGTTTGTTCCACCTTGGCTGTTCCTCCTGCCCTGACTGCAGGTGTGAAACATCAGCCGGTGATTCTATGTCCTTCTCTCTCTTTTTCTTTGAGCCACAGTGTGTCCCAGTCAGCCCCTTTAATGTTCATGGTAGCAGCACAGCAGTCAATAAAGGCACCAAAAAAGCAAAGGGGGAACACTTAAATGATCTTTTGAGCCCTGGAAAATGTGGTCTCTTGGCCTGCGCAGAGGACCTCAGTGTGCCTTCCAGCTTTCTGCACTTGAAGTCACACGACAGTATTAACATTGTGACTTATAATAATAAGTATGATGTTGTAGTACTATAAAAGGGTAAAATGTACATAGAGATAACATCAAAATATCCTGTTCAAATCTATAAGTTTTTACCAAAATAAGAACAATGGTAAATGTTGAAAAAATATTAGAATGGATTGAATGGATTTGCATATTTGTCCTTGAATTCTTGCATATTTTGCTTGAATTGGGTGCTGTGTGTTCTGGACCCAAGACTTAAAGAATCATCCAAACTGTTATCAGCAACAAGTCAAAAACCCTGGTTTTGTGATGGTATGGGCTTGAATCAATGCTCTTGGAAAAATACATTTAAATTTGGTGATAAGAGCAGCTCCAAAAAACACATGGAGCTCTTAAACCAATATATGCTCCCTTTAAGATGATGTTTTGTCCAGAATCATCTATTCAGTTTTTTTATAAGACAAAACAACTTTCAGCACACATTAAAAATGTACGGCTGAAGAGGAAGAGGGTTCAGGTACTGGACGGACCTGTCTGCAGTCCTGGCCTGTTTCCACGAGAGAATCTGTGAAACAGGATTCATTTCACAACAACATAGGAGAAAATTTGTCTCATAAAAGGTCAATCCCAGTTCACGTTTCTTATAACGAAAACAGAACAATTCAAAACAAAAATGGACATCCCTGCACTGCTGCAGGAGGACGAATGGGACAAATTAACATAAATGACACTTCCCTGCCTGGCAGTGATGTGAGAGGGAAGGTAGGAGCAGAGTGGCAAAAACTTTACTGTCTCAATATTTTTCAGTGTGTCGGATGCATGAAATGGTAAAATGGATTTATACTAACAAATAAAAAGAAGTTAACTAGACAAACAATGAAAGACCTTGGCTTCATGTCTGCAAAAAAATAAAAGTAAACCAGAGTAACTGCTTGTGTGTGTGTGTGTGTTATTCACCCCAGCTAAACGTTGCACTTGCATATCACATCTAAATGACACTGAAATCTTGAAGCCAGAAGAATCTAATAGTCTCATGCAGCTGAGTTCAAACCTTAATATCAGTGGTTTTAACCCTGCCTGACATTCATAATCTCCATTATCTGTGATCTGAAGAGTAAAAAGATGCTTGTCACAGTTTCAGATAAGATCAGCGACTGTATTAGTGTATGAGTGGTGTGTAACGGTTGTGTCTATGTGTGTGCTGGGGAGGGGTTGGCAGGGTTTAACTGTCTGACACCTGCAGCTCTTCATATTCAAAATGCAAATCCAAGCTCCCCCCACCCGCACCGTGACCCCTCCCTCGGTCTCTAAAGTCCAAGGTTACGAGCAACGACTTCTGCAAATCTATATTAAATTTAGATATTAGTGCAAAAAGACGACTGAGCTCATGAGACACAGCAATATCTTTTGGTCTACAAATCATTCAAGGGCAAATTTGTGTCCATTTCTATTTCAGGTTTATTCTTTGACCAACAAACTGTTGAGTCACATTTTAGATTATAGTTTTACATACAGCTGTATGGGGTAGTTGGGGGGGGGGTACCTTAGTTATATAGCAACATCTATGATACAAAAATCCCTGAGTCTGTATAATCTTGAAGAAGATGAGTGATGGAAGTATCATTTAATTTAAAAGAAAAGGTTCTTCTTTCTAACTGAGAGCTAAATAAGTGTACAGAATAAAGCAGGCTGTAACAACTTGGGGGAAAAAAGAACTTAGCTCCAAGGAGAAAGATGCTAAATGGGAAGCAGACTGACTCAAGAGATGGATAAAATATGTGCTTGAAACTGCATAAAGCACTTTTGCCTGGTTAAAAACAGGTGAAAGCTCTGAAGTTCTGTAGTGAACACGATACTTAATTCCTGACCAGTTCTACCATTACATTACCCTGCAGCTGGACCAGACCCCTGACCTGTTGGGAGGGAGCTCCTTGTGAGTTGTTTTTTTTTTTTTTTTTTTTTTTTTTTTTTTTTCCAGTAGGGAACACATAAAGTGGTGAATTAATTCTATTGTTGTGTGGGAAGTTAGAGAAGAAACAATTGCTTTGTTTGTTGAGTATCACATTTGCTGGACAAGGCAGTGATGCTCTTGCACAGAACAAGCCAGCTCTCTAGCGCCACCCACTGAATCATAAAGACAGCACAACTACAAAGCAACAGGTGGATTGAAAGCTGAGCCAGAGTCCTGACAAGCAGTAAACGCAGTTCACTGTGATCTGTAACTGGGAGAAACCAGCACATGCAACCGAACTGTGATGACAGATTTTATGGGTCTTTCCATCCCATTAATATAGTACCAACTAATCTAGTTTTATTTCCTCAATCAGAAAATAAAGCTTCCGTTTTAATGTTCAAATTTGTGAGATATGTTATCTTTAAGCATGTTTTTTTTTGTGTGTGCATTACAGTTAGGCTACTGAAGGTTTCATTGATACAGATAAATAAACTTATCTCGGAAGTTTTATCAGCAATGATACTTTGTGAGCTTGGCTATGACAGGTCATGGAGCGCCCCCAAGTGGTCAAAGAGTGGCTACTTTGGTCCCAGAAGAAGTCCTTTCATTCAGCCCATGTGATGTTCTTATTTAAGTAGCTACAATCTAGAAAGTCTTACAGGATGCACCAAGTATTTTAAAACTGATTTAAACCACAACTTTAACATGAATTATGTTCAAGACGTGGTGCTGTGTTTATGCGCTTTTTAATGCGCTTCTAGAGCAACACAGTTTGAAAATGCATATTGGAAAGTGTCCACATTTAAAAACATGTGATTGTAGGTAGGACGTTATGTCCAGCGTCCTTTCAGTGGAACAAAACGAAGCCAAGTTGGCTCCTTGACCATGTTTGAATCCGTTTGAAAATGCCATGTCAAGATTTCCGTTATGAAAATTTCACAACAAATTGCTGATCCGAGTGGCATAGTTTCTCACTTTCTAAATGTATGAATAGATCTGAGCTTTATCATATAGATAGATAGATAGATGTACTTTATTCATACCCCAAGGGGAAATTCAAAATGTCATCAGATCATCAAAACATACATAATAATAATTTAAACAAAATGAAAAAAAAAAATAGATAGATTAAAAAATAGATAGAGGAGATGAAGAACATCATTATTTTTCTTCTCAGAATCAAATGCTTATGCTGTTGAATGAATGCATCAAATCTGATTGCCTTTTGTGTTACAATTTCATTACTCTCTTCAGTTTAGTTTCTGTAATCTCATTTGGCCTGCTGTCAATGAAAGCACCGTCCAATAGCAGGGCTTCTCTGTGATGGAGATCGTACCCATTCGTATTTAACAATAATTAAATCACACACAACGTGTCCTTTAAACGTCCCCACCTTGGCCCATCTTGACACCAGGAATATGGCGCACTTGAACTTCAACCTCGGAAATTTATTCAGCCTCGTTTAACTGTTCGACAAAAAGCAAATCCGTCACTCAAAATTCTCGCGATAAATGCCCCTCATATATAAGACGTCATGGGGGGTGCCTCGTCCACTTGGAGGGGCGTAGGGTTTCCTTAAGGATCTTGGTCAAGTTTGGGAAAGGCGAGGCTCTGAACTCTGCGCTAGACACATCCACATCCAACCATGTCGGACGCGGTGGTTAGTTTCATGAAGGACTTTTGGCCGGTGGCATTGCCGCTGCCATCTCCAAAACAGCTGTCGCCCCCATTGAGAGGGTCAAACTGCTGCTGCAGGTAAAGTAACTGAACCAGCTGTTGCGCGTGGCGCGGTCCCTATTTCGCTGCTTTGTGTGTAAAGTGTGTATAATTAGTGGATCATAGATATAACAAACACTGAATGTTCAGTCAGAGACTGATTTAAAAGGAAGAACATGAAGCTATACTCTGAGGGGGTTCACGCAGTCTTGTGCGTAATGCCAGTTGGCACGTGAGGGACCGGTGTGGAGATAGTTTTACGCACAGATTTGTGCTATTGTGGCGGGCCTCCAGATCTGTACAGCAGCCACAATACTTATTAACTCTGCTTACTTTGTTTATCAGGTTGATTATTATTCCAATATTTAAGACGGCTGAAGAAATATTTAGTGAAAGTGAATTGCTAAATTTAACTTAAGCATGTAATCTAATACACAGTGGAGTCTCAAGTGACACGAGTGTGCCTTCAGACTGCCGGCTTTACAACTGCATAATGCATGTCTGAAGAATATCTAACGGCTTTATGTCAGTGAAACAGCCTATATATTATTATTCAAATACAAGAAAATTAACAGCAAAGAAACAAAGATGTTCATATCTTGTCTGTATAAACATTTACTTCATGACGCAACACATTTTGCACCTATACATCTCCTTTTATGTATTTTTCCCTGCTCTTCAGGTCCAGCATGCCAGCAAACAGATCACCGCTGAGATGCAGTACAAGGGAATCATGGACTGTGTGGTCAGAATCCCGAAGGAACAGGGCTTCATTTCCTTCTGGAGAGGTAACCTGGCCAACGTCATCCGATACTTCCCCACCCAAGCCCTTAACTTCGCCTTCAAAGACAAGTACAAGAAGATCTTCCTCGGCGGTGTGGATCAGAAGACACAGTTCTGGCGTTACTTCGCTGGTAACCTGGCATCTGGCGGCGCCGCTGGTGCGACCTCGCTCTGCTTCGTCTATCCCCTCGACTTCGCCAGAACGAGATTGGCTGCTGACATTGGCAAGGGCGCAGCGGAGAGAGAGTTCACCGGGCTCGGACACTGCATCGCCAAGATCTTCAAAACCGATGGCCTCAAGGGTCTCTACCTCGGATTCAACGTGTCAGTGCAGGGTATCATCATCTACAGAGCGGCATACTTCGGATGCTTCGACACAGCTAAAGGTGCGTACACTTGCTCGACCAGGCATTTAAGCCAGTGTTAACACGACATATATTCATTTTACCATCACTTAACATCTGTGTCATGCAGGTATGCTGCCAGATCCCAAGAACACGCACATCATCGTCAGCTGGATGATCGCACAGACTGTCACTGCTGTAGCAGGTCTCATCTCTTACCCCTTCGACACCGTCAGACGTCGTATGATGATGCAGTCAGGACGCAAAGGAGGTGAGGTTTTTATGTTGTGACTTATTGGATTCGTTTGACACTATTACGCACTTTACGCATGCGCGTCTGGGCATTACGCGTCACTCTTGATGTTTCTGTTTTTAAAGCCGACATCATGTACAAGGGCACAATCGACTGCTGGAAGAAGATCCTCAAAGACGAGGGATCAAAAGCCTTCTTCAAGGGTGCCTGGTCCAACGTGATCAGAGGCATGGGTGGTGCCTTTGTGTTGGTGCTGTATGACGAGATCAAGAAGATCACATACTAAACTTAAATCCTCAGTCCCCGAGGAAGCCCTACACTTTGTTTAAGTCTTATTTATTGCAAAACTGTGATAACAACTTGTTGAAATACAATGTGGGCATGAAGGCCACCGCTCCTGTGCAACAGCCCAGGAAAGGTGGAGGGGTGTACTAGACCTGGCTTAGCGTCCCTCATCAGAAATGTGTACACATCCCTTCTACAATTTGCAAAAAGGCAGTCAGTGAATATGACAGCCGGTGGAGATGACGAGATGATGCAGACGATGATACAGGTCATATGCTCCTTGAGTTTGTGAAGCTGCTGCATTGGCCCATATGTTATGTTGTGACCACTGATCCTTGTATCCCACCTCATATATTATTTTATTAAGAATAAAGGTTTATTAGTCTAATAACAGAGTGTCTCTAATCATTGCAACCTAATCATCCATCACAACCATGATCATTCTTGTAGTTTCACAGGACGGTATTACTGATTTGCAATCTTTGTAAAACCACAAGAGTTACAAGCAACATAGCTCATGGCAGTTTCTAACTAAAGCCTGCAGTTTGTAAAGAGAATGTTTTTGTCATGAAAAAGAAAGCACAACCTCTTCAAATTTCAAGGTTTTATTTGTCAGGAGAATATGATTTTTTTTTTTTTTTTTTTTTAAGTGATTTTGTCTTTGGCATCTCTTCAAATGAAATACATACAACCTCAGATGCAGAGGAATATTCTTCTGCATCTGAGGTATGTTATATTAACACCTGGCAAAAAATGTCAGTTTGTTGTTGAGCAAGAACTAAGCCAAAATGCAGAAACAGTGAGTGAAAAACTAAGAATACACCATGATTCAGTAACGTATACAACAACTTTTATCAGAAATAACTGAACAAACCATATTTCTCTATTCTTTTTCAAATTCTGCCAGCCTGGTCAGCCACCTTAGTCCTTTTTCTCTTTGATATAAAGAATTAGTGAAACTCCTCTGGATATGACTTTGGTGTCCAGGAGCAGAACCATCCGACACAGGATTAACTACCTCTGTATGGCTTTGGATACATATACAATCAGCCAGAGGAAAAAAACAAACAAACAAACAAAAAAATAGTGATATAGGCAGAGGAACATCCAGACCAGCATGAGCTAAAGACGTTCAAAACGTTGAGTATTAGAGTAGGAACGATAGCAAATGATTGTTGGTTTTGCAGTAAAAACTTATTGATGTTGTTATTAGCAATCTGCAGCCACCTTGATTGTTTTGAATAGCACCTCCCGCATGAGTCATGCCTGGTTCAGTACATTCTGTACCAGTGTAAATGCCTGTGAATAGGAGAGGTACCAGACCCATTTCAAAAGAATTTTTGAAAAGTGAATGGGTATGGGTGGCCAGGCTAATTCTGCAGTCCTGAACTTTAACATTTAACATGCTATCTGAAGCCCTGTGCAGTGTGACATGCAGCTCTTGGGTATTTCGTCATTTCTCTGAGCATTACATCTGCTCGGATCCAACCTTGTGGTGAACATGCTGGGATGTAAACCCCTGAGAAAACTGGCAATTGTCTTCAATGGTTTCCTGCATGTGAAGAATCTTTCTCATTACAGAAATGGACTCCAACCCATTTGGAAAAAAGCCCCATAACCCTTCCCGACAAAAACTGCTTCTCTAGTCATTGCAGATGTCTTCCCGCCTCGGCATTGCCTTAACGCATCCGAATAGTCCAGACCAGCAAACTGACGACTCTTGTGCTTTAGAAAAGGGCAGTGACACTAGCTATTGATCAGCTAATCAAGTGCAGTTGATCAGCAGCACACAGCTGCCACTTACCATTACAATGCTTATAGATGCAAAAAGAGGCTATTTCATTTTTCTTCATCTTTTAATTGGATAAAATTTTGATTAAAAAAATGAAATATGACATTTTTGATATTAGAAATTGTGTTGACCATCTGAGACTGTATGCATCTTATTTAAAGATCTGGTATATTTTCTTTTTCACATAAAATTCATTTCTTATTGTATAGAGTAAAGAAATGTGTACAAAAAACACAATAAACAAAATATCGACAATCTCAATAATAGAAAACAATGGCCACTCTGATTTCTACTTGCATGGATGTCTTGGCAGTAATACATACTATACATAATTTAATAAATAAATAATAACTCAACCTCACCTATTAACTATGACACCTACTCTGTTGATGAAGTACATCAACCAAACATTTGCTGGGGTTTGTGTGCCACAGGAAAACTGATTTTATAAGAAAATCACCAAAATAATTCATTACCACCAGATGAGCTTTTTATATACAGCATTGCCCTCCTTAACAAAAATGTAGATACCTGTATCTATTGTGGTTTTTGCTCAGCCGGTACAAGTAATTATTAGTTAAGGAGACAAGAACTGAGACTTACTTATTTAGCGTAAACATCTAAGTAACTTGTGGAGCAAGCTGCTCTAAATTCCAAGCAACATCAATAGCAACAAAACTTAAAAAAAAAATACTTATTTATAACATAGAATTCTCTAGTGGACCATAAATAATACAAATTTGAAAAAAACAGACCAGACAATATCATTTCAACACATCTGTTAAAGTGTAAGCAACATTTCTTGCAAAATGTAACTATAAGTGCTCCAAAAGTACTGTTGAATTAAAAAGCCAAAGTTGAATTAATGAAGTAAATTACAATAGCTTTGACATAAAATAAAAATGATCTGCATTATATTTCAGAATCAGCGAGCAGAAATCAAAGTATCCCCTTTGTAAAGCTGCTTTAGTCATTTAAGGATATGCTGAAACAATACATGGACAACACAGCAGCACTGTAGCCTCGTAGCACAAAGGTTCCCCATCGAAGACCCCAGCTGGGGCCCGTATGTCCTCCCCATGTCTGTGTGAGTTCTCTCCAGTTACTCTGCTTTCCTCCAAAAGTCCAAAAAGATGCTAGGCTGATTGGTGATTACACATGTCCATAGGAATAAGCATGTATGGTTGCATGTCTCTGTGTAAACAGTGGGGTTCTCAGCACCAGGCTGGTCGGGCAGCATTTAGTTTTTTAGACCTTTGTCGAGGTGTGCTGCTGGAGTCAGTGTCAGCGGCAGTGAAAGCAGCACTGGAGCTGATCGACCTGGGACCTGCTGATGCTGACAAGAGAGAGATACTCTCATATTATAGAAATACCATTGCATTCACACAGTATAGGCACAAGCTTTGCTCTTTTATTTTTGAGAAGTAAATATTTAAACTTGCAAATATTTGAAAATTTTCACAAAAGCAGTTACAACAATCAAACATGTCCATAATTTCGAAAGTATAAGGTGATAAGAGTGTTAACAGTAAAACAGCTACTGGATCTACAAGCGAATGCGTGACAGATCTCATGGTGGTGAACACTCTCTGAATGTTCTCTCTATTCTAATTAAATCTCTGCAGCCATCTGGAGGAGGTAGCTAAGATGTGTGAAGTCTGCAGCCGGCTGAGGACTGCTGTGCAGTGTCCCACACACATCTTATTGTGTGCCTTTATAAAATCAACACATGTAAAAACACCAGATTGCTCCAACATAACTACACAGACGTCTAAACACATGAACCTTTGGTTGTTGAATATGATATTAGGAATATGTGATACCATTGTTGAAAATTGTGAGGACGATATTACTTGAGATATATAAGAAACTACATAAGTATATGGTGTTAATTAATTTCTTTCTACTTAGCTAACATTGATCCCAGACAGCGAGTAGCATACTCAGACATAAAATAATACGGGAAAAAAAGCACCTGACAACACCTGCTATAAAGGCAATGAACCAACTTAATAACATGGAAATAGACTGATCATTTTAACATAATATGTTCATGGTCCCTTCAAACAACTTAAGATAGACCACCAAAAATTAAGAAAATTACTTAAAATAAGAAACAAAAAAACAGAAAATGAAGTTAAAAAAAATGAAGCAGTGAGTGTCGTCGAAACATAAAAGGGTTTTTACAATGCTGATACTGCACATGTCGGTATTATGATGATACATTTGTGGTATATTGTGGAGTCCTGGTTTTGGACGCAAAGCTACTTTAGTGCTTAAGAATAACTTCACAAGTAGTTTTGTCCTTAAACAGCAGTCACCTTGCCCCCACGGTTTACTTACTTCACATAAATTACATATGGGTAAGTGAGAGTATGCATTGTCAATTTGGTTGAGATGGCAAATGATAAATCAAACCTTCGTGCATGCTGAGGGCCTTACACCAACAGTCGGCATTCTGTTTAAGGTATATAAATGATTAAAAGACCTCACAGCAGTTTAACACAGTGAAAGTTGGCAGACCTGGACACACATACCTGAGGACGCCCTGCTACTCGATCTCTCTTTTTTTGTGGTGGACCCGTAGTTGGATATGATGGACCTCCAAAGTATCCCATTTGGCGCTGGTAGTCTACCAGTAGTTCTGAACGCCTCAGGCCAGGTGTAGGCTTGACAGACTGCAGTCTTTTCAGGAAAGCCTAAGAGATACAAAAAGACTCTTAATTCATGTTAATTAAAAATGTACAATAAATGGAAATCTATTATGGTCTATAATCTGTGCTAGAAAGCATTTTAACTGCAGTATTTGTTTGGCAGAATAAAATATTCTCAGAAATACTAAAACATGAGTATTTCTCTCACTTCTACCAGCAATTAAATCATAACTTAGGGAGGGTTACAATTTTTTTTTAATTTCTGAAACTTTTGGTGGTGCAACTCAGTGATGGTGTTGAAGTGTATCGCTACATAGTGAGAGTTGTTTTTATTATTTTGTCCACCCATGAACTCTACATCAATGATTCACTAATGAGACACGTCTGTTTTGAGAGGGTGCATTAAATCAAACTGCAATTAGTAGGTGCACATAGAAATGAGCAATTATTTGCACAAGAGCTTTGCATATCATTCAAAAAATGAAAAAGCATTTGATTCAGAAATATATCAGTTACCATTATATAAGGTCTGTCTGGTACACAGCATGCACTTAAGTGTATGAGGCACAGGTGTATGCAAGTTGCTGAATGTAATAGATGCAGTCACACTCCCACGTGCAAGTCTTGTAGAAATCCCCCGGTAAGGTAAAATCTCCAAAAAGCAAAAAGGTCAAGCATCAAGAGGCCAATTTACAATAATAATTGTTAAAATGACATAAATGGAATCTAACTGCAGCCATACTTGTCACCGATGGCATTATGCTGATTATTAGAAATCTCTCTAAATTTAAACTACCTGTTGTATTAATTCCACTTAAAAATTACACAAAATCTTGAAATACATAGAACTTCTTATTGTGCAGGACGAATGATGTGTGTTGCATGTGTGATTTGTAGGGTGGTCACACTGATCATACGGGAGATTCAATTACTTCTCTCTAAGAATAGAGAAGGCGAAAAGTACTGCTGACAAGATGGATTTGAGAGAGAACAGTTTGTCCTGAAAATGACTAAAACATATTCTGTTATAACGACAACATCAGGGATTATAATCTCCATTACAACATCATGAGAGATGTAATTAACACATGAAATAACAAAGAAGATGAGTGCAGTTGTTCCTCACAGTAACACCCTTCCTTCTAGCCACAGCAGCACAATCACCATTTTCATATCTCACTATTAAACACTGCTGCTCGTCTAAATGGGACTTTTTGTGGCTAGGTGGTAAAGCAAGGTTAAAATATGAGATGACAAGCTAAAGCAGCGGAGATTGAACTGCCTTATAATGTCACTGTGTAGCACTGCTGCAAGCCTGCCACCTGCTGCTGTCTATCCACGTTCATCCGTGTCTGTTTTCAGGGGAGTGCTCTCAGACTGACACCAACTAATACCAACTGATTCATACACACTAGTACGAACTTTAACAGATGTACCCCTCAGGAATAGATGATAATAATAATAAAAACAATAATAACAATAATATTTAAACTGTAGAAAATCACAGATGTCACTGTCTTGAGATCACAAGTAGCTTGTTTTGTCATTTCATGATAAAATTCTTACTATCTAGCAATAACAGATAATCTCATTTCATTACATCAAGTAAGTGGTCTTTTTTTTAAATCTTCGGATGAGATAATTATATCGCTGTCTTCTGATCACACTTGTTATCAGATTTCAAAATCAATATTAAAAATGATCCATAGCTAAACATCTAGGACATAAGAGCATGAGACAATATGTGATCATCGCTAAATGACTAAATGAGCTTTGATATTTGGAGATCAGATAATCAGTTAACATCATTAAATGACAACTTCAAGCATGACTACTCCCAGGTTCTGAAATTATAAAAAAAAAAAACAGAAAGAAAAAAAAATATTGCTCTTCAGAAAATGGTGATTGCTTGGAGAGAGCATTGGGGGGAGATTTGGTGCTATGGCTAGACTTTGCAAATGCCTCTGGAGTGGCAAGGGAGTTGAAGAGACACTAAACTGGTACCATGTCCCAGTAATAAAAAGGCACAATAGAAAAGGTCCTAAGAAAGAACTGCTACAGACATGTCAGTATTCAAGTGCCATCTGTCACTAAAAACCAGTCAAGTATCTGGTAAATATCCTTGACGGAGATGTGAGAAATAGTTCAGCCACAGGTAATTTTAAAATCTTTCCCAGATGGGGAAATCTGGATTTCTCCACATTCATATACATTAAAAGATCCTTGGGTATGAAAGTTGCTACAGGTCTACTGATCCTCTTTCCTGTCAGAGTATAGAGAAAGTTTGACAACGGCTTCTTAATTCTTGCCCATGTAGCGCAAAAGCAAAAGTTAGTGTCTCCTTGTTAAATCCTTTGTTTGTTTCTTCTGTGTAAAACAACAATAACATTCTGAAGAGCATTTTTCACCCGGTTACTATTAATGTATTTATTAAATTAAAAAAAAAGCCAAAAGGATTAAATTATGTGGCAATACTAAGTACCTCCATGATGCAAAAGTTTGTAGGTCCACCTTGAGCAGCAATAACCTGAAGAAGTAATTTCACATATGACTATTTTCTCTCACATTATTGTACGTTAATTTTGGCCCTTTCCACTTCACAACATTGCTTCAGTTCACTGAGACTTTTGGGCATTTCCTCATGCACAGCTCTCTTCCAATTTCACTGCATTATTTCAATTGTGTTGATCTCTGGACTTGAATTGAATTGAATTGAAAAATACTTTAATAATCCCCGAGGGGAAATTGGCTTGTTGCAGCAGATACAAAAATATACATAAATAGGCAGGACATTAAATAGACATTCGAAGAGGCTATTCCAAAACCTTGTCTATTTTATTATTATAAATATTATTCTACAGCTCTATGGCACTCGTGGCCTTTATATTCAATGAAAAAGGGACAGGAAAGCAGGGCAGAAAGACTGGGGAAGACACGCAGCAATAGGGTCGCAGGCCAGGAGTTGAACCTGGGACCGCTGCAGGAGGAAGCGGTCGCAGCTTCGGGCGAAGCTTTACCTACTAGGTTGTCTCACATAGCCTTGATTCTAGAATAGCATTTTTTTTTATGCAGTTTTTTTTTAAAGACTTTTTTCCATGCCAATTTAAATGGGCTTTCTCTGGAGGATTTGTAATGATGATGGACAAAAGACTTCAGAGAGATCAACAGAAGTGGGGTAAGAGTACTTGTTAACAATAGACACTGTAATCCTGGACACGTAACTGTGAAGGAACAGCTTCGCATTCCAGATGTTTGTCAACTCTGGCTTTCCATTCATGCTGTCTCGTGAGAGATTTTACCTGTGTTACCTACTGATGCTGCTTGTGATGTCATCGCTAGCTGTTGCGAGGCAACAAACACAACACTCCAATGCATTCATGATTGTCTCGGGAGATTTCTACTATGGCTACTATCCAAGTTTTACAGCTCATGTTTATTTTAATTTGCAACCTCATAATTTCCCTTTAGGGACTAATAAAGTATAATTTAATTCAACTCAATACTGTGGTATACAGAAGAGTTCATGGTCAGCTCAATGACCTCATGGTCCCCAGGTCCTGTGGCTGTGCTTGACAGTCAGCGTGAAGTGTTTCTGCTAAACTATCATGGAACTGGGCATTGAAGCAAAAAAACTACACTTTGACCACATCTGTCCAAAGGATATCATTCCAAAAGCCTTGTAGTTTGTTCAGTTGAAATTATAACAAATGTACAAGTATATAAATTGTAACAGACATATGAATTAAAAAAATGAATAGATGAACTATCAAGTTTTGACCTAAGACACAAAACTCACCAGGTTCTCCCGCTCAATGCGTTGCTGTGCCCGTTGCCTATTAAGCGCACTGTGGTAGAGGCGACTCTGGGGCGAGTTGCTTGCCACATGGGCTTTCTTTCCCACTCCACTCCCTGATCTGGGTCCTGGAGAAAACCGTGACAGCTCCCGAAGAAGTCGCTGATTCTCTCGATCTATGCGCCGGACCTCGTCATTGGTAAATGAGTAGTTCTTCCTGTTTCTCCCTCCAGGACAATGGATGACCAGTTTACGTTCAAACTCACTTTCTAAATTGAGGGAGACTGATTGGTGGAAACACATCTGTCAAATGACAACAATCTGCCTGTAAAAGAGTTACTGTTTGTACCTTTAAATTGTTAGTGAACCAAGTTTAGAGACTACCACTAAAATATCTAAAGGTAATATACATTAAATTCCTAGAAAAAAAGTAATAAAAAAGTAAAAAAGTAATATTTAACACTCTGCACTTTTGTGTTTTTGAGACACTGAACATACTCCCCTGTGTATTGTGGAATCGGCAATAGACAAAAAGACAAGCACAATGGGTTTATTGGTAAAGAAAGAACTGTCATAATGCATCTGACACTGAGTTTTGAGTCTTTTCTATGAAGAGAATATCTGTTCAACAGGTTTTCAAAAAAGATGACTACATTCATGTGTAATGATTTCACAACAGCAAAGCTATATGGTACGTTTTATGATTTTACTTGTACAAAAAATTTTATAATCAGTGGTTAAAGACAAAAGTACACAGCAAACATAATTAGTAAACATGAGAGGCAGAGGTTTACTCACATTCATCCATGTTCTGATATGAATCCTCCCCATGATGAGTGCTACCAAGGCCACTGGAGGGCACACTCTCCTGCTGCTGCTCTTTATAGCTTCTGTCTTCAGGCTCTGTGTGGGTTAGATCTAATGACTGTAGAAGACTGGATTCAGGAAAAGATAAGGAGCTCACGTCTGTTACAGTGTGGTCTGTCTCATCTGCACCAGCATTAGGGAAATTATGAGATCCTGCTGAGCTCACTCTTCTTCTTCTGGGATGGGAAGAAAATGTGGTGGTTTTGGGGAGGTTATAAGGCTCCAAATCACTGTTTCTGCTGCTACGAGAGCTCTCAGAGTCTACGTCTTCACTGGTCACAGTTGAAGTGGGAGATGGACTTCGGGGGTGGTGATGTCTAAAAAGGTTTTTAGGGAACTGTGCATTTCTCCTTCTTGATGCTAATGCTATTTCTTCCATCTCATTTGGACTCTGATTAGAGACATCATCAATGTCTTGGGTGTTAGACAACAAAGCCATAACTGTTCCAATGGGCCTTTTAGGGTGCAAATAAGAGTCACTCTTACTATCACTACTATCACTTTTAGCTTTATCTAAGATATAGGAAACAGATGATACATTAGATGCTCTGCTCTTCTTGTTGATCTCTACTTGGTTTGAGTGTTTCCTTGTCCTTTTAGTATTTAGGGATATAACAGCATCTGCACTGTTGGCATGTTTTGTAGGGCTCTGCTTTTTAACCTTCAAGTCCTTCTCCATCCCTTTACCCCCCTCTCCAATGCCATTATCACAGTCACTGTCAAAAAAAGAGTGATCCACTTCACCTTCTAGTTCACTGGGATTGAACATTGCAGCCTTCCCCAATACAAAAAAACCTGTAAGGTAATGTACGAGTGTAATTTCAGACAGTTAAGAGGTTAAGGAACAAAAATTATGTTTTTTAAGTTTCAGCATATTTTGTACAAATAAAATAAAATTTGCAGCTAACCAGTTTGAAAAACTTTATGGCACCCCCCCTCCCCCCCTATTTTTTTCTCCTCAGTACAAACTCTTAAGCATCAATTTACTTATGTAATTCATCTGGTGGTCAAAGTAATTCCAAATTTTAAAGATATGTGAAATAATATATGGTAAAATTACTGCAGTAATTAATAGATAGCTTTGTGACGTTAACCAAAATGATGACACAAAGAAAGAGATGCTTTCATGTTTCTAAGTGTTACCCCTCTATCCTTCACATATTATCATATAATGATACTTTAGTCTTCTACTGCCCTACACAGCTGTCAGGTTGTGTTTTTGCATGCCACATATACAACCCAAATTCTGGAAAAGTTGGGATGTTTTTTAAATTTGAATAAATGAAAAACTAAAAGACTTTCAAATCACAGGAGACATTTTTATTTACTCATAACAGAACATGGATAACATAATAATTTTACAAAATTTTACAATTTTATGCACAAAATGAGCACAATTCAAATCTGATGCCTGCTACAGGTCTCAAAATAGTTGGACATAGACATTTTTACCACGGTGGAGCATCTCTTTTCAAAACCGTTTGAAGATGCCTAGGCATCGAGGTTATGAGTTTCTGGAATTGTGGTATCAGAATTTGGTTATATTCTTGCTTGATAAAGGTTACTAGCTGCTGAAGAGTTTGCGGTCAACTTTGATATATTTTTTTTTGTTTATTGATGCGCTAAATGTTCTCTATAGGTGAAAGATCTGGATTGCAGGGAGGACAATTCAGCACCTGGCCTCTTGCTCCTACAAAACCATGCTGTTGTAATAGCAGCATTAGGTGGTTTTGCATTGTCCTGGTGAAATACACAAGGCCTTCCCTGAAACAGACATCACCTGGAGGGGAGCATATGTTGCTTTACCTTTATAAACCTTAGAGGATCAAAGGAGCAGCAGTTCCCATCACCTCCTCTCTCTTCACTGTAGAACAGAGAGATTTAGGAGGTCTTTAGTTCCTGCAGAAATTAGACTTTTTATTTCTTCTTTTAAATTTTTCATTCTGTTTAAATTATTATTAATTGTTGTTTTTTTCATAAATTTGTTTTACTGATGAGATCTGGAATCTCCCCCTTTGGGAATGAATAAAGTACATCTAATCTAATCTAATCTAATCTAATCTAATCTATCTTTCAGCATTCATAGCTCCTTCCAAAACATCCAAGCTGCCTATACCATATGCACTTATGCACGAGATGCTGGCTTTCGAACTGAGCTCTGATAACACGCTGGAAGGTCTCCCTCCTCTTTAGCCCAGAGTACACAGGGTTGGTGATTACCAACAAGAAGGTCAAATTTGGACTCATCTGACCAGAGAACACTTTCCCACTTTGAAACAGTCCATTTTAAATGAGTCTGGGCCCAGAGAACATGATAGCGCTTCTGGACCATGTTCAAATGTTTGTTTTTGCATGACAGAGATTTATTTGGCATCTGCAGAAGGCACAGTGGATCGTGTTCACTGACAGTGGTTTCTGGAAGTATTCCTGGGCCCGTTTAGTAATGTCATTGACACAATTATGCTGAGGAGTGATGCAGTGTCATCTGAGGGCCCAAAGACCACTGACATCCAATAAAGGTCTTCAGCCTTGTTCCTTACGCACAGAGATGTCTCCAGTTTATCTGAATCTTTTGATGTTATGCAGTGTAGATGATGAGATTTTCAACGCCTCTGCTATCTAATACTGAGGGACATTGTTTTTTAAAGTATTCCACAGTCTTTTTACACACTCTTTCAAAGTTTGGAGTGCTTCTGCCCATCTTTACTTCTAAGAGACTCTGCTTCTCTAAGACATGCCTTTATAGCCAACAATGTTATCTGATATCAATTAACTTAATTAGCTGCTAAATGTTCTCCCAGCTGAATCTTTTTTTAAATGTCTTGCTTTTTCAGCCAGTTGTTGCCCCCCTGCAAACTTTTTTAAGATCTATAGCAGGCATCAAATTTGACATTAGCTCATTTAGTGAATAAAAGTATAACATTTCCCATTTTAACATTCGTTATGTTATCTATGTTCTGTCGTAAATAAAATATTGGCTCATGTGATTTTAAAGTCTTTTAGTTCTCATTTTATTATAAATCTAAAAACCGTCCCAACGTGTCTGGAATTTGGGTTGTATTTTGTCTAGTGTATTCTGGGGTCTCCTGTTAAAACAATTGCACTACTGATCCGTTTTGTTATTCTCCATCGATCTGCAGAGATATATGCATGATCCATTTGCATGGAATGTATCAAAATTCACTGAAATCTAGTCATTGCCAAGTCTTTATTTTTAAGTCTATATTCTCGGTCTTACGAAGACATAACAATCAAAAGTAGTTAAAAATAAATATAGAGTTATATATTAATTTTTCCACAACAGTGGTGTTAACCAAAGTGACCACACAAAGAAAAAGAGATCCTAAATGACTACAGAGAGACCCTCAAAGGATTAAAATGAATAGCAAGTTAACCACAACTTGTCTTGAATTAAAATTTGATGCAGTGTGAACAAAGAGACACAAAACACTTTGCAATGGCTGATGACCATGATGATGATGCGTGGGTGTATATATATATATATATATATATATATATATATATATATATATATATATATATATATATATATATATATATATTCACACACACATACATACATATATATAATGTCACAGAGTTCCAAACCATAAAGACAACAGAAAAAGAAAATCCATTCCTTTTTTTAATTAAAAAAAAAAAAAAAAAAAAAAAAAAAAAATATATATATATATATATATATATATATATATATATATATATATATATATATATATATATGAATATGAACCTGCTTGTGTTGCTATCAGATAGACCAGCTGTTAGTGCTGTCAATAAACTTTTTTTTTTTTACCACGTACTGTTACAAGTTAGATATGTTTAATATGGTCAAGGCAAAGCATGTTTAAACCCAAAACATATAAATCTTAACTAGACAGTAGCTAACTTTTTCCGACCATTTCGTGTTCATTAACTTTAACCATACAGACACAACGCAGCAACTTACCTCTCAAAGGGAAGAACAACTCGTATTTCACGTTAGAGATGCATTTACGTTTTAAAAAAACCCATTAAGTATCGTGTTTAAAAGACGTATACAGCGAACTTAAAAATATACAATCACTGTTATCACTGTTAGCATGATACAATGGGGTGGGGCCTAATAACTACGGAACGTCACTTCCTGGCAACGGTTGCGTCGCTGGAGACCGCTGTTGTAGCCAACGTACATGGAGCTAAACGTTGTAGCGTAAATTTTGACTTGTTTCATTCTAAATTGGAATTGAAATAGTTTGTATCATAATAATTCAAACCTTAAAACTAGATTAAAAACGAGACAAACAAAAATCAAAAACACACCATGCGCCATGTTGGCTTTAAACAACATCAAGACAGAAATATAAACCAAGAAGAAGAAAAAGGTTTTTGAAAAAGCATACAATTTTGTCCTAATTCATTTGCCTTTGTGTTTCACAATTTAGCAGAATAGATAAAACAATAACAGAAGTTACAAAACAGCTACAAACAAGTCTGTCAAAGATGTAGGGTATGTGAATGTTTTAGATTTAAAATAATTTCAACTGATTTTAAAAGAGACGGTTATACAAAATGTAGCCAACATATTTTGTAAAACCGAGCCTTATCAGTTCTGCACATCTTCACTTTTTAATAGAAAAGAGGGATTTATAATACACAGAAAGAGCAATGCATGGAAACTATTTGGAAGAAAAAACCCTTGAATATAGGTATTTAGTAGACTAACCTATGACAAGTGAGTTTGATAAACCTCTCTAAGGTTGTAGTGTTTATGTTTTTTAAATTAAATAAATATATTTAACAGACACTGACATATCTGTAAGCTACTTATAAACTCCATATCCACTCTATCATGTTAATGTCTGGACTAACTAAACCCAAAAAGGAAAACAATAACAAGCTCAGATCATTTGACCTTTTCTGTTAAAGTTTTTGAACTACTCAAATATATTATAGATTAG
Organism: Hirundichthys speculiger; assembly: GCA_018398805.1. Lineage (NCBI taxonomy): Eukaryota > Metazoa > Chordata > Actinopteri > Beloniformes > Exocoetidae > Hirundichthys > Hirundichthys speculiger. The sequence continues at coordinate 2,974,962 of JAGFBZ010000865.1, forward strand.
AGTGGAGGTAATTTAATTTTTCTTGGGGATTTATTGAACCAAAGTAACTGTTTCCTCTGGCGCATCTCCATTTTCAAGAAAGGGGGATTATCTGGAGGCGCGTCCCCTGAAATTACAATTTGTTACGGTTTTACCCTTAATAACATAGTTAGAGCCCGAAGTGACACTCACGAAATGCCAATGTTTCTAGGACAATAACACAATATCACTTGGGGGACTATCATATAAACCTGGGTCTAGTCACTGGCATAGAATGTACATACTGGTGCAAGAGAGGTAGACATAGGGACTGAAAGGGAAGGTATTTGTATCAGACCCAAGAGAGAAATGCTTGTTTGCTTGACTGTTACAGGGAACAACTGGGGAATCAGTGCAGGTCTCACTGAAATCAGATGCAGCTTCTTCAACAACTAGATCTTAGAAAATAAAATTTCGATACCTGGGTCAATCTTCGTTTAAATGTTTCCAGCAGATACACAACATAATGAGGACAAGTGTAATTTTTTTGCACTTACTCATTAGAAAAAAAATAACCATTAGCCATTTGGATATAAAAGGATTATGAAGCTTTTTTACTTAGAAAATGTCCAAAATAGGTTCATGAGTAAAAAGGTGAGAATTTTCCCGTTGATTACTGAAGTTCTTGTCAGGGAATTGGGTAATTAAAAGGGAAATTTTAGTGTGTAAAATGGACCATCTTTTCATGCAAGATGGTCCATGCAATGTTCTGTTTGGAAGTTTTGGACACTGTCAAGCATGTGAATCTTACTTTTTGTTTGAATATTGTTGATCTGGTCTCCAAACTTCCTAAATCTTAACGTGATCAAGCATTTGTAGGACACACAACAATAAGGCAGATCCACAGAGGCCCCATCCTTTAATCTTGTTGTCTACATGAAAGGTCAGAGCAGACTGTATTTCTTGAAGAATCTTAGGTGCTTTAGTGTATGGAGCAAGATGACACATACTGCTACTGGAGAGTCTTCCTGCCGATAGAAATAACATGCTACAATTACTCTTTAAAGGTGTTTAATTACCAGCAGTTACAATATGTAATTTCCCTACTGAGACGAATCAAGTATATTTTAACTTAACTGAAATTAATTGATCCTACAGCACCCAAAACTGCTGCAAGTGTCTGAATGTTGGAAATCAGAGGACATTAGAAGGTTCTGTGTCAAAGTGGTTCTAGGCTACCCAAACAGATATTGGAATACTAGAAGGGAGCTTTAATTTTGTGCCTCAAAAAGGTCTTGTCTGTAACATATGAGGAAAAAAATAAAACACAAGTAACCACATGAAAATGTACACGGCATAACCTAATTATTTGTAAAATTACTAGTACTGTGAAGTTATAAAGACAAGATATCTGCAAGGTATTAATTTCAATTAGCTTCGAAGGAGCCGAGCTTAAGACATGTTCTGTGTCACTTGTTAGGTTTATTTGTTCATTAATGATATAATGCGCAGACAAAACACAAGTGAAATTTAAGCATTATTATTGCTGTTCAAATTGAAATTTCGACATTTGGTTTATTTACAATATTTTGTCACTATGTGTTATATAAGCCAAAGTACAGAAAACACATTTAACAACTGATTTCTTTCTCTTTCAAAGATGAATTTAAGATCCATTTCAGGTTGTTGTAATTTGTCAACAGACATTAATTTATGTATGGCTTAAACAAAATTACTTGTAACTTTATCAAACAGGTAATATTTATCTTCCATATATTTGCAGGTGTTCGACCAGTTCTAAACGAGGTCCACATTTAAGTCTGTAAGAGTTCAGATGATCCTCGGTCTCTGAGGCAAACAGAGGTTGTAATATGCAGTTTGATCCCAAAAATCAGGTCCTTTCCATCCACACCAACCCTGTGGAAGAGAACATCAGCCTTTAAAGGAATATACTATGGCCTTTTTTACAAAGTTGACTTTTGTCAAAATACCACAGGGATAATTAACAACAGCTATGTTTTCAAACACAACCCATACAGTTTTGTTCATAGCAGCCACTCTTAGGGAGTGAAGTCAGAGACATGACTCTGCTTCCACCTCCCTCTTCAGAGGTGTGTGCCTCATTTGAGTTCTGTCATACAGCTTTGTGCTACCCACTTCCAAGGTACACAAATGGGGCATGATGTGAAATTTGGAAGTGAACACTCTGATCCTTGGTTGGTGATGTCACACTGCTCTGAAAACCTGCTGCCTGATACTTCAGGCACCCAAATATGTGCCATCAAGCACTTTTTTTTTCATAATATGGTGTGCAGCAGGAAAACATAATTTGTTTGCTCAGGTTATGTGGATAATTGTAGTAGTTACCTTTTCTGTGATAACTTGTAGGTCTTCTGCTCCTGTGTAATGTGGATCTAGAATGAGATAGCGAATCTGCCCTGTAGTCTCACTCCACGTTACACCGAGGATTGTGTGAGCCAAAACACCCCCACCTGCAACACAAAACAAAAGAGAGTACAAGTTTCAAAAATAATTTTGATTTGTCTTTGTAAACTGGAAACGACATACAAAAAATAAAGTTTCAGAACACAACTCTGGCTGGATTCTGCCCAGATGTTGCTCTGATTAAATACGTTTTGTTTTTGGTGTGGTTTAAACATTCAAGTTCAGGCAGGACAAACCAAATCCAAAAATGCTTTTAATAACCATCTGAAATGAAGCTCACCAATCATGATAGGAGTTCCTTCAGTGAGGAAGTGGTTGGCCAGTTCTCTGCCTTTCGATGCCAACTCAGATCCCTGACTAGAGAACACACTTATTAGTGGTCAAATAAATAATCACTTAAATATTCTCCAGGTAATACATATAAGAATGTCATCATACCTCACGAAACATGATTTTTGAAGTGATGCCAAGCAGATGGTTCAGAACAGCCTGAACCTCAATGGATCCGATCCACTGACGTGACCCCACAAAAGATGCCTGCTTGTCTCCAACGTCCACTAAAGCCTGAAAATGAAACAAGCATCTTGGATGTCAATAATGGGGAAGAAAAAAGGAAAAAAAAAAACAGGACATTTATTGTTTTGTTTTTTTTATTTTTAATGCAAAGGCATGACATCGATAGACTGAGCCTCCACCTGCTGGATCTCCTTGTGACTGGGCACGTGCCGCTCTACGTAACCTTGCTGCTGGAACCAGGAGCAGATGGTCTGCAGGGAGCGATAGGCACAGCCCCAGCCATTATCATCTACACGGTTCTGCATGTAGTGGTGGTAGCTGTAGATTCCCTGGACCAAGCACAACTTGAGAAAAGACACCACACACAAACACAAGAGCTTCTTAAATCAAGGCTCCAATTCTTTGTTATGTGCATCTTTTTTTTTTTTTTTTGAAAAAAAGAAGAGAAAAGTCAGACCTACGACTTACCATTCCATTATCCAGGGAAGGATGTGTAAGAATCACATGGGGGTTTCGGAGATAGCCATCTCTGTAGGGCTCATTGGGAAAGTGGTATGCATTGGCCCTTCTAAAGTAAGGTCTGTCATCTGGCATCTCAAACTGCTGGTGCAACTCCTGTTAAGACAAAAGAGTTTGCATAAAACAAAGAGAAATTAGTATTTCCTCATTTACTTTCTTTGAGTTGTTTTGGTTCTAAAGATGCTCTAATCATTGATCATCACTGGTCATGGCACTTGTGATTTAAAAAAGTTCAGGATCTTACTCTGCGCTGCGCCTCCAATTCTCCATCAGGAACTCCAGCTGGAAAAACGACTGTCACCAGTCCTCTTGGTTCTGGAAGGAGGAAGTGGAGCGGCTCAGGGACAAGAATCGCTGTCCCCCTCATGTGCTGCAGGGTCACCTTCTCCATCTCATACAGCTGGTTAGTTAGTGCCTCCAGCAGTTGCGCACAGGCACTGAAATACCAGGGGAAAAAAATTATAGCAAGAGACAAACTTTACCAAGGGAAACTGTCAGCAAGTTTCACACCAACATACTCTTTGATTGTGTCACTGCAGCTGGTACGCACAACACAGTCCATGGGAAGGGTTGCAGACAGGAAGTGGGATTTCTGGACGGTTTTCCTGAGGATCGGGGCTGGGAGAGGGCCTGGCCTCGTCACCTCCATCATCAGGCGAAGGTTTATGACACTCTAAATGACAAGATAAACATACTCAAGAACAAGCTTCCAAAGACAATTTTTTAAGTTATATCTTAGTCTATTGAAGTTCCTATGAATAGTTAGTGACTGAGTTCTGCAACCTGCAACTATCATCAGATACAGAAGTCATACACACCGCTGACAAGCCTTTTTTGTTTTTCTTTTTTGCCGATCTCTTCCCAACATTCTCTTGTTCATCTGTCCTAAAATAAGGAAAAAAAACCTTTATTATAATTCAGCCCACAAAAAGAACCATTAAAACAGGAGCTTAAATGATAAAAAAATAAAATAAAATCAAAACTCATACAGAATGGAACTGACAAATCATTAGAATAGAAATTAAAAGATGCTGCTCCAGCGCAGTGAAATCTATCATTTTTCCCCACAAACTGAATTTAATAGGCTTCAAAGGTAAGCAAAGTACTTCTAAAACTTCCATTGAAAAACAGGGGATTGGAGAGAACTGGAAGTTATTCTGCAAGTTTATTACAGGTATGAGCACATAAAAGTTGAATGATGCTAGTTGAGGTTTAGTTTTGACTCACACAACCCCAAAGGTTTGCATCCAAAGATGCATACTGGGCCTAAATAATCCAATCAGAATGAAATGAGTTGCTGGAAAACAAGTCAAGTGTGAAGATGTGACAGCAGAACTATGCTCAATGGCATCCGCAGGAGAACAGGTTTATGACAGAGAGATATTACAAAAACTTAACTTACTGTATCAATTCACATACTTCTTCACAAGGTGTATCTGGAGTTATTTCTTCATAAACACCTTTGTTTGGCCAAATAATCACAGAACTGTCACAGACGGCTAGGACACATGATTCTGACTTCACCTCCAAGTGAAGGGCCTCAAATGTTCTTGAGATTGCCTGCTGCACAAGCTGTGCTATAAGACAACATTAAAAACACAGTCATTATGTTTGTTGCATTTTTTTTAAACCAATCTATACATTTCACTGCAATATCTGTTTTATAAAGTAGAAAATAAACAACACAAGCAAAAATTAATCTTCATTTTCCTGTTGCTTACTGCATTATGTCCTTAATCTGCAGCACTGTGTGGGACGTTGTGAAGGAAGCTTTGGCATTTGTGCCATCATTTAAGTAAAGAACTTGAGTAATCAATAAATTCATGTCTGGTAGAAAACACGATCTGTCTATTACTGAATATAATGTCAGCAGTACTCCAACAGCCTCTACCAAAACGTCGTTATGTCCCTGAACATACCATCTGTGCTGTCCAGCAGACACCTCAACTCCAGCGGTCCTCTGACCCGAAATATGGTCGCAGCGTCAGAGTCAGCAATGACCTTGTAGAAGAAAAACAAGCTGGTTAGAGAGCCAGATGACAGCATGTCATCGTATATGTGATTTTTTTTTTTTAACTAACTGCTGACGAGGAACCACAGGAGCAACTGCCATATGCTAGCAATCAGTGGCATCAGAAACTAAGTGAAAACTGAGCAGAATAAGACACCTGACATTTAATTAGATCCAACTTATCAGTAAACAGCTTACCATAGTGGCAGTCAGTAAAGTTATATTAAAGCGCTTATAAACTAGCTTTCATCCGCAAACAGGAAGCCGACATCTCTGTTCAGGAAAATACTCAACGTGTCCCGAGCTGCTGCACACTGTTGGATCCAACCTGGCTCCGCCCACTGCTGCTGCGTTCGCTATCACTCGTAATTTTGGGGACTTCCGTTTTATATTATCGTGCCTCTGGTTTTCTGTTAGCATTTTTTTTTAAATTATTTTATCCATCCATTAATTCTATCCGTCCATCCACTCTATACCTGCGTATTCCTGATGCAGGGTCATGGGGGTCGTCTGGAGCCTAGCCCAGTCATCTTCAGGGTTATTTATTTACTTTTGGTAGTTATTATATATTCATTTATTCCTTATCAATCTGTTTTAATTATTATTATTATTTTTTTTTTTTTTTTGGGGGGGGGGGGGACAAAACAAAAACCATAATTGACTGTGACACATTTTCAAAATATATTGTAACGACCAATACATGAATTCTGTAGTAGAGCAATGAATAAATACAGATGACTAGACCAATCAAAAAGGTAAACAAAAAACAACTAGAATAGAAGAATTATATATAGATAAATAAATTAATATAAGCATCCACAGCCTCACAAATTGTGCATTGATTCAGCTCACTACTAAAAGTTGGTCTTGGGTCAGTGGTGCTTAGTCTGTACTATGCTTCTGGACAAAATCATCATGTAGAAGAAATGGTCTGAGAGAAGTAGACTTAATAAATTAAGCAAACACTTAGAGGATATATGCTCACGGCCTGTTCTTTTAAAATGTATGAGTAAACAGATGGCAGGACTTTATAGTTTTGGAGTTTCACTTAAATAATGCTTTTCAAATGCAAATATTTTTATGTGAAAAAGAAGATAAAAAAATACAGTTAGTTTAGTTTTTTTTTGCATCAGTCTGGTTTGTTTGGTCTGGACTCAAAAATATGAGAAATGAACAAGAGTACATGAATATAACAGTGCTACCACTGATTTGCTACAGCTATCTATTAAAGGTCTCTCTGTGCCCGACTGTTGCAAAAAGTTTCCTCTTGTTAAACTAAGTACAGCTTTAGTGTATACATTGTTAAACTCTGAAGTCATGTTTGTGAGCTCTCTTTGGACACAGTGCTGGGCTTGATTTGTGATGAGATTAGTTATCGCTGGTCATGCCATAAACAGAACATTAGTATTGTTGCAGAAGTGTATATGCAGAGGCTGAATATACAGCATGTGCAGTGGGAAGGCACATGCGTCACATGCACTCAGGCAAAGTTTATCTTTCTTTTGTTTGTAGGGAAAAAAGACATCTGGCGGGATGTGACAGCCCTTTATATACAAATATTTTTTGTGCAGCTGTGATGGCAAAGTGGAAAGGAATCACTGATTTTTACTTTTCTTGCAACTGAATGCAAACTATTTTGGTCTATTCTGGCCAAAAAAAAAAAAAGTCATAAACTATGTTGATAGTTAAAAATAAAAGATATGTAGACAGTAAATATCTGGACTCATGTTATCTCTGGTTAGTTCACATGTAAAACAAGCTGCTGTTCAGTCTACATTATGATAAAATTATTTGCCAAAATTAGGCAATGTAGAAAAACATACAGCACATTCATTGCTTATTTTATTTGACATTTTTAAAGATGAGATTTACACTAAATATGTGTTAATGGCAAGTGCTGATGTTAAAAGTGTTTGAACAACAAATGTTATGGAACTTTAGTTCATATGGCAGCAGAACATTTAAATAAAAGTGACCTTTACACTACTTTTGAATTCATTATTTTGATTTTCCGTATACAATGCGATTAATCGTGATTAATCAAGGAAATCATGCGATTAATCACGATTAAAAATTCTAATTGTCGCCCAGCCCTAATATATATATATATATATATATATATATATATATATATATATATATATATATATATATATATATATATATATATATATATATATATATATATATATATATATATATATATATATATATGTATTTGAAGTTGATTCACTGTCTCATCTTTGCAGAGATCAGAGGGGCCGTGTCACAAATAATCATGACAAATATGTTAGTTCATGCCAATGCAGCTGCTGCTGCCTCCTTTGGGTCCTGTTGAGCTCTATCTACAGCAGCTGTCACCTCTGTTATAGCAGATGGGTCACTTTTACACCTGAAGCTGGACTGCAAGATGTGCCTAAAGACACCACTCTAGTGTCAGACCTCCAAGAGGCAAATGCAAATAAGCAGTTTATTTACATTAACTTGCCTGATGGAAAGCACTGGTAGTGGAAATACTGAGTGCGTACATCACGCAGATAAAATGAAATGTGAGTCTGAAGTGCATTAGAAGCCTTTTTCTTCACTTTACACATTAAGCTGTTGAAATGAGAGATCTTGCTTCAAGTGCATGGTACCTAGTAATAAAAGGAATAAATAAAATGAACACTGGATAATTTAGTTTTAATCAACCATGGCTTTTGTAAATTTGCTTGTAAAATGTCAGCATGAATTTTTGTGTTTTCTCTGTTATGGACTTTGTTCACACAACACAAATGAAGACATTCTTATATAATATAACATACTTAGATTTCACATTCTGTGCACTCTGGAAAAGGTTTTCAAGAACAGGCTTTATCCTTGTCCTGATTGGTCTCAGAGTTCCTGTTACAGTGTAAAAAAAAATGAGTCCCACAGTATTTTGTCGGACCACCTTTGATTATAATTATGGTAAGCATTCTTTGCCATTCCTTTCTAACATGTCACCATGTGCCTTCCGTTTCGCTGCAGCCTACGACTGGAACAAACTCCAACACACCCTCAAACTCTCCACACTCACCTCACTCTCTGTTTTCAAACATAACCTGCTTCACATCACACTTGACTCTTGCACTTGCTAGCACGCCCCGTCATGCCATAATTGTTGTCTGACTGTATTTTGCTTTGCACTGTATTTATGTATTTATTTTTTTAATTTATATTTATTGTTATTATTATTATTATAATTGATGTTCTGTTGTTGATGTGTACTTTTACATAACCTTGTTGTTTTAGGTTCCCCACCCCCCTTTCCCTTTAACGAGCCTTGGCTTGTCAGGCTGCTGTTGAAAATAAGAATTTTGTTCTTAATTTGCTTGCCTGGATAAATAAAGGTTAAATAAAAATTTTCTGCCCCGAGTTGCATTAATTTTTCAGCAGGATCTTTGGACTCGCTGCATAGAGTCTTCTCTAGTGCATCCCAAAGACTGTCAATGGACCTAAAGCCCAGACACTGCGGTGGCCAGTTCATGTGTGAAAATATTGGTCTCCCTAAACCACTCTTTCACAGTTTGTGTGTGATAGATCCTGGGGCAACGTGATGGCTCAGTGGTTAGCACAGTTGCCTCACAGCTATACGGTTTCTGCAGTCTAACAACCTACATGATTAGGAGTTAGTGTGCATGGTTGTGTGTTTACATGTGGTCCTGCAATGTACCCCTGTACCCTGCCTTTTTTCCTAACTAGAGCTGGGACAGGCTCCAGCAGACTTGTGTGATCCTGAGTAGGAAGAAGGGGGTAGAGAAAATGAATGAGTGAATCCTTGAATAAAATCATGAAAAAAAAAAAGATCTTGAGATGGTTATCTTGCCATTCAGTATAACTCAAGTAGTTAGCTTACCTCATTTTTTAAATACATAACATTTCTGAAACTTAAGATTGATTGACCTGACCAACTTGAGACAGGTGCATGCTCATCTGCCACTCTTCTTAGATCCATGTGCCCATCACCCACCCAGATTTAGAGCTTTATCTGGGTTCACCAGACCATATGACTGTTTCCCATGGCTTCAAAGCTTCATTCATTTGTAAATGATGAAGGCTGTCATGCTTTGGGGCACATTAAATGCTGTGGAAATGGAGTCGTCTCTGATTCTGCGCCAGAGTTCTTTTTCACAGGTATATAGATGTGATATAGACATGATTTTCACCTAATGACATGATTTTTGCTCCGTCACGCAAAATTAACTGTGAGACTTTAAATAGACATGTATATGCTTTCTTAATTAAGTTCCATGACAAAGCAAAAGGTCACAATGGCTTTGAAAATGCAAAACCATGCAAATGTATGCTTTGAGTTGCACTGCAAAAACATTTAATTATGATGTTAACAAATGATTAAAAGTGGGCTCAATAATATGTGACTAAATACTAATACAGCTGTTGAGGCTGTTGCTGCAGGGAGAAAAAATCATTACATCACATATGAGTGTTTGTTGAGGTAAAGAAATTAAAGCCATGTGATTCATTTAAGTAAAATGAAATCTATAATTCCTCCTCTCTTTCTCTGTCTCTCTATCTCGTTCTCACACACACACATACATATATGTTTGAGCTTTGAAAAATTATGTACATTATGATAAGCATTGACAGGTGTCAATGTACATTAACCCTTTTATTACGTCTATATTGACCACATACAATTCACTTAGATAATGATCTGTGACCAACAAACATTTATCCTGCTCTCATGTTGCAGTGACATCCATGGCCTTGATGTCATAAAGCAGCCAGCATAACAATTTTATAAGTTACTCCTAAGCAACAAGAAAAACCTCAAGTAACAATACAGATCAGTATTTAACTGCCTGAAAAAAAAAAATCTTAGATGGTGAAATTGGTCTTTCCAGGCCAAATGAGAGCAACAAGCTGTATTCACTGTCTATTAAAGCTCCTTTTTATGGCAACTCAATGTGTTGGCTATTACTGAAATAATATCTGATGAGTTTCCGACAGAACAAACCTCTGTGATTCAATCCCACTCACACAGCGTGGCCTTTTTTTGTGATTGATTATTGTGTAAGGGTTATTGCTTTATGTATTTAAAGAAAGCTCACATTTATTTTCCTGTAAATGGGCCAGATTTTTTTTTTCTCTGTCAAATGAAGCCTTTTCTAAACAGATGAACCTGGGAGAGGGGATCTTGGCCTATAAAAGTATTTAGATTGATGGCAAGTGTCAAAGTAGCATCTATGTGAATGCTACGACTTTTGCTTTCCCAGAGCCAGAGATGCTTTGGATCCATCGCCTGACAGACATCAGCAGGGCTGCACATTGAAGCACTTCCTTACACTGCTTCAGATCCAACAGAGAATCATTTTGTCCATATTTGTGTACAGTCTATTCCAGGAACAAACACATGTGCACATTATGAGCTTTTCTCAATGACAGACTCCCTGGAAGCATCCTGTAGGTGATTATGGTAAATCTGTATATTCACAGTTGTTCACTTGAAGCTGTAAGTACACCACAATAGTGATGTTCCAGAATCACTTATGTCTTTATTTTCATTCTGTATGAAGAAATACAACTCTACCACCTTGTAAGCAGCAGTGACTGATGTAACTTTTTGCCAGAACAAAGTGGGCTACAAAATTCTGTTAAACTCTCTTCAGGCTCTGGTATCAATTGAAGAAATTGATTAGATTTTCTGTGGCAATTACCCCAAAAAGCAGATTTTGTCCTGTGAAGGTTTGTTTGTTTTGGATTGCATATCCTATTTAGGTGTCTGAGATGACAACGGACTTGAGAGTGTTTTGATAAAACAACCCTTTCTCTTTGCTTTGGGCTGCCTGACTCTCAAAACATATCATTCAGCACCAGTTCAGATTTGCAGGCGACTGTGACATCATAGACATATCAGAGTAGAATTATCCAGCTTCCACGTCATGACCTCCACCTGCTAATTCCACAGCCTTAACTGCTTCTCAACAGAGGAGAAAAGTATGTTTGAATAGGATACTTTTGTACCGTCTTGCTGGTATTTTGACCCAAACATGACATTTTATTCAGACCCCTGGAAATTGAGTCAAGCTGTACAAAATACACATAAAATATTCCTTTAAAGTGATCACACCGTCAAACTCAACGTTTAAGAGTTTTATGTGATGTTTTGTCTTGACTACTACATACACACTTGGCCCTATTAAAAAAGATTTTTGGCACAAAACAAAAACATTTTTTGCACCTGTCTCACTCTGCAGTAGCTTATATATTTTTTTTCTGTGAAATATATTTGAATAAAATTTTACCCTTCTAAGCTGTGCATGTGAATGTAAAGATAAGCATGCATTTGTTTTGGATGTTTAACACAGCCCAGACCAAATGCTGATCTAAAAAAAAAAAAAAATTCTCTTGCACGAGAAGAGTCGACTGGAAATAATTTCTCTTTGCTGATAGGTTCTTGGGATACACCAGCCCCACTTGCACGTGGATTGGTCTACTGCTCTTTTTTCTCCAGTTTCCCATTGGCTTTTGGCAATAATAATTCCCTACCATCGTTTGCCCGTGCAGTTTTCAATGAATATTGTATGCGCTCTCTGGCTTTGGAAGCTGATTATTTGAATCAGCGCGTTGCAAAGACGAAGGCATTTATGGATGAACACCCGAAATGATGGGATTTCTCCCAGAGATCGCAGCTGCTCGACCACATCTGTCTCCGTCTGAAATCAGATAAGAGAGAAGAGGCAGGGGACTGTTTAGCGGAGAAGATGTTCTGCGCAAAGCTGAAAGAACTGAAGATATCCGGAGAGTGTCCATTCTCCAGCAGCGCCAAAAACAATGAGCTCGGAGACTTTGAGGAGCGCGCAAGTGACGCTGCGGATTTATTGCCCGTTTCTAAGGACGTGCATGGAAAAATAAAAGAGGATGAACCTCAGCAGAAGACATGCAGGGGGAAAGTTAACCTGCATTCACTTGGGGACAGCATCCGAAAATTGGCATGTCCGGGGGTGAGTTATAAATGCATGGTTTTTATTTTATTTTATTTTATTTTACACCTCACGACTGTGGGCCTTCTGCCGTAGGCTACGTTTTTATTAATAAACGTGAGAATCTGTCACCTTGTGCAGTTGGTACTGTCGCATTCCTGCCTTTATGCACAAAAGCAACGTCTGTTTATCCACTTGAGAAGATGAAGCCCTTAGGTGTCACTTCAATTAATATTATGCATGACCAGACGATGACCTTTAACTTGCTGGACACTTTGTTAAACAGTTTCAAAGGCTGCACACTGCCCTCCAACGACTGATGGCACGGGCAGATCACAACAAGGACTCAGAGAGGTAACTTTTTTTTTTTTTGGTTTGTTTATTTTTGTTACAATCACTACTTATCCTCAAAGTCCCTTGTTTCCATTTTTACTTCTACCAGAGGGAGTACTCCTGAATCAAAAATGATGAGAGCATGCAGCGGCCTCAGTTGATCCTCTGTTTGGCAGCAGGCTGTATTATAAATTCTGTCTCTCACTCTCAGAATGCAAACGAGACAATGAGGTGGGACACAGACACAGGCTGCTATGGATACGGGGATAAAAAAGAGAAATTGCTGACAAATCTGCAGAAAGACACTACAGAAAATGGCACGCAGACACATTTTGTGTTTGCCATTGTGAGCAAGGCATGACATGGAGCTGCTAATTAGCTGTAAATTATCTAGTAAGCCATTTTTGAATGTTTTGGAATATATTTTTTGAGCTTTTTTTTTTTTTTACATTACTGCAGCCCCTCAGAATATAAATTTGGTCATATGAGAAGCAGGGTTTTTCTGTCCAGGTGAAAAAAAAAAAGTTATTATAAGTGAGAATGATCTTTATGATGGCTTCATCCCAAGTCTGATACATTTTCTGAGCAGAAATCTTACGCTTCAGTAGCTGTACGTGTCTAAGCTTGATATTTGTTGACTTTCCAGTCCAGCAATTTGCTGTACTCTCCAGAGTTGCAGTGATAAACCAGAGCATTTAGAGGAAATGATGAACCGTTACTCTGCCAAAACAGGTAATGGCAAATCTGACAATCATTTTGTGCAACGTTTAACTGAGGTCTTTGAAGCACTTGGTCGTGCATCACTTCTTCACCTGTTTCCCCTCGTGTGTCTGACAGCAATCCCGATGGAGGCACTGAAAGTTGCTCTTGGCGAGGAGATCTTCAACATGTGCTACGAGGAAGACAGGCACATTTTGAGAGTGGTGGGGGGAGCTCTGCACGACTTCCTCAACAGTTTCAACGTGTTGCTGAAACAGAGCAAACAGAGCAGCATGCTGCCCAACCCGGACAGCGAGGATTGTGTAAACGAGCCATCAGTGCTTTGCTTAGACAAGGATCCGGGTCTGCTTATTGTCTATTTCTTCAACCCCGGCCCCACCACTGAGCTCTTTTTCCCCGGAGTCATCAAGGCCGCGGCCCGCCTGCTGTATCACACCACTGTGGATGTGTTGAAAGACCCTCTCAACGCTAAAGACAGCATCCTGCAGACCAGTCCGCAGCCTAGTCTCCTATATACAGTTGTAGTCAAGGATGCTAAAACTCTGAGCCCCAGTCCGCTGCGGGCTACCTCAGCTGGGACCCTCCCTACCTCTCTGTTCTCCACTATCTTCCCTTTCCATCTGATTCTAGACCAGGACCTGGTTCTGGTACAAATAGGACATGGACTCAGGAAGAGACTCACGAGGAAGGACGGACTGAGGCGGTCTTTTGCGTTCCAAGAACACTTCTCTATTGTTTCCCCTCAGATCAAATGTACCTTCCAGGGTATTCTGACCATGCTAAACACACAGTTTATCATTCGGATCAAACATGGAGCCTCCATCACAGATAACACAGGGAAGGTACGTGGACAGATCTGTGAGATAACTTGAAAAGTGACGTTAGAGGCTAACAAAGCAGAAAAGCTCCTCTCGTGGTTATGTTAATAACAAATAAAGTGGAACAGAGGGGAAAATTTGAGCTGTTTACAAGTAGTCAAGCTTATTAGTGGTGTACTTGAACGCATTTGGCCCGAGGTAGGGATCAAGTATAAACCCCCACTGGAGATCAGAAGCAAATGTCAAACCATTTTATCCATCAAAGGCACAGCCTTTCTCATGCCATTTCTAAAGCAGTGCACAGCAATTGCTTGGCCTGACAAGAAAAAAAAAACTATCAGTGTGTAAACGTGACAGCGGTGCTAAACAGGTAGGCGCCATTGAAGTGGGTGAGCAAGCAGACGTTGTAATGTCTTCCAACTGGGGTCGATGACCATTCAGTGTGCATGAACACAATGTCAGTGGAAGTAAGAGGATTAACTTGAATGACTGTTTTTGAGTATTCCTGGTGAGAGACTTTAAAAAGAACACTGAGCTGTTAGATTAGGGGGGAAAAAAGCACTTTGCGTGCAAGTAAATCCAACAATTGATGGATTTTTATTGGCAGGGTGATTTTTCAGTTAATGGTAGAGGCTAAAACAAACTGCAACTCTGGACCACAACTGTGGACTGACCTACAGATCAATACATTTATTGAGCCAGGCTGTAGTGTTAATGATAAAAAATGTTTAATTAGATGCAACTTTTTGAATTTCTGCCACTGTCAAATATAAATGGACTTATTGGCTTTGTTTACTGTTGGGGCTCACACAAGGCTGCATCCAGTTGCTGCTTCAGAAAAACAATTTCGACACGTTATTTTCATTTTTTATCTAATATTTACATCCCAGTCCATGTCTTGAGGGAGTTTATGTGTAAATACATTGCTTATTTTTAGTGCATGAATGTCAGTGAGAAAAAAAGAAACTCCTGTTTGGCTGCATTTTTCAGCAGGATGCAAAGGAAGTTGTCCTCTTAATGCATCACTTTTGAAGATAAAAACCCGTGAAGCTCTGATAAAAACTCAGTTTCTACTAAAATTAACTTTTTCTCATTGTATTTCTGATTTTACTTTTAGCTCATGGACCTCAAAGGCCAGATGATTTACGTCTCAGAGTCAAATGCCATCTTGTTCTTGGGCTCCCCATGTGTGGACAAGTTGGAGGAGCTCACAGGCCGCGGCCTCTACCTGTCAGACATCCCTATTCATAATGCACTGCGGGATGTGGTCCTGGTTGGTGAACAGGCCAAAGCCCAGGACGGTTTGAAGAAGCGGCTAGGGAAAGCCAAGGCAGCTTTGGAGCATGCTTACCAAGCGCTGGAGGAAGAAAAGAAGAAGACGGTGGACCTCCTCTTCTCCATTTTCCCGGGCACTGTGGCACAGCAGCTGTGGCAGGGTGAAACTGTTCAGGCCAAGAAGTTTGACCGAGTTACAATGCTCTTCTCTGACCTTGTGGGCTTCACGGCTGTTTGCTCGCGCTGCACGCCAATGCAAGTGATCACCATGCTCAATGAGCTGTACACCAGGTTTGACCACCAGTGTGGAGAGCTTGATGTTTATAAGGTAGGATCATGAGAGAGGGTACCACGGATAGATTCAATAGATAACTACTCATCATTCACTCACATTTGTATTTTAACTTGTAAGAACTGCTGTGTTGAGAATCTATGAGAAATCTGAAATAAGTGGTTGACATTATTGATATACATACAGTTAATATTAAACAATTTAGGTGTTAGTATCAAATGCACTTCCACCGGTCAGACATTCAGGTTTTATATTTCTCAAGTTAAACAAATATATTTCAATTTTGATTCTTTGTTTAAACAACAAAGAGCTCAAGGTAATTATGAACCTTTCACTAATAGCGCTTAAAGAAAGGAAAACACAATATTATACTTTTTTTTCTTCTTTTAAAATAATGGTTCAGTAGCATTTTGCTCAAATTTCCTCACATAAATTATTCTGGGATTTAAAAGTTGTTGTTTTTTTTTTACTTTCAGGTGCCTAAAGTTGATTTAAACAATATTCAGTCTCTTTTGGTTAAATTCATTAAGCTCATTTAGCTTTTAAGTTATAACAGTCGTAGTGGATGCAGTGAAAGCTGCAGTATGATGTCATTCATACTTCACTAAAAACACAGAAATTAACCTTTCAATAAATAAGTTCTTTAAAGTAACTGCTAATGCCCTCTAGAAACAATTCAGAAATGTATATTCTTTCTTATGATAGAAAGTTATTGCCAGATTATGTAATGCATTAATGCTCTGAAAGTTTTGTAATTTTAAACTAAATAAATGTATGTTGACATCAAAGATATGCACGGTGATGGTAACTCAACAAACTACTTTAATGTTTGACAAAGGATCCAAATCTGCAGGGAGGTTGGATAATGTAATCAAAGTGTCACGGAAGCATAACAGAAAGAGAAGCACGTTTGACAAATGCCTCGTAAAACGATAGGAAGTCAGAGGTTCCTTGAGGACCCTGTTTCCACTCCACATGGAGGAGCCTAAAAATAACTTCACTTTGTCTCAGCTACATAGCTGAGTGCTCTCTGGTCCAGATTTACACAAACAAAGAGGAAAAAGAGAGACCCCCCCCAAAAAAGGACTTTTTCAACATGTCTTAGGATCCAGTAACACAACAGATAAAGTTCATATTTCAGTGGTTTCTGAGCTTGTGTCTCCAACTGGCTTAAGAGTTTAGATTTTTAAAGACATAGTGAGGTATATCCACTTAACATTTATCATTGTGTTTAAGCTTCATTGTCTTCATGTCACAGTGATTTCCATCAGTTATTTTATGAGTTTTACATGAAAAAAGAAACCCTTGAACTTTGTGTGGGAGCGGCAATAAAAAGCCACCAAAAGCCATGATTCTGTCTGGATTGCTTTATGATCTTTATCTGCATGCAGGTGGAGACCATCGGTGATGCTTACTGTGTAGCTGGTGGCTTGCACAAGGAAAGTGAGACTCACGCTGTCCAAATTGCACTCATGGCTTTAAAGATGATGGAGCTCTCAAATGAAGTTATGACCCCAACTGGAGAACCAATACAGGTGAGGGCCAAGCACTGTAACGCTGTTATATAACCTATAACAATCTAACAGAATTTTCAACAGAAGAGTTCAGGACAGAAGTGTCTCAGATTTATTTTTCTTCTGTTTTATTGAAAATGAGAATCTCAAAGAAAACATTTGACAGGATAGGGCTGTTGAGATGTTTTCTATTTCATGTAACCATGCAGGAAAATGTCTTAGATGTGGATATTAGAATAAATGCCATTTGTGGCATGGTGGAAGGTGGTGCTCTTGGTTTGACCAGGCTCTAAGTGGGGTCTTTCTTTCCTGTACTCGCCGACAGGGGTGACTGTGATCCATTTTTCAAAGTCATGCATGTTAGGTTCATTGGTGATCCTTGATTAGCTGGCAGTGTAGATGTATAAGGTTGTGTAGTCCTACGTGTTATACTGTGTTTGCTGCCGAAGTCAGAACTGGGAATGGTATCACACCCAAGTTGGCCACATTCCAACTGGAAAACCAGTTGTATTTGCTCATAAACCCGACTGTTATTACTATTGCATGCTGATGCACTACGCTGCATTTTGCTGGAATTTGTGCATACAAACTCCACAGAAATATGTTCACTGATTGAGGCCTGGGCAGAATTACTGTATATGTGTGTTTTAATATGACACAGACTAACAGATGAGCTAATGAAACCTTTACTGCTAGAGATGTCAGAACTTCTTATGCGTGAGCCATGCTGGATTAGAGTTGAAGAGATTCCTTATCTTCAGCTTCAGCGGTTGTTCCAATTTGACTTTCCTACTAGGACCCCATATATTCCAGTTTACAAGTATAATGGACCATTAATCTGGTGATATCTCCATCTCTCCTCTCACCCAATATCAATGGGGATAGACTGAAAGCAGTCTTGTTTTAACATGTTCAGTGGCAAGGTATGGCCATACTAATATGCATTTGTCTGGAACCTCTCACTTTGATTTGATTTTCATGGTGCACTGTCAATGTGAACAAAGCAAAATGCTTCAGGACACACTTTGATGCACCCACAACAAACAATAACAACACTTTTTGTGAATAAATGGCACTCCACTGTGTAGTTCCATTGGATCAAACCACCTTAATGCTGTATTAAGTGGTTGTAGTCGGCCTAGGACAATCAAAGCCTTTCAGAAATCTGCTTGATTTCCAGATAGATGCATTCTACTCACAAATGAAACATGATCTTTCATATTCCTTTGCCTCCCAGAATACATATTAACCTTAATTGCCTCCAAATGCCGTTAATGACAATTCTCCAGTTGTAATAGCCATTCCTGCATCCCACTTAACACATCAAAAATCATTATTGGGTGGTTGCTGTATCTGAAAACAAAAAGCATTCAGAGCTATGTAAAAACAAAAAAAGACTTTAGTTTTTAAGATTCTTATTCACCAAACTTACAAAAAAGGAGCGGAGGAAATCGGAATGATTCCAGCTTCATTCTTCTGCTTGACCATGACCCAAACAAACCCAAGCCAGTAGCTGACAGATTGAAATAGTTGTTTCTCTGTTGCTAATGAAAATCTACCACGTACATCCAACAACATCTTCGGCATTTCTGTCTGTATACAGAAACTACTTTAAAATCTACATCAGTTCATTCATTAAAGCTTTCCTGTCTTCCTGTCCTGTTTTGTGTGGTTTTTTTGTTTTTTCACAGTTTGTTCAGATTTTTTAAGAAGCTTGTTCATGTTTGTGCAAGTCCTGATCCATATGTACAATAGAAAACAAGCAGAAGCCAAGTGAAACATTGCATTTCCCTCTGCCCCCCAGATGCGTATTGGCCTCCACAGTGGGTCTGTCCTGGCAGGGGTAGTTGGAGTCAAGATGCCACGTTACTGCCTTTTTGGGAAACAATGTTACATTAGCAAACAAGTTTGAATCATGCAGCCAGCCGAGGAAGATCAATATCAGCCCTACAACCCACAGGTGGGGATACACTGTAAACATGATCAAGTTATTCTTCACTGCTCTTCGAAAAGATGTTATTTTAACTCATCTTATCTTAATATATGTGTATATGCTATCATTTGTTTCCACATGAGGTTGTTGCAGGAAAAAAATCCAAGTGCTCTTGACAGGAAACTAAACTTTTAGTGGAGAACTGCGTTTCCTCTTGTGTCAAATAATTCACCACATTGCTTTTAGATTCATGCTTTATTTGTGTGCTCTTTGTCCCAGATTGCTGAAGGGTCGCCCAGAGTTTGTCTTTGTTCCCAGGAGCAGACAGGAGCTTCCGGCCAACTTCCCAGAAGACATCCCTGGTGTTTGTTACTTTTTGGAGACGGCCTTCAAAACTTACTAAGAAATGAAGCCAAACTGCAGCAAGACCCCAAAAAACAAAAGCAAAAAAAACAAAAAACAAAAAAACAAAACAACAAATAAGATGCTGAGAACCTTATAATATAAACACAGTGCATCTGCCTTGTATGTTTTAGTTTGGGTTGTTTTATTATTGATGTTATCTAATGGTTAAACCCCCACTGCAGATGCTGTATTTCACAATATGTCAGTTTGCTGTCAAACGTCTCATTTCTGTACATTTATTCATTTCTACAGCTGTAATTGAGAGAGACTCACTTTATCTGTCTTCCAAGATTGTGTCATCGCTGGTATCTGATATCTTACAAAAAGGAAAGAAAAAAAAAGCTGTTTTCATTTCTTGGTCCAACCAGAGCCATTATAAACTGTCAAAGAAAAAAAAAATGTTGGTACTGTTTTATGCTTTTTTAACATTGGTGGAAAATACAAAAAAAAAAAAAAAAAAAGATGTGTAGTAGTTGTGGCCAAAACAACACACCTTTTTTTCTTTTTCTTTTTTAAACAAGGGACAACATATATATTGTTACACAGTAATATATGTCACAATACATTTTGGGTGTGATGTAGATAAGCACATAGTGTTGTGTAAATATCTGAAATATCTAAATCAGAGATGTGCCAATAAGTATATATATATATATATATATATATATATATATATATATATATATATATATATACAAAGTGTAACCACTTTGCAAGTTGTCCTCGCATCTGTGTGGGTTTTCTCCAGGGATTCAGGCTTCTTGTCACATCCAAAGAACATGTTCGAGTGTTAGGTTGATTGCTGGCTCTAAATTGACTATTGGAGTGTGAGAGTGTGATAGTGGATGGTTGTTTGTCTTGATTATCTCTGGGTTGTTTAATTCATTTGAATTCAATTCAATTAATTTCACTTCAAGTCACCTCAGTTCATTGCAGATCAGTTCAATTCAATTCATGATCCTTCAAAATGGAAAGTTAGCATTCCACTCACAAACAGAAAAAAAAAGATTATTTAATGGCGTTTGGTTTGTTGAAACAAAAGATTCCTTTATATTAGTTCTGTTCTATGTTATGTATGTTTGTGTATTTCCATTTTTCCTACTCCACACATCTGTACCATATTAATTATGTGAGTTTCACACCACTCCTTTTCTATAGAGGGAATATGATACAGCAAGAAAACAATGAATGTTTTATTATCACTGACAACAATGTGTTGTAATCATTATTGTAATGTAAACAAAGTGCAATAAAATCTTTCATAAACAGACTCAAGTTGCAGGTTTTTCAGTACATACAGTTGTATATTTGTATCTTACCACAATTACTGACTTACTGCAGGTGCATCTATCTGGATTTTTCCATACATTTCAGAGTACTTCATAATCACAAGCCTCTAAATTAAAGAGGAAAATAATGTATATTTTCTGTTCCATTACTAGAATTGTTGTTTAGGAAACATGGTGAGATAATAAAATCTTGCACTGCTATAGATTTCATCAATAACTTGCATATTATGCAGAGCTGTCTAAATATAAACTTTGAGCTCCTACGACACTAAAATGCTGCTTAGAAAGGAGGGAATAGATTATATGCTGAGCACAAGGGTTATGAGAATGTAATCAGACCTCTTGATGTTATGATTGTTAAATATACTGTAGTCACTTGTGAAAGAGTAATTTTTCATAATTTATTTCATCTTATCAACACCAAAACTGATACTTTGGAGTTCTTTCTGAGGAAAAAAAGAACATAAAGCCCCCCAAAGGGCACAAGCTGTTAGCAAATACTACATCTGCTTAGATCTCACACACAGGTTGACCAGCATCACTTGGATAACTGTCGCTTAATTCTCATTGGTCACGAACGTCTTACGTAATAGCCTCTACGATCTGCTATTGGGTAGACCTGCCGTCAGTCACGGCCAGTGAAACTAGTGGGGATGGACACCGAGGCACTCAGCATCTGTACCAAACGATGAAGGTTTCGTCTGATTCAACGCTTTTTACTCAAAATTAAGGTATAAGAAACGCAGCGGACAATATGGTATGTATAAACAGCCTTACAGGCTTTCAATTAACTTTTAATGCAGATGCAATAAAGTGACTTGCGCACCGTAGTATATTTACGTCTGGCATTTCCTGTTGGGAGACCACTATTTTTGCGATTATACAATAAATTTCTTGACTGATATTGCAGTATTGGTTTAGCAGATGCAAACAATATGCATGCGCAGGTATATTAACGGCATTTAAACGCATCACAGGTCTGCCTGTTTTGCGGAAAGCTGAATGATGGCATGAAATAATTTTCACGTTGCTCTCGTGTTTTCTACATATTTACAGTATGGTTTTGTGAATCACGCCCTGGAGCTCCTCGTTTTAAGGAATTACGGGCCGGAAGTGTGGGAAGACATCAAGTGAGTTTCTGGACGTCTTAACTGTTCAGCCGAGTTGGTTTTATAGGTTACAGTGTGGCCACTCTGAAACCAGCTGGGATACAGGACAGGCCTACTGGACAGCCAGCTGCACACACTAGATAAAGTCATGCATTTACTAACCTTCATCCTCCTTATTCTTAATCATAAACACTCACTCATCCGAAAAAAAAAAATTAAATAACAATTTTACTTTAATCCATTTAACTCAGGAATACCTTTAATTTAAGACTAGGACACATTTGCCTGACTGCAGAATTAAAAACAAACAAACAATCTAAAAAAAACCTTCTCAAACTCTTGGTTAGGGTGATATTTATTAATGCACAATGCATTTGACAAATTCACAGGTGATCCTTTCAATAGATTTGTAGATCAGCAAAATCAACAAATTAATGTAGATTATATTGAGTATGACCCTATTAATAATAGATTCCATTTTTTTTAATTATCGAGGTGGATCAGAGGATGTAATAGTTTTGGTAATTTCATGTTTTAACTCATAGTTTTTTCAATTTTTACATTTTCCACTTTATTGATGGGCTTCTAAATAGTTGATTAATCGATCAGTTGATTAATTGATCAATACAATTCCAGTGTGCGAAATTCTAAAAATACCAGCACCAGAAATGACACAAATCCCAGATTTTGTTTTCTCAGAAAAACTAACTGTCAGTCTCACTTTCCAAATAAGGTCAAGGAACTGAGTGTTTTCTCTAATGTACAGGCATTCCTCCATTGTAGATGTGTATGTCAGCAGCGTTTTACAAGCCCAGCTGAGCTTTTGTAGCATGTAGAGTGTGGTATTTCATCCAACACTCCTTCCGTATGTTTATCGTGAAGTATTCAACTCTTCATGATAAGGGCAATGTTTTTTTTTTTTTTTTTTCTGCTGAAATATTTGGCTTAAACTAAGTTTATTTTTCATCTGTAGTGCTAACTGCCCTTGGTGTGACCCAACCTAAAAAAGAAAGAAAAGAAACTACAGCAGCAGCTGCCTTGTGTAAATGTTTCCAAAGTGATCATGCTCTGGCCGCTAAAAAAAAAAAAACTTGTGGTGCACGGCTGTGAGTAATGTCTCCAAATGCAACTTGCTTTTATTTAATTCTCAATTTATCAGGTTTAGGCTTTTGCTCTTTTAAGGTTTTTGTGAACTGAGTTACGTAAGACAGAATTCTTATTTTCTTTGCAAGAATATCAAGGGTTGGTATGTTTTTCCAGCTGAAGCACATTCAGATAAAGCTGTGCTTGCTGGTCTAGCCTGTAAATCATTTCTGTTTTCTTAGTTAAACATCACCAATTTGAGCCCCTTTTTTGTTTCCTGACAATTTTGTAAAAATTGGATTCTGAAATGGTTAATTAGCAATGCACTCTGTGCTTGGGGTGCTTGTCAAAACACTCGCAGTGGATATAAACCATATTATCTCTTCTCGTTCAACAGAATAGTTTTGAAACCGCACAGCCACATCAGAGCATCATGGAAATCTTTATGTCGCTGTAAGATCATTCAAACAGTGCACACTGGACACAAGGAAAAATAAAGTTTGCAGAATTTCTCATTTAAACAGAAGGATCACTGTGATTTAAGGAACAAATGAAAAGCAGTTCCAGAAAGGCAAAGACACTGGTTGTCTGGGCAAGTTGTATTGAATGTAATGATCGGTTACTGCTGCTGTGACATTTGCTGTAGGTCACGAGTAAAAACAGTTCTTTTCTTGCCTTTTTTTCCTTCTCAGGAGGGAGGCTCAGCTTGATATTGAGGGTCAGTTCCTTGTTAGAATCATATACGAAGATGCCAAAACATATGATCTCGTTGCAGCTGCAAGTAAAGTTCTCAGTAAGTGACTGCAAGTTTTCAAATCATTGGAAATAAAAAGGAAAAAAACAAAAGAAACCCAAACTGATGCATAACAAAAGTGCAGTCTGAATAAGACTGCACTTTTGGCGAGGTATCAGTAAGTTGCTTTCATTTGTATTTCAGAGATTGATGCTGGAGAGATCTTACAAATGTTTGGGAAGATGTTTTTTGAATTTTGCCAAGAGTCGGGATATGATACCATTTTGAGAGTGCTGGGCTCAAATGTTCGGGAATTTCTTCAGGTAAGGTGTTTTTTTTTCTGAGTCATTAGGAGATAATTCTTCTTGGAGTTTATTGGAACAATGTAGTATACATTTATTCAATCAATAACATTTTATTTGTATAGTAGTTTTCCTGCAACACAATGCACTTTACAGGATTAAAACAGAAGCAACAGAAGTAGTTATACTGTAAAACAACAACAACAAAAAAAAAAAATCCCAGTTTCTACAAGAAAACATTCCTCCTGACAGAACTGGTGTAACTGAGTCAGGTTTGTAGGCTGCCTCGCTCATGCACGTCTTTTCAGCTCTGTGCACAAATTTTCTATGGGATTGAGATCAGAGCTCCACGCCTCCAGTTAACTCACATGTCGACAATTAACCTATCTGAAGTTTCCAAAGCCATGACATCATCATCTGGGCTTTCTCAAACTGTTTAAAGCAGGATTGTCCAACTCCAGTCCTGGAGGGCCGCTGTCCTGCATGTCTTAGATGTTTCCCTGCTTCAGCACACCTGATTCAGATGAATGGATCGTTAGCGGTCTTGATAACAAGCTGATGGTGATCAATTCATTTGAATCAGGTGTGTTGTGTCAGGGAAACATCTAAGGCATGCAGGACAGCAGCCCTGGAGGACTGGAGTTGAAGACCCTGGTTTAAAGACATACTTCTCTTAGTGTATGTAAAAAATCTAAAAAAAAAAAGATCTTTCTTATTATTCTTGCATTTAGCAAATAGATATAATTTTGGTAATCCTAACTGACTAAAGAAAGGAAAAGCATAGTCTGATTTAATGCTCTGCAGCGAGGAAAAAAAAGGTAATGTCTTTGCCTTTTAAAAGTGTCCATCCTCTCAGTTGTCCTCTCTTCAGTTAGAGCAATGGTACATTAATGTGTTATGTGTCTTTGTCAATAGGAATGATCACACAAACTTTCACACAGAGCTTTCTACTACACATACATATAAAATCACTCACAAGCATGTCTGGGACAACGTTTAAAGTCCTACACTTTTAACACAATTGATGTGTAGGATTTAACTGGCAACCTACCAGTTAGTGAACAATCAACTTGACCCATTGATCCACAACTCCCTGCAGAGTCACCAGTATAAACTTAGTTCTTTGATTTTAAATGATGTAATATAAAACAGCCATCCACAAGAAGAACCATAATTATATCAATAAGTAGATCATTGTAAGTATTGTTCTGATTCAGATGGGGGCTGAGATTCACATCAAAACTATAACAGCAGTAAAAAGTGGCAAACAATAGTGTTTAGAACATTTTCTGTGCAAATTTATAACCCATAAAAAACTGAGAGCTAATTGTAGCATAGATGGGGGCACATCCCCTCCTGTGCTTCATACTGTTTATTCATATTCTTTGGACACAATTGATGTCTCTTTTATGTATGCTAATTGGTGGTGTAGGAAACTCTTTCCCTTTGAAAACACCCACTCTTGGCTGTCGGTGACAACCTATTAAATGTTAATCTAACATGATATTAGACCAAATATTACACCCCTAAGTGCCAGATTACTTGTGACAAACTGCCTAGCAGTCCTTGGCACTGATGGGGTCTCAGAAACTGCCTTGCTCATATTTTCTTGGAGACCAGGATGCCATCTAGTTCAAATTCATGTCTTTGAAACCGTTAAATTAAGTGTGTTGTGTAGTAGGACACCTCTTCTACAAAGTAGTAGGTTGTCCTAACTCCTGTTATAAAAATCCCCTTTGGGGTGTGTTCATAGCTGAAGCACTTGATGTGTGCTTGGTGTCACTGTTTACAGAACATTATTACTAAGTAGTGTGGCTGCTCATTGTAATGGTTATAGCAAATGTTATGGTTATGGTTATCACCTCCGCCAAGGAGGTAATGTTTTTGCCGGCGTTTATCTGTCTGTTTGTTTGTCTGTGTTCAAGATAACTCAAAAAGTTATGGATGGATTTTGATGAAACTTTCAGGAGTTGTAAAAGGAAGTAAAGGAGTTGAAAAGGAAGAACTGATTTCATTTTGGGTGTGATCTGGGTGAAATCCTGGATTCTGGATGACTTTCAAATTTTCGATAACATTGCGGTCAATGGGGCCAAAACTTTTGTTTCTCAATATCTCTGTTAATTATTGCCCAAAACTCATGAAATTTGACTTAGGGATTGACAATGGGAACCTCTATCAAATTTCAGAGGCTGATCTGGATCTGATTCAGAAGGCAGATTTTATCGCAATCTGTAAATCGCTATATGGGGGAATTGTTGCGCTTGGCGGAAGTCTGCGCTCTCTGAGTGCTTTTCTAGTTGTTCTTGGTATATACATGCCTTGATCCTAGGTTACACAGTGGAATTTTAAAGTTTGAAAAGCATTGCAATTTAGTGGGCAGGAAAGATATCAATAAAGATGACATGTTCCAGCATAGGAAGTCTAGGATGCAAGATGAGAGCTGGCTGGTTGATGGGCTTCCTATACTGTGGCTAATTTAGAATCATCAGGTCACAGTGAAGATGTTTAAACTCCCCACAGAAAAGCCCTCCATACTTGCTTATTTTAGGGTATTTTTTTTAGCTTGTACAGCCCTTAGGTCAACTGAGGTTCTTTCAAATGTGCTATAGAAATAAACTTGACTTGACTAGATAAGGTGTTAACAAGAAACCACCTTGCTGTAACAGGACAGCGCCAACCACTCCTCCACAGTACTGCCTCGTAGTTTCCACTTACCCTCCATCAATCTGCAATGAAATATGGAACATGTGTCTTCTGGTGTTCAGTTCTGGAAAGCACAGAATGGGTTTATGAATGAGTTGGCTCAGTGCTAATGCTAACAATGCTAACAGTGCTAAGGTTGCCAACAGCAACTCAGTGATAACACCCTACACTTATACATCCCCAAGTCCAAAAATGCGGAGATGCTGCATAAAGCATGAATGAAAACAGAATGCAATGATTTGCAGATCTCATAAACCAATTTTATTCCCAGTAGAACATATTTCATGATGTTTACCATTGTCTTGTTCTTTTAACAACTGCCTGTAAACATCTGGGAAGGGAGGAGAGCAACCGTTGGAGTTTTAAGAGATTCATTTTGTGCCATTCTTGTCTGATGCAGGATTCTAGCTGCTCAACAGTCCTTTGCCTTCATTGCCAGATTTTTCATTTAATGTTTTCAGTTGATGGACGGTCTGGACTGGCCAGTTCAGCACCCAGACTCTTCTCCTGCAAAGCCATGCTGCTGTGATGGATACACTATGAGCATTGTCTTGCTGAAATATGCAAGTCCTTTCCTGGAAGAGACATTATCAGTTTCTCAGTATGTGTACTTGTGTGTTCTTGTGTTATCTTGTTATCAGTCTTAGTTGAAGAACTGTTCCAACTCTAAAATCCGCATCTAGACGACTATGGTTGAAATCCCCTGATGTGTTCTTGCGTCGCCCAGTTTATTGAAGATAAACTACTTGTATCTACTTGTGTTGATTTGAGACAGCACAATATCCTAGAATGCATTTTACATGAACAAGCAGCCTTAATAGCAGGGGAGAAAGGAGTAAAAAAAGAATATTATAACTTAGTTTTTTTGTAATGGAATGTAGTTTTAAAATGTTTTCATACAAGAATATAGTTCTTCTAACTTCAAAATTGTGGTTAATTGATCCAGATAGAGCCTATTTAAAAAGAAAATCCTCTGATGGTTCCTGAGATTTTTCTTTTCACTTCCACCGAATTTTATAACGCAGCTGAAGTGGTCCATTCTGAGTTGCATTAAACTTCAGATTGGTTATTTTTTGCTGAACTAAATAGTTGATGTTTACAAATAAGTGTGAACCTGTTAGCAGAGCTGTGACTCTTTAAGTACAGTGCTGTTCCAATTGCAGAAAGAATGAACTGCGTCCTCCCGTCCTCGGGGGTTCATACTTGACAGGCACGACTCTGGAGGATGTACGTCAAAGTTGGCAAGTCCAGACTTTGCGTATTTGGAAATGAGAAATGGCAGTTGTCTAGATGAGAGCTCGTGTTACTTGAAATTTTGATTCACCTGACCACAAAACAATTTTCCATTTTGCCACAAACCATTTTAGATGAGCTTTGTCCCAAAGAAGACAGTGGTGTTTCTAGATTGTGTTCACATATAGCTTCTTCTTTGAATGATACAGCTTTAACTTACATCTGTGGATTGCACGGAGATTTGTGTTCACAGTGTTCACAGTGATTTCTGGAAATGTTCCTGAGCCCATGCAGTGATGTCCAGTAGAGAATCGTGTCTGTTTTTAATGCAGTGCCACCTGAATACCATTTTTGACCTTCAGCCTCGTCCTTTGCACGCCAACACTCCTCCTGATTCTCTGAATCTTTTGATACACTGTAGATCAGGGGTGTCAAACTGATCCATGAAAGGGCCGTGTGGCTGCAGGTTTTTGTTCCAACCATGCAGAAACACAGCTGACTTGTTTCATTCCATCAACTGAACTGGTTAAGACCTTTAGTGAAGACAACTCGTTGATTGACTAAAACAAATCAGCTGTGCTGCTGCATGGTTGGAACAAAAACTTGCAGCCACACGGCCCTTCCATGGATCACCTGTGCTGTAGATGGTTGGATCTTCAAAGTTTATTTGAATGATTACAAGCTAACTGGCCATTGATTAAATGTTAAATTTCTGCGTCAATTAATTAGTCTTCATTATGTATGACGTATTGAATCAAAGCGTGACTGTAGGAAAAGCCAAGAGCACCACTACCCAGCTTCCTATGAGACGAACTTCACTGTGGTTTTCAGCAGCCGGAGGAAGGCATTTGAGATTCTGTGATGTGGCACACCACTTGTGGACATAAAACCACTCACCATAACTAAATAGAAAAGTCTTGTAGCATAAAACTATAGAATGATAATTGACAGTGATATGGTTGAAAGAGGACAATGGAAAATAAAGTGATCTGACTGTAAATGCCCTGAGAAATTGTGTATTAGCCAAATCAGTTGCTCATCGTTAAGTGCATCTCCCGTAGCTCCTGCTCTAGAGAGCACTCTGCTCTGGATGAGTTAATTTCCTTTATGTACTGCCATATATTCTACCACGCTGAACTGAAAATATTTGGAGGTACCTTATGGTTTAATGTGTGCCACTTCAGACATGTTTTAAAGAAATGTTATGGACTTGGTTGTTGCTTAATCATGTTTAATCTAAATTTGCAGAATCTGGATGCTCTACATGATCATCTGGGCACCATTTATCCCGGGATGAGGGCTCCCTCGTTTCGCTGCACCGATGCAGAAAAAGGAAACAATCTCATTCTTCATTACTACTCAGAGAGAGAAGGCTTGCAGGATATTGTGATTGGAATCATTAAAACTGTTGCTCAACAAATCCACGGAACAGAGATAGAGATGAAGGTCAGCTATGTTGTCTTTGTTCACTTTTGTGCACAGTGAGACCCACGGTGCTAATGGCTCACTCTGCCGCTGCTGCTGCTGATAAAAAATAATGACTGGAGGTTTTCTCAGCTCTCTTAAAAAAAGAAAACAAACTGAAATAAATCTATAATGCTTTGCGTCAGAATGTCATGGTTCATGATTGAAGAGATTCTAATGTGAAAATTAAACAACAGAAACCTTACCAAATACCCAAACGAAAACACCGTTATGACTTCAGTTCAGGTTTTGGCTTATGTCTCTTAGTCAAAGGATATTTTTAGATTTTTAGAGTCTCTAACTAGAGGCTGATAGTCTTTCACAGAGTTTTATTCTTGCTCCTTACTTTTGATATAATATAATTAACCCAACCAGGTGTATCACATTTTGACTAAACCAGAATATGTCATAGTCCCAGTTAAGGCAGTTCAGCCAACAGGTCACAGCCTTTAATCCTTACCAGTAACTCAGACAGCTACGTTATTTCGGTGTGCTTTTCTCTTAATTTCACTATTGACATTTTCTCCCAAACCCAATTATCTTGCACAGACAGGATAATAAATTTTCAACAGTTGCATGTGTAATGAAAGAACAGAAAATGGCAGATGCTCCACTTGTGACACCCGATTTTCTGGAAATATTGTTGCTGTGGCAACAGACTGCAGAGACAGCACTCTGACGTCAGCATGCCTTATGCCCACAAACCCACAGAATGCAATTTATTACCCTTTTAATTAAATATATAGGTCTTGAATTTAATGATATTATCGTTAATGTATTCATCATGGCAGTGCTGGAAGGTTGAGGTTCTTAAGCTTGTCAGAAGAAAGATGACACATTTCATTTGACTTCAGTGTGTTTTCAAGCAGTAACATTGATGTTTTCTTGATTATTTAACTTAACCCACTGCAGGTGATCCAACCAAAAAGTGAGGAGTGTGACCACATCAAGTTTCTGATTGAGGAGAAGGACTCGGAGGAGGAGGCGTTCTATGAAGATCTTGATGGCTTCGAGGAGAACGGCACTCAGGAGACTCGGATCAGCCCCTACACTTTCTGCAAAGCCTTTCCATTTCACCTCATGTTTGACAAGGACCTGATGCTCACACAGTGTGGGAACGCCATTTGCAGAGTGCTACCGCAGGTGTGCCAGAAGTGTGTTTTTCAGTGAGGAATCACAAGTTTACAAAGCCTTACTTACGGGTGCAAAACCCTTTATCTTGTCTTTTTGTGAATACAAGTTCTGCATTGATTAACCAAGTAACAATTTCAACATGTATGAAACTTGCATAATTTTGTTTTGTACCCCAGCTCCAGCCAGGTGCCTGTATCCTCCCATCAGTTTTTTCATTGGTCCGGCCTCACATTGACTTCAGTTTTCACGGCATCCTCTCCCATATCAACACTGTCTTTGTTCTACGGAGCAAGGTGAATAAGATGTTTCACTTTTGTCTTAGTGCTGTTGGTGAAAAATGTCAATACTTTTCTTGTATAAGCATAGTTTGTGTCTAAATTATCAAAACATGATTGACATAAGGCAGTGCTTCTCAATTATTTTCTGCTGCTCCCCCAGGAAGAAGAAAACATTTCACGTACCATTTGTCTATAAAATTGTTAAAGGTTGACCTCTGCATAACACTGTATCATTATTAACATTAAGGGACGCAAACAAGAAAGAAATTTATATTAACAAAATAACTTTATTAACATTGTTATTAGTCTGTAAAGATTTAAAGATTCAGATTCAGATTCAGACAACTTTATTTATCCCCGAGGGGCAATTGAGGTGCATCAATCCCACCGTAGTCACAGTGAGGCCAAGCGCTACATCAGCATCGTCATATTTCCTCATCTTAACTTTCTGGTGACTTTCGTTTGTCTCATTATCTCCGTCTGTCTCCTCCTTTCTTTTCATCCCTGCTAAATATTTTTCCATGGTGTCTCTTGAGGGTTTGTTCACTTTAGTGCACTGTGCTGTGCGTGCATGTCCGTGCAAAAAACCCGACAAAATATAGCTAATATCCCTGAACACACTGTGACAATGAGAGCACCACTGCCCCCTACTGCAGTATATGTGTTATTACACTTAATTACAGACAAAAAAAAAGCAACTTCCCGCGGTCACCCGCGCCCCCAGGGGTCCCGCCCCACTTTTTGAGAAGGAGCGACATAAGGGGATCTTATCGTGTTTTTTTTTTCATATTTGCTGTCGTGATTTTAATTTTTTAAATTTCAGATAGATTGTATTCTTTACCATCCAGATGGTTTTAATTGTAAGAGTTTACACAGAAAGAGGTTAAACTGAAAAAGTTCCTTGAAGATATGAATCAACAAAGAACCAAATTAAACACATTTACCTTCTTTTAAAATTCTTAAGTTTTCAATGTCAGATATCAATAAAAATGGGGCTAAAGCTTATCAACACATATTAGATGGGATTTAAGATCGAATATGTCTTGAAATATGGGTGTTTTCCAATCAAAATAAGAAATTCTATTTCTGAATGGGTTTACAGTTTATTAACACATGTAAAAACTACTGCTCAACCCCCCTATTAGAATAAAAGTGATTTTGGTAAAGCGTAATCCAGAAGTAATACAGCTGAGGTGCAGATAAAAATCTAGAAGCTGCAAAGAGCATAATAGGACCCCTTAAATATTGATGATCTCAGATATTTTTAGAAGCTGCATGAAATTTCACTGTGGGTTTCTCTGACACTGTTAACGGAGATGACACCGCTGACATTTTAAGAGCAATGAGCATGTTAAGAACTGAAATTAACATGTAAAAATTTTGTAAAGCAGTGCACGGAGAAAAAGTGCATCTGTATGAATGTGTGCTAAAAATATAATGGCTTGGAGAACATAAAACTGTTCTGTTTGAGAATCAAACAGAACAGCAAGGTTTAGCTGGTATTTAGCTGGTATTTCAGAATTTAGTTAAAATATTACTTGCACTTGTTTTAACTGAAAACCTTTAATTTTATTATTTTTACCATTTTATTGTATTTAATGCTCAAGTGGATTTGTATGTTTGTGTTTATTTGTCATTGTAACTGTTTTTGGCTGCTGTCTTGGCCAGGCTTCTCTTGGAAAAGAGGTCATTGTACCTCAATGGGACCGACCTGGTTAAATAAAGGCTTAATTACAGAATAACAAATTAAAGTATAGCTGTGAGTAGCTCTGCAGTGCTGCGTGACTGAATGACTTCAGCCAGAAATCACTTTGGGTTCTGCTTATAACTGAATCCTTGTAAGACTCATAATTTTTTTTAAATCTCAAACCATTGGTCACATATTGACCTGTGTGAATTGTGAAAAGTTTGTGGTACTGCCAAAGAATCACCGAACTATAAGTTTTGTTAATTCTAAATGAGTACATCTTAAGATACGGACGAAAGAGTATCTTTAGGCCACGCCTACAAAACTTATGGGTCCGTAACTTTGAAAGGGATTGCCTGACCAAAATTCTTTGAGAACTTTTCATCAGCATTGTCAGTAGAACAGTTGTGCCAAGTCTTATGAAAACTGGATAAACACCCTCACTTTCACTTTTAGTTTTTCAAAAATGGCCAGAATATTTCACGACAACAGTGGATATCACTGGCTGTGTTGGATGTGGCACCTTCAAAGGAAGCTGGGTATAAATATTTGTTAAAGTCAAAATGTTTATGACAGCACTCTCTAGTGATCCAGTTTGTTTCTTATTGGTACACAGCTTCTATGTGTCTGTGTAAATGAGCTTATGAAGTTTGACCATTTTCAGTGGAAGATATTTCCCATCTAGAAAGGCGAGGGATTTGACCCTTATAGGATATGATATTAAATGAGTCCAAGCATGACTGCACTAAATTCTGGATTTCTGGAAGTTAAGCAATTCTTGAGATACTAATATTTTTCAGCTCTAGTGCTCCCTACAGTTGTATTTGGGCAAAATTTCAAAAGCTTCCAGCTTCCAAGGAAGATCGTGTCGATGCTAGGTGCCAAGTTTCATTCAAGTTTGGATCATTACATCACAACACATAGACCATCCTTAGGCCACACCCACAATATTTATGGCCGTGTAACTTGGGAAAAGGATTGCCCAATCAAAGTTCTTTTTAACTACTTTACATCAGGATGGTTAGTTGATTGACTATGCCAGGTTTCGAGAAAATTGGATGAACAGTTTCAGACTAGCTTCGCTTTGTTTTCGCTTTCAGCTTCTTCAAAATGACAAAAAAAAATGTATGGATGGAAATGGGCGTGGAAAGGTCTATTATACTTAGGTCTTTCCAAGGAATAAGTGGAATTTTCTTTTCAAGCACTTACAGTTTCCGAGATATTCACAAAAAGTTAATATTTTTTAATATAGGTTCACGTATAGCTCAAAATGGTCCATTTTAACCAGAATTCAGAATGAATTCAACGTTTAGACTGAGCATACTTGGCATTCTTGTGCAGTGTGTTGAAATATTAATAAGTGTGATGTAATCCTGACAGGAGGGCCTGCTTAATGTGGAGACCGTGGAGAATGAGGACGAGCTGAACGGGGGTGGAGATCAGCTGTCTGAGATTGAAAGGGCAGATGATTTATTTGCCAGAGGCAGAGAACATTCTCTTTCTTTGCTCGCCCAGGTAAGCCCCCCCGTGCCCACCGTCTGTTTTGACAGCAGTATTGACTCGATATGCATATCCAAACAATGATTCTCTTTTATAGACTAATAAGTACTACGAAGAACTTTACTTGGAAGTATTTTCAGTATATATATCGTTGAAGAAACCCCTGGATAAACTATGCTACACTGTTTACTCAGCTGTACCAGTTTCATCAATGAAAACTGCAATGAAAAACATTCTCACAATGAAACAAAACTATGGACAATCTGACCAACCAAGTAACGATTGCTTGGAATTTCACTTTGAATTTGCTTTATTGAAAATGAAATTTCACTTCATTGAAACTGAAATTTCAACAAGTCATCCCTATTGCACTTAACACAGAAATCAAGTTGCATACAGTCCAGATAAAGACAATCCACTTCAGTGCAGTTCCATTCCAGTTCAGTCCAGTTCATTGTAGTTCAGTTAATCCAGTTCATCCAGTGGAGTCCAGATTCACAACTGATGTAAAAATTTATGTAATAACCTGTTGTATTGTATTTTACATTCAGAAGTGTTATCTCTATGTCTATGTCTTTCCTTGTGGACTTTATATATCCAGTGTTCTTTTTGATTCATTCATTCATTCATTCATTCATTCATTCATTCATTCATTCATTCAGTCATTTAGTCATTCATTTATGTGTACTTATTCTGCAAGTTACAACAGTTTATTTTAAGCCGCTCCCTCTGGTAATTAAAAATAATGCATTTGGTGTTTTCAAGCGAAAATGACGTGCATGCTCATTTGCTTATAGAGTGGGAAAGTCAGATCCAGTCACCCCAGAAGCATTAGGGTAGACATTTTAATGACCAGCTGTGTTTTTTCAGGAACTATGCCACAGAAGTTTAACTCAGACATCAATAAATTGTGTCAGCTTTTAGACAGGGGTATCGGATCTCTCCTTTAAAAGAAAGTTGTTTAGGAAATGGTTGTCCCACTCTGTGGCCAGATCATTCATTCTCTCCACAAAGCTATTTGTTTGGGCTCTAAAGGCAAGCAGATATTACTTTTGAAGCCATGAACATGAAACATGAGCATAGATGAGAATAAAGACACTGATTCAATTTGAAGTTGCTCTTACCAGATACAAAACTAATTTTGAGCTGTTAATATTAAATACAGTTCAAGCTGCATCTAAATAGCAGTTTGGATCCTGAGGAGATAGGCTCCTGTTCAGGATTTTTCTCTTCAATAAACCCTGGCACTTTGTGGTGGGAGTCAGTTTGTGCACTATTTCCATCCCACAAGTTCAAGAGGTTCAGTTATCTTAGGAACAAGGTTATACTGTGAAAATACATTATTACTCTGTGGGAAAAGCAGTCAGGTGTAAATCATTTTAGAAGTAAGCTGTCTACATTTTCAGAGCAATCCTTCTGGTCTAGCCTTCATGCTGCTTGAACATCTAAATATCTGAAGTCCACAGCAAACATGAAGTTACAACTGAAGAACCTGGGCTGTACGCCAAATCCAGCATTGTGTTAACTAAGATTCTGTGTTAAGCCTGACAGGAACTTTAGTGAACAAGTGAATAACTCACATAATCTTTAAATAGAGTGATCGGAAACTTGTAGCTACAGATGCAAATGCCTTGTGAGCCGAACTGGTGGAGAGTTATGAATACTGAATATTTTCTCTCTTGCTCAGCAAAGCCCAGAGTTGCATCTTTAAACATTATTAACCAAATACAAAATGCATAAAATACACAAATATTAAAGATGCACAGGTTTTATTTTTGTACATAAATTATTTCAGATACAAAACATGACCTGAGTTAGATCTGAATACCTCTTCTTTTTTTCTTTTCTTTTAATTTTTTTAACTTTGGTGGAGGACAACAGTCTTGCGTGGTTCTTGTTTTGCATTTTTTAATGTTGAACGATTGGAGTAAAGGATTATTATTATCTGTCAATGTGCAAAAGCACTCAACGAGGCACCTCTCATAATGAGCCTGTATCATATCTGTTGCAGGTTTAAACATTTATGTCTGATTTTTGGGATATTTTTCTTGTACTGTAGGCATTTAATTTTAATGTTGTGATATTCACTATATGCAGTTGCAATGAAGCAGTGGTTGAATGGATTTTAGAATTAATGTTAGACTTTCATAAATAAACAAAAACATATATAGCTGCATAGCAGGAGAGGAAACCAACGCAAAAAAAAAATCTAAGGAGTCAGTAATTATATGGGATCTTTAGTTGTGACCTCCATTAGCTTCTGCGGCCTCTTATGTGACCAATCAGACATTAGCACTGAAATTATGGATGCAGGAGTGCAGGGTTCGGATTTTACATGCTGTGAAGTGCTTACAAAAGGGTGCTGTCTGACAAGAATTAATTGACTGTGAACATAACAGAGAGACATGCTCATTCACCTTTAGCAGAAAAGAGCTGCACAGTGCAGAGCCTGACCTCATTCCACAAGTAGATCATTCATTTAGAGACAGCAGGCAAAGTCAAGATGGTGATCTCATTGCTCGTGATTCATGCTTTTGTGTTGTGTTTAATTTATACCAACTTTCATAAGAGCAAGAGCAAAAACAGGTATGCAACTGCCATGCTAAAAATATGGCTTTTCCATACTGTAGTTTATAAATACTATAAATACTATCTGGCAGTTTAGGTACAAATAGCATTTTAAAACAAAAACAGAAAAGAAAAAAGATTTACTGTGTTTTCTTTTCTACTATGTTGCTGTCTATTTCTCTGGTTAGTGTTATGAACCTCGACGATCTAACACGGAGGGGGCTATACCTAAGTGACATCCCACTGCATGACGCCACACGTGACCTGGTACTGCTGGGTGAGCAGTTTCGTGAGGAGTACAAGCTGACCCAAGAGCTGGAAATCTTGACAGATCGTCTGCAGCACACACTCCGGGCCCTGGAAGATGAGAAAAAGAAGACTGACAGGTTTGACCATTTTTATCTTGAAATTAGTTGTTAATTTAGTCTAAACTGCATGCACATTTTAGTTTAGGTTTAATATACCATGTACAACAATCAATCTGTTGTATATTATGCGCACTCATTATATGTACCTAAATGAAATGAATTGGTCAGCTTTAAATAAAACGTGGCTCCTTTTTTTTTTTTTTAATGATCACTCACCAATTTTATGACTGCAATGTCATCTGACAAAGTGACCAGAGTCAGTGGCTGTGCTCTGATTCTTCTGCTTTAGAGTGACATGCAAAACAATCACTGATTGAGGAAGTTAGTCCAACTCACTCAGCTGTGTGACCTGCTAAATGGGCTGCTGCTGGGGCGTATGAAGAGATATCAAAGTTAAAAGTAAGACATAATGCTCACAGGAGTGTTCCGGTGGCTCTTTAAGTAGCAATGGTTTAAATAAAATGCCAATGTTGTTATTTTTCTTTCTTTTTGGACTAAAATTGGTAAGTTGTCCACTCTGAGGAGATTTTTGTTGGTGATAAACAGGAGGGACAGGGCTCGGCTCTACAAGCAGTTTAGGAGTAATGATGCAAACACTGGGAACTTGTTCCAGGAGAAGAAGCAGAAATAGTTTATCTATTCATTCATCTGTTTTCTGTTCGAACTTCATCCTGTTCAGGGTTACAGGGCAGCTGGAGTTTATTCCAACTGTCACCGGGCAAGAGGCGGGGTAAACCCTGGACAGGATACTAGTCCATCAAAACGCCACAGAGGGTTGAATGAGACAAATGGTCAGTCAGTCTTACAAACGTGTTTTTTGGACTGAGTACGTGGAGAGAACCCACGTAGTTGTGGGAATGACATGTGAACATGTTCAAGTCAGGAAACTATGAAGATGAGAGTTCTAAACACCTCAACACCAATGTATTTTAATATGACGTTAATGTTTAATAATAAAAATTACACTGCGTTATTCTGTGCCAGTTCTTGAGAGCCACCTTTTCATATCTGTTAAGCA
The DNA here is from genome assembly GCA_018398805.1 of Hirundichthys speculiger. Taxonomy (NCBI): domain Eukaryota; kingdom Metazoa; phylum Chordata; class Actinopteri; order Beloniformes; family Exocoetidae; genus Hirundichthys; species Hirundichthys speculiger. The sequence goes on from JAGFBZ010000865.1 coordinate 3,013,135, forward strand.
ATAGCTTTTTCACTCACTCCCAAATGCAGCAGTGCACGCAAACTTTCTCAGTATTCTCCATAGTGCATTTAGAAGAAAAAAAAAAAACAGGTGACATTACATTCAACAGTTCTATCATTACCTCTGTTGTCTGAGTCTGCTTCAGAGTCATTATACTTAAGCACTACTGTTAAAACCAGTGGCAGAGACTGTCCGTTAGTCCATTTTGTGGGGAGATAAAAGAGAAGACTCGGGGAGCATTCCCTTTTAAGGTTGGAAAACACTGATGATACCGCCAGATACAGGTCTCAGTCTCGTTCATGTTATATGAATACTAAATGACGACAGGAGCAACTGGGGGCAGACTTTTATTATGCAGGTCGATGTGTACTTACGCTCGTCCTCACTCCTGGTTGTGATGCAGACAGTTTTGGCTCTGGTCTGTCTGCGTAATTTGATACACTATAAATATAATGCTTAGGTATATTCTTGTCTGTTGGGTAGGCACACTAAATTTACATGCACAGCTTTTCACTTGCTATTTGTTATATGTATTTATCATGTGTCCTGACATTATGTTGCATCAAGGAAGATATTTTGCTTTTAACAAGGCAGCCATGATCTAACAGTTACCATAGAAACTCTACCCTCCCAGCTGAGAGCCGCTTGCATGGTGAAGTGACCAAAAAGGAGGTGGGAGAGCAAATAAAATGCTCATCCAAAGGATGGACTTCAGTCTGGCAGCCCCAGTCTATTTATTTCTCTGCAGCTCCAATGCATTATAACAACACCCATCCTCTAAATGCCTCTTTTCTCTCTTCTTCTTAGATTGCTGTATTCTGTCCTGCCACCATCCGTTGCCAACGAGCTGCGACACAAACGCCCAGTCCCAGCAAAACGCTACGACAACGTTACCATCCTGTTCAGCGGCATTGTGGGATTCAATGCTTTCTGTAGCAAGCACGCTTCAGCCGAGGGAGCCATCAAGATAGTCAACCTGCTCAATGATGTTTACACACGTTTTGACATCCTGACAGACTCACGGAAGAACCCATATGTATACAAGGTTGTGAGCAAAAACTACCGTGACAGTTTTTCATACATTTGTGTAATCTCCTCCCAGAAAAGGGAGAGAAAGGAGGGATTTCTGCAGAAAACTGATACTGGTCAGATTGCCTGTCTGGTTCTCCAGATTAAATGCAACACTGCTGAATAATCTTATGGAATTAAGCACGTACAATTCAGTAAGGGGGGGTAGTAATCATTTCATTAGATTTTTTTTCACCAGAGCACTAATTTCCAAACACAGTGTAGTTTTACAGAGGGACTGCAACATTTAATAGGCCCTCTGCAGCAGATTTACACTCCAGGCTTTCAGAGAAGAATGCACAGTCAAACAGACCTCAGCATTTCCAGGGGATCGGCTTCAGGAACCGGGTCACCAAAAGAAGTAATATTTACTCAGCAAGGGGAATGGCTAGGTGGTCTATGGGTTTTAGCTGAACTCAAAGAGGCCCTCCATGTTTTAAAGCTGATGTATGTGAAAGCGTTATCACATGGTGTCTCGCTTTATTTCTGGTGCCCCAGTGCATTTAAAAAAAAAAAAAAAAGTAACAAACCCAAAACTTCCTTCGTAGGAAAAAAAAACATTATTAGGCATAAAAGAAAAGTAAATCATTGCAGTTTTGGTATCACTTTGATTAAAAGTGACAAAATGTATTCTTTGTACAGGTGGAAACAGTCGGCGATAAGTACATGACAGTGAGTGGCCTTCCAGAGCCGTGCACGCACCACGCCAAGTCCATCTGCCACCTCGCTCTTGATATGATGGAAATCGCTGGACAGGTCAAAGTTGATGATGAGTCAGTGCAGGTGAGTTGGATCTGTGGTGTAAGAAAACAGGTTCTTCAGTTTGGCTCCTTTGCGAGTGCAGAGTGTACTGTCCTTGTCTTTTTTTAGCTGCTGGGATGGTTTTCTTTCTTGGTGATGCAGTTTATCTAAATTTGGTCATCTTTTCCTGTTTAATTATTATTTTCTTTATTGTTTTTAGCAATGCATCTGTTATTTTGGCACAGATAATCGGGCTCTCTGAAGCAGTGTCAGCTTTCTTTTTTCCTAATCAAGTTTATAATTATATCTGTGCATCTGGACATATTTCCACAATGAAGTAATAAGCAGAAACAGTTGGATTAAAAATCAGCAAACTTTTGTTTAACTGACTGTTAAGGATTGTTATTGTATCAATGACTGTTGATACTTAACTCTGGAAAATCATGTCTGGTTAACAAAAGATTTGTTAATTGTTTATTCTGGCGCACGGCACTCGCGAAGGAGAAGCTCGGTTTAGTAGCAGAAACAGACTTGAGTCATCTCACGATCCTGTGGCTAAAAATAGATTCTCATTTGTCCTGGGCACTCAGGCCACGTTCATGCTCTGAAGACAGCATGCAGTGAAGTGTCTGCACGTTCAAGTATAAATATTAGCCTGGAGGTTGTTTCAGCTTCTTTAAGGAAATGTTTATTGCTCATGTAAAAGTTGAAAAAAGAGATCACGAGATTCTTTAGTTAACATTATATCTGATTGTTGCAGCCTTTCATTCGATGGCTTTCAGAGTTGCGTTTCTTGCATTCCTCTTTCCATGGTGCACAGTAGGATAGTTTGTTTTTTTTCTTTGTTTCACATAACAGTTTGTGCGTTTTTATCATTGTCGTTTTGAAATGAACAAATCCAGTTCATATTGTGTTCGTTTAAGGAACAATTCAGCAAACAACTAATGACCAGTTTGTAGAGATTTTGGAAAAGTAGGGTCATCGATAGATTTATTCAAATAAAATTCTAACTAGCGTAAGATGCCACAATCTTTTAATTCTCTTTTCTCTCCAGATCACTATTGGGATCCACACAGGGGAAGTTGTGACTGGGGTGATTGGCCAGAGGATGCCCAGATACTGCCTTTTTGGAAATACCGTCAACCTTACAAGTCGCACTGAAACGACTGGTGAAAAGGGAAAAATAAACGTCTCAGAATACACTTACAGGTGAGGTGTATTTTATGTCCCGCTGAGTTAAGAATCCCCCCAGGACTAAACAACGTGTGTAACTTGTGATGCTGTTGACATTGTATTCCAGGTGTTTGCAGTCTGCTGAGAATGCAGACCCTCAGTTTCATTTGGAGTACCGCGGCCCTGTCACCATGAAAGGAAAGAAGGAGCCCATGAAGGTGTGGTTCCTCTCCAGGAAGACCAACAACGCAGAGACCACCGTAGTTAAAGTCTAGCAGTTCAACACTAAAACACTCTTGAGTTGCTCCTAATAAAACTTCAGTCTGTTACAGTCTTATGACATTTTGAAGTAGGGATGAAACAGAGGTGAATTATGAAGTGATTATGGATCCAAAACTTGCAGATATTTTTAATACAGTAAGAATCATTGTTTCAGTGAGTATTTGATTCTGATTATCCTCCGTTTTTGGTACCATGATCTGTCATGATGTCACTATTTTTGAATTATTGTGTAGTATTTCATTAATAAGTAAACTTTAGTTTGACACTTTTTTTTTTTTTTTTTTTTTTTTACAAACTAGCCATATATTCAATAACTATGTGAAACTATCACTAAATGTTTTGATGAGCAAAACATTTGAAATCAGATTTGGAGTCCTAATCTTATGTGTTGTTTATGTTATCTGAAGCTATCAGAATTATAGAGAATTTAAGGCTAAAATCAACTAACTGTAACTTTTAATAGTAAAAAGTGTTTTATTTTACACAGTATTGATTATAACACTTTCTTTGTCAATTATAATGAAAAAAATCATTTAAAGTCTGAGTTATAACTGAAGTAGAAAAACATCATTTGACCCAATATGAGATTTGTGAGACCCAGTTTTGTAAATTTCATCATGGCAGTTTTGAGTTTTGACACTTAATATGTTATTTTGGTATCAAAACTATTCAGAGGTATATCAATTATGAAATTACAGCTACTGTATTTACAGTAAATATATTTATACCAGTGTGGTTATCAGCTCTTGAAACTATTCTTAGAGTTAAAGTTGCTAAAAAGGAAAAATCTAAGACAAAAATGATAATTAGCTTGAGAAATTATCAAAACGGTACTATTATATATCTGTCACTAAGCTATTTAAGTATCTCTATAAATTAAATGCACTCATATATTAATTGCACCCTGAGCCTAAATGTGCACCTATTTAATAATTGCTGCTTTAAAATGAAATCTATTTTATAGTGCTATTTCTAGTTCTACTGTATGTTATAGTCTTAAACATCTACAGTATGTATTTATTGCTTTTTTTTTTATTTAGCTTTGTATTTATTCTTTAATTCTTAGACTATAAAATATTTAAAATGTAATGAACACCTTTAAAAACTTAACAAATATTAAACTTTATTATGGATGAAACTACGAACGTAGTATTCCATCATATTCATCATCAGGATAAAACATTGTGCGTGTATTATGTGTTGCATTAATTTCACATGTTCATTAACTGTCATTCTGTTTCTCCATGTTATTCATAGCCGTTGTTACTATACTTGCCATGTCCTTCCAGCTTATTAGTTTGAGATAAAAAACAGACAAAAACATGTCTCTTGAACTTTATAGCTCCTTTAAGACAGATGCTACGTTGGATTGAAGGTGTCAGGTTGTTTTTAATTATTATTGCTTTAGATTGTTAATAGTCTTTTCTGGCAAAGAAATTTCATTTTGAAAAACTAATTTTAGAAGGACTTGAGCTTTGCAGTGGACTCAGCCCTCAGATAATGTAAAAGATTACATATTTTTGAACAGGCTTACTGTTACTGTACTGCAGTTAAATTAATAAGACACACACACACACACTATATGTATGTATATATATATATATATATATACATATATACATATACACATATACATATATACATACATATACATATATACATATACATATACATACATATATGAAGTTATGAAAACAATGAGTCTGTATGGACCTTGTAAGTGGACCTCACTTGATTTTGTTTCAAATCTTGCACCAGCAAAAAATATCACAGCATCTCATGGCTCCATCTGTCAGATTCCCTTCTTAATGTATGACACTTCATGTCAAACATTCCTGAGAAATAACCAGTGTTGTTAATAGTTGTTAACAGATTCATGAATCCAATAATGTCCGGCCTGAGAAAGGCATTGGAGCGCATTTTTGTTTCATCAGACTTATTTCATCAGTCAGGATGTTATGACAATCTTTACACGTGAATAAGTGGTATTTGATTAAAGAGTTTTGCAATACAAGTCAAGGACATTAGTTCACAAAAAAAAAAAAAAAAATAATTTACATTTGTTTGTAAAGTGCTCCCTCTAAAGGATCATCAGTGTATTGCAGCCACTAAGGTTATTGGGCCTTCAGCTTGTCAGTCAGGTCCTGCTGTCACCATGACAAAACCTTAGTTTTTGATACCATAAACCAGTGGTTCTCAGTTATTTTCTGCTGTGCAGAGCTGTAAGTTACAAGGATTCATGCAGATGTTGAATTGACACGTACCATCTACTTAAATATGGTTCCCAAGCGCAAACACCCCATGACAACAACATTCCCTGACAACAGTAGCTCCTCTCAGCAGAACAATACACTCTGCTCCAGTAGGAGCATTTTCAGAGTTAAAGTGGCCTCTAAATGTCTGATGGTGTCTGTTTGATTATATGGTTAAAAAAAAAAAGTTATCTACAGAGGCTCCTTTCAGATTTTAAGAGTCTGCTGTGTTGCATAAGATTGTAACGTAGGTCTAGTGGAGTGCTGTTAATGGTCGAACGTGTTTGTGGTGCAATGAGACCTACACAGCATTGTCAGTTGGGATTATGCACATGGTATGTTTTATGTAGTCACAGAGGACTATTTAATAGTACAGTGGTACCTCTACTCACGAAATTAATTGGTTCTGAAAGTAGTTTTGTAACCTGAAAATTTCGTAAGTAGAGACGCGTTTTCCATGTAAATGCCCTAATCCGTTCCAATACCCCCAAAATTCAAATATATATTTTTTTTATAAATTATAAGTAATACATGAAATTACATAAAAACCTGTAAGAAATACATGTTAGAACTAGAAAAGCACTCGGAGAGCGCAGACCTCTGCCAAGCGCAACAATTATCGAAAATTTGAAAGTGATCCAGAATCCAGGATTTCTTCCGGGTCACACCCAAAATGAAATCAGTTCTTCCTTTTCACATTTCTGACAACTCCTGAAAATTTCATCAAAATCCATCCATAACTTTCTGAGTTATCTTGAACACAGACAGACAGACAATTAAACACTGGCAAAAACATAACCTCCTTGGCGGAGGTAAAAATTGGGGTTACGCTCATACAGACAAGAGGCCCTCCTAGCCAATGGGATGCCAGGAAGATGCTAAGCGATGGCAGAGCAGCTTGGACGCAGCACTTTCAAACCGAGATACAGAGCCGACAAGTATGTATACGTTCGATAAACTCTGGGAGCTGAGAGTAGCAGAGCGTACTGTATTTTTGCCTTTCGTATCCTGAAATTTCTTTCATAACAAGAGGCAATATTTTCCCGTTGAGGCGTTTCATAACCTGAAAATTTCGTATGTAGAGACGTTTGTAAGTAGAGGTACCACTGTACTGTGACGAGCTGACGACCAGTCTGTGGTGCATCCTGCCTTATGACTGAAGACGAAGCACAGTGATAAACACAAAATAATATATAACCATCTGAAATAGTGAATGAGGCACAGGATCACATGAATCCTAAACATCAAAATGAAAGAAAGTTCAAAATATTTAATCATCACAATATAGGTCGAACAAGGTCAGTAAAGGTTCCTAATGATCTTTTACCTTTTCCTTTATCTGTACAATGGCTTTTTAACAACAAAAAGAGAAAAAAAAACTGCAATAATATTGACATATACAAACAAAGAGACTAAAGAGAACAGAGTGAGGAACAAGCCAGGTGCATCATGGGAGGTCCCCCAGCAGTCAAGGCCATTAGCAGCGTCACTAAAGGGATCGTTCAAGGCACCTGAGCCAGCTCAACTAGAAACTTTATATTGAAAAAAAAGGACCATTTGAAGGATAATCTCAAAGTTATAGAGTGTGCCTACATCCTACACACTAACTGGGAGCTGATTCCACAAGAGAGGACAAAGCCTGATAACTCAAGGCTTTGCCTCCAGTTCAACTTTTGGAAACTCTGGGAGCCAAAAGCCTGCAGCCTTAGTGCAAAGTTCTGCATCTCTGTTGGGAGCAGGTAACAGTTAAAACATATGCAGTCAGAGCATACAAAAAAGGCATTTTAAATGTACTTGAATTCATTTAGAAAAACAGCGAGTTTAGCTGTGGATGCCAAGAGGTGAAAACATTCAAGCAAGCCATGTCTCAGGTAGACTATCGTTACTGATTCAGAGTTCTGGGATAGTAGGAATGAGTCTGACGGAAGTAAGACAATCACTTTGCCCTTTTCTGAAAATTGTAAATCTGCAGGAAAGATCTGAGCAGATCAAGAGTAGCTTTGCTTTGTTGGGACAGTTACTCTAATGAACAGAAAGCTCCCATTATGAATATCCATAAACAATGCTGCAATAATCATGACTGTAAATACTGATTTTTTTTAGTTTATTAGAAATGTATAGTCTTTCTGGTGACATTTTATGAAGTATTTTTTTCCATGGTAAGTGGTTTGTAGTTTACAGAAATTATATCATAAATGTATGTCCACAAGTCGGTATTTCATTTGAATATGATAAGAGAGCGCAGCAGATAAGGACTCATTTTCCTGCAGCTACACAAAATGACCTCTGTACCAAAGGGGTGATAATTGCACTTTAACCATGGATCAATCTGAAATCATTTTTTTTTTTTTCATTTTAATCTTGCAATCATTAATTGAGATTATAAACTCAGTGTAATCACTGGGCACATGCACAAAGTTCAAATCCTGTGGAATGATATGAACTAGGTTTAATGTGTAGGCTTTTCTTGTTTTGCATAACTTTATGCTTTGCAGCCTCCTGTGAGGGGATGACATCATCCGCTGCAGGTGACTTTTGCCCTAGTTGCAAGCGTCTCGCTTCGTAATCACTGGAAAGAACATTCAGGCATTTGAGAAAAAATTCAAGAAAAAATAAAAAAATCCAAACGTCAATGGAATAGCAGTGTTGTCCACTATCAGACACCTTTAAAAATCTTTTTATCCATTAATGTCTGATCTTCCCAACATATCTTAGAAACCAGCTCTAAAGAGATTGCATTCCACCAATCCAGAGTCAGATGATATACAGGTGCAGGTAATTCAAGGTCATTGTTACCCTCACTAGGAGTGAACATACAAAACTCACCTCAACACCAAGCCTTTTAGAAACCGATCAGGCCACTAAGTAACTCAAGGTTCAAGGATGAACAATGGTGTACATAGCAGAGCAGAAAGGAGAGTCTCTGATCCCCAAAAAGAACATGTGTGCATGTTTGCAGTTTGATGAAGATGCTGAGGACCCATTAGAAGGCTGTTGAGGGAAATAATGGAAAAAAGAAGGAGAAAAAAAAGTATCTTGAGGTTTAAATGAGAAGTGTGTCAGTAAAAGAATCTGATCCTATGTGTGAGTAACAATAGTGGCAGTATCACGGTTTTAGCCTGCTTTGCTGCATCTGGGAAAAGATGACTTGTCATCATTAATGGAACGATGAAATCTTAATTAAACCAGCAAATTTTACAAAGAAAAATTCTGACATCATTCTAAATCTTGACATCAAGTGAATCATATTGCAAGACAACAACTTGAATTAATCAGCTCTTACTTGAGATGTGTAGTTGCCATTTATGTATAAAGATGCCACAGAAAATAACCTTTCAGACTTTTGCCTGTCACACAAGTCAGACATTTTCATCTTATTTGAGTTTGATTTCTTCTCTATTCAGTGATGATACAGATGACAGTGTTTACTGCACTTTTACAGGTATTGTGTCACTCAGTGACTTGCTTCTCCTTTTATCCACCAGGTTATCTTTTTTTTGTGTGTGCCAGTACAGATGATACTACAACTCAGATAAGATGTTAAAATGTTAAAGATTAGCATCCTCAGGACGTAATCAAGATTTCCTAAGTTCAACTGTCCGTTTCACCACCTCAGTCATGGTAGGTCTTTTGTCTGATAAGTGTCTGATAAGGGCCATCAATATTGATGTGAAGGTCAAGCTAAGATTCTTTGCGTGTCATTGGAAAATAAAAACTTCCTTTGGTTACCGTGACCAAAACGTTGTCAGTCACAACATAAAACAACTGGCAGGAGAGGTGAATGACATTTATCATCTCACAACACATGCATGTTTGTGTTACTTTTATGAGTAATTGGATCATCTGTTTTTCTTTCTTTTCATTCCAAACAGTCATTGAATACACAATACCACACAAACCTAAACATTGTGCAATGTGTAAGCTGGTTTAATATTAACCTCAAATGTCAAAAGTCTCCTTTATTGGCAAAGGCCAAATTAAGGTCAAAGGTATCACAAGAATAACATCACATAACATAACATTTATCATTTTTGAGCAAAACAGACACTGTATAAGAGAACTTGCATCTCGGCTGATTTATGTTTAATCAAGCAGCATTAAATAGAGTAACATCTGGAGTTGTACAAGATAGTTTAAAGGTCAGAATTACTACTGGTCAAGGAACTATGGGACTCTTCCCCAAAATACTCACAAAGGTTTACATTGTAAAACACTCCAGTGTTAAGACTCCTGTTTGGTTCATTTTCTAATGTAAAACATATGTTTTTCTTCATACTAAGCTCCTGATCTTCCGCCAGATCTCATAAAGCCGCTATTTAGGGATAGCGGGTAGCGGGAGGGGCGTTTCCCCGCAAAACACAATCTTCCACCTTGTTAAACCCGCTATCCCACCTGCGCTACCCGCTATATTATCCATAGGAGTGGTTAGGGCGTTCCACCTGTTTAACCAATCAGTGCGTCAGTAGCCATTGCTTTTAAGAGCAGGTTGCGCTATCCGCAAACCGCTATGGAATGTCTTTTTATCCAGATCGGAGCAGCTCTCGTGCAGCTCGTCTGGGACTCTGCTGTAAAGCTTCTTCCTCTTCCTTCCTCCTCCTCCTCTGCACTGATATATACATAAAAATATTCTTACACGGACAATTCCTATCGGCTACCTGAAAGTCCCAGATAGTTGGTGGGCTCCCAGTAAACACGCTCTGGTCGTCTCTGGCGAGCAAGCCGTTTAAGACGATCTATGCTATTTTCTCAGGAGTTCAACTGAGGCCAAATCACACTTTTTATACAAGAGTTAAATCGAGAGGAAGAGCAGTTTGTGCACGTCCACATGTGACCAGGTGGACACACATTGATGCCATTTGAACACGGTCTTGTATGCGCCGACATGCGGATTGCAGGTAGCGCTACCCGCAACCCACGATCGCAAGATACCAAGTTTGCGGAAAGGGCAAAAGACATGCCCATTGCCACACCTACAATGTAAGGGAGTCGGCATAACGGGTAGCGGCTTTAGTTAGCGGAAGAATGCATTAGCGGTTAGTGGTTCCTAAACCTGCAATTTGCGGGTAGCGGGTAGCGGCTAGCGGGAAGTGTACGATCGGGGCCTAAATGTACAAAATGTATTGAAAACTGAGGTGGTGAAAATTATTAGCCCCCAAGTCGTTTTTGCCTTCACACCCCACCTGACGGATCAACTACTTCTCAAACTTCACCTGAGCAATCAATTAGCTCCAGACAAGGGGCTGAGCAGGGTTTCTTAATTAATAAAGAGTTATCTTTAAGTCTTGAGAAGAAGTGATATCAGCGTGAAAAAAAAAAGGAAAGAAAGCAGCCTGGAAGTCAGGCAGAAGATAACAGGTGCTCTGGAGAGAAAAATCTTGAGGGATGTTCAACAAGAAATTCCCCGGATGTCTGCAAAGGTGGTTGTTGCTGAACTGGCTTCTTCTAGAGCTGATGTTTGATGGAAGCATGTTGTGAGGACTCTAACCACAGTGGCCTTCGAGGTCATTACTTAATCTAAGGACTGGCACATGTAAGCCAGAATGAAATTTCCCCGTAAACGTCTGAAGCACAGGGGATGAGTTTTAGAAGTCTGTTCTTTGGTCTGATGAGACTCGACTTGAGCTGTTTGAGCTCATGGATTCTGCATTTGTTTGGTAAAGGAAGGGAGAGGCCTTCAACCCAAAAACAGTTCCTACAGAGACAATGTGGTGTTTTTTTTATCCTCCTTCAAATTCAATTCATATGCTTGTGATTCTTTTTTTAACGCAAGTGAAAATGTTAACATAAAAATTCAAATTTTTATATGCTCTCCTATCATATTACACAGACTCTCAATTCTACAAGCTCATGCACTTTGAAACGTTTTAACTTTTTTTTTCTTGTTTCAGTTCAACACATCAGTAAAGCCTTAATAAAGCTTCAGTGAGATTTGTCTCTTGGTTATGATTGTTTCAATGTCAAATCTCCCCCCCACACACACACGCACACACACATATACACATGCACATACTATAACTGTGGCTAAAGTATTGCCACCACCCACTGTAAACACACACACACCAGTTCAACCAGAAGTCAGTCATTCTGTGAACTGTGAATGTGTTATTATTGGCTGAAGAAAGCGTAAGCTTTAAACAGCCACATCATCAGTCAGATCAATGAAGAGATAAGAGACGGTGTAGTTTAAAAGGAGCGGAGGACGTGGAGCGAGACACTTCTTTCTGTAGCAGTCCAGTTTACTCTCACAGTCACCATGACCTTCAACGGCACCTGGAAGATTGATCGCAATGACAACTATGAAAAATTCATGGAAAAAATGGGTGAGTACTGTCAAACCTGACATTTTTGCTTCTATTCTGCTCAAAAGTTTGTTTGTTTGTTAAACAGCTGGCATTTGATGCATGGCTCGGAATAAATCTCATTACCACATATGCAGTCTGTGTGAAGAAATCACCAAAACATACTGAAAACATTTCATTCAAAAGGTATCCAGAAAAATGCAACTAGTTGTGGATATTTCATATTTAATGAAGATTGGTGTAATTGGTGTGGTCACAATATGAGCACCAAATTGATAATCATGTTTACTTTCATTTGCACACTTATGCACACAAATGAACGCTTTAATAGCTGACTGAACCAAAGACTCAAGATAAGGTTTTTGTTTGACAACGCTTGCACAATGACCTACTGGACATGTTTGTGATTTGACTTTTGTACCTACTTATCATCTACCAGGTCACAAACAAAGGAACTGTGAGAATGCATGATTTTATCCTAACAAACTTCCTAACATTGTTCAAATGCTCTTGAATATATTTAATGTGACTGTTCTTAGGAATTAACATGGTGAAGAGGAAGCTGGCTGCTCACGACAACCTCAAGATAACCATCGAACAGACTGGAGAAAAGTTTCATGTCAAGGAGAGCAGTAATTTCCGTACCATTGACATAGACTTTACCTTGGGGGTCACCTTTGACTACAGCCTTGCAGATGGAACTGAACTAACGGTGAGCATCTGGTGCAACTGCATTGCACTTTACCCCTAATCCCTTAGAAATTGATCTCAACAAGCGAATTATTACATCTTTAATGTAATAATTATTTTTCATCGAAACACTTGCACTGTCATTTTAACTTCTGAATCGCAACAAACGGCTACTAAAAAAGACAACGATGAATGCTTGACATTGTGCCGGATGTCAATTGTATTTAACTTTAATATTTCAATTTTTTTTTTTTTCACAGGGCTCATGGACCATGGAGGGAGACATGCTGAAAGGGTGCTTCAACAGGAAGGACAATGGAAACTTATTGACTACAACCAGAATCGTCCAAGGAGATGAACTCATTCAGGTAGAGCTGATTTCACTGTGGATCCATGGAAATTAAAGCACAAAAATCTCATATGTGGGAAATGAAAGAAACCAGATTGAGCTGTGATTTTTTTTTGTAGTTTAATACATTTATTAACTCATTATGGACAAAGCCTTTGAATAAAATAAAAAAATCATTATTATTATTCATTATTGTTTGCCCTCGTTAACTCCATCTGACGTCATCTTTCTTCCACAGAGCTACAACTATGAAGGTGTGGATGCAAAGAGGATTTTTAAGAGGAGTTAGACCAAATGGCTCTTCTAAACTGAAGTGAAAGATGTTTGATTTCAGAATTAAGTACAGTATTGTGATGAATCATCAACTGCTTAAACTGCAAAAGGACCCCGACTTGTGATGTATTTTTATACTTGCATGAATAAAGTCATAACTGCCTAATTGAAGATTTATTTTTGTCTTTTATTTGTAAGAATGATAATTCCCAGTGGAAATCTATTTTACATTTGATAAAAACAAATATATATATCATCTCCAAAAAAGTAGAAAATGAATACAGATTTACCATGTCTTTTTTTTTAAACTAGTCTTTACTCGACCATGAAGCATTTAGTAAAATGTCAAGAGCTCAGTTCAACAATAATGACCACTGACGCATGACAGCAGGATCCAACGAGGCCCCACATCAGACCTGTATCTGAGCAGATAACGTGAATGATGCCATGTGGAAAGTGTTCTTGTCTTCTTCAGTGTTGATTCAATCCGATATGGTTCTAAGGTTCCTGTATGTCCCTGTATGTTCGGCCAAAGATAAAAGAAAATTTCATAAGTAGAGACAGGTTTTCCATGTAAATGCCCTAATCCGTTATAAGACCCCCAAAATTCAAACATAATTTTTATTATAAATTATAAATAATACATGAAATGACATAAAAACCTGTAAGAAATACATGTTTGAAGTAGATAAGCACTCAGAGAGTGCAGACCTCCACCAAGTGCAACAATTATCGAAAATTTGAAAGTGATCCAGAATCCAGGATTTCTTCCGGATCATACCCAAAATGAAATCAGTTCTTTCTTTTCACATTTCCGACAACTCCTGAAAATTTAATCAAAATCCATCCATAACTTTTTGAGTTTTTATGCGACATGTGGGGACATCGTCTGGTTTATGTGACTTATAAAGACTATAACCTCTCACACAGTTATTTCATGTCTAAGTGAATTGTGAGACCCAGATATACACAGTATATTCCAGTATATGTGACTTATGGAGACCAGACAACTACATTGTTGGTACATTGCATCATGGCTTATTTTGCATAATAAGCATAGGTGTATCTTCATTACACTGACCAAATAACATAGTAGCATCTGAAATCAGATATTCATTTTATAATACGACAGTAATACTGAGCTGTTCAGAGACATGCAAAGGAATATGGTAAGTCTACTGTTTAATCCTTATGGTACGGCATTTAGGAATTTTGCAGATTACATTCATGTGGAAAGAGAAAACAGAACACTTCGACTTCCTTTTTTTTTTTAATTGCTGGCAACAAATGTAAACTCAGACCATGAGGTTACCTGAAAACTGTCCTTTTAAATAAATAATCTAGAAAAACACTCGGAGAGCGCAGACAGCCAAGTGCAAGAATTCCCCCATATAGCGATTTACAGATTGCAATAAAATCCACCTTCTGGATCAGATCCAGATCAGCCTTTGAAATTTGATAGAGGTTCCCATTGTCAATCCCTGAGTGAGTTTTGGGCAATAATTAACGGAGATATTGAGAAACAACATTTTCGGCCCCCATTGACCGCAATGTAATCGAAAATTTGAAAGTGATCCAGAATCCAGGATTTCTTCCTGATCACACCCAAAATGAAATCAGTTCTTCCTTTTCACATTTCTGATAACTGCTGAAAATTTCATCAAAATTCATCCATAACTTTTTGAGTTATCTTGTACAGAGACAGACAGACAGACAGACAGACAGACAGACAAACAAATAAATGCCAGCAAAAACATTACCTCCTTGGCGGAGGTAATGAATAAAATACATGAATAAAGCTTCCACGGTCTATGAACTGAAAAATATGTTTAGACGGGTTGGCTGAAAAAGAAAACTGTCATCTTAACTCAAATAAAGTTACAATTCCCCTCCCAGAGGTTTTGTTGTTAAAAGTACAAAAACCACATTCACAAATATTTAGCCAACTACAAAGTAATTTTGAAATCTTGGGTGATAATTTTAACAGTTCCTTTACATGGCATTCTTTTGAATGAATACATTTCTCTGAATTTTTCATAAACACTATTTTCTGAAATAAATTAGAGCAGGGGCTTTAAATAAAGCCACTGGAGAGGTGGAAAAAGAAATGTATAAACACAAAATCAAATATGACAGAATTGTGCACCGTAAAAACCAGAGAATGAAAAGAAAATGTTCATATTGCTCAAAATTTTACATGAGTCAAGTTTTGGATTTTCTTATTCTATTTATTTATACTCCTTTTTAGAACTACGATTCTGTTATGGATGTGTCGTGGAAAATATTATCTGAAGAAGAATCCAGTAGAATAAAAATATAACAACTGCGTTCACAATGTTTTTATTAAGTCAAGTCAAGAATATATCATGCGCATGGAGAGAGAAAAGATTTCTCTCTGGCCAAAGGCAGAGAGACAGAGAGAGTTTTAAGCAACAACAGCACCAGAAGCCCATATATGGTCATGTATTACTGATAGTGAACAAAGAGAGTCTTACTTCATGTTTCGTTAGCCTCATATCTTAGTTATTTGACCTTGCAGGTGTCTGTGAGAACAGGATGATATTCGGTTCACAGTAGCACACGAACTTAACTGATGTGCAGGCGAGTATAAAAGGTTATATGAGTTCAGCAGGTTACATGGGGTTAGCTGCATTTTAGGATATATGGGCCTAAATACCAAAGTTATGAGATTAGCTGCATTTATGAAATAAGAGCCTACATTTCATTTACAATTCCTCCCTTTTGATCCACTAGGATCAACACTAATGGAGAAATCAGCACAAATAAAACACCAAAAGGGAAAAAATAATCATCCAAAACTACAAAATTACCTGAATAAACAACCACACTATAAAAATGGCAGAAAGTCAGAAAACAACATCACAGGAAAAATTATGAAATGGGCAAAGGTAATAGCAGCCAGGAACACTTTAAAACTGGCACACTTTAGGGTTAAGGCAGTTCATCATTAATGGCTAAAGAAATACCTCACAGAGCATCTTTTGACCTAGAAGTAATGTTTTCTTTATTCACACAAAGTAACCGTGAAGCGGGAATCAGACCCAGATCCAGAAACCCCAGCATGAGTCGGTGTCCTGCGTGTTCTTCCTCTGAGGTGGGATGAGGGACACATTACCTGCACACCAAACAGGTTTTTGACGTCTAGGGCTGCTGTGGGGTTTGGGCAGAGGGGCGTTCCTTCTACGTCTGGAAAGGGACGAAGGAGGGGCAGTTGAGGGGGGCGCAGTGGGGCCAGATGAGTTGGAGAAGTTGTCAGGAGGGGCAGTTGCAGGAGTGGTGACACGTGATGACATCAGGATGATGGGGAGTGCAATGACAGCGCTCAGGAGGATAAGGATGCACACGGAGCCTAGGAGAGACCAGCCGTGTATCCTGAAAGGATGGCAGGGCCGCCGACGATCCATGGGGACGATGGGGAGGAGCTTGGCACGCTACTGTAGCAGTGGGACACTTATTTCATTCCACACTGATCTTGCTTGAGAGCGAAGACCTTAGGGAACAGGATCGGACTGCTGGTCAGCAGGGGGGTCAGCAGGGGCAGGGACCCCACAACAATGTGGTGCGTGGACCCACATGGCATGTTTGGCAACCTTGGCTGCAGTTTGAGTGACCAGGAGGATCTGGTAGGGGCCAAGCCAGCGCTGATGTTCCCACCTCTGCCTTTTGAAGCGTTTCAACAGCACATAGTCACTTGGGCGCAGTGAATGCAGGTGACCCTCAGCTGGGTGGGGAAGAGCTGCAAATACCTGAGAACGGATGTCTGACGGGGTTTTAGTAAGGTTAGTACAGTAGGTGAGAATACTGCTTTCACACAGGGCTGTCTCTGGTGGAGGAGCCCAGGGGGGCGCCAGTCCAACGTTGGGAGGGGCTGCAAACAAAATTTCAAAAGGACTCAGGTTGGCCCTGCCTCTTTTCCTCATTCTCATGTGCATTAGCACAAGAGGGAGGGTTTTGTTCAGGGCAAATCTGTTTCCTTACAACAATTAGCAAGTTTGTTCTTTAAAGTACCATTCTCTCGTTCCACAGCTCCACCACTGGCTGGGTGATAGACACAGTGTTTTCTGACATCTATGTCAAGGTGAAGAGAGATTTGAGAGATGGCTTACATTCAGAGGGAGAAAATCCAACAAAGTCCATCATAGTATGTTCAAACGGTCTGATTGGTGGGGGATGAGAGGCCTGTTGTGCATTTTGGATTTGCCTACCTGGGTTATGGGTGGCACAAATCATGCAAGATTGGCAAAATTTTTGTGCATAAGCTGCAAAAACTTTTGTAAAACAACACTCAGCTATTGCACTTAACATTCCCCCTTTTGACACGTGGTCAAGACCATGTGTCAAGTTAGCATAGTGGGCAAAAAGAGCAGAAGGCAAGCAGGGTTTACCATCAGGCCCAAACCATCCAGGAGGGGAAAAATGGGAACCTGCAGCACGCCAGGCCTTTTGTCAGTAGCTGAAGCCAGTGATTGCAGAGCTGTGAGAGGAGACGTACTTGAGGGAGAGCTGTCGGCCTGGACACAGGAAGCTGCAACAGGAAATGGTGTCAGTGCATCTGCCTTAGCTGCAGCATCTGCACAAGAGGTCACTGTGGAGACAGAATCAGAGGCGTTAGCGTGAGCTGCACATTTGCATACAGCAACTTGGGAAAGCAGCAAGATGGCATCCAGGAGACCTGCAATTAAAGAACAATGGAGAATGGGCTTCCTGTCAGATTTCATGAAACCAAAATCGTGTACTACACCAAATGCGTAGTGAGAGTCGGTGTAAATGGTAACTGAGCGTTCTTCCGCGAGCATGCATGCACGAGTTAAGGCCACAAGTTCAGCAGCCTGCGCAGAGTAATGGGACGGCAGAGGCGCGGACTCTACTGTGCCATGGTCTGAGCAGACGGCGAAACCAACACAGAAGTGACCAGTGAGGGCATCACGAGATGCAGAGCCACGAACATACAGGATTGGGTCTGGATTGGTCAGAGGGCTGTCCAAGAGGTCAGGGTGAGGAGTGCAGGTGAGAGAGAGCTCAGCCACACAGCCATGAGGGGTGCCCTCATCAGGAGTTGGGAGAAGAGGCAGGATTCAGAACAGTGCAGCGTTTCACTGTGATAGTGGGCAGTTCTAAAAGACAGGTGTGATACCTGAGAAAAGAAAACAAGGCAGAGAGAAATGAGAGGTTCTGTGTTCCGACAGGATCATGTGAACCTCATGTGGGACCACAGGTCTGAGGACACCACCGTGACCCTGCAAGAGAACAGAAGTCATACATGAGCCTCGTTCATCAACAGTTTGTGTGAAGGGTCTGGATGGGTCAGGAGGACCTAAAGTGGGTGGAGACTGTTTCAGATCAACAAAAGATTGTTCAACTTCATCTGTCCAGATAAGCTTAGAAAACATGGGCTTCGAGCGGGCCAACTCACCAAGGGGTTTGGAGAGTTCAGAGAAGTTAGGCACAAAGGTCCTGCAGTAGGAGCAGAGACCAGTGAAAGACAGGAGCTGTTTGACAATTTCAGGGCGAGGGGCCTGCTGGATGGCTGTCAAATGTTTGGAGGACAGGCTTTTCCCATCTGCACTGATGTTGTGACCTAAAAAGGTAACAGCAGGTTGACAAAATTGCATTTTGTGTCTGCTAACCTTGTGACCTTCAGCAGCAAGATGGTGAAGGAGTGCAACAGTGTCAGTGACACACTGCTCACGTGTAGGAGAACAAAGCATGAGGTCATCAACATACTGCAGGAGGGCGGAGCCAGGTGTTGGAGAAAAGGATGAGAGTGAGGCCGCCAGTGCTCTGTTATAGACAGTGGGAGACTCACAGTAGCCCTGGGGCATCCTATCCTATCCCATCAAACTAAAATGCAAACCGAAACTGGGAGTCTGGGTGGACAGGAACAGAGAAAAATGCATTAGACAGGTCAAGGACAGAAAACCACTTAGTTCCTGCTGGAACACTGGACAGTATGGTGTAAGGGTTAGGGACTGAAGGAGCTCGAGCGTGAACAGCTGCATTGACAGGGGTTAAATCCTGAACAAAGCGCCATTCCTCTGGAGCTGGAGGGGGTCTGTATTTCCTGACAGGTAAGATAGGTGTATTTACAGGAGAGTCATTGCAGGGAACAATAATACCAGCCTTCAAAAAAGCATCAAAAATGGGGCGTATGCCTGCGATAGCTTCCTGTCTTAGGGGGTATTGAGCTCGCCTGGGGTGGAAATGAGACTTAGGGGTGACAACAAGGGGCTCACAGTTGCGTATGAGACCAACATCATGCTTGTGAGTGGCCCACACAGAGTCAGGCACTCCAGCAAGCTCAGGGAAGGAGGGGGAGCTGGTAAGAACGGGGCACCTGCAGTAACGCAGGAGACTGGAGGGCATACACAGAACGGAGGGCAGAGAAATTACACTCATGATTTTTTCTGAAGACAGAAAGAGACGGAGAGAATTGAACGTCAGGGTCAGACGTGGGCTGCCAGTCAGATGTAGAGTTACACTGCTTGACCCAGGAGCCCAGGTCACGCCACTGATCAGTGGGGGACTTGGCCAGAGAAATGTGAGGGTCACTATCAGAAACCCTGTAAAGGGTGAGCTGCTCAGAAGACAGGGAGAGAGGGAGAGAGGGCGCTGCGCGTTGCAGACCAGTAAAGTCTGCAGGATCGGACAGAGTCATTTACAGGATCAAAGAACTTTTCTTGAAAGTCAAAGTCAGGTGAGCTGGATACATGAGCAGTGCAATGGATACATGAGCAGTGCAATGGAGGCAGCTAACCCTAACCCTAACCCTAACCCTAACCCTGCTTCATGAAGCAAGCCTGTGGTGACACATGTTCAGTTGCCATGGTGATGAGGGGAACAGATTGCTGTAGGGTAATCCACTACTGATAAATTTGATTGGCTGAGGTCTCAGCACATTCTGAACTAGGGTGAAGGGACATTCATTAGAAGTGGTGACCTCCATGCCTTCAGGTGTAGAGCATAGCTCAATGCCCAAAGTTAGCATGAGGTACCTGCCCAATAAATTGAAAGGGCAACAACGAGAATAAAGAAAAGAATGTTTCACAGCGGGCAAGGTGTCGAATGAGCACGAAAGGGGAACAGTAAAATTTTCTTTCACTTCATCACCACTAGAGCCCACAGAATAGAGATATCTACCACTAAGTTTAACACCAGGCAGATCTGACATGCGTATTACAGAATATGTGGCACCAGAATCAACAATGAATACAAGCATTCTTCCAGAAACATGTACTTGTAAAAGGGGGAGCTTTAAAACACTGTCCTCAGTTGGCATGTGTATAAGAGTCTGTGTGTGTGTGTGTGTGTGTGTGTGTATACTCATCTGCAGCAGTGGGAGGAACCAGAACCGGTGTGCCAGCCGGAACTCCACCCCGTCCCGCCTCTCAGTCCGAATAATGATGACGAGAGGAGTTGCCTCTGCCTTTACCACGCCCAAGGCGTAGGTTCCGGAAAGTCTTAACAGGACAGGTTCGAGCCCAATGCCCGCTGAGGCCACAATAGAAACAGACATCAGCTTGGGGGTGTGGTTGAGGAGGGGGGGCAGTAACGTCAGGGCCAGGCATTGAAGGGAGGGGGGGCAGGCGTTGGAGCAGGAGCAGAGGTCACATGCTGGAGGAGACGCAGTTGACGGTGATCAGTGTCTTTTTGTTTCCTTCTGGCTTTCTTGTCGTTTTCCTGCTCCTGCACATGGCATGCATGTCTCAGCACATCAGCGAGGCGGACAGAAGAGTCTTTCCAACCAACACAACACTTTTTAGTGGCCTCAGACAGAGATGAGTGCATACCTCCAAGGAAAGAGTTCTTTAGTAGGGCCTCATAGACGGTCATAGTGTTGTCAGGGAATTCGGTGGGCCGTGTGGTTCCGCTGTAGTCGTCGAAGATGGTCTGGAGGCGGACAAGATAGTCCTCACAAGTCTCTCCCTCCTTCTGCACACACACACTGACCTTTGAAAGATCGCAGGTGGTCTGGAAGTTCTCAGTGATGGCAGCACAGAGCGAGTCAACCCACTCCCTGTAGGCCTTGTTGTCCGAGCCTTCTGTGTTGTCTGTTAACCAGTCGGGTGAAGTGGGCTGAAGATGTGCTGAAAAACGGTCACGGATGAGAGCAAACTGAGCAGGAGTCATTAAATTAATCATGACACAAGCCATTTCAGACGACGTTGGAGTAAAGTCTCTCACAAACTCACGAACAGCCTTAGCCAAGGCTACACCACCCTTGTCAGGCTGAGGGAGGTGCTGGGCAGCTTTGAGGATATCTTCAGTAGACCAGGGTCGGTAGACATAAGCCTGACCGGAGGATCCAGGTCGTTCAGGCTGTCGTTGCTCTGCTGGAAGTGGAGGCGGTGGTGGTGGGGGGTAAAGGCAGCGGCAGAGGGGAACAGTTTGAGGCAAAGCTTGCGGTTGAGGCATATAGGGCCGGGGTGTACTGTCCAGCAGCAGATCGGCTCCGGCTCCCCGTCCAGTCTGCAGAGAAGGACACAAAGAACAAGAGGCAGTTTCTGCTTTCTTTTTTACATTTTCATCACATTCTGCTTCCCATTTCTTCAAACATTCTTCCATTCTCAACATACAATGTGCTTCTACAGTCTTGACTTTTTTCTGTTCAAACATTGCATCTCTCTTTTCAACCAAAGCCTTTCTCAGTTTTTCCAGCTGATTCTCACTCAGTGATCCACCTTCAGAAAACCCAAAATTTTCACATCAGGAAAAGGGAAAGGAAAGAAAAAAGGGAAAAAAAAAAAAAAAAAAAATTCAAACACTTCATAACCATATTTGTCAGGTTTGAGTCAAGTTGTGGTGGTCGTTGTCCTTTAGCTGTATTATTCCCCATTACACCTGGTGTGCACCAGGATTTTGAAATCACCTGGTCTTGTCAATTCTCACTCACAGGACTGAAAATAATCTGGCTCTTGCTATGCAATTCACAGATAACCTGGTCTTGTTTAAATGGACTCACAGGACTGGTCTGGTGCTGTTAGATAAAATTCACAGGACGCAGCTATCCTGATCGTATTAAATCAACTCACAGACTTTTGTTCTGAACTCACGGGGGCTGCTTTAAATCCGGTCTCGTACAGAAATCCTCACGGGACTCAAACCCGGTCCGGACAATTTCCTATGTTAAGAGAAAATACAGGACAATGACCACACACAAAAATGAAAGCAGTTAACTAGGGGATTAGGAAAATTAAAATCCCTTTTTCTTAACTCTTATGAATCGATTCTACATTTTGGATGAAATGAGTCTTCAAATAAATCCAAATTGGTTTAAAATTTATATTAAAAACTTCTCACCGGATTCTTTCTTCACTTGAAGTTCGAAGATTCAGTCGTGGTCGATCGGAACCATTGACTGTAGTCCTCCACTCTGTTCTACATGAGGTTCTGAGGATAACCCAACTGTTGGGTTAGGCGCGCGCTTCACTCCAGTCTCCGGTTCCGACGGACACACTCCGAATCCCACTTCTGACACCAAGATTGTCGTGGAAAATATTATCTGAAGAAGAATCCAGTAGAATAAAAATATAACAACTGCGTTCACAATGTTTTTATTAAGTCAAGTCAAGAATATATCATGCGCATGGAGAGAGAAAAGATTTCTCTCTGGCCAAAGGCAGAGAGACAGAGAGTTTTAAGCAACAGCACCAGAAGCCCATATATGGTCATGTATTACTGATAGTGAACAAAGAGAGTCTTACTTCATGTTTCGTTAGCCTCATATCTTAGTTATTTGACCTTGCAGGTGTCTGTGAGAACAGGATGATATTCGGTTCACAGTAGCACACGAACTTAACTGATGTGCAGGCGAGTATAAAAGGTTATATGAGTTCAGCAGGTTACATGGAGTTAGCTGCATTTTAGGATATATGGGCCTAAATACCAAAGTTATGAGATTAGCTGCATTTATGAATAAGAGCCTAAATTTCATTTACAATTGTAGTATTTTATTCCAGCCCAGTCTTTGTCTTTTAGAGCTAGTTCTGCCTGGAGGCAGGCATCACAGTCCCTTTCACCTGGTACTTTGCAGCTTGTGATGAAACGAGTAGTTCCAGAGTAGTTTATTTTACATGAGAGAAGAGCCCAAACAGTTCTATTGTCTAACGACATCCTATTCTCTGTAACAATCTTTTTTTTTTCTTCGCGCGCTGTCACTTATCGGATGTCACACACTAACCTCGCGACATCTACCACCTACAGTACCTGTAGTGGGCTACTGCTGTGGCAGTTATCGCGAGGCAAGTGACAGATCTCAGATTGGGAATGTCTTTTTTTTGGTTTGTTTGTTTTTACTCTGCCCGATGCGGTATTATTATTTTTAAATAACGCAGGTTAAAATACGGGAGATTTACAGGAAAAATACTAATATAAATAAAATACGGGACTTTCCCGGCCAAAAGGGGATACTTGACAGGTATGCGTTGAACTCATTCTCACCTTACCTCCTCAAGCACACCACACCAGTGAACAAAGGTTCAGTATGAGCCAAGAGAAGAATCTCCACCAGCAAACATCAAAGGTTCTGTATGAGCCAAGAGTATAATCCCCGGAGCACAGAAAGTCCCTGAAGTTCAGTTTACTGAGATATTCGTATCAGAACTTTTGTGTGTCCACCTTAAACATCCCAATCCTTTCTGAGACTTTTAAAATAAGTCCATACGACTTCTACATGTATGTTACTATTCAACTTTTTCATGTTGATAATATCAAGCCATCCACTGAGCCTTTGGCTGAGTGCATTGACCAATCAAGCTAGTGTTACTGAATTTTGGACCAACCAGAAAATTGGAGGTTTCAGAGTAATAGCACAACTCTTCACAATACAGTACAATACTGATACATTTATCAGTACTCCCTTGATTAATTGTAACCATAATTGTTCTCTTCTAAGAAAAGAAATCTGAAAGCTTTTATCAGTAGTATCAACTGAGAATCTCTAACTTGACTCTGACTTTAAGAATATGTATTGGTGTAATGCTTAAACCTCCTACTAATGTTAAAGACTGTCTTACAGTTTCTGAACAAAGTGACATATGAGTACAAGTGTATGAAAAGTGTGTTAAGTTCCAAAACTGACCACTAGTTGGCAAAATCGAAGGTGAGTAAAAACGATAAAAACACACACAAAATTTCTGAAATTTGTGGTATATTAGGACACTGGAGATTTTTGGTTTGGGAGCATGTTGGGGCCTTCTAGAACACTCTAGTATGCTCTGAAAAATGAGGATGCAAAAAATGTCTTCATTTTTCCTGAGGTACTGATATTAAAGGTGTGTTATCATAAAAATGTCCTGATATGTCACTAAAACAAATACACACACACACACAAGTTCAACCAGAAGTCAGTCATTCTGTATACCGTGAATGTATGATTAATGGCTGAAGAAAGCGTAAGCTTTAAACAGCCACATCATCGGTCAAATCAATGAAGAGATAAGAAACGGTGTGGTTTAAAAGGAGCGGAGGACGTTGAGCGAGACACTCCTTTCTGTAGCAGTCGAGTTCACTCTCACAGTCACCATGACCTTCAACGGCACCTGGAAGGTTGATCACAATGACAACTATGAAAAATTCATGCAAAAATGGGTGAGTACTGTCAAACCTGACATTTTTGCTTCTATTCTGCTCAAAAGTTTGTTTGTTTGTTTGTTAAACAGCTGGCCATTGATGCATGGTTAGGAATAAATCTCATTACCACATATGCAGTCTGTGTGAAGAAATCACCAAAACATACTGAAAACGTTTCATTCAAAAGGTATCCAGAAAAATGCAACTAGTCATTGTGGATATTTTATATTTAATGAAAATTTATGTGATTGGTGTGTCACAATATGAGCACCAAATTGATAATTATGTTTACTTTCATTTGCACACTTATGCACACAAATTACCACTTTAATAGCTGACTGAACCAAAGACTCAAGATAAGGTTTTTATTTGACAACACTTGCACAATGACCTACTGGACATGTTTGTGATTTGACTTTTGTACCTACTTATCATCTACCAGGTCACAAACAAAGGAACTGGGAAAATGCATGACTTTATCCTCACAAACTTCCTAACATTGTTCAGACCCTTTTGAATATATTTAATGTGACTGATCTTAGGAATTAACATTGTGAAGAGGAAGCTGGCTGCTCACGACAACCTCAAGATAACCATCGAACAGACTGGAGAAAAGTTTCATGTCAAGGAGAGCAGTAATTTCCGTACCATTGACGTAGACTTTACTCTGGGGGTCCCCTTTGACTACAGCCTTGCAGATGGAACTGAACTAACGGTGAGCATCTGGTGCAGCACTTTACTCCTAATCCCTTAGAAATTGATCTCAACAAACCTTTCATGTAATAATTATTTTTCATCGAAACACTTGCACTGTCATTTCAACTTCTGAACTTCAACATCCGCAACAAACGGCTACTAAAAAAGCCAACGATGAATGCTTGACATTGTGCTGGATGCCAATTGTATTTAACTTTAATATTTTCTTTTTTTTCCCCACAGGGCTCATGGACCATGGAGGGAGACATGCTGAAAGGGTGCTTCAACAGGAAGGACAATGGAAACTTATTGACATCAACCAGAATCGTCCAAGGAGATGAACTCATTGAGGTAGAGCTGATTTCACTGTGGATCCATGGAAATTAAAGCACAAAAATCTCATATGTGGGAAATGAAAGAAACCAGATTGAGCTGTGATTTTTTTTTGTAGTTTAATACATTTATTAACTCATTATGGACAAAGCCTTTGAATAAAATATAAAAATCATTATTATTATTCATTATTGTTTGCCCTCGTTAACTCCATCTGACGTCATCTTTCTTCCACAGAGCTACAACTATGAAGGTGTGGATGCAAAGAGGATTTTTAAGAGGAGTTAGACCAAATGGCTCTTCTAAACTGAAGTGAAAGATGTTTGATTTCAGAATTAAGTACAGTATTGTGATGAACTGCTTAAACTGCAAAAGGAGCCCGATTTGTGATGTTTTTTTATACTTGCACGAATAAAGAATAAACCTAATCTTTACTCGACCATGGAGCATTTAATAAAATGTCAAGAGCTCATTTCAACAATAATGACTACTGACGCATGACAGCAGGATGCAACGAGGCCCCACATCAGACCTGTATCTGAGCAGATAACGTGAATGGTGCCATGTGGAAAGTGTTCTTGTCTTCTTCAGTGTTAATTCAATCCGATATGATTCTAAGGTTCCTGTATGTCCCTGTATGTTCGGCCAAAGATAAAAAATATATATATATATATATATATGTATATATCAGTGTGCGGGTGACACAGCAGAGCATCACTTCTTGTCAAACAAGGAGCTTTCACTTAACACAACAGACTGTGGGTGCATGACATATATATATACAGGCAATAACTCAGATTAAGTAAAAGAAAAGAGATATTAATCATTAAGCTGCCCAGGAGGCCAGTGTTTGGACTTGGATGTGTAAAATTTTTCAAGACAACTGAACCTGCTGTAAGAAGCACTGACTGTGGCTTCCAAGTATTAAAGGGAATTAAATACACAGAGACACACACACACACACACTGTACAGTGGTGACCTTTTTGAATGTTGCTGTTGGTTTAGTACAGTTATGTCCAAAAAGCTTGTGATGGCACCTCCTGTTGTCTTTCATTCATCCCCTCAATGACCAAAGGGTGGTTCACTCAGAAAATAAAGGTGCTAAAAAACATCAAGGCATAGTTGATCCAACTGATGACACAATTTATGAATTTGAAGCAAAACTTGTGTGAAAACAAGGCAATCCTTTTTTTTTCCAAAAAAATAAAGTAGAAGGGAAAAAAAGGAATATGAAGGATAACATTAATGTGATCTAGTCCATATGGTTAGATTTGATTCTTCATCTTATCCAATTATGTTTCTAATATCTGTCAGTGAATTTATGTCAAACATCTGATATTAAATGATGTATAGACACTGTCGATCTTGTGGCAATCTATCATCTTGTGATAGATGGTCCAGTGCCACGCGTGTTGCTCTGTCCCGAGTGTCAGTGGGAGATTGATAAAACTGCTCCATTAAATAATGCGTAGTCACTTTTTGCCGGAATTTAAATGTTGTACATAAATAAAGAAACCATGATAAATGTGAGTTGCTGCAACGATTAGCAGTTAAGGTGTCACCGCGCACATGTAAAACTTAAATACCCAGAAGTCCATTATTAGATCATATGGAGCACTAATCTTCATTAGGGATCAAAACGATGCAAATCGAAGCAACTTAGAGAAAGGAAAATGTGTTTGTAGCAAAATGGCAATTAATGTCAGCACTTGCAACATCCCAGGACAAAGGTCACTCCGAAGAGATAAGGAAATGTGCACAAAGTTTAGAAACAGAAGTGCAGAATGTGTAGGAAATGACTTGGCAATGTAGTCAGCAGAAATTACAAATCATTTTATGTATATCTGAAAGGGGAGCAACATTGATTTTTACATTGTTGGAAATGTTGGACAAACACAATACAAAGACTTTGAAAAAAAACACCAAAATGTGTCTTTCAAGTCATCTTTAAAGTACAGCAGATCTGAGTGAATGCATAGCATGTCTTGAACATTTGGGTGTTTCCAGTGTATTGTTGGTATCATACACTTACTTGAAATGCATAAACAGTACTCTGTATTCTAGTGTGAGGGAGAGAAAAAAAAACATTCAAGTGTTCAACTCAGTCATGGTTAGAAATTGCTACTTGATGAAGTAATTTTTATTACAATTAAATAGAATCCCATATAATGTCAACTGGACTCAAGGGTCTAGCACTTTCATGCTCATGCTCACGCTGCACACACAGCTAGTATGATCTTTTAAAGGCCACATGCAGGTTTCAGAATCAGAAGATTATTGTTACGAACAAGAATTTCAGTACGTCAAGGTTAGTAATTATGGCATCATTGTGAAAACACTGCAAATGTAGACCTGTTGAAATCTGTCTACTGAAAGAGGAAGACTGGAAAAAGGTATACTCTGACATCACTGTGAATTACAAAAGAAGGATTACAAGAACCAGCAAATCGAAGGTAGAATATACAAGGTTGTGTGATTGTGTACAGTGACATAGTGAATAGCCTGAGGGCTGCCCCATCTACTGAATCACATGCTCTAAAAACAGTATATTTTGTAGACTGCCACAAACTGAATGCAGCCATGCAAAAATCACATTTTAATAAATCGAGTTAATCACAATCTTTGTCAACAGATTTTCACGGAAAGACGGGGTGACTGACTTGAGATGGCTCACAGTCATTTATTAACACATAAATGTTGTAAAACAGAACCCAAATTATAGCACTTGAAACAAATCAGTAACTAAACATGGATAAGCTTTGCATTATCTATCATCCGATGCGATTAAAGCCCCGCGTGTGCCGGGCGTTATCAATCAACCCAGATATAAATAATAAAACATTTCCAATCCGTTTCCTCTGTCGGGCTTTATCAGGTGATGTGCCTTCAACCTGTGGTGATTTTATCCGGGTTTTCAGAACAATATTGTCTTTGTAAAGTATCTTCAGGATATGGTTTAGTTTTAAAATGCTGTGAATCTTGTTGTTAATGTACAGACCATACTATCATCTGTGGACAACCATAATCTCTCAATGCTCACCTTAAATCTATTTAAATGTCTTCACTACTGCAGCACATCTGCAGAACTATTGCACAAAAAGGAGTAAAAATAAATATATATTTTAGACTTGACATGAGATGCTTAAAAATAGATATAAAAACTAAACAACTCTGTGCAAACTGAAAAAACAAAAAGATTTTGGTTCACAGCAATACTGTGGCGTGAAGGAAGATATATGTGATCGTTGATAATCCATCAAACAATGCATAACAGCATTTAGAATTAGGCTTTACTGATGTGACAAGCTTGCATAAATAATTTCCACCCAGTTTGGAAATGTCGGGGCTACCGAACATACTTCCATTCTGTAAACTCTTTGGCATCCAGTTATACCGTCCGTCCGTGTAAACAAAACTCACCGAGTTAACAATCATAAAAAGCCACGCTGGTCCAGTCCTTTGGCTGTCACTGGGTTCCATTTTGCAGTGGGTTTATTGCTATTATGGCCTGTAGAGAAAAAAAAAAGAAGAGACAGTCTTGTTGAAAAATATCTACTTTATTACTGTACTATGGGTTTACATTGGCACACCATTAAATAAATAAAAAAATAATACGGTGTTATCTTGTCTGTTTCGGTTGCCTTTCTAACGAGACTTACTTGTTTCAGGTCTGACTTTTGGCACGTCTTGTGAGGGTGGGTCATTGGGGAGTGTGTGGCTGTTATCTCTGCGCTCGCTGGCAGTTGCTGTCCGTGGCACCGTGGCAGAGAGCACCAGAGGCCTCTGGTTGTGGTACTTGAGACGGTACGTTTCCGTCATGCAGTTATCCACGTTGAAATAGGTTGTCAGAGAAACCTCTTGAGCTGGCGCTGCCTGTTCCGCTCTGCACCCAGTTAGTCTTTCCTCGCTTTCACATGATGATTGAGTGCTCCTCTCCGGGTCAGAGCCTGACTTCGAGCTTGCATCCGAGAAGGTTCGTAGGCCCGACATGTCAGGCTTCCTGCGAGGACTGATGTATGATGTGGATGAAAGGCGGGGACTGGATGGAAAGGGCTCTTGAAGCATCCTGGGACGAAAAACTGAATGGCTTGCTTCGCCCTGGTGGGGAGACATCCGCTGGGTGGAACGAAGGCTAGGCGACCCTGTTGTACCAAGCTGGCGCTGGTTGTTCAGCTGGAGAGGTTCTGCAGTGCCGTTGCTGGGAGGGTGGTATGGCAGGGCTATGTTGGAGCACTGGGAATCAGAAGTGACAGCCTCGCTGTTACTGGAGAGGTAAGTGCTTTCCCTGTCCTCGGGCTCAGAGAGAGCGAGATCATCAGAGCTGTTCCATTCTGAGCTACTGGTTTTTGTGATCTGCCTTAGAAATGTACTTTCACCACTGTGTCCTCGACAGTTTGTCAACTCCTGTTGCTCACTCTGCCTGTTATCTGAACCAGTAGAGCTCTTCTCTGAGGATACAGCTTTTTTGGAGCTGCTGGTACTTCCACTTCCGTCTACAAAAAAGCAAAAGAATAAAAAAAATGATCATTTAAATTGTTTGGACATACAAATGAATGCATAGCATACCCTTAAAGGATCCATATTATGCTTTTCCTGACTTTCAAAGGTACAAGGTGGTCTTAAACTGTCATATATCCAGTTTCCAGGTCGTGTACCTGTCATTTTAAGGGGTGTGCAGGTGATGAAGTAATAAAGGTTTTGAAAGAGGAATTTAATGTTGCTTACGCAAACATTAAATGTATCTGCAGATTTGTCCTCTAAACACCAAGACAGATCAAACCCACCCATGCATCTATCCCCATGTGTTTCCATGGATTTTGTAGCATGTTGGCCACACAGTTCCTACATTTTTCTCTTAATCTTTTGTCTAATATGGGTTTTTGTTCATGTAAAGGGTGTCGACTCCATGAAAGAAACGTGTGTCGTAGCAGATGTTACAAACACCTCAAACAATCCACAGTTTTGATTTCACTGCATCATAAAACACTTGTATTACAATTAAGCATGCCACGATTCACTCAACTCACGATACAATTCAAATCACCATTCGAATCATGTACAATACAAAATTAATTTTCAGGCACATGACTGATTTTTTTATTTTATTATTATTTCTCTTACACAAATCCAACCGTTTCCTTTTTAACAATACTGCAGTGTTTTCTCTTACGCACTTTTCAATACAGTAGATTAGAACTAGCAGCAAATGACAAAAAATGTTATCAGTTCCCTTCTTCTTCTTTTTTTTTTTTTTTTTACAATACTGTTGTTTTCTTATCCTCTTTATACCTGCATAGCAAATGACTGGAAAGTGGAAAGTGTTTTATCAACTCTCAAATCTGTCAAATCCTGTTTTTTTTTTCTCTTTTTTTTACAATAAGCCTACTGCCCTCTTTTCAATAAATCAGTACAGTATCAAGATTTATTTTCCTTTAGTACATAACAAGTCAACTCTATTTAAAGCCAGGCATCATACAAACATAACAAAATTGGTCTTTTCTCACACTCTTTCCAAATCAATGCTGCATAACAGAAGGCTTTTTTTTTTTTAAATTCCTGAGGTAGATAAGCCAGGCACAAACTAAGGCATATTTGTTTTTGTCTGAACAAAAAATTAAATACCAATTTACCGTATTGACCCGAATATAGGACGACTCTGATTATAAGACAACCCCTATTTTTCAAATATCATTTTGGGAAAATAAAAATATGATGAAGACGATAAAGTGATTCATAAAACAACTTTTTATTGTACAATTACTATTTTAAAAAATCACAGAGATAACATTCTGCTGTATTGTTAAACATTTCAATGATTTCATCTTTTTTAGGAAGTATGGTACCATACTTAAGGTAAGGTACATGTCAGGTTTCCATGTTATTTAAGATCAAGGTATAGTACTATTTATTAATAAAGTTTATTCTCTTAAAATCTGAGACTATGACTCAGTGAATAAGCAACAACCATGCAGTTCAATAACTGTATAATCATCAAAGTGGAGTTATATTCAGTTTCAAGAACAACATTAATAACTCAATCTATAAAAAACAAATTCTGGACTGCAAAAAAACTTTCTAACCCCTTTGCTCAAGTCGGTCGCATGATCCTCCATTTTACATCAGATCCTGCTCGCATGCGTTCACTGTGATGCTCCATTCACTTATTGTTTACTTGGGGCGGCTCCATCTAGTGGCACAGATGTGTAACGACAAGAGCACGTTGCACGTAGCACGTCACATGTAGAGCCGCATATAATGACATTGAACAAGAACGTAGTTTAACTCGAGTCCGCTCTCTGCTGGCCTGGAGGCCACATCGCAATTCATCGCTCAGTTAAATCGATTCGAAGTGTAAAAAAATTGAAAATTAAAAAATTGATTTGAATCGATTTTTTTCAAAAATTGCGGCATGCCTAATTACAATAAATAACATTACCTTGAACTCGGACTGTACTTCAGATGTGAAAGTGGAGCTTGGTCGTATTTTTTGCCCTGAGGTTTGGCTTGATGTTTTCCTTTAAAGAAGAAAGAGAAAACAATGAGGAAAGACATGTCTGCAGTGCAATCCTCTTCTGGGACTGTCATGGTTTGGGGCTGATTTATGTGGTCTTGGGTTTGGTGTTTGTGTTGTTTTTCTAGGTTTTTTTTCTTGATTTTCTTGTGTTCTTTTCTGTTGACATTAACTTTACCCCCCCACTTTACTTTGAAAGTTTCTTTCCCTGTTGACTTCTGTTGTACTTCTTCTTGTTCATCTCCCTGATTGTTTGCACCTGTGTCTTCTTTGTTCCTGGGTCTTTTCCCTTCTTGATTTGCTGATCCGTCCGTTGACATACCCATGTTCCTGCCCTGCTGTCCATCTACTTTTGTAAATTCTTCAGTTGAGCTTTTTGTTCCTGTTTTATAATATTGATGGACTTAGTTAGATCCTCTTGCTCTCCTGCATTTTGGGTTCAACCCTTGGCACCTCTGACAGGAAGAGCATTTTTGTACTTGTGATCAAAGAAATAAATTAAATTAAAGGGAAACCAAGATACATTTTCTGTCTGCTGCATCCTTTTAGCAGCGCTGCTTTAGTCCTAGCATGTACTGGGCACTTCTCCTCATTCTACCCTCTGTATATGCTATTACTGCTGTCTCAAACTTTGCATTTCTCTTTTTCTCTCTTTATCTCATGGTAGGCATCACTGGACTAATCTCTTTGTGTTTGTTGGCTTCACTTTCCAGTCCTCTCACACCCCCCCCAACCGCTCGAGGCAGATGGCCATCCTTCCTGAGCCTGCTTCTGTGGAGGTTTCTTCCTGTTAAAAACGAGCTCTCACTCTCGACTGCGACATGCCACCTTTCCCATGCTCAGGATGGGCGACTGAGTCAGACTGAACATACCATACAATATTCTGGCTTCCTTCTTGTGGTGGGGCATTTTACACTGAGCTGAATATATTGAATTATATTATCAACGGACTGAACTGGACGGTATTTACTTGGAATTATACTGCACTTGTTTATTTTCTTTGTAAAGTGCCCTTCAATGACTAATTCCTGTGAACCAGCATTATATTAATTCATTGAAATGAACTGAATTCATGTCATAACAGTTCCATTTCCTTCAACACTAAGTAGAGGCTGATCATTTTCTCGAACTATGAGCCAGGTATTCACACATGCACAGGTGAAACACACACAATATGTAAGTGCAAAATACTCATTAGGAAGATAAACAGAGCCCAAATAATGCACATCTGCTGTAGTCTTCTTAAGACACAAGGTGGCAGCAGCTAAGAGTCAATCTCACTCGATTTCCTCAAAGCTGGATGGACCCATCACCCCTTTCACTTCATGCACCAGCGAGGCAGCGTGATGCTGGATTCCTTCCTTTTAAAAATAGACGTGTTTTTTTTTTTCCTTTGCTGTAGCCCCAGAGAGGTCCATGCAAGGTTATAAACTTTAGCTGTTGTTTGGAAACACTGCCTCCTGAGTCACATAGCCTTGATAAAGCATCAAGTGCAGCACACAACGATATTTTATGACAATGCCAGCAGTCGGGTCCAGCTGCACTATCTGAATGAGCTTTGCAGGATTATCATCAGATTAATGCCTGAGCACAGCTGAATGGGTGAGGAGGTTAAATAAGTAAGTCCAGGCTCAGAAATCAACATTACTTGGTTTTAAATGATGTCTAGGTTGTCAGTAACAAGTGCAGATCACGCATGTTTACAGCAACAGTTTTTGTCGTGGTTATTCAAAGCATGCATTTGTTATCAGTCCAGGTTTTTACTTTTCCAGAAAATAATAATAAAAAAAAAGAAATCTTCAAAAGTCCCTAAAATCTTGAAACTTACCATTGTGTGAAGGTGAGGACGTAATACTTGATTTTGCATTGGCTCCCTTTTGGTGCAGCTGGCTGAAAGCAGAGAAACACAGTTGAGCACGTTTTCGAGCTAAAAAGTCAGCAAGTACTTGGAACAAAAACTAATACAATAAAAAAAGTCTCCATTTGTTGCCAAAGTTATGAGATTTTGGCAATGCATGCAGAAAACCAGAGAAAACACTGGCATTGGTTTTGCTATTATTTTTAAAAGATCCGGTTGGCGCAATATACTGGAGATCTGGTGATATCAAGCTTTTAGATATATATATATATTTTTGACTTATATTACATTTTAACCATAATTTAGGGTTTTAGTGAGGAGCCCCCCCCCCAATGAAATATGTAGTCCATAATACTAATGGCTAAGTAAGAGCGTTGGTATCCAAAAGCAAATTTGGTCCCGAAATTTCATTCTGATTTTTACTTAAACGTTTGTCTACAAACCAATAAATGAGAGCACAACATAAAATGAGTTGTGCTATTTTAAAATAAAGTTCAGGTCAATCAGTGACGTATTACTTGCAGTTCGTAATAAACCTTTCTGTGCGTGTAAAACATCTGTTACGTCTGCGTGTGAGAGGACTCTAGTGTCATAACCATGAGAACAAAGGATTTGGTCGGTCCAGGGCACTGTGGCTTGTGTGTGGACAGACTACAAAACCTGCCTGACATCACCTGACAAACTATAACTCCTGCAACATGATGCGGCCCTCTGGTCTGCACACCAACCAGTCAAACAGACTTGACCAGGGGACGAAGCTGGAAAATCAAAGTGGTAATACCTTAGTAATGAAGGTAATGAAATCTTTTCTTTAAGCGCATCCTACATGTATCAACTACAACAATAATACTTTCCCCACTAAACAAGAGTAAAAATAAGAATAAATATGAATTGAATCTTTAATTACTGGAATTGTTTTATATCTTACAACATTACAAAATATGCCAGCTGCAAGCATCTTTTCAAATCTCCAAAGGTGACCGTGACACAGGGCCCCCAAAAAACTTTTTCATAATCTTGAAAACATGTAAGTGAACATGTAACAAAGCACACCGATACTTTAAACACATATCCAGTGATTGCAAAAGAAAACAACTTTGTATCAGCGTCCCAGTTTGAAAACGTAGGAATCCAGAGCAGTGATTTCTTTTACACCTCCATATTTAGCAGCTAGTAAAATAAAATAAAAAAAAAAGGAAAATGAAGTCAAAACTGGATTTTCTTCCTTCAGAATCAAATATTGTCTTTGTTTTGAGGCCATAAATAAACTCACCATAAATAAACGCATCCCGAGTTGCACTAGGGATGCAACTCGGTAAAATACCGAAACTGTTCAGTACAACCTGCACGGGACAATACGCTTTTATGTCCGCGGTATTTATGTTCCAATAACTTTGCATTGGACTTGCATGTGAGCGTGCGTGCCTTTTAGGCAACAGGCCCACCACTGCAGGTCAGTGTGCACTCGCCTCCGCTCACTCACAGTGACCAGCTTATCACACTTTGGCCGGATGGCTGCAGGTCATAGATGCAGAAAAAAAAAAACATGCAGGCATGGCCAGCGGTAGCGGAGAAATTGGGAAAAAAATGTTATTAATCACCGGTGTGGGAGCATTTTGGTTTTGCTGTTGAATACACCGGCGAGGGAGTGAAAACAGTTAACAGAACGCAATCTTCCACCTCCCTAAACCCGGATCTTACCTGCGTAAGATCCAGTTGTTACCAGATGTGCGTCTTGGCGTAGCTGATATGCTTTTTAAAATACTGCAGAACGAATCATTGGATGCGCATTTAAAAATCACGAACAATTAATGTTCCTGTCCCTCCTCGACCACCAACAGTTTCAGACATATCGGAAATAAATTCCTGCATCCAACCTTTTCCAGCTTGACACCAGAGACAAAGATCTCTTTGGTTTCCTCCACAGCAGACATCTGAATGAGATCATACCACAGCTGTACAGACTGACGTGTCTGGCTGTGACTATTCCCACATCCACCACAACTGCTGACCAGACATCCTCTGACCTCAAGAGAATAAAAACGTATGCAAGTAATACGTGATGCGTAATCGAGAGGTAAGAGTCGTTTGTGCACGTCCACATGTGACCAGGTGGACGCACATTTATGCCATTTGGATGCGCTCTTTTACGCGCCGAACATGCGAGTTGCGCTTTCCCCAAACTCGGTATCTTGCGATCGTGGGTTTAGGGTAACGGGTGGTCTGAAACTATACCGAATCCGTACCAAAACCGTGACACAAAAACAGCGGTACGGACCGTACCGTGAGCCACCTGTACCATTGCACCCCTACAACTCACCATGGTAGATTATATCTACCATGGAACATCACAAACCCCAAGACCCTCACAATTGTAAACTGCATGCTTGGGTCGGATGGTGTGCTTTTTCCTCGGCCCATAAAGCTGTTCCTGGTCTACTATCAAACTAAATGCAGGCCTACGTCCTTCAGAAAAGTATGGGACATTATTGTAGCAGGTCATAAAACTGGGCCATGCACCAGGACCATGGCTCCATGCACATCAGCAAATCTACAACAAAATGCTCGGGGGGGGGGGGGGGGGGGGGGGGGGGTCACGTTGCAATGACCCTTTCAAAATCCAAAATACCTAATCCAGTGACAGGACCTTAAGAAAACTGTGCTTATACAGATGTCTGCATACCTCAATGAACTGAAGCAATGTTGTAAAAAACAATGGGACAAAATCCCTCCATGATGATATGAGAGACTGATAACGTCATACAGGAAACAATTATCTCAACTTACTGCTGCTAAAGCTGGTTTTACACGCTGTTTAACCTTTCTGTCGTGTTCGGGTCAAATCTGTCCGATTTCCTACTTCCATCAATCATAAATATTGTGTTTTACATTTGATTGTCTCAGGGCCTTATGATATCCTCCACACTAGCCATTTGAACATATATAATTGTTGATTACCATTTTCTCTGAATTTTGAGTAGTTTATTCAACTTTGTAACACCTGTGGTGTTCCCGGTCAAAAATGACCACCATAGGAAATTAATGGTTGACCCTAGATTGTGTTCATCCATCAGATTGTACACAACCACAAATACACCACCATACACACACCACACCACCCCACGTGAACCCCTTTCAGACTGAACAAATAGGTGTCTCCTATTCCCTCCTCATTCCTGTGCTTATGTGCCCATCCCACCACATGAACCACACTTTCCAAACTAAATGTATAACACTAACACTTGTTCCACATTTCAAAGTAAACAATTAGGTGTTTGTTATAAGAACCGTCTCTTTCCCAGGCTTATGTGCCCATCCCCCCACGTGAACCGCACTTTCCAATACAAAATGTATCGTATCTTCTCAGAGACCCCTTATATATAGTTTTTTTGTGTCCATTGCCCTCATTTTGCTATGAACACGTAGACTAGGCGCCCGATCAGATGATTTCTTGTCAGAAAAGCTCTGGACCTTTTGTTTCAACCTGATGAACAGGAGATTGAAGTTCAACCAGAAATAGAGGACGATGTCTCAGAAATAGAAGACAACATTCATCTGAATATGATCCCTTTGAATTATTTGACAACATTCCCGTTCTGCACCGGACAGCTTCCACAGCCCGGAGTAGTGGTGGGAGCTGTCCGGTGCTGAACATTCACGTTCGAGCCCACAGCCCAGACTAGTGGTGGGAGCTGTCCAGTGCTGAACGTGAATGTTCAGCACTGGACAGCTCTCACAGCCTGGAGAAGTGGTGGGAGCTGTCTGGTGCTGAACAATCACATTCCGGCTCACAGCCCGGTGTAGCGGTGGGAGCTGTCCCGTGATATTCCAGTGTAAAGATGGCAATTTTCTCTGGTATTCATCCACCAAGGAAAGAGGAGGAAGAGCACACTCCTGTGTGTGAAGACACATGTGAAGACATAGCCCCCCCCCCCCCCCCCCCCCCCACACACACACACACACCCACACACACACACACGCACACACATATACAAATGCTAGGCTCATGTTGATGTGTGAATTTGGTCACTGTTTTGATTTTTGTTACTTTCTTTTTATAATAAATGATAATTTTTGAATACAATTTACTATTTCTGTGTCTATTTTATGTATATTCACTACAGTTATTCATATAAACCAGTGGTCTGAGACATTGTTTACAGCTTCAAAAGGAGTTAAATAAAATTAGGTGTTAAGCAGTGGTTTTTCTGTTAATGTAGAAGCAGTTAAAACAGGCCGGTCAAATTTGACCGGGAGCACTAAAGTAAGGGGGGAGAAATTAACACGACACAAAGGTTAAACATTAGCTCTTCAATCACTGCTACTACTTTTTGGCTTGGTCTAACATGTGATGCATTGCATGCATTGCAGTCATCTGAGGCTGGATTTATCTCACTTTAATGTCAGTTTTATTAAGTCCTTGACACTGTTACAAGTGGGAGTGCTTTCCTTTTTCACGACTGAATTTTATTTTGCGTATAGTGTGCATTGTGGCTGCGTAGAGTTCGCTTGTTCTTCCCGCGTCTGTGTGAGTGTTCTCCAACTAGTCCTGCAGATGGCAAATGCACGGTAGTTTGTTTTGTTTGTCTTGGTGATGGACTGTTGGAGTTGGATATGTGAACTTCTGTCTTAAATGAAGTTCAATATTTTAAAAAAGCCTTGTTTTGATGCCTTAAAATAAAATTTGGAACGTTGCACATGAATGACACGTGTGCTTGCATGCAAGCGAGCAGCCTGTCCACTCATTCATGGGAATCCCTGTCATCTCTCACTGTGCCAAACTCTGCCTCTCCTTTTTTTAGCCTTCCAGAATTTACCATAAGAACAGTAAACAAAAAACTAAACAAAACAAACAACAAAAAAAAAAAAAGCCCAGAACATTATCTTTTCTGAAGAACTTTGAGCGAAACCATGCCAGAAGCCATTAAGTTGACCATAAGAGCCAGTAAAAAGCCGCTAGCTTGAACTGAAAGATGCACATGTATCCCATGTGGCACAGCTGAACAGACTGAAATGAAGTGGTTCAGATAAATACATGAATCAGCACCATTACAAGACAATAACACATGATCTCCCCGTCGTTTAAGCGAGACTTGTATGCACACATTGGATCCACCGAACAGCTCCACGGTTTTCTTACCTTTGCAAATGTATCTCAGGTGTTGATCTTTGGTCTGGTCTGATAGTAAATCCATCAACCCCAGGTGAGTCGGGATTGGTGGAGCCACTGCTGAGCCTATCACTGCTCTCATAGCCAGACTCCGTTCTTTGAAT
This sequence comes from Hirundichthys speculiger, assembly GCA_018398805.1. NCBI lineage: Eukaryota > Metazoa > Chordata > Actinopteri > Beloniformes > Exocoetidae > Hirundichthys > Hirundichthys speculiger. The sequence goes on from JAGFBZ010000865.1 coordinate 3,052,524, forward strand.
GGTCCAGGTGTCACTTCGCAGCAGAGTCTTGGGGCAGCCTTTTAGTCCCCTGCCCCTCTGTTGGCTGGCCTTGCTCTCTGACTCTGCAGAGCTGTGACTCTCAGTCTTGTGCCGCTGCTCGTCCTCATAAATTGTCATTAAACACTTCTGTCTCCGTTCTTCTGGGGTTCGTGCATACTCCCGCTCGCAGTCTCTGCTTTGTTCAATGCGCACCCTTTCCTGGGATGAAGACTTGCTGCACCGCGGGCTTTCTTGTTGCTGTTGACGCCGTTGCTCCAGTTCGTTCAGTACAGTGTCCACATTCAACACTTCCCGAATGGGTCTCCAAGTGGACTTAGGCTTATTTCTGCTCCCCCCACTCCCACCTTTTTCCCATTGTTCGTGGCAGCTCTCCTGGTCATAGCGACCCGGGGAGGTGTTGGTCCTCCGGCTGTGCCCCCCACTCTGTGACTGTCCATGTGGCTCCTGAGATCCCTTGCTTAAATTGCTAGAAGACTTTTCAGCACGTGGATGACTTTTTGCTTTTTCTACAGAAGTCCTTGGCCCATTCTCTAGTGGAGATGGAGATCTTGCATATGTCATGTCTAAGGAGAGTGAACACGGATCATTTATAGATTGACAATTGCTCTGATTTTGAGCTCTTATGTATGTGAACTACCTTTTGTACATGTCTCTTTATAATGTTTCCCTCTTAACTACATATAAAGGGTTGATGCAAGGGTTTGCCGTACCTTTGTGATGTAATGGCTCAATTCTTTGATGTCCTCTGTCCTTTTTTGACGTTTCACCCGGCCTCTGCAAATTCTCCATGAAAGGTTCCTGAAATTTGTTCGGACTGCCGAAGGGATGTTTCACTGTGAACAAAACATGAATCGGAGAGAAAATGAGGGGTTGCTCCACTTTTTTTTTTGTGTGCTTTTTTTTTTATCTCTGAAAAACATGTTTCTGAGTCTTGCTGACGTCAGTTTGGCCCCAAGGCCTCTTTACAATATCTACTTCCTTCTTGCACCTCAACGACCAACTGCTGTTCACATTCAATGAACCTCGAAAGTTTATTAAAAGACACTACACACAAAAACATCACCATATTTTTACAGGAGTCCTAAAAGTAAATATGGACAACCATTTTAAAGAAATGAGACAAAAATATTACACTTGAGTCCTTATTTAATTCTGGAAATAATGCAGTATTACATATCCATATTATTATTATACAGTAAATCCTCACAGTCCGCGGTCTCAGTAAAACAAAAAAAAATAAAAAAAATTTTTTGAAAAAATTAAAATGAAGCACGCAAGACTGAAGAGAAACACATCACATCAAGAACGAGTCTCAGGAAGCAACAAGAGCCTACACGGGATGCCTCATGAACGAAAATCGAGGCCTGTGATTGGCTGCTACGATGGGCATTACTGTGCCGTCGCTGATTGGCTGACATGCCTCCCCGCATCTCCCATCTCTTGCTCTCGTGAGACAAAGCCGAGTTTAACGCTGATACACTTGGCGTTTCTGTTCGTTAGTTCCAAATATCGCTTGCTTATTTCAGTGATTTAGCGCCATTTTAAAGTTAACTCATTCACTGCCATTGATGTCTATAGATGTCAATTGGGTCAATTGGGTCTAATATGTGTCACTGGGGTAGCAGAGCGTTATAATAAATATCAGAGTTTTGAACATCGTAGTTAGTGTTCCGATCCTCCAGATGGCAGCATCGCCAGTCTCTATAAAGCCGCCGTTCCCCCCCTTCCCCCGAGGAATTGCGATTGAGAGAAAAGATGGCGTAACGCATTCTACTGCTGATTAAGGATGAACGGAACGAGGTAGAATCAAAACATTTTTTTTTTCGAAAAAGTGGAACTTCTCGATAAGTTGAGGGGGAACTCCACATCACAGTTTTTCACCATTAGCGGGGGGGGGGTCACAGCCCCCATTAACCGCGAAGTGTGAGGGTTTACTGTGTACTAAATTTCATTATCGTGTAAAATAAACAACACAGATATACATCCTGGATTGCTGATTCTATCGTCTTAAAGGTATGGTGGGAGATCTTTGAAAAAACAGTTCCAGCAATCCAACTCAAGTGAGATTCTGAAAATATACACTCCCTCCCTCCTCCCAAAGGCTCTGCCTCCTCCTCTTCAGCCCACCCCTAGAAACCACGCCTTCACACGATTCATGACTACATGAAAGCGCATGTAGTCGTGGGTGGGTGGGAGTGCATTGATATTTGATGGACGTATTAGGCAGCCAATAAATGTAAAGATGATCAGTACATTGATTGGTCAGCGTTTTCCTCTGATTATACCCTCTAGACCAGGACCAAAACATTTGTTTTTTTTTTTTTTGCAAACATTCTAGTTCAGTAGGTGCAATGGGAATATGAAAAGGTTTTCAGGCAATATTGTAAAAAATGCTGCAAAAAAGATCTCCCACCATAACATTAACGTTCATGTTCTTGGAGATTGTCAAGTATATTTTTCAACTGAGTTGATGCATGTTGCATGAGTTTAATCATCACACCTCCAAAATAAGCAGCTCCTTTACACTTCAACTGTGACCCAGCATAAGATTTAGTTATTAAAAAGTCAGCGCTGTGTCAAAATCTGAACCTCTGCAGAATACGACCCACTTTGGTAGCTCACTGACTGAAGTAAAACAGAAAAAAAAGTCCAGAAAAATTCTGCTGTGTTCAAAAATCTTCAGTCTAATTAAGATATGTTTTGGATTTGATCAAGTGAAGTATAAATGTATAAATCTGACAGCTTGTCCGTGCATAATCCTGAAAGTTAGTGACAGCCTGTGTACAAATGGCGTCCTCGCAATCATACAACCAAATCAATGACCCCCAAATTATCTAAAATGCAGTGTGGAGTTACATCAGCTTCATTCTCTGTGGATCCAGACGTCAATAGTCCCCTTAAACAAATGTACCTTCACGTTGAGTCTGATTTCACCTTTAACGCGTCCATGAATCCTAAAAGGTTTGTATTCTTTTGCGAGTCATGCTGTAATGTTGGCTCTCAGGTTCTCAATAAACAATGATCTAATCCATACTTTTGTCTGATTATTGTAAATGAGTTCTAAACTCTCGACATCACAGTTGTATTTGAAGTTTCTGGCATGCGTTCTCAACATTTCTCATGGGAGCTTCACAGCCCTGTCATGGTTGACTTCTCCGCAGTCATTCATGACAAATTTTGATGGAGCCAGAGTGGATGGTTTGCTAGTGTACCATCCTCGCTCTCCGTCTCGCTGCAAATGGGGCAGGAAAGAAAGCGAAATCTCAGAAAAGAACAGATGCTGCATCATTAACTTTGGTAAAACACGCCACTGCCGCCTCGTCTGCCATCCCTGCGGTGTGTTTCTTTCCCTGGTAAGCAGGTCAGTGTGAGAAACACTGACGATGTGAACTGTGAGCATCTGCCTTTAGATAAGCGTTCATCTAACAGCTGCTGTCCTTCACTTCACCGTCTCTTCCTCCCTTTTTTAAAAAAAAAAATGTATTTTAACTTGCTTCATGTTTTTAAGATTGAGAACAAAAGTACAACAGTATGATAATTAGGAAACAGAAGCCCTGAAGATCGCTCTGAAAGATGGCATGAAAAATGCAAACTGCTGAATGTATTTGTGTGCTTATAAATGTTACAACAGCAGTGATTAAGCTGCAGTATTATGGATTTACAGATATGCTCATGTAGGCTAAAGCTGACTTTCAAGTTGTTCTCCTGAAAAAGGGTCCTCCTAGATTCAGATTCAGACACACCTTTGTGTGACTAACACATCTGCCAAGTAATCAGCTAATGTACACATGCATCATGCTGCCCGAAGTTATGCAGAGACGCTCTTATGCAAGTGCCGTATATCGCCATGAGGCAGTCGTCTTTGCTGCAGCTGCAATAGTGGGCATGAGGATACTTCTCACTACTAGCAGAGGAAATTAATAGAACTTCAGTAAAAGTCAAAATATAATCTAATTCTAATCTAAGAATAGATAATATACATGATACAGTTACTTACAGTGACTGTCATAAAAGCAAAAATCCTGTCCCATGCCAAAGTATCTGGGCAGCACATTAAAGTAAAACAATCCATCTAAAAATCCAAGACGCCACTTCCAAAATAAATCAATCAAATGAATAAAAAGCTGCTAAATCAGTGGGGGTGAACGTCAGAAACATCAATGAGAGAAGTGAGAAGTGCAGATCCAGAGCATGAGTGGTCACAGGACCAGGGATTAGAGAGAAAGGCGTGGGCGGTAATCTGCATGCAACAGAGGCATCATCCTCATGTGGAGCTCAAGCCAGAACATAAGACCAGATCCAGATCGTCTCTCTGACCGTGGTTTAAACAACTCGGCCCCAACGACAACCACAACTGGAATTTACTTGAGCAAAATCGATGCCGTCATAGATACAGACAAAATGTGATGTTCATTTCACTTAATGATACCTTTACGCAGAGAAGTCAGTTATTGCAGTAGGTTAGGATTCTTCACCTCAAGTCACGCAGCACATCAAAGGATAATGTCTTTGATTCAGCTGACCTTAAAAAACTATTATTTTCATTTTCACTTAGCAAGAAATCTCTGTGATTACGTTGTATTGGCTGCATAGACAAGTGCTCAGCAATTACCCACCTCAAAAAAACAAAACAAAAAAACATTACTATCATGCTGGAATCCTGGAATTTTTTTTATTATTTTAATGACTGTACAGATGATTTCAGATTGAGCATAACCTGATCCAGCTGTTGTTAAAATGTTATAATGTTCAAACAGTTTTAAGTAATTCATAAAGAGGTTGTGAGCAGTGATAAATGACTGGGTGTGCCGACACAGTTGACCCTTTTTCCCGATTCCACCACCGGCCTACATTCAGATTGCTCCACTTTAACCATGCTCGAGCACCAACTGCCGACATACCGGGATGCCGTTACATCAAATGCCTGTTTGTTTACTCAGAGTGCATGTTCCTACAGCTGATGTCCGTTATCGAATCACTCACATTGCACAAATCCAATTTATTTTCTTTGGAGGACGGGACGTGCTCAATGCTTATGCAAAGCATCTCAGGAAGGCAACACGTCCAGGCAAAAAGTCAAAAGGCTGAGCTTGGCCAAACTTTATGCAAATGAATGCGTCCAACATGGACATTGCTCTCTGCATCATTGACTTCATTAGGGAAGTATCTGCTTAGGTCGGCTGCTCTAAATGTGAAACGTGTCCAGCTGCAGACCAGAAACTTGTGGCCTCAACTCTACAGAACACTTTTCCCAGTTGGGAGTGGAGGTCATGCGTCCTGTCTAGAGTGGAGCGCCAATTTGTCTCTAATCTGCGGCCAGAACCCCTTGGCTCTGTCTGAAGGTATTGGAACGGAGTATTTGAAAAACTTTGGTCCACTTTAAAAACCAGGGAGGAGAAACTACTGGTGGTCATACGTCTTCATGATCCATTGCTGCCTGCATATTGGCACAGTGAGAGATCAAATGAAGTTTGGATAAAGATGGTGGAGGTTGAGGATGTGGGTTCACGAGTTTCATTTGCGAGGGTTTATTTGGTTAAATTAGAGGTTTATATTTATGCATTACAGCAAAATAGCAGACAGAAATAAACCCCGGATGTGGCTGCTGTTTACAGGTGTGCACTTCAAATTTTTAGATTACAAAATAAGGAAGTGATGTGTCTGTGGTATGGTGAAGGCGGCGATGGAACGTCAGCACAAGGAAGAACAGCACAGACAGTATGATTGCAAAACAACTGTCTGTAATTATATATTTTTTTTTCTTGTTAGATACAGCCCTCTGATGTAGCCTTCACCTTTTTTTGAATTCCTGGACTATGCCATTATGATGTTAATTGTATTGAGGAACTGTCTCATCTACATGTCATGGTGATGCTGTGTACACGCTCTCCTCCAAATATGCGTGCAACGACACTGTGTTTAAACACACCTCTTCCAACCGTGCCACAGACCAGCAGAAGGGCTCTCGCACCAGCCACACGAACCAGACTTAGCTCTCTATCCAGCTTCAGCACAGTACAGATTCCCTGGTGTGACTGCATCCTTAGTTGCTCATTAATATATTTTACACCCTCTCAAATTATGACACAACCACAATATAAAAGATATTTAGGTTTTATGCACAAGCTCTAACATAGATGAAAAAGAACTCTAATTTAACAAATAACAGGAAACATCCTGTGTAGCGATTGTGGAGAGATGAGACTGAAACAGGAACTTTTGGTTTAAACGAGGAGCATCCTTGTGACCCTAAATAGGAATAAGTGGGAATAGACAGAGAGATTGATGGATGAAAAACATTGTGCTTGGACACAAACTAAAAAAAAAAAAAAAAATCTAATTAATTAAGCCTTTTTCAAAGAATTTACTTTATACTCATCAACATCATTAGCCACTGTTGGCTACCTTGGGTTCTTTTGTGACCCTTCACATTATTTATGTTTTGCTTTATTAGTCAAGATGTCAGATTTTTGTAACACCGGATCATCTTCCTCAGAAAACATTTGACAGAAAAGAGAATAAATAATGTTAAATCTGATGCAGCTAATTCTAAAAAGACCATTACATGTCAATGTACCACCATATTATGAGGATTTTTAAAGGATAAGTGACTGTTTATTGCCTGGCAGTTAATCAATTAAGAGTGAAGTCTGTATACACACATTTCTCATTAGCTGATTTAAAGTAAATAGAAACACTAAACACACTGTCTGTGAGTTGTGCAGGGTTAGTCAAACTAATACGCAGGATTATCTTACTGGTGACGTCGCCATTGACCTGGGCTTTGTAGCGGGGACACATAGTGGTTTGTCTTGGTGCATCTTCATTGGACACGGGACTCCCCTCAGGATTGGTGTAAAACAAAAGAAGCGGTTGGAAATGTCCCCTGATACATTTAGAGGCAACATCCTTCCATTTGGATCCAATCTAGCAAAAAAAAATAAAGAAAAAAAATATATATATATATTATGTAAAGCCCACATAATGTGCAGTAACAGACTTTTGTAAAGGGGTAAAGAGGTTTAACAGCAGACATCCTAACCTCTTTTACAGTGGCATCATCAAAAAACATCCACTTTGAAGATTTGGTGTGATAGGCAAAAGCTGAGTAATGTTTACTTGAAAAACAGATCATCCCAACCAGATGAAGTTCAGTCCGCTTGGCAGTTTCATCAGTGACTCGGTTAAAAAGCTGAAAGAGAATGTGTTTGATCAATTATGATTGTCACATATGACTCCTCACCAGGTGCTGAACTGTGGAAAATAATGATTTCTGGACACTTTGTTATAATTTAGTCAATATGCACATTTTTTATAATGAATCAAAACTCTTTTAACACAGCTGACAGACATATATACAAATGTTTATATAGCAAAATATATCCTTTAAGGTGGCTTAACATTCAGTTGTCTTCTGGTGCTTATAAGCAGAAGATAATAGCCATGTAGCCTTGTCAGCTCTTACCCCACACAAGTTCAAACGTGGCCCAAGCGATTTGATGACATCGTCTGTGAGATCAGACTGCTCAGCATCCCATACAAATCCAATAGTCACAATCTCAGGGCAGTTCATGAGAACGCGGCGGATCTTGATACTCTGACCACAATCACTCTGCAAAGCATCAAGACATCTGGAGGTCAGTTATGTCGGCATACAGACTAGAGACAGTAATTTAAGTGTATATGAATATGCATGTATGTATATGTATGGTGGGGAAAAATAAATACTGAAAAACAGGTCACATACCCTGCCAGTCTGTTTCACTGACTAACGTGCAAATTAAGGGCTTAAACACTTCTAAAAACATTTTTGTTCCAATTAAGTTAAAGTTACTGGCTCTTTTAAAGTTTCACTTTCTCTGATCTTTTAATAAGATAGCAATAAAATCTAAAGACAAAAAAATAACTCTAACCCCAAAGTTATTCTCACAAAATGAGTCATAGAATCAAAATTACAGGTCTGAAATCAACAAGACTAAAGATGCCACCAAACCAAATGTTGAGAGGCAGAGGTCCAAGAAGTTTAAAAAAATAACAATAAAAAAATCATATTTGTGTGTTAAGATCAGAGTGATGACAGTAGCTGAAGGTGTCATTTGTTTTTTTAGTTCTGACAGATGCCGACTGTTCTGCTTACATAAAACTCACTGAACCAGCCTCAGCAGAAAACACAGGGATTAAAATAAATCTAATGCTTTATTTTAAGGTTCAGCAATAAGTTCACGAGTACTTTTAATCGTATGTCAGAGTAGTACTTTATGACTTTGTGTGTGCCGAGCTGCAAAACAACTACAAACAACCCCCCCACCAAAAACAACAACAACAAAAAAAAGCAGTAATAATGAAAAAAATCCTAAACAAGACACGCGACTCCCTTTTAACTCCCACAAAGTGACACAATTTTCCTTAATATTTATATGACACGCTTTAGTTAAACTTTAACTCTCCTTTTCCTTCTTGACAAAAACGTATATCTCTTTTTATAGTGACTGGTTTTAGTGGTGAAGTGAGCCGCTCAAATCCCGTTCACCTTTCACATCCACGGGGAGCGCCTTATGTGAGATCGGTAATTTAATGTGACAATGCAGATATACATTTGGAAACAACTTCCGCTCAGTAACTCTTGAAGCACATTAGCACGCAGTACCCAGCCAGAGAGCTGCAAGACACAGCAAACCTCGCTTGCATCATCACACACCAGACTCCAAAATATTTGACTGGTAATTTTAGTTTTTTCATGCCTACATTGTTCTTATTTGCAATTCATCCTGAACATTTGATATTTAAAAACAATTTTTATTCAAGTTATGGATTGGACTGGTACAAGCTGAGAAAAGTTTTTTTTTTTTTTATATAAACTTTATGCCTGCTAATGAAATTTGCTGTGACCAGCAAAACAGCATGCAAAAGCATAAAGCTTTTGATTTCATACTTCTGATGTACAATGAATGAATGAATGCAGAATGATTTGAAGCAGAAGTGGTAAATGAAAATGAAGAGGCTGGATAATTCTACTCTGAGTTGGTTGTTTCACATAACAGTACCCTGCAATAGCCCCAAACAAAGTGACTGAATAGTACTTTCTTTATGATTTTTCTGTTTTTTTTCCACTGACTTCAGATGCAAAAGTACATGCTCTCAAGCACAGAAAAATAAATGTGTTCATGTGGCCCGTTTACCCGTTTTCACTTTATATGGCTGACTACTTCATCCATCATTGAAAATTCTAAATACAAAATTGCTAAAAAAAAAAAAAAAAAAAAAAAAAAAAAAAAAAAAAAAAGCAATCCTAATCTTTCTTTATGGAATTTTCTATCAATAGTATATAATGCTGGGAACACATTCAAGGAGTCTGAATGTGTTCAAGGACAGAAACCATTGTTGGATCCACATGCCCTCAGGAAGCGCCGCACGAGAACTCGTCTTGCCATCGTGATGAATAGAGCCACATGGGCTCAGGAGTACCTTGGAAAACAATAGTCACTAAACACAGTCTGGTGCTGCGTCCAGAAGTGGGACCTGAAACTGTATTGTGACAGGAGGAAGCATTCATCAGCTCTGTGCAGAAACACTGAGGAGTTCTTTGGGCACTCGCTCATTTCAGAGGGACAGAATTACAGCGGACACGTGCTCTGAGGTCAGACGAGTCTCTGGACGGCAGGTTCAATGTGACAAAGGTGACAAAGACCATCTGGGCGGTTATCAGCTGCTACATCTTTACACGCCCTCCCGCTCTTTCAGGTCAGCTAATCAGCTGCTCCTGAGCGTGCCTAACACCAAGCGTAAGCTCAGAGGGGACGTGCCTTTGCAGCTGTCGCACCAAAACTGTGGGGTGACCTGTCTTTGCTCGTTAGACAGGCTCCTTCCCTTTCTGTTCTCAAGAACCGTCTTAAAACCCGCCTCTTCTCCTTTGCCTTTGGCACCATGCAAGATGTTGATTTTTAGCTGTTTTTTATTTATTTTGGTTTTCCACATTTTTTACTAGGTATTAGTTTATTACTGTATTCTTTTTATTTTTATTAATGTTATTTTAATTCTTATGTTTTTTGCTAGTTGTGTTTTTATGTTTTAATTTTTTTATTGATTCTTCTGCATTGGTCCACTGTGGTTGTTTTAAAGCGCTTTATAAATAAAGTTGGTATGCTATGGCATGGCCTCTCAGATGTTACAGTATGGAGGTGCAGCTCGTCCCGTGGCTTGGGTGACTTGCATATGTATGAGGTTGATGCAGCTGTACGCATATTTGAAAACTGGGGAGACATACAGCATGTTACCATCAAGCTAAAGTTTTATCTTGACAGCTCTTGACTGGTTATTTCAGCTGTGTGACTTCAAACACACAGGATGCGACTGCTTGACGGACATCTGTCTCTAACTGAAACTGTGTGGATTTTAAAGAAGAGACTGAAGACTCCTGAGCCAATCAAGTCTTTTGTGCAGGCAAAAAAATATACACAGATTCCTCTCCCAAAACAACAACAATCAAAATCTGGAATTTCAAAATGATTTAAAAGTGTGATTGTAAAGAATGTCGATGTAACCCATCGGTAAACGCGTCTGCGTGTCACTAGATTTGTTTATATTTTCTGTTAATGCAGTAAAGTTGCTCAGTAACGCCACTGAGATTCTGTACTTGTGCTTGTTACCGAGATCTTCCCAACTTTTCTGTACATGGAGTTTCCAGAAATAAATGAATAAAAGTCACGCCACCCATCACTTAGAAAATATCAGCATCAGGAATAGTGCAAAAAATAAAAAGAGCCAGAAAGCTTATATCATCAAGTCAATACCGCCTTTGGAAGGGTTTCAGGAAGAAGCATTGGTTTAAAGGAACAGAGCGTTGAGCCTCACTAAACTGATGTACGATGAAAAGCAAGAAAGAGGTAGCAAATACAGATGAGAGAGAAAAAAAAAACTGTGGATAAGCCCTTGTTGCTATTTATACCCGAAACACTAGTTTGGCACAATCTCTTTCCGGCCGCTTCAAGTGCAGAGCCACAGTGGAAAGCACAGAGTGTACAATGCACCGTTGGAAGGACAATTACTTGTAGTAACATCCTAACTGTTATATTGATCATCTAAATTATTCATTAATTGCTGCCTGTAAAGAATAAGCTTTTACTTATGTGTGAAATCAACCGGACGTTTGACTAAACAGCACAGCAGGAGACAACGACTGAGTCAGCATGGGAGTAAAGTGTTAAGGTGGGAAAAAAAAAAAAAAGTCAATATGTGCATCACCTACCGGGCAGCTTCGGAGGTCACCTGTGTTGTTTGCAGCTTGCAGCAGTTCGCCAAACATGTCTGACCTGAGCCGCTCGTTCTTTCCCAGCATCCGATCAACCTGTTGGCTGTGCATGAAGACAGTGAGCATGTTGATAAAGAACAGGTTTTTCAATATCTAAATTTAGTTGATATTTCACAGAAACATCACTGGAGCTTCTAAGCCTCTGACATCAGGCAGTTAATATGGAAAGTTTCAAAATAACATATACAAAATATTTCCTGTCCACTTCATTAGGTCCATCTACAGTCACATGCAAAAGCTTGTATCCTGTCTTTTAATCATGTTTTGTCTGTATGTGTATATATTAAAAAAAAAATTCAATTTAAACAATATTAAGTACTCCATTACTCCATTATTAAGTACAATTAAATGATTGTAGACCTCCTCCTCCATCTTTAACAGCTATAAGCTGAAGGTGTCATTTTCTATGTTACTTTCCCAGTCTGGCACATTGTTGTGAAGGAATTTTGGCCCATTCTTCTTTACAATATTCCTTCGGTTCATTGAGATTTTTGGACTTTAGGTAATGCACCACTCTCTTAAGGTCCCACTGCAGTTTTTCAACTGGTGAGAGGTCTGGACTTTGACGAGGACACTCCAAACCTTGGTGCCATGGATTTCCTAGTTGGTGGATTGTCCCGTTGTAATTATGACCAAGCTTTGGTTGATGGCCTCCAGAGTGCTCTGGTGTACAGAGGACGTCATGGTCCACTCAATGACTGCAAGACGCCCAGATTCTGTGGCTGCCAAACAAGCATAAATCATCACCTCTCTGCCGCCATGCTTGACAGTGGGTTTGAGATTTTTCTGCATAGACGATGCATGAAAGTTTAATTGCAGCACACATAAATAAGTTTAACTGCTGGAGATACACCACTGAGAGACAGATCTGGAGTAGCTTCCAGGATTCAACTTGATATAACTAACACTATCAACCAAACCTGAACTCCATCTCTCCATTAACTTCCACCTGTCTGACTTCGGGTTGCAGGGGCAGCAGCCCAGACAAAGAGGACCAAAGCTCCTCCTCCATAGTCTCTCCATCTAGCTCCTCTAGCTCTCTTCAGGGTGTCCTTTGTCTGTCCCTGGGCCTCTGCCTGTTTGGATAATCATGAAAAACCTTCCTAGGGACTTGTCCAGGAGGTTTCCCTTACAGATGGCAAAACCAATGGCTCCTCTCAATGTGGAGGAGCAGCGACTCTACTCCGTGTCCATCCTGAATGAGAGAATTTCTCACCTTATCTCTATGGCAGTTTCCCTGTGGAGGAAACTAAATTCAACCACTTGTGTCTGCGATCTCATTCTTTCAGTCACTAACCACAGTTCATGACCACAGGTGATGGCAGGAGCGTAAAATGACCTGTAAACAGACCGCTTTGCTTTTTGCCTCAGTTCTCTCCTTCACCACAACAGACTGCAGATGCCACACTGATCTCCCTACGTTCTTCACTCACTTGTGAACAAGACCCGTAAACTCCTTCAGCTGAGGCAACACGTGTCCAACACCTGTCCAAGGATATGAAACCTCCTAACCTGAACGCCATTATCTTCTAAAGTGAGCGAGAAGTTATCACTGATCAGATTAACTAGGTAGCATAAGAGGTTTGCACAGCCAGCATTTTTTTTAAATTTCACAGGTAATTAACAGTTGGGGAGTCTGGCTGGATAATGGGGCCCAAAAAAATGACACTTGGTATTAACAGGCAGCTTTGTCGATATTAAATAGACCCAATGACAACAGCCAGGCTTAGGTGTTGATGTGTCGGGTCCAGCTAAGAGTATTTGGAGGAAGAAGTGATATATGATGGGCCATGATGAAGATCATGTCAGCGAAACAAAGAAGTTGCTAAAATTATACACCAAGCCTGTCAAGACTGAGGCTGACGGACATAAATAGCAACAGTCAGTTGAGTACTCACCATAAAGCAGTGGTGGAGACGTAATGTACAAATTCTGTGAACGGGTGTGGGTCTGAAGAAGCACCACAACAACGGCACACAAACTGCAAAACAAAATCAATGTGCTGTTTTACTGCAAGAATTTTGTATTAACATTGTAGTCAATGGCATGCATTATTCAGAGACTTACTAATTTTACATTTAGTTACATCAGCTGTGTCTCTTTAACATTTTACTCCCTACTGCAATTAAAATTTTCAAAACTAGACAGCCAAGTATCATTTAAGACTTTTGAAAATGTTTGCTACCTGCTCGTAAAGCATCATTGCAAACTTCTGATGGGTAATGCAGGATTTGGATGAACAAGTGTCGGTCGCTGCGTCCGAAACTATGTGCAAATGAATTCTCTCCAGGATGTTCTCCTGACATGTGTGAAATAAGAAAAGAAATCATGCCAACAGTATTCAATATTTTAAGACAAACCATTAAAGCACCTCTTCACAACATTGTCAACAGCGGCCATTGTTGCTTTTTGCTGCCCTTCACTGCCACAGTCGGAGGGAGAACCATAAAATCAAGCAATGAACAGCTGCAGTGGGAGGTTTCATTGAATATTATTTTGATTAAAAGCCAAAGCCATATCATACAAAGCACTCTGCAGCGTCATCCATCAGGCCGAGTTGGAAGCGCTGCTCGTCCTTAAAAGTTTCCGCGAGGGCGTTTCGAAGGCTGTCGGAGGGGAGGACACGCTCCCTACTCTGCTGAAACTGGCTGAATATACTCTGAAAGAGACGAGCAATTACCTGCTGGTGAGACAAATTTTAACCTCTACACCTTAGTTAAATAAATGAACAGTGTGATCAGGTGTTTTTTTTTTTTTAATTTTATTTAGAGCAACAGTATGCATGCTGTACCTTCAAAGCACAGAAAATGCAGGCGTCCCCGAGACAGAAGTGACCTGAGAGCTGCCTCAGACTTCTCCTGAAAATGTCCAGCTGCCAGAGCACCTGTGAAAGTTTAACAAAGCGACACCTTTGAAGAACTGAGACTGAAAATCTTCTCATTTAAAGACTTCAAGAATCCTGTGTCCTGTTAACAATCAATAGTAACGCTTAAGAAAATTGTCAGTAATTTCAGCACACTGATAACTAATTAATCAGTTCAAACCTGATATCAGAAGTGTCAACATTTAAATGCCAGGCAGTTCAGGCAGAGGAGAGAGAGGACGAGGAAGACATGCAGGAAGAGGTGACAAGCCAGGAATCAAGCCTGCGACTCCTGCAGGAGGACTGTGGTCTCTTCTATGTGGTCCACCTGCCCTGACCACTGTGCTACCAGGGTGGCGCCATTTTTATTTTATAAGGGTCAGGCACGAATGTACGTTTGAAGGTTTTCTAAATCTGTCAGATGGTTAATCATTTGAACCAACCTCAGCATGTCTCTTCTGCTCTGCCTCTGACTGGCTAACGTCTGTTTCTTGGTGCTCGCCAGTGAGGTGGATTACCTTCTGAGACGTACCAAACAGGAAATCCGACCAAATTTGCCTCTTTTGTGAAGAGTTCAGAGCTGCGGATGCAATAACTACAAAACTGGTCTGGTCCTGCTGATTCTAATTTCAATTATATGTTTATAATGCAACACTGATTGTTGGAAAATGCAAGTTACAAAGCCTTCTCTCACTCTCCCTCAAAACCCACAGAATCAAAAAAAAAAAAAAAAAAAAAAGAACTCCAGTTTCCTAGACTCGCCTTTTTATACAGATTTAACCATTGCAGATTTAGTTGCTTTGCTGCTGCTCTTCTCTTCAGGTTTATCAGCAGGGTGATGGGTTTTAGTTGTTTTGAATCCTGACCCAAAGTCTTTCAGACATTACTTTACCTCAAGTCCTTGACGCCCTCTTAACTACTGTTTATGGGCGTAAAATGGACAGAGTTGAATATGCCTTTTGCTCGATGGCTGGTCAGCAGTCACAGCTGATCAAGCTGAAGATCAGCTGATTCTAGTCACTGGTCAATTGATCGGTGCATCTAAGCCTTTTTGTGGTGCATAAAGTTTGCAAAACCCACTGAACTTGAACATTCAACACAGCAGCTTAATTGGCTTTTACTCATTTTCAGCAAATTACTTTGGATTGCTGCCGTGTTTGGAGTCCCCATATATCTCTCAGTAATCCATATTTTACGCACACAATCATGGCCTGCTTGCAGAAATTACTGATGAACTGCTAATGAAGGAAGTCAAAATCTACAACCATGTCTTACAGTTTTATAAATTTGTATAAAGATTAACTCTTCATCTTCAACCCAGTGGTTGAACTAAGTGAAAAATGTCTTCATTGAGTTAGGAGGCATCAGTTGGACTCACCTGAACAGCGCTGTTGAGGAAGCAGCTATTCTGCCCGGGCTCATTCAGCAGGCCTTTTGTGAGTGCGAGAGACAGCATGCTCCCAGGTTGGTAGGACTTCTTAAGGCCTCCTCCAGGTTTCTTGAAGATCTTCACCCATGCCATGGAGTTAGAGCCTGCGGCTAATGAAAGAAAACTTTTAAAATGCATCGCATTCATTTTCATGACATCAAACACAGGATTCACTCATCACACACTTGAGGCTCCAGGATGATTAATCCATTCATCGTCAACACAGTTCATTGCATCATTTAGCCGTGTGACAAATGTAATGGCATATGCCAGACAATTCTTGTCATCTACCCTCTCCAGAGTTGGGGGGAGACTTGCTGCAGCTGGACATGCCGGGACATTGGAGCTGGTGTGTTGGTCTGGCCAAGGGCTCCATCCGTTTCATCCCCACGCGCCTCCACAGCGGTTTGTGGAAAGCATGGTCAGGATCAGCCACAAGGCAGCCTCAGACATGTGCTTCTGGACATTGAATGCAACCTGGTCCATAAAAGAGGGGAGAAGGAGGTGGTGAAAATACAGTTATGGTCAAAATCAATATCTCCCTCCAACCATAACCAGATTGTTCATAGTTCATTTGATTTAGAAATGACAGATAAATCTCCATTATACCACATTAAGATATTTTATTGATGCGTTCAAGTGACCAAGGAAAAAAAAACAAGTATGCCGAGTATAAAATGTCCTCTTTTACTCAACAATGACAGCTGTTCTTGACACAGTGAAATGCCTGGAGATGGCTGCACAGCCTTCCCCCTTCAGATCAGCATCCATTAGATTCTGTCTGAGCTCCAGGCTGAGATGGTACCTTTTTGGGATGTTGATGTCACCTCTCAATAAGATTTTAAGACAAGTCTCAAGTAAGTGACAAAGTTACATAAACCCAGCTCATGGAGTCCTTTCACTAAGGTTCAAATGATAACAGATTGCTGCTTTTTTCAGATTGCTGATTCGATCCTGCTTCGGTTTGTCTACATAAATCATGTTCAACTGCATGCATGATCATATTTAAAGGATTCATCTGTGTTTGAGCACCATAGCCACGTGACACTCGTGGCCTATAATGTATGACATAAGAGGGCATTTTTTGTTGACAGGTTCAAACGGAGAGCATGCATCTTTTTCCAGAATATTATGCGATGTCCAGATCCATCTGTTTGCTCGCTTTAAAGCTCGTAAGAGCTCCGAGCGCTCAGGAAACACGCAGCCAGCGCTTCAGCATCCTCACGCTGCACTCCACGCCTGCAGCTACAACATCACTGATAATGCCGCAACTTGCATTCACGCTTTAGGAAAAAAAAAAAAAAAAAAAAAAAAAAAAAAAACAAGTGCTCTCCTCTCACCTTAAAGATGGTCTCCACTGGAGGTTCAGGGCGGTCCAGCTGTCAACGCGCAAATCCCACGACTCCCCTCCCCCGGATCCCGAAAATGCAACTGGCTGGAAACGACTGCAGATATGTCCGGGACGCGTGAAACGCGCTCCCTGCGCAGCGCGGCCAGCTCCTCCGACGCGGAGACCAGCGGCAGCCAGAGCCTCGCTGTGATTCCGCGCAGACTGTGTTGTTTGGATGGAGATCCCCCCCCACCACCCCCACCCCCCTCCAACGGGACCAGAACGTCCGACGCGGATTAGTGATGTTTTGGGACTTGAGAGGTCAAACTCCGCCCCTAGTGTAACCTCAAGTGCACTGCTGCTGCTGTATTGTAATCTTCCATGCCTGCATGGCAAACTGTGTACGAGAGGAAGGTCAGGCTTCAAACTTGTCCTGATGGTGATGAAAGAAGACATCACATGACCGCACTGGTTTCATAATCATGCAGCACTGAGGGGACTAACCTCTTCTTGTTTTTTTTTTTTTCCAATTTTTTTTTTTATGTGAATGCTGTTATTAGAATTCACATATTTTTGACAGAGCAAATATGCCACAAATCTGCACAACACAAGCCAGAGACATGGCAGGCTTTCATCCTGTTTTGTCACTTTCACAGTGATGCAAATACATACATATATATATATATATATATATATATATATATATATATATATATATATATATATATATATATATATATATATATATATATATATATATATATTTTTTTTTTTTTTTTTTTTTTTTTTTTTTTTCATGCAGCATTTAGAAACTAAAACTCTCTCTTGTGTGGAATTTTATGCTGCAGTGTATGAGATGGGGAATTGCAGGAAATTTGGGCAGATGGAGAACCTGGCAGGGGAAAGGCTGCAGTGCTTAGCAGGTTATAAGTGTAGACAGGAGGAGTAAAACAGGCTGATGCAAGGTGGAGTCAGCAAAAGTGAGACTAATTGGTGTGTCTTTTTTTACACTGACTTTAGCTCATCTGCTGAAAACAGAAGCCAATTTTGATATCATGATTATAACTTCATCAAAACACATGCCATTAAAGTGGCTTTTAAAGTATCTACCAGTACACTAACTATTTATTTTTAACATTAAATATAAGGCAAAATTGCACTTTAAAATGAAATTTGATTACTTGCAAAGCCTTCTGTCTGAGACAAAGGACATCTCTTATGGGGAATAAAAGCAAACTATTATATTTTCAGATGAAGATGTGTTTTATAATAAGACTGGGTTTAGGTTCATTTTTACGCAAGAGAATAAAAAGTACTGGCTATTTAAAATCAGATAGCACTTTTATGTTCATGAAGGCACATAGTACTTTCTGAACTATATACTTAAATTGATATGTTGAGAAGATATCAGAATTATATTACATGTTTTTAATCTAGAGCTCACAGCTGCTGAACATCTGGAACCTCCGATGGGACACAGTTTTTGGTTTTCTTCTATTATTATTATTATTATTATTATTATTATTATTATTATTATTATAATAATAATAATAATAATAATAACAATAATAATAATAATAATAATAATAATAATAATAATAATAATAATAATAATAACTAATATATAATAATAATAATATTAGATACATAATGTAATAATAATAACTTTCTTCATATTTCTCCAGTTGAATTTAGCACAGCTGAACTTTTACAGATGAGCTGTCAAACTCAAAGTTAACGTTCTTTAGGTTATTTTTGGAGATGGATGTGTCTGTTTTCTTTCACTCCAGTTTTCTTTGAAATATCAAGCCTTCCTGCCGCTGTGAGTCTCTGTGTATTTCCACCATTATGATCAGTTTTACAGCAATTTCAGTTCAGTGTCCTTGATTTAAACAAGCTTCTTCTAACCCAAGCTTCAATCTGTGGGAAAAAAAGATTCATTTTAAGACCAGTGTCTCACACTGTCATCTCTACACACAATCTACAGTGGACAAATATATACACAAACACAAGTTGTGCAAAGTGTTGCTGTTGTATAATGAGATTATTATACAACTATTTTTTTTAGTAATAGAGTCAATACAGAGCAAGAGTTCCCATTTTAATTCAGTGTTTTTCACTCCAAACAGTTTGTGTGACTGTATGCATTGCTTTGATGAACAAAAAATGGCTATTTATTGTTGTGATATACTGGTATGTAAATATTCATTTGAAGGATATCATGAACTTGTTGTCTTTAAATTATAGCTTGTTCATTGTGAAGTTTAGTCATCTGGTAAGGACTTTTGAGTAGAGTTGCTGCTACTTCTCATTGAGAGGAGCCAACTGAAGTTGTCCGGGTATCTGGTAAGGGCGTCTCCTGGGTCTACTCCATGGGGAGGTGTTTTTCTCCAACCAGGGTTAGGGTTAACCCTGGTTAACCCTGACACCTGGGCCTCTCTACTTAGGCTGCTGCCCCTGCACCCAAACCCAAGCCCAGATGAGTGGAAGCATGTGGATGGATGGATGTGTGGTTTGATTTTTCTGTCTTTTCGTAAATCATACAGTACATATACTATATATCTTTCTCCAATATATTTATTACACAACACAAAAGAACAATCAATGTAAATTTGGAATTTTCTGGACAAAATGCCAGGATATGATATATATTTCAATTTGGTGTTGAGCTTAAATTGGGGTGAAATAGTTTTAACTAATGCTGACCAAAGATGAAAGTTAATCTCCCCTTAACTGTTTGTCTCTGTTTCATAGGTCCAAAAGAAAAAAAAAAAAGATGTTTTCAAGCATGCTTGAAGAATGTGAGTTTGTTAACAATATGTCAAGTGTTTGCGGTCTATTATCTGTTCTTGCTATTAATGTCTTTATTGCTCACACAAGTTTTAATGTTTTTCTGTTACTAATAATGTAGGTGGAGATTGTATTGCACCAAGTGTGAAGTGGTTCACGATGAGGCTCGATGAACAGCTTAAAATAACTTGATATTAATGTGACTGTACTGGAAAGACATGGAAACCATTTTCACAATGTGATCTTAAAATCTGGCTTGGAAGAGGTTGAGATGACCAACTGCACACTCTAACACTACTGAAATGGAATTCGATTAAGTTACAGTTGTATGCACTCGTGTGACACGCCTGTTAATCTTTTTATTTCTATGGGAACCTCCGTGATAGCTGACATAGTTGCAAAACTCCTCCCGCAGATGTTTTTCTTGATTTGCCTCACATGTGGTAAAAGATTTCAAATCATGCAGTGAATTTGGGGGAGAATATATACACTGTGCTAGCATGCAGTGCTAGCTAGCACAACAATAACCACAAGCAGACGCTTGAAAAATGTAATTGGAACTCACCCTCTGGTCCCCCTTCTTAAAAAGGGGAACCACCACCCCAGTCTGCCAATCCAGAGGTACTGCCCCCGATTTCCACGCGTGATGTTGCAGAGACGTGTCAATCAAGACAGTCCTACAACATCCAGAGCCTTCAGGAACTCAGGGTGGATCCCAGCCATCATGCAGCTTCTCAACTACCTTGGCGACCTCAGCTCCAATAATAGACAAATCCATCTCAAAGTCCACAGGCTCAGCATCCTCGATGGAGGACATGTTGGTGGGATTGAGAAAATCCTCAAAGTATTCTTTCCACCACCCAACGACACCTCCAGCTGAGGTCAGCAGCACCCCACCGCCACTATACACAGTGTTGCTGAAGCACTGCTGAGCCGTCTGACGGTTTGCCAGAATCTTCTTGGAACCAACCGAAAGTCGCTTTCCATGGTCTCACTGAATTCCACCCACACCCGAGTTTTTGCCTGTCTGCTGCTTCCAGAGTCCCACAAGCTAACCAAGCCTTGCAGGACTCCTTCTTCAGCCTGACAGCCTCTCTTATCCGTGGTGTCCACCACCGGGTTTGAGGATTGCCGCCACGGCAGGCATCAACAACCTTACGGCCACAGCTGCTTCAGCAATGGAGGTGAGGAGGTCAGGGCTGCCTTTTGTCACCGATTCTGTTCATAACGTTTATAGACAGAACTTCTAGGCGCAGCCAAGGAGCGGAGGGGTTCCAGTTTGATGGGTGTCAGGATTTCATCGCTGCTTTTTGCAGATGATGTGGTCCTGTTGGCACCATCGGATGGGGATCTTTAGCTCTCACTGGAGTGGTTCGCAGCAAAGTGTGAAGCAGCAGGGATGAGAATCAGCACCTCCAAATCTGAGACCATGGTCCTCAGTCGGAAAAGGGTAGAATGCCTTCTCCGGGTTGAGAGTGAGGTTCTGCCTTAGGTGGAGGAGTTTAAGTGTCTTGGGGTCTTGTTCACAAGTGATAGAAGAAGGGAGCTGGAGGTCGACAGATGGATGAGTGTAGCGTCTGCTGTGGTGCGGACTCTGTACCGGTCTGTTGTGGTGAAGAGAGAGCTGAGCCAAAAGGCAAGGCTCTCTGTTTACCAGTCGATCTTTGTTCCAACCCTCACCTATGGTCATGAACTGTGGGTAGTGACCGAAAGAATGAGATACAAGTGAGGGAAATGGGTTTTCTCCGCAGGGTGGCTGGACTCTCCCTTGGAGATAAGGTGAGGAGTTCAGTCATTCGGGAGAGAGTCAGAGTAGAGCCGCTGCTCCTTCACATTGAGAGCAGCCAGTTAAGGGTGGTTCGGGCATCTGGTTAGGATGCCCCCATAGCACCTCTCTGGAGGGGTGTTTCGCACATGTCCAACTGGGAGGAGACCACGCAACAGATTCATGACATGCTGGAGATCTCTGCTGGTCTCTGTGTTCTCTCAGAGGAGCTGGTGGAGACAGCTGGAGGGAGGGAGGTCTTGCCTCTCTGCTTAAGTTGCTGTCCTTGTGACCTGTAAGTGGAAGTGGAAGATGATGGATGGATGGATAATGAGGGGAAACTGGAATCAAAGTGTAACAGAAGCTAGTACTCACTTTAGCTAGACGTAATGGAAGACCACAACACATAATTATAATTCATGACATCTTAGAATCAGTCACCGAAGAGATAATGTAATGTTTTTATGTGAAAGTACTCCCATTCAGGCCAGTTTTCACTCCTTATGCTCACTGAATATGATTCACTGCATGTGTCAGTTTCTCTCTTTCGTCACCAATAAATACGTTTTATTCTTTATGTACATTACATATTAATCACTTCCTTTAAATATTGTTAAGATTTACAGCTTCATTTTTGTTTGTTGGTGGAATTGTACATTGGATAGCACATTATCTATGCTTTTCACAGGATTTTCTCTGAATACATATTTAACAGTGTGTAGCAAACATACTAATTTCCTGCAGAACAAACACATGTAACATCTTTTGTCCATTAAAAGGGATAAATTACAGCTGCACTACAAACTGACAGTTTTGTTGTCACAGGCTGAGCAAAAAAATGCCACAGGCTGCATCTTGTTGCCAGATTGAACAAGATCATCTACAGGTCATCCGACTCTGGGACACTGGTGGGCTCCAGGGTAATGGTGGGTAGGATCAGATGGGTGCCCTCGGATATCCATCCCTGGGCTGTCCTGTTGAAGGTGGGTCGCTTTATCCCCGGATCATTGAGCTCTGGGTATTGTGGTGGGTTCAGGTCTGTCTCAGGAAGCTTGAATGTGATTCCTCTGGGGGTTTTGCAGAAACCACCATATGGAGTGGCAACCCTGCAATTTAGATCAACACATGAATGGGACTCTGGTGTTATACCTTGTACTAATCCACTCAGCTCTACGTGTAGTTTTCTCACCGGTTGAAGCACTTGTATTCAGGAAGATCTGGTCTTGGTTCTGGCTCTGGCATTCTGAGTTTGACAGTTTCAGCAAGGTCAGGGTCACGGAGCATGGCCTCCTCCCATGGCGAGTGATAGCACTTGTGCATAGCCGTGCTGTTTGACTTTCCTTCAGTCACGTCTGTGGGGGAGAAGGATAAAAAGAAATGATCAATCACACACTGTGGAAGTTTGTTCTAATTTTACAACAACATGATCTGTCAGCCTGCTTTGCTATTAGAATATTACAGTTAATGAAGAGCTGTTTTCCTTCTTTTTTAAATTAAGTGGACATGATTAAAAATAGATATCGGCCTTTGAAAATACTTAACACAGAGAGACTGAGGTGTCCATCATTACAATGTGAGGACTTAAAATAGCATATTCAGAGCATGTGATCATCACACTACTGAAGCATTTTAGAATCAGGAATCCTGTTTTCAACTTGAAATAAAATAATCAAATAGAGAATTTACAGTGGCTGATTTTCCATAAAATGTAATCAATTATAGTGAATAACTTCATCATAGGAAATCATACTAAAAGAAAAAAAGTCACCTCCTGGAATTATATAACAATTAGATTGGATCCTCCCATTGGAAAGCAAAAACTCACAGAAATATTTAATAAATGCAAAGATGACTCAATGTATTGGTAATAAATAGCCTTAAAATAGCCTTAAGATGTATAGCCTTAAGATAACCACTTATAATTGAGGATATTTTGGGGGCTTATTAGGTAGGGAGACTGGACTCTGGAGCAATGAAAAAAGGTCATGTGGTCTGAGTCCAGACTCATTTTGTTCCAGAGTGACATCTGCATCATGATAAGAAGAGTGGTGCACAAAGTGATGCATCCATCATGCCTGTTGTCTGTCTTGCCATCCTGTGGGGATAGTATTATAATCTGGGCTTGCATCAGTTGGTCAGGTCTTGGTTCAGCAGCGTTTTGTGCCAAACTGAGGGCAGTAGACTTTTTTTTTCTGTCATTGTTCTTACCTGAAAGCACAGATATATTCTAAAATGGCAATATCATTATTACCTGGATCACTACCTGGTTCAAATTGTAAAAGAGTGGTTCAAGCCGCATGAGATATCATTTTCACACATGGACTGGCCACCACAGAATTCCAGAGTTCAGTCCTGCTGAAAATCCTTTGGATTAAGAAGACCTTTACACAGAGGTCCAAAGGTCCATTATTTAAACTCTGGATGGAAGTATATGTTGTGACATCCAAGCATCACTCGAAGTGATGCTTGGAGAATGCAATGTAATGAAACTGAAACTAAAGGTGGTCCAACGAAATATTCTTTCTTTTTTGGCAACACAGTGTAGCTGCCATAAAAATAAAACCAGCTATCGTGACCGCGTGATGCAAGTCATCAATTTTATAAGAGCATACCATAAACAGAAGCTTCCATATATTGTGCTGTATACAATCTTAAGTTTTGCCTGACAGAAGAAGATAATGAAATAACTCATTGCTAATGGTGGATCATTAAGTGTTTACTATATTATTTCTCTAAATGAATTCTAATGTGCCCTGTTGGGCTAAACAGCCTTAAAGAACAATTTACCTGAAGCAGTATTTTCTGCATTAGCAGTATTTCCATGGGCTGGTGGCTCCACTTTAATTTCTATAGTGTGCGTATTCTGATTCAGAATATCATTCTGCCAAAACAGAAAGAAGAAAACAAATGGCAAAATGTGTCATTGTCTCCGTACAGTTACACACACACTAGCACCACAACACATCTACATGCTCTGATAAATGGGCGAGCAGCCCCTCCACAGAGTGCCTGAGCAGCATCTCAGAAGACTTGGCTGCAGGATAAAAAAAAGGCACGAGACACATGTTTCATTATCACTCATGTGTTGTAACACTTTTTTTTTTCTTTTTTGCTGATACATTTTCTCAACACAGTCATTTGCACACATGAAATGACGAACGATGCAGGTCAGCTGACTTACATTCAGCAGTGCGTTTGCTTCGTTTTGAATACTTTCAAATGTGTATTTCTCTGATCTCCTCTGACGCATTTTGAAAAGCCGGGAACCTCTGTTGGAAAGCAGAGACAACTCCTCCAACATGATGTCTTTTGGAGTGCTGAGCTTCTTCCCGAGATCCATGATGGCGTGTCCTGAAGGGCAACACAGCAGAGATTTAGCAGATATGTACGGTATCATCAGTTTATAGTATTTACATTTTTTTTTTTTACACATTTATTAGACACACATGTATAAGAACACATATCTTTCAGTGAAGGTAAGTTAAGGTTAAAGGACAGCCAAACAAAAGGCTGATTTTTCCATTTTCATTGACTTTGTTATTGAATTGTTGAGGTTGCAACCTTGCAAAGAACCCAAATCTACATGGTAATTCAAATGGCAAAAACATTTCTTATAGATCCTTTCTGTGACTTGTGAGGCTCATGTGTCAAAATCTATTTTTAGTTACAGAATATATGTGAAACATGTGACGTTAGCCATTTGTTTGTGGAAGTCCCGCGTTTGTCTCTTGGCCGTCGTCATATTGGGTTCCTTGAGTCGGAGAGTGAAGTCGAGGGATAAATCATTATCCTAAAGAGTCCTGGAAATGGTGAATACTGGTCAGCAGCTAACATTGGCCCCTGAACATCCAGTGTGCAAATTTGATTCTTGTTTTAGAGCTGGACAGTACTGGGTAGACAGTTTAAAAATACTCACTAATCCGTCTGTGATTCTTGTCAGCTGAAACAGCTTTAGGGAGAAAAAAAAATCATAGATAAAATCAAATGGGCCACTAATTTCACCTTTTGTTGTGAGACCTGTCATGGACGTGAGTTTAATAAGTCATCATTGTACCCGGGATTTAGTTATTGGTACATGATGTTTCCCAATGTACAGACACCAGCTGTCGCGGACCTTCACGTGACAGAAACAGCCTTACAGTTGGCCCGCACGGCTGCCCTCCCCTCTCCCTCCCACCCAGAAATAGACCTCAGAAAAAGGACAAAGGATTAGTCACCCTTGGTAGTAAATCATCTTATTTCTTTATATATGGTAAGTGCTGAAAAGCACTCCTGACATTTTGAACTTCGACCAGAATGGACATTCTCTTGCCGCACTGTTTGCTTTTTTTGACGAGCCTCAACTCTAACACCATACTGCTGGTATCATGGACCTCTCTGCAAATAGCTGCTGCTATTTCTTCCTCTCTCCAGCTGCCATTGTGCACAGTTATGACATTGTGACTTTGGAGAGGTTGGCTCAGGAGGACTGGAAGCTCTTACAAAGGATGTAGTTGTCATGAGCAAGTTTTAAAGAGGCTGTGAACCAACAGGATGGTAATGTCCCATCAGTGATTGATAGGTTGCAGACAGTCACAGGGTCTTTGGTGACTCAAAACAAACAGAAGGACTTTCTATTGACATTAACCACCCTATTCTTGTTTGTCAGATTGTATACTAGCTTTTAAAAGTATATTTTCTTTTCTAGCATCTTGAAATCTAAATAATGATTTAGACAGTGCCTTACCATTTTGCAATAATTTGCAGGCCTCACATTTAACAAGTATGATGTGTTGCATCAAGCAAGGAGCCTCAGTGAACTTAAAATGGTACAAAAGAGACGCAAGTGTTTCATCTCTGTCGCATCAGTTTTAGAGTGTGTGTGAGCTAACGTTAGTGGAATCTTTGTTTAATGTTGCCACAGCATAAATCACTGGTGTAAAGGTCAAAGATGCATTGTGTCACAAGCTTTTATGAGTCGCTGGGCTCCACAAACGCAACAAATCTGCTTAAACATGATGTCAGGAAAAGCTGTGCAGTCAATTGTATTCCTACTTTTTGTTTTGTTGTTAAATGCAAAACTTGATGCTGGATGTACAACTCAGTTTAATGTTAAAAACTCCCTCGTGCTTTGGAGGAGTTGTATTTGGAAAATTACTTTCTCTCCAAAATGACTAAAAAGTTATCGCTATATAAAAATGTATCTAATGAACTGATAACAGCCACAGTCATGTGAAAGTTTACTCGAGCAGTTTTTGGACAGCATAAATGTTATATTTGGTCATTTATATTTCATCACCATGGAGTGGCCTTCTCGAATATTCTAACATAAATTCAGTATAATTATCAGATAAAAACCAATACACCTTGACGAGGCTTGTTCATACCTGTGATGGTGTCCCTGCTGTGCTACCTGTATCCTTGAAGGGGAGACACGGAAGGCTCCGGGGTCAACCCACAGAAGGTAGTGTGATCTTTCCTGATCTTCACACTCCCGGACACTAAAGCCAAACTGTGAGTGTGTCTCTGTGTCTGTTGTGAGTGGAATGCAGCTTACATCAATAGGCTAAATTTAACCTGCCAAACACTCAAAAGCACTCTCAGACACCATGTGGCGAGGATAGCAAGGAGAGGAGACGATGGACAGCATGTATGTATCTGTACTGACGTTCTTGGGGCATGAGGATGTCGCTCCTGAAAAATATTCCATTCCTTCTTGCAGAATCTTCAAAGTCAACTCGTCTCTGGGGCTCAGCATAACTTCAGAAGTGCAACGCCTTCAAGTCGGGGAGGTCATTTGAACTGGGTGCAGCTGCTGCTTTAGCTTCTCTCTGCTAAGTTCCTGTTATTGTTTGTAGTTACTGACTTTAGATAATGATAAACAGATAAGTGAGGAGTGTTAAAGGGATGATGGCACACTGCCAAAAAGTTATGGGGCCCGATCTCCTGCCAGATCTCCTAAAGCCGCTATTAAGGGACAGCGGGTAGCGGGTGGGGTGTTACCCCGCAAAGAACGCAATCTTCCACCTTGCTAAACCTGCTATCCCACCTGCGCTACCCGTTATATTATCCATAGGAGTGGTTAGGGCGTTCCACCTGTTAAACCAATCAGTGCGTCAGTAGCCATTGCCTTTAAGAGCAGGTGGCGCTACCAGCAAACCGCTATGGAACGTCTCTTCATCCAGATCCGAGCAGCTCTCGTGCGCAGCTCGTCTGAGACTCTGCTGTGGAGCTCCATCCTCTTCCTTCCTCCTCCTCCTCTGCGCTGATATAAACATAAAAATATTTTTAGACAGACAATTTCTATCGGCTACCTGAAAGTCCCAGATAGTCGGTGCGCTCCTGGTAAACACGCTCTGGTCGTCTATGGTTTAACTGGCAAGCAAGCCA
This sequence comes from Hirundichthys speculiger, assembly GCA_018398805.1. Lineage (NCBI taxonomy): Eukaryota > Metazoa > Chordata > Actinopteri > Beloniformes > Exocoetidae > Hirundichthys > Hirundichthys speculiger. Next base: position 3,080,399 of record JAGFBZ010000865.1, read on the forward strand.
TTTAAGACAATCTCTGCCATTTTCTCAGGGGTTCAACTGAGGCCAAATCACGCTTTTTATATAAGAGTTAATTCGAAAGGTAGAGCCGTTTATTCACGTCCACATGTGACTGGGTGGATGCACATTGATGCCATTTGGACACGCTCTTGTACGCGCCAACATGCGGGTTGCGGATTGCAGGTTGCGGGTGGTCCGACCACCCACTACCCGCAACCCTAAACCTGCGATTGCAAGATACAGAGTTTGAGGAAAAGGCAAAAGACACGCCCATTGCCACATCTACAAAGTGAGTAAGGGAGTCAGCATAACGGGTAGCGGCTTTAGGGAGCGGAAGATTGCATTAGCGGTTAGCTGAGGTTCCTAAACCTGCAATTTGCAGGTAGTGGCTGGTGGGTAGCGGTTAGCGGGAAATGTACGATCGGGGCCATGGCCTTTTATTCTAGCAGTTAACCCCATTATCATGCTTAAAGGGAACCTATAAAAAAAAAGATGAAACTTTTTCTGTGCCTGAGAGCATACACTTGGATGTCTGAAATGATGAAAAAACTTTGACCTACCACAACTCTATCACTTAAATTGGGACACCTGGAGTCTGAAAATATAACGTTCAGTGAGATCTTCAGACATATAAGACATCACAGACACAGATCAGAGTAAACATTTTCCATCTCTATTTCCACCCAACTTCACATCGCCCTGCATCTGCAGTTATTGTGAAATAGGTAGTGTTAAAGGTGGTGTAGGTGTTGTTTGAAAAACGGTTCCAGCAATCCAACTCAAGTGAGATTTTGAAAATATACACTCCCTCCCTCCTCCCAAAGGCTCCGTTCCTCTTCAGCTCACCCCTCGAAAACGCCTTCAACGATTCACGAACACAAGAGAGGGAGGGAGGGGTGGGTGGGAGTGCATTGATATTTGATGAGGTATTAGGCCCAATCAAAATAGTGATGATCCTATTTTGATTGGTCAGAGTTTTTCTCTGATTAACCCTCTAGACTGGACCAAAACCATTAGTTTTTTTGCAAACATTTTATTTCAGTGGGTGCAATGGCAATGTGAAAAGGTTTTCAGGCAATATTGAAAAAGTGTTGCAAAAAAACAACACCTACCCCACCTTTAACATGTCACACTGATTTCAAAAGATGCAAACCCTGCTGGGGAGGCGGGACAAGTCAAGCTGAGTAGCTGAAACCCATGCTCTAAAACTGACTGCTTTGAACCAAATGCCAAAATACCCACTTCCAGGCTGTAGATAACCAGAAATTAACAAAAACTGCAATTCTTCGACTGGCTCCAAAACAGAGCAAATCACCATTAACCTCCATGTCAAAATGTCCAACTTTGCAGCACAAATAAACATATTCACGGTCTGGTTCAAAAAATGCTTTTAGTCTCTATAAGTAGATTTTACGTCCATGATAACTGTATGAGTGTGTAATTTATTTATTTATTTATTTTGTAGCACATCTGGTAAATTTATATGTATAATCAAGGACGTCATCATTTGATCGACAGCCATCATAGCCAATGGCTGGATGTCATCACTTTAGCTACTTAGCACTTATATTGACTTCTGAGCACAGGAAACAGAAACCTAACAGAGCATAATCATTCTTTCATATTTTAAAGAGAATATGTGCTGTTGTGCTTGTGCGTTGGTTTAATTGTATTAACTGGGTTGGTCTGAAGGACAAAGCTTCGCTAAACAGCAGGCATCTTGTACTGACTGAGCAACAGCTAAATGCAGCGGTCAATTCTGATGTTGCCACCAAAACAAAATTTGAAGGGGACATCCCGCTGCAAATGTTCACTGGCAGCTCTGCAGCTTTTACAGTATGGCTTGGCTGAAGGCAGGAGATCATTGCAGGACCCTGCTGGTAACCACAGTCCATCATCTCACGAGTCGAAGGCTAATGGCGGTGGGTTTGCCTGACTGCAGCACATCTATACCAGCAAGGGTTGGTTAATTGACGGGTGTGTCCCAGGACAGCTCTGCTAGTTCTCATTACAGCCCTGGCAGCACTCGTTTCCAATGTCCGTTTTGGTAGCAACACTTTAAATGAGGATGTTTGCACAGATTTGATCGGAATGAATGCAAAGTAATATCATGGGTTAAAATAAGATAGTCAGCCAAGCTAAAATAGCGAACTGTAACTGAACTAAGGTGGGTGGGTTCCAACAAGCTTCACAGCTCTGCTCATTCTGCCTTTTTGCAACACAGTGGCACACAGCAGAAGGAAAAAGAGGCTTCAAAAATCACTCTCCAGAAACCTGTGGGTGATGTCACAGAGAGTTTGTTCAGTTCTTTTTTATACAGATTATGCTTTAAACGGAGCTCTAAAAAACTTGGTAAAAAGGAACGTCTTGTTTCTTTAGTATTTAGACCAAAGCATGTCACAGACATTTCAAATGATGACACAGTTTGAGGTCTTAATTGAGTATCTGTGGGTGCCTGCTTCCAGGGTATAGAAAATCCATCTTGATGTGAAGTTAATAATCCTAATATGATCTGGGTCTGTGATGTCACAATTTTTTTAGCAAATCTGAACAGCTCACTAAATGACATCTTTTCAAACGTAGGTGACCCGAGCAAAGTGGCAGGGTTACATTAGGTTAAGGTTTTCTTTAGGGATTCAAATATGTGCTCACAAGCAACGTAATTTTTTATTTAATAATATGACTCCTCTGGCCTTTGAAAAGAAGGGTCAAAGATTAGAATTGATGTTTAAAACTGCAATAATACCCCACCCCTTTCCCACATCACCACCTTATTAAAAAAAGCAACAGACTTCTTTTTTCTTTTTTCATTTTAATTAAATTGATTTTAAGACGTGCAGAAAACGACTAACTGAGAAAAGCCTCATACAGTCAAAGCCTAGTTTTGAAATTTCCTGGGCTTGCAGCACAACCACACATAAAGTCTCAAAGACAAGCTGGTTGCGTGTGACACCACACAGTGTACATGTGCATGCAAGATTGACTCTCGTTAACTTAAGTGCATACATAATAACATGGACAGGAAAATACATGTTAATACATTAATCTCACAAGTGGTCTATTGACTGGAATGACATCATGATTGAGACGTGGGTTGTTGCTGGTTTTTCCTATAAAGCACTGTAGCATTAAACAAACAAAAAAAAAAAGAATGGTGAGAATGACAGATTCAAAGTGGAGCTCAACCAATTTCCAGGTTGGCTTATAGCATTAACTGATGCTGCAGATACTACAGATCAACAGGAGTGCATGCAGGATGTTGTCTGATTGGTGACTGATATCAGAAGACCTCTGATAATAGTGTCACCACATAGTCTGTGGTCAGCTGTGCTGGAACTCTCCACAGCAGATCAGCAGCAGCTGTGCACGCACACATCTGAAGAACTGTGTCAAACACATTCATATTAGAACTTTTTTTACTCTCTACAAGCATGAGCCTAAAATCTCAGAATAGTTCAGGCTCTGATTATTACACAATTATTGAAAAGTGTAATAGTTAATAATGTAAAGACATGCTCAGAAGTGGAGCATTATCCTTGATGACAACCTAATCAAGTTATCATAAAAGTAACTATTTAAAAATCTAAAGATCTGTAAAAAAAAAAAAGTGACTTGCTTATTATCATTCATACCCTACAATGCTCCTCAGTTTTCCAAACATTTATCTCATCCTCAGAATCTTTTTTAGTATTGTAACAGCTGCATTTGTGTGTGATGGTGACGTTCAGGTTCACACAAAATCTTCCTTTAGAATGAAGAAAATATCTCACACAACAGCAACAGTACGTTTTCATGCTTTTCAAGAGCCACCTCTACCATCGCTGATCAAAACACAAATCATAAATTGACTAAAAGAGCTGTTTGAGACCTTCTCATTCAAACTGACCATCACTCATTTTTCATCACTGGAGAGAAAACATGATTCTTTGCACTTTATGAGACCATATTCAACCATAAAGCATTATACATATATATATATTTGTGTGTGTGTGTGCCTCTCTCTCTTTATCTGACGTGTGCCTGGCTTCTAAGAGGTGCTAACTTGGCTGCACTGCACTATACCAATGAGAGTACTTTATTGGACTTGAGCCCTGTGCCGTGTTCCCAGTACTGGCCTTACTGGCAGGCCTCAGAGGCTGGGCAGGTCTGAAGGGAGGCCCATACAAGGCTGGCTTCTCAGATGAAAATGCCCTCATCATGCACGGTGCTTGAAAAGCCGGAACTGCAGGAATATAATGACCCTTCCTGGCAGCTGCTGAATCAAGAGACACCCTGCGCTTCCACTCGTCTGGCGACTCTGGCAGTGATTTGCAGTGTGCTGCAACTTTAACAGTAGAAGCGACAGACGATGGGAGGCTCTGAAACATGAAGGCTTCATCCACGGAGCCGAAGGGGCTCCTTGACGCTGCCTCCCATGGTGTCAGTGGCTTGTGGAGTTTTTCATGAAAAGATGTTTTCCTCTGTGTAGAGAAAAAGGATGGCAGGATTCCAGGTGTGCTCACTGGTGACAGGAATCCAGGCGAAGGCCCTGAATTCAGTCGCTGGGGCAGACTCAGGGAGCGGCTCCTGCCAAAGCCCTGGAACAGAAAGCAAGTATTTGTTCACCGCTTCAGCACCAGCTTGACAGACTTTGCTGCCATCCTCTGGATTCACGAAAGCCTGACTAACTAATAGTTTTATAATTTACAGTAATTCAGTTTGAATGACGTTTAGTGGAGCAAAGAGTGCAAAATAATGCATGAAAAATTTTGAAAAAATAAATTGCATTACTGTATTCCACTGACAAACAGGACATTGGAAGAATATGAGCAATTATTTTGAAATCGTGTCACTTTATTCAAGAATTATTGTGGATCTTAAAGCCTGTTCGATTTTTGTTGGGTGACATGTTAAGTGGTTACAAATTGCTGACTTTCCCTGAAGCAAATCTCAGATCTGTGAGTTTCCCATTAAAATGCTTGTGTGAAATATTGAAGAAATCCCATGTTTCAGTTGTGAATCCGCATTTGTGACACTGATTAGTACTACAAATTTCACAACTTACCTGTGGTTGATTCAAGGACCTTGAAAAAGGTGCAATAGAAATGTTATTAAAGATGTTGAGATGTGAAAATTTCTCAGCCAACTTCAACTTCCCTTCCCAGGAAAACGCAGCTAAAAGTACACCTGCAGGTGTTTTTCGTGCATTTAATTTTATTGTGAGTTTGTAAAAGGGTTGATCTGCAGTTTGTTTCTTTTAACACTAAAGTAGAAATGATTTTTATTGCTGATTAAATGTATGTTCTAGTTAAAGACAGGCAGAGCAATACTGGGAATAATATGATTTCCAATATGGAAAATTGAATTTTCATGTTTCTTTTTAGGGATTGCATGTAAGAGTCAAAGTATAAAGCAGGGTAGAACGAGCTGCTCACAACTCACTATCTAGTAGGGGGTGCAACGGTACAGGTGGCTCACGGTATGGTCTGTACAGCGGTTTTTGAGTCACGGTTTCGTTACGGATTCGGTATAGTTTCAGACCACCCTGCTACCGTAAACCCGCGATTGCAAGATACCGAGTTTGCGGAAAGCGCAACTCGCATGTCGGCGTGTAAAAGAGCGCGTCCAAATGGCATAAATGTGCATCCACCTGGTCACATGTGGACGTGCACAAACGTCTCTACCTCTCGATTACGCATCACCGTATTACTTGCATTTGTTTTTATTCTCTTGAGGTCAGAGGATGTCTGGTCAGCAGTTGTGGTGGATGTGGGAATAGTCACGGGCAGACACGTCAGTCTGTACAGCTGTGGCATGATCTCATTCAGATGTCTGCTGTGGAGGAAACCAAGGAGATCTTTGTCTCTGGTGTCAAGCTGTAAAAGGTTCGATACGGGAATTTATTTCCAATATGTCTGAAACTGTTGGTGGTCGAGGAGGGACAGGAACATTAATTGTTCGTGATCTTTAAATGCATGTTTTGTTCTGCAGTATTTTAAAAAGCACATCAGATGCGCCAAGATGTACAACTGGTAACAACTGGATCTTACGCAGGTATGATCTGGGTTTAGGGAGGTGGAAGATTGCATTCTGTTAACTGTAGGGATGCACATGGTTAACCGTTTTACCATTAACCGATAACAGTAACTCTAACCAATTAATACTAACAATCAATTTTGTTTTTAAGCTAAGTAATTCAATCAAGTCATGGGGGCGTATCGACAGGTGCAACAGGAGGCCTCTGACTGGTCAATTCTACATCCACTTAGAAAAGAGCACATCATCCAAAAAATGAGGAAGTACCCACATCTGTACGATTCTCTTTCTCCACACTACGAAGACAGCACATATTCTAGTAATTCATGGAGGGAGATTGCGATGAATGTGGGTCTGGATACGACCGAGACAGTGAGGAAGTGGCAAAACGCAAGAGATAAGTTTAGTAAGTTTAGCTAGTTCGTGATTGTCGCTCTTGCGTTGTGCCGTGGAATAACATAGCGGAGACCGCTTTAGTATAAATCAAAAGTGACGGCGGCATCTCTGCGACAAGCTAACGGCGACACATTGCCCCAAGAGTATACACAGGGAAGTGTCCGCATGCGTCCACGACAACGCGCGCAACATCGTGGCAGCCAACCCTCCCGGACTTATCGGTTAACGGTTATTAATCGTTAAAGGGCGTCGGTTAATGGTCATAAAAAAAATCCAAAATGTGCATCCCTAGTTAACTGTTAACTGTTTTCACTCCCTCGCTGGTGTATTCAACAGCAAAACCAAAATGCTCCCACACTGGAGATTAAAAAAAGTTTTTCCCAATTTCTCCGCTACCGCTGGCCATGCCTGCTTGTTTTTTTTTTTTGTTTTTTTTTCTTTTTCTGCGTCTATGACTTGCAGCCATCCGGCCAAAGTGTGATCGGCTGGTCACTGTGAGTGAGCGGAGGTGAGTGGACATTAACATGCAGTGGCGGGACTGTTGCCTAAAAGGCACGCACGCTCACGTGCAAGTCCAATACAAAGTTATTGGAACATAAATACCGCGGGATATAAAAGCATGTGTTGTCCCGTGCAGGTCGTACCGAACCGTACCGTATTTTATCGAGTACCGTTGCATCCCTACTATCAAGTAGATTTAAATTAAAAAGTTAATCTCTCTGAAGATTTCAGCGAAACCTGAAAATATGAAAGCTTTGTAAAAGTTCAGAACAGAGGTGCTGCTCTGGATTAAATTCAAATTTACAGGTTTATTTAAAGGTGGAGTAGGTGTTGTTTGAAAAACGGTTCCAGCAATCCAACTCAAGTGAGATTTTGAAAATATACACTCCCTCCCTCCTCCCAAAGGCTCCGCCTCCTCCTCTTCAGCTCACCCCTCGAAACCACGCCTTCACATGATTCACGACTGCATGAACCATAGGGAGGGAGGGAGGGAGGGGTGATATTTGATGGACGTATTAGGCAGCCAATCAAAATAGTGATGATCACTTTTTTGATTGGTCAGAGTTTTTCTCTGATTATACCTTCTAGACTGGACCAAAATGTTTAGTTTTTTTTGCAAACATTTTATTTCAGTGGGTGCAATGGAAATGTGAAAAGGTTTTCAGGCAATATTGTAAAAAGTGTTGCAAAAAAACAACACCCACCCCACCTTTAATAAAGTGGCCAGTGAGTTCAGGTGCCACACAGAGATATAGAAACCTTCGTAGTAAACATTACAAATTTTTTTTTTTCAGCCATTAAGAAAACTGAAAAATTGTACTGCTTTTAAAAATGTTACATGATTAAGTCATATATCACTGTACAATGTTGTACAATGTTGTACAATGAATAGCCAAACTACTATCTTTATTTTAAAAAAACTGAACATAACCCTTCTTTATTCAACATGACTTTTTTTTGTTATTTAAACTTCAGTTCATTTATTTATTTATCTATTTCCATATAGAAACCTAATAGCGAAATAAATATCACACAAAACTCAAATTATTTTGCAAGAAATTCAAAACTTATGGGCATATGATTCTTTTTTTTTTTTTTTTTTTTTTTAAGATTTGGGGTAGAAACCTATTCATTCTCATAAATTTAATTACTGTAAATCATTGTGGTTTAGTTTCAAATCATCTTTAGGATTTTGTGGATGTTCAGTAATTTCAACACAATCTGCTGAAAAACTAAGCATTGATAAAAGCTTTAGAAATGTGCAAGGCCTGATGAACTTTATAGGAGTTTTGTCATTTTTTATTTTTTATTTTTCAAAGAAATCCTTGGAATTAAATAATTATGTGAGTTGGGAAGGAATTAACGAATAGTATGAATTTTCCTCATGGATTATAAGCACTTTCCGACAGGAATGTACTGAAAAAAACTAAAGTTAAATTAAAGTAGATTAAAGTTCCGCACATTTCACATCAGAGATCCAAACGCAGCCGTTCAAAGCACTGTGAGAGAAACATACACACGTGGGCATTCAATATGAAACATTGATCCAACACAAAAGTAGCCTGGCCAGCCACACCGATTCAGTCAGCAAAAATTCTCTCTTGTGAAATGTGTCAGGTACCCTTCCCATTCACAGCCATTCTGGTACAGAATGTACCAAACTAATCCCAGCAGGCCGAGGGCGGGCTTTATGCGATAATTCATACAGAAGCATCCAAGAACCATTTCCAAAATAACCAAGACTGTAACAGAATTTCTAAAAACAACTGGGATCAACAAGTTGTTCTTCCTACACCTTTGTACGCCGTTTTTGATTCTGTTGATACTAATCTGGTTTCTTTGATTGGTTGCATGCTGATCCAGTGGCATCTTGAGACAGATTCTTTTGATTATGTTGGTACTGCTCCCTGGATGTCAAAGTTGACACTCCAGGAAACAGACAATTTCTTTGTATCAAAGAGAAAAAGAGTTGGGATGAGTTGGCCAGGCTAATTTTAAAAGCTGATGGCGAATTCTGTAGAGAAGTGTGAAGCAGTGAAAGGTAAAGAAGGGAGCACGGCCCACCCAGAACAGTTGTTGGAAAAACTGATAAAAGATGTCAACACGGAGAGAAAGAAGACAAGCACAGTAGGAGGAAAAAGAAATTTAATAGCATGACTGTGCTGAGTAGAAGAAGTGCAATAACAGTGATACTCTAGAAAGACAAAGACATAGAGACAAACAATACAGCAGTTTTCTTCTTTTCATCTTGAGTCACTAATAATAATGGGAGAATATGATTTATGCCATATTTTACGGATGCTTCACTGATGTTTTCCATCATGGAAGAGGATACGGAACATCTGATGACTTTGCTGACAGTTGAATAACTGGCCATAACAGATGGTTTCAGAAAACATGTCAGTATTAAAAAAAAAAAAAAAAAAAAAAAAAGATAAATAAAGTCACCAGGATTAATGATCACAACATTGATCCTTGTATCTGTTGTGATACTATCAAAGTCTGGAATGAGACTGAAGGAATCTAAAACTGCATACACACAAATGAAGTGCATAGACAGGTTTCCCAAAAATAATAAATCATTAAAAAATATTCTTTTAATATGACTACACATAGGAGATATTATTAAGATGGCAGATTTTTAAATAACTTGCAATTGAAACTAAAAATGAGTCATATTCGTAATTGTTTTTGTTTTGTCTTGATTGAGGGTTTAGTAATAACTGTTATCTTATCTCTTAGAAAAAAAATACAGGGTAGAGGCCTCAGTTTAATACTGTAAGCCCCTCCATGCACATGATTGCACATTTAACGGCACTTCCTGAGAATCATTTGACATTATTTTATCTCACTTTCCTCATTTTCCAAGTCCACAGAGTTCCTTTCAAGTTTTAGGAAAATAAAAAAGTAATAATTTGTATTTTGCAAATGATAAGAACTCCACCTATCCATCCAAATTGTTGAATTTCATTCTTTGAGAAGTGTCCTGGGATTACTTTCGTTGTGTACTCAAGTAATATGACTTAAACCAAAATGAACCCAATTATTGCATTTACCTGACAGTTTTATGCATAAAGGTGCATACTATAAATCATTTTGGGTGAGGCCTGCATTTAGTGCAAAGATCTAATCATTTCAACCTGTTAAGACGTTTAAGAAGCCACCAAGTTGCAGATGTAATGATGCGTTGTCTCAGACCACACCAAAGTACCATGTACATTATTAAGCTGAATGAAGCAAAGCAACAGGCTTCCATTGTTTGGCTGCCACCACTGGTTTCTTGGCAGAAAATTTGGGCCGAGGAGCCATTTGACGAGCGCCTCGAGCAATTAGAGATGCAGGAGAGAAAGCGGAAGCGATGCTGTCACCAAAGGACAACAGCTTAGAGGATCTGCTTGCAGGTCTGCTGCTTTGTGCTTGCTTGTTGCTGACGCAATCAGCCGCATTTGTGACCGTGAGCTTTTCATCCACGTGCTCGTCTGTTGAAAGCGGCTCAGGTGATCTTGTGGTTTGAGGGGAGGAATTTTGGGGACTTACCCGTCCAGAAGACTTAGAGGGAACCCTTGTCTTGTTTTGAACAGCAATCTCAGAGGTATTATGAGAAGATTCAGAGGAGGCAGATCTTTGTTTACGGCTTTTGATAACTTCAAACTTAGATACTGGAGTTGGTTTAGCTTTGGGGCTTTTGGCCTCAGGGGTTGCATCATACTTGAAGAGTGACGAGTCCAACTGGTAAGGCTGATGTTTCATAATATCTAAGGCATTGAGCTGTTTCGGGGCTGATTTTGGTTTCTCTTTGGTCTTGGGCTTTGTTGAGGGCTTGTGGAAAGGGGTTGCTTGGCTGCTGAAGGAGGGTAGAAAGGAGCAAGAAGAGGATTATATGCCAAAGGAGGTGGGGCTCGAATATTTGATGAATATCTCCAAGAATTAGGGAGGGACAAGGAAGGGGAGGGGGATCTTGCTTTGTTAGCTTGTACTGTTTGAGCATCAACAACAAACTTCTCCATTCGGGACTGTCTCTTGGCAAACAATGCTGCACCCTTTCCTGCCAAGGCTGGACCATCAGTAGCCTGATTCATATCTTTATCTAAGACTCGACCTCTTGGAGAAGCCTGCAAAGCCTTTGTTGTGTATGGCTTCCCTGGCTGTGGTGGGTAAGAGACAATTGAGTTTGGGGTACTGTCTGTCTTATTCACTGAGGGTGAATGTGGGCTGTAAGTCGGACTGTGGGCTTGCATACTCACAGGGGACCGTGGCTGCTGTTGACTCAAGCTATTTGTGGTTGGCTGAAGATGAAGCTTAGAAGAGGAACTGACCAGTGCACAGGCACTGGCAGGTGTTTGAAGTGTTGCCTGACTTTGATCTGATGCCCAACGGCTGGCCATCTGTTGAGGCTGAACCCAATCTTGCTGCTGTAAATAATGCTGACTATGAGCTGCTACAGGACTAAGAGAGGGTTGTGAAACTGGACTTCGTGGGGGAATAAACGGGTCACTGGGAGGATTCCTCGTCCAGGGTGGGCAGGCTGGGTTGATGGTAGGCTTTGGGGCAACTGGGGGAGGATCCTTGAGTTTTATTGCCCTGGGCTGCATAAAGTTACAAGCCTCAGCACCCAGACTAAAACAGTCTTCCTCTGATTCAATATAGGACTTCCTTTCCCCTTTGTTTTGAACGTGGGGATCTGATTCTTGCGCTGACATCGCTGAATGTTTATTAGCATTTCCGTTTTGACTCTGGTAGGATGCCGGTCCTGATGGCGGGCACAGATATTCGCTCATCCCTTGAGGCTATGATGTCGCCAGTCGGAGACCAAACTTTTGGGTTGGTGTTAATAGGCACGGGTACTTTGAATCTTGGCTCATGCATCTTTTGGACTGGATCGGCACCACCAGGCATGACGGCAGAGCTGGAACCATCTTGAAATCCCAGGAAAGGTTTTGCAGTTCTGTTTGGCACCAACGGCTTTGGCACGTTGGAAAGGTTGTTCATCTGCTGAATATCTTCATCGTATTCTAAATGCTTCTTGAGATTCACATCCATGTATTTGGTCTCATCAGAATACACACACATTTCCTTAGTGTCATAGATATTATGTGCTTCTCTCCTTTGTGGTTTTGTCATTGCCTCCACAGGTAATCCTTTACTCAGTTCTTCACGCTCTGATACAAGTGCATCCAGTCGTTTGCGTCTTTGGGCAAACATCAAAACTCCCTTTCCCTTTGTATCTGGTAGCGCTTCCATTTCTTTAACACTTCCCCAATTCACTCTTAAGTGGTGTTGCTGGTAATAAAGACGACACTCCTCCTCTAGCTCAGAATCACTTGTAGTCACAACGTTATATCCAGCCGATCTAACTTTGTCAATTTTCCCTTCTATTTGGTCTTCGCTGTCAAGTCCATGAACACCAGTTCCATAACTCACGAGTGTGTACTTCTTGACCCTCTGGCGGCGTTTTTTAAACAGCAAGGCTCCCTTGTTTTGGGGGTTGGGTGCATCAGTTAGGAGCTGGGCAATTTGTTTGCATTTGGACTTGGTTTCCTTGATGTGTCTCTCTGATTGACTCTCGTTGTGTCTGAAACCTGACATGACGGGTGAGAAAGGGAACAACAGAAAGAGTGAGGAGGGAAGGGAACATGAAAAGCATGAAACAATATGCACTGCAGGTTTGCCAGACTGTATTTTCTCTTGAATTTCTTTTAGTCAGTTAAAGCATACACACTGCTTCTCAAGTCATTCCTCAGTGATATAATTAACTTACCGGCAGTTTCCCTGTTATTATTATTAGAAATAAGCATGACAAGTCAAAGAAATTTTAAGTTTCCCCCCTGCTGAAGCAAGCACTCTAATAAAAGCATCATATTTACTTACAGCTAACCCAGGGGGGCAAGGAAAGTGAGGAGTTCACTTTCCATTGCAGTCAAGACCTACGATTGGAAAAGGGATCGGGTGACGGACCAGGGTGACACATGTCGGTGTCTGTCAAATTTGCTTCTGCCAACCTCATCATATGGTCATACTTTATTCTTATCCTGGTCGGACTAATAAAGCCATGGGAATTCTCCCTCTAAGTCCACCTCAAATAGACTCCTTGTTGCAGCATAAAAATGGCTGCACCCATGTTGTTACACACCAGTTATTTATCAGTCCAACAAAATCTCTTTGCTTACGTAATAGCAGCAGAACATACATACACAAAATAGTATTCAAGGTGTTTAACTGAAATTAATTGGTATCCCAGTGGCTGCACAAAACTAGCCACAAAACTCATCTATTCGAAGAAAAACAATGCATGATCATTTCAGCAGAGAAAAAAAAGAAAGCATTGTCTGTGTGTTGTGAAGTGTGCACTGCTGGCTTCGCTGAAATATAAAAAGAGAGGAAGATGTGTACTTACGTGTGTGCCTTGCCCTGTGCCTGTCGGGTCTGCATAGATCTGTGTCAGACACCGAGTTCCTCTTCTCTGCCTGCTCAGCACACTCATCTGAAATTCCAAAGAAGACAGAAGCAGGAGGTGCTTCACTACTCCCTCCTTCCTCTGAAGAGTGGACCCTCCTGTTCCCAGTCTCTGGGTCCTGTCTATTCCTGGTTCCCTGGGGCTGTTCTGAGGACAGGGTCAAGGCCTGGGTCATATCAGCACAGCCAGCGGAGGAGGAGGAAGACTGGGAATGCTGCCAGGATGCCTGGTCAATATGAGGTTCAGAATCTGGAGGCTCTGTGAACAGGACATTGATAATTGCAGGGTGTGTGTTTGATGAGGTTCTTTCATCAACTAAGTTGATCCACAAAGACATATTTTATCCTCATTGTGTTCTGGTAGGAACTCTGGCTTACCAGCACATTCCCAGTCATGTAACTGAAGGCACTCTGGGGACTCAGAACCAGACTTGTCTGTATGAGGAGACTGTGACTCTAAGGGGTACGCTTCCCTGCTGTCATTATCTTCGCTACATGATCCTGGCAAAGACTCAGAGACACAAAGTTCCTGGGAAGCATCTGAACGTGACCACGGAAGAAGGTTATCACTGGTGTCCAGGCTTTTATCTTCTGGTTCCATCTCTAGGGCTGTTTGACAGTGTCCCAGGTTTCAACACAGATACCTTCATGGAGACAAAAATAAATCGAACTTAACCCCAAAAGAACATTTTCATATTCATTGCTGACTGAGAGACAAGATAATTCAGCAAACGTTCAGTTTGATCAGTTTTATTTATGAAAATATAACAAACCCCTGGAGTTAAATGGAACTGACATGGATGCAAACTATAAGAAATGATAACCAAAACAAACACTAGAAAGAGATTACATAAATCTGCGAAGTTCCATTATTTATTAAGAATATATTTTCATTATTTTTATTTCTGTTTAGATTTTTTTTAAAGGGCATTTAGCAACCCCTTTAATATTGGAGTCAACCATGTAATTCCCCAAACTATTCCTCTCCTCAATAGGAAGTGCAGCTTTGCTTTGGCAGTGTCAACGGTGCTGCAAATGCTCTAAATGGAATGGTATGTAATATCACAGGGGAAACAGCATTCAAGCCTAAAAGTATAAACAAAACATTTGGGTGGCTGTTTTCCGAACTCCTGTTTACACTGCGAGTTTTCTTTTACTACACCATTCCCATTTATCACAGCAACAATCTTCAGCTCTGCAGTGGCAGTCGCCATGTCCATTTAAGTCTTGCATTTCAGATGCTATTTTTTGTTTAGATTCACTGCGTTGATCCACTTCTTCCCCGACTGAAAGGTAATGTTTGTTTTGCCACTTGACATGTAACCACAGTTGATCCTCGAAAAATTTGACTAAAAGGGCTGCTGGATTATTTTAGCAAAATGTTTTATTCTCTCAAAAGTAAAAACTGTCTGCCCTCAAATCAAACAGGAGGAGGCTTAAGAAAGAAGCATCTGGCACAGAAGATGTGGCTTTTACTAATAAAACAAGTCTTATGTAAATACGCAACATTTTCATATATTGGCCAGAAGATGGTGCTAGAGAACTGCGACGCAACATCGACCTTCAAGGGGTTACTGCAAACCAGATTTTTTGCACGTTTTCTAATCTTACACTACAAGTACAATAACTATATGACTCATATAGTTATCTAAAAAGCATTTTGAAATCAGGGTTTTTTTTTTTGGGACATCTCAAAGCCTTTTCTCGATTACTATCCTGTGGTGCCTTTTGAGAGTTTGCAGCAAAGTAAAGGTCACCGAATACATTTTTCTTCTTTTGACAATCACAGACCATTTATATCCAAATAAAACTTATAACAGCAAAACAAATTTCTCTCTTTTTGACATGCTGTAGCAGGAAAGCATGGGATAATCAAAGTAAAACTGGAATGGCTCAACTTCCACAACTCAGCTTCCCAGTGATCAGAGACAGTGAACCAGCATGCACATTCCCCACCCAGTGGGTGATCCAGTGAGATCTATCTATCTATCTATCTATCTATCTATCTATCTATCTATCTATCTATCTATATATCTATATATATATATATATATATATATATATATATATATATATATATATATATATATATATATAATGAGAGAGAGAGAGAGCGAGGTATAAAAGGCATTAATGAAAGCATTAATTAGAAGATCAAAGGATCGTACCTGATGGATGCTCTGTAGAGGAAGAAATATACAGACCCCTTTGAATATTTCTTGGAGGAATGTAGATTTTAAAGATTTTTATTACTTTCTATTGCATTTGTCAACACAATGGAGATATTTTTTCCATTGTCCATTTTTTCCTCCTTTATGTGCCATTCTTTCATAGATACCACTTTTGCGCCTGATCTATTAACATCATCATTTTAAATTAATATTATTTATTAATGTACTTTCCTTAAATTGCCTCTGACCCATCTTTTTCTCAAAATGTATTGCATGTCAGAAATGCAGACATAGGTGGGAATTAAAAATTAAATATATTCCCACTGCGTTCATACCATCTGCAGTGAAATTAAAGTTACTGTCAGAATCATAGATTTTTTTTTCCTCTTTCATTTTCAGTATGATCCCAGCATTTCCTGATTTGGGTTTGTAAACTGGATGACTAATTTAAGAAGAGATAACGTCTAAATGTCATTTAAATAATACAGATCTTCATCAAATGTGAACTGGACAGGAGGATATTATAGTTTCTCTCTTACAAGAAAAAGAAAAATGGTACAATGCATCATTGTAGAAATACAACAAAAACATGTTTGCAACTGCAGTGTGTTTTATGAGACAACAGACACTGTTGGATTAAAGGTTACATTTTCTGTCTTTTCTTTTTAAATCATGATAATGTATGCAGATGTGGGATTACTAAACAGTAAGGCAGCTCGAAACCTTGCCACGTTTGTTCCCTGCAGCCTTCTCTTCACACTTGGTTCCACTTCATTTTAACACTCGACCAACATCACATCTGTCTTTGGTGCTGCAGTAGTTTCTCTCTCCTAGTATGGCTGCAGCTCCTGTAGGTTGACTCATTACCATGGAAACAGAATCAGTATCCCTGACAAATGAGTGAACTCCTCGTCTGAGACGTGACCCTCGACAGAGATGAGCTCCAGAGGATTAGATGTTACCATGTCCACAGATTTTTAGACTGCCCAATCATAAACTGTCTTTAAATGTTTATTTCTCTCCTCAGGAGCCTTAAAACCCCCAAATCAACTGACCGCATAGATGTGACCAACATGGACCAACACAAACCCAAATATTTGCATACTGTAATTCATATCTTTATGAGCCGGGTCCTGCTCAAGGTTTATTCCTCTTATGGTGGTGTTTTTCCTTGCTACTGTTTAGCTTAAAGGTTTTTCTCTCGCTAGGGGACTTTTTTGCTTGCTATTGTTTCTTTAATTATGATATAGTAATATTACTTTAGTTAATAATATTTGAGATCCCTGTGACCCTGCAGAGGATTACGCGGGTATAGATAATGGATGGATGGATGGATGAATGGATAATAATATTTGCTCGGGGGTCAAGCTCTGGGTCGCTAAAAAGCCTTTAGAGGCAATTTGTATTTTAATACATGCGATACAAATAAAGTTGAATTGAACTGAATTAAACAGAATTTAATTGAATATATTCACCCTAAAAAGTCAGCAGCATGCAATCAATGTAAGTTTTTACTCAAATAGATTATAATGCAAGAAAAAGTAAAAAGAATTTTAATAAAAATATCTAAAACCTCAAAAACTATGTTACTAAAATTGAACTATATTCCATATATAGCTACCTGTGATCCTTTTCTTCGTGTCGTCCCTCTCTTTGTCTTTCCCAAGAAAAAGAAAGGAAAGAAAAAGGGTCAAAGAGGACAACAAAATTACTTGCCAGCCATCGACTACTTACTGTATTCATTCCAGATGCAACAAAATATTTGTCCAAAAAAACCAAACTGTCTTGTCAGTTGATATCTGGTTTCATGCCCAGCCTGTTTCGTTAGGCGACCAAGAAAAGATAAGCCTGAGCCCTTGTTGTGGATGGCAGGGATTCATGTTACCAACCAGCCACTCAGAGTGTAACCTTGGTCATTCATGCTGCTCTATTTAAAGAGAGAGAAGAAAAGGTGTCTCGAACCCCCTTCCCCCCACCCACAGGCCCGCTGATTTAAAAACTGTGAACATATTTTTAGAATCATTTGAAGTTTTGCCTTTAGCTTATTGTCTGCTTTTCAGTAATGAAGATTGTTTAATGGTGAACTTCAGTGAGAAATTTACAACGATAACATCCTATCACAGAACCGCCCTTGATAACACCTTAACCTGTATATGCAAGTAATAGTTAAGTTTCAACTATTTACTTTATTTATTCATAGGTGATTAGTGCATCAAGAGATAAACCCAGCACAAAAACTAAGGAAAATTGTGAAAAACAGAACAACATCTTAAAGCACCGCAGGCCTAACTGGCCTCAGTCAAGGTGGGTGTTCATGAGAGAGTTTGAAGGGAAAAACCACTGCTGACCAATAAGAACACAAAGGCCCATCTCACATTTGTCAAAAGACATCTTGATGATTCCCAAGAAAATATTCTGTGGACAGATGAGACCAAACTGGAGCATTTTGGAATGTGTGCATCCCATCACATCTGGCGTAAAACCAACACAACATTTCAGAAAAAGAACATCATGCTGACAATAAAACATGTTGGTGGCTTTGTGATGGTCTAATTGATGGAAGAATGAATGCTGCTCTCTCTTAAATCGTATTGTGATGCTGTGGTATGATCTTAAACAGGCGGTTCATGCTCGAAAACCCTCCAGTGTGGCTGAAATAAAGCTATTAATAAAGCAAAGAAGAGTGGGCCAAAAAAGGTCCTTACCAGTTATCACAAACACTTGATTACATGCTGTTGCTGCCAAGAGTGACAAAACCAGTTATCAGGTTTAGGGGCGATTACTTTTTCACATAGAGCCAGGTTGGTTTGGATATATTAATTTTTTCCTTAAAAATTAAATCATCATTTAAAAACTCCTTTTTGTATTTACTCAGGTTTCTTTTCTCTGATGTAAGATCATTTCTGATGATCTGAAACATGTGACAAAGCAAAAACTGACTTTTTTGTTTTCTTTTTAATTCAGATGTTAGTTTAGTTGTGCAAATGTGTGAATGTGTCCTTATCAGCCCTCTTTTGACAGTCTGATCGAATATATATTATTAACACCTAAAAGCCTTGATTCTGTCAGAGAACGAGAATCACTGATAGTACAGTGAAGTATGGTGGTGTGCTGTGGTGTATGGAAATGAATGTGTAGTAGCTTGTGTTTTGAGCCAGATGGAGACAGGAGCGACATAATCAGTGACAGGGCCAGCAAGCATGAACCCAGAGCACCCATCTGCACCACCCCAAGAGCTGCAGGCCCCCCAATATCCATCGCCCTGAGAGCATAGGTGCCCCATCCCAAGTGGGCCCACCGCCATGAAAGAAGGACTTCGGCCACACAGCGCCGAACAGACATAGAAGGTCAGAGGCGTCTTTCTAAAAATGTTTCATGAGTGTGCAGTGCCAGGTGACATGAATACTGTCAGGACAGTTTTGCAAGCAGTGTGGACACAAATCTGATATGGATCCATTTTTAAACATATTATGCTCAGTACAGTGTCTTGTGAAGGGTTTTATTGAATGATTTGTGATTGATATGTGAAAAGGCATTTTTTGTTTAAAAAAAAAAAAAAAAAAAAAATTAATTTGAGTCCAGAATTTAGCATCAGGAGCAAAGAAAGGCTACGCTGCCATTCTATTGAAGGGAAAGAAAGTTTCATCTGATTGTTTTTTCTTTTTTCAGGCCTTCTCACATTCATGGAGACATGTTTGAGTCTGGATCTTGAACATGTGACTATATGAACAAGTATGACAGCAGGATACCTTCAGTGAATATTATGCTCCTCATTTGTTTAACTTCTGTCATCAGAGTGGATTTTAATCTTTCAACAACAAGTTGTTCATCAATGTCTGTTTTGCAAATACTGTACCTATGTTTACATGCTTATGAGGTAAAATGCAGAGTGTGAGTGTTTAACAGAAACTATCAGGATTAGTAAATAATCAGTTAAACCTTAAATTTCAATGACACTTGGAGTTATTAATGTAATTGATAACAAGCTTTTCTCACGTCACTATTCTGATTTAAACATTTTTTGGAACTCTTTATCGCCTTAATCATTGCCAAAAAAAAAAAAAAAAAAAAACAATCCTTGTAAATTGGAAAACAAAAAACTCAATTTATATTACTCTCTGATAGAATTTGTTAATCGACTTCATTGCAATGAAAAAACTGTCAGCCACAATAAAAAAATCAAAATGACAGTTTTGATCAAATCTGGGACAAAATGAGTCGATCTTTACATCTATAACATAAATCCTATTGATCTTTTTTTTTCTTGTCCTTCCCTGCCCTGCAGGGGATTTGGGGTGTGGTCGTGGGTCCTGGCCACTGGGGCGTGTCCCTGTTTTTGGGGGGGCCCTCCGCCGGTGCGGGCCTCCCTGTGCCAATGTGTGGGCCACTCGGGTGTGTCCCTGCTGATGAGCCACGTGCCCAGTGTGGCCCTTGGGGGTTAGGGTTAGCCTCAAGGTAGAGCCACTGCTCCTTCACATCGAGAGGAGCCAGTTGAGGTGGTTCAGGCATCTGGTTAGGATGCCCCCCTGGACGCCTCCCTGGAGAAGTGTTTCGGGCATGTCCAACTGGGAGGAGACCCAGGGGACCTGCTAGAGAGATTATATCTCTTGGCTTGCCTGGGAACGCCTCAGAGTTCTCTCAGAGGAGCTGGTGGAGATGGCTGGTGGAGACGGGAGGTCTGGGCCTCTCTGCTTAAGTTGCTGCTCCTGCCACCCGACTCCGGACCAAGTGGAAGATGATGGATGGATGGATGGATGGATGGATGGATAGATTGATGGATGGATGGATGGATGGATGGACCACTACTACACCAAAATGACAAAGAATACTTGACTAAATGACTTCATTGTTTGCATGGAGGCATGTTCCTTACTATGGTTACATCAGTATAGATGAATATGTATGTATTTCTATACATGTGTGTGTGTATATTTATCTTAAATAATAAGTTTTGTATACATATACATTCAGAAGTCCACCTATAATGGACAATCAAAAACCCACAAATTCTGACAAACTCCAAGCATTGATTATGCAAGAATGGACTGCCATCAGTCAGAATTTGGTCCAGAAGCTGATTAACAGCATGCCAGGGAGAATTTTCATTGTGTTGAAAAAGAAGGGTCAACACTGCAAATATTGACTTATTGCATGAATTATGTGTAATTCTCAATAAAAGCTTTTTAAACTGATGTAATGGTTTTAAATTGTATTTCATTATAACATAGAAACACCTGACAAAAACATATACAAACGCTGAAGCAGCAGGCTTTGTGAAAATGTAATATTTGTGCCATTCTCAAAACTTTTGGCCATGACTGTACAACACTTAACAAACACTTGACTGGACAATCGGACAGAGGGTGCAAGTGAAAATTTAATCTCCATTGTATACAGCAGAGAGGGTCAGGTACTCACAGCAGTGTACAGAACAACCTGGGAATGCAGTCATTTTAACCACTCGTTATCAGTATATTTGAGCCTCGAGCCTTGAGCCAACATTCTTCTCAGCCAGCCTCAGAAAAACCCCGCCATGGCGCCTGACAGATATCCCACAAAGATGAGATATTCTACAATAGATATTAAGAAACAGGTCACTGTGACCTGATGCAATTTTCAACCAACACACTGTTTGTCAATTCTTTGAGCCTTGAGCTACTTTCTCCTGACAGCTACCTGCCTCAAAAATCATACGATGATGCCTGAGCAATATCCCACATTGGATTAGATATTCCACATTAGATATTGTGGAGCATCACTACCCCCCCAGGTGAGAGTAGGCAGAGGGCCAGCCAGCACAGTGAGAAACAGCGACCCTCACTTGGTCTGGTCGTCGAAGGCAAATACATCCCTAATTACATGCTCCACCAGCTTGATGCACTTCCACCTGTGCAGAAGCTGGGGAACAATAGTCTGTTAAGGGGGGGGAAGAAGGGGGAAGGAGAAAATGAAGGAAAAGAGGGGAAATTTTGAGGAAAATGATGAAAAAATGGAAGGAACTTGGAGCTATGTGTCCCAGTTGGCCATGACAAGTAATTTAATCAGTAATTTAAAGAGTATTTTAAGAAATATGACCAAACATGACGCTTTACTGTAGATTTGCATAGGGAGCTATGGATCCTAAGGTCGCCGGTTCAATTCCAGCAAAGGGACATGTAGTCTCTAACATAAATGAGTGTTATTAAATGTACTGAAACAACAGTAATCTTTATATAGTCATGTACTAAGTAATTTAATCAGTAATTTAATGAGTATTTTAAGAAATATGACCAAACATGACGCTTTACTGTAGATTTGCATAGGGAGCTATGGATCCTAAGGTCGCTGGTTCAATTCCACCAAAGGGGCATGTAGTCTCTAACATAAATGAGTGCTATTAAATGTACTGAAACAACAGTAATCTTTATATTGTCATGTACGGTCTATAGGTCTGTTGTGGAAAGTGCAATCAGCTTTGCAGCCATCTGCTGGGGCAGCAGCATCAGAACCAGAGACCTGAACAGAATCAACAAACTGATCAAGAAAGCTGGATCTGTGCTGGGTGGGACTCTGGAGCCGCTGGAGCTGATTGTTCAAAAAAGAATGCTGCACAAGCTGATGAAGATGATGGAGGACTCTTCACACCCTCTCCATGACAGTGATCAAACAACAGAGTGTGTTCAGTGAGAGGCTTCTTCAGGTCCGTTGCAAGATAGAAAGATACAGAAGTATCTTGTAAATAAAGTCAGTTATTATTTATTCTCTATTGTGGTTATTGTTTGTTTTATTATTGTTTTTATCTTATTTTATTGTTGTCCATTTCCTTTTTTTATTGCTATTTCCACTTGCTGCTGTAACAATGCAAATTTCCCCATTGTGGGGCAAATAAAGGAATATCTTATCTATTATCTTAAGATCATTCCTGCCAGCAGCCTCCACAACAAGACATCCTAATTAATTATTATTGCTGTTATTTATTTATTGTTAAAAAAAATTGTAAAAGAAAAAAAAAACCTTACTACAATGTTGAATTTCACTTCTGGGATTAATAAAGTATTTTTCATTTAATTTCATTACTACATGTTTGGGATTAGTGTTATTATAAATTGTAGAAAAAACTGAAGATACTGATTGAAATGTAAGTAATTTATTATTAAAACACACAAACTCTTAAAATAAATAACAAAACAAAATATATCAAACACAATGAAACAATTAAGAATATAAAAAGAGCAACCATTTAAAATAGAACAAATAAATTATAAATACCAAAGTAAAATAAATACAACAAATAAACAAAAGTACTTTAAAACTTTACTTTAAAATAAAATAAATAACAGACAAATAACCAAAATCACACACACACACACAGAACTATGTACATGAATAAAGCTGCTCAGCAGCCACATCTCTGGGAGGGGATAGAGGGGCTATTTATTTTTTCCTCTTCATTTGAGTTGAGTTGAGTTGAGTTTAACTTTATTGTCCACTATGGAAATTTGTTTTAGACATCAAGTACATGCATAGCATATAGAAACGCATACGATCAACGGAACACAATAAAAACGACAGACTCAATATCACAATAAAATGAATAAAAACCAAGCAGCAGTGAACGACATTGCACGTGCCCAAGCGAATTTGCACTTATCCCAGAGCCTCATATCATTATTATAATACAATGCGGGAAGAACTCCTGACCCCTACCTGTCCTGATGGGGGACACTGCCCCCTAGAGGGAGGACAGGTAGTTTATTTAACAGGGACAGGGAAGTGGGGAGAAAAGAGAGTTTGTAACGGTTACTCTTACATTTGCTGGCCCTGAACCGTTTCCTGGAAGGCAGGAGCTCGTACTCAGAATGTAAGATATGTGAGGGGTCTCGAAGGATGCTACTGGCCAAAACTACCACCCTCTCCTCATAGATGGTCTGGAGATGTGGGTAGCTCTTGTTCCCAGTAATCTTCATTGCCATTTTGATCATGCTGTTGATTTTGCTCTTGAGCTGAACAGAAAGAGCGCCATACCATGCTGCCATACTGTACCTGATTAAACTACCAAGTACAGCATTATAAAACATCATCATGATGGTAGAGCTTACTCCAAAAAGTCTCAGCCTGCGAAGAAAGTGCAGCCTCTGTGCCAGTTTGCTGCATAAATAGTCAACATGCATGTTCCATTTCAGTAGATTATCCATTTTGACCCCCAGGTACTTGTAAGAGTTTACCTGCTCAATGCTGTCCCCCCCAATAACTACAGGTGCGTGATCTGTGACTTTTTTGGGATCAAATATCATTTCCTTGGTCTTAAGGGTATTTAAAATCAAGTGGTTACTGTCACACCAGTCCACAAAAGATGTAATCTCATGGAGATACACAGAGCAGCTATCATCAGCGCACAGCAGACTCAGGATTAATGTGTCATCTGAGAATTTTATCAGCGTGTTTTTAGAGTGACTGCTTCTGCAGTCATTAGTGTACACCGTAAAAAGGAGGGGGGAGCACACACCTCCTTGGGGAACGCCCATACTACTAAACTTAGTGCGTGAGAAGAAGCCATTTACCATAACCTGTTGTGGCCTCTTAGTTAGGAGTGAGTAAAACCACTTGATCATATAAGAGTTGACATGTAGATTTAGCAACTTCTGAGTGAGCAAGTGAGGGCTAAGAGTGTCAAATGCCGAACTAAAGTCAGCAAAAAGGACCCGAGCATAAGTTGCAGGACTCTCAAGATGCTTGTTGATAAGATGTGTGAGACTAACGATGGCATCTTCAGTGCTGCGCCCTGCCCTATACGCATACTGACAGGGGTCCAAATACGGTGCCACCTGTTGTTTCAGAAAGTTTACAATAACTTTCTCAAAGCATTTCATCACAATACTAGTAAGAGAAATTGGTCTGAAGTCTTTGTTAGAAGTTGGACAGCGGACTTTAGGAATGGGGATTATCAAAGACTTCTTCCATAGATCAGGGACAATGTGACAGTCAATTGATCTCTGAAAGAGGGGACACGCATTTCTTCTAGCCACTCCTCCTTAGACACAGTCTCTACAGCAGGGCAGTAAATAGTACCTTTGTATTGGCTGTGTCCAGTTTCTGCTGTTCGAAACTGCCCGCATTTCTTGCACGTGTTGTGCTGTACTTTGTGGGTCAGTTTTCGAGGGCCAGCAGGAGGAGGGGCAGAAGGCAAGTTCAACATCTGTGGTGCAGGGACCAGGACAGGCATCTGCATCACTGGACGCAACAACTTTAGCTGAGGCGCAACAAATGGCTGTGGCTGGATGTGAAGCTGAGGGCCTGAAGGTGGAGCAGGGAGGAGCTGCCGCTGGCGATGCACCTTCACAGCTGCTGGTGTTCTGGCTGTGGGTGACCCCTTCCTTTTCACCTGAGCCTGACCCACGGTGCTGCTGGGCAGATTATACTGATGAGCTGGGCCAGGCTGCAGGGGTGCAGATGGAGGACGCACTTTTGCAGGGAGGAGAGGAGAGGGTCAGCTGCAACACACAACCGGCTTGGCAAGTTCAGCCCCTGCATCAGAACTACACTGTCCTGTCTCTTCACTCTCTTATTGTGCCACTGCACCAGGGCCGTGTGGCTCACGTCCACCAGCTGCAGGGTGGTCTGCTGCATCACTGTCACACTGGCCAGAATGCGCTGTCTGATCTTCCTGTAATCATCCAGGATGAGATCCCATCGAGACACTGTACCAGCTCCCTTCTTCTTGGGACTCCGGTGGATGTTACAGAGCCTGATGAAGATCATTTCGATCAGACGGTATCAATCTGGCCACTGGGCAAGAGGGGCAGCAGTGGTGAGCGCATGCCTCTTGACGCTTTCCGTCCCTGGAGTGAACTCCTGCCTCTTCTTTGGAGAGCGGAACCTCCCTGTGTCCAGCTTGCTCTGGTGTCTGGCAGCAAACACAACGCGCTGCTTGTCGTAGTCCAGCAGGTTCTGCCACAGAGCAATAATATTGCTCACCTTCACAAGGAGAAAAAACAAAGATATATGAAATAATGCAAGTGTGAAAATGGGCAAAGAAGGACAGTAGCATAACAATAAATGTTACTGACCTGCTGGTTAGTGAGTGCCAGAGAGGGTTGGGTCCTCAGCTCCACCAGACACTCTGCCAAGCTGTCGACTCTGTCAAGGCCAGGCAGGCCAGCATCATCCACAACATCCTGGGTGGAGGCAGAGGGCTGGATGGAGGCAGAGGGCTGGATGGAGGCAGAGGGCTGGATGGAGGCAGCAGCGGGCTGGGTGGAAGAAGCAGCGGGCTGGATGGAGGCAACAGAGGGCTGGGTGGAGGCAGAGGGCTGGATGGAGGCAGCAGCGGGCTGGATGGAGGCAACAGAGGGCTGGGTGGAGGCAGAGGGCTGGATGGAGGCAGCAGCGGGCTGGATGGAGGCAGAGGGCTGGATGGAGGCAGTGGGCTGGATGGAGGCAGAGGGCTGGATGGAGGCAGTGGGCTGGATGGAGGCAGAGGGCTGGATGGAGGCAGCAGGCGGGATGGAGGCAGCAGCAGGCTGGATGGAGGCAGCAGGCTGGATGGAGGCAGCAGCAGGCTGGATGGAGGCAGCAGCAGGCTGGGTGGAGGCAGCAGGCTGGATGGAGGCAGCAGGCTGGATGGAGGCAGAGGGCTGGATGGATGCAGCAGAGGGCTGGGTGGAGGCAGCAGGCTGGATGGAGGCAGCAGGCTGGATGGAGGCAGAGGGCTGGATGGAGGCAGTGGGCTGGATGGAGGCAGAGGGCTGGATGGAGGCAGCAGGCTGGATGGAGGCAGCAGCGGGCTGGATGGAGGCAGCAGGCTGGATGGAGGCAGCAGCAGGCTGGATGGAGGCAGCAGCAGGCTGGATGGAGGCAGCAGGCTGGATGGAGGCAGCAGCAGGCTGGATGGAGGCAGCAGGGCTGGATGGAGGCAGCAGGCTGGATGGAGGCAGGGCTGGATGGAGGCAGTGGGCTGGATGGAGGCAGAGGGCTGGATGGAGGCAGCAGGCTGGATGGAGGCAGCAGCAGGCTGGATGGAGGCAGCAGCAGGCTGGATGGAGGCAGCAGCAGGCTGGATGGAGGCAGCAGCAGGCTGGATGGAGGCAGCAGGGCTGGATGGATGGAGGCAGCAGGCTGGATGGAGGCAGAGGGCTGGATGGAGGCAGTGGGCTGGATGGAGGCAGAGGGCTGGATGGAGGCAGCAGGCTGGATGGAGGCAGCAGCAGGCTGGATGGAGGCAGCAGCAGGCTGGGTGGAGGCAGCAGGCTGGATGGAGGCAGCAGCAGGCTGGATGGAGGCAGAGGGCTGGATGGAGGCAGCAGGCTGGATGGAGGCAGAGGGCTGGATGGAGGCAGTGGGCTGGATGGAGGCAGAGGGCTGGATGGAGGCAGCAGGCTGGATGGAGGCAGCAGCAGGCTGGATGGAGGCAGCAGCAGGCTGGGTGGAGGCAGCAGGCTGGATGGAGGCAGCAGCAGGCTGGAT
This sequence comes from Hirundichthys speculiger, assembly GCA_018398805.1. Classification (NCBI taxonomy): domain Eukaryota; kingdom Metazoa; phylum Chordata; class Actinopteri; order Beloniformes; family Exocoetidae; genus Hirundichthys; species Hirundichthys speculiger. Next base: position 3,107,374 of record JAGFBZ010000865.1, read on the forward strand.
GGAGGCAGAGGGCTGGATGGAGGAGGCAGCAGGCTGGATGGAGGCAGCAGGAGGAGCTGGATGGAGGCAGTGGGCAGTGGATGGAGGCAGAGGGCTGGATGGAGGCAGCAGGCTGGATGGAGGCAGCAGGCAGTGGATGGCAGGATGGAGCAGCAGCAGGCTGGATGGAGGCAGCAGCAGGCTGGATGGAGGCAGCAGCAGGCTGGATGGAGGCAGCAGGGCTGGATGGAGGCAGCAGGCTGGATGGAGGCAGCAGGGCTGGATGGATGGCAGGCAGCTGGATGGAGCTGGATGGAGGCAGCATGGAGGCAGGGGCTGGATGGAGGCAGCAGCATGGATGGCTGGATGGAGGCAGTGGGCTGGATGGAGGCAGCAGTGGCTGGATGGAGGCAGCGGGCTGGATGGAGGCAGCAGCGGGCTGGATGGAGGCAGAGGGCTGGATGGAGGCAGAGGGCTGGATGGAGGCAGCAGGCTGGATGGAGGCAGCAGGCTGGGTGGAGGCAGCAGGGCTGGATGGAGGCAGCAGCAGGCTGGATGGAGGCAGCAGGCTGGATGGAGGCAGAGGGCTGGATGGAGGCAGCAGGCTGGATGGAGGCAGCAGCAGGCTGGATGGATGGAGGCAGCAGGCTGGATGGAGGCAGCAGCAGGCTGGATGGAGGCAGCGGGCTGGATGGAGGCAGCAGGCTGGATGGAGGCAGCAGCGGGCTGGGTGGAGGCAGCAGGCTGGATGGAGGCAGCAGCGGGCTGGATGGAGGCAGCAGCAGGCTGGATGGAGGCAGCAGGCTGGATGGAGGCAGTAGGCTGGATGGAGGCAGCAGCGGGCTGGATGGAGGCAGAGGGCTGGATGGAGGCAGCAGCGGGCTGGATGGAGGCAGAGGGCTGGATGGAGGCAGTAGGCTGGATGGAGGCAGCAGCGGGCTGGGTGGAGGCAGTGGGCTGGATGGAGGCAGCAGCAGGCTGGATGGAGGCAGAGGGCTGGATGGAGGCAGCAGGCTGGATGGAGGCAGCAGCGGGCTGGGTTGAGGCAGCAGGCTGGATGGAGGCAGAGGGCTGGATGGAGGCAGCAGGCTGGATGGAGGCAGAGGGCTGGATGGAGGCAGTGGGCTGGATGGAGGCAGTGGGCTGGATGGAGGCAGCAGGCTGGATGGAGGCAGCAGCGGGCTGGGTGGAGGCAGCAGCAGGCTGTATGGAGGCAGAGGGCTGGATGGAGGCAGCAGGCTGGATGGAGGCAGCAGAGGGCTGGGTGGAGGCAGCAATCTGGATGGAGGCAGCAGCAGGCTGGATGGAGGCAGCAGCAGGCTGGATAGAGGCAGAGGGCTGGATGGAGGCAGCAGAGGGCTGGATGGAGGCAGCGCAGGCTGGATGGAGGCAGCAGCAGGCTGGATGGAGGCAGCAGCAGGCTGGATAGAGGCAGAGGGCTGAGTGGAGGCAGCAGCGGGCTGGATGGAGGATGGAGCAGGGGCTGGAGGGCAGCAGGGCAGCAGCAGGCTGGAGAGCAGGGCTGAGTGGAGGCAGCAGCGGGCTGGATGGAGGCAGAGGGCTGAGTGGAGGCAGCAGCAGGGTGGATGGATCCAGCAGCCAGAGGGGAGGCAGCGAGGTCAGTGGTGGGGGCTTGAGGGAAGGCAGGGAAGCTCAGGTCATCAAGGAGGGTTGACAATGTTTCATCTTCAAAGCCCTCATCCTCTTCTTCGCCTTCCTCCACATCCTCCAGCATGTCCTCCGTCTCCTCTGTGTCTGGCTGTATATTCAGGGGCTGACCAGTCTGACTCAGCAGGTAGTCAACACCAAACAGGTCACCCAGGGGGACAAAACCATGGACATGCTCACATTCTTACTTGTACCTAAAATATATCCTTACTGTACTTCAGTTAGAACACTGATAACTGATAGATAACCAACAGAATTATACCAGTGTATTTGGTGGGTGGCCTGATGGCAGGCACCAGTGCCTCACCAAACACCTTCAAGCTGTTGGTGTTGACCGAGTGGCACACATCTCCGGCGTATGTGCACAGAGATGACTGTTTGCTGGTCACAGCTGCAGCGCCCCGATCCTGGTTCCACCTGTTCAGGCCTTCCAGGAGGTACAGCTGAAAATTCAGTGCGTTTGCACTGGTTCCTGAGAAAAGAAAGGGAGCGAAAGAAAATGGTTACTGCTTTTCGATCTGAATAATGTGTTCAATGTGTTATTACTGTATAATTCATGAGAGACACACACCTGGAATGAACCTGTTCAGGTGGAGGTGAAAGGACTCCAGGGATGTGGACCCTCTGGCACAGCGGTACCTTTTCAGGACCACACCCCCCTTGGTGGTGGTGCCTACCTCGGTGTACAGCTGCACACCTTGCACGTCCTGGATGCACCTGACGTGGCGTTGCTGCACACGCCAGATGTGCTCCATCCGCACCTGGTCAAGCAGCGGCACACCCATGAGGTCCCTCCCATGTGCCCCGCCTACCTTCTGCAGCAGCTGTTCAATGAGGCGGATGGTGGTGTCCGTGCCACGTGTCCTCCTGTGGCAGAACTGGCTGAGCTCCTGCTTACTGATCCTCGTGTCCACCAAAGGATCAGTAATGGCCGCCACACCCTCCTGCCTGAGCTGCTCCCTCTTTGCCTGCCGCAGCACAGCGAGATCCCCTGCATCCCACTCAAAAATGCATGCAGACAGGGAGCCCATGAACGCACGGTAGAGAGGGTGTGCGTCCATGGTGCAGCCAACAGCCAGCCTCCTCATGAAGTGCCAGATGTCCAGGAGTATGTGGAGGTCTGGCCACTGTCCAAACCTGGTCTGCAGCTTACTGGCCCCCTCACTCACACAGCAGCCACAGTCCACGTAGAGCAGCACCGGTGGTGGAACTGCTGCCTGGCGGTAACGCTCCATCACGCCCGACACCATCTTGACCAGTCCAGGCCCCTCCTGGACTGAGAGGACACTGGACAGGATCTGGCCGACCTCGTTCCCAATGGAGGTCACCCAGACAGCAGTCCCCCTCCCATGGCCCGCCAGCTTCTTTGTGATCTGAAAGTTGACAGTGATTTTTATGATTATGATTTATTCATCCACGATTCAGAGCTGTGAGTGTAAGTGTGTAGATTTATCACACAGAGCAGAGATATAAGAAATGAATTTGCACTGTAATGTTATCATTTACAACAATGTTAGTAGATACATTACAGTACATACTATGTACACAGAAGCCCATGACATGGTCAGATCATTTTCTACTTTTTTGGTTGAGTCCATTTTTAAAATGGACCCAAATGTGGATGTGATGCTGGCCTTAATGTGGTCCAAACGGCTGAGGATGTCCCTGCCATACACTGACAACAGCCAGCGACTGGTGGGGATGTCCACAGGCTCTGGCGGCTTCTGGCAGGCCACGGGGAAGAAGCTGGGCCGATCCACAAAGTCAGCACACTCTCCAAGATAGTGTGCCAACCTGTTCAGCCATTCTTCCCCGTGGTTCTCCTTCAGCTGCTTCACCAGTCTTGCTGGACTGTTACCGAGTGTTCGGTCCCGAAGCAGCCGGATCACACGAATGTCACACGCGTACCTGAAATACAGATTTTATTTCAATATTAGTTTATTCAGCAGTTCATCTAAGTGCTTTAAGAGCTTGGTTAAACTGATTGAAACAAATAATGATAATGATTTGTTTAAACGTTCAAGTTATTAGTTATATTGGATGGTTCAATTCAACACAATCTTTTCATCACTGCTTTACTCACTTCCGGGTCAGGATCAGCCGGAACATCCTCTGGTGCGGCAGGTCGAGCTGGTCTCTGACAGTCTGACTGGTGGACAGATAGTTCAGGGCACATGCAGTGCACCTGAGCGTCTCTGTCACCATCAGGTAATACCTGTCCACATCCAGGACCTTCCTAGCCCTCTTGTGGACACCGTAGCCTGTCAGCTGCTTCCCACAAGCTGGGCAGAACACCCTCACCCACCACAGATGATAGGGCATCCACACCAGCAAACCATGTGTGAAGAAGCGGTCAGGAGTTGGTGCCTGGTGGTATATGAGGGCCGGGACTGGAGGCTCATACCACAGCTTCAAGTCTTGCCGCAGTTTGCCAGACTGAAAGAGAGCACTAGAAATCCATCTCTGGTCCTGCACAGGGATGGTTTTCTTGAACTCTCCAGGCAAATAAAATGAAGCTGCAGCCGCAGCAGCTGGCTGAGTTCCTCCAGGCTCACCCTATGTTCAGAGATGACAATAAATAAGTATTACTTGATGATATAAATAAAGCTGCAGTAAAGATGGCTTCCAACAGAGCCAGACCAATAAATAGATGCTGTACACTACTCACAGAGGCTCCAACTATGCTGGTGTTGACAGCAGGGCTGTGGGTCCTGACTGGGGACGGAGCAGGGCTGTGGGTCCTGACCGGGGACGGAGCAGGGCTGTGGGTCATGACTGGGGACAGCGCGGGGCTGCGGGTCCTGACTGGGGATGGAGAGGGGCTGTGTGTCCTGACCGGGGACGGAGCAGGGCTGTGGGTCCTGACGGGGACGGAGCGGGGCTGTGGGTCCTGACCGGGGACGGAGCAGGGCTGTGGGCCTGACCGGGGACGGAGAGGGGCTGTGGGCCTGACCGGGGACGGAGCAGGGCTGTAGGTCATGACTGGGGACAGCGCGGGGCTGTGGGTCCTGACTGGGGATGGAGAGGGGCTGTGTGTCCTGACCGGGGACGGAGCAGGGGCTGTGTGTCCTGACCGGGGACGGAGCGGGGCTGTGGGTCCTGACCGGGGACGGAGCGGGGCTGTGGGTCCTGACCGGGGACGGAGCAGCAGGAAGAGAGGGGCTCGGCGTTTTTCTGGTAACTAAATTTGGCTTCATGGATGCAGAAAGTGAGCCACCCAATCGTGATTTAGTGAACTGAAAGGAAACACAGAAAGAAAAAATTTTATTATGCATAATTTTATGCAAATCATTAAATACTATGAAAATATTCACCATTGACAAGCTTGGAGGAGGCCTCAGGAACGAGGGTGTTGCTGATGCCCTGCCAGCTGAGTGTGAGGATGTAGAAGGAGAGGAAGCAGCAGCAGTGGCACCGGCAGCTGACTGTGAGGATGCAGACTGAGGAGAAGCAGTGGGAGACAGAGTTGCAGGCAGCAAAACCAATAGAATTACGACATGTAAACAGCAACAGCATAAGTGCATTGTGGGAGACATGTCACCCTCAAGCAACAAAGTGCTTTACATAATGATAAAAACACTGCACATTAAAACAAACAAAAAATCCATCACACACCCCAATATATATATAACAATATATATATATATATATATATATATATATATATATATATATATAATATAACATAAAAAACACACACACACACAAACAAAGCAGTCCTCCAAACCCCCCCCATGCACCACAAACATAACACAACAAGCAGGCAGATCCCCCAGCGTAAAAGATCCCCATTGAGGTAAACACGGGGGGGGGGGGGGGGGGGGGGTAATTATGGGATTAAAAGAAAGAAATAATATAAATCATAAGTAGAAATAAATAAAAATTCAAAACAGATATCAAGTAACCTTAAAATACACATTAAAAACTTAATTAAATAAACCAATCAATAAATAAAATAGTGATTGATTTAAAAAAAGTATATATAGGCTATATATATATACACATACATAATATATATTTATAAATATATATATATATATATATATATATATATATATATATATATATATATATATATATATTCAATTCAATTCAATTCAATTCAATTTTATTTATATAGCGTCTGTTACAATGACAATTATATATTATATATATATATATATATATATATATATATATATATATATATATATATATATATATATATATATACATATAAACACACACACACATTCACAGTACAGTACACATAGCATGGAGATAAACACAGTAACACCACTTTAACAGTAAGTTGCAGCATTGACAGGATGTGCTGAATGACTGCATACCTGAGTACAGTGGCATTATAAGTGAATGTAACAGACTATTTTTGCATTCAAGCTCAGCAATGACATGGAAATGTAGTTTTCATAGCAGCTGTCATTCATAACTGTTATTCCTTGGAGGCAATCGGAATGTAACTAGATTACCAGTAAATAAATGCAGTAGAACTTGTACTGTCAACACGCCATCGAAAACCACAAAGGCAACTTGGTTGTTTGTTTACTGACTGTTGTTTATCTCTGGAGCTTTGGGGGCGCTAATAATGATAGCGATAATAACGGTACAAGAGTTAATTACGCCCGACAACAGCAGGATCCTTTACTGTATGTGACTGGTAACGTTAATATTGCTAAAGGGAAAAAAGCGGACTTTTCAGAAGCTTAACACTGGCGAAAAAGGCCGTAATCGCTGCCGAAGATACTGTAGTATGAGTGTGTGGGGGAGACCTGATGAGTGATGTTTGCACCTGTGGAGAGTGATTGGACTCAATTGTTTGGAGCCAGAGGGGATAAAGAGGAGAGGAGGAGGAGTAACGAGGAGCCCAGAGGTTGGTGTGAGAGCCAGACCAGAAACTGCTGTCCTGAGCTGCGATTGAGGTGTGGCACCGCTGTGGTGGGTGCTGTTCACAGCTTGTAGTGCTGCCGGCAGTGAAGACAGCTGAGCAGGGGAGCTGCATCCTGTTGGTTAGGAGGGGAGGCCTGATACCTCCTTTAGGTAGCTAGGAATTGGGGATTAGTTAGTGCCTCACCACTCTCCTGGACTACTTCTCTCCCTCTCACTGGCTCCAGACGACATCCAGCCTTGCCTAGCACATCTGCCCTGCCTGTGGTGGTGCATCCCAAGTAGCCGGGTCGACCTTCCCGCTCCGTGGGAGATGTCAATACTCAACCCCATAGGGGGGTCTTGTCACTAGACCCGGGCAGGATAAGTCAATTTATTTTAATCACATCCATAATTGTTTGTCTGTCATTATAGCTTGTATATGTCTTTTTAGATAGGTCTTAATCAATTGACAGTTTGTGAGAGGGGCTCCTTTAAGGTGGCCGCCAGCAGGTTGGGCAGTATTCTGCTTCCCGTTTTGTTTGTTAGGAGTGGGTTCTGACTTGCTTGCAGTTGCAGTGGTCCTGAATAAAAAAGGGGGGCATAGCCAAGTGTATCCCCCAGTTTGTAGTGTCTGGGTTAGGGTTAGGGTTGCTTGCAGTGTTGGTGTGCAGGAGTGCGGAGTTACTTCCTGGCCTGCTGGGGCACCCTTCTCAGCCCACTACTCCAGACCTTTTAAAGGAGTGACCGGTTCTTTGAATAAAGATTTCTTTGTGGTATTTCTAATCTAGCTGCGGCAAGTGCTTCTTTGCCTCTGACACCGGACCAGACCGGATTAACAAAGGTGGTGGCAGCTTAATTCTTTAAATCTAGAAATGTATTACACTGGTGGCAGCGGTGGGATCGAATTTAGAATGTCAGAGGCAGAGAGTATCTCAGCTCAGCCGGGGTTACCCCAAGCCGATCTAGTGAATGTTCCTTCTGGTAGTATGGATTCTCCAAAAACACCTCCGATGTGACTGCCCCTATGTGTCGGGAAACTAGAGGGGGTGGGCACAGCGGGCCAAATGCCTGCCCCCTCAACTAAGACCAAGATTTTGGCCTCTAATGATAAAATGGGTAGCCATGTAGCTGTTAAGGTGGGTGGAGTAGATTTCCATGTGTTGGTGGATAGTGGTGCAGATCGTTCCATCATTCCTAAAGAGGTGTGGATGTTTATTTCTAAGGGAAGAGGCAAGCTGACTGACTACTCTGGGAACGTATCAGCTGCTAATGGGGGGACATGCACATACTGGGAGTGTGGCAGACTGTTTGCCAGTTTGACTTATTGGCCTTGGTGACAGAGTTTCTTATCGCTGACATCCCCTCCACTGACATCTTGTTGGGTTTTGACTTTTTGTCTAAATATAGAGCTGTGGTTGACTATAAGGAGAGGGTGGTTTGGCTGTTGGGTAAAACCGTGCCCCTGCTAGCCCATGCAGATCTGGATAAACCTCGGACTATGGTTATAAAATCTGACACTGCAGTTCTACCACAGAGTGAGGTTATCCTTCCTGGTGTCGTTAAAGGCGGTGAGTGTGTGGAAAGCCTGCTTGAACCCTCAGCTTCACTGTCTGATCATTGTGATGTTTTGGTGGCCAGAATTGTGTGCCGGGTGGAGCAGGGGGTTGTTCCAATTCGTGTCATTAATGTCACTGATGAGAAGCTGGTTCTAAGGGAGGGTATGAAAGTGGGTACGCTGCATGCTGATGTTGAGGTACTGGATGGGTTTAAAGAGATTGAGGGGGGTACGAGTCGGGGGTCCTCCTGGTCTCTAGACAACCTGGTTGAACAGTTTGGGCTGAGTCAGAAGGGGTTAGGGAATGCAGAACAGCAGGCTGCCCATAATCTGTTAAAAAAACATCTTTCTGTTTTTAGTACGGGGGATACAGATTTGGGAAGGACCCCACTTGTTAGGCATACAATTGACACTGGAGATGGCAAGCCAATTAAGATGCAGCCTCGTCAAGTCCCTCTCCATTTACAGGAAGAGTGTTTGGAACACATTAAGCAGATGCAGGCAAGTGGTATTATACAGCTCTCTTGTAGTCCATGCGCTGCTCCAGTGGTTCTTGTGAGGAAAAAGGGATGGAGGCCTACGATTCTGTGTTGATTATCGTAGGCTAAATGATCTCACAAGAAAGGATGCCTACCCCCTCCCTTGTATTGATGATGCTCTCGATAGCTTGCACAAAGCTTGCTGGTTTTCCACTCTTGATCTTGCTAGTGGTTACTGGCAGGTCGAAATTGACCCTAAGGACCAACACAAAACTGCCTTTATAACTCGGCAGGGGCTGTTTGAGTTTAATGTGCTTAGTTTTGGTTGTGCAATGCACCAAGTACGTTTCAGAGGCTCATGGATGTAGTGTTGGCTGACCTGCAGTGGACCACTTGTTTGGTCTACCTAGATGACATCGTGTTTGGTCGTACATTCTCAGAGCATTTGTCACGCTTGGATGAAGTGTTGCTTAGGTTGCACCAGGCTAATCTGAAGGTTACCTTCTAAATGCAACTTATTTTCTACTCAGGTGCAATACCTTGGTCATGTAATCTCAGCAGATGGAATTAGAGCAGATCCAGCCAAGGTTCAGGTAGTGAAGGAGTGGCCCACACCTAAAAATCAGACTGAGGTCCGGAGTTTTGTGGGTCTGGCGTCCTACTACCGCCGATTTATACAGGGATTTGCAGAGATAGCACGCCCCCTACACCAGCTAACTGAAAAGGGTAGGAGGTTTAAGTGGTCTGACGCTTGCCAGGATTCCTTTGAAAAGCTAAAAGCTCAGCTGGTCTCTGCCCCAGTTTTGACTTATCAAGACCCTGATAAACCTTTTATTTTAGACACCGATGCCAGTGATGCAGGCATTGGCGCTGTCCTATCACAGGAGGCTAATGGGGTTGAGCACGTTATTGCCTATGAAAGCAGAGCATTATCCAAGCAGGAAAGAAAGTATGCCACTACCAAGAAGGAGCTGTTGAGTATGGTGACTTTTACTAAGTATTTTAAGCATTACTTGTTGGGGAAGGAGTTTGTTGTGCACAGACCACAATTCTCTTAGGTGGCTACATAATTTCCAGGGCCTGGAGGGGCAGCTGGCTAGGTGGGTGGAGCAGTTGGCCAGCTTCCAATACAAAATAGTCCACAGGCTGGGAAAATTGCATGCCAATGCAGATGCCCTTTCAAGGTTACCTGCTTTTAGCACTGAGCTATCTTCAACAACCAATGCAGAGACTGCCGTAGGGGAACAGCCACCCCCAGAGTTGGGTGTGTGCTCTGTGCAAGAGGTGGATCTTAGAATAAGAGCAAGCCAGAAAGTGGTTGAGGATGAAATGGTAAATTCCAAGCATGAGGATGGGGAGTTGAGACAGTTGATTGACCTTAAATCAAAGGGGCTGGTTCTCCCTGAGGGTTCGCCCTTGCAGAAGTATGCCTCTGTGTGGTCTCAACTGCAGATGATGGGCTCACGTTTGGTCAGGGTGCCTCCAACTAATTCTGATGCATCTCAGGTTCAGGTTGTTCTCCCACAGGCACTGGTTCCAGAAGTTTTAGCTCAGTTGCACAACTCTCCTACTGGTGGCCACTTAGGCGTACAGAAATTGCAGGGGAAAGTAAAGGACCGTTTTTACTGGCTTGGGTGGTTTGGTGATGTGAGAGTGGTGTAGACAGTGTGTTGAGTGTGCTTCCAGAAAAACTCAGGGCCGCTCCCCTTGTGCCCCTCTTCAGACATCAGCTGCATCCAGGCCATATGAAAGAGTGGCACCTGATATTTTGGGCCCTTTGCCTGAAACAGTTGGCAGGAACAAGTATGTTCTGGTCATAGGGGATTATTTCTCAAAATGGACCGAAGCCTATCCCATACCAAATCAGGAGGCCCACACTATAGCTAAAGTGCTGGTGGAGGAGTGGATATGTAGGTTTGGGGTTCCCCGTAGCCTCCATTCTGATCAGGGCTGGTCTTTTGAGTCTACATTGTTTAAGGAACTGTCAGCTTTTAAACATCCACAAAACAAGAACATCCCCATACCACCCCCAGTCAGATGGCCTTATTGAGCGGTTTAATCGCACACTGTTATGCATGTTGTCACTGTTTGTAAAGGAAAACCAATCCAACTGGGATACCCTATTACCTTATGTGATGATGGCCTACCGTAGCAGTGTGCACGCTAGTACAGGTTATACCCCATATAAGGTATTGTTTGGGCGGGAGATGGTTCTTCCAGTAGACGTAATGCTTGATGTGGGAGACAAGGAAGCATTTCCTTCAGCCAGTGCTTATGTTGGCCATCTAGTTGAGACACTGTCGACGGTGGTAGATGCAGTGAGAAGGCATCAGGCTAATGCCTCCAACCGACAGAAGGCCAACTTTGACTTCAGAGTGAGTTTTCAATACTACTCTGAAGGAGAGCTTGTGTGGGTACAAAATAAGGCCAGGAGGAGAGGACTATGTCCCAAGTTGCAGAGGCGCTTTAAAGGCCCTTATAAGATAGTGGAGAGAGTCACTGGAGTGTTGTATCGTGTGGCACCAGTAGAGGGAGGGACCGAGACCGTTTTACATTTTAATCGCCTAAAACCTTATGTTTCCCCTTGTACAGGACTACTGTCAACAGCTCAAGATGTGAGAGTCGATCCCCAAATGAGTGGAGGAGCAGTTGATGGGGTGTCACCAGTGCTCCCGGATGGCCGTATGGGTGAGGACATCCCCGGTGGAGAGGGAGGCATTCGCATGCCAAACGGTCCCCAAACAGAAACAGAAGTTGTGGCATCCCAGGAACAGGAGCCACTACCCCCAAGACAGGAACATGTTCCACTGGATTCGGCAGAGGGAAGGCGCCCTGCCCGTGAGAGAAAAGTACCTTCCTGGTTAAAAGATTATGATTTTTCTTAAAGACTCGAGGACGAGTCTTCTCGTTAGGGAAGGGAGGAGTGTAGTATGAGTGTGTGGGGGAGACCTGATGAGTGATGTTTTGCACCTGTGGAAAGTGATTGGACTCAATTGTTTGGAACCAGAGGGGATAAAGAGGAGGAGAGGAGGAGGAGGAGGAGGAGGAGGAGTAACAACGAGGAGCCCAGAGGTTGGTGTGAGAGCCAGACCAGAAACTGCTGTCCTGAGCTGCGATTGAGGTGTGGCACCGCTGTGGTGGGTGCTGTTCGCAGCTTGTAGTGCTGCCGGCAGTGAAGACAGCTGAGCAGGGGAGCTGCATCCTGTTGGTTAGGAGGGGAGGCCTGATACCTCCTTTAGGTAGCTAGGAATTGGGGATTAGTTAGTTCCTCACCACTCTCCTGGACTACATCTCTCCATCTCAGTGGCTCCAGATGACATCCAGCCTTGCCTAGCACATCTGCCCTGCCTGTGGTGGTGCATCCCAAGTAGCCGGGTCGACCTTCCCGCTCCGTGGGAGATGTCAATACTCAACCCCATGGGGGGGTCTTGTCACTAGACCCGGGCAGGATAAGTCAATTTATTTTAATCACATCCACGATTGTTTGTCATTATAGCTTGTATGTCTTTTTAAATAGGTCTTAATCAATTGACAGTTTGTGAGAGGGGCTCCTTTAAGGTGGCCGCCAGCAGGTTGGGCAGTATTCTGCTTCCCCTTTTGTTTGTTAGGAGTGGGTTCTGACTTGCTTGCAGTTGCAGTGGTCCTGAATAAAAAAGGGGGGCATAGCCAAGTGTATCCCCCAGTTTGTAGTGTCTGGGTTAGGGTTAGGGTTGCTTGCAGTGTTGGTGTGCAGGAGTGCGGAGTTACTTCCTGGCCTGCTGGGGCACCCTTCTCAGCCCACTACTCCAGACCTTTTAAAGGAGTGACCGGTTCTTTGAATAAAGATTTCTTTGGTATTTCTAATCTAGCTGCGGCAAGTGCTTCTTTGCCTCTGACACCGGACCAGACCGGATTAACAAAGGTGGTGGCAGCTTAATTCTTTAAATCTAGAAATTTATTACAATACCTATGATGGCGGCTCATTGCAACGTTATAACGCCAACGTTAACACAGCACGGAACAAAACAATACTTAATATATGGAAAAACAGCCTTGAATTATTCAAGAGCTAAAATGAAAACATGTAATGGTTCATTGACTTATTTTACCATTAAACTTTTCTCTTTTTCCTCCATTGCAGTGAGAAAGGAGAGTGGACTGCCGATCCTGTGCCAGTGTGGTGTAAGCGGTGCGGACTCTGTACCGGTCTGTTGTGGTGAAGAGTAATAATGATTAATTGTACTCCATGCTGGTAAATGTGTCTTCTACTCAGTGAAAACGTATTTTATCCCACTTTAACAGCATTTAGCTTTCAGTTGACTCGTGGCAAGCAGCAAAATGAAATTTGACAGCATACTTTCTGAAATTAATGGATTTGGAAAATTCCAGTTGACGCTTTTCTTGATTCAGATGTTCTCTCGTATTACTCTGCCATGTCACTTCCTGCTGAACAACTTCATAGCAGCAACTCCATCACACCACTGCAACATTGGGACCCTGGAGGATGGGGATGTGTTTGGAAATTTAACTTTGCAGCAGAAACTAGCTGTTGCTATTCCAGCAGAGCAGGATGGGACTCCGAGCTTCTGTCAGATGTTTACGAAGCCCCAGTTCCAATACTTGTCAGGCTCAAACAGAAGTGAGGAGGCCGATACTGTTGAGTGTCAGGATGGATGGGTCTATGACAACAGCACTTTTAAATCCACTCTAGTAACAGAGGTAAGCGTTTACATTGTAAATAAAAGTTTACATTCCTAAAAGACATTATTAGCTGTTATGTGTAGTTATGTGTACTTTGTTAATGAGTAAGTGCAGATGCTGAAAACATTTGTTTAGTAAAGCCTATAGTTTTTCTAAACAATAGCATGTTAGGGCCAATAGCCATAGATACAGTTATGGAATGGCTGAAGACAAGACTAGAGCAGGCTCATCTTAAACATAACCTCATCATAACTATGCTGCTATAGACCTATGCTGCAGAGAGACACTAACATGATCCTCACCTTCATCTCCCCTCCTTTCCTCTTGTCCCTTCAGCTGTATCCATGTCTAATCAGAAGCACCTCATAAATGTTACTGCGCCTCATTGTTCTTGTAGTTTTTTGTGCTGTCCTGCGCTCCCTGCCCCCCTCTTTCTTTTTCTTACTGTATGTGTTCGAAGGACAGTTTCCAGAGCTACATACTAACCTGTTGTTCCACATATACAGGCTGCTATAAAAATACGGATTGTTAATCTTTTCAACGGTTTCTATGCAGTGGGATCTCGTTTGCAGCCAAAAAGCAATGAACAAGGCGACGGCCACCATTTTCTTCATCGGCGTTATGATTGGAGCCCCACTGTTTGGGTTTCTCAGTGACAGGTGAGGTGTTCAGTATAAAGGTACGATGTGCCTTCCAAGGTATTTCCTGCACTGCAGTAATGATCATTAGATAGTGTTAAGTCCTAAGTGTTTCAGAGAAATACTGTTGTGGTTGACTTTATTGACTTTAAGTTGAGTGTTGACTTTAAGTTGAGTGTCTTCATGACCAGGTTTGGGCGACGGCCGGTGCTGCTGCTGTCCTATCTATCATCTCTGACGTTTGCAGTCCTAAGCGCATTCTCCTCATCATATGTGATGTTTGTCATCATGAGATTTTTTACGGGGATGTCCCTCGCAGGGATAAGTATTATCTCAATTGCTTTAAGTGAGCACACTGATGCTAATTTATTTTATGGCGTTGATTACATTTTTATATTTATTTAGATATTTGTAATCTGGTTTGATTCATCCTCCTTCTTCTGCAGATGTTGAATGGTGTAGCATTGAACGCAGGACTTTCTCTGGTGTGATTATAAGCCTTGACTGGACACTTGGGAACTGGTTGCTGGCTGGAATTGCTTCCTGTGTAAATGAGTGGAGGATGCTTATTTTGGTAGTGACCTCACCCTTGGTTCTGGCCATTATTGCTTGGAGGTATTACTTTTCTTTTTTTTTAACCTGAATTGTAAGTGACAGTAAATTGTTTGGACCGCCATCTGGTGATCAGTCTGTGCTGGTGTAGCTTCAGCTGGGAAATGCAAAGGTAGAAAAGGGAGGGGACCATTATGCTGTGTAAGCTCCACCTGTAATTCCCCACACCTGTGCATCTCACCTGTTGGCTCCTTTGTTTGGCATGGGGTCTGTGCTGCTCCATTTCTCCCTTTGTTTGGAGATGCTTCATGGTTCATACTGAGTAAGTTTCTTAACAATGTTTCTTAATTATACATGGTCCTTCTCTTTTTTCATGTCAATTTGGTTGCTGCTGTTTACATTAAGTTTGGTTCATTGGTGTTGGGTTTGTTAGGAGGCAGATGGTTTCCAGATGACATTTACATTGAGATTCTTCTAACAATGAGCTCCCCTTGGTAGTGGAACGAGGTATGTGGACCTCAATTTCTGTAATGTTATCTGTATAAGTCTAAATCCTTGGGATGTTCTGGGTTTGTCCTTTAAATGATGTTGCTTACACTATTTACATATTGAATATGAATGAATTGTTGAATTTTATTGCTAATTGTAATGCATAATAAATGTTTTTATTTTTCTATTTACTGTATTTATGGTCATGGCATTTGAAGCCTGGACGTGAAATATGTGCTTTGAATGCTTACACTAATCCTTTTTTCTTTTCTGTATTTCCTTGTTATAGTTTTCAAGGTGCTGAGACAAGAAATAAAATTAAAGCACCCGTATGAATCTCTCCGCTTCATTCATTGTTACCAAGGGTCCGCTACAGTGAAAACTCGCCCATCACATTCGAGCCATCTTCCTTCGTCATCGGATGTCAGCAGCCAACGCAGCCTACATCTTTGCACACAGGCAAGACCAGTAAAGGGACAATATTCAACCTCCAAAGGTACAGCCGAAAATGCAGTGAGAGACACTGGGATGAAATAATAAAGAAACAGAAATGGAGTAATACGCCACATGTTGCCTTGGAGTTAAATGTTAAGAAATAAGTTTGAAGTTATTAAAGGTTTTAAGGGTTTAAGAGTTTTAAATGTCTGGTAAAGGCTACAGCATGGTTTTTCTATCCTTGAGAGATATATTTACAATGTCTCTTTAAATGAAAAGATTGAAGGGGTAAAGTAGTATAACTTTTATGTTCATAGCATTTATGTGTGTTCATTTTAGCGACTGTTTTTATGACATGACATTTTAATGTAAAACTTTGTGAGTGTGTTAAGGCATCATTTTGTGAACTAAAAGAACCATAGCCCAGAAAATTGAACAGATCTTTAAAGTAAACGAGCAACCAAATGTCATTCAAATCACAAGGGGTGGATAATATTAAGGGCCAACCCTCAAGGGCCAGCTCCCGTGAAAGACATTTAACAGACAAGTGCCGGGAGCTACGGGAAGAGAAGGCTAAACAACATGAGAAAGCCTTCAGTAATGCATATGATTCCTGGAAGCAAACAGCAAGGGACTCCAGAACAAAATTGAAGGCATTCTGTGCACTGGATGACCTTGACAGTATTCAACAGAATGTAAAATCCAAATATGACACAGTGTGTGAACTCTATGAGCCCATAAGACGTAATTGCACTTCCACCCCGGAAATTACTAAGAAAATGGATGCCTGTGCCTCCCTCACAGTTGAAATTTGTGACCTTGTGGGTAAAAGAAAGGAAAATATCGAAGAGGTGTTTAATGATGAACTGGAGAAAGAGAGGGTGAGGGCAACACTGGATAAAAAGAATCATGGCTCTATTTTTGGACACACCAACACAGAGACAGTCACTTCAGAGACGTCTTCAACCCATTCTTCCTTTCGCTCCACGGTTTCTAGCAAACGAGTCGATGCTGAGGCAGAACTTGCGGTAAAATTGGAGCAAGCAAAGGCAACACGGAAAATCCAGGCTCAACAAGCAAGAATGTGCAAACTGGAAAATGAATGGAAATTGAGTGAAGCAAAAATGTTGGCCGAACTAAAACAGAAGGAAGCTGAAATGCACCTAAGGCGGGAAGAGGAGAAGTTGAGGTTAAAACAACTAGAAGCAGAAAATGAGGTAGAAGTAGCAGCAGCCCGCGTGAGAGTTTATAAAATCTTTGAAAGCAGTGTGAAGAATCATGAAGAAGAGAATGAGCCTGCTGAGACTCTCTCTGTTCCCCCAAGGATGGAATCCAGAGATTCACTAAACCCAAAGGCTGTGCCATTTCAGCCTCAGCCCCCCCCTGAAATAACAAGCCAAGATGCAGTCAGCCTAGCTCAAGCTATTGCGAGCTCCTTAAGTATAAGCCGGCTGTCTCCCCCCGAACCAACAACATTTTCTGGTGACCCCTTAAAATTTATTGATTGGAAGATCTCCTTCATGGCCCTCATTGACAAGAAGCCCCTCCCAGCTTGTGAAAAGATGCTCTACCTTAAACACTATCTTGCAGGAGAAGCACACAAAGCTGTGGAGGGATTCTTTTACAGGAACTCTGAAGACGCCTATCAGAGTGCTTGGGCATTGTTGCAGGAAAGATATGGAAATCCATTTATCGTCCAAAGGGCTTTTCGAGACAAACTTATGAAATGGCCCAAGATCAGTGGAAGTGACCCTTTTGCCCTCAGAGAATTTGCAGACTTCTTGAAAGGCTGTGCTGAGGCTATGCCCCATGTTAAAGGGTTAGCCATCTTAAATGACTGTGAGGAAAATCACAAATTACTTAAGAAATTACCTGATTGGATTGTGCGCCAATGGAGTAGAATTGTCATAGATGAGCTAGATGCATCTGGCGACTACCCAAGCTTTTTACGTTTTACAGATTTTATACAAAGGGAAGCCAGGATCGCATGCAATCCCATTGCCTCCCCATTTCTGTTAAATCCCAAAGCTGTGGACGATAGATTACCCAAAAGAGCTAATACTCTGAATACAAGTACCCAGTTCAACAACTCCTCTGCTGGGATGCATGGAGCAGCCTCTTTCAAGCCAAAGATACCTTGCCCAGTTTGTAAGGATGAAATGCATGGCATAGCTAAGTGCCCTACCTTTGCAGAAAATTCTAGTGAAGACAAAAAGACATTCATTCGAGAAAACCAACTTTGCTTTGGCTGTTTGTGTAAAGGACATGTCTCAAAGGATTGCAAAAGGCGTCATACGTGCAACACATGTGGCCGGCGTCACCCAACCTGCCTGCATGAAGAGAGGGAAAATGTGTCTGTGGCAGCATCGGAGCAAAATCCTACTCATACAGAAGATGGTGTAAGTCAGGAAGTTTACAATGTATTGTCCCATGCTGTGACTCAAAGTTCTTCCTCTACCTCTAACATTGTACCAGTATTTTTGTCATCAGTGGAAGAGCCACATAAAGAGATACTTACCTATGCTTTACTCGATACACAGAGTGACTCAACCTTTATTTTGGAAGATTTGCTCAAAGAGCTTAATGTGAAAGCGCCATCTGTGCAATTAAAGTTGAGCACAATGACGGCTGTCAACACTATTGTAGCAAGCAAGATTGCACATGGCCTGCAAATCAGGGGAATTCACTCTGAAACCCATGTCCAGCTATGGAAGGCCTATTCTAGGGACTTTATCCCAGTGGACAGATCTCATGTCCCAACTAACGAGACAGCGCTGCAGTGGCCGCACTTAAGACACCTGGCTGACAAACTATCACCGCTGCTAGACTGCGAAGTGGGACTGTTGATTGGATATGATTGTCCTTCAGCGCTAGCACCTCTGGAGGTCATCAGAGGTGATAAAAATGAACCTTTTGCACAAAGAACCGAGCTTGGGTGGAGCATAACAGGATCATCTAATCCCCATCTTGATAGACTGGGAAGTCAGAGCATCATACACAGAGTTGCAGTGAAGGAAATGCCAGCACCATCAGCTGAACTTTTGGATTTCTCCACTGAACTGCTGGTTGGTGACCCTGAAATTAGAGCAGTTCAAGTAAATACAGCCACTACCATGATCAGTGATTCTAACAACATGCTCAGCAGATTGAGCCGATTTTCATCTTGGATAAGGCTCCTTAAGGTTGTTGCAAGAATAAAGAGACTGGCATCCAAGCGAGGACACCATAGTAATCATGTGACTGTTGAAGAACGAGAGAGAGCAGCTGAGGTGGTCATTAAGCTTGTCCAGCAGCAAGCCTTTTCCCAAGAGATGAAAACACTTGAAAGAGGAGGCAGCCTCCCTCGTTCCAGTCCTCTTTTCCGCCTTGACCCTATTGAGGATAAGGGCCTACTTCGGATTGGTGGGAGGCTAAAGCAATCATCCCTCAGCAGAGAACTAAAAAACCCAGTCATCCTTCCAAAAAACTCTCATGTTACTAGGCTTATTTTGTCTCATTATCATGACAGAATTTGTCATCAAGGCCGAAGCCAAACTCAAATGGAGCTCAGAGCCAATGGGTTTTGGCTCATTGGTGGGAGTAAATCTGTCGCCAAGCTGATATACAGCTGTGTGAGGTGTAGGAAGCTACGACGCCCAGTAGAGGAGCAGCGAATGGCGGAACTCCCAAGGGAACAAGTCGAGGTGTCAGCTCCATTTACATACTGTGGCATGGATGTGTTTGGTCCGTTCATCATTAAGAGAGCACGCAAGGAATATAAAAGGTATGGGTTGATCCTAACTTGTCTCTCTTCTCGAGCTGTTCACATTGAAATGCTCGAGGATCTGTCAACAGACACATTTATCAGTGCTTTGAGGTGTTTCATCAGCCTTAGAGGAGCTGTTCGTCAACTCCATTGTGATCGTGGCACAAACTTTGTGGGAGCCAGAAATGAGCTCAGAGAAGCACTCAGGCAGTGTGATACCAATCAACTTGAAATTTACCTGGCTGATAAACAATGCGAGTTCATCTTCAACACCCCTGCAGCGAGTCATGCCGGTGGCATCTGGGAACGCCAAATCCGGACTGTGCGAAATGTGTTGAATGCCACTCTCTCTCTCTGTCCGGGTAGGCTTGATGATGCTTCACTTCGAACTTTATTCTATGAAGCTATGGCCATTGTTAACAGCCGTCCACTAAGCATAGATGGAATCAATGACCCTACATCATTAGAGCCTCTTACACCTAACCATCTTATTCTGATGAAGTCCAAAGTCGCTCTCCCGCCTCCTGGGAAATTTGTAAAAGAAGATATGTATGCAACAAAACGGTGGCGACGAGTGCAATATTTGATCGAACAGTTCTGGAGTCGTTGGAAGAGGGAATACCTCTTGAATATTTCTACACGGCAGAAGTGGCATGTGTCTCGGCGCAACCTTAAAGTGAATGACATTGTCATCATCAAGGACGACTTTCTTCCCCGAAACCAGTGGCAGTTAGGACGAGTGGTTGAAACCATTCAAGGAAGTGATGACCTACTTCGTAAAGTCAAAGTACAAGTTGGAGATCGGAAATCGTCAGGAAAACCTTCAGTCATTGAAAGACCCATCCAGAAGTTGGTGCTCCTGTTAGAGACTGAGTGATTTGGTGGTTGCAATTATTATGCCAACTGATTAATATTAGTGAGTCAATACAATGGGGTCAAAGGTATTATGAACTTAAGCCTTTCAAATTGTATGGGTTATGTTAATTATTATTTAGAAATCATGTATGATTCTTGTGGTCATAAATTCATCATAACATGATTGGTGGGAGTGTAAGTGACAGTAAATTGTTTGGACCGCCATCTGGTGATCAGTCTGTGCTGGTGTAGCTTCAGCTGGGAAATGCAAAGGTAGAAAAGGGAGGGGACCATTATGCTGTGTAAGCTCCACCTGTAATTCCCCACACCTGTGCATCTCACCTGTTGGCTCCTTTGTTTGGCATGGGGTCTGTGCTGCTCCATTTCTCCCTTTGTTTGGAGATGCTTCATGGTTCATACTGAGTAAGTTTCTTAACAATGTTTCTTAATTATACATGGTCCTTCTCTTTTTTCATGTCAATTTGGTTGCTGCTGTTTACATTAAGTTTGGTTCATTGGTGTTGGGTTTGTTAGGAGGCAGATGGTTTCCAGATGACATTTACATTGAGATTCTTCTAACAATGAGCTCCCCTTGGTAGTGGAACGAGGTATGTGGACCTCAATTTCTGTAATGTTATCTGTATAAGTCTAAATCCTTGGGATGTTCTGGGTTTGTCCTTTAAATGATGTTGCTTACACTATTTACATATTGAATATGAATGAATTGTTGAATTTTATTGCTAATTGTAATGCATAATAAATGTTTTTATTTTTCTATTTACTGTATTTATGGTCATGGCATTTGAAGCCTGGACGTGAAATATGTGCTTTGAATGCTTACACTAATCCTTTTTTTCTTTTCTGTATTTCCTTGTTATAGTTTTCAAGGTGCTGAGACAAGAAATAAAATTAAAGCACCCGTATGAATCTCTCCGCTTCATTCATTGTTACCAAGGGTCCGCTACATGAATCTTACTTGATGTTGATAAATTGCTGAGCTCAACGTGTCGACCATTTCAGGTGGCTTCCAGAGTCTGCTAGGTGGCTCTTGGCCAATGAGAAGCCAGACACTGCTCATCATTACATCATGAAATGTGCTCAGATGAACGACAGATCCAAGTACATCACCACCATCACTCCAAGGGTCTTTAACTTTATATAATTGACTTTAAGATTATGAACCGTAAGATTGTTGAGATTAGCACTCAATCTTACAGTAAATTAAAAAAAAGAGAGGTAATGATTATTAACGAGCATTTGTCTTGCTTTCTGACAGACATTATTGGAATCCGCAGAAGCTGAAACAGTAGATAAGAAGTACACTATGATGGATCTGTTCAGGACCCCAAATATGAGAAAACTTGCAATATGCTCAGGAATTGTATGGTATGTAACAGTTGAACCTAATGAGGTCAAGAGGTGGTTCACGACTTTTAGAAATGTGCTTTCAATATTCTGCTGAGAATCATGTGATCACATGAGAATCCCAACTAGATTGTCACTCATCACTCAGATGGCATTTGAAACCTTCTATTAAAAATGTGTTTGCCTCCGCTAAACAATACAAGCTGTGCAGAAATGAGGCATTACTCTTAATGATTGACCTTTGTCATTTAACACTGAAAGTGGCACGTAACCACTGAGGACTAACTTAGTAGGACTAAGAAGTCAGTACAGACCTTTTCTTTCTTTTTTTGTTTTCCCTCCTCTGTTTTCTAGGTGTGGAGTTGCATTTACGTATTATGGTATAAGTCTGAACATCGTGGGGTTTGGACTAAACCCTTACCTCACACAATTTATATTTGCATCCATTGAAATGCCAATGAAGATCGGTGTTTATTTCTCCTTGGAGAAACTTGGTCGAAGGCACTGTGAGATGGGAGCGCTGCTATCCACTGGCCTCTGTCTCTTCATCAACATTTTTGTTTCACAAGGTAATTTTTTTCTTTGTTATATGAAAAAATTTTTTTTTGGATTTTCAGACTTTTTTTTCTATTTTCCCTATAGATATGTGGATCATTCGTACTATAGTGGCAGTTCTTGGAAAATCCATGTCAGAGGCTTCATTCTCAATAATGTTACTCTACACGACTGAACTCTATCCGACAGTAGTGCGGTTAGTGAACAAGAAACCTATGTAACCAGTTTTCATAGACAGTTATCTACTTTCTGTCTGTGACTACTTGCACTAAACGTTTCCATTAATTTCTTTGTCTTTGTCTTTTCAGACAAAACGGTTTAGGCTACACCACATTTCTTGCAGAGCTGGGGGTGTCCATTTCTCCGCTCGTCATGCTGTTGGAGGATGTGTGGCCTCTCCTCCCTGCAGTCACTTACTGTACAGTTGCAGTTGGCTCCGGTTTAGTTGCTTCACTCCTGCCTGAAACATTAAACACTCGACTGCCAGAGTTCATTGAAGACATTGAGAAGCCCAGGTAAAATTAAAAAAAAACAGCCTGAGAGAACCATGACATGTTATCCAATATTAAATCCACAGTAAAGGATTAGCGCACACTGAACTTCACTGCTAAAGAGTAATCCAGACAGTATAATTTCAGCACATTATTTTCGTGAATAAATAATTCACATGTTTTAATAATTTTCTAGTTTCAAAAAAAAAAAAAAGAAACTGCTTCCAAAGGTCTTTCTTGTTGAAATGACTGACTGAAACTTGATCTGTATTGCAGGAGACAATCGACAGGGGTCAAGGAGATCCAGTAAGAATCCAACGGAACCACAGGCAAACCTTTTTAACAAGTAAATAAATGAATCCCTGCGGATTATGAAATTATATGTACCATGTTTTCAAGCAATGCTGTTGTTAATATCCCCAATAAATACTTAAACTCAAAAGGTGTCGTTCTGTGGGAAATTGTTATGAGGCAGTTCCAAGTGGTTTGTTCACTTGTCTTGTGCTGTGATGGTGTAAAGTACATTCAGTTGTCACGTTTTTGTCCAGTGATTACTGGCAACCTGCAAAGAGGCAGTTATTTATCACAAATGGATAGAAGGATTGGTTTTATTCCCCTGAATGTCCTACCAATGATGTGGGAATAGTATATGTGAATGCAACAGCTAACAAATAACACATCGTGGACTGAAACCTAATTCTCCTGAGAGACTATTCAGATCAAATGAATAAAAATGCTTTGGCACATGTGCATTTTAAAAAACACACATTTTTAAAAAAAAATGGAACAATGTTAATACATAAATTTTAGTCTCATATGTGGTGGCTCCAGTTGAAAATGATGCCCTCCTCCTGAGGGTGTCAGTGCTGTGTTTTGCAGTTTAAAAGAACAAGCAGCAATTTCCAAAGCAATCTTAATTTGTACAAAAGCACAGCTTGGCTTTGCAGTTTCTCTATTTTTTTAGTCAAGCTGAAAGAAAAACAAATGACACTGATAACTTCTTCAGCTTTGGCTCCTGACTTGGAAGAGGAATAAATTGCCAGGGGTGCACATTTAAAAGAAATGTAACAATTATTCTTATCTCATTAACCTGGCTTGGTGGTTAGCACTGTTGCCTCACAGCTAGAAGGTTGCTGGTTCAAACCTCGGCGGGGGCCTTTGTGTGGAGTTTGCATGTTCTCCCCGTGCTTGAGTGGGTTTCCTCTGGGTACTCCGGCTTCCTCCCACAGTCCAAAAGACATGCATGTTAGGTTGGTGAGTCTAAATTGCCCGTTTGTCTACATGTGGCCCTGAGATGGACTGGCGACCTGTCCTGGGTGTACTCCTGCCTTTTGCCCAAAGTGAGCTGGGATAGGCTCCAGCAGATCCCCATGACCCTGCAGAGGATTAAACGGGCAAAGATGATGGATGGATGGATGAATGGATCACATTAACCTTTGTGGGGGTAGAATGATTTTACAACATGATTTTGTGTGATGTGTGTCTGTGAATGTGTGATGTGTGTTTTGATAAATAGATAGCTAGCTAGATAGATAGATAGATAGATGATCTATCTATCTATGAGGGAGCATACATGCTCCCCATAGATGGTGGATGGATGGATGGATGGATCTCATTAACCTTTGTGGGGGTAGAATGATTTTACAACATGATTTTGTGTGATGTGTGTTTTGATAAAATAGATAGATAGATAGATAGATGATCTATCTATCTATCTATGAGGGAGCATACATGCTCTCCCACATCTGGAGCAGCGTCCTGGAGAGGCGAGCGGACACCGGGAGGCGTGACCAACCTGTCAACACTGTCAGCTTGGTCACGCCTCCATAACAACAGCTGATAAAGACACGTCACACCAGACATCGAGTGACACTTCTGAGGAAGTTTGAAAAAACATGTCAAGAAGGTCTAAAATACATGTCTGTGAAAAAGTACATTCTCCACAGGTCAAAGGTCTTCCTGTGAAGCAGTTCAGTGCTCAATGTACTGCCTGTGCCACCGTGTTCAGAAGTTATTTATTGAAAAAGAAAGAATTTTTGCCAGTCTTCATGCTATTACATATTTAACATTCACTCAAATTCACTGTCCATTAACCAGCAGTGTCTAACCAAAGGAAAAACACTTGCTGCTTGGTTTTTTGCCCATTTTGCGATGATTTCTGTCACTGTCAACTGTTACATCATTTCTGAGCAAAATGAAGTTTGAGAACGTGCTGGCCGAGGTCAATGGCTTTGGGAGATTCCAGATAAGGACACTAATCTTGTTGGTGATTCCTCGTATGACTCTGCCATTTCACTTTCTGCTCAATAATTTCATTGCAGTTGTTCCCTCTCACCACTGCAACGTCAGCTCTCTGGATGATGGAGAATTTTTCAGGAATCTATCTCAGGAGGAGAAGCTCATCATTAGTATTCCTGTTCAGCCAGATGGGAGTCCCAGCTCCTGCCACATGTTTGCGGAGCCTCAGTATCATCTGCTTTTTAACTCCACCAACATTACTGACATACCCCAAATTCCATGTCAGAATGGCTGGTTGTACGACAACACGACCTTCAAGTCCACTATGGCCACAGAGGTGAGTTTTTGGGTACATTTGATATATATGATTACCAGTTTATAAGTATTAACTTTATTTCATTTCCTTTGTAGTGGGATCTGGTCTGTGAAAAGAAAAGTGTGAACAGAGCAACAGCCACCATCTTCTTCATGGGGGTTATGGTTGGAGCAGCAGTATTTGGCTATCTCAGTGACAGGTGTTGATATCTTTTCCTCTCAAATGAAACCAGTCTGGCTCTCCACCACTTCATTTGAAAATGCATCATAATAGAGAAATGAATAAATGAGTTAATAAAATACAGTTAAATGCACGGAAATGAATTTGATAAAGTAAATGTTCATTCTGATCTTTAGTCTTTGCTGTAACGTTGTGCATTTGCCTCAGATTTCTAATTTGTCTGTGACCAACTTTATCAACAACATAGATAAAAGTAGGAAATGAAACAGTATCTTGGCCAGGAATCTATTATGCATAAGAATTTCAGGTAAAGTCTTGAAAATTATTAGTTAACAATGCAAATAAAGTTGATGATGTCTGCTCACATTTAAAACTCCCAAAGTATTTGCAAGTCCCATAATGCAAAAGGAGGAACAACAAAGTATTAGGATTGAATTTTCATTCAAAACTCCTGACTGAAGCTCATAAACCTTTTTAAATTAAATATAATCCACACAATAAACAATGTCACTATTTTTCATTTTAGAGTTCCCTCACTGGGTTTTTTTTTCTTTTTTATTATGGTACGTGCTCTGTATATTTATCTATAATTTCTGTGTCTTTGTTTCCCAGGTTTGGCCGCAGAACAACGCTGCTGGTGTCCTTCATAGCAACCACCGTCTTTGCTTTTGCAAGTGCTTTTTCGTACAATTTTGCCATGTTTGCTGCCATGAGGTTTTTAACTGGACTGGGAATTTCTGGAATAAGTATAGTCTCCATCGTCCTTTGTGAGTTGCCTGTCATACTCTGTAGTTAATGTTTTGCAGTTTGCCTCACAGCAAGGAGGATCCTGTCCTTGGAGGAAAGCTGGGGGTCTTTCTGTGTGGAGCTTGCATATTCCCCACATGCTTGCACAGATTTTCTCTCACAGTCCAAAAACACATGCAATACAAATACAAAATACATGTGTTTGCTCATATGGATGCTACCTGATTTTTAGGTGGGCCCAAACTGGCTAATTCTCTAATGTGAGGTTTATGTTACTAAAACTATATAGGACCCATGCAAGTGGTCCTTTTCTTAGTTCATTCAGCACCCTTGTGTTCCTCGTGGCCCCTACAGACTTCCCATTTTAGGCCCATAATAATGAAACCAAATGGGACACACGATATTGGGTCATTTCAAGCCCATGCAGCTAATTTTCAATCCAGATAGGGCCAACATGCACTTGCTGGCTGGGAAGTGGCTGATATCTTTGTTTTAATTAAAATTATATATATATGTATATAAATAAAATATTTAGGGCTGGGCAATGATTAAAATTTTTAATCGCGATTAATATTAATCGCATTATGTCTCCGATTAATCGCGATTAATCGCATCGTGCACGCAAAATCAAACAATGAATTCAAAAGTAGTGTAAAATGCACTTTTATTTAAATGCTCTGCTGCCATATGAACTAAAGTGCCATAACATTTGTTGTTCAAACACTTTTAACATCAGCACTTGTCAGTAACACATATTTAGTGTAAATCTCATCTTAAAAAAATTTAAAATAAAATAAAGCTCATTGCCACTGCCAGGGCATTAAAGGTGGGGTAGGTGTTGTTTTTTTGCAACACTTTTTACAATATTGCCTGAAAACCTTTTCACATTCACATTGCACCCACTGAAAAATGTTTGCAAAAAAAACTAAACGTTTTGGTCCAGTCTAGAGGTTATAATCAGAGAAAAACTCTGACCAATCTGCATAATACGTCCATCAAATATCAATGCACTCCCACCCACCCCCTCCCTCCCTATGGTTCATGTAGTCATGAATCGTGTGAAGGCGTGGTTTCGAGGGGTGAGCTGAAGAGGAGGAGGGAGGGAGTGTATATTTTCAAAATCTCACTTGAGTTGGATTGCTGGAACTGTTTTTCAAACAACACCTACCCCACCTTTAATGTCATCCTGTTTTTATAAAGAATAAAAAAAAAAGTCTACAAACAAAATCCAACAAAATGATTGTGGCTCAGCACAATCATAACATTAAAACAGGTCATTTCTGAGGTAACAGCAGAAACTTTTAAAAGATAGTTCAACCTGGCAGTGGTTACAGATACCCTTGTTTCTGTCGAATCCTCTGTCTGGGAGAACTTTAAAATGAAAATGTCCATGTTAAAGTTCAGTAACTTTACCAATCCATGTGTCATTCATTCTTTCCATTTTTAATTGTCAATCAAAAATTAAAAAAAAATTAAAAAGTGACATTTTATTATGTTTTTCGTTTTTAATCTAGCACCAAAAAAAAAAAGAAAAAAATGCCTGTTTTTTTTTATATTTCAATTTTAGACTTGGATCAAAAATACAAAAGTAAAAAACAGGAACTGTCACAGAACTGAATTTGTTTTATAATCAAGGACTGGACTTTCTGTTGTTATTACAAATCTGTGCCACTAGATGGAGCTGCACTGAAGTAACCAGTAAGAGAATAGCACGACAGTGAACACATGGAGCAGATCTGATGTAACATGGAGGAATGACGCGAAAGTTTTGTTGCAGTCCAGAATTTTCTTTTTCAGACAGAATTGTTAATATTGCTACCTGAGTTGCTACCAGAACTGTAAAGTATACAGATTTTTATCATTCTTCATGTCTGTTTTAGGTTTTTTCGCATGTTTACCTGCCAATTGTTTTCCGGTTGGCACCCAGTAACAGACTTTTCAAAACAAAAGCATGTGAGCAACATGCGGTAATGCGCGATAAAATAATTGTCGGCGTAAATAAATTAATGCGTTAACGCGATAATAACGCGTTAACTTGCCCAGCCCTAATTATATTATATTATATAAATACAGTACCGGTTCACCCAATACGCACACTACGCACTTTGCGTAGGGCCTCGCAAACCAATGGGGGCCCCGTTACCTCGGCAACGTTGATGCGGGGAGAAAAAAAAACTGACGACGTGACCGTCTCCCCGGATTGTAGCGCGTGAAGGGATTAAACAGGCCACGATGAAGCGCAGTTTTCCCTCAGGATATGAAAAGAGGAAAAAGAAACAGCATGACAGTGAATTTAGGGAGCAGCAGTCAGGTAACTTCCCTCTCTGGGGGGGAGAGTGGGAGGGACTAGTCCGTGTTTGACCTACATTACAGGGCGGTTAGCCCCCCAGTGAGCCCCCCAGTCTCTGTGTGCCTCTGGCTGACTTCTATTATAAGTTGTAGCGTAGTTACAACTGCAACTTGAGGGTGTGTGTGTGTATATGAATGTTCGTGCTGTCGCGCGTGCTTATGTGTGTCAGTCTGCATGTCTGTGTGTATGTGCACGCTGTCGCGGGCATTTGTGTGTATTTGGGTGTGTGTCAGTATTGTAGTTACAACTGCAATTAGGCAAACATTATACTATATACATGGAAAGTAATGGAATATTGACGAAGCTGCTTAATATTTTTAATGCTTCACACCATGTGTGTTCTCTTACAATCTGCACAGCCATTCATATAACAATGCGTATGCCTATACCTCCATTCCACTTTCATATATATCTATGGGTGAAAGGTGTATATATTGTAAATAGTCATGTATATATAGCCCTGCTTATTCTAGTACTTAACATTTTGTATAATGCTATTGTAATAGTTCAATTCTGAGAGAGCTATATACACATTTTATATTCTATTTTATTTTATTTTAGCCTATTTTTATAATTACCCTGCTGTCACTCTACTTTCTATCTGTTCTGCTTGAGCTGCTGTGACACGTGAATTTCCCCGATGTGGGATCAATAAAGTCTAATAAGTTCTATCTTATCTTAAGAATAAATGTTATTTGCTTGGATAGTACACAGGCAAATATAAATGCATAAACAGTGCTAAATGAATCAGAATTATAGTACATAATATAAACAATTACCTATATGTGAAATATTAAAGTAAATTTAAGTGCAGCCAATTTGATGGAGCTGAATTAATAGTTGCCTTGTCTTGTCTATATTTGATGATTTTGCAGCCAAAAAGTGTAGAAAGGGACACTTTTAATGGTGAGTTATTTTAAAATGTGTTATTTCATAACTATGTAAGTTGTGTCAATACACATCCTTTTCTATTATGACTATATGTGATGTGTAAATGTGTCCATCTATCTATTAACTATTCTATTGTTTAAAACATTAAATTTGATTTGATTTGTTCTAATTTGTTCAGATTTTATTCTTAGTTAAAACAACAGGTGGCTTCATGGCGACAGTGCAATATGTTTAAAGGGGGGATGAGTGGAAGCACTGCGGTGTCAGGTGTGGCTGTTGAATTCAGTGAGGAGGGCCCCTTTGCAGAATTTTGCCTAGGGCCCCATGGAGGTCTGAACCGGCTCTGTATAAATATATATATTATATTATATCGACCCAACTGAAATGCCGAGGCAAGACCTCTGTAAGGGAGCTCTGTATAGCCAACATGAAAGCCTGCAAATCTCAGTTAGCTGATGCAAAGAGGAGTGAGAGACTGACAACTTCATACAGAAAACAATTGATTCATGCTTTAGTTGGTTAAAAGTTGGGTCTAAAGGTGACTTCAGACTGCACAGCTTTTATCATTGTCAGACTGATGTGCTGTTCAGACTACACAACTTGCTGTCTTTTAATCAGGAGTCGTGCTGCTCGCACTGCTTGGTCGATTGGCGATGGGGATCTCGTGCAGTACAATCTAAAAACTCTGCTCTCCAAATCTTGTTTTTTCAACAAAAGGCATGTGAGAAGTGACACAGGAGATGTCATAAAACCACATGCAAAAACAAGAGTTCCTTGTTTGAAAACGTACCAGCAGAAGAACGAATGGTTCTAACTGTGTGGTAGTTTGTTGCCATGTTGAAGTTTCTTCAGCGTTGTCTCTTTGTTGAATGTTGTAGTGTCTCCCTACTTCCTCAGCAGGTTCTCTTCCTCACAGTGAAATCTTGCCCTCTCATTGGTTTGTGCTCATTGGTCATCACGTTTGCCTTTTAATGTCAGTATTTACAATTAATGCTTAAAATGCTGCTCCTCGTAGGTATTGAATGGGTGGACATCAAGCATCGAACTTACGTGGCTGTGTTAATGAGTTTGGACTGGAGTGTCTCTACTGCTCTTCTTCCTGCTGTTGCCTATTTTGTGAAAGACTGGAGGAAGCTGATCGCCGCCGTGACCACCCCGCTGTTTGTTGCTATGTTCTGCTGGCGGTGAGAAGAAATAACCAACTGTAATGAGAAATGTACTTTTTAATTAACTAATATTAATAAATATTAATATTAATTAATTAATAGTTTTGATAAAGAAGGTGTCAGATTGAACTTATTTTAAAAAATATATTATACAATATCTCCTTTTTCAAATCTCTTTCTGTCAAAGTTGGCTCCCTGAGTCCGCAAGATGGTTGATAAGTAATGGAAAAGTGGAGAAGGCTCATTTTTACCTCCAAAAATGTGCACAAGTCAACCACAGGAAGGAGTTCATGGCTGACCTAAAGCCTGAGGTAAAGATATGTTTTATATATTCATCTACCTCACACAGCTAAAAATCTTCTCTCTCCAGTCAAGGCTTCCCTGTTGCTCTGCAGGTTCTGTCCCAAGTCATGCTTGTAGAGGATGAAAATAGAAAATATTCCTTTGTGGACCTTCTGAGGACTCCCAGAATGAGACAACTGGCTCTTCTTACTGGCATCGTTTGGTAAATGTATCCCTATGATTTGTAAAATACATTTTAGGCAGTAAATGGCTCAACCTGAGAGCAATCAACTTAGAAAATATGGCTGTTAACTGTTGTACAACAGCGACATTAGTATTGTGGGTAAACTTGTAATCAATCTGCACACAAATGCACATTTTTTAACACAGCCATTCCCAAACTTGAAAATACCAAGGCCCAATTTGAAATGTGAAAAATTTCCGCAGCCCACCGAAACCTTTAATCACAACTATGATCAACATACAGGACAAGGAACCATGATCCGATATCAATGTGAGGGGTCAACAAATAAGGTGACACTTGTCATATTAAGTTAAGATGACAGTAGAATAACACTTAACTGGTTTGTTTTATTATTCTTAATGTTTTTTTTAATCATGTCACGAATATTTTACAGTAATTAAAAACATATTTAAAAAAGACTGAGGATTTAAAACACATTTGTTTAATTTCAATGACCTCTCACGGCCCACCTGCAGTCCCACGATGGCCCACCACGGGGCCACGGCCCACACTTTGAGAATCCCTGTTTTAACAAATACTTTGCTCACCTCTCTTGCACAGGTTTGGAGTTGCCTGTACATATTATGGAATCAGTTTGAATGTCCGTGGGTTTGGTGTGAACATTTACCTCACACAGTTCATCTACGGGGGAATAGAAGTTCCAGTAAAACTCTTCATCGCTTTTTCTCTGAACAAAATCGGCCGAAGGCTGACTCAAGTTGGAGCGCTTTTTCTGACAGGACTGTGCTTACTCTGCAACATTTTTATCCCCGGAGGTAAATGATTATGTCAAGTTTGTGTCTCTTTCAGCGTGGAAGCTTTATGGCTACGGCAACACATGACAGACGCAGTTCAAACGTGCAACAGTTGATAAACTTTTATCTTCCCAGATCTGTGGGTCGCAAAGACAACGGTGGGAGCTTTGGGGAAGATGTTCTCAGAGGCATCATTTACAACTATATTCCTCTACACAATGGAGCTTTACCCCACAGTCATGAGGTCAGGAAAACACATCATTTTTTTGTATAATACATATTTAACAAAATGCCTGACCAATACCTTTGGATGCCTGGTAAACAGTTCCCAAGCGCGGAACAAGCGAAGCAAACACTTGTTGTGTTCTTACAGGCAAAACGGGTTAGGTTACAGCTCCTTCATGGCCCGTATAGGCGTTTCTTATCTCCACTGGTGATGATTCTGGAAGACGTGTGGGTCCATCTGCCAAATGCAGTCTTCGCCCTGGTGGCTTTTACCGCAGGACTGTCAGCTTCTTTTTTTCCTGAAACCCGAAATGTCCGTCTGCCAGAAACCATTGAGGACGTGGAACAGACAAGGTAACATTTTTATCTAATGAATGCCAGAGCAAAAGAAAAGGAAGTAAAAAATAAAGAATTAGAAAATACTATGCAAAAATGAAAGAACACACACAGACTTAAAAATGTGGAAATAAAAAAGAAAGAAAGAGAAAAATACATGCACTTAATTATCTTTATCTCACTTTATTTTTCCTTCATATCTTCCTAATTTCTTTTTCCTGCCATCACTGAACCTTTTTCGTATCTCCCCGCTGTCTTAAAAATCTGCTTAGCTGAGAACTCCTGCTTCTGCAACTGAACCTGCAATGTTCAACTTCCAGGTTTGCACTTCCCCAGTTCCCCCAGTTCAGCAGGCTTTACTTTCCCTCCATCCACACACATCAAGTCTGTCTTGCCCCAACAGACATTCACTTCTCTTCTCTCCAGCGCATATCTCCACCTCTCCAAGTTTTCTTCCTGTCATGGTCTGAGGCAGCCATGACAGCCATTTTGGGTTCTTCTGTGTTATGTGTTAAATTGGCATCAATCCCTGTTACCTGTTTCCTGTTTTACTTTGAAGGTCTATCTTGTCTGCATGGTATTCAACTTTGCTTCCTTCCCTCTTGTTATCCTGATTGTCTGCACCTGCCTCTCGTTTGGTCCCCTGTGTATTTAAGTCTTGTCGTCTCCCCTGTTTGTGCTGGTCTGTCTTTTCACGTTTCATGTTCTGTAGGTCTTCTGTTAATACCCTGTAAGTCTTGTCTCATGTCCTGTGAAAGGTTTTTTTGTTTTTCAGCCTGGGTTTTTGTTTTGATTACTTTGGTAGATTTTGGTTTCTTTTTTCCCTTCTTGATTACTTTTGTGGATTTTGGTTTAGTCTGGCTTTTGTTTTTGTTTTTGAGAATAAATTCCCTTTTTTTTTTTGCATTCCTGCGCCTGGGTCCTCCATCTTGCCTCAAACCCTGACACTTCCAACTGCTCCCTGCTTTTGCTACGGATCCCAACGTCATCTGCAAACATGATAAGTCCATGGAGACTCCTGTCTGACTCAATCTGTCATCCTATCCATCACCATGGCAAACATGAAGGGGTTCAGGGCTGGTCCAAAAATTGGATTTATAACGTAATTCTTGCAGTAAACAATGTGTAAAGCTCATGCTTTCTTCAGAACATGCACAGAGCAGAACATTCCTAACTAGAAATGCATGAGTCTTTTTTTTTTTCAGATTTTGTTTATCCTTAGTTTTAAACAACTTATTGTAACAAATAATTGCGGCTGTCATGGGCAGGGATGGTTACCCTGGTGATGCTGGAAAACCTTACTAATGTGACTAACACATCTTTAAAGACCATTCTGATGTATTAAAATCAGATGACACTTCAGATTTCCAAGGTTCATTTAAAAAAACTACAACACTGATTTTTTTTTTTTTATCATTCAGTTCATTTTGTTCTGTTTGTGATCCAAGAACTGAGACACCAAATAGAACTGATATACTTTCCTCTACTTCACTGATTTCACTATCTGTGACTGTTTTTCTTTAAATTGTTATTAATGAACATTTTCATGTTCATTTCATTGCTGTGCAAACAGGCTTTTACATGCAACTTGGTAAGGAAGCGAGTGTCTGCATCTATTCATTGAGGTTTGGGAAAAAAAACTGAAAAATAAAAAGAAAACCTATGTGGAATGCTTGCAGGTAACACAATGGAAAAAGAAATCTATCTAAAGGCTGGGAAAAAAAATGCATCATTTTCAACCACCTCCAAACATCCTCAGTGAGAGTTACAGTTTAAATGAAAAAATGTGATTGCTTGTTCTTTTGCAGGAGGCGGTCAGTCCCCTCGTCTGATGAGATGCAAACAAAGGAGTTGCAGTGACAGGTCGCAGTATGGACTCATGCATGAAATCACCAGCAGTGGCGGCGAAAAGCATTTTCCCATCTCGTCGATGTGCCGTCACTATAAAGATTTACTGGTGTCTTCTTTCTCTCAGCGTGCCAAATGCAAAAAGCCTGTCCACTCTTTTGTCATGTTCAACCTTTAGTTTTTAATTTCCATCACCTCCTCAGGCCAATATGTAGCTACATGACAAAAAGATGCTTTATAATGCTCATCAACTGTATGATATGCTGTTTTGGTGTTACCTGTTAAGAAAGAACAGAGAAAGAGAATTTCTCCAGCCAAGGATAAATAAATTCTTTGTGCATAGTCTTTAGTTTCATAGGCATAACTTTTAAGAATCTGGTACTTTCATTAATGTGACATTACCTATAAATTCTCACTCCAGCCTGAAAAAGATCTGAACACCCACAATTAGCAGGTAAAGAACCAAGTAAAACAAAATAGTCTCTTAAAACAGAGAGCCGTTTGTAAGATGGCACTGTTGCTCTGTTATATGTCTGAATGTTGATGGAAAAAATGAGTTTGCATTTTGCTCTGGGTGAGATTGGAAACTGATTACACTGTGGGGATGATGTCTCTGTGTTTTGTAACTAAAACATGTTGCGCATCTCAATAAATGTTTGAACTGACAGTCAATCCCTGAGTAACAGCTGTCTTTTTGAGGTCTCGGTTTTCTGCATGTTATTTCAGTAAATGAGAACAAATAACTACAAGAAGGATTCAAATGCAAGTGAATATCTGTTAAGATCCCCTTTTTATATATCTTATGGGTTTTTTTATCAATAAGTTTTAACATGATGTTTGTGTATTTTATGATTTGTTTCTTTTAGTATGTATCTGACCTTTTAACACCGGTCCATGGACAACAGATGTAAAATAGCCATTTTGGCTAATTCTGGCACATTTACATTCTATGTTTATTAATGTGCACTGTCCATGTCAAATAAACCATAAATAAATAAATAAATAAAGAAGTAAGAGGGTCATACTGCAGCATAAAAAACATAAAATCTCATTAAAATTAGATTTTATTTATTTTATAAGTGCAGAGGATAAACATTCAACTCTAAGATCAACTCCCCTATTCGAGATAATCGAGCAGTTTTTCTTTTTTTTTTTTGTTAAAACCTCATTTACGTCTTGATTTTTTTCTGCTTACAATTACACTTTTCCTCAGTGTCATTTCATTTCATACCAACAAGTTCAAAACTTTGCAATGAAGCATCACACATTCCCGCTTTTTTCACCAAAGTGTCGTCTATTAACGGTGTGAAACTAACTCTGTAGTTTAACTATGCAGAACCAGTTAAAGTAAAAACAGAGAATGATTATTGACAAGTGGAAAACATTCAACACGGTTGTCACTCATTCCAAGAGTGGAAGCCCTAATCTGTAATCTTCTGCCTGCCACTTCCCTTTTAGCAGTATGCACTCATGCTTTTCTAATTTAAGTATAATGTGTTATACAAGTTCAAAGCCTGAGACTTTTAAAGAGCACACAAAGTTTGGCTATTTGGTAACAGACGATGAAACAGATTCAGAAGTTGTTAACTCTTTCACTATTTTTTCAAATAATTTATGCCATCTACAGTAATGTAAATTGCAGGTTTCAGACACAATGAGACCAAAGAGCAGGTGTTTGGTCATATATTATATTCCACTGAGTCCACCATGACGTCCTCTGTTTCCCAAAGTATCCTACAGTCAAACGTGAGGCCATCTGTCCCACAGCTGAAGCTTGGCTGAAGTTGGGTTATGGACAATCATTTCCAAACACATAAGCAGATCTGCAACAGAAGAGCTGAAAAAGAAAAGACTGAAGATGCTGGCGTGGCCCAGCTAAAGTCCTCAACTTCACTGACAGGCTGTGGCTTAAGAGAAAAGTGCTGAAACACATGCCCCCAAATTTCTGTTGTAAATGTTGTGAAGACAACATTGCTTAAAAATGATTCCTTTGAGATATTGCTCTTAAAGGTGGTTCAACACACTACTCAGTCAGTTTTTTTACACACTGCTTCAGCATTTCAGTTTAGTTTTTATTGACAAAATGAAATGAAAATATGTTAGGAACCTAAAAAACAATGATGACAATAATGGTATTGCTGCCGTTCATATGAAGCTTTATTGACTTAATTTCAAGATCTGCCAAGTACCATTCTACCCTTTTATTGTGCCACAATAGAGAAAACCTTGAAACTGAAAGAGTGAGCTCTTTCTGTCAAATGACTGGGGCTTTTATCTTGTTTTGTCGTCATTACTGTTTGACATTTTCTGTTACTGAGAAAATAAATAAAACACATTTTGAGCTGCAACTATTGATCAAAACTGGAAACTCTACAGATAACTGACACAGACAAAAGGTACTTCAGTGTTCATGTGAGGTAAAATATTCACTCATTTGCAGTCCAACAGACCATGGAAAAGTTAAATACCAAAGGTTGCCTCGTCTGGGCTTAAATCCAAAACTGCTTTTCACCCATTTTTAAACAGGCGAGGACGTGAGAGGAGATTTTCTCATTTTCTGTTCATCCTGAACGAAGACTTACCACCACAAGAAGCAAGCCACAATGAGGTTTGAGAATGTTCTTGCTGATATAAACGGATTTGGAAGGTTTCAGGTGATGATCATTGCGATCAGCTTCCTTGGTCGCTTCACATTGCCCTGCCACTTCATGCTGAACAATTTTGTTGCGGCTGTCCCTGCTCACCACTGTGACGTTAGCTCTTTTAATGATGGAGACAGATTTAAGAACCTATCCCATGCTCAGAGGCTTATTGTTAGTATTCCAGTCCAGGAGGATGGGACTCCGAGTTCCTGTCAGATGTTTGCGGAGCCTCAGTATCATCTACTTTGGAACTCCTCTGGCATTACCGAGATGCCCACTTTGCCGTGCCAGAATGGATGGGTGTATGACAACACAACCTTCAAGTCTACTGTGACCTCAGAGGTGATCCTGAAGTAGATTTCTTTATCTGTTTGTTACGTCATCTGAGTGCGAACTTATTTTCTTCTAATGTGTTTATACAAGTGGGACCTGGTGTGTGAAAGACGAGGGAAAAACAAAGCAACTGCAACCATCTTCTTTGCTGGAGTAATGTTTGGAGCCATGTCCTTTGGAAGTCTGAGTGACAGGTATCCCAGCTTGGCTATCATGCCTTTAATCTAAAGACGCATCTAAATTGCTTCTCAACTGCAAATAAATTTGTTGACTGTGACTCTGCAGGTTTGGCCGGAAGATTATGCTGCTGGTGTCCTATGTGTCTGGAATGTGTTTTGCTGTTGCAAGTGCCTTTTCTACGTCTTACGTGATGTTTGCAGTGCTGAGGTTCTTCACTGGGTTTTGCATCACTGGCATTGTCATCGTTTCAACAGTCCTCAGTAATTCATTTCTGTTTTGAATTTAAATGTATGTATGTGTGTATACATATACTCTAATATGCTGGATTCACATCATAGGACAAGGCTAGCAAATGTAGCTTTAGAGAAAATATGCTCTTACGAGTGTTATTTAAATTTTGACCCTTTCAAAGTTATGGTTTGCTTCTTCCTTGCAGGTGTGGAGTGGGTGGACATTGAGCATCGGAAAATGGTGGGAGTGATTGATAGCTTATCCTGGACATTTGGGAACACAGCATTTGCAGTCATCGGCTACCTTGTGAACGACTGGCGCTGGCTGATTGTTAGTGTTTCATCACCTTTAATCTTGGCCATCATCACTTGGAGGTATGTCTCATAAGTCTGGATGATCTATTTCAACAAAAGCTTTGCATTTGAAATCCCTTCAGTACATCCACACCAGTATTTCTACATTTGAACATGTATTTGTGATTGCCATCAGCAATGATTTTAACCCTATTTAGCAATTATTGTTGGGCTAAAAAAAAACGATTTACACAGAACTTTACACAGAAGTTTGTCTTTTTTTTCAGCAAACACTATAAATTAGTTGCAAAATATTCGGATATTATCAAAACTTCACATGACTTCCTCTTTTTGGAAAGGATAAGCAATTTAAGCATTTTTTTTCTGTCACATTCAGAGAATGTCTCCTCACCATTTTCTAGCTGCCCATCTTGTGACTAGACTGTTTAAAAAGAAATGGTTCTTAAACACAACCCTTGTACTGTGTAACTGGAAACAGAGTGGGGTCAGCCTGCCTCCTCAAATTAAAGCCAGTCATTGACAGAGTTCATCCTCGTGATGGGGCACGTTTTCTCAAAGAGCGCTGTGTTTTGTTGATGTATTGTTGAAATATCAAGACACACCATCATCCAGAAATCCCTTACCCTACCTTTAACACTACAGTGCCATGTAACCAAATGTATGTTAACCAAAAAAAGAAAACAATTTTCACACCATTAGAAATTCTCAAATTTATAAAACTTTTTAGTCTTCATTCACATTAATCAAGGCATTCCCTTGTTTTATGCTGACAAAAACGTAGCCTTTAAAACTTATGCTGTCATGGACTTAAGCTTTCTCCCATCAATGCCAAAAATCCCTCTGGACACGCACTGGTGATGTCAGCATGGTTGAGGAGATTTGATTTCTATGAAGTCTATCCAAAGTAAAAGCCATGTATGTCGTCAACACCAGGTGGATGCCAGAGTCAGCTAGGTGGCTCATTGCAAATGGAAAGCTGGAACAGGCTCAGATGTATCTGAAGAAATGTGCCAAGATTAACCAAACAGATGGTTTAACTCACATGCTTCAAACAGAGGTTGGTGTATTTCAGATTATCACGTCAACGGAACAGAAAATAAAGTTTTCACATTTAGTGATCCCACTCCCCCCAGTTTCAAGATTTTTAGAACGGCACACTGCTTTGTGTTCTTTCAGACTTTATCCACTATTGTTGTGACAGAGAAGAAAGATCGAACCTATTCCTACCTTGACTTGATACGAACACCTGAGATGAGGAAACTAGCCTTGCGCACTGGTTTACTGTGGTCTGTATTCTGCTTCCACTCTTCTCAATGACTAAAGGTTGTCCAGTTTTAACAGATTTTCATGAAAAAGTTACATCTTGAAATACCTTTTGTGCCTAGGTTTTGTGTAGCAACTGCATTTTATGGCATCAGCTTCAACATCACAGGCTTTGGGCTGAATATCTATCTGACCCAGCTTACCTATGCTCTAATTGAGGTCCCAGCCAAAGTGTCCATTTATTATCTGCTGGATAAAATAGGACGGAGAACCACAGAAGTGGGGGCACTGCTGTTGGCTGGCATCTGTCTTGGAATCAACACTGTGATACCAAAAGGTAAGCATACCTGCAGGCTCCCCAACAATTAGAAATTCCGGTCATTACATACAAGGTGACAAGCTCTAGTAAATTTAACAAAACTGCAAATCAGCAAGGTCAAAAAAAAAAAAGTCATCACTTCATACTTTTCTTGTCAGATATGTCTGTGGCCAGAACAGTTGTTGCAGTCGTTGGAAAGGGATTTTCTTCAGCCTCCTTTGCAACTGTTGTGCTTTACAGCTCTGAGCTGTACCCTACTGTTGTGAGGTAATGGCATGTGCAAAGCCTTCATTAATTTAGATTTCCCTTTCTTTTTATAAAAGGAAATCATAATGCCTAATGAACTATCACACAAATCTTGGGTTATGTCTTTCAGGCAAAACGGGATGGGTTACAACTCTTTTATGGCCCGACTCGGTGTAGCTGTGGCTCCTTTTATTCTCCTGCTGGATGAAGTCTGGAAGGAACTGCCGCAGGTGGTCTTGTGCTTCGTGTTTGCAGTCGGAGCTATTGTGGCAAGGTCACTGCCAGAGACACGCAACAGGTGCCTACCAGAGACCATAGAAGATATTGAACAGATGAAACAGTAAAGTAGGTCACTGGCATCAGCGCACACTTTGTTCAGCTAAACTACACTGCCTGGCCAAAAAAAAGGCTCCACCAAAAAAAAAAGAGGTCATACACATAATATTTCGTTGGACCACCTTTAGCTTTGATTACAGCACCCATTCACTGTGGCATTGTGTCAATAAGCTTCTGAAATGTCACAAGATTTATTTCCATCCAGTGTTGCATTAATTTTTCACCAAGATCTTGCATTGATGATGGTAGAGTCTGACCGCTGCACAAATCCTTCTCCAGCACATCCCAAAGATTCTCAATGGGGGTTCAGGTCTAGACTCTGTGGTGGCCAATCCATGTGTGAAAATGATGTCTCATGCTCCCTGAACCAGTCTTTCACAATTTGAGCTCAATGAATCCTGGCATTGTCATCTTGGAATATGCTCGTGCCATCGGGGAAGAAAAAAATCCATTGATGGAATAACCTGGTCATTCAGTATATTCAGGTAGTCAGCTGACCTCATTCTTTGAGCTCATACTGTTGCTGAACCTGGATCTGACCAACTGCAGCAACCCCAGATCAGAACACTGCCCCCACAGGCTGGTACAGTAGA
The DNA here is from genome assembly GCA_018398805.1 of Hirundichthys speculiger. Lineage (NCBI taxonomy): Eukaryota > Metazoa > Chordata > Actinopteri > Beloniformes > Exocoetidae > Hirundichthys > Hirundichthys speculiger. The sequence continues at coordinate 3,147,761 of JAGFBZ010000865.1, forward strand.
CACTAGGCATGATGGGAGCATCACTTCATCTGTCTCTCTTCTTACCCTGATGCGCCCATCACTCTGGAACAGGTTCAATCTGGACTCATCAGACCACATGACCTTCTTCCATTGCTCCAGAGTCCAATCTTTATGCTCCCTAGCAAATTTAAGCCTTTTTTTTTTTCCTGTTAGTCTCACTGATTAGTGGTTTTCTTAAGGCTACACAGCTGTTCAGTCCCAATCCCGTTGAGTTCCCTTTGCATTGTGCGTGTAGAAATGCTCTTACTTTCACTATTAAACAGCCCTGAGTTCTACTGTTGTTTTTCTTCCATATGATCTCACCAAATGTTTCAGTGATCACCAATCATGATCATTGAGGATTTTTTTCCGGCCACATTTCCCCCTCAAAGACAGTGAGTCCCCACTATCCTTCTAGTTTTTAATGATGCGTTGGACAGTTCTTAACCCAGTTGTGGTAGTTTCTGCAATCCTAGATCTAGATCTTTTGTTTGATGCATGCCAATGATTTGACCTTTTTCATACAGACTAACATCTTTTCCACGGCCACAGGATATGTCTTTCAACATAGCTGTTTAGGAAATGAGAAGCAACTCATTTCACCAGTTGGGGTTAAATAACTTGTTGCCAGCTGAAAAATATCGCCCATGCACTAATTATCCAATAGGAGGCTCGTAACTATTTGCTTAGTTTAAATCCAGGTAGCGACTTTTTTTTTTTTTTGGCCAGGCAGTGTATTTCTAGTTCAATGTGCAAAGTCAAAGCTTTCACAATGTCAACCTGATTTCTGTGAATTTATGCACCGTTTATTATTGATGCAAACAAGGCTGTTTTGGAAAGATGTTTTTTTCCCCAACTATGTTGTCAGTCGTACTTTGAGTCAATGTAGGCACGTTTTTGTTAAATATAGACCAAGTTTGGATCCTCCATAAAAACAAAAATACAACATGTGTATTTGCAAAGACAAAAAAAAAGGCAAATTTTTAAATAAAAGAACTTAAAAGCCCTTGTTTCTGGTTGAGATTTAAACATACACATTTAACATTTCATTTCAACTGAACAGTGGACATCATAAGCTAAGCTCCATGTAGTACAAGGTAGGCAAGTTGAGCCGTAAAAAGCTGCTGAGAATGAAACGTTATTAAAAAGGTGTTAAGCATACAGAAAATTATTTTGAGTAATAGAGGATGTAGTAAGCTAGACAAGAATCACACTACTTTTGCACTTCACTAATATATCTCTACACAGGAATTAAGTCAAAGCTCCTTTATTAAAGAAAAAAAGCAAGCACAGGTCTTTGTTATGGCTCCACAGTCTCCTAAAGGAAATTCAAGCACATCTACATGACGTTTCTCACGTTCCTTTTGAAAAATCATTATAGCCAGGACTAACAGTTGTTGTTGATATTTAATTGAACATTACACCTACTTACAGAATTGACCTTGATGGAAAATGAAAAAACAAAACAAAACAAAAAAAGCAAACAAATTATAAAAATCAAAAATCCAACTTTTAAACATTAAGATACAATGATACAGAAAAATCTAAAACTCTAATATGCAGTTGTTTTCCAGGACAGGTCTCATCTATTGTTCAGTACTGAGAATACTCTTTGCTCTCTAGTTTGGCAATAATCCGCTCCAGCTGTCTTTTAGCTTCACATTGTGGGAAGTTACTCATATCATAGTACTGGGGTGCAATCTTGACCAGCCTGAAACAAAGAGAGGAGGACATGGATGCATATCAGTGAGACGATATCATGTGAGCTCGCTTATCTTAACTAGTTTTAACTTCAAATGGCTGCACACGTACCACTCTGGTTTGATATCTGTGCAAGTGCGAATGTAGTTCTTGGTGGTGAGGACAAATTCATTGTAGAGAACCCACTCGGGCTTGTGGTCCAGGACTGTAGATGGGTGCAGCTGGACTACTTGGTTGTCTTTGACTGTGAGGTAATGGCCTGTGCGCTCCAAATGAGCCACCTGCAGGGAGAGTAGGAAAAGCATTTAAACTTCTGGGACACGATCTCATAAGCATCTCTGGTGAAATTTACCTGCCATAAAAAAAATAAAGCCATGACGGATGCCATCAGACCAACACACCTGCATGAAGAAGCCAGTGCAGAGAGCACGGCGAATGTTGATGTAGTAATCTCTGCTGGTGAATTCTGTGCTCCGCCGAGGAAGATTGAAGCGGTCCATGATCCTGGACAGCTGCTGACGCACATTGTCAGCAGACATCAGTGAGCGGTAGTTGACAAAGTTGTCATAGCACCACTGGTTAGATTCGTGGTCTGGAAAGAAAAAATTACAGGGATTCAAACATATACTTGGGTTTTGGGTCTTTCACTATTTCATGCTATTCTTAAAACAAGATGGGAGCTGAACAAACTTGATATAAATAAGTCTTAATTATTCGTTTTCCATGTATCTCGATATGCGATTACCTTGTTTTAACTGGCATGGGGTACTAATACTGTTCGCCAACTGCCATGAAACGATGAATTTGCTTAGAAACATCTACAAATAGACCTGTAAATCCTAAAACCAGATGTCAATCATAAATTGCCTTTTGGGAAAATAAAGATACCTTAAACCTGTTGGCTGTTCTCCTGCACTGTTCAGCAGCTGAAAAAAAACTATTTTTCACTTAAGTGTCATTGAACTCAAAACTTGGTACATGGTGGGACCCGTTACAGATGATCCATTATAATATTTGTGATTGTCAAAATGAAAGAGAGAAAAAGTGATTGTGAACGTTCATGTAATTATTCTAACTGCAAAAATAGTTCTGCACTGGAAGGTTCAAGGATGGATCAACTAAACAATCTGAAAGTACAATTAAATGATGGGAAGAGCTATCCATTGAATGAGCCCGTTTATTATTTCCAGGCAGACAACCGTGTTCTGGAGACGAGAGGAACTGGATCAAGGATTTAGTCTCAAGAAAAAATAAATAAAAGTTAGTTTTTTTACACTAGTATGTGCATCAAAAGCTGGGAAATTAACCATTTACTAAGTGGTGACATTTCTGTCAGGGATTTTAAAAAGAATCTTCTGCCTTAAAACAATTATGTGATTAAAAAAGATTTTTGAGCCACGACTGTAAATGTTTGTTTACAACATTAATTATTTACAACTACTTATGAGTTTATTATTTTATGTTGCTTTTCCACTTCCAAGCATGTTTTCAGAAGCTTTAACAATCTGTGCTGCAAGATTTTAAAGCGGACAGAAAAATAAAACCGGAGCAGAACTTGGACTGACGCTTACTTTGTTTGAAGGCGTGGTAGACGTTGAGCAGCGTCAAGTGGTCTCCGTCAATGTGAGCAAACCTCATCTTGGACTCGTCTGCTGCCTTCTTAGCCTCCGTGGGACGGACAAAACACTGTGGGACTAAACAAGGTTGGTATGGGCCCCAACAAAGCCGCCCATAGGGATGAGTCAAACATTCACAGAAAAATGCAGCAAAGCCTATGATGCTAGGGCACTGGACACTGCGTTGGGACAGGGCAGGACCACTCTATCAAAGGGGGAGGGGGAGGGGGCTGCAGTCTTTTCTCATGGTCATTTCCAACAGTAATGGCTATTAGCTCGTAGAGAGGGGGGTCATTTAACCACATCTGTAAAACAAGAGTTTTCACACAACTACAAAGTGTTAGGAAAAACCAGCAGTGTTCGAACTTTGCAAGAGTCACAGATTTTACTTTCGGTGCACAAGTTAGGCCTTTAAGAGAGCTGATGTGTAGAAAACTCCCAGGCTACACAAGACAACTGAACACAACAAGGATATTTACAGTTTGCAATAAATAATTTCCAGAGAAGAAAACTTGAACTAATTGTTGAAATAATTGACGTGGTGCCTGCCCTATCCACATGGTCTTATGACAAAATACTTGTGGAAAAAGCTCATACACCATTCAATTAAAATATTAATTAAAAAAATAAATAAAAGTCAACACTTGAATGTTTTGACATTTAAGTCAAGTGTCTGAAAGGCACCGAAGAAGCTTAAAGGACCATTTGTTATTAAATTTAAAAACAGAATATGTAGTTTGAACCGTCATGCCTATGAAAATGATTTAATCATCATGATGCCACAATTATACAGTCAGTGCGTTTACATGGGAAGTTTAATTCCTCTTTAATTCAGCGTTAAAATTAAATCTGAATAAAAGTTACCATGTAAACACCTAATTCCGAATGAAAATGTCCATTCCGAATTAAACTTAATTTCGAAGTAAGTGGCTGGTTTATTCTGATTTTAAATCCGAATATAATAATTCTGCGGTCATGTTTACACTCATTCCGCTTTAAATTAATTCCGGTCTTTCTGCGCATGCTCATTCCTTTGCCCGTCTGTCGCGATGACGCTTATATTCCGCGCTGGGCTTGTTTTCAGAAACAAAACAACATTGACATGATGTTGTCGTGCTGCTGCTTCAAAAATAAAATCAAAACAAATCCAAAAAGGATACTAATAATGTAGTCCTCCATGTTGTTGCTAATCGAGTAAGTTTGTTTTCTTCCAGTAGACGTAAATACGTAAAGACGTCCGCCCCCCCTATCCAATCAAACCCTTCCCAACCCCCAGACCTTAAGCAGAATTGGATAAAGCCGATCTAACGTGTTTTCCATGTAAACCTCAATTCGGAATTACTATTTCCATGTAAACTTGAAGGAAAATAGTTTAATTCGGAATTATTAATTCCGAATTAAAAAACATCACGTAACCGTGGCCATTGTATCAAATGTGTTACATTTTAGTTCTTTAATACTTATGTGTGCTCTCAAAAAGAACCACAAACATCCATCAACATTTTCAGTTCTGAAATAGATTTAAACATTAAATACTTTTCAATAATGTGCTAATTTCTGAAGACACTTAAGTTTTCCTTATGTCCACTAGACCTAACTGTTTGAGCTTGAAAATAGTCATTTCACAATTAAAAGATTTGACTGTCGAAATTTCAATTGGGATTTTTTTTTTTTTTTTTTTTTAAACCAGAGGTGTTTTTAATCCAAAGAGATTTGGCCAAGAGTAGGCAAGAAGCTGTCAGCCCAGTCCTGGGCATTACCTGACAACATGGCAGTAATGGAGAGGATCTCATTGGAGCAGTTAAACTCGCAGCTCGCAATGACCATCTTTGCCAGCTGAGGATCCAGAGGAAACTCTGCCATCATGGAACCAAGTTCGGTCAGGTCACCGTCGTCATTGAGAGCTGCCAGATAATTCAGCAGCTCCAGAGCCCTCATTAGCGTCTCAGGAGCTGCAGTTAGCAAGAGGGAAGAACCAGAAAGATCAGCAAGTTATTTCTATCGAGTCTAACTTTAAATAACACAGCTAATCTAGAGAAGACATGCACACTGCAACATTATTGTTGAAAATTGCAATGATGGTATGAAATGTGATATATAAACCAACACTTCAGTATAGTTTAAATATCTTTCTGCTTTACAGCTGAAATGATCATTAATTCCAGAAAAACATAAATGTGTCACTTTTATTTCAGCAACAGGGTTTTAGAAATAAACCTCAGCTTGCAATAACACTTTTCATGTAATTAGCATCTCATTAGGCAAACATATTATGGACATTGAAAGTGTGACTTCTTGGAAAACGAGAGACTACCATTTATTTATTTTTTGATTTTACAGTATTGATCTTGCAGATGTGATAACGCGATGACACATTTTCAATATATTGTGTAGCCCTACACTAAACCAGAACAACTCACCAGGCGGATCCATGAAGTCAAAGTGCACAAGGTCATCGATGCCCAGCTTTTTCAGCTGCAGCACAACAGATCCCAAATTGGACCGAAGAATTTCAGGGTATGTGTTATCCTGGAGAAGGTGAATGTAATATAAGATGTATTTAATGGGACAAATGACAAAGAACAAATATCAAATGACCAAGCCAGAGTACATTTGAGTCTTGTTTGCAGGCTCTGTTTTCATTATAACGTATCTCTACAATGCTTTAACAGATCAGTGGTTTCCTATCAGAGTGCACAGGTGGAATGTAGAATTAATAATGGAATAGACGAGGATGGAAACCGTGTCACAGATCACTCCTCAGCCAAAAAATCCATTTAAATTTGCAGAAATGTCAAAACTGTTAACCTGGAACAATTCATAAGTTGGTACAATTGATAGTGATGGCATGAGTTGTCCACAGCTGCTTTTTGCTACTTATCCTTTAGTTTGATAATCATCTGTAGGTATTTGAAGGAATCAAGGGATCCATGAAGCTTTTTTTGCTCTGTTAAATACCACACACTCCTTAAGTGCATTATTTATTTGACAAATACAAGACTACTGCTCATTTATTCCCTCTGCAGAGAAAATTCTGTTTCCCCTATGGTTTGTCTCTCTGATCTCTTATTTGGTTATTTACAGATTTTTCTTTTAAGCCAGAGGTGAGGCACAGCCCAAATTAAAAGTAAAAGTAACCAACTGTCATCTGACATCTGATGCAGGATTGTTCTGTTTTTGTGTGTGTATGTTTTACAACTTCGCTTTCTTTCCAGTCATATTAGGGAAAAAAAAAAAAATAAAAATAAACGGCTTTGGTTTTTACATTGAAAACGTGAGAATAGAAATAAAGATGAAGTATCTGTATGAGTTATTTCCAGTTCCCTGAGCTAACCCTTACGCAACTGCTTAAAAGAAAAAAAATTGCAGATGTACTTAAAGATGCTCCTACTGCTACTTTAAGTGAGTAGACGCAGTTAAATAGAGCCCCAACAGGCATTTTGTACTTTCATGTAAAAAGAAGACAAGAACTCTGTGCAGCTGTGGCCACTTGCCTGCATCTCTGTTTTGTAGGCCTTCTCTGTGTAGAGACGGAAACATTTCCCTGGACGTGTCCTGCCAGCTCGTCCTGCCCTCTGCTGGGCAGAAGCTTTACTGATGGCCGTCACCAGCAAAGACTCCACTCTGATACGAGGATTGTACACCTGGACACACATTTGAAATCATGTGAGCCACTTATGTTTCCACATTGGGACAAAAAGAAAGGAAACTGCAAAGGAACAACAAACCTAAATCAATAATATAGATTTACAGAAAGATCCAAACAACCTTTCAAACATAAGACTTGAGATATAAGGTGATGCTCTAAGGTTACATAAAATGAGCTGCGGAAAAGAAAAAGTCAGTATGGTGAGCTGGTTTTAACCTACCTTCTGTTTAGCGAATCCAGGGTCAATGACAAACACCACACCATCAATTGTTAAGGAAGTCTCAGCAATGTTTGTTGACACCACAACCTAAGAAAGAAACAACAGATGTTCAACCATCCATGATGATGGGTTAAAATGACATAAACTGTTTTTATGTTTGTTCAACAAACCTTTCTTCCAATTGCACCATTGGGCTTCCTTGGAGGAGGCGGTTCAAAGATCCTTTGCTGCTGCTGTGGAGGTAACGTTGAATACAGTGGAATGATTTTGATGTCTCCAACTTCGGGGCCAAGGTCATCGACCTCACGTTTGATTCGCTTGCAAGCCTCATCAATTTCCTAGGGAGAAAAAAAAAAAAGATTTTAGTTTGTTTCTCAGGAAAACTGACATTGCCATTTTAAAAAATTATGACAAAGTAATACAAGTTTTACCTCTTGGCCTGTGAGGAACAGGAGGCAGTCACCTTCATCTTCCTCACACATGTGAATCTGGATGACGGTACGAATCGCAGCCTCAAGGTAGTCCCGCTCTGGCTCAGGGGTGTAAAAGATCTCTACAGGATGCGTGCGCCCAGGAATAGTCAGCAGAGGGCAGCTGTCAAAATACACTTGGAACTTTCCAGCATCCAATGTGGCACTCATGACAATCACCTGTGCAAAAAAAAAAAAAATCACTGTACACGTCTTTTTTTCTACTCATATTCATTAAGCACCAACATGTCTGCAAAAAGCTGAACACTACTGCTTCCGTCATTTCAGAAAAATCCAACTCCATAAAGTAATATACAACAAACTCTAAAAAAGTGATCAGCAAATTATTATTGTTAAAACAAATTCAGATGGAGCATGTGCTTTTGTTGACGTGCATCATTTGCTGTTTTTTTCAGACCAAGGAATCAACTGACAGCATGCCTTTTTTTTAAAAAACAAATAATGAGAGATTTACTGTGAATAACTTTTACATTTTCTCAAAAACTGGACCAACTCATAGCAGCTCTCAAATAGTGAGCATCTAAAAAAAGACTTATCCAGGTTATTGTACAAAAACATTGTATACATAAAATCCAACAGAAAAAAAGTTACAGTATGAGTACGGCTTACTGAGGGAAAAAAAAAAATTTAAATCTGGCCAATCCTATCCCCAAGTGAAGTATTTATTATTAGTGCTGGGCGGTATGACCAAAAAATTTATATCACGGTATTTTTCAAAATTATATTGGTTTCACTGTATATCATGGTATTTTTTTTCTTAAGGCCCAACTAGGTGTTAACCACATTTTATAATCATTTAGAGAGGAATTGCTGCAGTAAATTGGCTTATAACGACCTATTTTATACTGTCACGAGGAGTGAATATTGTAGCCTCCCGCGGCTACAACTTTAGCTCGGCAACATTTGCAGATTATTGTAGTTTGTTGGACATCGTCTTTTTTAAATCCAAAGAACTTCCACACGACAGACACGGCTCCTCGTTTAGGAAGAAGTTCCTCAGTCTCATGTTGCCGTTCTGGAGCTTCCACTTCAGGACTTTCGCTGTTTGCAGCCATCACCGTTAACCATAAACTAGTAGCGTGTTGTGCCTCCAGTGCAACTGCAAAACAGTCCCCTGTCAAACAATGTTCTGCGGCACTTACGTTCCGCCGCGCGGCGTTCCCAACGTTGTGTACGCTACAGTACATACTCACCGGTATTACGGTATATGAAAAATACATATCATAAGAAAAATTAACACCGGTATTTAATATGTCATGAGCAATTATTACAGTAGTTCAGATGAACTTGGCATTAAGGCAGCACACAGTAGCAACAAAGTTACAGTTACTGAAAAACAAAAATACCTTCAGATCGGCTCTTTGACGGACCACCTCTTTCAGCACTCCCATCAGGATATCTGTAGCTAGAGTTCGCTCGTGGGCCTCGTCCAGAATGATCACACCGTATCTCTCCAACAGCGGGTCATTCATAGCTTCTCTCAATAACATACCATCAGTCATGTACCTGAAGAAATAACAGTCGTGCTTTGTTAGATTGGGACATTCTCATTTTAAGCACGTTTCTGTGCAAATTAAAGTGGATATATAATGCAACAGTGGCCAAAAATGACTCACACCACCACTTACTTTAGTATAGTCTTGGCAGAGCTACAGTCCTCAAATCGAATGGAGTAGCCAACTTCCTGGCCAAGCATGACATCCATTTCATCTGCTACTCTTTGAGCCACACTCATGGCAGCCACTCTCCTTGGCTGAGTACAAGCTACTGCTCGCTTTGGACCAGGCAAACCCCTCACCATGTCCACACACCACTGTGGGATCTGGAGATTAAGACAAAGGTTGCTGTCAATTTCTATTAGCGCAACTCATACAGAGAATAACATAGAGAGAATAACAGTAAAAAAAAAAAAAAAAAATACTATAACACCTCAGTGTCACACTGGAAATGATTTGATTTCCTAAGCGTTACACAAGTTTTCATCGGAAACGATAAGCCAATTCATTGCATTTCATACCTGTGTCGTCTTCCCAGAGCCCGTCTCTCCGACAAGGACAAAGCTCTGATGACGTGTGATGATGTCAGTGAAGCTTTCCTTGTACTCCCACACTGGGAGTTGTAATCGTTTCTTCAGGATCTCATAGTAGCGCGGTGTGTGCGGCAGGTTGGTGAAAGGATTGATCTGTTGGTGCACAGGCTTGAGGGGCGGTAAGCCTGCGGGTGCTGTGCTGTTGGAAGGGGTTGCAGAAGGCTTCGTGTCTCTTTCCCGGTCTCTGTCCCTGTCCCGGTCCCTATCTCGATCCCTGTCCCTGGAGCGGTCCTCGCGCTCCCTGTCACGATCCCTGTCCCTCCTGTGAACATATGAATGGTGCATCATAAGCACTTCCATTGTTGTACAACTTTCATTTTTAAAATAACAGTGTACCAAGTATGGTGTGTCTCATGAAAGGCAGGATGTGGGTCAATGTTTCTATGACTTGGGCTAGCTAATAATCAGAACTTGTGATTGAGGATTGAAACGTATGCAACTTATGTACTTTTTTTACAAAAAAAAAGAGTTTAGCAATACATTCAGCTGCGTTTTCAAATAACCTCTAGTCCCACTTACAGTAAACACTCCTACAAACTTGATTTCAACAGGAGCTGACTGTATCTGCAGCCTCTGTGAGCTTTGATTAGTGATACAATAACCAGTTCTTCACTAGCTGCAGGGTCTGGTTTAGGTGATCTTGCAGTTCAAGGCAGACATCCCAGAAAAAGAGAATATTTTTTGCCCATAGCTACACATAAAGATAGGGAAGCTGGAGTCGGCTCAAGGCTTCAGGCTCACAAGTACAGCCACTGAGTCTTATTTTCGAAAGCCTCAAATGCAACCTAGTCAGACAGGAAAACTTGAAATGGGATAATAAAAAATGTGTCTGGGCGACAGCAAGTAAACCTTCACAATAACACTCTGGTTTTGTTGCAGTGGCCCACCATAATGTGTGTGGTACATTACTTTTTTGCTGGATGTGTCCACCAATAATACTAAGTAGAAGACCATTATGTGTAGGACACACTCAACAATTAAGACATTCTATAATTTCTTCTATAATTTTAACAATGCATAAAGGTGGATTGTTGTTCACAATTTTTACTATAGCCAGATTATTTAGGAACTGAAAAACATGAACATGGCAATATCTGCTGAGAAAAGCTATGCAACAGCAGTTCTGTTTCACTTGCATACATACACTTCTCACAAAAGGTTGGGGATATTCAGCTTTCCAATGAGATTTCAGAATGCACTATAACCTTTACAGGTTATCTTAATTTGATGTCCTCAAAACAAGTGGCCCCCAACCTTTTTTCCACCACGGACCGGTTTATTGTCAGGCAATATTTTCACGGACCTGTCTGTAAGATACGTCACAGATAAATACAACAAAACAAAATGATACGACATAAAAACTGTGCTAATTTCTATATTTTATAATAAACGTTAATCCATTGTGTATTCATGTGCAGTTTTGGGGTTTATAAGTATCACGTGACCGAGACATGGATCTTGAAGTCTTGTCACGTGTCAAGAGTAAGTCATGGAGAGAATCTGGTCATTTTTTAAAATAAAACATTATTTAGACTTGGATAATAAATCAAACGGCAATAATGGAAGTTTTTTTTTTCTTTTTTTCTGCAGCCCGGTACCAAATGACCCATGGACCGGTACGGGGCCGGGGCCCGGGCCCTGGCACCACTGCTCTAAACGCTTGAATGCACATGTTAAACTGTTCATTCAGTATTTAATGAAGAACATGTTGTTCTCTAACCAGGTGAATGACCACAAAAATCACAAGAGTCTGATCCATGTATCAACTAATAAATGTTCTGGTTCTAGTGTCACAGCTGCAAATCTTTTTTAAGAAAACAAAAATAAAATATAGATATATAAACAATAAATCATAAAAGGTACAACAAGACTGAAAATTAAAAAGTAATACAGATGCAATGCAACGGGAAAAAAAACTATCAGAATAATGAAAACAAGTAAAAGCGAAATGAAAATAAGGTGGATGTGGGTAATACAATTTTAATTTCACATAAAATTGTAAGGTTTGGCAGGGCAATTAAGAACATATTCACCACAAGGCCAAGATGACACCCTAACAATTGATCAACAGTATCTGGACATTGCGAAGCTTCAAACGGGATGTTCTCAGAGGGAAGTTGCCACTAAACTTAAAGTGTCATCAGCAGGTTGAAACAGAGAGACAAAGAAACTGAATAATCAGACAGGTATAGAAGTGGACCTCCTTTTGCCAAATCCCATGATGATGACCGCTTCATTTTTAGTAGTGGTATACCCACCACTATTGTTAACTTTTTTTTTTTTCACTTAATTGTTTGAGATGTATACATTACTATTGCATGTTTCCACTAAAATGCCCTAACTGCATAATATAATATCATTATAGCATGTACGTTTCATATTTCCGATAAATTCCACTCGAAAGTCGAAGATCCCCAATTTTGTGTGAGTAGTGTATATAGTTGTTTATGAATTATTACAGCGCAAACAGACCAACAGTAACATACCAGCAATGATAAATGCACATGCACTGGTCTGTTTATTAGGAACAACAAGCAACATAGAGTATATTAAAATACAAAAACATGTAAGTTGATGATTCACAGGAATGGAGAATTACAGTCATATAACCTCACACCGTAACTTACGCAGTTTAAAGATGACAGCTGACTAATTTAACTGTCCACTTCTTCGTTCCTACTAAAATCCAACATTAATTTTCAGATATGACTTCTTTGAAAGCAGGGTTAACTGTACGGTCCAGTTGATAGTACCGGTGACAACCTGGTCTCGGTTGTCACCGTCACAGAGCATAAATGCATCCAGTTTTCACTTAGCCGGAGCAGTCTTTAAAAAGCTGTACCCGCTACTGGCATGTAAACATTTAAACATTTGAACAAATTCAGCCGAAGTTAGTCAATGAGGGGAAACTTTGGAGTTGCCTTGAGAAGGTTGTTAGCAGCCAGCTAAGTTAACGTTAGCCACACGTGTCTCAACAGTGTAGGGAAGGTTGATGCTACGTTTATTTGCTAAGAGCGACCCCCGGCAGCTCCGCGACACTTCTGGCAACGAGTCTAGCTTTAAGAGCGAGGAATCAAAGGAGCAACATTGTTGGGTCCGTGTTAAGAAGCAGCGACTGCAAACGGGCTGGGCCGCTAACAGCTGAGGTTTTGTCTCGGCTCATGTCAGCTAGCTGAACTAGCACCGCTAGCTACCTTTTAGCTTGTAGCTACTGTGTTAAAACGAATAGGAAACTGTGCAGCTTCACTTACCCATCAGACCTCTTCTTACTAGAAGAGTAGTCATCACCCAAGTCCAGACGATGTCTTTTGGACATGTTTTGAGAATAATTTAGTTTATCCGTAATCAATTAACACAAGCACAGATCTACCGGGAAAAAAATGCAAAAAAAAAAAAACCTCGTTTTCCTGATTCCGTTGCTGTGTCTTCTTCTCTCCTCAGTTGTTTTTCCAGACTTTATGAGCGCCGCCTGCTGTTCTGGAGGGTACATAGGCATTTACGGCTAACCTTTGTGTGTTCAGTCAGCCACACAGTACGGTCTATGTAGTAAATGAAAGGCGCTAATTTGAAACTGTATTTAGAGTGAAAGATTTGTACTTATACTACGGATTGAAAGCTATATACAGCTGAACCCAGAAGTTTAACATGCACTTTATAAAAGAAGTTTTTCACTGACTGAAATTAAATCAGACTAAACCGTTCCTGTTTTAGTTCAGTTAGGATTACCAAAAATATTTCCGTTTGCTCAATGCCAGAATAATGAGATTTTTTAATTGCTTTCTTCAAAGATAGAAGTCAACATACATTTCCTTATTATTTGGTAGCATTACCTGTGTGACTTGGATCAACATTTTTGGGTTTCCTTCTCTGAAAAGTTTACTGGAATTTTGGTCCATTCCTCCTGAAAGAACTGGTGTAAATTATTCATGTTTGTTGGCAGCCTTGGTTGCACATGCCTCACACATTTCTGACAGGATTGACATAACGGCTCCAAAACAATGACTTTATAACTAATTTGGCAGTTTCTTGAGTCATTGTCCACTCAGAAGATCTATTTGTGCCCAAGCCTGAATTTCTTGGCAGATGTCATGAAATGTTTCAAATTTTCTATATGCCACTCCCATACTTCACGGTTAGCATGACGTTCCCTCTTTTTCCTCCAAATGTAACTATGGTCATTATCACCAAACAGTTCAATTTCAGTTTAATCAGACCACAGAACTTGTCTCTTGTTTCTTGTGTGCATTTGCAAACTATAATCTGTCTTTTTTTATGTTTTTTTTCTGAAGTAAAGGCTTCTTCCTCTCTGAGTGGCCTTTCAGCCCATGTCAGTACGGGACTCATTTCACTGTGGATAAAGATACTCTCTTACCAGCTTGAGCCAGCGTCTTCTCAAGGTGTTTGCTTTTGTTATGGGGTTGGAGTTTCATCAGAAACTTCCAAAGCTGTGACATCAACATCAAATTGTTTAAAGGCACAATAATCTTAGTGTATGTAAACTTCTGATTTTGTTATTCTGGCATTTAGCAAATAAAAATGATTTGGGTAATCCCAACTGACCTGAAACAGGAAACGTTTAGTCTGATTTAATGTCGGGCAATGAGAAAGAAAAAAGGTTATGTGTCTTTTTATAACAGTGTCTGTAAATGTCTGGTTTCAATTGTACTTCTATATGAAGAACACAGTTATGGCCACCACAGAATAACTAATTTTGTCATCTTGATGCCAACACAATTTAAACACCATCAACAGAACAGTAAATAAATCCTGAGTTGACTAAACAGATTTTTTTTCTTATTTGGGTTTTTATGATAAAAAAATATTCTTTACATGCATTTAAAAGAAGTTGTACGAGGGATATAACAGCCTTTTTGGCCCTCTACTTCAGCTAATGTGTGCTATATTTCATTAGGAGCAAGGGTGAAAAAAATTATCTTGCTGTCTGACAAAAACAATTTATCAACACTGATGGCACCAAAACATCATGTATCATTTACAGAACACATCTTCCAGTCCTCACTGTCAGTATAGAACATGTTCTGGTTGTGATGGATCATCATAAACACGTGATATCATCTAGATATTGTTTTATTTGGCTTAAAAGCAGCACAAAGAACTTTTGTAGTTTGAGGGGAACAAAAGTCCTTTGTTCTGCTTTAAGACTAAGTTGATTTTTCATAAACTTGTCAGGCTGCTTTGGTTGGAAAGGCCAATGAAATCCCAAGCAGTTTTGGCACACCTAAACAAAATCTCTGTGCTCCTTTGCCCATTTATCAGTATTCTTTCTTTCATTTCTGTCTCTAAAGTAGTGTTCTTCAAAAAGAAGAAAAAGGATATCCATATTGTTTGTGCTTTTCTTCACAAAAACATGTAAGTTTATATTTCTCCGTCTTATGTTATTTTATTTGGGCAGACTAAATTCAGAAATGTCTTTCAGTGAGGTGTTCCAGTTTGCAGGGTACTGTGACACCAGATCCCAGGTCAGAGAAGAATAGCCCAGATTTAACTTGATCTTTATCACCAACCACCTTTCTAAACACCATGTTACATTTGCTGCAACTCAAGAGCACACAACGTTAAGTTGCAACTCAGACTTTAACTCCCCTCTATAGCACCCTGGGCAAACCCCCTCGACTCAAATGAAAAATTAAAAATAAAAAGCAAAAAAAAAGTGCATTTGTCTACTAGAGATGTAGAATGTTTGTGATTTATGATAAA
Organism: Hirundichthys speculiger; assembly: GCA_018398805.1. Lineage (NCBI taxonomy): Eukaryota > Metazoa > Chordata > Actinopteri > Beloniformes > Exocoetidae > Hirundichthys > Hirundichthys speculiger. Next base: position 3,163,245 of record JAGFBZ010000865.1, read on the forward strand.
AATACATGTAAATACTCTCTTGTTAAATGAGAGTATTTATACTCCAACTACCTTTAAATTTGAAGTGGAAACTGCTTTTCTTCCCGTTTATTTTCTGCTGCACCTTTTACTGCACTGTAACTGACCTATATTGTTCCTTCTGATATTTGCTTTTTTATATATAATTTTTATCAATGTTTTTTTCTTTTTACTATCAATTGATTTTTATAGTTTTCTCATCTTAATGGATTTTGGTCCTGCTTTGATTATTTTCAGTGTTCTGATGCTTTATTTTATCTTTTTAAAGCAATCGGAATTGCTTCAGTTTGAAACATCATATAGGAGCCTTTATTATATCAATCTAACTTCCGCTGCTCCCTGTTCAGGGTCGCCAGTGTTGTGAGCTGCATGAGAGGTTTGGCACAAGTTTTACACCGGATGCCCTTCCTGAAGCAGCAGGATTTAAATCTTGGGACCTCTTATGTGGTAGGCTACAGTCCTACCACTAAACCACCAGGGAGGCTTGACTGTAAACAAAAAGCCATAGTAAATTAATTATTATTAATGGAGATCACTGAGCTGGGGTGTAATCTCGCCTGGGGCACCAAATTGGGTAGAGCCGGCCCTGGCCCACAGAACTGAATTTATTTTATAACCGAGGACTGGACTTTCTTTGTCATTACAATCTGTGCCACTAGATGGAGCCGCACTGAAGTAACCAGCTAGAGAACAGCAGGACAGTGAACATATGGAGCAGATCTGATGTAACATGGAGGAATGACACGAAAGTTTTGTTGCAGCCTAGAATTTTTTTTTTTTAGACAGAATTGTTAATATTGCTATCCTGAGTTGCTACCCGAACTGTAAAGTTCACAGATTTCTACCGCTCTCCATGTCTGTTTTAGCTTTTCCTTATTTTTACTGTTTTCCGGTTCCGCAGAGGCCAGTAACAGACTTTGCAAAACAAAAGCATGTGAGCAACATGCGTTAACGTGCGAACAAAATAAATGTTGATGTTAATAAATGAATGCGTTAACGCGATAATAACGCTTCAATTTGCCCAGCCCTGAAAATAATACATTTGCGTTGCGGCACTTTGGGTGACTGACCTTCTGTGAGGCATAACTGCTGCAGAAGACACAGGTGGAGTGGAGAGCCTGACTGCACCTCCTATGAACAGCTGCTATGAACAGAAGTGTCAAGACATGATTGAAAAGGGAGCTTTTGATCTGTATCTGCATGGTATTTAACAGATCTTTCATGAAGACCTCGGAAAACTGTGAACTTGGAAAAGTAAATAAATCAAGTGCATAATATCTGTCCTTTGCCACAATGTCCAGTAGAGCTGATTAAGTTTGCTTGATAGAAGGAACAGTCTGTCTTCTAGTTTGTCTCAGATTCTTTTCTCAGCACGATAAATAATTGTTTTTATCAGGATTTTCAGAAAATGTCAACATAAACAGCTATGACTAATAGCATAAAATAAACGACCCGAAATGCTGTGGGCAGTCTTTGTACTCTTTTATTCTTTTTTTTTTTCTGACTGCTTAATAATCATTTTTAGTTGCTATTGAATTTCTTGTCCTTATTTACCCAGGGTAAAGGTTATTCCTTTGGTAAGTAATTTGACAAACTCCCTCAGCTTGTTTATTTCGCACGGAGTCCTCATGTTTTAGATGCCAGGTTCAATGTTCAGTGGTAACTCTCAGTTACAAAACAAATTTAACAGAAATTCCGACTGTCATTAGGCGTAAGGAGGTGGCTACACCCCTTGTTGTTTGGAATTATAACATAATCCATTACAGGCCAGGTTCATTTTATCTACATTTGAAAATGAAGTGGAAGGTTTTTCAAAGCCGCTCCACTTAAAAGACAATAGGCTGGAAAACCTGCTTTCAGGCATTGACAACAATGCTCGGAATTTTGAGTGTTCCTTGCTAAGTGATGGTTATGCTTAGATTATTGCACAAGGTGGATCTTTTGTCAAACTTCAAACTATATTTAACTTATTCGACAAACAGGCGTTCTTGAGATCCCGAGTAACATTAAAAAAAAAAAAAAAAAAAAGAAAAAAGTTTACACAGTGAAACTGTCCCACCTCCAGCAGGTAACGCCCACAGACCACAGCCATAAACACGCAGCCAAACTGTTAGGAAACAGTCGCATCGGGACTCTTTGGAGGATCGACGTCTCTGCAGTGAAAACTCAACGTTTCTACTCTTGCTGCTGTTTGTAAGGTCACCATGCGTCCCTGCGGGTAAGACAACTTCAGAAAGTCTTTAACTTTACTTGTACACTACTGAGTTTTGCACTCAAATTACTGTAAAAGAAAAAAAAAAAAAAAAAAAAAAAAAAAAAAGAAGAAGAAAGAAACCTTTTTTTTTTTTTTTTTTTAACTTATTTTTGTTGTGTGCATTCAGGATCTGTCAACATACAGACCACTGAGATCACAAGTAATAGTTACTGAACAGCTTTATTAATCTCTTTTTAAAAATAAAGTGCATTAAAATACATCAACTGGATATCGGTTACACTTAACGGAAATGTTTTGTGGGTAACTAGTTTATCGACCACCTCGGTTTGCTTTTTTATCCTGCAAAATACAGATTTTAGGACAATTGAGATCCTTAGCAAATGACGGCATGTATTTTCCTTCATTTTTTCAGATATAAAGTGCATTTGAGCAGCATTTTGACTTGCAAAACACACGGTTATTGCAGCTGAGACAATATGAGTAAAAAAAAAAAAAAAAAAAAGGCCCGCCTCCCTCCTGATATAACAGCCTTCCAGCTGAGCTGCAGGGCTCCTGCTCATAACAAGCACTTTGACCGTGTGTTGTACTGTACTAATATGAAGGATCTAAAAATGTCCTGACTCTGTTACTGGATGCTTCATGCAACCTCTCTGACATGCACTGTCTCGCTGATTCCCGTGTGTTTCAGGTCAGTGAGTATACTGGAAACTGCTCTGCTGGTCTTGCTGGCAGGCTGTCAACAATGTGTCTCAACGTACACTGATACCTCGCTTCCACCAGAGGTCTCACAACACAATGGCACTCTGTATGCAGCCTGTTTATTGAGACCCAGCACTTCACTCCCAGACGGCCTCCCCAAACTCTACGGTCAGGTGCTGTTTAAGCAGGATCAAGCTCCAGAAAAACTCAAAGTCCTTCTCCGGTTCAACGGCTTCCCAAGAGACGTTCCTCCAGAGCCAAGAGCTGTGCACATCCATCAGTACGGAGACCTGAGCCAGGGATGTGAGTCTACGGGAGGCCACTACAATCCCGAAAACATGAACCACCCTCAGCACCCAGGTGACTTCGGTAACTTTTTGCCCCATCAAGGAAAAATCCATACGCGGATAGAGTCTGAGGCGACACTCGTCGGTGGTCTCTCTGTGTTTGGAAGGGCAGTGGTGGTTCATGAAAAGAGCGATGACATGGGGCTTGGTGGAGATGCTGGGAGCCTGTTGCATGGGAATGCAGGCCGGAGGCTTGCCTGCTGTGTTATTGGGGTTTCCTCCTCCCGTCTTTGGGATATACAAGATAAGCAGTACGAGAGGCGTCCCAGCAGATATTAGTCCATCAGGAGTGATATGTTCTGTTGACTAGCTGGGAGAATTTGTCCCTGTGTTTATAGATTTTATCCATTCTGTTCCTGTAAAGTCATCATTCAGGGTCACATCTTCTAGATATCCACAGTAGCTTATCACAGTAGGGGAAATATATTATTATATTTTATATAAGCAGTACAGTTGTTTGATCAGTTGACTAAAATCTTCCAAAAAAAACAAAGTCAATAGATTGCTTTGGACTTTGGTAAAGCCATTTAAGGTCCAGAGAGGATGAATCCTAATGAATCAGATTTGAACATTTGTGCCTTCTGTCCTGAAAACTACTGAATGCATTGCCATTTTGGTAAAAAGTCATCTTATCATATTGATGAAAGCAATTGTTTTTCTTTCCTACTCATCATTTTGTGGCAAAAGCATCTAAAATTGACATTACCACCAGTGTCTGTAAATACTTTCACAGAACCATAAAAAAGTCAAGAATGTGAACAAAAACATGTGATAATGTAGACCTCTGTGGCAGCATTTATGAATGTTATTTTTCAATGTAAACACAGTTTAACAGTAATAAATGAATACAATTCAATCTTGGAGGGTTTTTTTTCCACCTTACCACAAAACAGAATAAAGCCATCAGAATTTTTGAAAACCATTAAATGTTTATTTTGAATAAATCACTCAGTGAATTAAGATAAATAAGGAACATTAAAGAAGGAAATAAAATGTTTTAATTTAATAACAGCGCATATACACAGCATTTAACATACATTTAAAAAATAACATCTGTAACGAAGTTTAGTTTTTTTCCCCAAATCACAGCTATTAGACAAAGTTTTCTCACACAAAAATAAAAAATGGATGAAACAATGTCACATGTTTACTTAAGCAGATTGTTTGACTGTGTTTGGAATGTTTAAAAAAATAAATGAAACTGCTTCTTTGTTTCAACATTGTGCATAGCAGCTGGATGTGTTGTCATTCTGTGCTGGAGGTGAAAATACACGTTTCTTCAACGTCACTGAGGCCAAACGTAGAGGTGGTGAAGCAGAAAGTCTCACAAACATTCAGATTTTAAATAACACCATCTGTTAACCGTCGGTTGGAAGCAGCAATTATCCCCCCCCCCCCCCTTTATTTTATTTTTTTTTTTTTGATAAATTCTGGTTCAGCAGCAGTTATCACATATTACTTTCTTCTTCACCATTAGGATCAAATTCAGTTTCTCTGTAAGAACAATTCTAATGACAGTAAACACTGAAATTTAACACCGAAAGCATAAATACTTCCTTTGCAACACCCATATAAAAATCAGACCCACATCAGATTCTTTCCATAGCCTTTTTCTGCATTACTTTTTAGCCCCAAAAATAGCCCGTTCTCCCTCTCCACCTCAGAATCGCTAAATTTGTTAACAAACAGGAGACGAGCCCTGCAGCCAGCAGTAGTGACGGCTGCGGGAGGATGTTCACGATGTTGAGAGCGATGGCAACGGCATGAGATGTTGAACAATCACATGGGTGCATTGTTTGGGTGTCCTGCAGCCATGACTTTTAGTACATCAGATTAAAAAGGTGGAACGACATGAGAACACCAAAGATCTCACGAGATTTAAATTTCAGTTTTTTGTTTTGGTCAGAGTTGTGCCTGTCACACTGGTATCTCTATTCCTAAACACTATGAGATAAGCAACTAGCTTCTGGAAGACTTAGCGTCTCCTGATTTCAGTGGATGTCCCGCTGCTCTTCAGAGGTATTTGTAGTTGAGATAATGCTATCATCTGTTATAAAAGCCTCCATTTCAACAGCTTCCGCCCTCCCAGTGTGTTCTTCTGACACATCCTGTCCTCTTCTCGCTGGCTCCAAATGACCTCCAGGTTGGCAGGTATCTGATGATGACTGAGGCCTGCTCAGATGCGACTCCTCAAGAACAGAGTCACTCAGACGCCCGTCTTCTGTAGTTAAAGCGGAACAATCTGTTGTGGTCTGCGGTTGGCTATTTTCTTGCCACTCTCCACTTTTTGGCATTTCAGTTTGAGGGCTGGTTTGCTCATCTTCAGCTGACTTCCGTGAAGCGTTCTGGTGGGAAGTCTCCATGGCAGATGCCGTCGCTGCGTCTTCTTGAAAATCAGAAACAGTTTTACCGACTTGGTTTTGAACCTCGGGAGAGCTCGGCTGTACAGCAGGTGTATTTGCGGAACCCTCAAGACCTGCAAGAACAAATGAGAGAATGACAGTACAGTGGTACCTCTACTTACCAACATCTCTACATACGAAATTTTCAGGTTACGAAACGCCTCAACGGGAAAATATTGCCTCTTGTTACGACAGAAATTTCAGGATACAAAAGGCAAAAATACAGTACGCGCTGCTACTCGCAGCTCCCAGAGTTTACCGAACGTAAACATAGCTGTCGGCTCTGTATCTCAGTTTGAAAGTGGTGCGTCTGAGCTGCTCTGCCATTGGCTATCGCTTAGCATCTTCCTGGCATCCCATTGGCTAGGAGGGCCCCTTGTCTGTATGAGCGTAACCCAGCAACCCAGGTAAACAAACAATTTTTACCTCCGCCAAGGAGGTTATGCTTTTGCCGGCGTTTATCTGTCTGTCTGTCTGTGTTCAAGATAACTCAAAAGGTCATGGATGGATTTTGATGACATTTTCAGGAGTTGTCAGAAATGTGAAAAGGAAGAACTGATTTCATTTTGGGTGTGACCCGGAAGAAATCCTGGATTCTGGATCACTTTCAAATTTTCAATAATTGTTGCACTTGGTGGAGGTCTGTGCTCTCTGAGTGCTTTTCTAGTTCTAACATGTATTTTTTACAGGTTTTCATGTCATTTCATGTATTATTCATAATTTAATATAAAAATTATGTTTGAATTTTGGGGGGCTTGGAACGGATTAGAGCATTTACATGGAAAACGCGTCTCTACTTCCGAAATTTTCAGGTTACGAAACTACTTCCAGAACCAATTAATGTCGTAAGTAGAGCTGCCACTGAATAGAAAACTAGCTTTATGAGAGATGGGTGGCAGCTGATAAATGAAATGTTTCCTGAGAATATTCACCTTCCTGTGCAGGAGATTCACCTTGCTGGGAGTGTGGGGTGAGGGCATCTTTGCCTCCTATTACCACAAAAAACATGAACCAAATAAGATTTTATCATCTCCGACAATACTGTATACACTTCTTAAAGCCATAAAATTAGATGGATGTGAGTAAATGTTGGCAGATAAGAGGATTAATGGATGAAGATGAAATTCAGAGTTGAAATATTAGATGACACACTTATTCAAGAAACATACTTCCACATATTCCAAGAGACACATTATAAGTCAGGCCTCCATGTAGCAAGAAGAAAAAGAGCAGGAAAAGCAGAATAAATCACTGTCAACAGTGCACAGATCACAGGTTAGATTAATTATGTCTCAGAATGACATATTAAGAAACATTAATCCACCTGGAAGTCTCCATAACCCAGATATCTCAAGTGTTTTCAGTTTCTTCTCCAGCTCTGCTACTCGACTGCCAAGAATCCTAATGACACAAAAACAGTTTTAGGGAAGGATGCCAAAATTAACAGATTCTGCACGAAAATTGTCTGCGCAAATTAAGCCTCAACAACCAAGAGTAAACGCAGCGACTATGAAGAATAAGTCTCAGTACTTGTTGATCTGCCGTTGGTGTTGGATCACCATGTTCTTCTCGTGGATCGTCTCCAGCAGGGCAGTGGCCAGAGATTTGAGGTCGGAGATGGACTGAGGGGTCACCGGCAGGCTGCAGCCGTTCTCCTCGGACAGCAACAGCTCCTTCACTGCATTCACATCAGTTGTCACAGTTGTTTGCCATGAATCGCTGACGGGACTGAACATGCATCTGAAGGTCTTCAGTAAATTTGCACGAAAACATTTGAATTCAATGCATTCAATGCATCTGACCTTGTTTAGCAGAAAGGACCCCCGTCAGAGCACTACTGTTGGGTTTGCTGCTGATTTTGGAGTTCTTCCGACTCTCCAAAGCACTCTAAAATTAGTTGTAAGCATTAGGACAAAAGGTTTTTGATATAACACATTATACCAATACTGAATGAAATGGGAGAAATAATAAAAGAAATCATATGTAGCCACCTTGTACTTTACCAGGTTTGTTTTCAGCAGGCTGACCTCGTCTTGAAGTTGATTAAGTCGCTCATGTAAGTACCTGAGAGATATTTTGCAAATTACTTCAAAGCCTCGGTCAGGAAATCATTTGGTCTAGGGCCATTTAAAACACGTTAACAACAAAGAAATAAATAAAGAAACTAACACCAAAGAAGCCTTCAAGTCATGACCCACTGAAATCCACTTTTCATGAAGGAATCGCTAAAATACACATCTTTTTTGAAGCAACAAACCTGTTTTCCATGCAGAGTGCATCTATGTCCAGAATCCGGATCTCTTCGTTCCCCACGACGTGGTTCATTTCCACGTTGAGCCGATGAGCCTTCTGCTGAAAGACGTCCCGCTCTGCTGTAACGTCCTGAAGCTCGTCTGTGAGCGACTTCACGCTGTGCTCCAGCACCTCGTTCTGCAGCCAAAAAACACACACCGAGTCGTTGCACAACGTGGGAATCCATCTACCAACACAGAGATTTTCCTCTGGTTTATTTATAAGATAAAATTGCAATAATTTCAAAAACACTGGGACACTGTGTACATGAAAAAGAAAAAAAAACAGAATGCAATGACTGGATAATCTCATAAACACATTTTATTCACAATAGAAAATAAATATGTTGAAAGGGACACATTATCATTGCCTGAAAAATATTAGCTCATTTGAATTATTTTGGAATTTGATGGCAGCAACACGTCTCTTAGAACATGGGCAAAAAAAGGCTGGAAAAGTATGAGGTGCTATGAAGAAACATCTTGCAGCTAATTATGTTGGATCTGATATAAAATATAAAAGCATCTCAGACAGGGAGAGTCTCTTAGAGGTTCACCAAACCTCATCTGCATATTGTGAAACGATTTCAGAATGATGTTCCTCAGTGTAAAAAAGACTGAATATCTCATCATCTGCAGGAGATAATATCATCAAAGCATTCCAAAAAATGTAAAACAGACATGATTCTGCAATGGAAGTCACTGCTGTCTTCCTTGGGCCGAAGCTCATTTAAAATGGACTGAGGCAAAGTGGAAAGCTGTCCTGTGGTCTGACAGATGGAAATTTTAAAATTCCTTTAGGAGACTGTGGATCTCTCGTCCTCGAGATAATTAGCAGTAGGTTTAAAAGCCTACGTCTCTGTTGGTATGTGGGTGCATTAGTGTCTTTGTAACGGGACAGCCTGCACATCCGGTGAGGACAATACTGTAAGGCAGCCATTCCCAAACTTCAGAATACCAAGGCCCAATTTGAAATGTGAAAAATCTCTGCAGCCCACCGGAATCTTTAATCACAACTGTGATCAACATACAGGACTAGAAGCTATGTTCTGACATTAATGTAAGGGGTCAACAAATAGGTGACACTTGTCATATTAAGTTAAGATGACGGTAGCATAACACTTAACTGGTTTGTTTAGTTACTTCCTAATGTTTTTAAATCATGTCGTTAATATTTTACAGTAATTAAAAACATATTATAAAAAGATCGAGGATTTAAAACATATTTATTTAATTGACCTCTCACGGCCCACCTGCAGTACCGCGACGGCCCACCAGGGGGCCGCGGCCCACCCTTTGGAAATCACTGCTTTAAGGCATGTGCAGGTTTTAGAGCAACGTGTGCTCTCATCTAGACAGTGACTTTTTCAAGCAATTCTTTCCTGCATCCATCCTACTGTATACATTACTAAAGCATGTTGAACTGGCCCACCTACAGTCTAGAGCTTTTATCAGTTGAAAACAATTGCTGCATTGTGGACTGGTGAGCAGTTTAAAGCCCATGTCGTTCAAAAAAAATGGGACAAGAATGCTCTCCTCAAACTCCAGGAGCTGTCCTCCTCAGCTCCCAGAAACCCATGGTCTGCTGTTGAAAAGAAAAGGGAATGCTGCAGTTGTAAACGTTGTCCCTGAGATGTCCTGTTGCTGTCAAATTATCTTTTTTTTCCTCTATGTTCTAATTTGAATAAAATATGGGTTTATGGGATTTATAAATAATTTCTATCTTGTTTTTATTTACATTTCACAGCATGCCAACTTTTCTGGTATTGCAATTGCACCTTTAAACTGTTGTTGTCACGCTATAATGTTACAACAAATAAAGTGTCCTCTAAGAACATCTAAAGACACTTCTTTAGGGCTCACTTGCTCTCTCGCTTGTTCCAGCTGTTTGACCAGATCTTCTCTCTCGTGTGCAGGAAAGTGTCGCACCCCAACCTCCTCATCCCCCAGCCTCTGTTTGGTGATAGTCATTCGTAGGAGCTGGAGAACAGACAGCGGGAAAAGATTTTGACAATTGCACTACAGAGGACAAGCATTTTTTGTTTTGTTTTGTTTTTTATCTAACTACCGCACCCTCACAATAACACCCTTCATTTAATTAGCAGGCAGTTTGACGTTATACCTTATTATCACCCTGAGCTTCTACCAGTCGCTGCTTCAGCTCCTTCACCTCCTCAGAAAGCCGATTGCTCTTTTCTCTGGAGTCCCTCAGCAACTGAGCTAAGTTCACCTGAGTGAGACGTGAACACAAATCGCATGGGTTAAATTGGCTGTGGAATCATTTTTATTTATTTATTGTGACAATTTGGATTTAGAAAATGTGTTGCACATGTACGAAGCAGAGGTGCTCCACCCAGAGACAGACTGACTCACTAATATCCAACACCGTCATCAGTATTTCTGTACGCTATGAGCTTTAATCATCAGCCGTGTCAGCAAACACAGACGTGCTGTGCGTGCACCTTTCGCTGGGCCTCTGCCTGTGCTGGTTTTGTAAAATGCATATTTGTGAAAAAACCAACAGAAGCAGGATGATTACTTACTTGATTCCTCTTCTCAGGAGGCAGAGCGGGATCTCCGTCCTGTTAATTACAAAAACGGAACATCATCATTTTCACCTTAACCCAATAATAAATAGCTGACAAAATCTGTTCTCCATTTGGCACCACATATCTATTTGGCTCTTTTAAACTGCACAGGTTCAGCTTACAATGAGTTCTCTGTGCTTCTTCTTGAGTGCTTGGTGTCGTTCGCGTAGCTGGTTGGCCATCAGTTTGTACTGATCTCTCTCCTGCTGGCAGGTGTCCAGCTCTTTAGACAGAATCAGAAGAGCTTCTTTCTTGCTCTCCAACTTCTGCTTGCAAACAAGGAACTGCTCATAAGAACAAATGTTAAAAGGTTATTGGTATTAATACTTGACAGCTATGCTTTCTAAAACACTAATTACACATGATAATTAAGCAGTTAGGAACATATGATACAAACAGTGCTCTACCAACACGACCTCATGGGACCTTTGTAAGGTGTTTATATCTGCTGTGTTATAGCTGCAAATACTATTTTTAATCATTTACAGTTGAAACCAGAAGTTTACTTAAACAGTGAAATGAGTCCTGTACGGACACCGGCTGAAAGAGGAAGAAGCCTTTACTCCAAAAGAAACATAAAAAAAAAAGGACAGATTACAGTTTGCAAATGCACACAGGAACAAAAGCTTTAATTTTCCAGAGACATGTCCTGTGGTCTGATGAAACTTAAATTGAACTGTTTGGCCATAATGACCATCAACATTTGGAGGAAAAGGGGGGGAAGCTTTCAAGCCTGAGAACATCATCCTAACATTAAAGTACAGGGGTGACAGTATCATGCTGTGGGGGTAGTTTGCTGCAGGGCTGCAGGAGGGACCTGTGCACTTCACAAAATAGATGGCTTCATGAGGAAAGAACATTATGTAAAAATATTGAAGCAACACCACAAGACATCAGCCAGGAAGTTAAAGTTTGGGAGCAAATGTGTCTTCCAAATGAACAATGATCCTGAGCACACCACTAAATTAGTTACAAAGTGGCTTTAGGACAACGCAGTCAATGTTTTGGAGTGGCCACCACAAAACCCTGATCTCAATCCTTTCACAAATTTGTGGGCAGAGCCAGCAGCGGAGCATGTCACTGCCGGGCCGGGGGCGGGGCACATGACCGGGCCCTTTAAACCCAATAAAGCTTGTGATTACATTGTTTTATAACATACACATACCCGCAACAGCGGGGCCTACAAGCATTACTACATTTGACACATAGCTCAAAGCATTTGATAGTAAGAGTTCAACACCATGAAGAGCGACCATGTCATTTTGAAATCAATCAAACCTGTAGTATTATGGCATAAAATATATTGTCTAAAATGTATCCATCTTTTTAGTTTAGTCTTTTCCTGCACTTTTCCCCCCCTTTTCTTTTAGTTTTTTTTGCACCACTTTTATGTTTGTATGAACTGTCACTCGGGATTTAATTAATCCGTGATCCACCTACCCTGCACCGCAAAGACTCTGTTGACGAGTGACTGTTGATGACGCTGATAGATGGCTGTTGATGACGATTTTACCCAAAATACATTTGCAGATCTTTCCGGCGATCCACTTGTAAATGTGCACATTGTAAAGTTAACCGTGAGAGTGAACATGAAGCCAGCCATGCAGCACAACATTTAATTCACTGTGTGGAAACCTACATGACCAAAGTCAGTCTTACATTTTTTTTTTTTTTTTTGACCAACCATGATTCATTCTGGCTGGGGCAATCTATATATAACCTCGTATGTACTGCTTACATTTCCCGCTAAAGATGTTGTATCCAGGAGTGCGCAAGGTGTGACTGATGCCTGAGGAGAGGTCTGTTTCCTTTGTCTTTCACCGGGCCCTCCTGAGGTCGGGCCGGGGGCGTACTGCCCCCCCAGCCCCCTCTGAAGCTCCGCCACTGGGCAGAGCTGAAAAAATGGGTGTGAGCAAGGTAGCCAACAAACCACCAGTTCTGTCAGGAGGAACGGACCAAACTTCCAGTCAACTATTGTGAGAAACTTGTGGAAGGAAACCCAAAACGTATGACCCAAGTCATACAATTTGAAGACAATGATACAAAAACTAAGGAAATGTTTGTAAACTTCTGGCTTTGAAGAAAGTAATAATAAAAAAAAAAAAAACTCTCTCATTAATCTGGCATTTTGCAAATGGGAATAATTCTGACCATCCTAACTGGCCCAAAACAGGAAAGGTTTTGTCGAATTTAAAGTCAGACAGTGAGAAAAAAAGATTATGTCTTTTTTATATGGTGTATGTAAACTCCTGGCATCAACTGTATGTTTATGATGAGCCATTTAGTCTTCGAACTGTCAGGAAATAAAGTCGGAAACACATCCAAATATCTTTACAATATGCCTGTTACACATTATATTTCAGGTCGTGGGATTTTTTTTCCGCCCCACAAACTCTCTTCTCATCTACACAGCCATTCATTGTCTTTGCATTACACTTATCAGTGTGGATTTTTCTGGATCATCTTAATGTTCTGATTATGACACACTAGCCTGTAAAACCAGTCTAAAGTCAGGAGCCTGCAGTTTGGTGCATGTTGTTTAGTTGTTAGTGACTTTCACAGGCTCTGAGCCCTGCAGACTTCAGGAAACAGTAAATATCTGCTTCCTCATACAACAGCTAGTTCAGAGAAACGACAGCAGCTCTGATTAATTTCTGTGTTTTAACTGTTTGCGTCCAAATACGAGACGCCTGCCATCGCTGAAAGAGAGGGAAACAAAAGCATTTAACTTGACATTACACTTGTGACACCGTGAGGGTGTATTAGTGGAGATTTCCACTCTCACCTCACTGAGCAGCCCCTGCCAGTCACTCTCGCTCCTCCTGGACGGATCCATCTCACCTCCCGCTGCAGTCTGAAGGTTAACAAAGAGGCGAAGTGAGTTTAACCTGAGCATCACTACGTTGCTTATGCTGAATTCACAGTCATTTTACATCACCAAGACGGATTAGCTGATGGACGAGCGCGAAATGCATCACTTCCGCCCGTGTCGACGTCAGAGTAACGTCACGACGCACTCACAGGCGCTCGTTAAACAAAATCTGTAGCTTGATGACCGATTCGTGCTGCTGCTGCTGCTGCTGGTGGGTCAGCTCCCCAGCTATGAAAGGCCAGTGGCTGTTTTCTGGTTTGGTAGTTAAACATTTTGTTAATCAAGAGATGATTGGGAAATAAAAAATACTGATTACTGAATTAAATTGAAAATTAATTAATAAATCTATAAATAAACTGAATAATTTGTAAAGTATCTTCTTATTGAATATTTTAATGACCATTTTCAAAATTGATATGAAATCTGAAATTAATTCTAAATTAAATATTTCTGAACAAGCGTTTGTGTTCCTTCTTTTTTAAAAAAAAAATAACGAAAGGACAAAAATCTTTATTTTTACTTACAGATAAGCTGAACAGATTCAGCAATACCCTTTCAAGCCCTCCCTCCTACCCTCCCAACCAACAAGGCTAAGATGAATAAAATAAGTACATTATCATCATCATCATTATTATTATCATCATTATTATGATAAAATATTTTAGTAGCCTCAGCAACATCTCCATACCCATTTGCCTTACCCTCCATTCCTCCTGAACATATTCTGGCTAAAAGAAATAAATAACCACAAAAGTGATCAATAAACATATTAACTAATCTTTAAAAAATTAATAGTTAATATGTTAATATCTAGAGTTAATATCTTAACCACAAACAGGTACAGAGGTTGCAACATTACAAATGAATAACTGATTCACCTATCCATCTCCCATTCTATTCTGTACCTAAATTCCTCCACTTGAGGCAGCTTTTCTTACTTTCAAAGGTTCAAAACTGACTTTAAACTGTAACATACCCAGGTTTCAGGTCATCTAGTTGTCATTTTAAGAGGTGCACAGTTGATTAATGCAGCATACTTGATACTTGAGAGCGACATACTTGAGACTCGAGAGCAGCATGCTTGGGATGTGAAAATACTTGAGACCATTTCTTGGATGTCTGCCATCAAAAAAAAGTTAAGGAGCTAACTTTAACTCAAAGTAATGGAGCCAATTCTTCTGAATGTTTCATGCAGTGCAACTTCACAAAAGTTAATCATTATTTTTCTTAAGTAGGTAAAATATTAAAGCATTAGTTTTTTCTGGCTTATATTTCACTGTCAGCTCACAGCACCTTCATCTTTGTTGTACCGACATGAGCTGCATAAAGCGTTTTCCCTCTTGACATAAAAACTAGTGTGCAGATTCCCCCAAATCTTGTATTATTGCTTTAAGATATCTTTTTTAATTCAAGAGAATCAAGAAAAAGGTTTTGATTCTTTAACACTGAATATTTAGTTTAACTGCAACTGAATCATATAGTGTGTTTCATTGATTAATCTGCTTCAAATATAGGTCTGCTTTTGGCATATTAATTTTAAAATTAACACAGGAAAAGCACAAACACACCCAATCAATTTAGCGTTTAGTCATTCAGAAATCATCAAAATGGAAGTTACAGCTCTCTATATAGTAAAATTTATACACGACTGTGCTTTCAGACATATAATCACATAGCATATAAATAATTCACACTTACATAAAGGATACATACAATACATACATAAAGGATACATACAATACATAAAGGATATATATATATATATATATATATATAGATAGATATATTATAGATATATATATAGATATATACATATATAGATATATATATAATATATATATATATATATATATATATATATATATATATATATATATATATAATATATATAACATACACGCACAAACATACAAAAACATCCTGGCTGACTTCAACAGCAATTTCCGCCACAGTACTAACACCAGCAGACATCATGATTGTCCATTGCAACTTCTTCATTATAGAAGTCTTGATGGTTGGGATTGTCATTTCTTACCAAGTTATCAATACTGTCGGGATTGTCAATATTATTAATGTTGCTAATATTAGCAATATGAGCAATAATGGCAGTGTCAGGATTGTTGCCAGGGCCTCAGTTTGTTGTAAGAGCTGGAAGAGGTGGCTGCGGAACGAGAGGTCTGGGATCTTGCAACCCAAACCTGGATAAGAGGGAAATAATGGAATGGTAACGGTATTTTCCATTAACTGAATAACTGTATGGTCAATTTCTATCTCAAGACAAATGTTTTCTGCCATCACCTCAACAAAAGAATTGTGAGTGCTAGAAACACATCGTCTTTGTTTCATGTCTACATTGCATTTTCTGTACATTGTCTGAGTGGAAGATAGAATAAAACACAGTTTATTGCATTCCAGTTGGTTTAATGGTCTTTAATCCATCTCCACAAACCCATTCTTACAATGAAAGTTGTATCTGTGTAAAAGGTCACTTTTTCATCATCACCTTTAGAGTTAGGTCAGTCAAGTGAAAAATGTGTATGATATTATTGCTTGGTAGCATATGATAACTTTTGGAAGGTCAATTCTAAATATATTCTGTACAGATGATGGAAACAAATATGGCTTATACTAGTTAAGTGTTGATAACTTTAATCAGATAAACAGTTTATAAAGACCATAGCCTAACTTTGACATCATGCTATATTTTTTGAGTTTGGAAAAGACCAGTTTTCCCAAACATAAATACATTTCTACCATGGATAGAAACAATTAAAAAAAAAATCTGCATGTCTTTGTCTGCAATGTCTTTGTCAAAACAGCTGTTCAAACTATATAACACACAGCTTGTCACAGTAACTCCTGAACACCCAGTGTTATACATTTTGCATAGGAACCGACAGTAGCTCTTATACTTCTATTAATCAGGCACTCAGTAGCATATGCACTAACTTGCTAGGAATATTGTACACTTAAGCTCATAATATTTAGCTACAACATTCTGTTATCTTTTGATTGAGAAAAAAAACCTGTGCACTGACTTATAATTGTCAGCTGTACTGTAGAAGTCAGTAGGAAGAAAGCTGAAAAACATTTTTAAACAGTATCCCACAGTTAAGGAATTTTCATATGGACCATCTTAGCACGTCTAAAATCTTCTTCACAATCGACTAGTGTCATCATTTTCAATAGGAAGTTGATAAGTTACAGAGGAAGGCTTGAGCTACTGTTCATACAGTTTTCACTTTTCTTGGATGCAACACCAAGAATAGCTTCAGGTGCACTTCCAAACAGTTAAATGTGAGTGAAATAACCCCTATATTCAAACAGTGATTATATTCCCACTCTGCAACAGCAGATGCTTCATCCTGTCTCTAACTGTGTCTGTTAAAAAGCTGTATGAACGTCTTTTCCCCCTAAAGAATTGGTCAGATAATATCTTTCAAATGAGCTTGTGTTTGAACCCTGTGTGTTCTGGTGAGTTTGGTTTGAATGTAGTCATGGATGCTTGTAGATGGGGCAGACATTAAGTCCAGTTTTCATACTTCCTTTTTCCTCACTAAAGCAATGGTAAGTGGTAACAAGTAACTGTTAAAGGAACATTCTTGGGTTAAAACAACCATAGGTCTATTGTTAGATGGTAAGGAGTGTAAACTTTTGGTTAGGGACCAAAAGAACAATGTTGATCGAAGCAGTTTTTAATTTGAACAAAATATGTGCTTGCAGCAAAATGGGAATTAATGTACATGGGGGCAATAAACGCTTTTGACAAGACTCAAAAATGTAATTCCACTTAAATGATAGTGCCCAACTTTTTAATTGTACAAAAAGCACATAACAAGATCTGTTTGTAGGAAGTATCTCCATCTGGTCACTGCCATCTATAAGCCTGTGTAAGTCAGCTATGGATGTTGCACAAACTACTGTGAATAGACGCAAGATAAAGAGACTTTATGGATTCGACTTCCACAGAAATGGATCAGTTATGACAAAACAGGCAAGTGTTAGTATTAATAGGTAGGTATGAATTCACCTCTTTTTATGTCTGTTGACAGAAGTATGTGTGACATTGACTGTGGACTTGTACAGATGTATAACAAGGCAGCATGAAACAGAAGGAGATGCCTGTTCAAACAGTCCTTTTAATATAGTTTCTTTTATGTATATAAAGGCTTAAAATAGCTAATTTATTTTGATGTCTATTACCCCCAGGGTTAATATAAATGGCTATTTTGCTGCAAACATAAATTCTGCTCTCACTTAGAACTGCTTTGAATCATGTCTTTTTGGTCCCTAATGAAATTAAACATTCTTTACTATTTAGTAAAAGACCTGGGGTTGATTTAACTCTGGAATGCTCATTTAAGCTTGCAGATGCATCAAAAAGATTCACATATGATAGGTTTGGAGATTATACAGTGATAGGTTTCTTACAACCTGTGCTGGGTGCCCATGCTATATTCTGACAGCCTTTGTTAGCTTGCCAGGATTATGATAAAAGTCAACACCTTTTGAAGATATGCCAGATTTGCTACAGCATTGATTTCATGCGACTTCATTATAAATAATGCTTTTATCATATTTTTTCAGGCCTCAGTTTTAAGCTAACAAACTGTAGTATTACATAATTTATTCCAAATTGCTTTAAATGCTATGATTTGCAGAAACTTGCTTAACATTTTTTGTCTGAAAAAAAAAAAAAAATACATTGAAATGCATCAGTAAGATTATATAGCACACGAGACTCCTTTGTAGCATAAACACATTACTGATCTGTATTATTATCACATAATGTGATGAGTCGATTACAAGCTTAGATCTACAAATATATGTTCAAAAACCATTGATTTCCCCTTGAGGCTGGAGGAGAAGATGAAACTCCTCCGGTCAGTAGTCACCACAGTAAATGACCGGGGTGACTGCACATAAATATCCTTGAACTTGTGAAATGTTTTTGTCTCAGCATCCCAGAGGTAAATCTGTGTGAAAGAGTAATCACTGCCAAGAGCAAGATAGTGTCTGTCTGCGAAGGTGAAAGGCTGGAGGATCATGGCTCCGCGAGAGGGAAGAGCCTGCACCTCAGTGAACTGCTTATTGGCCCACTTGAGGACTTTGGAGTCGCCGATGTAGCAAGCTAGGGCCAGATACAAATCACCTTCCAGGCGAAAAGCTTTGACTGCCACCACATCATCAACTTTTGGGATTTCAATGTGAAGTATGAACTTCAGGGTACTCTTGTTCCACAGGTAGATTACAGGTGCCTGAGATCGACTGGCTAGAATTAGATAGTACTTCCCATCCACCTCTACAAACTCAGCATCTGTATCACGAAACCATTCGTGGAGAAATTGGTAGGAATAAAAACCGGTTTCATTGCGGTCTGGTTGGTCAGTCCATTTGTAGAGAGTAGACATGCCTGCCTTGGAGCTGTCCACTATCACAAAGTACCAGTCGCCATCCATTTGAAAGACCTCCATGTCATTTGGTTTTGAAATGTTGAAGACCTCAATTGTTTGAAATTTGATGAACTTATTTTGTTGTTCCTCAAACTTGTATATATGGGAGCCTCCGAAGAGCTGGGTGACTATTATCAAGACATGGTTTTCAATCAGAACTGACTTGCATCCAACAACAGATTTCCCTGTGAGGAAAAAAAAAATGTGTTTATTGGTAATACAACTCAAAATATTAAACATTTTGAGATGATTTTGTATGAAAAGACCAAAAGGCAACAATGAATCCATCAGTCAGAGATTTTCAACCCAGCCTGCAGTTGAAGACATGAAAAATTACATGCTTAAATATTGGTTAGTTGTATGAATTACTTTCCTACTGAGGCTTTATTATGATTTAAGGTTTTCCTTTTTCATCAGCGTGTTACATAGCAAAGTGTGAAATATCACGTCCAAAGGCAGCTATTCTTCTCCTTCATACTGTAGGACACTCAGGCCTGTATTCAATGTTCTTCTTGTGTCTCATTTATCTACAATACATCATCATGTCAAATATTTGTATATTGTTCACCTCCTCAAAAAAGGAATTACCATCTGCTACTCCACCAATATTTAGTAGCAAGTTGACCAGTAGCGGTTCCTGGCCTTTCATAAAGGTGATCATAAGGTGGGAGCTAATAATAAATGTTTCAGACAGGGGGTGTCCACAGTAATGAACTACACTAGTGAGAAACATAATGTATTTTTGCATATCAAAGCACGCCTGTAAGGGAGCTTAACATAGGCTTTTATAAAATGAGAAATTTCCTGAAAGACTTTCATACATGTGACAACAATAGCACTTTGACTCTGAAACCCAATACTTACAATGCTTCACACAACACATCAATGTTGTTTTTTTTCTGTGAGCAAAGCTCACCTTGCTCCTGGATGAACTCATATTTTTTGTGTTTTAATTCCCTGATTTATACTTGGTGCAAGTTTGTACTGGCATTTATATCTTAGTAAGTGACATTTATCTGAACACTGATTCGGGTAAAACATCCTTTCTTGTGCTGCTGGATCTTAGTTCAGGTTTTGATACTGTGGACCATAAAATCCTTTTTGATAGATGGAAAACTGGGTGGGGTTATCAGGTCCAGTTCTCAGTTGGTTCAGATCATATCTTGAAGGCAGGAGCTTTGTCGTTAACATGGGTGAAAATAAATCTTGGCCAATTCCCATGACCTGTGGAGTCCCACAAGGGTCAGTTCTTGGACCACTGTCAATCTCTACATGCTTCCCTAAGGACAGATCATACATGACAACAATGTGGCTTATCACAGCTATGCAGGTGATTTGCTTGGCTCTTTCATCAAATGGACTCTGGTCCATTAGACTCACTTGGTCAGTGCTTGGAGTGTGTCAGTAGCTGGATGCAATCAAGCATTCTTCAGTTAAATCAATCTTGATGTTGTAATTGACTCAGACCAGAGCTTCAGAGGCCACATCAAGGCTGTAACTAAAACAGCTTTTTATCACCTCACACAGATATAAAGTGAGTAAGAGATCTGATGTCCAGAGCAAATTTGGAGAAACTCATCCATGCCTTAAATTCCAGCAGACTTGACTACTGTAATGCTCTTCTGTTTGGTCTTTCTAAAAAGATAATTAGACAGCTTCAACTCATCCAGAACGCTGCTGCCAGACTTCTAACAAGAACCAGAAAAACTGAGCACATTCCCTCTGTTCTGAGATCCTCACACTGGCAACGAGCTACCTACAGAACAGACTTTAAAGAGTTACTGTTAGCTTACAAATCAATGAACAACATGGGACAGAACTCATTTTTGATCTCCTTGTAGAATATAAACCAAACCAGCACTGAGATCATTTGGAGACAGTCAGAACCTCCAGTTAGAACCAAACAGGGTGAAAATGCATTTACTATGCTGTACACAGATGTGCCCCAATTCTAGACACTTTTAAAGTGTAAACTAAAAAAAACTCTGCCCTTTGCCCAAGCCTTTGTTTAATCTAATTTTACTGTTTTTATTTATCTACTCAAAGCTGTTTTATTTATTTTCTGTCCAAATCTGTTTTTTGTTATTTTATTATGCATTTTATTTGCTTATTATTTAATTTGCTTCGTCTTTCTTTCATCTTAATGCCTTTGTAAAGCACTTTAAGTTGCCTTTGTGTATGAAATGTGCTGCACAAATAAAATTGCCTCACCTAGTGGGAAATCTCCTCCAAACACATTGGGAAGCCTTTATAACAGTAAGGCAGCTTACTGCAAGTCAGTATTACTTCAGTATGTGGTAAATTGTGAAAAAGTTCTATGAAAATGGTTTAAAAACGGTGGCGATTTGGTGCTGATGTTGTTTATAACACAGAAGAGAACATTAATGAAACTGACTCACTACAAACTAACGTATGCTAATTAATAGGATGCTAAAAATCTATTTTTTATTATGTAGTTGCTTTTAAATGCCATTGGCGCTTCAAGATCCTGATAGTTAGATCAAGCTTGGGTTATGCTGGGAAAACATTTGTATGGAGTTGGATTGCTTCATTGCTGTCATCTGGTGGTTTTCATGGAATTTAGATAAAAAGAACAGACTTTTCTTGAAATAAGACTTAAGGTGAGCGTTGTCAAACCTGTTATGTTATCAAATTTTCTGAAATTCATTTCAATGTGATCCCATTCCATGATCACACAGCTGTTGGAGTTCGGGGCAGCCATCGCCACGAAGATGTCCTCTTTAAAGGAGAAAATATCCGCAGACATGGACTGAATGGGAATAGACTGATGACGCACAAAATCTGTGAAATACAGACAAAAACAAAAACTGCTCGTTTGTTGATTAAGTGATCAGAGACCTCACTGCTTGAAATTACATTTTCACCAAGGTATAAACCTTCATCTGCAGACATCTGAGGCTATCATATTCTCATAATATTATTATAAAGGCTTTGATTTTAAAATACAACAGAAATAAATCTTATTTCCCTTTTTGACCAACGTGGCTCAAACCCATACTGTATCCATGATCTCTGGAGTCTCCTCAGTCTTACTCTTTCGCAAAGGTGCCCCACTGGATACCTTATAGTGAAAGTACATTCATGTAAAAGAGTATTTACTTTAATGCTATCTGTTAGCAATGTTCATCTTCAAATATATTTTCGTGACCACACCCGTATTTCAAGCCAACCAAGGATGAAAGTATACTACCCCAAATCAGAAAAGGTTTGGATAGCATGGAAACATTCAAATTATAAAGTCTAATTAGTTTGACATGGATTTTCCTCAGTATTTTACCATGTTTTTTCTCATCAAAGGAATGATGAAGAATGATGAAAAAAACAGATATAGGTAGTGGACAGGTGTGTCTGTAGTCCTGACCTGTCCCTAATAGAGGAAAGTGTGTAGATTTTTAAAACAAAAGAAAAAAGCCTGTTCCATTGTCCATCCTATGACAAATTTGCAGGAAGAGGATGAAACTACACTTGAAAATGTACATTGTTTGTTACATTTAACACAAAGCATCTTTAAGTGTTATGAGAAGATTAAAAAGTGGTTAAAATGTTTTTAGAATCTATTGCAGGTCTCAAATGCAGGAATGGAAGTAGAGTTACAAAGGATATCAAGATCACAAGTAAAAGCATGAAATATCTTGGGCTCATCCTGTCTGTCGTTAAATAAGAGTCAAAGTAAATGTGAACATAGCTGCCTTTTTTTCGTATCTTTTAAGAAATAGAACAATAAACGTGGCTGTAGTGTTTTAATCTTTGCTGTCTGAGCTATAAGCTCAATTCACTGTCAGAAGTGGTGCACACCATGACAGTTGGCAGTCTGAGGTCAAACATAGGTTGTATAATTTGGTACAGATATCCACAAAGCTGAGAATTACTTGACCTTTTCTGTAGCATCATGATAATACTGATCTAAAGTTCTTAAAAGCTTAAATAATTTCATTGACTGCTCAGACTTTATGTGTAATACAGTAGCCCTGTCAGAAACATGTTCATCAATATTGCCAAACACCAGCAAATGTTCTCATCAGCAACACCTAATTTCTGTCTTTCAAAATGTTAGCCTGCTACCATCTATATAAGAGTGTTAGCATGCTTGCACCGACCAGCCATGACATTATGACCACCTGCTTAATATTGAGCAGGTCCTCCTTGTGCTATCAAAAGAGTTGTGGACAAAGAACATCTGAGGAGTGTCTAGTTCTAAGATTGTAGCAATAGATCCTTTGGACCCTGTGGGTTGTCAGCTCTCTGTGGATAAGGACTGCTTCCCACAGATGTCCATCAGGTCCTGTCTTGGAGAACTTGGAGACCAAATGAAACCCTCAGATTCTTTGTTGTGCTTTTTGAACACTTCCTAAATAGAACTGTGAGAGACAGCAACTATTGGGATTGATGTTGCCATGTTGGAGGGTGTGATTAATCTGCAAAAGTTTTCAAGTTAATGGCAAGTGCCAAGATAACATTCATGAGAAGGATGTAAGCAGTTCTACTCACATTACTCATCACTGGTCATAGTGTTATGACTGATCAGTGTACATCAGTATTTAACATGAAGCATTTCAACTTGACAATTTCCTTTGATTATGCACTTGCTGTTTTACCTGTAGAAATACATTCACCCGGTGGAATGGGAAGGTCGTTGAGCCTTTTGCCCTTCATGTCATTGGGGCCTGCGCACATGACATCTGATACTGTGGCATTAGTGTTTTTCAGCCACGTCATCAGCCACTTGTTCTCACAGTTGCACTGGAAAGAGTTTCCTCGCAGATCCCTGATGGATGACAGTGACAGAGGCCACACATGCTCAAGACCACGCAGAAAGTAAAGGTGTTTCTGTATTAAGCTTAATTTTCAAATAGATATGTCCCACTATTAAATACTAATGCAGTTATTGCCAGATAGCATAGTCTGAGTCAGCTTCACTTTGGAATCTATAATGGAAAAAGTAGATGTGTATTCTCTCTCTCAGAAACACACACACACACACACACAAGCGCATTGCTGACACCACAACTGCTTACTCACAGTTCCAGCAATGAATCCAAGTCAAAGAAGAGATCTCTTGGCAGAAACCTCATCTTGTTATTTGCAAGGGAGCTGAGGCAGACACACAGGGAGACAATGAAAGCCAGTTTCTGTCTATCTTCTCAATCTTTCTTCAAGTTGCTGAATCATTTTTTTCTTATTGGTATGAAATATTAGTGTTGCAGAGTGTAAATAAGCCCAAAGCTCTTTTTTCAGATTGATGAAGACCAAGAAAACAGACTTACAGATGAGTCAGAGCTCGTAGACCTCGCAAGGCATTTTTGGTGATTGTTTCAATCTTGTTTCTTTCAATAAATCTGTGGTATACCATTGTGAGCATGCAGAGAAATACAAAACATCATGTCACACCAGATATGTAAATGTGTCTCTTTTTGGTTTTAATATTTGAGATGGGTAGACTTGGGTTGAAAACACTGTTGTGTACAAATGCATTACATTTATTAAAAGAAAATATGTCAGTGATTTGTTCGCCTAATGGTACTTACAAATACTCAAGGTGGGAAAGACCAGAAAAGGCATCATCTTTAATTGTAGTCAAAGAATTGGCATTAAGAAGCCTGTAAAGATAAGAAATTTTTAAAAAAAAGTGCATGAAAGGAAGCTGAACCTTCTCCTCTTCAGCGATCTTTCTTTTTCTCTAACTCAAAGGAACAAGAAAAAGTTTGCATTATTAATGTTTTTTTTTTATTATTATTATTTGTGCTGCATTGTCAATGCAACTAAACTCATAAATGTCAATAATCTATGAATTGGCAACAGCTACATGGAACAGAAAGGCACTTACAGCAGCTGAAGAGAAGGCATAAGTGAAAACATCCCCTCCGCGATTTCCGCAATGGATCCATTTACTATGCTTCTGTTGGGAGAAGCATAAAGGACATCTTAACACAGTGTACAGAAACACATCAAGAAGCGAAGTCAGATGGGAACCACCTAACAGGAAGTAAATCATGGCTTTAGTCGCATTATTACATGTTTGTGGTCTCCTTACCCTTTTTTTTTTTTTTTTTTTTTTTTTTTTGGCAAAAGATATCAGATCAGATATTTACTCACAGTGAGTTGATCTCATTCGGTATAGTCCGGGGGATCTGTGAAGTACCGACGCAGATGATGCTCTCCTTGGAGCAGGAGCATCCTGAAGGGCATTTAAAATTCCTTTTGGATTCAGCTGATGCATAAAAACACAATAGCACAAGACTGGCGGACAACCAGTGCACAGCAGACGTCATGTTGCTTCTCAGGCATCAATGCTTGCAAATGAGACCGTGGTTGGAGCGAGCGG
Organism: Hirundichthys speculiger; assembly: GCA_018398805.1. Lineage (NCBI taxonomy): Eukaryota > Metazoa > Chordata > Actinopteri > Beloniformes > Exocoetidae > Hirundichthys > Hirundichthys speculiger. The sequence continues at coordinate 3,188,473 of JAGFBZ010000865.1, forward strand.
TCCGTTTTCTCCGCTGGGCGACATCAAACTGCAGCAGTACACTGGAAAACCCTGACACGGGCTGATACGGCTGCAGCTGCCCACCGGAAGGGACGGGGGAAAAAGAAAAAAAACTCACAATGATGATATGATTTCGTAGAGAGGAATACATTTACCCAGGCGTGTATATGCTACAGAGCGATTTCATAATTGACATGCTTTAAACTGCCAACGTGTAATTGTAGTTATTAAAACGATGTTAATTTGAGTACCTTTTGATACAAAACAATAGATATATATATATATATATATATATATATATATATATATATATATATATATATATATATATATATATATATATATATCCCTTGATTTTTTTTTTTTTTTTTTTTTTTGCTTCAGCACCATGGAGAGCGTGATCAATTCTGTCCATTCAAACATTAAAAATTTTTTTCGCTTCCGTCTATTTCTGTATATTTTATTACATGAATCCAGTACCAACAAGGCGTTATTATTATTTTTTTTTATTTTTTTGTTTGTTTGTTTTTTGTTTTGATTGGAATGTAAATGACTGAGCCATTGCTTTTCTTGAAAACAACAGAAAATATCCATGGTACATGAAAGCTTTTCAGACTGTCACTTACATATTTCAAAAATCCCCCAACATTTTCAGCTATACTTATGTGAAGCTGTGAAAACCAATCTAAATCCAATAATTTATGGATTTTGATCTGGATCTTGGTGCTGCTGTAGAAACCAGCATCTTTTTAGTTTCTGTCACTTTACTGACATCAGCACATGTGCAATGTGTAGATATTTTCCTCTTGGTCTTCCAGATCTTGTCTTTGCTCACTAATTGGTACATACTGTATCAGCACTATTTTTGATAAAAGAGATGCCATGCTGGAGGAACTTTGATATTTTATTTCCATCCATTTCCAGTTCCCTTTATTTTACACTATGAGCAACTGCTTAAGAGCTCATCCAGACTTTGAAAATTGTAAATAATAGAAAAAAGCTCTGAAGTGTCATCTGTTGATTCACTAAGTTTTTTTTTTTGAGGTTTTGAGATGTAATGGAAAGTAGGGGATCTTTTCTACAGTAACATTTTACTGTCTAGTTCTTCAGTTCCTAAGTCCATTGAATACAAATAACTAAGCAGAATCAACATGTAAATAAAGGTTTTCTCTTTCATCCATCCATCCATTTTCTACACATAGAATTGCAAGGAGGTTGGAGCATATCCCAGCTGTCATCAGGCCAGATTTACATCATGTATAAGGTTGCCAGTCCATCACAGAGTTCTTCAGGAATTAGTAAAATATTTGACTTATGCACAAGAGTTTGTATACCACCTACAGAGTTCTGTAGCGCATTGTTTCCAATCCAGTCCCTGACCACAGGACATACTGACCAGCATATTTTAGGCTTTTCCCTGCTCTGATACAGCAGGGTTTCATAAATGGTCCATGGCTCTAGCAGAATTTGACAAGGTCACCTATTCATCAGATTCAGGTTTAATAGAGTGGAGAAACATCTAAAATATGTATAGCAGTGAGTCCTGGGGAAAAGGATGGGAAAGCTCTGCTGTAGTGGATGCAGAACTTGCAGGTATATTTGTGCACCACTAGAGGGAAGCTGCTGACAGAGAAATACAGAAGAAACATGCTCCAAATCCTGTGACAATAAATGCATCTGCATTTACTTCATTACTGTATGTGATCATAGCATGTCATTTATTTTTAATCAGCATGTGAAGGTAAAATCTAAGTATTCACATTTTACACAAAGAGGCTTTAAAACATAAACTGAAAGAAATGGATTTTTGGAAACGAATGAATCAGATTATTTATTTTTTCTTCACCATAGAATACCCAAGTAAACATTCATGTCAAGTTTTCTCCAGAAAACATTTACAATATAGGTTGTTTAGTTTAGGCAATTATAAAAGCAACTTCAATATATGCAATATAAAATATTTTTCCTCAACTGTTAATTTAAAATATTATTTGGCAAAAACACATTAGATTAGATTAGATTAGATTAGATTAGATTAGATTAGATTAGATTAGATTAGATTAGATTAGATTAGATGTACTTTATTTATCCCCCAAGGACACTATTTTCTCAGTTTATCCTCTTTATTATTATTATTATTATTATTATTATTATTATTATTATTATTATTATCACAGTTGTCATTAGTTCATATATCAAATCATGAATTTTTTTTTACAACTGTTTTTTTATGGCATCAAAGAAGATAAGATAAGAAAAGATAACATGCATCTTTAAGATAAGATGCATGTTATTGCTCAGCAAGGGTTTTGTTTATTTGCTTTTTGTTTGTTTTTGTTTTTTTGTGGGGGCATAAGTGCAACATACAACTACAAACTGTTTAAGTACATGACTGACAGCACAGAGATATTCATAATAGATAGACAATGAATGAAAATAATAAGAACTCACAAAACAACGCAAAATGACCTATTTAAATATAGCAGTGATCAAGCAGATTGGCAGCAAACACAGCTCATAGCTGAAGTAAGGTCTATAGGTCTGGCAAACACTTGAAGCCATGTATAAGCATCTATGCCACCTTTCAGAATTTTTATTTTTTTTAAATTGCCAGGTCAGATATTGACATTTGTGGACTGTAGTGCCCCCTACTGATAAAATCTCCCCAAATTTGGTGCACATCCAAAGAATCTTATACTGATTGGCATGTATATTGTAAAACTCTTGATCAAACTTGATACTGACAAAGTGTATCCGTTGTACCACACCCAAAATATGTACTGGCACATAACGTCTGTCCCAGACTGTCTAATCAAAAATACTTTTAACAACTTTTCATCAGGATGTTCCATAAAACTTGGATGAATGACCTTCGACTAGTTTGTTTTACTTTCTCTATCATAATTTTTAAAATGCCAGGAACTTTTGTCAGACTAAAATAGGTGTGGCTATGTCAGTTAGAGTCAGGATCTTCTAAGGACCTTTTTTGTTTATTGTCTTGCCCATACATTCACGAGATATGAGTAAAAACATAAATTCCCCAATGATAGCGCCACCTATAGATGTATTGAGATAAAAAAAGGAATGGATGAAAAGTAATGATGATAAAACACATTCTGTTTATGTGTAAACATAGTTTACAGACATCCATGTAAAATTTAAAAGGTACAGACAAATATTCCTACCATAGTAATGGTGAGATTATGGTCACACAACATAATCACACAACTATGTGATCAAGATGATAATACTGTACAGAACATTGATTAGGTGGATATTTTAACTTGATTATAACACTCTCTGTTTCAGTTGTTTCTTTGTATTTGCAACTGGTCAAAGTGGTAGAGACTTTTTTGTTAGGTCAACTGCTCCTCTCATCTTTCAGTTTCCTTACCCTGTCTCCTAAAAGGCCGTATTCTTACAACAATCATCTTATTCAACGTTCCCACAGGCCATAACTGGGCGCTGACCTTTGCCGAAGCACCAGTAGTCTATGAGCATGAGTGAAACCAAATAACCAGAAGGCAGCAACCGTACGTGTCTTTCATTGTTGGCATGATTCATGACAGCTCTGCCAGCTCTGCTAGCATTGCCGTATTTAGGCTAGAGAATCCCTAAAGAGTCAGGACACATGCAAGCTGAAACCAGATGACACACTGCAAACATCTCTCACCTTTTTTTTCTTTTTAGACAACCATAAAGATGTGATTAAGATTCTGGATCCTCCACTTTGAGGAAACACACCGTACGTTTACATGTGTTTTTCATAAAGCGAAAATATCTGCCTGTTCGCCCTCCACAGACATCCGGAGATGTCGCTTGTGACCCTTTGACACATTTTATTACATTTTTCTCATGACTTGAATGTCTGGACAACTTTATGAACACAATAAAATGAGCTCATTTCCATTTGGTAACTCACAGAGCAAAACACAGCAGCACAGTGATGAAACAGCATTTAAGACTGACTAAAGCAAATATATGTGCAGCTAAAAATGGCTGAAAAACTTTAAACAAACTAAACTTGTTTTTTTTTTTTTAATTCTTGTCCACAGGTGTGTGTGATTGAAACAGATTAAATAAATTTTCTACACAAAATAACAAAAGAACTACAGAAATGTATACCTCCACCTTCTTGTCGCATCTGTTCTGATCCTGAAGCATCCACAAATGTTAAACATAAAACAACAAGCAATACAATACTCTAAAGAAAGAGACTGTAACTTCTGATGGCACAAATAGAAAGGCATTCTGTAGTGTAAGTTTAAGGATGTCACGTGTGGGGATTCATATAACCATCAATCATACCGGGTATGGCACGGTAAAACCATTAACCTTTTTATGGGTTCAGATGAAGTACACTTAATATAATTCTGTGATTATTTCCCCTCCGTGGTGTTTCTGTGTTGTAAACACACCAACTTCTTCACCAGGGGTTAAGTAAGAGCTGATACCAACTTCTTACAACAAGCATCAATTCTTCCTAAGTGAACTGTCATGTTCGGCAGAAACACTAATCCGTCACATCCAGAAAACCAGCGCACATACAACACTTTCCAATCCAAAGCTGACCTTTGAACCTTTGAACCATGAAGCCCTTGAAGGATGATGTGTGCATGTTCAGGGGGAGGAGGGAAGGAGGACCTGGAGAAGTGCAGCGTGTGCTCTCAGTCTTCTCCGGTTCCTCTTCAGGAGCCTCAGAGGGCTCAACAGCTTGGGTCAGAAGGTCTCTGCTGCTGCTGGATGCTACAGAAATCCTTCTACACGTCAGAACAGGAGTCAGCACATAATGGACCGGCTCGTGTTCAGTAGAACCAAATCATTTTAGACAAATTCCTATACTGATTTCTAATAAAGTAGCATGGTTAACAGTTTTCTCCTTTACCTTTAAATAAGTTACAACTATAGTAAAAAATAAAAAATAAAATAAATAAATCATCACATTGTTGTGAGTTCATCATTTCGTGGCTATTTGGTTTCATTATTGTCAGTTTTTAAATTAGCCGTAATCATTAAAACATTAAATGAATTACTCTTTGATATCCATCCATTACATTTCCTGAAGCCAATACTGTATTAAGACCTGAAGTTACGGACTACTTTGAATATTCTATGTACAAAGTCATTTCAAATATGACTCAATAATGCCTTGGCCAGCTTTAAAACCGTGCTTACACGTGCTTCTGATAATACCACGAACAATTTCATGCAGTCATCTTCTTTTTGTCACATCGGTGTGCTTCAATTTTTTTTTCTTTGCATCCAAATCTGCCTCTGTAAGACATTAGAGCTATAAGTGCTCCAACTACCAAAAAAAAAAAAAAAATAATAATAATAATATTAATGTTTGCAAATGGAGCCACGTCAAATTAAATTGTGGTATTAAATCTTTGAAGAGATTCCACAGATATTGATAGTGTGGATAGGCTCCCTAAAGATGAATCAAGGTAATGTTAACTTTCTATGTGTACAAATAGTCAATAAAAAGAACTGTTCCTACAGCTGCCTCTTTCCAGTCGCTGCCGCCGTGTTATAAATTTGCTACATGTCAATCATTTGCTACATGTCAGCAAAAGGAGGAGAGTTCATGGCTTTTTGTACACATACAAAGCTTAGATTAACTTGGTTTGTCTGCAGGGAGCCTAGTCACACTATAACTTACGCAGAAGGCTTAAAATAGCTATTTATTTTGCCCCCATATTTCATTCTAACCCAAAGCTCCTTCAGTTCATGTCATTTTGGTCCCTTGCATCTAATAATAGTCCTAGTGTCTGATCAGAGCTGCTGCTTCTGATGGATTGGAACTCATTTTGATATCTTAATCATGGATGGAGTAAAAACCATCTTTCTAGCTCATCATGCAGGAATTTTTCAGCTGTCCGACCAACACTTGTCAACTCTGAGGATTTGCTATCATAAAATCAACACTTGTTCATGCCGGAAGATTTGCTGTGTCACCATTCAGCTTATCCTTTGCTGTCAGATGGCTATTTTCAGAGCAGCATGCATATTGTGTATCAATTCTCCCAGTTCTCTATCATCATCTGATGTGTGAGTGAGAGCGAGAGTGTAAAAGGTCCTCACTCGGCCTAGCGTTGATGATTAATGGGGCTCATGATTTAACACCTGCTGCTTTAATGTAACCATGGTGAGAAACTGATACCAACCTGCTCGCGTGAGCCATGTTCCCATTTTAAATAGCTGCCTAAATTTATCAGCTTTGTGTAGGTCACTTCAGCCTGCATGTGTGTGATATGTTTTTCATGCTTTCAAAAGTCCCTCCATCCAATGAAAAAAAAAGTACAAAAATACTATGAAAACACAAACCTTTAAATACCAGCTTACAGATAAAGCCAACATTAAACTCATTTTTAAGAAAAGATAAAAAGGATTACCTTGTTCTTTGCTTTCCTTGTATATTATATTTATCTTCATACCGTAAACTACATACATAGACAAATACTTTTACAATTGTATTCTTGCATTCTTGATGCAGATTTGTACAAATATTTTATACTTTAAACATGACAGTAACTCCAACAGCTTTTTTTTTTTTTTTTTTTTTTTTTTAATGAGGGGTCACAAGATAGAAGTTTAAGGACTGTTTTATTAACTGATCCGATATCTTACATCATATTTGTTTTTAAGTGAAATCTTAATCCGAAAATAACTACAGCTGTCCAGTGAATGTAGAGGAGCACATTCTTTCCCCCTGAAATGCAGTGTCAAAGAGGCGAGAAGTATCTCATAAAGACATGCCATCGCAAAGCACAACAGTCCCCGAATTTCTAATTCAGAGCAGAAGTCTATGGAAAACATTAAGATTGTTTCGTATTTCCATCACTGCTCCTAAAAAGAAGGTTGCTTCCACATGTTAGTTCCATATTAATGGCAGGAAGAGTCAACATTTAAAGGTGACAAAGACTTAATGCTGATGGCCTCTGTCCTTGATACTGCTGTCAGTGTGCCCTCTACATGCAACAACTGTTGGCCTGCCCCCGCCCTGCAGCATACAGCCAATGTGGGGCCCTGTCCAGGAACAACATTTGTGTCTTCAAAACCTAGACAGACGTCTAACAACTGGATCAATGTCATGCAAGGCAGCCGGATTCAGCATTGTTCTGGCAGCAAGCATCTTCAAAAAAAAGTCCTCCATTTAACCTTTTAGTATGTGGCTCGGGGTGTGAGCTGGGCTGAGCGTGACTGATACGATCACGCACAAACATCTGCAGATGAATGGATGGGCTTTCTTCTTTTAACTGACTGGCACCAGCTGATGGTAGATGCAGACAGCTGTTCCAGTGTGTGGGGAAAGCGCTGAGAGCATTTCTGTGTCTGCAAATATCGTAAATATGTCCAGCTGTGGAGGAAACATGACATAGTTGGGCTGGTAGTAGCCTCATATTTACTCACATGATATCACATTGCATGTGCGGTCCATATGTGTGAACTGGTTAGATTACTCACGTGGCATGAAGTCGTCACGTTGAAGTCACCTTGTTAGTTGCTCCCGAGTGGTTCTCGGCTGTTAATTTATTTAGTTTTTTTCTAAGGACTTTTAAAATAGGATTAATATTAAACAAAGAAGATGTTTTCACTCCTTTTAAATAAACTGACACATATTGACAGATACTATAAAATGGACATAAATGCTAGTGTTTCTCCATCGTTTATCTATACCCACTTCTTCTTATTCAGAGTCATGTGATTCTGCTGAAGTCTTTCCTACCTAAAAAAAAAAAAAATCTTCCCATGTTGAGTGTGCATGGTTGTTCGTCTACATGTGGTCCTGCGATGGACTGGCAATCTGTCCAGGGTGTACCCCTGGATGGATGGATGGATGGATGGATGGATGGATGGATAGATGGATAGATGGATAGATGGGTAGGTTTTCTGGAATCAGATTTTTTTTTTTTTTTTTTTACAAATAAAACTAAAATAAACTTGTATCAGAATGATGAGAGGAGAAACAGCTCATGATTCAAACTAACCCACATCACGTGTCAAACATGGTGGAGGCAGTGTTGTGGCATGTATGACTGTGGATGGAACAAGCTCACTGGTGTTTATTGATGATGTGAATGCTGACAAAAGCAGCAAATACTTTTGAGGTGTGTACAGGCTATATATTCTGCTCACCTTCAGACAAATGCTGCAAAACTGATTGGACAGTGGTTCACGGTGCAGACGAACAGCGTCCCTGACCATACTGTGAAAACACCTGAAAGGAACTGAATATTCTTCAGTGGCCAAGTCAGCCAACTGATCTCAACCCAACAGAGCATGCTTTTCAGTTACTGAAGACTAGACTGAAGGCAGAAGGGTCCACAACTAAGCAGCAGCTAAAGGTGGCTACACTGAAGGCCTGGCAAAGCATCACCAGGGAGGAAACGCAGGATCTAGTGATGTCGATTGACACCAGACTCAGGCGGTCATTTACTGCAAAGGATTTTCATCCAAGTTTTAAAATGGGGTTATAGTGACAATTATGTCAATTTTGTCCAAATACTTTTAAGCCCCTGAAAACAGAGATACTTTGCTCAGAATGGCTGTAAATCCTGAATTGCAATGGCTTGCAAAACCTCATAAACTAAAGCTATAAAAGCTTGAATTATTTATTTCAATCCATTGTGATGGTTTATGAAGGAAAAAGAAAAATCACAAAAGCTCTATCGTTCTTGCTTCTGGACCTAAAGACATGTAAACAGGTTCATCCCATGATCGAGCCTTTTTTCAGCTCTGTGCTCATGATATGATCAGTTAATAAATAGAGAGACATGTTTAACTTTAACAGACTGTGGAGGGGAGCTGTTCGTCACGGAGAGGTGCTGAACATTTGGAAGCCCAAAGTAACAAATGCCTGATTACATCCTGGGTTTGCTAAGGGACTCCTACATGACTTTTCCCCTTTCCCCCCCTCCCTCCTCTCTTCCTCCCTGACGCCCCCCCCCCCCCCTCCCCGTCACCCTCACCGCCCCTCGCCACCCCCCCACCCCTCCAACACTCCCTCCTCGCTACCCGTCGCTCCAGCCTGCAGAGTTTTCCGTCCAGTGTCAGAGTAACATCACAGACGAGGACCACCTGACGGTAAGACCGGCCTAAATGGAAGCAGCGGAGAAAACTCTCACTTACCGAGATGACACCGGACTTCACAGGAAGCTGCTCACTGACGACAAGCACGCGGGCGGTCCGAAGACCAAGGACCACGCCACTGAAACGAACAGCGACGAGTCCAACTATGTGGATCTGGACATGAAACCTGACGGCCCGAAAACGGTGAAAGTGACGTTCACTGGCGAGGGAAACCAGTGGTCTGTGATCAAAAGTGACAGTTCAAAGCAGGAGGAGAGGAAAGTCACTTCAGATGACATTATCCAGGAGCCGCCGGAGGACACGCGGGACGCCGTCCCCGGGACGCTGCCCGGCGAGGCTCCGCTGGAAACTCTGACCAAACTTCCGAACACCGAACGGGACTCGGACAATGAGGAGCAGCGCCGGGCCGAGCCCGAGCCCGAGCCCAGTGACTGCGGTGAACATGCCTGCGTCGAGAGCGATGAGCTCCGGTACACGGACATGTATCTGAACAGCAAGACAGAGTCCGATGACGGCGCCAGCGCCGTGCTGTCCGACCACTGCGGCTCGGACATCGTGGAGGACGAGTCTCACTATATCACCACGCATGAAATCCAGCTGACCGAACTCGACCACGACGTAGATTACGACCTGGGGAGGGGGACTTGTTGGGACTTTGAAGACGACAACCTCGTCTATTCTTTTGTGGATTACGCCTCTTTTGAAAGCGACGACACCCGGGAGGGCACTTTGATACTGGAGGGCAGGAGCCAGGCGAAAGTGCAGTCTAATCTCGGCGGGGCAGTTGTCAGCACCGAGCAGGAGGAGAGTGATCTCTGTGACTCGGACAAATGCGCGAGCTCGGATGAAAGCGTGTGCAAAGACCAAAGTGGAGACGACAATGCGAGAAAGATTCAGTTGTCTATAAAAACATCCTCCAGGGCTTTGAACGAGCCTGCTGGTGTATTTGAAAACACCCACAGTGGGTACACAAAGCATTTTGGAGACGGGAGCCATTTCTCGTTTGTGAGCTCTGGCGCCAGAGCAGGGCCCCTGTGCGATCGGGGCCCATATTTCATCCCCGCTCCTGGCCGTCAGCACCTTGCAACCAAACTGAGACGGAAAGATATTAATGAGTATTCCAGCGGAGCGTCCAGCTCCATCAGTGAACTGGACGACGCAGATAAAGAGGTGCGTAATTTAACCGCTAAGTCTTTCCGAAGCTTGGCATGTCCATACTTTGATGCCATTAATCTTAGCACGTCAAGTGAATCCTCTATGTCAGAATATGGGCTAAATAAGTGGTCGGCGTATGTAGACTGGAATTATGGAAACATGTCACGGGGAAAGGGGCGCAGCGTAATTGCGCACAAGACCTCCAGCGCAACACTGGAAATGAATAGGACTATGGATAGCAGGCGACATGATAAGTCTATTACCGGCATGAAAACGCCACCGAACAAGATGCACACCTTAAACAAGAGGGCAACTTCGCAACAAGTCGCAGAATCTTCCAGTAGAAGGATCCAGCTGAAAGATTCGGTTCAGCCAGCGCAGCGAGGAGTTACGCTGAATTTCCGCTGTAATGTTGACTCCTGCGATGGACGCAGGAGTTCCAGATGCTCCAAGAAGGGGCGACCCAGCGATGTAGCCGGAGCTGTGCTGGCCAGGTCGGGGTGTAAGATGCAATATCATCACACAGAGAGTACAGAGGACACGCACAAAAGGGCGATTTTTGCATCAAGTCTGTTGAAAAATGTGATTTCCAAAAAGATGCAGTTTGAACAGGAGCGCAAAATGGAGAGGGGGGAAATCTGTGACACATACCCAGCAGTTTCCCCTTCTTTTTATATAAAAGACCAAGAAAGAGAAAAGAATCAAAGTAAAGGCTTACAAAGGCAAACTTCTGAATCAAGCTCAGCCTTTACTGTTAATTCTGCTGATGATCAACACTCAGAGGGTGGCAGAGACGACCCATGTGAGCCAGAGGAGAAGACAGACAACAAAGCACCTGATCATCCGGAAAAGGAGCAAGATGAGCATCAAAAAGTACCACTCATCCACAGCCAAAGTAGTGCATTTAATGCATTAAAAGAAGATGAGTCTCAAACTGTAAAGGAGGCTGATCTTACATCGCAAAATGATTCACAAGGCGCTGCAAAGGAAGGATTAGACACCAGCAGCATGCTGTCAAAGCTGCTCTTTGTTCCGAGCTGCCAGCTTCTTTCAAAAGACAGGGCTGGTTTACAGGAAAATGAAAAAGAGCTGGAAAGGGGTAATGATGGAAACGGAGGGGACAAAGAAGAAAATGAGAAGCAAGGAAAATCACCTGGAATAAAAATATGTCTGAGAAGTGTGAAAGAAAGCAAAGGTGGCACACTGAATATTGCAAATCTCTTAACCCCTAAAATTAGTTATAATGTTAATACATTCAGGGCAGCAGATGACAGCAAATGCCATCTTTTTCCTGCAGCAGATAAGGTTCCAAACTTCACTGTTAGAGATGTAAGAGACACCAAATGCAAGTTTCAAACACCAATATATCATGTCAGGGATGTGCGTAAATTAGTAAAGAGCTCATATCGATTTATTTCTTTGGATAACAGTGACAGTAAATGTCCCAAAGCAACTGATAAACTGGAGGAGAAGACCAAAGTGGAGCCAACTAAACATTTACTACCGTCTCCCATTGTTATCAAATGCAACTCTGTTAAAACAAATGCTAAATCACAGCTAGCCCAAGCCTCACAGAAACAAGCAGAGGCAGACATGGCATCAGAATCATCCCAAAGTGAAAATCCATCTTTACAGTGTGGCACTAGCTGGGTTCCCACTGCTGTAAATAAGCAGGGAAATCCTGATCAGTCTGAGGTTCAGCTGAATCATGAGGCAAAACTGTTAAAACAGAGGCAGGACAAGTTCTCAGGTGAGACAGCTGAGAGGAGAAATGAGGCTGGGATGCCAAAGCAGGACGCACTGGAGAAACTCAAAGCTGCCGTCAAAACAATGGAGCAACTCTATGTTTTTGATCAAAATGAATGGAAGCGTAAAACTCAGCCCCCGCATCCCATCACAGACAGCCATGTGCTGTCGATCATCGCCAGTGAGGAGCACGGAGCAGAGGAGCTGGAGTCAGCAAGCACTGGCCGGATCCCTCAACCCTCAACAAATACCACAGAAACAAGGAAGCCACAAGGAGATAAAAGGGCCGCAAATATCATACACGTTCCATATACTAATGACACTTTTAAAACACAATCTCAGCAAAGTAAAACATTTACTAACAAAAGCACCCTGCATTTTGGCAATAAAACCCACGTCAGCATTAACTCAGATGGTAACCCTGATCCGCAAAGCTCCGTTTCGCAATCGTCTTCAATTACTAAAAGCTCCAAGAAACCAGTGGCTCCACTGTCCGTGAAAATAGAGCCAGCGAAACATGGTCAGGTGGAGCAGGGAAACTCCAAAACCAGCCCCATTAATCCCACTGTCACACAAGGCTCTACAGACTCTGAGAACTATTTAACCATACCAGGACTGGGGAATACGAACGAAACCAAACTGTTGAAACAAGAGTCTGTTTTAAAGGAGAACTCGAGCCTTAATAAAGCCCATGCAGGTGACATCAAGGAACCTGAGCAGAAGAGGTCTCCGTTGATCATGGAGATCCCAGCTGCAACAATCTATCACCATTCAACAGCAGTGGCAAGTCCTCAAAAACAACAACAGCTATTATGTTTCTCTCCTTCGGCCCCCGCTGTGTCACCTACACCCTCTGGTGGAGAGAGGGCCCCACAAACCCAACGCAAGATGCTTTTGGACCCCACAACCGGACATTATTACTTGGTGGACACTCCCATACAGGCCACTACTAAGAGACTGTTTGACCCCGACACAGGCCAGTATGTGGATGTACCCATGACCCACTCACCTGTGGCGCCTGTCACACCTGTGCCTCTCTCTTTGTCTCCGCTGGCTCTCAGCCCGCCAGCGTACGCCCCCACCTACATGATCTACCCCGGCTTCATCTCCTCACCCACTTTAGCGGCCCAAGCGGTGATGCCACAGTCCCCGTCTCAGTCAGATGATGCAGCCGGGGAAAACGCCAAAAACACCAGCAGTCCTCGGCTGGAGAGCACCACAGCAGGTGGAGGGAGAACACATTACAGTCCAACTAGAGAAGCTCGGCAGGGGCCACTGCACCTGGGACGCGTGACCACCAGAGGAAGGGGAGCGAGCTCTGAGAGAAAGCCCCTCATCAGCATCACAACGCAGCAAGGTCCAAGAATCATCGCGCCGCCCTCCTTCGATGGAAAAACCATGAGCTTTGTGGTTGAGCATCGGTGACCAAGACAGCTTCTCTTTATAAATGTAAGTTTGCAATATAAACAAAGGCCACAGTGTCAGTGTTCCCTCCTATCAGGAAAAAAAAAATACATGCTTTCATTAATCTTTTACGTTTCAATACATTCTGTGCAGTTATGTGTAGGTCAGATCAGAACAGATCAGATTTGTGTGCTATATGGGTGCAATAAAATTCAGTTAAACTCAGTTTATTTGTATGGCACCAGTTCACAACTGAAGCTATCTCAGTGCACTTCACAAGAAAAATGCAAGCCTCATTAAATGCAGTCACATATACTACAATTAAAACTGAAATATAATCAAAATAAATCAAATTTAAGAAACGGGTATAGATAATGGATGGATGGATAAATCAAATTTGAAAAAAATTAGAATTTTAGCTACAGAATGATCATGAGGAAACTGAAAAACAGCCAAAAAGAGACACATTCTGATTAATATTAGGACAATGAATGAATACTTTTGCTTTTTTTTCTTTTTGTGAACATAGACACAGTTTGGGAAGAGAGAGATGCAAATAGACAAACTGACACACAAATAACTGGAAACAAAAAGAGACAAAATGATCATAATGTGACATGAAATCCTAAAGCATGTGCAACAGTTCAAGACAGTGTTGGAGACATTTTGAGGACGGTAGGGAGCGTTTTGAAGAGATGTTAATGAAGGTTTGTTTGAAGATTTTTTTGTTTTTGAATAATTTTTTGTGTCTTTTTTACACGATTTCTGTGTAGATATAACTGAAGCAGCAGTCCATCTCAGCCACTTTAGCAGTAGCGTGTCATGTTAATAGACATGCAGCAGCTTCTTGACAGGTAACCTGATTCCCCTGAGTTCGGCTGGGAGATTGGATTTTCATACACTGCCCACAGCTTTTCTCTGCATTACACACCGTCGGGCTATTTTAATGGTGTGCGACAAGTTTGTTTACACGGTCTCTTCTCAGGGTGTTACAGGAAACTATTCCAGTTAGTGACACCTTCCATTAAGTTATTCTTAATCAGTCATAAATGCTTTAATTTCTCAGATAGCATTACAGTTTATTAATGTGTTCGTTCCTTGTTTGTGATGTTTCAGGAAACCTGAATAAATTAGAAACATATTTTCTTAGGTGAGACTATTTGCTAATGTATGTTCAATTATTTTTAAAAGTCAGGTGGCTGAAAATGTATTGATGAAGTTAAGATTAAGTTTAAACAAACAATATAAGTCTCAAATTACAATAATAGACAATTGATTGGGAGAAAATGGTCACCTTACTTGGCTGAAGTGGTAACTATCCACATAGAGAGTTTCAGTTAAATTTGCATGGGCTTCTCAGATGCTACAAATGCCTCAGGAATGGAAGATTATAGATTTCACTTCCCAGATTGGGTCTGATAACATCCAAAATTTGCAATTCAACCCTATTTGCACTTAATTAGCAAAATAAACCTTAAAACCATGGAAATACAATCTCTGCCTGATGTGTAATCTCTGTCTACCACAGATCCTTACATACTTACATAATCCAGAAACAACATCTTAATTTGTCATGCTCAGGCATATATTGTGAAATATTTCACACGGTAATGTATCTGTTTTAATCTTCTTTGTCCATCACCTTAAGATTTAACTACCATTTGTCCTGTAAAGTCATGATGTCCAAATATGTTTGCATACTAACATAATGCTTACCTTTAGCATGCTAATGGATTTAGATATCATAGTTGCTATATGCTAAAGTTAAAGTCTAATGGTATGTTGTAAATTGTTTGTTGCTTAAACCTAATGATCCTGGAAATAAATAAGATAGACTTTGAATGAATAACTTTACTGCTACACTATTCATTCTCCAAATGTGGACATTTTAAGCTATTAAAAGTGTTAAATGCTGTGTTACAGCATTATGATGTCGTTATAGTCTTATGCTGATCTTTTAGTGTCCTTGTCAAAGAGAAAAAAAAAAAGAGAATTGTTTCCTGGAACCAGAATCAAAAGATTACGTGTCTAATATAAACTGAGCTGAGACTAAGATGTGAAGTCACACTGATTCATTTCTTTATAGACGACTAAAAGACTTAACACATTTAGGAATTTACCATGTTTCCTTTTCAGATCCCTTTTTACAATAAACTTAGCTGTTTTCAGCTGCAATCATTTTACACTGAACCAGTGGATTTCACACTCGTCTGAAATTCACCCACTGTTAATTTTATCATTTATCCGAGTTTTTTTTCCTGTAATTATAAAAATATGTGCCAAAAGTTACATATATATAACCCTTACATAAACAATAATGGCATATTAAACAGAGAACAACTGAGTTTCAGCATATCAGATAATTAATATTTATTTGAAGATTTATCTATTACTTTTGAAATCCTGGCAGTGGTTAAAGAATGAAGACTATTTCCTTATATTTGTTTATCGTTCTTGTATTTGCTGCAGCCCACCCCTCCCAAAAATGAAATTCATTCTCTCTTTCTGTCACACTCAGATATATACACACTTACACCTAGTCAGAGTCCATTCTCAGCTAATGTGTCAGAGCAATAATACAACTGCATGAGCATGAGGGATCCATGTCAGCTGGTTTCATGGGAGGCAGGGGCCCAGTATGGATTTAGTAGTGGTGTGTGAGGGGAAACGCAGCGTGTATGTGTGTAACTGGCGGTGGCGTTTCGGGTGGAGGGACTTGGGGGCATGGCTGGGATAGTGATGCAGGAGGAAAAGGTCAGGAAATGCAAAGTATTTGTTGTGCTGATGCAAAGGGAGGACAGCTGCTTGGAGAGATCAGATCCTGCTGCAGTTCCAGCTTGGAAGCAAGTCTGGGGGACTGCGAGGGGGTCAACTTTTTATAGCCCCCTCCCCTCCCTGCTTATTCCTAAATGGGGAGAGGGAGGTGTAGATCACTGCCGACCTCCACAGCTTCTATGTAAACAAATGGAGTAGCATTCCCCCGGCAGTGATTTGGCTGAATCTGGACAGCTAGTTGAAGACGAGACAATGTACTTCAGTGGCTCACAGGAGCAACTTTTATCACAAACAAGTGCAAATGTGATCATGTATTCACTACAATAGTGCTTCACTCATGTTATTTCTTCTCTGTCACCTTTAGATCCCGCTCCTGAGGAATCAGGCTTCATTCACTGTAAGTGCAGTTTTCACCCCTGTGATCTACTCCCAAAGACAACCACCGTCACCTTCTGCCCTCTCTTTGTTCTGTTGTTTATCTTGTTTAATGTGTGCATTGCAGCACTTTGAAGTAGAGAAACAAATTCAACCATGCCCTTTGGCTGATGCTCTGATGAAAAATCTGATTTGTAACACTTTTATTTCAGGTGCCATCTTGAACTCTGATTGCTGTATAAATGCTATTTGTGCCCTGCAGTCTATTCAAAAGGAAACAAGGCAGTTGTGTTACAGTAAAGTGTTATTTATTTTTAGCCAAGCTACCGTTTCGCTAATATCAGTTCAAGATACTATGCATTTAATGTGAGACTATGTAACTTTTAAACAAAAATATATGTGACATTTGACAAATATAAAACAGCAAAGCTAAAGTTGGTATACTCTGGATAGTGTCCATTGCTGTGTAATGGAGATTACTGAGTTTGCCTGCTAAATGTGCTCGTATTAACACTCTGTGTCTGGATGTCACAGATCTCAGTGATGTTATCACAAAAGTAAAACAAGATGCAAACACACAGAATTTGATAAGGAGTTATGTTTGATGTCTGCTGTGAGGTACTCCGAGCGTCGGTAGGCGCTGTTGGACCTCAGTTCTTATAACTACCACATGGGATGCAACGTATTGTACCACATAAAACCGCTTTTATAGGGTCTTTGTTGGAACTAAATATACCAGTGTGTTAATCTCTAAGCTTTTCCACAAAACATGTATTGTTGGCAAGTTGACACCGTTCAAGCTTTTGTTCGGACATCTGATGTCTGTGGAGGTATTCCAGACATTCAGTTGAAAAGAGATCTCTGGGCAGACCCAGAATACCTTGAAGGGATTAAATTCCTTATCTAGCCTAGGAATGCTTCAGGGCCCTCCAGGAAAAATTGTGCTATGAGAAGACGAACACTTTGGCTACCTTGCAAAGCCTACTGCCATCTGGGCCAGCAGTGGAAACTATTTTACAGATCTGTAAAATAGTTAACGAAATACAAAAGATTCCAGTTGAGATTAGTTTGGAACAGTGAGAGTTTTTTTTTTTTTTTTTTTTCTTGTCCTTTTGACCAAAAAGGTTTACAGTTCTATAAAAATTAGTAGAGCCAAGTAAAGCCAGCAGAAAGAATTGATGGGAGTCATGACCAATCTTTGGTGTCGAACGAAATGAAAATGTGTTCAACATTCTGTTTTTTGTACGTGGTGATCAGGCCACAGGCAAAGTTACAAAATTAAGTTGGTTTAAATTGCACAACTGCTGTAGATTTTTCCCAATTATCTGAAGACAGGGACCATTTGTCTGCACTGAATGTTGAATCACACCATATTTTTTTTCCGTTATAGCAAATCTGGTTGATGACAATTTAAAACGAATATATTTCCAAGAAAAAAGTTATTAAATAAAAACATTAATTTGGTGTATTGATAAATAATTCTGAGGAGGATCCAGGTTAAACAAATGCATTTTGGCACTGATGTGTCTCTTATCACATCACGACAGTCCGTGGCTCATGTTCTACTTTAAGTAACCTCCATGTCACAACTTGCACAATGCCTCTAATTCCTGCACAATTACTTTGTTGTATGAAATGGTTTTTATGTAAAAGCACACCTTGTACAATACAGTGAGAGAACAGAAACACACAATGTGTGTTCAGATGAAACAGAGCTGGGACTCAGGTTCAGCAGGATACCTACTTAGGTTGTTCTAAGTGGTGCTGGGCCTAATGAGTCAAAGCCAGCTGAGACATTTGGAGGATAACTTCCTCTGTCTGTGCTGCTTTAGTTTACACTTTGGTGCAATGAGATGTGAGCTGGTGTGTGTCTGGGTATGTTTGTGGCTGTGAGTTATGTGTGGCATTTGAGCATTCTGTGAGTACAGCAAGGAGTTATGTTACTTCATTGTTTACAGAGTTACAGGCTGCCCATGTGTGAAGTGTGTCTTTGCACTTTAACACACAGCAATGCAAATGCCTGTGGATCGCCTTCACTGTAAACTGTCCAAGGTGGGATTTTTTTAACAAAGTTATAAGAGATTATTAACCACTCAAATGCAAAGAAGAATTGATTTTCTTTTTCTTTAATTACCACTTGTTTTTTTTTTTTTTTTTTTTTTTTTTGTCCTGTTTCCATTTGAATATACAGCGGGGCCTCATTTGTCATTTTGCTTGACTTGACTCAGTTATACCAGCATCCATGTAGAAATAATGCCAACTGTAGATTTGCTATTTTTATCATGTTTCATAAATAAATACAAAGGTATTTGGAGCTGCTGGTCAGTCTACATACCTCCATGTAAAATAAATAGAGTTTACCATGTTGGGACACCACGCTTTACAGAAATGAATTGCTCCAAGAATAGATTTTGTTATGATCAATCAATGCAGTGTTATAGAACATTATTATTGTTACTTTTTTGCAAAAGGTTTGCTCCTCGGAGCAAATTGAAGTTAAAACACTTGATGCATTTTTGACGTGCAATGTAGCTTAAAGGAGCATTCTGGAGCTGAAACTAGTCAAAGTCTGCTATTAGATGGTAATGAGTGTTAACTTTCACAGAAGACCAAAACAGTGTCAATCAAAGCAGTTTTAAGGGAGAATATTATCACTTAGGGCAACTGACCCATGTCAAAGTGCTTTTTATGCACCTTTGTTATGCAGTTAAAAGTCCTTCAGACTGTCTGCAGGGACCCTGTCCACACTAGCACTTAGATGACATTTCTGATTCTTGTCAGAGGCCGAAAATATTTATTTATTTTGCTGTCGATTGCCCAAGCATAATGTTTTTTTTGCCATTTTGCTTCAAACACATATCCTGTTCCCATTCTAAACTGCATCCACTCACATTGTTTTGGTCCTTAACAAATGTTTATGCTGCTTAACATCTATTAATAGACCTAGGCTGATTTTAACTCTGGAATGATCCTTTGAAGTTTAAGTAAAATTAAGTCTACTGAATGTTAACTTATTTGAAAAAATGTATATAATGAAGAAGCCATTGGTTTGGGAAAGGAAAGAAGAGCATAGCTACTTTTTAAAAAAAGTATAACCAGGTCCATATTGAAAGGATATGTGCCACTTTATGCTGTGGGTTTGTCAAAACATGTCCAAAGGTGTCAGATAAGAGAGCACTCGTTTCCCTGATTTTAGATTCTTTCTTTTAGCACATTTACACATCAATTTAAAACACATTATAATTTGCAAGATCCAATGTAGTATTAGCATAAAACCTAAGCAGTGTAAGTTCACTCCTGCTTTTCAATTACCAACATTATGTGTCCTCCATGTGTTAATAATAATGTACTTAATGCACTTAAATTGCCACTATTTTGTCACCAATATTGGTAGAAAAGAATTGTTGTAAACTGCGGTGACAGGAGCATTACGTGGACTGGATTATTTAAGGATTGAACCCTTTTTAATGTAGAATTTTCCCCCAAGTTGCACTGTAACAAACATTATATCACATGTTTTAAAATGCTCTTTAAGATGTCCTTTTAAAACATAATGTCATGGCATTGCGTATTAATAGCATGCCAGCTCAAGCACCATTTTTCATGTCATTTTACAACTTCATAGGACAAATCAAATGCTTAGTTATGATGAACCTCAAGGCAGGTTGTCATTGTTATTCACACGTCATGCCATAATACCTAGCAGGAGTTTTAGACTGAACAAACTAACATCATCAGTGCTCTGTTTTGTATGGAACAAAAGGACTCAGTAGAGATGAATGTAAGATGGTCTGGGATAAGTGCATACATGTGTAAATGTTTCAAGAGAAGAGGCACACGTTTGAAGGACATGTCATAATGGCTATAAAGTCATGCAATGGTGTAATCTTTGTCAATGATGCTGTGGTACGTGGCTGCCTCAGATTAGGACGGAGGTCGGGATGAAAGTGGACGGGCACTTGAACAGGAAACGTGAGTGCAGTGTTTGCACCGACAATAATGAAAGTAAGGAATATGATGAATGACTGTAATGTAGAATGACGAGCCGACATTTGTTTGTAATAAATTCAAAATGCAAGCCATGACCATGCTTCTGTCCATGTGAATCAATTTATGACCTACTCCTGTTTGAGTACAGTTTGTGTTTTCTGTTGTCCTTAAAGTTGGCGTGTCTTTCATTAGAGAAGGAAAAGTAAAGTAATAATCAATCTATTTAAGCCATATCTTTTTTCTTGGGCCAGCTCAAATTTATTCATAGTGTTTTTTATGATTGATTTAAATAAATAACTGAACACATAAAGAAATCTGGTTGCCTTTTAAAGCTGTTTTGGCCAAATGTTTGGCAGGTAAAACTGTCTAAAATTGATGAATTAAGAACAAATGTGAGTTTTTTTTGTTTGTTTTTTACTGCCTGGCAGCAGGTTTGAAAGTGATCTGATCTGTAACTACAACCTCAAATCAAAAACAGGTAATTAATAAAAGGTCATTTAAATAAATGCAGTGATCTTACATTTACTTTGACCCTTTTTCATTGCAGACAGCACGAACCCAAAACATTCAATGTTTTGTCTCATCAACTTCATTTCATCTGGTAATATACCCCTATTCTGGCATTTCAAGTCTGCGAAGGCTTTATGCCAACAAAAGTACACATTTGGCATGTGCCTGCGTGCAAGGTTAGCTTTCGGTGACACTGAAACATCACCCGGCAAGTCTTAAGTTTAACCTGATAGTTTGCTGCTTGTTTACTTGGTTGCCATGGATGCAGTGAGACTGGCAGACACTTGTTTGCCCCCAGCTGCTCTCAGTACTTTCTAAAGAATTTTACATTAGGGGCCAGTTGTTGCATTTGGATGCCAGCAGGGGCTCTGATGTCACATCTATGACACGGGAAGAGTCATGATTTATTGACTCACCTAGATCAACAAGCGAGTGTCGCGTTTAAGCCAGTAAAGTACATTTGGATCCTCACAAACTGTCATTACAAATGTGGATGATGGGTCTCCTTGAAACGGTGCTGATTTCAAAGTCCATGTTATTTATGAAAAAAAAAAAACCTCTGTGTAATACAAACTGTATGTTCAAATAAGGTCCTCTCTCTCTCACACACACACACACATATATAAGTGTGTGTGTGCGTGTGCATATATATATATATATAGATATATAGATATATATATATATACATTATATATATATATATAATATAAATATATATAATATATAGATAATATATATATATATATAGATATATATATATAATAGATGGCACAAATTCCTCGAAGTTTTCTCTTGGTGAAGCCAAGTTTACTGAAGACTTATGTGACAGAGGTATTACAATTGATTTTGACTCATGTATCAACTAATGGGTGGCTGTTACATTACTCAGCATTCCTATCTGCAGAGTGGATGCAACCAGAGAAAAAAAAAGCAAAAATATTGAAGGTTCGTTATCAATCGGCAAGCACTGCCAGTCTCCATCACCTTTAGAAAGTTCCTAGAACTGTTCGGTCCCAAAGCTCCTTTAGTGTACATGTGGAAGATACACCTCAGTAGATTTTCAACCACAGAGGGAAATATGCCATGCAGGCACATAATCAATCAGTCAATTAATCAACCAATGGAGACAGAAAGGTCCAAGATTAAAAACGAAGACATAGAACAAATAAAATACAAGCTCAAAAACATATCCTTTTTTTTGTGCTTGTATTTGATTTATCCAAAGCCTTGAAGGACTCCACACTTACCGCAGTACTTCTCAGGCTGGAGAGCGATCGATGTGCTGCAGGTGACCGCTAAAGTCCACTGTTGAATGTTGAGGACCAGGATGTTACTAATGCAGCATGAAGCCAACTGTTCAGCCTCATTTCTGTATGCAGAATCATCACTGTCCTGCATCAGGTTAAAATTTTACTTAAATTTAGACACCTGTTGGGCAGTCCTATCAACCCAGAAGTCGTACAATATACTTCAGAACTCCACTTTGACTCAGTGTAGTAAGTTATTAATAAATTAGTAATCATGAGTCATTAGAACAATCTACTATTCTTTCATTAGTAGGTCCTTTATTAGAAAAATCATAAGGGAGAAATGACAAAGTACAGGGTGACATGACAGCTAATCCATCCCATACCCATATGTTAAATATGTATATATTTTTGAATTTAAATCATTACACCAAAGCAACAAAACAAGCAAAAACAAAAACAAACAAACAAACAAAAAAAAAAAACAAAGAAGCAACATAGTTCCAGGGCACATTTACTCTCAGTCAATAACAAGTCTTACACTTTCCTAAATATGGAAACAAAAAGTCCAAGTCAGTCAGTTCTCTGACATTTTAAGACATACAGCCATCACAATTAATTCAAGTATAGATGGGTTCACATCTATAGATTCAGGTTTCATCTCAGATTTTGCAAACACAAAGTACAGACGAATGTACACAGACATCTTGACTTTGCAGGAGCAGTAAAAAACTAAATTCCAGAAGATTATAAAAAAATGAATGAGTTCATAAAATTCCAGTGATGCATAAGTTATTTTATACCTGGGTGATACAGCGACATAAAAACAATAAACCGCTCCTTCTCATGAACATATTTAATTTAAAAACACAGGAATGTTGACAGAAAGAGGCAGTGTCTCCAGTGTGAAATGTACATGCGTACTGCACATCAAATATACTTCCTGTATGTGCCCATCATAAATATCTTTTTTTTTTTCCCACAGAAATCCATAAAAAGACAATGCAAGAATTCCTGATTTAAAACAAACATGTCGAATTAAAATGACTTAAATACTCACAGGAATGTAAACATTGCATGCGCAGCTAAAAAACATTCACCATTTTTCTCCTTTACGGTCTTTCACTGCTTGAATGGAGACCTGCTTTCTCACTGTAGAGGTGTGATCGCTGTCCCTGGATGCAATGAACCCTTTTGTAGTAATAGTTCACGGTTTCCTCTCTACCAGCTGGAGTCAAAAACTCTCTTGCACATGTTTGAGTTCTCCTGATGAAGAGGGAATTCAGATCCAGAGATGAGGTGCTTTTTGCTCTTTCGGGACACAACGCTCTTCCCTGATGGCGTACTCTCATACTTGCTAAAATATTCACTAAAAGAAAAATATTGAGAAAAAGTTTAGTCTTGTATTAGTCGGTCAGATGTTTATATATGTAATTTATGAATCTAATGGGTTGAACAATACCTGAATGGGAAGGTAGCCTTGTCCATCTGCATGCACACCAAGAATGGGTATTCAGAGAACTGGACAGTCGTGACGAAGTCAAGCGATGCCTCAGTTTCAAAGCTGACCTCCACACCCGCTCTCAAAAAGTCCATGTCCACGGTGACATTGCCAGCGGTCACTAATGCTGCCCTGGAAAAAAAACCAAATAACAGCCATGTGAATTATATTCAACAAAGCTGACACTATGGTTTGGATCTTTAAAATGCTTTCAAATGGAATAATTTCCTACCTAAAAACAAGACAGATCTTCAAACACTCCATCTCCCTCCTTCGGAAAAATTTGGCCAGTTTAGGTAAAATGTTAAAAAATAATTCCTGTAATGGGGCAACCCGACCACCGTGGAGTATGATGTCTATAACGGCAGAACTCACACTCATCCGGGGCTTTGAAACGCTATTCTCTCCGCTATGGCTTCCTCCATTTATTACCACAATAAATGACCAGTTATTCTAGTTGTTACCAAAATAAACAGGATCACTACTCGTCTCACAGTCAGCGTTGATCTGTTTCCTGCCAAATTGATGGGAATGCAGCCTAGAATTTCTTGTGAGTTTCAGCTTGTCGATATTCTTCCCAGTTTTGTCCTTACTCTCGTGCTAAATCAGCACCTTCCGAATCAGTGCATAATCACTTTAAAGCCGGAAGTTTATGAGTCATGCAAAAGCCCCAAATGCAGCGGTAATTACCAGTTTTGACCAGTCCTGCCACCCAGTGGATGTCATGTTCTTAGGTTTCCCCTGTTGCCAAGACTGTGCATGTAAGAAGTAATGTGGCACTCATACAATATGAATGGCACCCTGGCGATGTGTGAAGAAAATTCAAAAATATCCAGTAGATTAAACTCCCAATGTAATGAGTTAAGATAAGACCTTTAGGTAAAATGTGTTCTTTTACTTTAATCCAAAAGGCTGTTTTGGTGTTAATATGAACCATTCTCTTGCAGAATCTTTTTGCACTGTTTCTGAATTTTCATAAGGAATACACACCAAAATGACATATTACAGCACAATTCACAAAAAAATTAGGCTGCACAGTGGAATTTTTACAAATTCCTTGAATAATTTATTTTCTATGAGTTGAAAGTTCTTGTGTCGGCCCCTCACATAAGACACAGGAAAGTGCTCCTCGAGTAGGACAAAGAGGTATTACACGCTGCCCCATCCCCACTCATTAATACAGGATTATCAATGGCTCTTTTATCAACACAGCTGATCTACATGCCCCCATGAGGTAAGAAATGGCATTACTACATAATGTGGCTTTACATTAAAAAAAGAAATTTACAATTATTTGCACTCTAACATCTTTATGCTCTAGTTTCTGCCAAATTAAACCTCCAGCAACATTGAAAGATTACAAATATTTCCAAAAGGTGTTTTATAAATTTAGATGACAAATTTAAACTAGACATCTTTTATACAGAGTGTCTTCAATGCATAAGCGTTTCTTAGCTGCCTTTTTTAACCCCAGAACTTGAATTTGAAGTTGAAATTTGGAAACCCACTCACTAACCCACCATTTGTAAGTGGCTGCTGATAAATAAACCCTCCTGCTTTTAATACCTGCAATTTCACTTGAAATAATACTGTATTCAAGACCCTATAATTTGCCAATCCTGGGATTAATAAAGTACATCTTATCTTATCTCACCTCATCTCATCTTATTTTAAGATCACAATAAAGCTTGTATACAACTAAATGTTGCTTGATTACCATCTTATACATTTTCCTATTGTTTCAAATAATAATAAACAATGAAATAAAAAGAAATTAAAAAAAAGCATCCAGCCTCTGTAACTTTGTCCAGGGGAGGCATGCGTTACAAAAGATGCCAGTGTGGTTTGTTCTGCCTCTATAGATAGCCCGGCAGTCTATTATCAGAGTGGAAGAGGCACAACTATGCTGATCCATTCACCTGCCTCTGCCATTCCGCTGAGCACAAATAATGAAGTCTTTGAAGTCTAACTCATACGTGTGACCCTCAACAGTCATTGAATCGAATGATGACCAAGTTAAAAACAGAGAAAAGAAATCTTTCGAAATTATCTTTTTGTTTAAATTAATTTTTCCCAAAAAGAATCTGTCCCAGTGAAGTACTGGTATATCAGTCCCCTAACACTGTTTCTTTTATCCAACACCACTGGACATCTATAAATTATAACTTTCACTGAGGTTGTACCTTAGTAGTGCCACACAATACAACATTTGAATACTACCTACATTTGAAATAAAGTGTCACATATGCATATAAACTACTATATGTGATTCGATATGGGGAGTAAAATTGTATTTGAATGTTAAAAATCTGTCACATTATTCCGTTTCATCACCAAGTTGCGTGAGCTCAGTGATTCCAGAGTAGTGATGCACTCCAATTTCAACTGCTGTGCATCGACTGTAATGTTTTAAAATAGAGAACCAGACAGATCTGACATCATAGCCACAAGAGAAAGAGACAGGCGTGAAGCACAATACTGGAACATGCCCAAAGTGCTGACGGAACAACTGAATCAGACGGCCCTTATAGACCTCCTACAGTTCACATAAATCCAGCATCAACAGTCATCACAGCTGAATGACATGGCAGGAACCTTTAAAATGATTCCTCTTTCAGTCACCACGATTGTTTTCTAAGAATCATCTGCCACTCACAAAGGCTTCTGACCTGCAAGCGCGTTAAATCATCGTCTACGTAAAGCACCGACAGTTGAAAGCCAGTGAGGTAAAAGTCTTACCGATGCTCTGATGAAAAAATACAAAAAGTTGTTTATCTAATCATCTCTGACCAGTACCTGTTGTTGACGTTGGTCTTGGACTCCCGGTACCACAGACTTATCTCCATCCCTCCAGAAATGTCAATGGCGAGCCCTCCTTGAAACTCTGCACTGGCCCTCAGACCAGACTGCAGCTGGATTACCTGCAGGACAACAGATGAGAGGAAATTACACAGAAGAAGAAAACCTTTATAAGATCAGAACTTTGATCCACTTCATGAGGATTTGAGTTTAAAGTTTAAAGCTTTAATGCTGGTGCTTGGTCTCCATCAGAAAACCAGTCAGGGTGCTGGGGAGCGCTTCCTGCAGATATGTCATTGGAAGAAGCGATTTGACAGACTTTTCTTGTTTCTTTGACAACAATATATTGTCAGTGTATTTCCAAATTTAGTAGAACACTTTAAGAACACTGCATTTAACTTTGCATTGTCTACTTGACAGTCTTCGACTTCTGACAGTCAGAACTGCTTTTTATTTACCATGAGCATGAAATGAAGGACGCTTCATTTATTTCCAATCTGACAGCTGTATCACAAGGTCGTTGAGTGTGAATCTGTCAAATATTATCATCAGGCTTACTTTTATAATGAGCCTGGTTCGAGGCCCATTATATGAACATTTTGTGTCCATCCAGTCTGCTCCCACAACTGGGGTTTTCTTTCTTTCTTTTAATCATTTCTGTTGTTCAGCTCATGATAGAAAGGTGAGAACAAATTTCTGTCCTGGTCACCGGTGTGATGATTTTTGCAGATTTTATTGGTTACCAGGAAGAAAAAAAAACCCCCAAAAAACCAGTGACAATACCAGGTTTATAGTAGCTTAAAAAGAACAATGTGGTTTTGCAAAATACAAAGGCAGTGGATAGGAACGGATGAAAAGAATGATTTTCTACATGTTGGTGATAAAGTCAATAAGGATCTCTTCTTGATGTATCACCTGCAACAGCTTTCATAGTCAGTAATGACCAAAACTACGACTCTGGGTTTCTTCATCGCTGCCTCTTTACTTTCTGATGCATGTGAGAGGTGAGACTGTAAATTACATTCAGCAGGGGTTTTTGGGTTTTCTTTCCCCTCATTTGGCTTTTGAATTGTGAAAAAAATGCTTTGGTTACTCACTTGTGTTACTTTCTTATTTAATGATTACTGTATGTCCAATTTCTCTGAAAGGCAACCCCAATGCGTGAGCGTGCTCACCCTTTCATGTGACTGCAGGGGCTGAAAGTGCAAGACCGAAAGCACCTGGCTGCTCATCCATAAAACCAGAACCTGAGCATGAAACCCTGTTCAACTGCTGTCAGAGTTTCCATATGACTGTTTTCATGTTTGTGCTGCCAAACATGACTAATAAAAGCTTTTTCTGAAATGCCTGCAACAGTTGAGTAGTTTTTTGGTTGGAAAAAAGCCATGTCTGATGTCAAATCTACTCATTGTACACCATCCACATGGTGATGGATTTACATACTGGCATGATCACACGACTTCAGTTTTGCTACTGAGTACAAACTTGTGTTTTCAAGATGGTCTAATGAACATTCAGCAATGTTATTTTCGCAGAGGTGGACCTGAAGGGAGAAAACTGCAACCTGAAAATGTAAAAAACACCCTTCTGAGGGGGAGTAATTATACACTTGGTGTCCAGCGTGAATGAGATCTTCATGTGTCTAGTTACCTCAGAGTGATCGGACAGCAGGATGAGTCCCTTCACAACATTCATGGGCTCTCCAGTCATGGAGAACATTTTCGCCATGAGGTCACTGTAGCCCTTGAAGAAGGTGACGGGTCGCAGCTGAACATCAAACAGCAGAGCTGACATCCCGGCGAACGACTCCAAGTTTTCTTCCCCCTCATCAGGTGTTGCAGCGATTAGGGACTCCAGACCTTGAGCCTCAATCGCCACCTGGAAGGGAACAGGAATATGAAAATAGATATTTAATACAAATCCACTGTACGTCATATTGTGCAAATTCTGATTCTTGATTGTATGTGTACCTGTAGTCCATGTAGCATTGCTTCTTTATTCGCGCCATAAATATTCATGTTGCTTCTTCTCAAGATCCCAGAGCCTGAATACAGGATGTCCAAACTGTATGTGGAGGTCAAATCAGCAGTTTCTGTAGAGAGCAAACATTTATTTGTTTTTTTCCTCAACCAGCTCAGGAAAGACATAACAGAGCATGCTATGTTAATTTACAGTACATAAAAGTCAAAAATGCATGATTCTGCTAATGAGGGCCATTGCTGGAAAGTCCTTTTAAGGTACACTAATTCAGACTGGTCAAAAGGGGCAAATAAATAAATAAATATAATCAGTGGTCCCACATCATAACCCCATTTCTATACTTAGAAATCACTTTGGTGTGGACAGAACCAGTCAAAACCAGTAATTACTACTGCATTTGGGGCTTTTGGAAGATACGAAAAACCTACGGTTTTGAACGCAACAATTCAAGGCACTGATTTAGCACGAGGGTAAGGGCATAACGGATGAGAACGCCAACGTGTTGAACCTCCCAAGAAATCCCAGGATATGTTCCCATCAATCCAGCAAGGAACAGATTAACACTGAGGCATGAGGGGTGATCCTGTGTACTTTGCCTGGATTAACAGAATAGTGCAAAAAGGCGCAGGCCCTGGAAGAGTGTGAGTTCTGCCCCCTTTAAATGTCATATTCTGCGGTATTCAAGTAGCCTCTATTGAATTACATTAAACATAATGTGAGCAAAACCTTAGCACATTATAACTCTGTTCACACAATCTGAGTCAATTATTCCAACAGATTTCAGGGATCTTTCTGTAATTTATTAATCAAGTTTTTATTTTTTCTTCTTTTCCACTTACGTGCCATGAATCCTGAGAATGCCGATGATGACCCAACCTTAGCAAAGCGATCATAGTTATGGGAAATCATGTCCTTCATAGCTTGCTGTATAATTTTGCTGCAAAAATCCAGGAAATACAAGACGTCATTATGTTGTGTGAATAAAGGTAAATCTTTTGCATGAAATATTTTTTGGAAATTATGCCAGGCTGGTCTTTATATAAGTCACCTGGCAGGCATTTGGAATCTCAGGATGTCCTGGATCTTTGACAGCATGTATTTGTTCATTTCATGTGGCAGGTTTCCGATGGACAGGAGCAGATTTTTGACCTCCATGAACGAGGGGTAGCTGCTGAGGATGACGTCGGCGGCAGCAGCTCTCACATTTTTCTCATAGATTCTTCGATTTTGGTGATAAACCCTGTTCACTGTCCGTTTAACCTGAATAAAATAGTTGGGGTCACTCTAAAAACTATTAAATGGCGGTATAATTCATTAAATGAATCACACTGCTATTTAAAAGTTGTTGAATAGCAGTATAGTTCCTTTAATCAACTGTGATGCACATTGTGGCTTTACCTCGCTGGTTATGAGACTGACATCGTATCTCTGCAGGGATGTAAGGGCGATAGTGTTGTACGATCCCACCTCTGACTCTGCATATTTGGTAAAGATGGGAATGGCCTCAGGTAATAAAGAGTTCTTCAGGGCCAGAAGGTACATCTGGACCTCAGACTCAACCTGTGTGCAGGACCTTCTAAAATCATCTTCTTCACCTGCACCACTGTCTGAGACATAAACATACAACAGGAAATTCATATGATGTTGTTCATTTGAGATTGACACAACAACATTGGTCAGGCTTGTAACGATAAATAGCAAAAGTTTAAATGAGACCATAAAATGTTCATAAATGTAGATAAAGTGCAAGAGACCCAGCGTTGCCACCATAGTGACATCTAAGAGCCAAACTCAGAGCAACAGACCTAAAATCATTTAAAACATTGGGGTGTTTATATTAAACCACTGGAGGTGGTTTCACCACTGAGCAGGCTTCACCACAGCCTAAAGTGGCCGTCAAACGTTTGCAAGAACAACAACTACCAGCTATGCGTCATGATGTCATCAGCCCTGCCAATGGGAAATAATAATGGAGAAAAAACATGTATGGCTGCATTTATGGACTTCTTATTACTGAAAACATGAGAAATCTCTCAAACTTTTGTTTATCAAAGCTTGGTTTTGGAGCTCCGTATTTCTTTCCGGATCTGATGGCAACAGGAGCTGTGCACGTTCATGAAGCACTCCCGCCCTTCACGGAAAGCTCACGGGAATTTTACCAGTCAGATGACATTTAAGAAAGTCCAGACATTTGACCAATCAGATAACATTCAGCACAGGAACGTCTTGTCCCGCTGAAGTAACTACAGTTTGGAGATATGATGGGTGTGATCTAATGTAGAAGTACCATGGATAAGATTTAAAAAAAAATAGATGGAAAAGGCCATTTGATGTCCACTTTAAATGAATCTTTCAGGAAGCTCACCGGTCAAATCACACCCTCCTTTCAGACACAGCTTGTGGACCAGAGCTCCCATAATGATCACCACTGATTCTTTGATGTCTGTGCTGCCAATCTTTCCTTTATAAATATTCTGAAAAGACAACAATTTTTTCATTACAATTTAATGAAACCATTGACTGAAAGCACATCATTTTTTTGACTTGTTTGGCTTGCAGGTGATTAAATCTTAAGTGATATTGGTGGTCATTACTAAAAAACAACTTCAGTAAAAGGCACTCCAGTTAAGGATTAATCCATTATTTAAAAATAAAATGTTTCACTGGGAAAGCAAAACAAGTGCACAGCTAGCTGTTCATAATCTTAAATACACCGCTTTAAGACTTTTTATATGACAGAGGCTCTTTGATTTAAAACAATACTTACAAGCAGAGCCTGAAGCATTCTCTCATTGGGATGTGAAGCAAAGCCACATGCATAGAGAAATCTCTCCTGCAGCACCAAACCTTTGGCATCAGTGAAGTTAAGGAACTGAAGCATGGCATCAAGAGATGCAGGGGTTTGGGAGGAAGTCACAGCATCCACCACCTGAGGTCTAATGTCAGAAAGTGCAAAGCGTTACATAATATGTAAAGATAGCTGCATCCATACTCCTGCAATCTTTATAGCAGCACAAATTTCATGTCAAACTACCAGTTTCAGTTTAATTTAAAGCAATATCCTATAACTTTTCAGAAGAGCATCTAGTATTCATGGTCTCCCGTCTCTCAAAAACCAGCCATGGTAAGTTTGGACTCACATCCAGGTCATCTGTTGCAACAACTGTGAGTTTTGCTTTACGGTACTGTCACACACCAGTAATGATGAAACTAACACACGGAGTTGCGATGGACATCATAGCAGAGGCAACTAAGAGTCTCGAGGAAGTAATGATGGAAGAGAAATTGAGAGAGTGGCCTTTTGAGAGACTAAACAGGAGTCAAATCTTGGACAGTGTTGTGAAAGTTACTTTAGGGGAGCCACCAAGCTAAAAACTGCAAAAGTTCCTTTGTGCTGATTTAAAAGTTCAAGAAACGTCAGAGAGACAGCACAGTGTCAGTGGTAAAGAAATGAAATGTGAAAAAGGAGGAGCTGGTTTACAGAGATGTCTTGCTGGCACTCTTCAGCACTTTGAGGATCTCGTCCTTGGATGCCTTCCTAATGCTCTGGATGAGGGCCAGGAAACTGCGAGGAGCTGTGACTTTGGACAGGCTCGCTGGCTCCAGCTGCTTCTGTTCAGCCTGCCAATGTTCAAAAAGCTAAGAGGGAAAACACAGGGGAGAGGCGGCTAAGAGGTCAGATCGTCTTCAGTCAGTAATTAAAGTGCAAAAATAGACGGCATTTGGTTACTAATACAGTGCTATCAAAAGTAATTTTATAATAACGACTTGAACAGCTCATCAAAACCCTTTGCACGGTTGAAGGAAAAATGTTTAAAACTAAAAAAACAGCAGAGTGAAGAACCATAATGCACCAGGGAAAGCTCTTTTTCCAAACTTGCTAGTAATAATGATATTAGTATTGGCCATCTTGAGTGTTTGGAGCAAGAAGTGATTTATCAGAGATTGGATTACTGAGAACATGGGGGTACTCATGTATGTCCATTAGTAGCAGAGAAACATTCTTGTCATAAAGGGAGAAAATAGCTATAACGCTCCAAACATATCTTATCGCTCTGTAAACATGTCATTTTAAAATGGAAGTCTATGGAGATTGATTTGCTCTTGGATCAAGTCTCAAATGGCCAAAGTAGAAAACGTTTTGCACCAGCTCAGTATTTCAGCCCCTGACGCTGCCATTTGAGTTCTCCACAAGCATGTGTGTGAACAGCAGCCAAAAAAATAAATAAACACCAGAACCATGTCTTTCTATGAGCACAAAATTGAAGATTAATTGCATGAAAAGGATCAGTTACTTACTGATGGGCATCCTTTGCACTGTGATTTGACCTTCTCAGCCACGATACCAACAGCTGCCAGTTTAGCATCAATTGACTTCACAACCCCAGAAACATCTTTCCCAGCAACCTCCAGTGGTCCAGCCTCACTACCTACCAACGTGAGGGTTTGCCTGGGAAAGAGGAAATATGCATTTAAAGACTGCAGTCATGAGACACTGAGGCAGATCTTAATTTTGAGGCATTTAGGAAGTAGTGACATCTTATGGCACAGATCTTTAATTGCAATCAATTAAAGAACACTCCCTACCTACTCCCTAACTACAGAGGCCATGACTAAACGCCCCCAAAAAGCAAAAAGCCTGCTCTAGAGGCAGTGCCCAGATGCAGTTGCATGGCAACGATAATAGCTCATTGTAAGGTAACTAAAATGCAGTGATCTTTATTTTTTGCAGTTTTCATTACCCTAAATGTCACAAACATGTAAAACCTTTACCTGGACACAACTTTAGCTGCCACAGATCTGCGAGCATTAACAGCCAGAGAGTGTCTCTCTTCAGCCACAGCCGAGCGGATGAAGCCATCCTCAAGTGTGAACACCGTAACAGAGCTGGACTTCCTGCTCAGACCCAAGACCTGGAGGATTGGGAGGAGATGGGGTGATGGGTGAAAGATGCAAAAATGAAAACATGCTCTCAAAGTTCATTTATTAGTTTGAAGAGTGGGTGCTAACTAACCTTACTAAATGTGGTAAATCCAGTCTCTGAAGTCTTACATGTCTCCAGGATCTTGGTTCTTGTTACTTGACCTTTTGCTGCCTGGTACTGAACTGTACACCTTCCAGACACATCATTCTGTTCAAGATAGGCATCAAGTTTGTTTAACTCTGTTGCTTTCATTGTAAAAACGATATGATTAAATGTGATATTATCATGTTCGTTACCTCAACAACCTTCCCAGTATTGAACTGAAGTTGCAAGTAAGCTGGCAAGGCCTCTTTTTAGATTCTTGATGGTTGCAGGTTCTGCCCAGTAGGAATAAAATGCTTTTGTCTAAAGCAGAAAAGAAAGAAACATTTTCAAACATAAAAGCATGCTTTCAAACAATCCAGATTACCAAACACTGACCAAAAAAAGTCGCAAAAAAGCCTTGTTCACAGTTCACAGTTTTCACATCAGAGACTATTTAGGCCGAGGTGTTATATGTTATTCTTTGAAGTGCAGATCAAAAACACTGCCAGAATACTTAATAATATTGGACTTGTAGAGTGAAAATAGTTGTTTTTTTTTACAGCTCTGATAATGCTACGTCAGTCACCCATACTTTCAACAAAGGTTTGAGACAAAAAAATACCATACCAAATACCAAATATACCATAAACAAGAGCGTGTAAAAATTCTGTTCCACTCCAACAAGCTAACCAGGTTTGCTAATGTAATATTAAATGCTAACCTTCTGTTACAGCTCTGTTGACTATTCTGCTACTAACACTAACTGTAATGCTCTGTGATCAAAAAGTAAGTTAGACTAAAACACACAATTTGTGAGCGTTGACAATTTAGTTGAGCAAGCTGGTGCTCACATTAGCTAAGAAGCTTCCATGTATATTACGTTGGTAGTTAGCATTTGTTAAATACTGTGCTGAAATACCAGTAGAACCCTCTAAATATCTTATCAATAAAGTGGAATCTTTTACATGACTGTTTGGTAAAATATATATAATTAATGTGAACAAATGTTGCAGAGGGAAATAAACCTTTCTGTATTTCTGCTGCCAAGTAGTTCTGTGACTAAAGTTAGTAAAATGGAGACTAAGCCACTGGCAAGTACCAAATGAACTGTACATAAATAAGTAAAATTATGGAGTATTGTTGAGGAGCATTTAAGACTGCTTATGTACACAAGTTAACATTGATTTAATTGTGTTAGTTGTCTTTTCATTTTATGCACACAAAGCAATAGTCACAAAGCTATTAGTATATGAACAATGACCTACATTCAACCGTAGACTGGCATACCTCCTTAACTATCATACTCCTGTATAAGTTTTGAGTTCATGTCATATAAAATCATTCCAATAAAAGCTCAAGTTGAAGCAATCCTGACAAATGTGATGCCACACCATAAACCTCTCCAGAGAGTGATGGACTGCATCTTGGTCGTGAATTACATCATCATACAGTGTCTCCTTTACAGTATGACATTTATTTGTGGCACCCAACCACAACATCAGATAGGACCACCATAAATAGACTATCTACTGCTACTCTGAGTTTTTCCTGCCGCCGTCTGCCATTGGTATAAATAATCCATCAACACCAGGGGAGACACTTGTCTGTCTTGTGACACAAACAGACAAACGGTACTCAACACTTTACACCACACTGAATCTGCAAGAGATAAAACTTTTACATGAAGAAGTGGAACCGTCACAGATTTTTTTTTTTTTTTTTTTTTAATTTAATTTAATTTCTTTTTTTCCCTCAGTTTTGTTACGACAGCAGGGAGGTTATCTACTGTGTATCCTCTGTTGCAAAGAGATATAACCAACAAACTGATAATTCTACACTGACTGTCCTACATTCTGGACATTAAGAAAAAAAAATATATAGGTGCTACTTTCTCATATGGAACATGTTTGAAAAAGAGTTTAGGATTTTGGTGTATAATTAGTGGTTTACTGAGGTTTAACAATGCTTTTACAACAATGCTGTGTGCGACAGGCATCATTTTACCTGACATCTCTCTCTGGTCACTAATCTTAAGTCCAAATAAATCAACTACCACATTTTGCTACTGGCAAGAGACACAAAAGGATGAGAGTTTATGGCCAATGGTTTCATATCATTGGATCAGTACTTAGACATTAATGTAAAATAGGCAAATGTTAAAAGCAGAGGCCATGAACTCTCTTCCTTTTGCTTCTATTGACTGTAGTTTATGTGACGTCAGTAGTGAACTTGGATTAACTTATAACAAGGAGTTAGCAAACAAAAGGAAGTGCCTGTGCAAATATTCCTATTTATACGCTTTCTGTACACTTACAAAGTTAAAATTACCTCGGTTTGTCTGTAAGGATATCCACTCTATCAATAAAGTGGAATGACATTTTTGAGCCTTGTCAGTGGCTTGAGTTCATTTTGACGAAGGTCAATTGCCCCAAGTCCAAGTCCCATTTTCCTTCAAATCCAAAACTCAAAACTGCTTTGATTCACATCGTTTCAGTCCTTAAAGAATGTTAACACTCCTTACAATCTAATAGTAGACCTAGGGTTGGTTTACCTCTGGTAAGTCCCCAGGATCTTTAAATGAATGCATTTTAATTTATAACATTGTGAAAAAGCTTTTTTTTTTGTATTTGTTTTGATTTTAAGATGTAGTAGATGTGATTCTATTTCATTCATTCAATTTTTTTTAATCTAACATCAGTAGAGCCAATAATAACAACTTATAAACCTTCTCTGAAAGGTGCATTTATTCGAAAAACTTAATCTGCACGCAGAACTCATAAAAAAGATGACTTCGCTCATGCAGGTAGTATACCTCAGCAGTTATCTCCTCAATCAACGTCCAGTCACTCTTTCACACTGACTAATTCAGTCACTAAACCTCTGAACCTGGTGACCTTTGCACATACACAAACACGCATACATATCACTCTCTGGTACCTCCCCTGCCAGCATCATCACTACAGCAAAGTGAGAAACAGGCTCATTAACTTATTCAAGGCAACAGAACTATGAGTGGCAGGGATAAAACACTTTCTGCTAGTTTATAACTTGTTCATAACTTTTGCCTACAAACGACAGCTCAACTCAGATGTTTACTCATTTGCACTGTGTTCTTTCTTTTTTTTTAGCATCTAGTATCCTGCAAACCACTAAAAGCACTGGCCTTAAAAGTACATGATCTCACCTTTCCATTTTTCAGATGCACAATGAAAGGTTTTGTCAAAGCTGCCAGTTTAGTTTTCCCCAAAATGCTTTCGGTTGTAGATCCATGAAGGACATTCTTCTTCTCCTCTCTGTGAGACACATGCTCAATCCTCACGTTTGAGATCTGTTGAAGACGGAATATTTTATTGCAGCAAAAGCCAACAATCTCATTATGTGCATATTATACGCAGGGAACACAAATCACAGTAATCCAGCGAAAATGTTAATATTATTCTATGTATCCTCTTAGCACACAGTGGCCCACATACCACTGCTCTGATCAGCTGGTCATCCTTGTTGCTTGGATCTCTTCCAGACCAGGTTCAGGTTCACATCACTTGAGATTCTGTAGCCAGCACCGCCCTCCTTTGACCCTCTGGTCTTGTCCAACCGAACCTCAGTGGTGTAGCTGAATTTGTACAGCTGGTTGTTGTTCAGCCGGGGTCCAGCAACAGCACCTGAGGAAACACAGGGACGCAGCTGCTAAACACACCCACAGTGAGCGTAATCTGTGGTTAAAATGTCGTTTTTACTCATTGGGCAACATCACTGTAAACAGGCATTTACAAAAAAATCAAACTTTCAACGGCTGAAAGGAGAATTTGCTTTTCATTTGTCGCTCAAAGTTGTAGAATTATTAAGTATGTTTTAACAAAATAACATCAAGTGTATTGTTGCATTGAATTATCATGAGACCAGATGTTAATAAGTTCTTTTACAAAACCTTTTGATAGAAATTCACAGCCATCAGAAATACATAATAACATAATAGCAACTTTTACTCTCACTTCCCACACACATTTCACACAGCTCTGTCAGTGATCGTTTTCTTTTAAATACAGAGGTGGAAGAGCAGACAAAAAGCTGAGGTGATTCAATCATCTTCCATTGAACTGGGTGTGTTCCAGGTGAGAGGAGATAATCTCTGCTCTCCTCTATTAATGGCAAGCTTCCTGATAGATATGACGTTCAGCCATGAAGGAAGACAGTCTGACGTGTCAGTATTTGATTCAATCATTGGTCACCCGTGTAGCGTGAAGCTTGTTTCATCAAATGCAAAGTCAGGGTCAGTTTGTTTGTTGCACCAACTGCTGATATATTTCAGGGACATCAGGTCATAGAAAATACTGTAGCTGATCCACTGTTTGCCTTAAATGCTTGTTGGTATGTGCTCTTCTTCTTTACATCAACCAGAGATGTAATCCTAAACAGCACTGACTGATCATCGTCCACCGTCCATGAATGTGGTGGTTGTTTCCAGCCAGGAACCATTCATTTGAGGATTTGAAAAAGATTTGAAGCCTCAAGATCTCAAGCAACCAAATAATCAGAAAGATAACCGATGATTTTCAAGAAGCTGCCAGCCAAGTGTAAACATTTTGAGGTGGTAATAAGCAACTCTTTTCCTCTGTCTTTACTCGCATTCAAAGATCATTTAATGATCCCATTAAAGCTCGGGTAAGCCCCCTGACACCCCGACCCTATCTACTGGAAGAAAAAAGAAGCATTACAAAAACTCTTTAACTCACCTTTGGCAGAAGCTGTGATAGAGGAGGCTGCGCAAAGCAAGAACACAGCCAGAACCAACATTGTATGTGCTCTCCCTGCAGCCAGATGATTCACAAAAGAGGCAGTGGCTGAAGTGGCACCACAAAAAAGTAAGG
Organism: Hirundichthys speculiger; assembly: GCA_018398805.1. NCBI lineage: Eukaryota > Metazoa > Chordata > Actinopteri > Beloniformes > Exocoetidae > Hirundichthys > Hirundichthys speculiger. The sequence continues at coordinate 3,226,924 of JAGFBZ010000865.1, forward strand.
CAAAGCGAGCCCAGGCCTTTGCTGCTATGTTTTATCTGAAGGGAGGGCAGACTCCAAACTCCACGCTCAAGTACTAAGTACGAGATAATCCATAAATGATTAACCCCAGCAGCACAGATTTGACAGGAACTTGTGCCATCGGAAGATGCAGCCAGGTGTCCCCCTTTTTAAAGCAGCTGGGCACCACCATGTGATTGATCACTTGATTGTGATTGCACAATGGGACTATCTGATTGATTCAACTCATGTAGACAGAGAGACCTGTGAAATTTTAGCTTTCTCATTCCTGACATTCAGCCCATCAAACAGTGAAATTTGACCGTGTGTGGGGAAAGAAAATAGAAGAAAAATAACAACTAGAGCTAAATTAAAGAAATAAGAGCATTGTTGTTACCAGACGCCAGCGTGGTGAGGTCTCCATGGCAGACACCTTTAACCTAGTTTATCCTTGGGGATGAACAGTCAGTACATTTGTTGCCGTTAACTCCTTGGAGGAAATGGGCAGTCTTGTCAAAGAAACCAGCCCAGCGGCTCAAATTACAGCTTCCCAGAGGTTCAACACTTCTGAGTTGTGTCTGAAAGCATGTTAACAATGCAGCTGTCCGTAGAGAGTCTACGCTCAAAGCTGCGTTGAACACTGAAAGTAAAGCTTTTTGTGGAAGCAAATTTTTAAAGTGTTGTTGGTCATGAGTTCCATTAAATTGAATGAGACTATTTCTCTGTCCATCCGAGCTGATCACAGATCATTTTTTTAAACGTCACATTTACTACATTGTCTTTACAGATAAGTTAAGCCATCCTGCCATGATGAAACAACAAAAGTATTGTTCTGGTGTGACATCATAAATCACCTTGACCCATCTTCCCTTTATTTTACAAAAACACATTTAGTCCTAAAGTAGGTTTATTTCTCTTAATATCATTTTGGTGAGATTGCTAGTCATTGTTCACTGTTTTCTAATTCATATAGCCATATATTATGACCTTATATACTATAACATGACCTTAAACCTTTATTCCAGGTCATTGATATTGATTTACATCATATACAGGGCAGTATAAGCCCATTAGAAAGACATTTATGGTCTAGCCAGAAAAAAAAAGACTATGAGCATCTCAGCCAAATGTAGGGGAGACAAGGGACAGTTGGCAACATGACATAGAAACATGCTTGAAGCCAATCACACTGATTACATGATCACATGATCGCTGGGACCCTGCTGAGGAGACAGGAGACAAAATCATGAGGTAGTGGTGATTCAAAACAAACAAATTTGCTTTGAAGGTATAAAAGATTTTTTTTTAAGAGCCATAAATTTGTAATTGTGCCTTGACCTTTTCTAATAATCAGTCAAAATGTACTTAGTTTCAATAGGGTTAGGGTTAGTTTTTTGTTGACTTTTAACTGATATAGTAGCCTATAGTAGCCTATATAGTAGCCTATCTCATGTCAGAAGTTTACGTACATCAAGTACGTACACCTCCCTTGATGAATAAAGAAATAACTAACCAAATGTTGTTTTTTTTAACATGTTCCGACTGGTTGGAGTAAGTTGCAACATTTGATTTCTTCTATTCAAATAAATATGTGCTGTTTTGCCCCTCTTTTTCTCTTTTCTTTCTGTATGTTTGCAGGCCAGAGTTTCCTGAGTTCCATGCTGACTTGTAGTTCCATCCTCTGTCCATCCCAGCGTTTACCTCCACCTGTGTGTGTAGATGTGTTCGGGGTGCCAGGCTGGCGTGGAGACCGGTGACCTAGTCCTCTGACCATCTCACGTCAGTGCTGCTGTCTGCATCTGTTTATCTTTATGTAGTCATTTCATTCAGTCATTTGTGTGCTCTCCTCTCTCTGTCTTCCATCCTCTCTCTGTCCTGTCTCCGCTCTCTTTTTCTTTCTGTTCCTGGCTGGCCTTCAGCAGGAAGGTCCCCGCATATGAGCCAGGTCCTGCTCTAGGTTTCTTCCTCTTAAAGTGTATTTACTTGCCATTATCTTTGATTTGGATTTAATGTTATCATTTTAGTTTATGGTATTTGCTTGGAGCAAGCGCATAGAGACAATTGACATTGTAACAGACGCTATACAAATAATATTGAATTGAACTGAATTGAAATAATGCAAACTCTGTGTCATATGTTATCATCTATACATGAAGGGCAATAGTCAGTTAGACAGATGTAGGTCAGACAGATGTAAGTTTAATAGATAACCCAAACCCAAATATTACAGTCTCTGAGTTTCTGAAGAGATATGCAAAAAGTGTTGCAACTGTCCCCAGTCTCCTTTACTTTAAATGAGCAGCATGCAAGAAAGAAAATGTAAAAGGTCGCAACAGGCTCTGTTTGTCAGTCGTGTTCAGATCAACATGCTGTCATGTATAAATGCTGCTGCTATCAAGTTTGTTAATGATTGAGGAAGATCGGTGGTAATAGCATATATGAAACATAATCAGCAAGATGTAAAGATTGTATATCTGTGGGCTGCTTGAAGGACTCATTTCATTATGCAAACAAACCATGTGGCTGTTGAACATTAGTATCTGAATACTCACTGGTGCAGTAATGTTGAAGAAACATTTACTATTTCATAATTTGATCTACTGCATTGTTTTAGCAGTAGCAGATCCATCTCGCAGCTCTGCAGAAGTATGATAAGCAAGTTAATGTAATGCATCACTGAATGCTTCAAATTAAAAAATTGAAACAGGGCTGCAATAACACTACTTACTGATACTGGGTCAAAAAATGGTAAATTGGACCGAGCAGCCAGTGGGTGTCAGTGTTTGTCTGCTGCTGAGAGCCGTCTTCTTCTGAAATGATCACCAATTTGCAGTTTCTACAGATGAATCTAAATCCAGAGATTGACTTAAAAAAAACAAACTTTAGAGATGACGGTCCTCCTTCCTTCACTGTTCTGAAGCTGCATTTCCAACAGTTAGAGAGCAGTCCTGCCAGCTGATGCAACAGTAAAATGTAACTGCGAATGATAAAAGGAGCAGAAGATTAATTTATGTGTTAGTATTTGTACAATCTTTCAGTGGAAGGGGAAAGAGGAAATGAAGTTTGAGCTCTCAGATAAATGTTATCAAAGACTCTGTTAGCTTGTCAAAGATATGGGATGTTTACACTCAGCGGTGGAAAAGCCAGCTGATGCAATTCTTAGGGCTTTTTTTAAATTAAATGCTGTGACTCTCAAAACATTGTCCCAACCAACAGCAACGAGGGGTTACCGATAAGGAGCTGCTTAGCACAATAAATACTTACAAAACAGGCTATAAAAAGGTAGCAAAGTACTTTCAGCTAACGAGTTTCTTAGTTTACAATATAATTTTATAAAATAGCAGTCAACAGAGGGGAAGGTGGAGACCAAGTTAACTTTTGTGAGAAAACACATCTCCAACTGTTAAGTAAGAAAGTGGATTGAATCATGCTTTGGGCTTGTGTTACAGGTGGGGAACATTTTAGCGACAGAGAGAAGATAAAGCCGCTATCCGCTTTGCCAACTCCCTTATTCACGTTGTCTTTTGCGCTTTCTGCAGTTTCTTGTACTGTGCGCGTATCCCTTCGTGCACTGGCCCTCTCCTTGTGCTCTGAGCACCTGAGGTGCGCTCAGTGGTAGAAAGTAGATGTCATCATACCTGTTCCTCTGACTCAATGCTCATCCAATGCTTCGTTCTGCAGTATTTTAAAAAGCACATCAGCTGCGCACAGTCCGCTACCAGCGCCCACTGCTAAGGATATGTTCTCGCGGCTCTGCCTGAGCGTGTTTACCGGGAGCACACCAACTATCTGGGACTTTCAGGTAGCCGATAGGAATTGTCTGTGTAAAAATATTTTTACCTCCGCCGAAGGAGGTTATGTTTTTGCCGGCGTTTATCTGTCTGTCCGTCTGTGTACAAGATAACTCAAAAAGTTATGGATGGATTTTGATAAAAAATTTTCAGGAGTTGTCAGAAATGTGAAAAGGAAGAACTGATTTCATTTTGGGTGTGATCCGGAAGAAATCCTGGATTCTGGATCACTTTCAAATTTTCGATAACATTGCGGTCAATCGAGCCGGAAATTTCGTTTCTCAATATCTCCGTTAATTATTGGCCAAAACTCATGAAGTTTGACTCAGGGATTGACAATGGGAACCTCTATCAAATTTCAGAGGCTGATCCGGATCTGATTCAGAATGTGGATTTTATCGCAATCTGTAAATCACTATATGGGGGAATTGTTGTGCTTGGCCCCGTGACCCTTCGGAGGATGAAACGGGTATAGATAATGGATGGATGGATGGATGGATGGCTGTTGTGGTTGGCGGAGGTCTGCGCTCTCCGAATGCTTTTCTAGTTAAGAAATGCTTTCCTGTAAGCTCACTGGCTCTTTTTTTTCTGAGCAGTTTGTTGAAACTTCTTGAAGTACAAAAAAAATAATTTAATCATTTGCTCCACATTAGTTAGAGCTAGTTATGTATATATCAGTGCAGAGGAGGAGGAGGAAAAAAGAGGAGGAAGCTCTACGGCAGAGTCCCAGACGAGCTGCGCATGAGAGCTGCTCCGATCTGGATGAAAAGACGCTCCATAGCGGTTTGCAGGTAGCGCAACCTGCTCTTAAAGGCAATGGCTACTGACGCACTGATTGGTTTAACAGGTGGAACGCCCTAACCACTCCCATGCATAATTATAGCGGTTAGCGCAGGTAAGATCGCTGGTTTAGGGAGGTGGAAGATTGCATTCCTGCAGGGGGAACGCCCCTCCCTCTACCCGTTATCCCTTAATAGACTTTAGGAGGTTTGGCGGAAGATCGGGCCCCTAATGTCTGTATGTCTGTGCAGGGGCGCCGCTAGGGATTTTGGGCCCCATGAAAAGAATCTTTACCGGGCCCCCCAACACAGCGGCGAAATTTGTTGATGCTATTTTTGATCATCATTAGGGGCCTCTCTGGGCCCCCCTCAATCATGGGCCCCTATAATCCGTATCCTTTACCCCCCCTTTTCGGCGCCCCAGTGTCTGTGTAAGATCCACAATAATTACTGCACGAGCTGCAAGCTAAAGAGTTTTGCCATAACATCACTAACATGATCACAGGATGGAATCTGTGGATAGATTTCAAGAGTAGAGGATACAAGACAATCCAGTAATCCCAGAAAACAAGTTTTTTTGTTATTATATATATATATATATATATATATATATATATATATATATATATATATATATATATATATATATATATATATATATATATATATATATGTATATGTGTGTGTGTGTGTGTGTGTGTGCTTTTTGGACCTTGAGTCTGTAATGAAGTTTATCTATCTATCTGTATGTATATATATATATATATATATATATATATATATGTGTGTGTGTGTGTGTGTACAATTAAAAGAATTTCCTTTAGAGATCACAACTGCGTCCAAACCAGTTGTGCTCTTGATGACCAGCATCAAACTGTTATCAGCAGTCAGAAACCGCTGCTGTGCTTCTCCATCCTTCCACCATCCATCCATTCTGCATCTATACCTGCTCACTCCTATTTAGGATCACATGCATTTGCTGGAGTCTATTCCAGTTGTCTTCATCTTATCTAGATATCTTATCTTATCTTAAAAAAAAACTGAATTTCCCCGTTTGGGGATCAATAAAGTGTATTTTATCTTATCTTATCTTATCTTCAGGCAAAAGGCAGGTCCCCAGTCCCAGAAAAGATAATAATGATAAATGTTTTCAAATAGACTTATAAAAACAGACACAAACAGACACAGGAGCTGACTGTGAGCTCCTGAAAACAGTCTGCCCTGGTCACAGGCATGAACAAAAGTTCAGCTTCAGATTACAAACAGGAAGAAATGGACCAAAGGGGTCATTCATACCCTGTCCTGTAAAGACTGACTCAGCTGTTGTTGGGGGACACGTGAGCAACTCATAGATGCACACATTCCTGTAAACGTACTCCATGTGCTATATCAAAAAAACACGAACTGAAGTTTAGCACTTATAGTCAAAGTACTTAAGGAGTGTTCTAGTTTCAATGACAGATGATTAAATCAGGGAGAACAAGTCTGCTGTTTTTCTCTTTAGAGCCTTGAAAAGGAGCCAGAAGTAACACTGAGGCATTTGGCCAAAGGTCAGAGCCTAATTTTGCAATCAGTCCCCGATAACGCAGCATTATCTGTGTTGCGTTTGAGGAAAAGTCTATGTTTCTGTGTGTGTGTGAACGAACTAATCTCTGCTTTCCTTTGTGGCGGCTCATTTTCAAAAAGAAAGCATTCATGTGGCTCTTCCTCTCTGGGCACGAGTACTCCCTCTGTCTGAAGGACAACACAATCAGGAAAGGGAGGCAGCATAAAGCATTTATTACTGCCACAATTTTTAATTTTTTTTTTTACAGTTCTCCTCAGTGGATTATAAATTTTACTTTTTGACAATAAAATGTCAACATAAAGCCTTTGAAGCTAATGGCATTAATTTCATTCATTAACCAACAGTGACCAACATGTTTGCTAAGATGGTGTAATATTTGTTTCAAACACTAGATGGAGGAAGTGAGTAATCTTTCGCTCTTCTGAAACACAAACGTGCCTCAAAGACAATTTTCAAAATTAGAAGTTGTTTTATATTTACCGAGGTGGAGGGTGAGTGAAATGAATTTTTTGTCCATTTAGGAAATTGAAAAAAAAAACATCTCAAAGTAAACTCAGACAAAAGATTACAAAGAGCCACATTTATTCAGATATACTGTATATTTACATCTCAATCCAGTTATTTACAAGAACAAGGAGAAGATGTTGGGGGGGGGAGGGAAGGGGGGCATAGTTTTAATAAGGAGCACGTAGAAAATCACAAATATGGCACTCGGTGACGTGAAAAAAGTGTTTTTAGCAAACTGAAAAAAGTATATCTGATACTGTTTTTGCTTTATAAAACCTACTGAGTATGCGTCAGTGAATGCAGAAATAATCTGTTTGGTAAAGCTTTGCCTGTTGGCTTCATTGGAAACATTGTACAGAGGTTTGCACAATATGACAGCTTATACGTAACTGAAGGTCAACAGAGAATATAATGTTTTATGGTGCTGTGGAATGTCAGTGTTGGCATGGAGAAAAACTGCTGGTGACAGAGAATGTTCTGCTTTCAAGTACTGAATGAAAGTTGGCTGTACATCATTTATACACTCAGATCAGTGCTGTTAGAAGCAACCTGAACAAAACAAATTACCTGTACCTGCTTTTCCAGTGAAAACTGTCAGGTGAAACCAGGAAAAGATGTGAACTGACGTTCAACAACGTCGATTTCATCAAAGGAACAACACGGAACAGTCTCAAAGTAGAGAAAAAAAAAACAGCTACTGACTTAAACTGCAAGAAACTGATTTAAAATGTGCTGAAAGAGATTTTCTGTCAAGCTGCTTTTTGCACAAAACATCTGACAGCAATGAAGCATCGTCAGGATTTTCTGGGAAAACAACAGTCTGTCGTAAGCAAAGTTGAACAACTGCGAAGAGCTCCAGCTCTCCCTTATGATGATTAAAGTGCTTAAGGCTGAATTTTTCATGACATGTCACATCAGAGAATTTTGACATTTTAATCTAATTTTCCAAAGCTTACTAAATCTATCGCATCTTTCTGAAAAATCCCTCGTAAACTCTGCTGACTAATTCTGCTTCTGACTGATCACCTTACACGTAAATCTAAGCTCGGCTACCAACACTGTAGCTTTAAGTAGATTCCACTGAACATTCCACAAATAAAAGTGCTTATCAGCCGATTCACTTGAAACCGCAGAACAAATATTTCAGAATACTGAATGACACACATTTAGGTGAGCCGATGTCCTGTAAACAGACAATGGGCATGCAGTGCATTTCCAGAATCACGTAAGTCTATGTGCACAACCCTTCCATGCAGCTGTTAAAAATCGCAGCTGTGAAACAAATAAAGCTAACACCCTCTTTTTTTTTTTTTTTAATGATGTACTACCTCAGCCTCCCATCATTTCTCATGTGTACAATTCACCTCCCTGCTCAGTTCATCCACACAGCTTTTACTCTCAGCTGCATCGTCCGTGATGAATCTGACTTTGTTTATCCTGTATTGTACCACGGCTACATTACATTCCAGAGGATGCACTTCACTTAAATGTCAAAGTTAATCTTAATTTACTATTTACAGAAACATGGGAATCTTCATTCTGGACACATTGCCTCATCAGTTTTTCCTTTCAGTGCTGGTATCCAAATTGTGTCCTGAGGAGGAAAAAAAAAAACGACAACAACAATACGTTGGTTTAAACATACGTGAGGAATCAATAACTTGAACTGCAGCAGTGATTCTCAAACTGTGACCCGGGCCCAGTCTTTCTCAAATAGTGGGGCGGGACCCCTTAGGGGAGGGCGCTGTGCGATGCCAGGGGGGCGCGTGTGGACCCCAGGGAACATGTTTTTTTTGTTTTGTTTTGTTTTTTGCTGTACTGAAATGGGGGTGGGGCGCAGCAGAAAATAGATGAGAAGCACTGCCCTGACCTAACCTTTTTTTTTTTTGTTTTTGATTTTTTTTCGTTGGGCTTGAAATAATGTTTTGACAGAAGACTCATTTTCAAAATTGTCAGGCTACAAAAGTGCTTCCATGATGATTTGAGAGAGAAAGAGAGAGAGAGAGAGTATGTTGCTTCTTTTCTCCACTTTCTACCTCTATGATACTGGCTTTTTTTTTTTGCTGTTCCCTCTTTGGAAACAAAGCTTTACATTCAAAAAAGCTTGACTCCTTCAGCCGAGTTTCATTAAGGTGCAGGTCGGGACTTTTCCTACCTTAACTGACCTTACACTTTAACATACTTTTGCTGTGACCCAAACCACAAATATTAATAGGTTTTAGGCACAACTGCAAAGGTGCAGATAAAAGGATTTTGTGAAATGCGTAGGAAACAATATAAAGTAGTGTTACAGCTATTATAGTTATGAGGGGCCTGGTGATTTGTCTTACTCTAAAGGGCGGCAGGAAACGTTTGAGAACCACTGCACTAAAGTGTCAGTGATGACATCCGTCACAGCTCACCTATACATCCTTCTTGCCTTTGAAAACTCTTGCGTGGAGGTCTTAGGTAAACAAGCTGCACAAAAATAGACCAGAAAAAAAAGAGGTGATAAAATCAAGACATAAAATGCAGAAATAAAAGAAGCTTAGCCAGCAGACCTAAAGAGCAGAGTGGAGCTTTCTGGTCCATGTACCTGCAGGGTGTGCGAGCCCTGATGAGGCTGAAATGTTTTCACACATTAAACTTGCTCCTGTGTTTCTACCAAACACAGCAAAGCTTGAAGGATGATAAAACTGACATGGCAGCTAAGCTGTGCAGGTTTTGACGGATGCATGAAAAAATATATATAAACCACAGAAACAGTTCTGCTCTGGGTTGTGTTAGTTTTCCTATTTGTGACGCACACACACACACACACACACACCTACCCAAGGTCCTCAATGTTTCTTTCCATGACTAGTCTTCTGTCTGAAACTCCAGCTTCACCAGCTGTCACTTCCTCTCCAGCCCTCTCCACTCTCCTGTGTGAGTCCACCCTCTCATTACTCCAGTTCACAGTTACAGTATGAACGGACAGTTTATTCTCTTATTGACTGTTGATGAGACATGTAAACGCACCACGCAGAAAAGGCCTGTAACCATTTGGAGGCAGATCAACTGACTTTATTCGTCCTTTAAAACAATATTGCTGCTAACCACTGAAACAATCCAGTAGTGAAGTTATTAATAGGCCAATTAAAAGGCGTGCAGACTCTGTCTGCAATGATGGTGTGGTCATAGTGTCGACCCACTAATTTTCCAGGTTGTCACTTGAAAGTTGGGCCATGTTTTATATGTGGTTATAACACGCATCTTGATTGATCCACTCAACATCTGAACAGCTTCCCTTCTGGGTGTATTCACACTCAAACCTTGTGATTGGATGACCCACGATGCGCATTGATGCAAGGTGTGAATGGCACCTTGGTTTTTTTGTGTCATCGTAGCCCAGTCAAGGCCTTGGGAATTTTAAATCCCACTTCTTTTTGCTTGTTCTGCTCATTATGTTCCCCCTTATCTGAATCCTTTGGAGCCTCAAGTAAATGAATCTGCACCGTTTGCCAGCTGTGTCCTGTCCCGTGCTTTCGGACTTCTGAGCTGAACTGTTATTGGGACCAACTAAGAGTTTTGACCTGATTTTCGACTTGAATTTTCCCCTGAGACTTGATGCAAGAATCATCTGGCCACAGAAGGTCGAAGAATTGGTCCTTCGGTTACATAATGAACCACGGTTTAACTACTGAGGCAAAAAACGTCAATCAGCTAGAGGTATCACAGGACATATCAGGAGTTCATAAAGTCAACAGAACTGTGTTTGTGAACCCAAACTACATGTTTGAAATTTTAAAATGTCCATCCTGGACCTTAAAACCAAACACTAGTAACTTCTCTCGAGGCCCAAAACTAAATCTCAAAGAAGCACCTACACTTAGGAATCACTAGAATATAAGATTTCAAAATACAACTTTTTTAAATGGTTAGTTAAAACCTGAATGACACAAAGCTTATATAAAAAAAACTTTACTACCTACCAACTCTCTCTTACGGCTTCAATGTCACTCACGAGATTCTGCGCCAAACAAATACCGAAAATCTAAAGCCAGAAGAAAATAAAGTTAGGTTCGGTTTAAATACTGTAGGAAATCAGACGTAAGGAAAAACTGTTCACACACTGGCTCACCTGCAATAACGCGATTCCAATAAAGATGCCCGCCACTACAGTCAGGTTGTCTTGTAGCCACTTCTCAAACTGTGGGACGCAGCCTTTGATGTAGATGAATGTCCTCTGCTCAGAGTCCTATAACAGAATTTACAAGCCAAATCATTACCAGAGCCTAAACATTTGGACTTTTACTGAAGGAACTGCTCTGAAGTTCTTGACACCACAGTTATTTTTAGCGGTAACACATAACCACATTTTCATCTGCTGGTCTCCTCCAAAGTCTTTCTGGTAAAATCCCCTCAAAAGTTTGTCAATTTTTTTTTTTTTACAAAAACTCAGCTCACTGACCTGCTCTGGCTCTAGCTAAAAAAATGTTTTGCTTTAGTTTATATATAAAAAAATCAAGAAAACTAACAGCCTTTTCCTTACATTACACTACCGAGTACTGCCAGAGCTAATGATAGGAGGGGGGAGGGGTTTCAATTTGCATTGCATTGCTGCCGCATGAGTAATACCACAGCACCCAAACTACTGATGGAGAGCCAGACGCTGTATTTTAGAGAGTGGGGAGGAGGGAAATATACTGAAAGGGGAATATTGTGACCAGGGTGAAGCAATCAATGACCTCATAGAGCACGAGGAAAGAAAACAACTCAAAGAAAAAAGCAGGTTCTGCTCGTCAGACTCTTTTACGTCCCTAGTTACCTGTTAGAAGAGGATCTATGTCATACTTATAATTGTAAGTTCCTGTTTTCAACTCACCGCTTTGGCACGGATGTCGTATCCACACTGAGTGTTAATGACATCCTCCTGAAGAGAGAAGGCAGTTTGATTTTTTTTTATTGATAAGGACATCAAGACATTTTGAATGCAAAGGGAAACAAAAGCATCTTTGTGGGGTATTACTTGACGGTTTTATTAATTATTGGAATGAATTGTATGATGGTTACTTGTGTGTCTATATATTTACTTTTACATACTTTTTACGTTTTTGTTTTTGGAAAATCCAAATTGAGTCCACAAAATGTGGATGGAGGAAAAACAAAAAAAGCTTAAAAGGTACTGTCTGCCAATCATGTCCACCACGTTTGGAGGTTGTAAAGGTAAAGATGGAAGTAATCTGACATTATAACTCTTCTTTACCAGCTACAGATGATTTGCATGAAGTTAATGCATTGTTTTCTGCTGAGTCAAGCCAAACCAGTCTGAGCTGAACTGATTCCTTCACATGTCGTGAGGACTAACGGTGTTGATTGGTGCTAGACAGCATGTGATGCTGTCAGCTGAACGTTTAGCTGCTCAGGCTATAACTGGAGTCACTGATTTAAGGAGTGAAGAGCAATTCCCTCTTCCCGATTTGTACGGCGATGAGAAAACAACACCGTAGTGTTACTTTACACATTACTTCAGTCTTGAGCACAACTGCCACTTGCAGATACGTCATCACATTGTTAAGCACTTGTTTATTTACACCAAGAGAAAATCAGCACAATGGAGAACGTCGCAGAAAATATGATGGCAACTCTGCTGACCTCATTGCATTTTCTGAGTTCTTCTTGACGGATTAAGGTCTGTCCACTGCCATATCATTTGCCAAAACTGCCACATCTACGCATCATGCATACATTGCATACAAGCCCTCACCCAAGTGTGTGTGCCATACCACGCACCAGCACGCCTCCTGCAAATCGAGCCGCGCCTGTGCGCAGAATGAAGCACTAGCACAAGCCAAATAAAGCAGACGTTCGAGGGTCAGTCATGCTTAGGTTTTTGTATGGATTTCCTAGCAACTGATTTGACAGCTGCTGATATGAGGATATGAATCTTGACATGTTCTTTGCAAAGGTATGACTTGGACGTACCTCCAAAGACATCATCACTATGCTGAAAAAAATGAATATTTAACCAGCTTGAATCAACTGTTTCAATTTGCAACAAGCATATGAGTTTTACTTCATCCAATGAGTACAATTTGGTAACAATTGAAGCGACTCCTTAAAGTTGTTTGACAATTCCTTCTTTAAGAGCACAACTGAAAATTGGGGTAGAGCATGCTTTTTTTTGGTGTAAAGTATAACCTTGCCCATTCGCGGTTCACCGTTCGCGGTCCCGCATACTCGCGGATTTTGCTCCCAAAGTTTTTTTTTCATAATGTACTTGAATTTGTGGTAGTCCTGGCAATTTTGTGAATATCTTAGGCCATTTTTTAGCAGAAAAACGCTCACATTCACCCTAAATGGTAAATAATTTTAAAATAACAATGTCAGTTAATATAAAATAAAAAATTAGTAAAGAGAGAGTAATTCCTTTAATTACCTTGGGAAGGCCGGACAAAAACGTAAACAAGTATTATTATTATTATTATAACTATTATTATTAGGTAAGTCATAAATTATGTACTGTGCTGTACAAAATCTATATTTTAGCATATTTTAGCATTTATAATATCATACACAGGGCTTTTAAAACTGCATCAATGATTCACAGGTTTTTGGGATTTGCGGAGAGAGGAAGGAACGTAACCCCCGTGAATAATAAGAGTATACTGAACTGGAATAAAGTGTAATTGCACATATACTCCCGTAGGAGGCAGCGGCGCTCTCATTGTCACAGTGCGCAGCAGGGAGTATTAGCTATATTGTGTCAAGTTTTTTTTTTGCATGGACATACGAGCACACACAGCACAGAGCAGGAGATATGAAGAGAACAAACCCTCAAGACACACTACAGAAAAATATTTAACAGGGATGAAAAGAAAGGAGGAAGAGAAACAGAGATAATGAAACAAACGAAAGTCACCAGAAAGTTAAGACGAGGAAATATGACGATGCTGATGTAGCGCTTGGCTTCACTGTGACTATGCTGGGATTGATGCACTTTAAATATTTACAGACTAAAAAACAATATTAATAGCTATTCTTTGTTATATGTTGATCTGTATTTCTTTCTTTTTTGTTTCTCTTAATGCTAAAAAGGATAGTGTTATGCAGAGGTATACTTGTAACAATTTTGTAGACAAATTATACTATCTATAGTCGCGGTGAAGGGGTGGGGGGGCGCGAAATGCTTTTTCGGGGGGGGGGGGGGGGGTGTAGCAGAAAATAATTGAGAACCACTGGTGTACCTGTATGCATGTGATGTTTCTAGGAACACCTGCTGTATTTTGAATACAGTCATTTTACATCCATGTTATCCTTAACTAATGCCCTTTGGTGGTATATCATGTGCTCAGGTCTGGGAAGCTTTAATTAAAGAGATCTACGTGCTGTCACTTCTGTGCCAGAGTAAGAGTAATAAGAGTGTTATGCTAAAAAGAAAAAAAAAATTGCAACACTCAAGGTCTCCACCCATCCGCCTTCTGGCTTTGCTTTGCCGGCAGGGTCAAGGAGGACTAAACACTGAGGTCTGAACATCCTGTTGGAAGCCAGCCTCACAACTGACATCGTCATTCTGCCTTCTGGAGGACACAGATAACACAATTATCTGCCATCAGGGACACTTACATAATGTCCTTTCCTACTTCTGGCTGTCCGTATGTTAAAAACGTTAGAAAGTTGACTTTTAACCATCAGAAAAAAAAAAAGAAAACTGAAAACTATACTTAAAGGTTTGTTGTGTTGTATCATGAAGAGAGTGAACATAAATGGGAAGATCTACCGCTGGATCTTTGGTGCAGCAGGAAAAGGGAACTCCACATTTCTCACGACTTGGGTTGGAATCGGTGCAGTTGAAGTAGATGTTCATATTCCAGTCATCCGCTCCAAAAGCCCCACAGCACTCCCACTGGAATGTTAAAAAGGCACAAACAAACTCCCTCACATATATGTCAACACTCCCCCAGAAATGAACAGCCATGCTGGACACAAAGGTAAAACAAAACCGGGGAGAAATCAGTACAGTGGACAAAGAAACACAGTGCTCACATATTCCTGGGTGAAGTCTATCAGGTTCTGCAGATCAATGTCATCTCTGTAAGCCCGAATGTTGTTGTTAATGAAAAAGTTGAGCTGATCCTTGATCCAGTCTTTGAAGACAAAGGCCAGGACTCCTGCAGTCAGCTCCAGAAAGAAGATGATACCCAAGAACACGGAGAACTGCAATACACAACGCATTTACAGTTCCAAGAATTTAGCTGGTGTTATTGGGAGAGCAGTGAAAAGAATAACCTCTTAAAGCTTTTAGTGAACGTACAAACTTGAGCAGGAAAGAGTTCTCCCGCAGCGCTCCAATACAACCGGCAAAACCAAGGATGAACATCACACCGCCCACCACAAGGAAGAGCCACACGGGGTCGAAACCCCCCAGATCAGTGATGGATGAGATGTTGGAGAGAACGCCCTGGTGAAGAAGCAAAGGAATTTAGGAGTGAGGGTTAGAAGGATCACGGCATTAAAGAGAAGCAATATTAAATCTAATTAAAAGAGACATGAAAAATGGGCTTTTAGTGAGCTTTTCAGCTTAAGTAGAAATCAATATCACTGTTAAAATAAAGTAGTGAAATGTTATTCACACCGTGTTTAGTTCCATCCAGTCATGTCATGTTAATTCCATTGAAGCAGCTGCTAGACAAAATGTCAAACTTCAATATAAGTAGAACTGAAATGTTTGGTCTCATTTAATCCTAAGTATTAATTACTTTTGGGGAAGAATTTTCATTGCAGAGCTTCTAACCGAGAATTTTTCCAGCACTGTTTAAAGCCACTCTATGTAGCAATACCACTTCTGACCACATGGAGGCAGCACATCTGGCCTGGAAGGGTCTGAGAACAAAGCTCAGCTAAGTGTTAAATGCACGATGTACCTTTTGGGGAAAAGAAAGTATATTATGCAGCTTTTTTTTTTTTTTTAGCAAAGCTCATCAGCTGCAAATTAATTGTTTTAATTTTTGAATACATAAATCATTTAAGATTTTGAGGAATACTCTCTGCACAGTAAAAAGGTATTCACTTAGCAAACTTTTAGGCTTAAAAGTGTATTTTGGCCAAGCTGCTCCTCTCTGTCCAGTTTTTGTGCAGAGTTAACATTCAAACATACAGACAGAATAGTTCAATTTGATTGCGATTTTACTCCTAACAAGAAAGTGAGGAGCAATTCTTAAAGGTCCCATATTATGCTACTTTTAACTCTTTTAATCATGTCTCATAGGTCTTTAGAGCAAGGTTATGAATTCTGTTGCAAAAAACCCCACACATTTAGGTTGTGAGAGCCCTCCTCTCTCCCACACTTTTTGCTGTGCTGAAATCTGTGCTGTTTTGAGTGGGCGGGATGCTATGCAAATGAGGTACTGCTCTGATTGGCTGCCTGATTCCTTGGTCCCGGTGGGCGGCTCCAGCGCCTGCGGTGGGACTTTCAAGACGCTGTAACAGGGTAAACAAACATGGATGTACAACAGCTCATGTTTGATCCTGTTTCGGAGCCTGAAGAGGAGCAGACACCGGTTGAAGAGGTTCAGCCACGGTTACAGCAGGATGTCAATGAGTGGTAGGTTGAAAATTGAGGGCCTTATCTTATGTGAAACGCCATTTGTTTTGAGCTTTTTCACTTTTCAATGGGTATAAGATAGGGAACTTTATATTACATCCAAAGTTTAAATAAATAAATAAATAAAAGGCAAATGGCGCTATTTTGCACTTTTCAATTCATAAGATAGGCATAATATAGGGCCATGAGTGTCTTATTTTTACTGTTTGCTTTGCTTTTACACTGTTATTGCCCTGGCTATAACAGTGGTTTTTATTTTTTGGCTATGTCAGTGGCTATCGTTAGCCATTACATGCTAGTGTTATTCAGCCATAGCTCAACAGTTTTGATATCTAACAGACTTTATGATGCACAACTATATCTGTAAAAATATATATTGCACCTCATGGAGGCCTACTGTAAGGTTATAAGAGCAGTGTAATAACAGTGGTGCAAGACCAGCTTTGTATTTGACACCATTATTTTTGTTTTACATTACTTTCTACAGTAGGCTACTGTTATCTAAATTCTCTATTCTTTTTCAACAGGTGCTTATGTGGGAATTGTGCAACAATGCCCACAGAACGTGAAAATGTGTGCTGCCAGGAGGTCCCACAGGTATCAATCATATGAGAAATGTAATTGCCAGTACAATGTTCTTATGGTTTGCAAAAATTTACTCAGTTGTTACCCTTTTGTTATTCCTTAGGTCACAAGAAGGATGAATCAGCTGGAAGATCCACCCAGATGCATGGTTGATCACCCTGGTCTTGAACCAGTTTGTCTGAACTTGTATTCTCTCCAGAATGCAATGAATATATATAGAGCTGACTATGGGCTCTTACGGCTTAGAGGTATAGAGCAGTAAGTATCTGTTCTACAGTCAAAGCATAATTTGATTTGCCAATGAATATTGTCAACATGATTTTTTACAATACTATAAATGACAATAAATGTGATTTAAATAATCTGTTATGTTATTACTCTATATAGAGGTAGCTTTAGCACAGTAGTGTTTTGTTGTGACCGATATAACAAAACCCAGAAGCAGTTACTGAAAAATGGCCTACAATTCTATACACACTATACACTTGCATGGTCCTTTATTGCAATTGCAGATATTTTCTCACCAGACATCCATGTACAGTATATGTGAAGACAATAAGTAATCACAACACTGACTGTTGATACATAAGATACTTTATTGCAGAGTAAAAATAAAAAAGGCATATAATTAACCAACATAAATAAAACAAACTTATAAGTAACACAGTATTAACAAGTATAAATAAGTAATACAAATAAAAATCCTGAGATGTGCTTGTATGTCTTTTCAGTCGTTACAGATTCTTGGCATACAGATCCTTTGTGAGCTGGTGCTGGGGATTTCTGGGTCGAAGGATCAGAGTAGTCATACCAGCTTGTGTGGTGCTACGCATACGCACTGAGTTCCCTGATGCTCAAGGCGTATATGTAGGGTTCAGACTGCCTCAAGATTAAACCGCGACACGTAGCTGGCAATGACATCCTCCTTGGCTGGCCTCTCAAACTCTGCACACAGGTCTGCCGGGATGGGGATCTCCAAAACCTTGTTGGCAAAAGGTCCAGGATCCAGGATGATGTGATCGAACATCAGGTCCATCAACTCATCAACGTATTCTGTGGAGTACAAAAACCAATATCACTATATCATCCATTACAAAAGAATGTGTAACATTTTAGTCTGTACAGACACTGTCATACACCAAAATGTCCTTTGGTGTTTTCTAAATTATGTTGTAATATATTTTATACTAACTTATTCCATGTATATATTTACTTAGTTTTCTTTTGATTACCCCCAAAACAGTTTGCACACTCCAGCTCCCTTATGCAGTTTGTAATGATATCCACCAGCGATTTTTGGAGCTACATGCTCTTCTTTAGACAATGTTTGAAAAAGAGTGGCTCCAAATGTCAATTATGGATGTCATTAAAAACTGCATAAGAGAGCTGGAGTGTGCGAACCTTCAATTTGTTTTGATTACTCTGTTTTATAGGTCCAGCACCTTTTTTATATTGTATGGATGTGTGCATTTTGTTGTCATTTTTCTATGTTTTGTGTGTGCAATAAAAAAGTTGGTTAAACATACTGAAGGTTGCATCTGTTTTGACCGGCTTGGCTGTGCATTCCCCCTTCTTGGACTTGGGAAAGTGGACCTTGAAGAGAGGTGCACCGTCAGCAGTCTTTTGGGGGCGGTTCGCATTTTCATTGAAATGCAGAGCAGACAGGTAGAGTCTGGGGAAATAAATGAAAGTAAATTAGTGATAATTAAAATACATAACAGTATTTTCAACAGGCCGTAGACATTGTGATTTCACTGAAAACTATGCATATTCACATAAATTTAGACTATAATCATTAACATACAGAATTAGTACAACATATATGTAGTACAATGAACTGGGTGTAACCACAAAACATTTGTAAAACAAGGCTTACAATGAATGGATTAGAAATGATTTTCTCATCCTCCCATACTCAGGCTGTAACCACTAACCAGCTGCACCGTCTTTATCTTATCCCATATGCTCTGTTCTCTATCAATAGTTTTTAATTTCAAACCTTTTTTCAAATTAAATTAATAACAGGATTAACTGACTTATTTTAGAATCTGACAAATAATGTATACAGCAGCAATAGTAATGTTTAGAACTGCAAAATCACTACATAAACTAAATATCTCACCGGAAACTAATAAAAACAAGTCAGTGAAACAAATAATACTCCTCACAAAATTTGTTTCGTTTTGTGTTATTTACCTGCACAGCATTCCAAGAAATGGGAAAACAACATTTTTTGGGGCAAAGCGAAGTATCACACTGTGGAAAGCTTCGAGAGAGGAGGTCTGATGGTGAGGGCTCAGCTTTTCCACATCTTTCAACACTCGCTTGCTGGTCAGCAACTTCTCCAGTTTGTAGAAAGCAGGAGTTGCTGAAAGAACAGAATCAAGTGGGTCAATACATATGCAAGTGTTATGCCAGTGGTAACAAATAATTTTCATCCTATCAACAACTGAAAAGCTTACAAAACTCAATCCATGCATAATTTCAGGTTCAAATGTAAGTCTGTTAGTGACTTCAGTGTACAGATGAAAACATACCAGCTCTCAACCATTTACGCCTGTCCGTTGTGACGCGGACTGGATGCAGGCAATTGGGGAACAAGGGGTCATCATGGGTGTGGATGTCCTGCACATGGTTGAGGATTGAAGTCCACTTTGCCACTCTCTCAGGCCCGGAAGTAGAGGAAGCTGCAGTCCAGTATATGTGATTTTTTATACTGCGCATCCACTTCTTCAAAGGCTCACATTCCTTGTTTTTGCAGATCTTCTCCAGTTGCTTGGACAATCCTAGTAATGCAGAAACAAAGTGAATGAACACAGTGAATTGATATATGAATGTTTTATTCTAATGGAGAACAGTTGACTTGACAAGAAAGTAGAATGTGCAGTTGCTTATGTAAAAAAATTGAAATGTGGCCATGATGGGAAAAAATTGTTCACCTATGATTGTGTGTTCTATATTTTTGAACCAGACATAAAAACAGGAACAGACAAAAACATTACCTTTCTCCATGTGCCAGACATCATAAAATTGGGTGATGTTGGATTCCCTCAGGAATTTTTGGATCTGCGGGTGACGATCTGTCACTATGCAATCCAGGGTCACACCAAATTCCTCCAGGAGTGTAAGGCTCCTTTTCAGGCCCTCTTTCTCCATATGATAACTCCCCCCAACTTCATTGCTCTGGTTAAAAAAAGGGGGGAAAGGGGATGTGATTGATGATTGATAAACGTTTGTCTGTCTGTGAGCTGCTTCACTACAGGCTGTCAGGATGGAAGCAGAAACACGTCAAGGATTTTTTTTTTACCCAAAATGACAATTGCATTTTGCAGAAAAACTTTCAATGTGTAGCCCCAGATTTAACTTGTGTGACATCATTCTTTTCACCGCTGCATATACATTTTCACTAACCTGCACTAGCTGTACATCGATGACAGTGTTGCGCTTCAGGTCCATCATCGTATAACTCCCGTACTTGGCACAGTGTCCTGAGAACATAAATTTAGAGAATGGAATTGCAACAAAGTGAGTGATTATTCAGAAAGGATGTCCTTTTTTATCGTAACGTCTGAAAATAATGCTAATTTGTAATAAGCATAGTACCTGGTGAGTCAGCCCTCATATCACCACCAACAATCACGCTCTGCTCTTGACTGAGCTGTTGCAACATGGCTTCCTGCTCCGTCTTCCACTTATGCACGACAGCTGGCTCAAGGTACATCCTGGCATGTCTTCTGAAGGTGTCATACGTGTACACCTTCAGCTGCATTGCCCTGAAGATCTGATTTGAAAGACAAAAACATTATCAGTTATCCAGCTTCACACAAACGCCTCCAGTTATTAGATTTTTTTCTGTCAAAACACATCAGCATGCAAATGACACTTATTAGCTGCTTTCCAAATACCTTTTCCAGTTTGAGAAAGGATGCCCCACTGAAGTACACAGCTGCAGAAAGTTGGAGGTTCCCGGCTGGGGTGCTTCCAACAACCGGCTGACTCCTCCATTCTCTCCCATAGGCACAATGAGGGCACTGCTGTTTCACTGCAAGGAATGTACCAATTCTCCTCGTATTGACATCACAGACCCTCTGGCACACCGGGCAAATTTCAAAGAGCTCCAGGAGGCAGTTCTCATACACAATGTATTTCCATATTTTCTGGATGGGAGTGGATGCTTCTCTATTTGCCAAAAATAAAGAAAAACATGCGATTTCATATCGAAAGAGGACAGATAAGCGAAACAAAGATATGTTTTATAAAAGTGTAGTGGCAATATAAAATAACTTACGACATAGTGGTTGACTCTTTTAACACAGTCACAGAATCCTCTGGATTGTATGTTGAGTCGTGTGGTTCTGGAGCCTCCATAGAAGAGCTGCCCTCCATCGGATCGTCCTCACCCTCTTCCTCATCCACCAGGTCGAGAAAAGGCCTCTTGATGGGTGTCGAAGTCATGAGAGGTTGTGTAGACAATACAGTTTCCGTCTGAGTACCTTTATATGCACAGGAGAAACACACACACACACACACACACACATGAATATATGTCATTAAAATGATCAGACTTAACGTTTGAGATGCAATTAATTATTACTTTATTTTTTATGAAATCGTCTGACAGATCACAAACCTGTACTTCTGAAGTGAGGCTGTAGAGTTCTAATGGATAACTGTGTGCTGGTCGTTGCTGTCGCTGGAGGGTCTGTCTGGCAGCCAACATCTCGAAATGTTGGCCATGCCGTAGATGTACTGGCCTAACAGAGAATAAAAATATGTATTTATATGTTTTATACTTTGTGTCAAAGCATATCATTGACACATTTACGGTTCTTTAAATCTTGACATTCAGTCTTCCTACGTTTGTACAAAAAACATACAATATATAAATTTATACAATATAGCCAACAGCAGGGCTGACAGAAAACACACACAAATACCTGAATCTTCCAGCTACCTGGCGATCTCCCTCCAGCCAGCTGCCACCTTATTTTAGACTAACTATGAATCAGCTGTTCCTCACATAACGTTACTGCAGCGCTCTCCAACACGAGCGACAGGCAGAAAATATTAACAGGGCGTCCGACAAAAGTTCAGCTGAAAAACGGCACGGCGCGGTCAGTTAGGACATTAAAAAAACAAAGCTATCAAATTGATTTTGTCGCTGATGCTCGCTCGCGTCTCATGCAGTTAGGACACGGTACAAACAGACACACGACGGTCACCGCGTTAGCAAAGCATAACATGCTATCAAGCTATCTGACTGCACCTTAGTAGGAATAACCAGTAAATATTATCACAAAATGTAGACACTTACCGATGGTTGGTTTGCAGTTGCTGGGTCAGTTGCTGGGTCACGTAGAGTTTGGTACTGAATCTTTGTTGAGAGTCAGTTTAGAAGCTAATCCAGCTTTGAACTGACCCTCGTTGCCGAAGCAGTCCGGAGTGAAGTGGCTAGCACAGACCAGCAGAGTTGAAGAAGTTGTGTTCGGCACGTTATTATCAAAAATAAATGCTAGCCACTGTTGTTTAACATCCTCCGATGCTGGGAGGGAAAACAAACATTTATGTTGGTTTGTACAACCGACAACGTTGCACCTAGAGTGTCTCACTCGCTTCGACATGATTAGGCGGCAATGGCAATGGCGGCCAGCAGCCGGGTCGGCTCGAAGCGAAGAGGGAGAGGGGGAGGGGGAGTGGTTATGGTAATAGCATGTAAATGAGGGCCTGTTGTTACGTCACTCCAGGCCAATTCTGAATTGGCTCATTTCAGACATGAATTCCTACTTTGCAGGCTAGAGAAACAATGCAGATTCTTTGACTTTTTTCATGCCACAGCTTTGGTAGGCTGAAGGATGACTAAGATATATATGTATAGGTATGAAAAAACATGTTTTTCACAATATGGGACCTTTAATATTTTATGAAGCCAAATATTCTCTGCTTCCATCATGTCAAACTGTATTACTTGTATTTTGCGGTGAGTTTAAAATAACTAGTCATTATATAAAAAACATTGTCGACAATGAGAATAGTCATTAGTTGCAATCCGATCTGTGGGACAAAGCTGCAGTCAAGAACAAATCATCCTCCCAAGTTCTTTAGTGAAGGTCAGAACACTCTGTGTCAGTACCAAAATGAATGAATCTGTGAAATGCATCAGGTCCATTCAGGAGCCATTGTTCATGGGGGCGTTCCATAGGAAAACATGACATTCCTTTGTGATTCAGTAAAGCCACTCCAGCATTCCATGCAGACAGACGGGTATGAATTACAAAAACAATGTAAATGACCTGCTGATTACTTGCAGATGTGCCAGAGTGAAATACATACAGTCCTTTAATGCAACTTCTAATTTCACGGGTGAACGATGCCCACCTTTTCACTCCATGCCCACAGTCCGATGGCGAGGAACGCCACTCCGAGGAACTGGCAGAGAGGGGAGACGAGAGAGCAGCGTTATTTTGCTGTGACGGCAGCGTGCGGTCGTCACGCAGAAGCACGCAGAGAAAAAACCTCAGAGAGAGTTTCCTGGCAGTGGTCCATAAATAAATATTTTTCATCTCGGTCTGCAGAATGAGGAGGGAACTCCCACATCAGAAAGCATCTCCAAATAGTCTGAACACACCCTGACTGAATGACTGTGCAAGCTTCTGACTACAGCGTGGAAACTCTAGGATGTGACGGTTCAGGGCAGCTGTGGTACGGGGTGGCCGTGCCCCAGCGGGCAGAGCAGCTCGTCCTCTGACTGGCAGGTCTGTGGGTTGAAGTCTTCCTCAGCAGGGGACTGAACACCACACCGTCCCTCATATGTTCGCTGGGATTTGAATTTTAAAAAGAAGTGCTGCTTACTTGCAGTGCCCTTGCAATGTGAAAGACTTATGGAAAATTACTTTGAGAACTGATGAAACAAAAAGTGAATTGTTTGGTAAGAGTACTCAGCACTGTGTATATGCCGCTTACTAACACCAAACCATCAAGGTTAAGCATCATGCTTAACCACCAGCTTACGTTTAAGCTTTGATGCCTCAGGACCTGGACCACTTTCCAGGATAAAGGAAAAAATAAATTCCCATGTTTACCAGAGCATCCTACAGGATAATGTCAGGGTTTCTGTGCATCAGCTGGAGCTTAGTAGAAGCTGGATGATGCAGCTGGACAGGGACCCAAATCAGAGAATTAAACCCACCACAGATTGGCTTTAGGAAAAGGAAATTCACCCTCTCGCGTGGTCCAGTCAGAGCCCAGTGAAGCCCAGAACCCCTGTGGAGAGCAACTGTCAAAAATTTCTCCTGAACGTTTTTTGCAGGTCTGATCCAGAGCTACCAAAAACACTTGTTTAAAGTAGGGATGCACGATAACTGTTTTTTTTTTTTAAACCGATACCAATAACTGATAACTTTCAGCTCCTAAAGGCCGATACTGATAACCAATAACACACACACATAGCCTAAGATCATTACATCAATACTATGAACAAGACCAAAAACAGTTTTGACTCTTTAAATGAACAGATATTTATTTTTTACAATGAAAAACTATTGGAAATCCTCTCAAACATTTTCATAAAGCTATCAAACAAACCTATTTGATATCTCACATTAACTTAAATAAGCTGCATTACTGACTGATATAAAAAATAAAGGCTCCTTGAACTGATGGAAATACATGCATCAGAATTACAAACTGAAAAAATGCATTCCTCAATGACAATAAAAAATAATGCACAGGTCATAATGTACTGACACAAGTTAGACTTGTCTGTGTAAATAAACTGAAAAAGTGCACTCCATAGTAACAAAGAAATTATGTTTAAAAAGATTTTGACTTGTGGTTCCATTCAAATGAATGCCTTTAATTAAAGTAAATGAGGTTTAGTAGTTTGTTTTTTTTTTTATCTCATGGAAGCTTTAGATGAGAGATGATGGCGAGGAGAGGAAAGGAGAGGAGAGGAGGGGTTGACTTGCTGCTGGCTTGCTCATGTTAGCTAACTTTAGCTCACGTTAGCGCGATTTCAAAACTCCATGGAAGCGACGGTTATGTTTCAGGTGGCTGATCAGGTTTGACGTATTAAAGCTTGTGCTATTTTTCCCTCCTTTGCTTGGTTCGCAAGTTGTTTTCTGGCATGAGGGGGTATTCTTGATTTTCCTGATTGAGAAATCGTTTTTTGACTATGCTGACGTCACTTGAACATAACATTCACTGCCGGTCATTCAAGGCTCAGAGGGAGCAAGGCACTGTCGTGTTGACAGAAATATATATATGTTATCGAGGCTTTTCGTCATGATATCGGACCTATCGGGATGACGTCATAATTTCCTGTTATCGGCCCGATAGTTATCGTGCATCCCTAGTTTAAAGTCATTGTTGTCCAAGGAGGCTGAAGCAGCTATCATCTCCAAGGGTACCATTAAGTTTTTTTCTCCAGCAAAGTGAACGCTTAGTGGGTGTGTTCATTCAAGACACAAAACATAATCACATTGTTCTTGGCCAATTATTGTGACTCATGGAAGATTAAATCACATTCTATGGGAAATGAATGCAGAAAAACTGAAAAATTCAAACGGGTTCACATGCTCTTTTACACCACTGCGTCTTCTAGCTGATGGAGCACTTGGTACCATCGCGCTGCATCAAAACCCTCCCTGTTTTGAACCTCAGTTGGATCCTCTTTGAGAGGAATTTCCCAGTTCTCCACGTCCCTGGTTGCTCAGCATAATCGGACTTTGTGTTACTGTCATTTTGTAAAACTTATAATACAATCCTTGTCCCTTTGTTCACACAAAAATACCTTTACTGCTACTAACAATAATAATAACAATAATAAAAAGAATAGAAACAATTGACTATCAAGGCATGAGCACTAGGCAATGATAAACTACATGTTTGTTGTTTTAATTAGACAGCACCAGCCAGATACAGATGAGTTATTTCCTCTTAATGAGCCTCTTCTGCTGATGGTCTATAATTCGGAGTTTAAGGAAGTTACTGGCTTTTCCTCTTATTATTATTATCAGTCTTCAGTGTTTGTTTCTGTGTTTACACATGACTGTGATTGCCAGCTTTTAATCAGTCTTGGAAGATCTTTTCATAGAAAACATTGTGAGATAAGATATGATTTACTGGGCCACAAGAGGGATTTTTTTCCTTTTTTTTCTAGAGGACAATCCCACATGTGCCTATTAAAATCTACTTACGGACTGAATTCCATTTAGCTGCTTGAGTGGAAGCGTGTTGGTTCACGCTCTGTTACTGAGACCATAATGCATAATGACTTAATGGGACTCTTTAATTTAATTTCTCCTCATGACATAATTAAACTTACTGACACCTACAGTGCCATGGTAAATCTCTCTTGTGGAAAATGCTGCAGCGAGCAAGACCACTACCATAAAACACACGTCCAATTTTGGTTGTCTCATGACAGCTGACAAACAATCCTGCTCATAAATATTAATGGTGAACTGACAGAAAGTTTACCAGCAAGAATTCTTACAATTGACGTCGATAGGTTGCAAATGATAAAGATGGCAAACAATCCCAGGAGCATCTCAGGTGAAGTCAGCTGCTGTTTTGTACAAGGTGACATCTTGATTTCTTTGTCTAGTGACGAGCAGAGATGCAGCAGATGCTCTCGTGAGGAAACGTGGGAAATTTGGGCTGTTTGTCAGCAAATATGTCACGAAAATAAGCAACTATGAGTCGTCTAATCCATTAACTGACTAATGAGAGCCTTTTGAACCCTCTCTCAAAGCGCTAAAACACTTATTAATTGGAATCTGTAACGGTCATTAACGCCTTAATGAAGCAGGAATGACCTCATCCCTTTTTCTCACCAGTGAAACAGCTGGACACCACATGGTGTTTTAAACTGGGAACTGGAACTTGAGAACTGTTTATTTTCCTTCTCTGGGATTGCACGGGGTGATAAGAGATGGTGAAAGACCCGAGAGGAGCTTTCTTGCCCCAAAACATGAAGAGGCTGCATCAAAACAAAGGCGAAAGCGTCCAGGTATGACAGACGGAGCAAGTGCACGTGAGCAGAGATGGAGCTCGCTCGCGCTTTGTGTCCAACGGAAACCAGCGACAACATAAAACGCCTCGAAATAAAACGAAAAGCAAAACCGTACGGTGGCCAATGTGCTTCTGTGAAGGGCCTGAAGGCGCAAACAGCAACCACGAGACTTACCCAGAATATGATGTTGAACCCGAAGATAAAATACTTGATGCAGCAGCTCACTTCGTGAGCCTTGAAATGCTTTCCGGACATCATTTGGATAGACTTTGTTTCCAAGGAATCACATCTACGCTTCCGGTAAGTTTGACAGCCAAGTAGTCTAATCGAGACACCCTTAAATGCTTTAATGGCTCGACTAAAACGCGCCGTCAAAACGCTCTCAGCGCTTCATTGTTATGAGCATCCTCCCGAGTCTCTGCTGACTAATGGCGAAGACGCGGCCGCGGAGGAGGCGTCAAGTCTCTCCAGGAACACCCGCTTTCACCAGCTCAGGTTCCACGAAGGTGTAACGGTGAGAGAAATCCACCGAGGTAATCAGATTAAAACCGCTGCTCTTCCATCTGATCCGCAGTCTAGACCGTTGACATGGCTGTTTGATGTTCATCTGCTTACAGCCAATGAACATCGTTAATTCTTTGAGAAGGCGGGACTTCCTCTTTCTCTTCCCCAAAGGCAGTATGATCTATCAAATAGGATGTTAATAATGGAGAATAAAGTTCATGATTCTTTATCAATTACGCCTTCATAAGACAACAAAGCTAAACTTCATTATAGACTCTGAGTTATGGAGACCAAACTTGATCAATTAGAATTATTCACATTTTTATGTTATATGTTTGGAGAAATGTACCTATAAAATTATGTATATAGGTCATTGATCAGTCATCAGTAGAGATTAGAGAGGGAAACATAAATAAATTCCCTCACTGATCTGTATCACCACTGGGTCTATTTTTAAAAATAGAGCATTTCATCCTCTCTGAGGCTGTCTTATGACTTATTGCTGTGTGTGTGACTTGTCTTTTTATGCTGATTATGAGATCCATGGATTTCTTTAGAATAGTGGGTATTTTTTTCCACAGTGTTTTTCCTTTTTATGCATCTTCTTGAAAGTTATAATGTGTAGCAGAGTTTCATGCTATTGATGCTTCCATCCATCTATTCTCTTACCCAGGTTTGTGTCAGAGAGAGAGGCAGCCCTAACATGGAGGTTCAGATCTTCTTCTCCATGCAGCTCTCCCAGGGGGTACAGAGGCATTTCCAGGTGAACTGAGAGACGTAATCTCTGCAGCATGTCCTGGATCTGCCATGGGGCCTCCACACGGATTGCCATGCCCCAAACATTTCCTCAGGGAGGCATCCAGGGAGCATCCCAACAAGATGGCCAAACCAACTCAGCTGGCTCCCCTGCATGTGGAGGAGCAGCAGTCCCTCCTAAATGGTGGAGCTTCTCATCCTATCTTTAAGGGTTAGTTCTGCTGTCCTGCAGAGGAAATTCAATAACAGTACCCTCCTTGAATCGCCAACTTATTGTGATGGAGGGGTTTGCCTGACTGAATGATCCTAGGAGCTATTTTGTCACACACAACTGCCCCCGGTAAGATCTCCCAAAAGCAAAGTGGCCCTGGGGGACAGGCCAGACTAAGAAGAAAACTCTAGGAGCAAAGTTTTCCTCACCTGGATGTGGGCTACCGGGCTTCCGCCCTGGAGCCAGATCTGGGCCCAAAACGACTGAATTGTGTTTGTTCTCCTGTGGGCCCACCACCTGCAGGAGGGGCCATATGAGTTGGGTGCTACATGGGATGGTAGCAGATGATTGCATGGGCTTCCCACCATCGGTCACTGTTATGGCTTCACAATGGAATTTTATTTTTTAAAAAGTTGTACATTCATAATCACTTTTAAAGTATGTATGTCACGAAAAAATAAGTAAATAAATATAAAATCTTTTCTGAAGTTAGTTTTCCGTGGAGGACAAAGGTGATTTTATATTGGCTCAATCACTTCTCACTGAAAACTGGTAAGGAACAACAACGCTCCCTAGTGGCAGCAACTGTAATGGCTGAAGTCAATACAGAGCACATGAGAAAAAAAATGAAAATGTGCAATGGATGGTTAATTCTAATAAAAAAAAAAACAACAACAGTAATATTAGGTATTGGACTTATTTATTACATAAAATAAAATACTAAAATTTCTATATGTTACAAATATTTGTTTACAAAACAGGATAATTTATGAAAATAAATACCTCTGTGCAATTTATTTGTATAGTCACTGCAGGTGGAGGAACACTGAGATTTAAATAAGTTTAAGTCCAAAAAAAACGACAGGAACTGTAATCACACGTCATGCCTATAATCAAACATCACAATGCTGAAAGCAGCATTTATCCTGCTGTTCTGTTCACACTCAATTCTGATTTTACCGACTCACCTCTGAAGCCACAAATATCTCTTCTTTATGAGACACATAAAACCCCATCATTTTTGGATCATTTTCATCGTTCACCAGATTTTGCTGCACAATGCAAGTATTCCTGGGATTTCTTTACATCGTCAGCTGAGTCTAAAGGTCCTCCTGAAGTTTGGCAATTATAAAAGGTGGCAATAAATTAATATCAAAACCATTCACCTCATCAATTTTGGCTGCACGTCTCTTAAAAAATATGTAATCCTTTTTTACTTAAGAAAACATGTTACAAATATTGCATAATCATCTTAGCAAAACAACTGTTTGCTTTGTAAATCATGATCCCTCATTTGACCCCTTCACTTTTGATTGCACAGCTGAAGTCACTGGTTTGAGTTTCCCAGAAGTTGCTGCAGGAGAACAGGAGGAGGAAAATTTAGTTTAACAGCTTAGAGCTGTTTTCAACATGTCCAAGAAAGATTTGAGGAGAAAAATCTTTGTAACTCCTTGTCTCATAAAGTGTATAATTTGCAATACAATACCCACAATACATTCCTTTTATATTATGCATATGCATCGTTATTGTCCGGTTCTCCTTTTCTTTTCTTTGCCCTATGAGATCCTGTAAGTTAGCTTTGGTTTTAATGTCAGACATCATAAAATATGATTTATCATTTGATTCTATGGCCTCGATCGTACACTTCCGGCTAGCTGCTACCCACTAGTCGCTACCCGCAAAGATTTAGGAGATCTGGTGGCAGATCGGGCCCTATGTGCCATTAGTGACTCACCGGATCAGAACTTTTTCTAGTGCAGTTTCAAAGAAAGCCAAGCAAGTACTGCACATCACTAACTTACAAACACAATGCATATTCACCTGCATTTGTCATTCATTATCTTGTTTGGTCAAGGTTTTGTTTTTGCATCATTTTAAATACTTCATCACACAACGTAAAAAGCAGTTGACACCTTAACATTTCTGAGCTAAGAAACAAAACTAAACTAAGCTGAAAACATTTTAGCTTTAAAATTGGAACATTAGCAGGTTAATTAAGTATTATTCATGTCTTAAGCTTTTACTTTGGGTGTTAGTCACTATTAAAAGGTACCTAGTCCTTTAGGAAAAAAAGGAATAATATTAGTTTCTCAGGAAAATAACGGCATATTGCATTGTTGGTTAACAAAATATATACAGCAATACATTAAAGCACATTTCCCTTACATAGTTTTCAACAGTCACAGTAACATGCTGAAAATAAAATGTATTTCTGACATGTTTCAGTAAAAAACCTGTCTGCACAGACGGCAGCTAGAGGACAGCTTAAGGCTTTGTGTTAAATTACCTTCATGTTCTGTAGCATCTTATGAACAAGCTCCTTCATTCACTGAGTGTTATACGATTGGCTGAGCTGTGCATTTTGCATTAGTCACAGTTAATTGTTCCAGTGATTAATTGTTTCTAAACATGGTTTTAAATGACCAGACTGCACCTATGAGATGCCATATTAATGCTTATAAAGGCAGTTAAATGCTTTATAAGGAGGTTTTCTGGCAATTATGAAATGTATTAAACCCTCTCTTTGAAGATGTCTCAAATGCAAAACAGTAAGTTTTATTCTTGAGATATTACACGATCTCATGCGAAGCCTGAGAACATGTGGAACACTGTAAAAGGTATATTAGCTTTGATATGTTGTTAAAGAGTAACCCTGTGGCATTTAAAGTAGTGGCAGAATTTTGCAAAAAACTGCAATGTTGCAAAATTAAAAGTCCAGACCATGGCAGGAGAAGATAAATCCAAAATGTGCATCACGTTTGTCCTTAAGTCACAAAAGCACCAAGTAAAAGCAGCATGACTCAGAGATTTGCTGCAGTGTCTTGTTGCTGTCGAAGCTGCAGAACAGTGGTCTCAGGCCACTTTAAGTCACCTTGATAGTTGACTTCTTATGGACACAGAGTAAGGAAACATAGGGCACACCGATGAAGGCCCACTTCTCATTGGGCCAGAACATGATGACGGGGCCGCGCTCCGGAGCCTCGGTCGCAACATCAAAGTAGGCAAAACAAACGCATCCCAGATAGGAGGCCAGACAGATGAGGATGTGCCTGTAAGAGCAGGAGGAATATCAATGAGAAAGATAGATGGAAAAATAGCTCAAGAGTTATGTTACTTTCCTAAAATAAGTCACCAAGTGTAGTGTCTTTTTTATGCATTTTTATAAAATTAGATATAACATGCCTTTATTTATTTATCTTTTCTTTTTAATTGATTAAATTTCCTGAAGTCAAAAAAAAAAAAAAAACAAAAAAAAAAACACAAAGGCATGGTAGAAAAGCACAGATTTGATCCATGTCTTGACACCTCTGGTTACGGTAGCTGGTTTTAGGGGGTGGAGTCAGACATTTGACTCCGCCCCAGCTGCCTCTTCTCTGGGATGTTCCTCTTCTAAAACTACTGTTCCAGTTTTGCACTACCCACATCAAATGGTGTATGATGTCTAGTCGGGTGGAGCTAAAGATGGGGAAGCTGGATAATTTTACTCTGCCTTGGTATATCAACAGTGGCCATTTTGAATCATAATATGCCAATCATGTGACTTTCAGAACCATCAGTATCTTCTTTGCAATGACACATCTTCGGTAGTAACGCAACATTTTTACACAAGTCTTTGGGCCAATCAAAAAATACCTCGACAGACCCCAGCAGTAGTTTTGAGGTAAGTCTATTATATCGCTGGTGACTTACCTCAAAACTACCGCTGAAGCAACATTATGTAGCATGAGAAATTGCCCTCATCCAAGCAATGGGAAAGGAGCAATGCCCTTATCTCATCTGTGATTGGCCAGAAATGCCTGGGTCTATGATGTCACACTACCCTGTAAATCTACAACAGTTCTCTGAATGAAGTATTTTTAGACCTAGGCACCCTCAAACAAAGTGACAGGGTCAAGTTATGTTGTTAGTACTCATTTCAGACACTGAAATATATGCTCTCAAGCACAGAAAAGATGTATTTTT
Organism: Hirundichthys speculiger; assembly: GCA_018398805.1. NCBI lineage: Eukaryota > Metazoa > Chordata > Actinopteri > Beloniformes > Exocoetidae > Hirundichthys > Hirundichthys speculiger. Next base: position 3,259,161 of record JAGFBZ010000865.1, read on the forward strand.
TTCATGCGTCCTTTAAGTAAACTGTATTGTTCCTTTTCCGTTTTTCTTCCTTCTTGTGTCGTCTCCTCTAGATTTTTATGTTTTAAGATCTACATTATCTTCTCTCCATGGATACATTCACTCTTTAGTTTCAAATACAGTATCAACTTTCCTTTGAGTGCCAGATGTTTCATATCCAACTGTACATTGAGTGAATCTTCATGTACCACATTGGGTAAATTTATATAAAGCCAGAAAGTGTATGCATAATAAGCAGATTTTTTTTTTTTTTACATGACATCTGCATTGAAATCTGTATTGGACTTGGCATGTGGGCTGTGAATTAAGAGCCAAGACTGCTCAGTCTAAATTTAAATATAATATGACTTGTTCCAACCATTTGCCCATTTTTTGGATTTTAATTTGGTTGGTCAGAATCAGCTCCTGCCAAGATCCCTAAATAGGTCTGTAAAATGTCTTTAAAATCACTCCTCACAAACCTATGGGCGATGGTATTCTGTTGATGTAGTCTATGGTTCAGATACATGTGTGAATTTCTGACACAGCTCTGAATGAGCTTTGAGCTTACCAAGCACAGTGTAAGTAGGGAAAGTTAACAGATGACCACATTTCGCAGAATATCCTGTCACTGATCCAGCAAAGCAGAGCCAGCGCCCACCAGATCCCAGAGATCAGGCCGAGCTTGAACACACGTGGGTTTTCACACCTGCAATGAAAAAGTACACACACATACACACACACAAATGCATCAGGATATGTTTATTTGTGCTTAATGATAAAGTCAAAGCCATACTGATTCTAAAAGTTCAAGGCCAGTACACACACTTTGATATCTGTTCTTTTTCTTGTGTTACCTTTGAATGCATGTTTTGACTGTACAAATAGACAAAACAAGAAAAAAGATAGTGATAATAATTCAACAATTTTTTGGATATCCGTGACATACAAGTAAAATGAGCAACGCAGCTGTAGCCACTCCCCTTAACAGCCTGAAAACCACTTAATGTTTGACCCCTATTTAAATCTCAGATCTGCTATCGGACTGGAACCTGATCAAAGCTCTCAGAGTATCCAGACATCCTTCCTCTAGTCATTCCCATTGTCCTGTTGTCATAAACCTACAGATAATTACCGAACGTGAGTCAGGTGCACTGAAGCAAGGAAACATCTAAGATTGCTGATTCGATTCCCTGCTCCTCCAGCTCCCACCTCCAAGAGCAAGATAAAGTAGCCCAAAATTGCCCCTGAAGCAGCATCATTTGACTGTTTGACAGAAAAAGTTCTGCACGTACAGCATGTTTATAAATAAATACACCCCTGACCTACAAAGATATGCTAATCCAGAGTGCCACTGATCAGCTATTCTTAGTCGTGTCCTCCTTAGAAACCTCAGTCACGCTCGAGGCAAACGCTGTGTGTCAAAACAAAAGGCAGGGATGCGGTAGCGTGACTGTGGCAGAGCTGCGCTCATGATGCAGCAGAGCGCTCGCTCTGACAGTTTGTCACCTTCCCTTCAGACAGCACGCATGAAGAAGTCACACCGTTTTACAAAGTCTTCAGCTGGAGTGAACTACACAACACAACAAGACCAAAGTCGTCAACAAAAATTTCCCACCTATAGAGGAAAGCTTAATGCACTGGAGCAGCACAATTTTACACTGACGATACAAGCTGAGATATCTGAGTTAGTCAGTGTTCAGCTGTGACACATACCAGCAGCAACGAGAGAACAAAATGTCTCTGCTGACTGACCTTCACAATCTTGACCAAACGTTCTTTTGGGGGGAAAAAAGAAGAAGAAAACAACTCTGAGGTCGCCAGGAGTTTGTTTGCTCTGGAATTTCATACACTGTAATTTGAAGAATTGGAAATATCTGACTATGTAAATGTTGAGCACAGGCAGGAAGTTAGACATTCTAAGGGAAACAGAGGCCTTTGACTTTTTTGACCATTAAAAAAAAAACAAAAAAAAAAACACTATTTTACTGTGTAGCAAAAGATCACTATATTTTCAACATACAGATGCTCATTTTTATAGTGTGAAATACCCAAACAATCAGATGGTCATGCATACGTTTATCTGCAATATGCAGCATTATCACTGATGTGCTGCAGGTATGAGGTCACTTCTGTTTACAGCCTTGATTTGTCCAGAACTAATTCAGCATCAGCCACTTCAGCCAACAAGTGACCAGCATGCAAATATAGAATCTCACAAGGAGAAAAGACAAGAAAAGAAAAACGTTCAGCTTTTCCCTGTTTAGGGGATGCAGCAAGAGACAGTCATGTTCTGCATATTGATTAGTCTTTACGTCAGATGGCCTCCCTGAAACAATCTCCTCCATTTATCGAATCATGGGACCGTTGCCATGAGGACACTGGTTTGTGAGCCGTTAGTGAACTCGGTCAGCGTGGGGATCAATGTCTGCCCGCTACTCCACGGCCACCAGGATCAAAACAGTCATGGCTGTTTTTGCCGTCAAGTTGCGCGGGCAAGAAACATTCAAAATTTGGATGTTGGGAAGTTCACAATTAAGACAGATGGTATTCCATAGTGGAGAGATAACACTAAGTGGCCCTTTTTGTTGAAGTATAAAAGTATTTGGAGTGTGTCCAGAAGCTGGAGGATTGAATGGGTTGTTGCCACAGTTGAAGCTTATTAAGATCTACATCTAAATGCTTTACTTTTAAAAAGCTGCGAGAAGTGATTCAGATTTGCCTCCTGATAAAATTGGCACTGCTTTTAAAAAAATGTTTAAGCAGAGATTCCAGATATAAATCCTTTGATAAAATATTAACTGATAAAACACATGACTATCATCCAGATGAACATTTTAGTAGAAATGTTATTTGGAAAATGAAACATTAAAAAAAAAAAAAAAAAAAAAAAAAACTGTTAAAGGTATGCATTGAAGATCACTATAAAAAAAATTTTACATTTAAAACTGAAAAAAAAAAACCATGAAGTATTAATTTTAGGACAGTGGAGAAGCTGTGATGAGAAGAAAGCAAGCTGCATATTTTCAAGCTACAATTCAGGGAAAATTCTTTCTGGTGCTCTTTGCTGTACTTCTGTGCACCCACATCTGCCGTGTCCTCAACACTAAACTAAAGCAATACAAAGGTACTTTAGCCATTTTCAACTCACAGGGTCCCCCTATAGGCATGGAGGTTAAGTCACTTATTTGACACTGTCCAAAATTTTCTCTTCTTCAGTCTGTTTGAGTAGTCTTTTGTTTTCTCTTCCGTCATGACTTTTTGGATCTCTGAGTCACTTCTGCTGTGATGACCACTGTCGCTATGGGAACGAGCCCCGTCATTGTTGATCTGTGACACAGCATGGTGGATGACCGGGATGGGAATCCAAAGCTTTTGCTGATAGTGGGAAACACCAGATCGACAACACTTCCTAAAAATGATCAAATAGCCCTTCAAATGAAATTGAACCTGATATTTTAACATGAAAAAAAAAATATTTAGTGCTTGGTTGCTTTAAGTGCAAATAGTATGCAAAGGAACAAATAAAAAGATGTGAATACTGAAGCATCTGACTGCTGTAATCCGTTTCTGAAGTGAAAAGAAAAAGTGGTGTAAAATGACATGTAAAGAACACCTCTTGAAATGTTAAGGACGAGGGTGGATCAGTTATGTTTTGGGCTTATATTGCCATGGGAATACTGAAAGATAATAAATCAAAGGAGGACAGTTGCAACATTAAAATGATGGTTGTAAACAAAGCAACCACCAAAGAAGGTCTGGGGTGACGGTTAGCAAAAGCCCACAGTACTCCATTGTAAACATCTTTGGAAGCCTGTGGTTAGACCTCGTTAAAGGAATGCATGCAAGACAGTTCAGAACAAGATGCCATTTAAATAGATATTGGGGTAAAAAAAAAAAAAAAAAGAAGAAGTCCCCAAGCACAAACAGAGTCTCTTCTCAAAAATGTGTTTACAAAATCTGATATTTTTGCTGAAGGAGGCATTACAACACACTGTCCCCAGCAAACCCTTGCTTTGGGCCTTTTTTCTTGTTATGTATTGAAGATTGAGCTGATGAATGAACTTCGATTTCTCTTTTTAACTTGATGTTTGTTCTTTTTTTTTTTTTTTTAACCCGGTTAGCTTCCCACAGTGATCAGAGTTGATCAGACTTTTGCATGTGACCGTATATACATGGAGGGTTTGGCCAACAGTAATATTCAAAATTTGATAAAAGGAAGCTAAAATGCTCAGCAGAGCTGACAGTAACTGCAATCAAATATTAATGCATGCAGCTTTGACGCTAAAATGCACCGCAACAGCTGTACAATCAGCCGAGGAAGAGCCGATAAATACCTCAAAGTGTAAGTTAACAAGCATTACTTGTTACCCCAAACCAAGAGACAGCTGAGGTCACCAAATTCAGAAATTGTGTTACTGACTCCTTTAACTCAACTTCACTTTAAGGAAAGTAAGTCAGCTGATGAGCTCAACTGGTAAACCGAATATCTTACATAAGTGGACCAGAGAGGGAGCAGGAAAAATGTCACGGCTTCTCATTAGCAACAGGAAGTATAAAACTAGAAGGAAATAGGCCATTAAAGCATCATCAATACTATAGGACACTGACATTTTTCCCCAATCTATACTGCCGTGGCAGAAAATCCTGACTTTGCATTAGGCATTAAGCCACTTGGCCTCATTAATGTAACATGCACACTGTCCTGAGTCAGCCAAGAGCTCTTCCTGCCAACATACATACACTGACAAAACAGTCACCACACAGCTGGATATCCTGCAACCATTTGCTCCTAAATTACAGCAGCAAGATAAGAAACACGCATGAAACAAGAACTCCTCCTTGAAGATAGCCTTAGTGAGAGCTGATGAATGCGATGCAGAGTTTAAATGATGGCGGCAGAGATAAAAAAGCGAAGGGCTACCTCTCCCATCTGGGGTGGAGTCCTGGTTTGACATCATAATCGCTCGAGTGGACAAAAAGGAAGCGCTATGCAGAATTATCCTGATTCTTATTTAACACACGCACGCTTCTTCTTGGGCTCTTGGGTAGCTCTAATGTTATGATGACATAAGTTGCATTTTTCATTGTTATATTTTTAAAAGGTGAAATTGCCTTTTTGTTAATTTTGGGGTATTTCATTCTTTATCCCTTGGTCCTGGAGGAGATGCCTGGTGAGAGGAATTCAGCCAATTCAGGTTTCTGCATCTGTCCATGTGCAGTGTAAATCTCATCATCTGCAACAGTCGACCATGTGCTGCCCACACATTTCTTGTAGACGAAGTGTGCCAGCTGCTCATGCTCTTGAAACAATCTTACATTTATGGAAAGCAAAATAAAAAAAAGAAAAGACAAAGAAACAGAAGAACACAGTAAATTATTTTGATGAAAGAAAAAATAATCACCTCCAGGCATTGTGAAGATTTGCAAAAAAACTGCTGGAACATCCACTGCTGACCTTCAAGAACTGTACAATCAGATCATTGAAGAAAGTCCCACCCCTACAGTGTACTGTAGACCCATTACATGTCAAAGTACGAAAAGCTTTGCTACATCTGACATAAATTGAACCAAAAAGTGGGTGTGAATTCTGCTGAATCCCAATGAGTTCACATATGCATCTGCAGAAGCCAGACAGAAAGCTTTAGAAGTACCCAAGCAGTACTGAATGATGCCTCTCTCAAAGTATTCCTGTTGCAACAGTAAAACAAACCAGGTAACAGGTGATCTGTAAAGCATGTTGGGGCTTAAAATTTCTAAATATATGGTCATCTGTAAAACATTTTTTGGTCTTCTGTGTTTTTCCCTTAAACAAAAAAAAAAAAAAAAAAAGGTTACTGAAGCCTTGTCAGATAATATGCCAAATTATAAACAAATAGCTGAGAGACTTTGATGTCAACTCTGGTTCAACCTGCCATCTAACAATCTGGATTAACTGACTCATGGAGGTCACGTTGGACAGTGTGACATAACGAGGCAGACTATCTTCCTGAATATATTCACCCTTGAAGGAGTTTTCCTTTTGATCTACACTTAGTACATACAAATTACCTATATATTCCAACAAAAAGCACAAGAAAAAAAGCTAATTCCAGAATACATGTAAATTTACAGCAGTTGTAAATCACTGCAACTGCTGGACTGGTTCTGCACAACTTTGTTTCTGTGACTGCTGAGAGCAAAATTGAAATCACAATTAGATATATAAAACTCAAGATCCCGAATTAGAATGACCCAACTTTTTCAGATATCTAAAGGGGGGGGGGGGGTGTATATTTGTATAAACACAAGGTATTTCTATACTGCTTGGTGGAAACGACCTGTTAGACTGCTACAGTAGTGTTATGTTTGCAAATAAAAGAACAGGATCAGTATTGCAGACCTCAAAGTATCTTTGAAAAGACACAAGACTGAAGATACAGAATCTGAACTTACAACATACGTGGCTAAATGTAAATGTTCAGTCCTCCATGCTTAAATAGCAACCCCTCCCACCTCCTAAGTCCCTGCAACAGCCAAGGAGCCTTCATCACATTGTTGACAGAGGCGCTAAGGAAACATTTTAGAGAAGAGAAGCTGTACTTGCTAAATAAAGTTCAGCACTTCAATGCATGAACTTTAACACAGACACATGGACAGGACTATGTGAGAGGCAAAAACCCAGGGGTCACTTCCTCCCTGTCGCTAGCTGGCAGGGACAGAGGCATGTAAACCAAGCTTTTGCAGATACTGACATGGTAATTTTCCATGTGAAACAACACCCATGGTGCTCTGCTGGTGGTCTATTCAGTAAGTGAATCGTGTCATGGCAGTTATCAGGATAGCATGTTCTTGATGAAGAACTCCAAGAGCAGGTTACCCAAGGATAGCAATTTGGACAGCCTGTAATGTAAAAATATCCTGTGAGGAGCAACAACCAAAATGTTTGGAACAGCACATTCGATCGTTCCGTGATGTAAGAGCGTTACCCTGCTGAACACGCCCGATGCTATGAAGCCAGCAAAGACCAGGAGGTCAAAAAGATAAAACCGGCAGAACAAACAGATAGCAACCTCTCATCTTTTACAGGTTCATTTTTACCAATTTAATTGGTGATATTATTGTTATTGGAGTTATACAAGGGTCTTAATAGAAAACAGACGATTGGTAGAAATTAGTATGAGCTGGTCAGAAAATCCAATAGGTCCATCTCTAGTTGCTTCAGTTGTATTATGTAGGAGTACATTCAAGCTATAAGAGAAGAGATTTGCACATAAATAATAATTATTATTAATTATTATTAATTATTAATTATTAATTATTAATTATTAAATAAATAATAATTGTGATTTATTGGACAACTATGATAACTGAATAGAAATGGTAATTGGTCTGCCCTTATATAGCACTCTAGTGTGCCTGACTTGGTTCTAAAAAGTGCTTTACAATGTGTTTCTCATTCACGCTAATACTTATACAGTGTTCCTAAGTAGTCCACCTAGCAGTATTTTTTTTTTTCTTCTATGATCACACACACCAATAAACCTTCTAGGAACAAGTTGGGGGTTTAGAGTCTTGCCAAGGAAACTACTAACCCTCCAGTTGGAGGACAACCCACTGTACCACAGCCACCTAAATGGTAAAGTGAATTATTTTATATTGTGCTGTTATGACTTTGTTGACTAGTCAAAGACCACTTTGTATGACAAGCCATATTCATCTCTTCAAACACACTCCTTAGTCTGAGGAGTAATCTTTTTATCCTTGTTGTGGCCAGTTCGCATATCTCTGGTGTTAGTATTTAACCACGAGAAGACTAAAGGATCTGGGTAAGACTGAGAATAAACTTAAATAACATGCTTTTGACTGGAATACAGTGAATTTATTGACCATTTGGATGCAAAAGGGGTCAGACTGAACATTTGAGATAACAGCTTACAGGCGTCATTCAAGGAGACAGAGGAGAAAACCAGACATGATAAAAGGATCATGGACCCGAACACAATATCAGAAATGATATTATAGACAACAATGTTTCACATTCCAGTACAAACCTGAACATATTATCAGAGATGACATAGAGGAATGCTCCAGACAGGTCCCCGTGACCCAAGACGGGGACGGACATAATAACACACAGACGGCCGTTTTACACCATCACAATCCTACACATGGCCTATCATACATTCTCTAACACCGCAGAGGTTCTGTACAGTTTGGCCGTTTTACCAAAAGTCACTTCAATAAGTAGACCTGAGAAAACAAAGATTGAATCCCTGACCTTACTGCAGACATGCACTTCCTCTTGAGCCACAACTGCCTATAATTAATGCTGTATCTAAAGACTACCCATTACTACTCTCAACTCTAAAGACAGAGGTGATTTACCTCTGTCTTTATAGTTGCACACAAAGTTCGAGTGTCAGTTGTTTTTATCGTTTTAGACTCGACTTGATTGTTGTTACAGTAGAAGTGACACAATCATGCCTTTCTTTTATGCCTTTAAACTTACATATTATAGCAGAACGGTGACTATCATTCTAATTCCAACACTTGCTGTTTATGTAAAAACTGTACTAAATATCTCATACACTGATCATGTTGTTCTTGTTCAAGTGGAAGTGACCTGAACTGGGGCCAATAGTCATACTGTAAAAAAAAAAGCAAAAAACAAAGCAGCATGTTCTGAGGGCAGAAGTCCAACAGTCAGAATTTCAGGAATTCTGTCCCACTTAGCAGAAGAAAAACAAACAGCTTCAATAGATGACTGGCAAGGCAGTCATGTCAATTATCTAAAAATTGAACAATGGATGACTTAAGGTTTCAGGACCGACGGTGGTGAGTAAGGCTTGTGGGAAACAGAAACAACACGTCACATGGACTCATTATTAAAACAGAGAAAGGCGGTAAAGACACAAACACACTCAAGAAAAGGGACGTGAAATGTGTTTTCCAGGGACATTCCAACACAATTAAGATACTATTATTAGGCCGGAACAGTAACAGTACAAAAGGTTAGGGGTCACCACATTAATGTGCTGTAGACTGCAGTCATTACATCTCGACACTGTTGTCTTTTCTGTTTTCAACTAAAGATTACCGTAGCTAACCACGATGCATTCATTATTACAGACTGCTGTAAGTTCAAACATCTGCATCCAAATATGCAAAGTTCGTGGAAGCATACTGGTTCCTGCATGTAGTCAGTGGAGTATTGATCAGTCACAATTTAGCAGGTTTTGTCTGATCACAGCTAGACTTGAAGAGACTAAAAACAGTGCATGAGAGCTAGAATATTAAAGCCACCATCCAATGATTATTTGGCTTTCTAGTTTATTTTTGTTTTATTCTGTTTCATTTTTGTTCATCAGCATTTATATTATGAGCAACAAGGTGCAGGAAGACTGTTATATAGAAGACCACAAAGAGGGAAGGATTTTAGGTATTCAGGCTAACACAGATGAGTTTGGATGCGTCCTTAGAAATCCAATCACAAGTGGCCAGCGCTCAGCGTCTCTTAGACCGTACAGCTGTACCCTAATGAGTCTTGAGTGATCGGATCTGACCTCCATGTGCAAATACGCATGTCATTTTTACTGGCAAACACCGATTGCTTGATTTTTTTTTTTTTTAGGTATAAGTCATAGAAAAAACAAATGAAACAATAAATAAATATATAAATAAAAGAGGAAGCTGGTAAAAAGACAGATCAGTCAAAAATCTTTTCCCCTAAACTTTATTCCACAAAAAGAATAAATGTTCAATATACAAGGAAAGATCCGCCACAAACATGAAGTAGAAATTAAATGACAAGGTGCTGCATTGCAGTCATTTTCGTGCAATATGCAACTAAGAAACTGTATAAGCCCATGATGTTATTTTATTAGGCGATCTCTGAAGTTTCCCCCAGATGTTTTTGTGTTCTGAATACAAAGAGAATTTAAACACTTGTGGGGGACAAGTGTCCAAATCACATTGAATCCATCCAGGCCACTTGTGAACAGATTTCCTAAGGCATATTTTACTGAAACGTCTACTCCTATAGAACTGTATCAGGACTAAGATGTTTGACAAAACAAACAAATGTTAGAAGCAGAGGCCTTCAGCTCTCCTCCTTTTTTCATCTATTGACGATAGTTTGTGTAACATCGATAGTCTACTTGTGTAGACTTATATCAAGGTGCCAGGGACCGCACAGAGATGCCTGTACAAGCTGCCCTTTTTATACATATACAAAGTTAAAATTGTCTAGGCTTGTCTCTATGGACCTTACCTACACTATCACTAAAGTAGTCTTGTCAGAAGCTTAAAATAGCTCTTCATTCTTACATAGCTCGGTTGCTCCAAGCACGAACCTTCATTGCCATTTCACTGCAAACACACGATCCATTCTCACTCAAAACTGATTCAGTTCACATCAATTTGGTCCATAACAAAAGCTAACACTTCTTACCATGTAATAATATACCAATGACTATTTTAATTTCATTATGTTCCCTTAAAGATGCAGATGGATTTAGAGGAATAAACTCTGTAAGAAAAAAAAAAAGGCTCAGGATGGGCTTCAAATATAGAAAGATTTATAAATAACACGTTTGTGGCTCTATACACACACAACAGCCAAAAGAACATCAGACCCTGATCCAGCACGTTCAAAGGAGGCAATGCACAAACAGAGGAAAATGTGGATGCTAAGCAGCACGATCACATAAAAACAAATGTCAGATGGAAATGACAAATACCTCTGGAGTGAGGAAGGGCTTTTTCATTCAAGTCAACACAAACAGTGGAAATGTTTAAGTGGTTTTGTTATGTGATCACTCAGACAGCTGGGGAATAAGGAAGAGATCCTGTCAGACTTGACTTTACATGGTTTGCACTTAAATGGAGCAGTTTGAGATTCTCATTGTGCTACTTAACACGTATAAAACACATCTGACATGCTTTTTTGCATAGGCGCTGAGGGAATATGCCTACGATCAGCTCATATTTCAAGCTACTATCATACTATCATATCAAGAGTATGGCAGCTCAGAATCAGTTTTATATGTCGTGTTAAATATTGCACTGACCTTTTGAGCTCAGTAATGAGAAGCACGGTGCAGGGGATGCCCAGAGTCATGAGGGAAAGCGAGTTGATGACCGGTTTAACAAAGGCCAGCCCGGTGGTGATCCCCGACAAAATGCCAATGACCACTTTAAACCTTGACCTAGACACAGACACAAAACAAGAAGTAGAAGTTTTACCATTCAGTCTTAGAAAGCAGGATTATGAAACACAGAAAAGTAGTGTGGATGACTTCAGGTCTTTGCAGAATACACACTGATAAACTTTGAATTCATCCAGTAAAAAAAGAGCTCAATTCAAGCCAGCTGTAAGTCAATTTTTAGGTGACAAACTAAAGTGGAAAAGCAGCCACCAGGACTGTCAGTGACAATGGAAAAAGAAGTAGAGACATGTGATGCAGCTTTTACTAGTGTCAGCTATTTTGGACTGGACTATTATTAAACATGGGAGTGATAGCGGTGGGTATATCATGCATTAAACCAGTAGCCCAAAGTGAATTCTAAATGTACATTTCTTTCACTTTAGTGTTTTAAAGTATGGCTGTTATTTTGCATAACATGACTACTGCATTTGAAACTTCCTGAGAGGAGCTTAAGCCCTTTCACACACTAAGCCAAATGCACTTGTTAGTTCTTCCTTTGCAAACCAGCTGCAGTCAGAAAAGGTTTTCCCCAACTCTGTTCTTTACATCCCACTTATCCCACTAGGCTTAAGCTCCTATATGTGGCTGTTTAGATGTAAACATCATCCTAACGAGCATACCGATCTCTCCTGAACATCCTTGGCAGGTATCTCTTGGGAAACCACATGGCAATGGCACACATCAGCACCCATAAAATGGCCAACTCATCCAGCATTTGGCCGATGAAGCTGAGTGTGGCGTGAAAATAAGTCGATCCGATTCCTGTGAGGAAAAAAAAAAAGGGGCACAGAAGCTCAAAGACTTTGCGAGAACAGAGGCATTATCTGGCGCTGCTTTCTTTGCTAAAAAGCCTACATGACTGAGATTGTTTCGTTTTACAAAGTGAAGAGTGAAACTAAAACCGAAAGTAAAACCTTATCAAATCACATAGTTAGCCATGATTTAAAACTGAAGGAGAAAACTATGAAGGAGCTGCTAAATATATATTTTAGATTGGCCCACACGGCTTTGGGCTTGTTAATTTCGTTTAGTGATGGAGCAGGAATTCGCCACGGCTACAGCTGACTGCGTGACAAATGCTCAAAGAGCACCATCCTGTTTTTGCTTTGATTGCATTCTTTAGGCATTTCTCATGCATCCATATGTGGCTACATCGTGTCTCAGGTCCCTTCAGCTACTACTATGGCAATGGCATATCTTCTAATCACATGTAGTGGAGACGTAGGTTACCAGTACACAACAGATACCACTTCCTAGACATTGCAACAATTTTGTTATTTCATTCTCACAGCTTATAAACTCCTGACAGCCATGATTCATTAACCTTGAAGTTATTCATTATTAAATTATGGAAATTGCTCTACAACAAATATCAGCAGATCCAGAAAGTTAAAACGTCCCCTGTGATTAAGAGAATATTAAGTAGTATGCCGACATCTACAAATGCAGAGAAGAGTTAGTGCGAGTTGGAAATGCAGTGACAGGATGGCTCATTCGGTGCCGCTTTGTTATCACAGCCCAACAGACCTTATATTATCAGCCTAATCTGTTGTCATAACAAGCGCTGTAGGAGATGCCAGCACTTCAGCAGACTTCTTATCCGCTGCAGCTCTCAGTCAGAACGTACTGAACATGACAAACCTGTCACTTGGGCAGCTTTTTCAGTAGCTGATTGATTGTTTAGTCAAGCAAATAAATGATGAACATTTATTACTTCAGCCCTTCAGTTATAAACTCTTTATTTTTACAGATTAAATGACAGTGAACATTTTTTTTGTCCTGTGTCTGAAGTCAAAAATAATCTACCCCAGTCCTATTTATTGATTAACTCTCTCTGTGCCTTTTCTAGGAAAAGTTGTGAGGAAATGCCAGATGTTTTATATAAGACGTATTGTGACAGTTTATCATTACAAGGTGTAGTCCTCACCTCTGCAAAGTTGTATGGGAAATACATTTTGATATGTTGTAGACCAAACGATTAATCAATTGATCAAAAAATAATAAATGTAATGAATAATGATAATGGATTTTGTTGCTCTATTTGATCCTTTAAGGCCTGAAGCAGCACCCGCTTTCTTTTGCCTTCTAGGTCAGATGAGACATGGTCAAAAAATAACGTCTCACAAAAAAACTCTGATTAACAGAAGGGCAAAGTTGATGCTGTAATTTAGTTATCTATATATTCCTTTTAACCGAAGCAATTTACATGTAAGGAATTCAGGCTTCAGTCCAGTAACACAACCTTGCATTGGCTTAAGTGCAACATCTTTTTAAAAGGACAGTACAGGCGGAACAGAAGAGCAAAAAAAGCTAAAGCACCTGTCCAGCAATATTCATTCAAGAAAATGATCTCTCATGAAATATATTCAGTCTTCCCATTCCTATCCGTTTCCACCAGTACAGAATGTACCAAACCAATCACAACGGGGTGTTGCGGGCTTTATGCGATGACTCACACAAGAGCCTCCAAGGGCCACAATTCAAAACAGCCAAGATGGCTGCCATCACATGCTTTGTTTCTCTGACTGGTTGTTGTACACCTGTCCAATAGTGTGCAGAGGCAGTTTCCCTAGTGTCTACTGGTATTGCCTCCTGGGAATCAAAGTCAAAACCAGAGGAACAATATTTATTCTTTATATCAAAGAGGAAAAGAATTAGGATGGCTGTACAGGGAGGTCAAGTTAGGAATCTTAGGGCTGTTGAGAGAGGAGGTTTCCTCTGCAGGCATGAGTCTCCAAGAAATCATGACTGAGACAGAAGGAAGACATCTGGTCATCATTCCTGAAATGCTCAGGTCTCCTCAACCTTTGCTGGAGAAGTTTTGAAGAGGTAGGGTTTTTATGCTGACAGTGTAATGGGTGGACTGATTAACTGAGAAAATCATTATGTGATCTTAGAGAGGTTTAAAAGAAGGTGGAACTCATGCTGAAATTGTGGAGGGTCATCTGATGAGAGTGTCAGGTACAGATGGGTATCATCTGCGTAGCAGTTGACCAACTCCAAGGAAAGGGCTCATATTGCAAAGAGATGGGGTTCCAGCACCTTGCCTTGGTGCACACCTGTTAAGAGGCTTTGGAAACAGATGTTTGTCCCTAAGATGGCACCCTAAAAGAACATCCAGCAAAATCCTATTCAATCCAAGAGTGTGCCATGTCCGATATTCACATTTCAGAGAGTACAGTGATCCCTTGCCAATTCGCGCCTTAAGTTCCGCGGTTTTAGTTATTCGCGGATTTTTCAGAAATATATATTATCATTAAAAAAAAAAAAAAAATCAAGAAAAAAATCACAGAAATTCTGCGAAAATCCACCCCACAGCAGACGAGAGGCCGCAGCTGCCAGCGGAACATCAAACAATGACTCACAGCCTCCTGTACGCAACATGAGAAACGCAGACGGCCCAGACCTCTAGAATCTGTGCGCTGATTGGCTGAGACGCATTTAGTACCGTTTGGAGACCAGAGGTTGTGAAGGTAACAGAGTGCAGTGCCTCGCTACTTTTTTGTGGTTTTTAAACATATTTTAAACACATTATTTAGGCTCAGGGGGCTACGGCTCCCATTCGCGGATTTTGGTTTTCACAGGGGGGGGGGGGCGCCGCCGGTCTCCATTAACCAGGAAAAATAAGGGATCACTGTACAGATGTAGGGTTCAAAGGAAGGCAAATCTAATTAGTGCCCCTGGTTTATAGACAGTAGAGCTATAACAAACTGGCTGGAAATCTAAGCAACATTTGTAAACTGCTCTTTTGTATCAATTCATGAACCATTTTCTGTTCCCTGAAGCACCGAGGCATCTCATGATGGCAGTGCCTCTGAACAGTGTGACATAAAGTTGAGCTTGGCCCTGCTGTGCACTAGTAAATCCATCCAAAGTGAAGGCTTCATCCATTCACAGTCCACATTGTTCTCCACTGCCTCTGCATTTGCTAAATGACGCCAGTTTAAGGGCAGACCTCTACATGACAAAATAGCGAAAGCCCCGCATCTGTACACAAAATCGATAGTGATATAGCAGACATAAGGTCTTAAAGTCATTGGGGGTGGAGCCTATCTCAGCTGTTATCAACCAGTTCATCACAGAGCCAAACGAGGACAAGTAAAACAAATGACCATGAACGCCCACTGTCAGTTTGTTATTACCAATCCAGCATGCATGTTTTTTTGGACTGCAGGAGAGTACCAAGAGAAAACCCATGCAGACAAGTGGAGAACATCCAAACTCTCCAAACATAAGTTAAACAGTTACAGTCATCTTATCTTTGCTGACAGTGCAACCTGAGTGTTTTTAAAACAGCAGTGTAGGTACAAGGCACCCTGCAGCCACTTTACAGAAATAATAACCCAATTTCTTCCCAAGATACTGAGTCAAAATAACAGTAACCATCTTTATTCTAAAGGCTTAAGTTGAGTTCAGTGAATCATGATGGTCATGTGGCAGTGACAGAAAATCCCCTGTTTCAATAGTGCTGTTTCTGTACTTCACTGAATTATATTGAGTTAATTAACTGAGCCGGTAGGTTTGTCTGAATCATCAGCTGGTAATAACTATTACATAACTATTTAAGATGTCTATATCCATTTTGCATGATTTTTTAAAATGGTTTAAAACAGCTATATTAAGTCAAAATAAATTATTATTTCTTTCCATGTGTTTCCTACTTTTTATGCAGTAGTTTCCCACCAAAAATTTAACTTCCATCTTCAGCTGCATTTTTATGAGCATCTGCTCATAATAAAATAGAAAGATTTAATTGCCGGAAGCGCAAGTTATGGTTTGATTAATATCATAATATTAAAACCAACAGATACATGTGCATGAAGCTTGAACCAGTGCACTTAATGCCAAACAACTCCTCAAGCAACTGAAAATTACAGGATCTTTTTGTTGATCAATTTAATGTTTAATTGACCGACCACGATCATGTCCAAAAGTAATTTTTTTATCTGATACAATCCAATATGACTGTGGCAATATACTAAAGTCTGCTTTTATATTAACTCTTACACCGTCACGGTGGTGTTCGTATCTCTAATAGCTGAACATGTATAGACATTAAACCTAGATCTAAATAAAACTTATTTTCAGCAACAAAGGGGACAAGGAGTCCTTTAACAGATGGCTGTTGACCCCCCACAGTCCTGATCTGAACTTTACGGAGTCAGGTCTGGGATTATATCAGGACACAAAGGACACCGAGACAGATTAAATCCACAGAAAGAAACTGTCTTCAAGATCCAGGTCAAGTCTTCAACAACAGAGGATGGCTGATCAATAGATACAAGAATAGGCCTGCATTCTGACGTCACTGTTCATGACTGAAACCTCCTGTGAGATCTTCACTGGTATAAACATAAAAACAGAGAGGGGGGTGAAGAATTAAGAGGTCATCAACTTACCGACCACAACCAGGAGAATCCATATGAGGTAAATCCCACTGTTGAAATGTTTTGCATATTGGCGGAACAAGCACATTAATATCGGCGGCAAAACAAAAAACAAAATGTTGCTGATCTGAAATGACAAACAAAGGAAAGCTATGAGAAGGGGGGGGGGGTGAACTCATCACATGCAAGCAGATCATCGCAAAATGACAACATGTTGATCACTGTGTGGTCCTCAGTGCAACATTAACAATAAATACCACGATGAAAACATGCCTGCTTGTTTAAAAGTCAGTGCAGCTACTGTAAACGGGGTTTAAGGTGAAAAGTTCCAAGAAAGCAGCGCGTTGCAAAGCAAAACAAAGGCAGAGAAGCTGCGGCTGTAAGCAAAACTGCATTATGCAAAACCACCATCATCATTAACTACGAGTCAACGACTTCAGACCGACCGTGTTGTAAAATTCAGCGATGCTCGGGTAAATTAGGTAATTGCCTTCACACCAGTCCACGTCGGAGCTGCCAGCCTGCAACTGGTCCCAAAATATCAGATTAACGTTACTCATGTCTGGACTAGTTCTGTCGGATGGACGGAGGAGGGAGGAAAACACTCATCCAGCAGCGTCAGTTGAGAAGATGAAAAAAAAAAGAGAGAAGAAATAAGCGAGGGGAAGTCAGTAGCCTGTATGTCGGCTCGGTGGCTAAACGCACGACTTTAGTCTCTGAGACCTGACACGTATTGTGAGCTTGAGTTGCTGAGAGAAATCGCTACTGTGCTGCATTTTTAGGCTGCCCTTCCTTCCACAAAGCCTCTTGCTCGTCATGACGCTCAGCCTCGTAGTCTGACAGCTGCTCGGTCAAAGAGGGAGTTTTCATGCGCGACAAGAGGATTCGCTCCCGCCCGCTTCCTGCTTCGGTGAGACGGGTTAACGACATAGACTGTTAAAACTAAATTAAGAGATTATAACATTATTTTTTCGGTAGTTTTCCCTCACAGTCTTTCCGTCTTTTTGTTTAATTTCATTTTTTTACTCATTTCAAAGTTTAAATATAGTAAATGATTAAATATTTTCGTCACGTTGTGCATTTTTATTATTTGGTGAAATAAACTCAAAAAAATGTTTCAGATAAACATTTCAGTACCCATTTGATCTTCAAATGGGTAGATCAAAATTATTTGCATTCCGCTGTTAAACATTAACTTTTCCATAGAAGAGACCATAACCAAAAGTATTTATTTGGCTTTAAAAGAGCAAAGACAAATTTCAGTTAAGCTAAATTATGATAACTTAATTGATGCATGAAAGAAAAATACAGTAATAATAGTAAAAACTGTACTTGATTTTTATGGCCTTCAAAAAGTATTTGAATGTAAGATAGGTATGTTTTGTTTAAATAAAATATTGTAAATAGGTGGTTAAAATTACACATGCAAATGGTGTGTTGTGGAAGTTGGTTTTTGGGTCTAGTGAGACTAAACTTGTGCTGTTTCGGCACATGGCATGTTGGTTTTATTTGAAAAATTCAGAAAAATAAAGTTTTTATGAAACCATGCACATTTAGTTTGTAATCCCTCAAACTTTTACACCATAATATTTTTTGTAGAATAGAGACAGTTATAATGTCTAATGATGGATTTATGATGCTTTATTTTTCTCTGCTTGAGGTTTTGGATATGGAGTCTCGTCAGTGTTGCCCTAAAATGGTGGTTTTGTCATTTGCAAAGGTATTTTATATTTTTATATGTATTTTTCTAGTACCTGTACTTTTCACTTTTTACTTGAGTCAAGAATTTGAGTCAATTCTTCAACCTTTACTGGAGTATTTTTGAACTCATGTATCTGTACTTCTACTGGAGTAAGCATTGCATGTAATTTTGACACCTCTGGCTACTACACCAGCAACCCTAGAAAGAGGGAGTACATGCAGATAATGTAGGAGGAACGGATACTTCAGCACCCCACATCCACACTGACAAAGAACTACTTGCTCAGGGTATCAATATCTGTAAGAGAAAGCTGCTATCCCTGCTAGAGATAGATAAGGTCCAAAGATGGTAGGTCAGTGGGAGGATTTCACCACCACCCCCATGCATTGAGATCGTGTAACAAGCCCCAATAACCACATCCAACCTTAACACAAGGGCAACTGACTTGAAACAATCATAAAATCCTGGGGGAACTCAACTACCTCCTACTTACCAAGGCGAAACAGAGTACCACCCAAATCTCTACTGGAGGATATGAACGTGGCACAACCAACTGTCCCTACGAACACCATCACAGAGACCAATTGGCTGATATATGTTCAATACGCTGATATGCGCAGATGACATCACAGTTGGGTCTGCCTCCTTTTTTTTGAATGAATCATCCCTCTTAGTTGAGACTGCCTCCATTTTGGACTTACACAGATGGGCGTATCTGAAAGTAGGGATGGGAGAATGCATTTAAATGGAAAGCGCTTTAGCAGAGAATAAATATCGACTCACGGGCCGACAGGAGAATCAGGCCCAAGATGAACAGCAATAGTTGCAATAGTTGGAAGGAGCAAGAACAGGGTCTGAAATGACAAACACACACACACATACATATATATATATAAAATACTATATATTAGTATATTAGGGATGCAACGGTACAGGTGGCTCACGGTACGGTCCGTACTGCGGTTTTTGTGTCGCGGTTTTTGTGTTTTGTGTCACGGTTTTGGTATGGATTCGGTCCATTTTCAGACCAGCCACTACCCTAAACCCATGAACGCAAGATGGCGAGTTTGTGGAAAGCGCAACTTGCATGTCGGCGTGTAAAAGAGCGCGTCCAAATGGCATAAATGTGCGTCCACCTGGTCACATGTGGACGTGCACAAACGGCTCTACCTCTCGATTACGCATCACTGTATTACTTGCATATGTTTTTATTCTCTTGAGGTCGGAGGATGTCTGGTCAGCAGTTGTGGTGGATGTGGGAATAGTCACGGCCAGACACGTCAGTCTGTACAGCTGTGGTATGATCTCATTCAGATGTCTGCTGTGGAGGAAACCAAGGAGATCTTTGTCAAGCTGGAAAAGGTTGGATGTGGGAATTTATTTCCGATATGTCTGAAACTGTTGGTGTTCGAGGAGGGACAGGAACATTTAATTGTTCGTGATCTTTAAATGGGCATCCAACGATTCGTTCTGCAGTATTTTAAAAAGCACATCAGCTGTGCCAAGACGCACAACTGGTAACAACTGGATCTTACACAGGTAAGATCTGGGTTTAGGGAGGTGGAAGATTGCCTTCTGTTAACTGTTAACTGTTTTCACTCCCTCGCCGGTGTATTCAACAGCAAAACCAAAATGCTCCCACACCGCTGATTAAAATGTTTTTCCCAATTTCTCTGCTACCTCTGGCCATGCCTGCTTTTTTTTTTTTTTTTCTGCGTCTATCTGCAGCCATCCGGCCAAAGTGTGATCAGGCTGGTCACTGTGAGTGAGGGGAGGCGAGTGGACATTGACATGCAGTGGCGGGCCTGTTGCCTAAAAGGCACGCACGCTCATGTGCAAGTCCAATGCAAAGTTACTGGAACATAAATCAGGTCACACTTGAAAATGAGATCTCGATCTCAATGTGTTTTTACCTGTATAAACAAAGGATAAATAAAATAAAATAAAATAAATACCACGGGACATAAAAGCGTATTGTCCCGTGAAGTCGTACCGAATGGTTCGTTATTTTACCGAGTACCATTGCATCCCTAATGTATATGTGTGTGTGCGTGTGTGTATGTGTATGGGTGTGTGGGCTTTTTTTCTCTTCGGCTATATTCACATAAAATCGGATCTTAGCAAAATAAACGAACAAAAAAAAGAATCAGAACTGAGCATTAAGACCTGCAGTGTGAACTTAGTCCTTGGTGGAGTGAGAAGTCTTTTATCTTGTTCTTTATATGCTCTCTGGCACCCTCTGGCTGATGCATGCTCAGTGACTCAGTAATCCCCTCATCATGTTGATTGTCTTTAAAAAACCCCAATGTCACTATAGTTTATAGATATAACTCATTAGTTGATCAACAACAAGCTTTTGGGTAAGCAATTCTCAATAAATTCTAAATCAAAAGTTTTTGTCTCATTTGACCCAATTTTTTGATTAACCCTAGTTAATCCAATCCATAGAATAAAACAATAGATGATAATAGTTGGAAGAACCTCTAGTCCTAAAACTATTAGGCAGAACAAAGAAAAAGTTGTTACCTGTGTGGATAAAAGTAAACAAGCAGTCAAAAGCAGAAACAAAGCATCTAAAACAATGTGGGTCAGTTGGGAGCTCAGCTCAGAGGGGAAAGGTTTGTGGAATGATAAAGAAAATGAGAGGAGAAAGGACGGGACAGAAATTGATCCTTTTTTTAAAACTTTGGAAGTAGGCTCTTTTGACAAAAGCTTTTGTAGCTGTACAAAAATTCCGGCAATCTAACCCAGGAGGGAAAGCAGGGAAAAGAAAAAAACTTAAGTTAGAAAAATGGATGTTCTTATTAGAAGGAATGGTACAAGCACCGGGTATTAGCTAAAGGTTAAATATCAAAGAAACCTGAAGGGCATACACAGAGTCACATGAATGATTGGTCACAATAATCTGAGCAATACTCTGCGCTTAATTATTTATTATTAGCCTTTATTTAATCAGGTTAGTCCCATTGAGATCAAAGATCTCTTTTTCAAGGGAGACCTGGTCCAAGAGGGCAGCAGCATAGTTACATTAAAACAACAAACAACACAATAAAATCTACAACATCAAAACTTGCTCACATAAAACACGTGCACACAGATAAGGTAGACTGCAATGATCTCACCAGAGCTTTAAACTCATTTAATGAAACAAGGGCTTTAAGTTTAAGTTCAGATTGTATTTTATTCCAAGCATTAGGTCCTGAAGACCTAAATGATTTCTGGCCCAGTTCAGTTTGTACTTTGGGGACAACAAATTGCAGAGTATCCATAGATCGGACTTCCTTGTTTCCTTGCTAAAAGACAAGACAAATAGGACGGAGTGATACCCAGAAATGGTTTTGTAAATGAACACATACCAATGACTGAGGCGTCGAGCACGTAAAGACGTCCAGTTAACCTTAGAATAGAGTACACAATGGTGGGTAAGGGGACCGCAGTTTGTAATGAATCTCAGTGCCCCATGGTACACACTATCTAGCATACGGAAACAATGAGCAGAAGCATTCATATACAAAACATCTCCATAAGCAATAACAGGCAAAAAGGTTGTTTCCACCAATTTCTGTTTCACGTGAAAAGAAAAACAAGACTTGTTCGTATAGTAAAATCCTAATAAAAGTTTCAGTTTTTTTACAACACTCTGAATGTGCTCCTTAAAAGACAAGTCATCAATTAAAATTCCTTAATCGTAAAGTATCAAACCTTCCATTGTTGTCATAATGTCAAATGTTTACGAGGCTGCAGAGGACACACCACCCCACTGAGAAAGGTATTCTGGAAATTACCAGAATATCTGATGTGAATAGATAGATGTAAAATAGATGTAATGAAACAGGAACAAACTATGTGCCACAGAGTCAGTGTTCTCCATGGCACTAATCGGACTTTAGTTTGGCACAGCTGAGCTGTGGAGCCCCGATGCTGAACATCGTGCGTAAAGGCGCAATGCACGGCAGCAAAGTTTGAAAGGAAAAGTGTCTTACTGCCTGCATTTACAAGACTTGGAGTTGTCTCAGCTGGGTTCCTTGTTTTAATAACACTGGTGGTCACTCTCAATACCATATGCTCTTCATAATTAATCATTAGAAGGCTAGATGATGAATAAACAGTGATGCGCAACCTCTAAATTACGCAGCGCCCTCTTCTTGTTATATTGTGTGTTTTGTACTGGTGGGTTGTATAATTATAACGTCGTCATGGTGGATTAAGTAGTTAAACCCGCACTGAAGGCCCAGGTACCGAATGGGTAAAATGGTAAATGGATTTACATTTCTAAATGTACGGCCCGCCACTGAATAATACTGTAATAAACATTAAACCAGACCACTAGAACTATCGTATATTTTAAACATTTAATTTTTTCCTCCCACATTTTTTCCCTTTTTTTTCCAGTCTTTTTTTTTTTTTTTTTTAAACATTTTTGAGGTGCTGCCGCCCCACCAACAGGGGGTGCTGCAGCACCCCAGCACCCCCACCTATACCGCGGTACTGCACTTAAACCAATTAAAACTCAATTTTTTTATTCTCCCATCCATGAAAGCATAATACATACATTTTATTAACTGTGACCTTTCATTATTTAGTGATATGTGAATTCTTTATTTGCCTACCCTTTATATTAGAATAACTTTAAGCAAGATATCGCGATAATTCAGTGGCTATGTGAGACCACGAAGCGGATATCCGGTCTCTTTCCCCGTGGCGGACCGTCTGTGGGTCGGTTTGGTAAAATGAAGGTATTACGATTCTTTAGCCATATTCACTTTTCTATCGTTATTTTTGGTAAATATTGAAATATGATGGAAGAAATCATGTTGAACATTAAATGTGGCTCGTCCAATGCAAGCACCATGACTTGAACGTTGAGGATGAGCTTTGATTGTGTGACGAGTTAGCCGACGAGCTTGTCGGAAAGTGAATTTTGGAAACATGGCGGCATACTAAAGAAAAAAGTGCACCCCGTTTAAGTTTCATTCAACTGCACTGAACGGTAGTTCGACCTTTCCGGGTAAGACTAAGATTATATGAATTCGGAGTTCTTTTTTATAGCATAAATCAAGAATCCTGGTGTTCTAAAATAAAGGCTTTGGAGGCTTAAGCCGGCAGACCAGCTACCAGGCCCCCTCATGTTTAGTAGCTTTCTTATTGAAAGTATTATAATTCATGTCAGCTCACTAATATTTTATGCCACCAATATTACACTGTGGAACCGATGGTGTCTCTTCGTATCAGATCCGTTGAAAGCCACTGCTAAACTTAAAATTATGTTGCATTGACTTGAATTTAGAGTTGATACCTCTCTTGACCTCTATGATGCTCAGTGAGGTGCACGTTGTAACAAATGTTTCTGCTCTTCTTGTAGCTGAACATTTCATTTCCCGCTACTGGCTGCCAGAAGCTAATTGAAGTTGATGATGAGAGGAAGCTGCGGACGTTCTATGAGAAGCGTATGGCCACTGAGGTGGCTGCTGACCCTCTGGGAGATGAGTGGAAGGTAAGGAACCTTTCTACTCAACAAAGACTCAACCCACACTCCACTAATAATGCATTTTGACATTAATTTGCTTTATGGTGGCATTCAATGTGATGGCTGCTGGGCCAACATTTGGTACACACTATGTGCTGCATTGTAGTTTTGAGAACAGTGTTTTTGTTTGAGTGAATATGTGTGGAATAATGGCACCTATCGATGAGACCCTTGTTGACTCATCAATAGTCATTAAGGGGGGACAGGGGTGCCACAGCAACAGAAGAGCTTTCCAGATGCGACCAGCCCATATAACCATGGCTGATTGAAACAGCTTTGCTCTCCCAGGTCTTAATAGATACACAATATGTAACTCACAAGTCTTTGCTAAGGTTAAGTGCTGGGGTGTTTTAACTCCAGTCCATGGGATCTGCAATTCTGTATGTCTTAGATCAAGGGTGTCAGACTCCAGTCCTTGAGGGCCCCTCTCCTGAATGTCTTGGATGTTTCCCTGCTTCAGCGCACCTGATTCAAATGAATGGGTCATTAACAAACTCGTGCAGACCTTGATGACTAGCTGATGGATCACCATCAGGTTGTCCATCACTGATCTTTTTTCTGCTGTAGCCCAAGAGGCTGCATTGTATAGGAGCCTTAGGCAGGCAGGATTGAGGACTGGAGTTGGAACACCTCTGATTAAGAGTATTTATTGTGATACTGTGGAAAACTACAGAAATATAATGATGCAAAGCAGTAAAATGACAACCTGTGCTTTGTTTTTCTCAGGGTTATGTGGTGCGCATCAGCGGAGGCAATGACAAGCAGGGCTTTCCTATGAAGCAGGGTGTACTAACTCATGGCCGTGTGCGCCTGCTCCTCAGCAAAGGTCACTCATGCTACCGTCCCCGCAGGACCGGCGAACGCAAGCGCAAGTCTGTCCGTGGTTGCATTGTTGATGCCAATCTCAGCGTTCTTAACTTGGTCATCGTCAAGAAAGGTATCATGTTTTAAATTTCACATGTGATGTGGTGACATATTGATGGAAACTCTTGAAAAGTAAACGTGCAAATTATTCACGGTGGTTGCACGTGCCAGATATTTTTTGTTTCCCCTGTGGAAGGAAAGATTTTGAATGTTATGATTACCTAGTTCTGTGAATGGCACATGAAGAGACCCTTTTTGATTGATCTGTAGTCATTAAGGGGGGACAGCGTGTTGCCACATTAACAGTGGAGCTGCTTACCAGATGTGACCAGACCTGATGAAGTGGATGGTTGAACTGCATTGCTCTGTCATTGTGATTATATATATGTATAATAATATTTTTTCTCTTTAGTTTCAGTGTATAGTACAAGTTTTGTATATTATCTCAGAAATTTCTAGAGTTACACACGGCTGAATGGTTTTTTAAAGGAATCTGAGCTTTTTGTGTGGCTCTTAGAATGTAGTGAGCATGTATCCCTCACTCTTCTGACTTTTGTTTTAGCCTGTTGGCAAAGTTTTGGGTAAGAAAGGGGAACAAAAATGACAAACTTGAACTTGCATAGACGTGGTATGTAATTCTACTGTTTCACGTATAAAAATTAAGTGTAATACAAGGTTCAAAAAATGAACTCTTGACACATCAGAAAATTTACCAACCAAAAATATCTAATATGCATGAAGTAATCTGTTATTTGCAGCTTTCTTCATTTGCTTAGCATGGAAGCTAGTATTTATCTTAACAGTAGGGATGAAATAAAATTATTGCTTTGCTCTCGAGTCAAACTCAGATTACAATAGAAAGCAGCAAAGTAGTAAACAGTTTTAAGTTACTCTGTGTTTGGTTGACAATGCGGCTCACTTGGTGTACATAAAAATCCAAGTGGTGTAACTTGAAACTATTGACCAGCCAACTATCTTGTGAACCCAAGCTTCTTTGCCAAATTTAAAATTTAGCTGCATTTGCTGCTGGGTGGAAGTTTATTTTTGACACTGTTCTGATGAGCCATATTGTTGGTTAGAGCTCCTTTTTGTTTTTTTCTCCCAGATAGAAAGAAAGGGGCTTTTATAGTTTTTAGTAGTAAACTTGGTGCTCCATTAAGAATAACAATCTGGGACAAATACACATACCATTTAACTCTTAACTTTAGAGGTTCTGGATATTGAAGCAGTATAACTTGTAGTAACTCACTAAAATTTTCAAAATTTGACTGACCTTCTTATGTGTATTTTAAGGTGAGAAGGACATTCCCGGACTGACCGACAGTACTGTCCCTCGCCGCCTTGGTCCCAAGAGGGCCAGCAAGATCCGCAAGCTCTTCAACTTGGCTAAGGAAGATGACGTGAGGCAGTATGTTGTGAGGAGACCTCTCACCAAAGAAGGTGAGACTAGAGCCGGCCCTACCCAATGTGACACCCTAGGCCAGATTTTATAAGGCGCTCCCCTCCATCTGCGATTTACACATGCTTAAAAAAGAAATCCAATAGTGCTGTTTTTACCATGGTCTTTAATTTACATAACATGTCACCCAATTTACATGCTTAAGAAATTTCAAATAAATACCAACAAATCTGAATTACAATATAAAATAGAATTTCCCCCTCGGGGGATCAATAAAGTATATTTATAAATACCCTTGATCAGTTAGAGAAGATGGCCAGTCAGCAGGGTCCAGAGGTGCAGCCTTCGCTCCTGATGCTGCATCACTGGGCCCCTCTGAGGTGGAGGGGACAGATGGAGTATTAAGGCTGCTGAGATGTTGGTCCAACATTTGCAGATGCTGGACTTGAATATCTCAAAAGCACGTCTGAAGTGAGAAAAGGAGCTTTACAGCTATTGTAAAAATAGACTCCATGCGTGGATGTGTGTAAGTCTTGAAAACAGCATGTAGGTGGTTTCAGTGGAGAAACATGCAAATCCAGGTGTTGCAGGTAGAGCCTTTCTCTGCATTTTCACCCTATTTGAATGTCTATAAATGAGGTTTCAGTGAGCTTAGTACAGAGCACAACTAGCATATTGCTTTATGTCTTATAACAAGCCAACACATGGTGTCAGCTATTTTCTTCACTTGAGTTGAGGTTTATCTGAAGTAGGGCTGGGCAATATGACATTGAATCAATATCACAATTAATTGGACAAAACTCGATTATGGTTAATGAGGGGTTATTTTAGTGTCTTTTTGTTTATATTTTTATCCTCATAGAACACTGGAAAGGTTTTTGCTACAAATATAATGATTAAAACTTGGATATTTTTCTGACTACATGTTTTTGATTTTAAAATAAATGAAATGGAGAACACAGATTAACTATGCAGTAATTAAATGCATATTTGAAAGATAAATAATTGACATGAACAATATTACATCCATTATTGGTTCTGAATTTGTTTCCATTAATTGCCCGGCTCTAATCAAGTTAAACTCTGCACAAATCTATTAGTAGATCCATTGTTGATGCCAATTTAAGCATTCTTAAGTTGGTCATTGTCAAAAAAAAGTATGTTATATTTCTCATATTTCAAGCATGGTTATTTTGATATTGATGGAAACTCCTATTAAGTAAACATTAAATTCTTGGTGGCTGTACTTCTTTAGATCAAGACATTTTTAAATGTTACCATTAACCTAGTTCTGTGAAAGGCACATGAAGAGACCCTTTTTGATTGATCTGTATTCATTAAGGGGGGACAGCGTGTTGCCAGATTAACAGTGGAGCTGCTTGCCAGATGTGACCAGACCTGCTGAAGTGGATGGTTGAACTGCATTGCTCTCTCATTGTACAATTATGATGCATATCAGAACTTCTTTCTGTAGTCTTTCATGTACCGCGAAAAATGCAGGAAAAGCCTCAATTCATGTGGATATACACTCATGTTGCACCTGCAACTACTGTAAGCTCCTCATACCTAGCCAACACATGCTGTGACAGCTATGTTACTCACTATATTTCAGGTTTTGAGTTAAAATAATTCAAACAAAAGAAATTGTCACCAAAAAGTGTTTGGGAATCTTATGTGAGGGATAGGTTTGTGTCTGTCCACACAATCAACTGAACGTGGGGAAAGTTACAACACATGCCAACATTTACTCCAAGGTAAGTTTAATTTGTTTATTAGATGATTGATTTAACCACCCTTTAGTAAAAGTAATATGATTCAGCGGCAAGGAGGGTGATGAGTTCTCTGTTAGCATTAGCTCTGGTCCATAGGTCTATCCCACACCAGAGCTATGTTAAAATCAGACAGTCGCATTAATATAATTAATAAAGTGACGTTTATATCACTACCCTCACATTATACCTAACAAAATAAATATCCAGGGCCATATATATTTGTAGACAACGAGGCAGGCTTATAGGTGGCTAGCGAGCTAGCCGGAATGCTAACGGAGAGATGTTTTCAGTCATCACCCTCCCTGCTGCTAAATAATATTACTTTGACTAAACGGTAGTTAAATCAATCAGATAATAAACAAAGCTAACTTACCTTGGAGTAAATGTAGGTGTGTTTTGTAACTTTCACCACGTTCAGTTGATTGTGTGGACAGACACAACTTAACCCACAGCCTGCATTCTCCAGCTTTTGTTTTGGTTTGGGAAAGGGAATAAAAATGTCCCTCCAAATATTCTGGACACCTCGAGCCACTATTGCAGGTCCCCAGTAGCAGTATTTTACCACAGCGTTATTCTAGTGTAATGTAAATATGGTTGATAGGCATCGGATAAATGGCAAAATAACATTGTCCTTAATGGAGGAGCAGCGAGAATGTCCGACCTAGCAACAGTAACTAGGGAGGGGGCGGTGCTTACCGAAAGGTCAATTATTGACCAATTTTCAATCCGCGTCATAGATGAGTGACCTAAAAATATGTACACAAAATAAAACTACAGAGTTTTCAGAATAAAGTGGTTCCACAAACAAATTATTGTTATTTATCATGACCTCCCACAGACCCAAGCACAAATGTAACTCTTTAAGAAGACTCCCACACCTACAGATGTTTTGAAATGACTGCATTCTAAAATCACAACTCTTCAGCCCAACTGTGGATCCAGTCTTGCATTTGATAAAATTTGGTCATAAATCTTGTTCTAATACAAAACTTGGGTCAATTCATGTTATCCTAATAACTGACACATCAAAATCATTAATGATCTCATTTTTTGTTTGCGGTAGGAGTGTACTGGAGCCTACTAAGCTGGCTGTACTCAGTTTGGTGAATTGTATTTTGACATACTTCGTTTATTTGCCATACGAGTTATTTACAACACAAACCAAAGCGTTTTCATTTTCCTCTCGTGCATATTTATGGTCTTTGCCATCTTACTCCTTGTTCTTTTTGTAGACATAGTTGGACATAGCATTTTCAAAAGCAAATAAGATGCTACTGCAGTGAGGGAGTGTGTGATTTATGTTTTTGAATCACAGCTCTGTGAGTTGGTGAAAATGCTGACCATGTCATAGCTCAGTGGTGGGCTGCATGAGCATGAATTGAGCTCTACAGCAGTGGTTCTTAACCTTGTTGGAGGTACTGAACCCCAGCAGTTTCATATGCACATTCACCGAACCCTTCTTTATATATAAAAAAAAAAAAAAATCAAATTCAAGACATGGGTATGTTTTACTGGTGCACAAAATGAACAGTCCATTAACATCACTGTGTTAAAAGAACAAAACCAGTACGATGCATGAACTGCATGAATTACATACCTTATTTTTTGTATTTATCATTCATTTTTTGAACCCGCTTTATCCGACCACTTTCTTTTTTTGCTCGGCATATGGATTAAAATATTAAAGAAATCACACGATGTACTATCCTGACAGCCATAAGTCAACGACTGAGCGTACCAAATTCCCTGATTGGCCAAGCAATGCAGCGTGATAACCTGTAGCCAGCGATGGCCAAGCGGGGCGTGTCATCATGAATCATATGAGTCAGGTGCATGTCTTGACCTCCGCCAAACCTCTGAGACTGACTCACTGAACCCCTGGGGTTTGATCAAACCGAACCCAGGTTAAGAACCGCTGCTCTGCAGTGATTATGGTAATGCACAAAAGCAGGTTCTCTCTCTTTGGTGAAGGAATAGGGACTTTTCTAAAAAAAAAAAAAACCATTGAAAAATGTCAAGTTGGTCTCAATGTTTTGGATAAATGTCAGTTTGTGTATTGTGCTTGTTGCTAAATTAATGCCACTGGTTACTCTACTTAAATATTAATATTGTCCATCCATTTTTACTTACTTGCACCATCAGTAATATCTCTCCAACCTTCTCCCTTGGTAGGCAAGAAGCCCAGAACTAAAGCTCCCAAGATCCAGAGACTGGTGACCCCTCGTGTCCTGCAGCACAAGCGCCGCCGCATTGCCCTCAAGAGACAGCGCACCCAGAAGAACAAGGAGGAGGCTTCTGAGTACGCCAAGCTGCTGGCCAAGAGGATGAAGGTATGCCACTTCTTTTTTTAATGACATGTCCACATTAGGAAAATCAAGAAAAATTAATCACACTCTGATTTCCAACGCATGGATTTTAACTGACACTCGTCCTCTCAAACCAAACAGGAGGCCAAGGAGAAGCGCCAGGAACAGATCGCCAAGAGGCGCCGCCTTTCTTCTCTGAGGGCATCCACCTCCAAGTCAGAGTCCAGCCAAAAGTGAAACTTCAGAGATAAATAAATGTGTTGCTGAAAAGAAGTGTTCTTTTTTAGTCTCCTTATTGCATGTGATGGTTTGAAATTTTACTATACCAAGTGCTTAAACCTAGTCATATGCTTGGACCCTAGCAGTGAGGAACAATTTCATCTTCCAATATTTGATACTTGGAGGCTTGGTTCATGGTCAAATTCCATACTCTGTGCAAATTATATACTTAATAGATTTTAAAACTTAATTTTGATTATGAAATGGCACAGAGCTGCTCCAAACTGCCCTTGTAAGCTATTTTTTAAAAACTAAAGATTCAAAATCCTTTAGTCTTTTTTCATATATTCAAATGCATTGGGAACGTTGCAGGTTCAATTCCAAATTTTACACATGAAGGAAAGGAATATTAGGCTGTCCATAATGCACATTCCTTTCTGAACTCCAACATTAAATGTATAAACCTGAGAAATGCTTGGAAGATTTAGTGTAACCAGTTTGAGAACTACTTCTCATGTTGATGAAGTCGACCAACTTCTGACACCTCTGAAAAAGCATTGACTACATTTCACAGTTCCTCTGCTTTTTCTTTGTTTTACCTCAGAAAAGTAATTCTTTATCAATCCACGGTTTTCTAGGGAACCGGAGTCTGGGGATTGGGTTTGCCCCTCCATAATATCTATGGTCTTGACCCAAGATGCTGCTCACTTACTGGTGTGTTTGGGGTCATCTTGTTGAAATATCTATTTCAAGGGTGACCAAGTACTTTGATGGATTCAAACGGATCCATGATATGTGGAAAAATAGGTATGAGAAACATCAATATATCTTGATGCTTGTGCCACTACACTTCACTGTCTTCAGTGTACTGGGGTTAATCTGACATGTCTGCAGCCTGAAGATCCAAAAAAAAAAACAATTTTGTCCTTCAGTCTACCAAATGTTGCGCCATTTTCCTTTAAGTTGGTCAATGTGTTCTCCAGCCTTTTAAAATCGGGGAAAATTTAAAATTTTGGGAAAAATCTCTAGGTTTTTCTGTAAAGGATAAACGGGGGGCAATTTATGGACAACTTTTTATTTATGTTAAACAATTTTACTGATGCATTAAAAAAAATGGTAATTTTGAATTTTCAACTCCTGATTCAAATCAAAAACAAATCACAAAATGCCAGTAAGAAGTCAAGATTTCCAAAGCATGATTTAAAGTTGATGTTGGGTGGAAATAAAGATGGTAAGTCTGTCCTCTGGGTTGGTCCTGTGACCAAGTATCCAGCTAATCTCAGGGGCCTCAGTAAATGGGAGGCCCAAAACAAAAGCTGAGGTTGTGCATGTTTTTTCCCCAAGTTCAGGCTCCCAAATATATGCTCTCAAGCACAGAAAATGGGGTTCCTTTTTTGCAGTTTACTATCTTAAACTAGTGATTGTAGCTGTGCACTGTGTCAGACAAGTTGTTTCAAACAGAATAAACAAAAAAGACAACACTGCATGGCTAAACCCACGATGGATTTTGATTGAAGTGCTACAACTTCTTGCCCATTAGACTTAATGTGATTCAGCGAAGCCCTTTTGAGCCTCCCGTGTATTCTGTGTGGAGTGATGTTAAAGCTGGGGCTTTTGCTTCACCAAAATAATTAAAACTAATTTCCTGAGTAATCACTTGACCTGTCTTGCTTTACATCAAGGAATAGCCTTGAGAAAGAATTAAGAGCCTACTTTTCAGCAATAGACTTGACAAAAGTAGGGGGTGGGGTTGGGTAAATTTGGACATCAGTTAAAGTGGATCATGTAAGACTGGTGTCACTAAACTGGCAAGTTATAACTTATTCCAATCACCGAAAAATTGATCCAGTTCTTGCAAAAATATACACCACCTTTGGCATTTTTGACATCTTATTGCCTTACATCCTGGAATTATGAGAGAAAAAGGAAATAAGAACAAATAAAAATGACCTTTGAGTCTATTAGATAACATCCAGCAGATTTTTTTTTTTCTCCCATTAAATTCTCCCTTAAAGTCAACCATTATGAACTCGACAGCTTAAAGTGGAGCTTTGTTATCTCTCTGATTAATGCCCTTCTTGCCAGCTCAGTAAGTCTTTTGTCTGCCCTCTCTTGGCAAACTTATGATGTTATATCCTTCACATTTTAAAATGATGGAATTAATTGTGAGTATGGGTGTGTTATGCAGAGTCAATTTCCATGATTCTTAAACCTAATCAGCACTTCTCCAGAACTCTGTCCCTGATGTGGGAAAAATGACAATTGGTGAAAAGAGATGTAACCTTGAATGGATTATAGAGGTCAGATAAATCTTCTTTTTGTGTGTGTTACTGCTGCTGTACTCAGTGTGGACAGATCCAGTATGTGAACATGTAATTTATGTCCAGAGGCATTTCATGCTACATGCAGACTATGCAGATGCACAGAGTCCTTCAGCCCACTAGGGGGCTGCAAGCTACAAGGTCAGCCTCACAACACAGTCTGGTGAGACGTGACAGGTCTTCATTTCTAGCCACCTAAAACAAGCACATTTAAGTACTTTTACAGTGATGCACTGTCTGTGTTGTCATGTGAAATGGTTTTCTGGAAAACTTGTCACTTTATAGGCTCAGAAGTTTCAGAGAATTAAAATTTTTTTTCTCCCCATTTCTTTCTACTTTCTTTTTTTCTTGCAAGTTTATAAAGTCAGAAATTTTTCACTTGCAAATTTACAAACTTATACATTTGCAATATTTAATGTGTCTCTTGTATATTTGTGAGTTTATAAAGACAGAAATTATGAGTTGCTTTTTTTTTTAAATGGAATTTTGCCCCCCTTTATGTAGAGTAATTTCCCCCCTCAAATAGCCCATGAAGTCTATCCATCCACCCACCCATTAACCTCCACTTGTCTGGGTTCAGGTCATGGGGACAGCAGCCTACACAGAGACCCAGACCCCCCACTCCCTGGCCTCCTCCTCCAGCTCTTCCATGATAATATAGAGGCAGTCCCTGGCCAGATGGAAGATGTAATCTGTCCAGCATTATCAGGGCCTTTCCTCGCGTGAAACACCACCTTAGAGAAGCATCCAGGGTCATCTTAACCCCCCTGAACCACCTCAGTTCAGGGACACTGGAAGTAAGGCTGC
The DNA here is from genome assembly GCA_018398805.1 of Hirundichthys speculiger. Classification (NCBI taxonomy): domain Eukaryota; kingdom Metazoa; phylum Chordata; class Actinopteri; order Beloniformes; family Exocoetidae; genus Hirundichthys; species Hirundichthys speculiger. The sequence goes on from JAGFBZ010000865.1 coordinate 3,292,651, forward strand.
TGAGGGTGCTGCAGCATCCCATCATGAAACTTCAACAGAAAAGGTTAAATAAATCAACTGAAAGACTGATCATAAGCATTAATTCATGCTCTCAAACCGTAGAAATGCTTTGTCCATTTGAATTAAAGTGAAGTTTATTAATGCACCTCACAATTTAGGTTGATGTCTAGCATCCCTGCCTCAGATGGCTCCTCTCGATGTGGAGGAGCAGCAGTTCTACTCTGAGTCCTTCCTGTAAAACTGAATGTCTCTACCTATCTCTAAGGGAGAGTTGCTCCTAATTTTCAGGTTAACAGATTAATGCATCAGGTAACCTCAAAGAGCTTTACTATCTCCATGACACTGGAGTTTTACAACATAGGAGCCTTCAAACAAACTTTTGGATTGGGCCCCCCAAAAAACTAGAAATGGCCCAGTACATATCGCCAGTCTGTGTTCTTCAGACTTAACCTTTTAATCTAATTTTGTCAGGTTCTGTTATTTATTCACTTCTAATAGTTGTTTCTTGTCTTATTTGCACTTTTAAAATTTGAGGATTCATTATTATTGACCATATTGTTGATTTCCAGTGAAGCCCTTGCATTATTTGCTCATTATTCTTTTACATAGTTACATTTTTTATTTATTTATTTTTAATCAGTGCATCTCATGATGTGATGTAGCGGTTAGGGGTTCTGGGAAAAAATGGGAGAGATGCTGTGGAAGAAATAAGCAGTGAAATGGGCTTTTGATAATCATTTATATTTTCATTACTCGACAAAGGAGAATCCATAATTGTGGTTACGGGGCGCCTGCTCAGGGGAGATGTCTCTCTCACAGCTCCAAGGCCTTGTTATGCTTCAGTCGGATACTGATGTCCTTCTGGATTTTTCTGGCGCCCTCTGTAATCTTTCAGGGCTGGCTGATCTCTTCTATGCAAAAAGCTTAGAAATGAATACTTAGAAATTCTCAAGTCTTTGCTTTCAGTCTTATTTAGAGATAAAGACATGGATCAATATAAAGAACTTATTTTTCTACAGCACATATATCATAATGAAAGCTCTTTTTTTTAATTTTTAGCTGAGAGAGCGTTTATCTGGGAATCTGTTGTTGCAATTATGTGCTGGTTTGATAATCAGATGCTGCTCCTCAGCATCAATAATGCTTCGTTATGTTTTGAATGATGAGGCCCATGGTTCATTTACAACTGAAGCAGGCAGAATAAATAACACCCTCTGAAGTGTCACTGATGATTAAAACTCACATCCCCCTAAGGCTTTCGGACCACAATGCGTAATTAGAGTAAAATACAATTATGCATTTAATCACCATGAGTGCACGGACTGATGAGCTCACTCAATAAGGCTCAGGCGCACCGAGCTCTGCATCTGCATATTCATGCGTAAGACGGAGGGGATTTTCCGCCAGAAGACGATTAGAATAATGATGTTTCTCCTCCTGCACAACGCTTCCCCTGAGGGGAGCACGCTGAAAGCCACGAGGTTCCGTCTGTGGTGCTGATGCTGCTACTGCTGATGCTGCTGCGGATGAGACTGCAGCATCCCGCGTCTCCCGCACACAACGTGCCCAGAAACATCCGTCTTCTGTAAATCGGTTTGCGTCAGGGGGGGGAGGTGAGACTTTGCGTGGCAAAGGCAGTCACAGAGGCGAGACACAGGGGAACGCACGTGTGGTGGGTGGTCCTCGGTTTTCACGTGGCTCTAGCGAGCGCCGAGCTCGAGGAGACGCACCGTCAGTCCGGTGCGGCAACAGGAGGAGACAACATCCCGAGCATGGCTGTGGAAATGGAGCCCACAGAGTAAGTGTACTCTCTTTGGTTTGTGTTGAATATATACACAATAAATGCGTGGAAATGGTGCACGTGAGTGTAGATGATAACTTTCGATCAAATGAAATGGATGGCTGAATGCACGTGCTGTGTGTTTCGTTGAAAACTCGGTGTCTCCCGTTCACGGATTTACTGAATCACTGTAATGTTAACATATTTCTAAACTTTTATTTGAGATGAACAGATAGAAGAAGAATCCTGTAGACCTCATCTGGTTGTTCCCTCTGTTTGCACCAATAAGTCTTTCATCCACTTCCTGTTATTTCAGTACCAATATGTTGTTAATTTTGGTCAGAACAGTGCAGAAATGATCACTTCTGCAATCCGCTTGCATGATTGCATTTAAATTTAGTCTCACAGAGCACCCTGGGAGAGAAATGTTCTGTCTGTTTTGCAGTCAGCATCTATATTTGATCCACATGTGTCTGTTGATCTAATAGGCCAACAGGCACCCCGCCCCTGCTAAGGATGTGGGTGTGCTGATGTTTTTTTTCCTTCTCTGTATCTTCCAGTAGATAAACATGAGTAGGTACAGACTATATAATATACTGCTGTCAGACTGAAGCAGACTATGATGGTGTTTGATGTGTTTATTCTGCTAAAATACCAGGGGCCTTGGCACACTGGATTTTTGGAAGCACAGAAACTATACAAAATGTTTGCATGTTATCTTAAGGTTAAGATTTTAATTGGAACTGATGGAGTGGCAGCAGTAGGATGCAACATACTTATGATCATCAGATGGCTCTGAAATAGGGCAAAAAGTTGGCCTGCAGCTGGATGAGAGTCCTCGTCCTGTTTTGACTGGGACAAACTGTTGTTGTGCCAGACGATCTGTGGCAAAGAGTGTGTTTAACTGTTACCTTTCGTTTCTGTAGTGTAATCCGCCTGATAATGCAGTACCTGAAAGAGAACAACCTGTACCGCACTCTGAACACCTTACAGGAGGAAACCACCGTCTCGCTCAACACAGTGGAGAGCTTTGAAAGCTTTATCGCAGATATAAACAGAGGTCAGTGGGACTCTGTCCTGCTGGCCATCGAGTCCCTCAAGTTGCCTGACAACACACTTATCGACCTCTATGAGCAGGTGGGTTTTTTTGTGTAGTGAGCAGAAGCTTTTGTTGACTTTATTTTGCAACAGGTAACTCCCAGGACTTGATGTGCTCAACAGGTTGTAATGGAGCTCATTGAAATGAGGGAGGTGGGCGCAGCTCGTTCTCTCCTCAGACAGACCGACCCAATGATCATGCTGAAGCAGACCCAGCCGGAGAGGTATCTCCACTTGGAGAACCTGCTAACGTGCTCCTACTTTGACCCTCGTGAGGTATGAAAACAAACATTTGCACATTCAAATCAGAGCTGTCAGATATGGGGTGATGTCCTTTCATTCTCTCTGCAGGCGTACCCAAAAGGCAGCAGCAAGGAGAAGCGGCGCAGAGCTATAGCTGAGGCCCTGATGAAGGAGGTCAGCGTGGTGCCGCCTTCTCGCCTTATTGGCCTTCTGGAACAAGTCAGCGTGAGTTTGCAGATCAATATTCTTCTCAGTGCTCAAGTCTAATTATTTGTCATTTTGTTGTGCAATTTACTCTGCCAAACAATGCTCCCATGCATGTGCTGCTCATGGTGCTACTGTCTGATTCGTGCTTCATCAAGGACCTGAAAAAGGATTTTCTCTCCGGTCATTTTCTAAGTTTGTGCGATGAGGACGATTTTGCTTAAATCAGATTTTCATGAATGATACAATTTAGTCATTTGTAGCTGAGCATAATGACGGTGTCCAAACCTCAGTCCTGACTTCCAACCCGTCAAATTCATTTTTATGAAATATTTAGTTCAGTGTCATGTTATCTCTTTTCAGAAGGCAAACTAAGAGACACACATTTTTGAATCTGCTCCCTAGAATGTGCAAAATGTTTTCCTGCACTTGCATTTTTTTCCCTAAAATATTTAAAGGGATCCCGCCATTCCTTTATTTATATCTGATAATCTCCGTTGCAGCTTAATAAATTCTCATTACTGTATTGTCTCAAATACCCAGTCTTCATTCCTTTGTAATGAGACATCAAAAGATGTCACTTGTAGTGTTTTTTTTTTACTATACCTTTCATCACCTGTGCAGATTGTAACAAACTCTAAAATAGAAAATTTGAATACAAAAAATGTTTCACTCTCAATAGCTTTCTAAAACTGAAAAAGAATCCAATTCATCATTTCAACTTTAAATTCTATTATCCACTATAAAGTACTGAATGATTTCTTTTACTGTGTCCTGATACATAAAACTTTAGAGCTGAAAGAGATGGACTTTCCTTTTCTGCATGACAGCACATTACAGCGGCTGATTTTTATATTTAAACTGGTCTAAGTTTGTTAATGACGTACCTGGTGTACATGCAAAATTAATCTCTGCGAGCTAAAAATGTAAACTTTAGTCTCTGTGGGGCAGTCAAATGTTTTTTGTTTTGTTTGTGCTTATGTTTAAATTTACTTCAGCTTTTTTTGTCATATGTGTGTGTAGTTATTGCCACAATTAACATTCTTGCTTCAATTAGTCTTTTGGTTTTTACTGCAGTAGTTAACAACTGGAACAAGTTGACAATGAAAGATGAACGCAGAGCAGGAGGTCTAATATAGCCTCACCTAGTTGATGTTTTGTGTTGACTCTCATTCGCAGTACGTGAGGCGACAGCATTATCTCTCCCCTGACATGTCCATCAACACGTTTGCCAAGAAGGAGCAACAAGTGGAGAAAGAAAGCTATCCAACACAGCTGTACCGCCACATAAAGGTACGCAACGCTGTCTAATGTGGAGAAACGATCATGCTATTCTTAAAACGGTGTTTGGACAGCTCTGCGGTGGTATGTTTTTCCAGCTATTGTAATGACACGCTTGCTTTCTTATGAGTTGCGGGTTTTGTCTTCCAAGGTTATCAGCTTGGCACACATACACACCCAGAACTAATTGCTTTTTACAGCTGAAAGCACCTCTTCATCACTGGCTTCCAGATGGAACTGCGGTTGCTCATCATTGCTTCTCTGTGCCAAAGCTGATAAGTGAGATTGGCCAGCCCACGCAGCAGCTGACCACTGGAGAACGCCATGCCTCTCTGAGGTTGCCTGATATTAAACCGTGTTTTTAATTATTTGTGCATCTGAGTTGCAGGTCGTGACTCAAATGTGAAAACAAGTTTTCCCCAGGTGTAAATCAGCAGTCTCTACGTGTGGTTTGCTTGTGCAGTTTGGGCGCCGCTCACACGTGGAATGTGCCCGTTTCTCACCTGACGGAAAATATTTAGTCACCGGGTCGGTGGATGGGTTCATTGAGGTCTGGAACTTTAACACGGGAAAAATCACCAAGGTAAATATTTTTACATCATTACAACAAAAATCCTGAAATCCTATTGCGATGCTCTTATATAAGATTTAAATCACAAGAAGCCTGTCTGGTATCTGATATCACAGCAAGTACATAGATGAAAATATACTGTATTTCTCTGTTATAACTCACTGTGTGTGTGTTTGGGTAAATAATTCAGGATCTGAAGTATCAGGCCCAAGACAGCTTCATGATGATGGACGATGCCGTGCTGTGTATGTGCTTCAGTCGGGATACAGATCTACTTGCCACTGGAGCTCAGAATGGGAAAATAAAGGTTGGACTGGTTAATATTGTCATGCATATTTTTTATCTTATGCTCAAGTCAAAAAGGTTAAATGGAAATATCAAAATAATGGAGAACCTATGCTGTAATGTATGGTAATGATGTCACTCCCCTTCTCAAAGTATATATATTTGTGTTTTTTGTGTTTCTGTTGACGAGGAAAGGTGTGGAAGATCCAAAGCGGTTTGTGCCTGCGTAGGTTTGAGCATGCTCACAACAAAGGCGTGACCTGTCTGAGCTTCTCTAAGGACAGCAACCAGATCCTCAGTACCTCCTTCGACCAGACCATCAGGTGAGATGCTGTGTTCACCGCAGCTGCATGTGTATTTCTGCTCTCCAGCTGTGTGAGAAATGATTATTTCACTAAGAACATAGCTGGCGCGTTCCTGTGGAGTCTCTAAAACGCACTGAATTACAATAATAACACAGTAGAAAGTAAAATACAACTGAAATATAATTTGACTTAACAATTTAATTTTGAAAAGTACTTACTGATACTACAAAGACCGAAAGAGTTTACTTAATGTATGGAGTCTTATTTGGGTAGAAGATGGATCGTCTGCAGTGGGAGGAAAGCAGGCGATTTTATTGACCTCAGACATGATTCACAAACGTTTGGAGGGTGCACGTGTGGGTGGGGTTCGGCTGCAGGAAGGCAGTGAGCTCTTGTTTACAGCCCACAACTTATTAACAAAATGGGAAAAAATAGCTGTGTAACATATCGAGGGAAAAGAAATAACAAATGCAGTAAGAAAAAAAACCCATAGTTCATCTTTTAAAAATGTCATCATCATATTTATGCTGTAAATGTCAGTTTATTTGTATTTTTATCTGTTCCCTCAGCGGTGTGTTACTTTATCTTGACTGCTTGGGCCTGTTCTGTTTATGTCCATGTCCCTTGTTTCATAGGTTGTTATTTTATGTTGATGTAACTCGTTCCCAGCAGGTTCATTAGAGAGAATAATGTAATCTAATCTCATCCTACATACTATAAATAGTGGTATGTTTCATGATGGTCAGTGGAGGTACGTTCAGTTTCACTTCCCTGAATAGCAAAGCAATACTTGAAAGGGACATATTATGAGAAAAATGAATATATCATTCAGTGAGGAGTTCAGATTTGCAGGTCAATTTAGAGTAGAAACATCCAGCCTCCCCATCTTCAACTCCACCTGTGATCGTAAATCATTCAGCATTGTTTGTACTGCTTTTCCCTTTTCTACAAACTGCAGATTCTCATCAGCAGTTGTATAGTGTGTTTAAAATAGGAAAGAAATTAAACAATGCAGTGCAAACTTTGTTAATCCAATGAAACATCACCCTGAGAAACGTTTTATGGTTAGCAGTCCTGGCATCAGCAGTGGTCCCATAAAGAGTTTTGTTGCCCACACACCATTCACCTTTGACAGTAATGTTCCTGTTAGTTTTCTTCTTCCAAAAAAAAAAAAAAAAAAAAAAAAAATCGAAGTAACTGTCATATTTCCAACTGGTGAATGTGAGTGCTTCCATCCCCATCCTTAAAAGTTACATGGACACTTTGGAGCACGTCATGACTCATTTTGCAAGCTACATACAAAAATCAATAAAGTAACTATTTATTTCCTTTTGCAGCAACAGTAACATTATCACCGAAAGTCTGTTTGTAATTTTTTATGCTACATGTTACTGGAAAAAGTGATATTAGTACAGTAACACATTAATTCCTGATACCGACAGTTAGTTGCTACAACATTTATAATGCTGCATAAATGAATTTGCAAACACTGGTGTAGAGACAAAATTCTTAGTTTTCTTTTCTAATAACTTAAAACACAGAGAAATAAACCCACAGTTAATTCCTTTAGTGAGACTATATTTGGAGAAAATTATGATGTGGGGGCATATGTATCATTGACTGGCTGACTGTTACATTACTTCAGTGTTCTAATCTTTGGTATGTTGTTTTCCCAGTTTGAGCTAATTCTTGTCAAAACTTGTGAAAAGATGGAGTCTAACAGAGGGATCAGTACCAGCTGTCTAACCGATGAAGAAAATGTTAGTATTTGAGAGTAAACTGACCACTCAGATTTTTTTGTGTGTGGTTCTGTGATCTCAGTTTGGCATCTGCTAGCACACACGCTCAGGTTAGGTACTGCTTTCTCAGGGAATGAAAATGTGTCCAAATTGGAGTTTGCTCGGTCACTTAGAACTAGAAGACAGATCTCAAAAAAGAAACTGCCCAAAGAAGTGAGGGGAGGAGCGAACCACGTTACTTGACTCCATCCCCTAAAACCAGTTGCTATAAAAATACTTGTAAATTGGTGGTTGACAAAGAATACCTCCACTTGGTATTTTGGACAAAGCAGGTTACAGAAATGTCACGAGGACATCAGGAAATGGGGGTAGCTTTTGAAAAAGGACACATTATATGACAGATTTTCTATTTTTCAGTGATTACAAGTTGCTTGTCACCTCTGACACTCAAACAAATGCCTTCAAGCACAAAAAAAAGTGATCATTTTGGTTGCATTTGGAGCAGACACTTGTTTTCATTTACTTGATAAATGAATTGTTGAAATAACTTGATGCACATCTGTAAATGTGCAGTGCCTGAGGAACAGACGGATGCTTCTTCCTGACTTCCTCTTACTCTTGCACAAACGCGCACGCTGAATCCCCTTCACTTTGAGGGTTTGAATGTTATTTTTGACTCCTGGGGGGTGTGGGCTGAGCCTCTCTGCAGTATCGGAGGCACATGGGCTGTGTGGGTGCAGCTGATGAACCATGTGCTCAGGCACAAAGCTGCAACGTGTTTCTCCACTTGCAGAAGCCGAGAGAATTCTTTACAAACAGTTAATCATCCACCCAGAGACGAAGTGAATCGGCGAGTGTGAGGCTTTTTGCCATGGTTAAACTAATCTGCACCCAGCCACTCAACAGGAGCTAAAAATAACCCATCCACAGCACGTTTCTCTGCTCTCAAGACACATCCACTCTTCCATGTTAAATAGAGGGTTATTAAAACAAGTCAGCACTACTCTCTTTATAGACTCAAGCATCCATCATGTGACACAACTATTCAACATGATCATTTTCAGAATCCATGAACTGAGGACAGGGAAGACGCTAAGGGAGTTAAATGGCCATTCATCATTTGTAAATGATGCATCTTTCACTCCAGATGGATCTCACATCATCAGCGCATCATCCGATGGAACCGTTAAGGTATCATTTTGATTCCAGGAATTAGAGTCATATGATTATTTTGCAGTAAAAGTGCTGCAACATGGTGTAATCTGGAGATTCTTATTTGTGTGTTGTTGTTTTTTTTCCCCAGATTTGGAACACAAAAAAGTGTGAATGCATTCACACTTTCAAATCTCTCTCAAAGACATCAAGTGTTCCTGTCAACAACGTGATTCCTCTTCCCCAAAGTCCTGAGCACTTTGTGGTTTGTAACCATTCTGACACGGTAGTTGTCATGGGCATGCATGGTCAGGTGAGTTTTCTTCAGCCTATCATGTGTAATACATGTTTGGCAAGGTCATGCCAGAAAAAAAAATACTGAAAGAAACTGGGTTCTAATCTGCTGATTTCTACCTTCAGTTAAACATTTTTTTTCCTTTAAGATGCCAGAAAAATTTGTAAAGAATACTTGTTATAATTCATCTCAAGCTGTTGTATTCAAACTAAAAATCATAAAAAATTGATTTGTGCAAAATCAAAGCTATTAGTCTAATTTATGTGACAGAAAACCATCAACTATTGTTTCCAGAGTTTGTAACTCCTTATGTTGTGATCTTTGATGAAAATGGCTAATTTCATTACAGTCTGGTCATTGATGGCTCGATTAATTGTTGCATCGTTGTATGTGTGTAAAGGGGCTAGAAAGGTTTAAAGGTGAGACTCAGTGACACAGATCACAGAACAAGAGAAATTGTTTTGAGAAATCACATAAATGGAGCTACTAAAGTGAGGATACAAAGGAAGAGCTGCTACTGACAACCCTTTTTTTTCCCTATTAATTAGTGTTACACAGTTTTATCATACAACAAAGGAAACGCATGACAGGGTGCCAAGAGAGGAGCTATGGTATTATATGAGTAAGTTTGGGGTAACACAGAAGTATGTTAGAGTGGTGCAGAACATGTATGAGAGTTTGTCAGACAGTGGTGAGGTATGACAGAAGAGTTAAAGGTGGAGGTGGGACTGCATCAAGGATCAGTTCTGAACCCCTTCTTGCTTGCTGTGGTGATCGACAGGCTGAGAGATAAGCTTAGGCAGGAATCTCCATGGACTATGATGTTTGCAGATGACATTGTGATCTGTAGTGAGAGCAGGGAGCAGGTGGAGGAAAAGCTAGAGAGGTGGAGCTACGCCCTGGAAAAAAGAGGAATGAAGGTTAGCTGTAGCAAGACAGAATAGATGTGTGTGAATTAGAGGAACCCAAGTAGAACCCAAGTAAGGCTACAGGAAGCAGAGATGAAGAAGGTAGAGGATTTTCAGTACCTAGGATCAACAGTCCAGAGCATTGGAGAAAGTGGAAAAGAGGTAAAGAACGTGTGCAAGCAGGTTGGAACAGGTGGAGAAAAATGATCAGGTGTGATGTGTGATAAAAGAGAATCAGCAAGAAGGAAAGGAAAGGAAAGGAAAGGAAAAGAAAGATGGTGGTGAGACCTGCAATGTTGAATGGTTTATTGACTGTGGCACTGAGGAAAAGACAGGAGGGATAGTTGGAAGTAGCAGAGGTTAAAATGTTGAGGATGGAGTGATGAGGATGGATAGGATCAGAAATTTAATTCAATTTTCACTTCAGTTCAATTTTATTTATATAGCATCTATTACAATACAAATAGTCTCTCGGCTCTTCACAGAGACCTAGACCCCTGAACAAATATTTAGTTACAAGTAAATACCTTTAAGCCAAATTACTTTTCACCACTTTCCTGCCCAGTGCATGTCAATAAAAAACATGTAAGATAACCCATCGTACTTTCACCGTGCCTGGTATTTGTTGGGCGTCTCAAGAGTTATCAGGTGGGATCAGTGGTGCACTCATATGAATCTAAACAATTTAAAGGCTCTATCTTCTCTAAATAATATTTTGCTTTGGCTGATAAGTTGTCACGGTAAGCCAATTTGTTATTGCTCATGTTTCTTTAATTTTTAGGTTCTTATGACTCCTTTTCACTCTAGTTGTTTACTGTCCACTTCTGTAGCTACCAACATGGCTGTCTTGCCCCACAATGCAACAGATGTTCTCAAGCCATATATACTCAGACACAACATGGATATATTAATGGAAGTTTACTGCCTTTCCTTGTCCTCTTCAGATTGTGAGGACCTTCAGTTCAAGCCAAACAGAGAGAGCAGACTTTGTGTGTTGCACCGTATCACCTCGTGGGGAGTGGATCTACTGTGTGGGAGAGGACTGTGTGCTGTACTGCTTCAACTATACAACAGGGCGGCTGGAGAAAACGCTGACTGTAAGCCCCACTGCTGATATGCATTACCTTTGAGAAGAAGTAATCCATCTTTCACATGTTCATTTTGTTGTCTCTCAAGACATGGAACGATGAGAACGTGTATTGATCTGCGTTAACTCTTCACCCACAGGTTCACGAGAAAGAAGTAATTGGCATCACTCATCACCCGCATGAGAACCTGATAGCCACGTACAGCGAGGAGGGGCTGCTAAGACTATGGAAACCTTAAACTGTCACATGCATCGTAATGTGGAGGAGCTAGACAGCCATTCACATGGTTAGAAAGCAGTTGCACCAATTCTAATAGTAGCTGATATCAAACTTTTGATCATGTCGTGCAGTCTTGTCTGTGAACGAATCCCAGCAATTAATCTATAGCCAGGGGCCAGCAGGACTGAGGATTACAAAGATTTTGCCACAAGAAGAAAAATATATTTTTTCAATATGTCTTTTTAACAAGGAAAGAATAAGACTGACAGTATTCAGGGTGTTCCTCTGCCTTTTTGCACGAAGAGGCTCCAGCAGACCCCTGTAACGTTCAACAAAAAGAAGCAGGTATGTATAATGAATGGATGGAAACTCGTTGATGTAATAACGTCTGCGACACTGTATAGCTCCCTCATGATATACACACTCATGAATCCAAGTTCACCAGTGCCGTTCGAATCCCTGATTTTCATCTCTTTGGAATATACCAGAAAATGAAAATGCATGATGATGAACTCTTGTGAGAATATTTACGTGCCTCTTCTTTGGGCATAACGAAATATCAGGTATTTTGATGATTTGTCATCTTTGGTTTATAATAATGCTCTTGCAACTTTGATTTAATGATTATTGCTTGCTCTGTGTGTTTTGTGCATGCTACCTCAAATCACTGTCTAAATTAGGTTCTGCAATAATTTTAGTACTCCTTCAGTATCTGCATGAATGGTAAACCTCAGTGGAGCTCCAGTAACTCTTTCAGTTCTCTGTGTATCAGTTAGCTGTTTTCACTGTGAAATTGTCACTGGTGTAACCTGCTAGAAGGTAACAAATCTGTCCTCAACCAATATTTATTATAATCCTACCTTGTATTACATTGTCTTTCACAGCAATGTTATGTCTGTGAACTCTTGTTTTTTTTCATATATGCATTGTGGTGCTTATTTTACCGTCAGTGACTGTAAAAAAAATATCAATAAAGATTTAAAGTTATCAGGGTTTTTGTAACATTTTTAAACAAACGCAGATTTGTTCCATACATAACAAAAGAAAACTGTCAAATAATGCAAATAAATAAATCTATATTGATAAAACTATATAGAGGCATTAATGATAAAAACTTGATATTTTTATTGAACTGAAAGCAAATGTGTTTTAACTGAGTCACAGTGTCCCTGGAATTTTATTTTAAAAGCACCAGATTAATTAAAGCTACTCTTTGTAGCAATGTCACCTCTGACCACATGGGGGCATATAGATCTGCTGTGTTGGAAAAAAGATCCACTAAGTATAAATAGTATTCACTGACATCACAAATGTGGGTACTTTGACCCAGCATAGCCATTTTGTAGGTCAAGCTTCATAGTACAGCACCAGTTTTTCATTCATTCTAGTCCAGTTGTGTGTTTGCAAGATACTAACGTTAGTCACAAATGGACAAACCTCATCAGAGAACACTCTAACTGCATCAGAAGCCAAAAGAAAAAAGCGGAAGTATGTGGGAATGCTCAATGCCCAATCGGAAGAACTGACTAGTGTATATTATATTTATATAATATATAAAATATGTATGTTTTTTTTTTTTTTAAAGAAACCTCCACAATTTCTTGCAGGCCAAAGTATGGTTGCAAATGATTTCCTTCATATTAACACATAATACCATTTCAACACAACCTGTATGTATTTTTATCATTATCTCCTGACCATTTTTTATTATTCAGTCTTCCTCTTATAGAAAAACTGGACGGTAATGACAGCGTGCACATTACTTTTGTACTAGTCATTACTTGCAGTGACAAAACTATTTCATTCACAGCCTCAAAGTATGGATGCAGTCATTCTAATCAAAAGTTTCATTATTAGTGGTCATCTTGGTTCTAAGAATAAATACCACTCAGGAATCGTCCTGCATCCGTTTAGAAACATTTCCAAATAACATTTATTAAGAAAACCACCAATGTTCTTGGTCCAAACATGGATCACGTTAAATTAAGACCTTGAGATCACATCAGTTAAATCTAGACATTTTGACAACTTAAATTCACATGCGCTTTCAAATATGTTGACTTCATGATTTCCGTGAGCATAATCATTTTACAATATCCAAGGCAACGACCACCACTGAAGCAAAAGGAAAAAAAAAAAAAAAACAAACAAAACCAGAACAAAACATGAGGTTACTTCAAGTTAAGTTATGATAAGGCTTTGAAACAGGCAGACACTTCAGTGAGGTATCAGAGATGCCGATTTTAAATCCCCCATAACCCCCCAGGATCAATTTGGCAATTTAGGAGTTAAAAAAAAAAAGAAGAAGAAAAAGACACCATTTATAATTTGCGTGCCAAATTCAGTAAAGATCCCCATTATAATGTTTATAAATTTCTACTTTAACTTGTTTTTCAAGTCCAGATTTGGATGTTGTAAGACACATCTGGACTCATCTTCCATTTCAAGAACATTAAGCCTTAAACAAACAATCCTGATACTACTCTTCATCCTACGTGAGCACAGTCATAGTCCTGTGGTCTCTTTATAAAAACTATTCATGAAGACACATAACAGCAGCATCCACTTTCAAATGATCCAGAGTGAGCTGAAAACATGCGCCATCAAGGCATTTGGGGCTTATTAAACATTTGTAAATGTTTTCAAAAGGAGAAATCGTTACATATCAAAAAAAAAAAAACAACACCACACAAACAACAGTTCATACATTTTACATTAGACTAATCTCAACTCAGAAGAAGTTAAATATTAGAATGTTGTATAATTCAGTGGCTTGAACAAAACTGCTTCCCTCCATGAAGCCATATCTTCCGTATTTTCGCACAACTTACCGTCACATTTTCAAGACTGTTTATAAATGTCTAAAAATAGCCCTTGAAAGGGAAAGCCAGCATTAACGTTTCACCTCAAGTTTTAATGCATATTATTTTCATATTAATATTGGCATCAAAGTGTAAATGGATTAAAAGGAGGAGGTCAAGTTTCTCTTGCCTCTGAAGCCTCTGCGATACCAGCAATCACATATAATCACAGTGTGATTGGAAAAGAATAAAATATGGTCCCAAAGGCGACAAGGAATCCGAACAAGTCCTGGAACTTGAACAAATACTGCTCTGTTTCAAAATAAATGTTATAATAAATCATGAGGCAAGTGGGACACAGTTTAAATTTGCTCTCAAGCTGAATTTTACAACAAAGAAAATTAACAGAACAAAAAAAAAAAAAAGTGCACAAACTTCCAGAAAAAAAAAAAAAAAAAAAAAAAAGGTGCTTTGCATCAGAGATGAGGATTCTGGAATAGCTGAGGCCGGCTATCTAAGACGTCTGGCACTGAACGCCACTGGTGGTAGCATAGTCATCTTCATCCATGTAGTAGTACTGATGTCTCCGTCGCCTTCTGCTCTCCAAGTCACAGTCCTCCAGCTCAGCGTAGATGTAGAGGTCCTCGTCCATACTTTCTGGCTGCTCCGCATCAACTCTTTCTGGGAGGTAGTGCTTCAGCTCCTTCAGTTTGTTCTCAGGGAGGAAATTGTCTGGTGGGAACAGCACCTAAAGGAGACAACCATGATGGATTCAATCCAAGAATCATGTACCACAACTGGAAGATATTTCACCAAATGCTTTTTTCCCCCCCTTGTGTCATTAATGAAGTGCTTCATTGGTATGTAACGCTGTCCTTTCTTCCACAGAGGAAAGGACAAGTAAAAGATCGGTGTTAATATGGAGCAGAAACTGACAAAATCGGGGTCTTTGTGGGTTTACAGATGTTTTAAATGTGAAATACAAATACAGTGACTAATGTGAAGACTTTCTTACCGAAAAGTGAATAATCAGTCGTCCCTTCTCAAATGGTCTGCGATACGTTGGCATCCCTTCATTCAAGACACATTTGGTGTCCCCAGGCTTGATCAATTCCCCTTTGGTTAGAAAAAACAGGAGGGGGGGTGGGGGTGGGGCGTACAGGGCTTAGTGACGACAAACTTTACTACATTTGAAACATTGAATTTGTATTTTAACTATTGTGTCACTGGCTAAATTTCCCTAAACGTAAGAGTGTATTGTTTACTGGAATTAACTTCACAATTTCTGCCTGACAATAATTTGTTTTTGTCATCAGTATTCTCTTCTCAATGTTTTCATATAAATTACATTAATGAAAATAAAATGTCATTTTAACCCAATGTGTGCGTGTAGATCTCAGTCATCTGAGTCATGGTTATTTTTAAACTGACTGTAAATGGACACTTGGTTCTCTCATCTGAAAGGCTCCTTCAGTTCTGACTGGTGGTGGTTTCAGCCTTAGAAATTACTGCTGGGATGTTTATTTCACTAGTTGATATGCACCAATTCTTTGCCAATTCTGAGAGCTACTAATGAGAGCTACCATGACCTGGATGAGGGAGAGTTTGCACCAGCACACCTCCTCTGTTTAACGTTGGCTTCTCCCATTTAACACAAATATCCTCTGTCACATTAATCTGTCTTCTCTATCCTGAATGCCGACTCACCTGTAGAATAAAGAGAATTTACAATACCACAGATGTTAATCTGTGTACTGTTTGTTTTTTTTCCATTCTCAATTGACAATCAAAAAAAGAAAAAGTGACTAGGTGAACAATGTTCCATGGCTAAAACTATTTGCTTCAAAACAACTTTAATTATTGTTTATTATTAGTGTTTTTGCACATTTAAGTAACCATTACAACATACTGACTAGGGATGTTCCTGGCGACTAATTTCCCTCTCGACTAAACGAAATTTTTAATTAAGACTAGTCGACTAGTCTAAAAAAAAAGATGCGCTCCAGCCTGGAAGTTATCAGTTTGCGTCCCGGTACGGTGTATTCGGGACTCAACATATTCTATTAGCTTCCTGAAGCCTTTACCTTCCACAAAGTTAAGTAGAAGCATATCTTGCGAAGTCATTATCGTGATGAGCTGCGTTATCCTCTCAGACCGGACGGGAGAACACGTCTCCGGGTAAACAATGTCAAATCGGCCTGAGTGTGGCTAGCACCGCTAGCATCAGCAGCCATCATCTCGTGCAGATTAACATCCAAATGCTCGAGTTGAATGTGGTTGCGCATTGCTCCAGTCGAGTGATTGTATGCCAGTTGTTTCTGACACAATCTACATACTACCTTGTTTTCATTTTCTAGATTAAAGAACCACCAAACCGCGCTGGTTTTGCGAGACTATCTTCCCACCGTGCCGTTTTAAAACTCCAGTCTACTCGAGCATTGCTGTGGAGAGGGGGACTGCTGTCTGACGGCTTTGTAGCCCCGACTAGTGGCGGGCGGCTGTATGACAGGTTAAGCAGCCTTGTACATGAATAAAACACAAATTGGTTTAAACGACTAATATTTCTGGTGCCGACTAGTAAGTGGGCGGACGTTTAATCGGTTAGACGACTAATCGCACGCATCCCTAATACTGACAGCAATAAAAAATCAATAGTTGAAAAATTGAGCTGAAAAATCAATATTATATTGGGGGGCCGTAAAATCACGATATATTGCCAAATCGATATTTTTTCAACACCCCTATTCACGACATCACCCACACTTTGACAAGCAGAACAGTTTCCGGGTCTCGTAAACCTGACCAGTTAAATATTACAATCAATTGGTCTCGTAGCCCAATTTTCCATTTCATATTTTTGCTCTGAGCCTAAAATTGAAAGTATGTGAAAATAGAGCTTTTTTTTTTTTTTTTGGGATCTGATTAAGAAACAAATGACCAAACCAGTCCCTTTTTCATTGTTTGATTATTAATAGTCACTTGAAAATAGAAAGTGCAAATGGTGCATGGATTAGCGTTACCCTTTTTAACCTTCTATAGGCCTAGAAAGAGCTTTATATCGTGCTTCTCATCCACAGCAACATCTATGCAACGCCTCATATATTTCCTCTGCAGAGAGTGTGGAGCGCATGTTTCTACAACAGGTGGCTGGCTGGTGGATCAAACTGCTGACCTGCCCGTTGGGAGAACCACTGACTATACCATCTGATCCAGCCAGCCTCAAAATGAGTTGTAACCTACATATTTGATCAACTTTAACAGAATGGCAGTGTTGTACATCTGTTAAACCAAGAGACCGAGCACAAGCACATGGCACAGATGAGTGCAGACAAGCACTTCAGAGGTCACGTAGTAAAAAAGATTCTGTACAGAAGACGAGGACCGACGTCTGCTGAATTAACCAACCCTAGAAACTGAAACCTACTGAGGGAAGTAATATATAATCCTGATGCTTTGATTTGAATATTTGCATCTTCATATCCAAGATAAACAGAACTATGAAAAGATATGTTCAGAAATTAAGTTAGATTTCAATTAAATATATCACAGTAGCACTTAATGACTTGACTTACCTGGATGTGACGTAACGAGGAGCGTTCTATTGTCCAGTGTTTGAACGGGCTTCTTGAAACCACACAGAGCCTCACCCAGCTGTAACTCCATGGACATGGACAGGTCCTGTCCTCTCCTGATCACAACAGCAAGAACAAGTCGAATGAAAACCACAGTGAGTTTCACATGTTGATGAACTGCATATCTTATACGAAGCGAGGTGTGTTGCTACACTTATGTGCTGATTTAATTTTTAAAAAAAAATTGCAAGTTTAGGGCAGGAAAATGTATAAAGAATTATTCTGACTTCTACTCTGGTTTATCCATCTTTCATCTTTTGCATGCCAGACAAAAAAAAAAATCCATATGTGGAGTATACGTTCTTTAGACAACATCTGTTAGATTTTTGACTCCATTAAAAGTAGCACAGGAGACATAAACATCAAAAAAGACACTACTGAGCAGAACATTTTCTTACCTTGTGAAAGTGGAATGTTCACGTTGGTCCAGGACAAAGATTATGTCACCGGGTTCGAGTCCTGGCTCCTGGTCTCCCTCTCCATGGAAAACAATCTTCTGGCCATCTTTCATTCCTGTGGCACACCAATCATGAGGCCACATTCTTGAACCATTTCTGACAGATAACTGAGAAAGATGAGCTGTTACTAATTATCCCCGTTATCTTACCTTTGTCAATGTGAACCTCCAAGATCTTCTTTTGCCGCACGATCTTCCGGCCTCCACATGTTTTGCAGCGGTCCTTGTGGCTGACCCTCTGTCCTTGTCCCTGGCAGCTGTGGCACACTGTGGACACCTGCTGTACCATCCCTGGTAGTAACTGGTGCACGCGGACCTGCATTCCTGTGCCGTGGCAAGACGTGCACATCTGTGCAGCTCCTTTACGACTGCCACGACCTGACCGGGAAAACAAACCATGAGTTTGTGAATAACAAGGTTACAAACTAAACTCTTTACTCTGTAAGCATCAGCTGTGGCTGAAAAAATAAATACTGTCTTATGAAGTTAAAAAAAAAAAAAGTCTTGCAGTAAAAGCATCTTCAAATTGCCAAAGACTGATTATTTGGAATTTCCATTCATATCAAATAGCGGTAAGAAACAATTTTTTTTTCTTTCTGGGTTCAACTAGACATTTAAATGAAAAAAAACAAAACAAAACAAAGACTGTTGCCTTAATTAAAATTGACAACTAAAGGCCACTTGATAACATCCATTGATGATGATTACAGGTATTATCATGTCTGATAATTTCCTTTTGTATCGATACTATTGGATCATTCATCACTGCGGTTATTTTCACACTGGTGGCTCAAAGGAGCTTTGGGAATGAGTACAGTTCACCTGGATCAGTGTGAACACAACAATTCTCACTACCAAGCTCTCACTAACGTGGTCTTGGAACGGCTATCACTATGAGCGAACTCTTGTGCGGTCCATTTGTGGCGTGAGAGCTCCATGACCTCAGGCCGACCTAACCACGGGTTGTACAACACGCTTGATCTAAAGAGGCTTCCGTAGTCTGCTGGGCAGTGCATTGTGGGTTGTGAAGGAACACGTAAACACGGCAAAAGAAAGCAATGCTAGCAGTTGCGGACAAGAGACTTCCAGCCGCTTTGTTTACAAGGTGTTCAGCTTGTCTAGAGTGGAACAAAGAAATAATATAGAAAAAAAAATGTCCAGCTCTTGGCCAACAATGCATAGCTGTCATGTCATCATGCTTGTCTGCTCTTTGATTCAGGCTGGTTGTCATGAAAACACGATGTTCTGCCAAGACTGCTCCAGACCAGTGACCGTTGTCACATGGTCTGCAGTGCGACATTTGGGTTAGAGTCGAAACAACATTATGGGAGCACGACAAACTAACGGAAAAATGATACAATGTAATTTGCCGTGAACCGACACATGTGAAAGCCACTTAAACTGATGCATCAACCTTCACCTAAGGGCAGAAGGCTTGTGGGGTTACAGTACTTGGCAGCGAACAAATATTTTTGTTCACCAGCCATTTTCCAATTTCTCTCATTTCTGAAAAGGAGACTGCAGAGTTAGCTACTGTGGTAAATCTGTCTTACCCTTTGACTTAACAAACCTCTACTGCTCTTTCACCTGGAGGCTCCTCAAATACTTTACAGCATTGATAATTTTACATGTAGCAAAATCTGTGCTACCTCTGGAAGCCACAGCCTTGCATAAAGTGCATCCCTGCATAAAATAACACCATATTATCCACATAATGCTAGGCCTAGATGGCTAGCTCAGTCCAACTACTCACATCTCACTGCTTCACCACCTTTTGACTCGAAACAATTTGACTCACAATGATTTAAGGGTGAATTTTGTGGACATTAACATTCTCCCATTTAATCCCTCTGGAGGTTGTCAGAAAGTGTTATGGTCTGCAAAGTGTTTGTCACAATCATTTTACAAACATAAAAGTACTTGAGTGGCAAAAGATGTACCTTCACATCTGTCACAAATACAGTTTTTTTGCACGGCAAGTTTTCTGGTTGCTCCATTGTAGAGGTCCTCCAACGTCACTGAAATCTGATGAACAATATTCTTTCCTGAATTGGAAGAAAACATTACATCGTCAGACATAACACAGATTTTACAATGATGGTTTCCAACAGTGCAACCTGAAAACGTTTCTACATATCACGATAGTAATAATAGTGATTATCATTGTGAATGGCATAGCCATCGTCAGACACTTAATGAAAGTATAAGCTTTTAAAGCTACTGGATAATAATTACCAATTACTCTGGTTGCCTTGGTTTTAGTGCTTTGATGTTAATTATGTCATGGTCTTTTGCATGAGAATTTGCTCATTTAGATTTGCCAATTGTCAAATGCATATGGAGATGATATAAATCACAACAGTTCTGCTTCTACCTTCAAACATTAAAATGAAGAAGAAGTTCCTCTGGCTGAGTGGCTGTTCTACTCACATGTCAGTCATGTAGTGAGTGCCACCCTGCACGGACCATTTAAAGATCGATGCAAACAGATGAGTAGTCAGCTGTCTGCACTTGATTGTTATGAGTGCAAACCTTAAATATACATAAAAAACACTTGTTGATGCGTCACCGAGCCACAGCTGACTGCTGGCGGATATCTAGCATGCCAAATATCTTCAGTTGTCATGACAATCTCAATTCGAGCTACTGCCAGTGAGAGAGGAAGGATTGGAGATATTTCTGATCTTGGAATGATAATGGAGATCATTCAAAGAAACATAACGCATAATGCCACAGTTCACGGATTAGCCCTTTACGCCAGAGACCGACACATGACATGCTGCCCCATTTGGTCTGAAGTGGTATGTTAAGTAGTGTGCCTTTAACCCAAACCTTACACAGACTATTATTACTATCTAAAAGTATCTAGCTGTGAAGCTTTCTCTCGAACACAATTCACTGTCCCTAAACATACTATTCAAGCAAACTACACTTTCAAGTAAGAAATTAACACCTTTCATATCTCTACAGATTAATTAAGATAAATCTTTAATTAATCTACAAGCACTAGCCTACCTTTTCGCTCTCTGTGCATCCGACTGCCGCCACCAAAAAAAAAGTCAAAGATGTCCATGGGTGATTCAAAGCCACCACCACCACCACCAGTTCCTCCTTCCTTTATAGCCTTCTCACCCCCACGGTCGTATAACTCTCTCTTCTGGGGATCTGACAACACTTCATACGCTTGTGAGATCTGCTTGAACTTTGGGAGGGAGTAAACGAAAGGAAAGGGTCAAAAGGCAGTCTGGAAATGTTATTATTTAGAGATGTAATAAAAAAGGCACTTACTTTCTCTCCTTCTGTTGGATTTTTGTCAGGGTGATATTTCAAAGCAAGTTTGCGATAGGCCTTTTTCAACTCATCGAGAGTTGCATTAGGTTTGACACCCAATGTGTCATAAAAGCCTGTTTCCTTGACCATGTTCGTCTTTCACAGATAAGCCTGTAAGAGAGGGGGAGTGAAAAAGGCACAATTTAGTTTTTATATATTCCTGTCTGATTTCTCAACTAAACACTTAAGATCTAACACTGAAAATGTTCCAAAACTTGCATTTGGTCTGTGGGTGCAGAGTGATGAGAAAAAACCCGATGCCTTAATTTATGTAATATTAGCAAATAACATTGTAAAAATGTCACTCCTTCTAAACTACAATTATGATTCCAGGACTGATTATGACTCTGCAGTTAATCGAAAATCAATCGAGACTGACATTCAGAACCTCTCTCTGACATCATTTTGGTGTTTACCGATTACATAAATGACCATAATAAATAATGTAATTCATCTGCGTTTCCCTTCACCCATTTTAAAATCACAAAGACATTTAGAATTTCACAAAAGAAAATACACCAGTTGTAACAGATGAAAACATATCTTAAAAAAAAAAACACCCGTCAATGATCTAAGATCAGAGGAAATAGTAAAACAAAATTGAAACAGTCACTCATGAATCATAATCAAGGTAAAATGTTCAATTAATTGCAATATTAATTTTAAGTCATATCTCTGAGCCCTCTGAGTGACAACATTGAGGGAGTTGGATGATCCCCTCAATCAAGTCAAATCTCCAGCTTTGCTTCATATATGACATATATATAAGCGCACACGAAGATCTATTTCATCACTAAATTGTTGTATTGAAACCCTTATTTGTGTATCCTGGCAATGTAGGATCGAGGAGGAATAGTTTAAGTGAAAAAGTCGTCTTTGGAAAAAATAGACACATTAGATTCGTTTACTTAGCACCGATTGTTTAGTAAGCAGCCTCAGGTAGGTGCCACCTTATCTGAAACTTAGGTTTCACTTCACAAACAAGTTAAAATGAAACTTAAATGTGCGGAGGACGATATGTTTCCCCACCCAGGAGATCGGAGGACTTCATGGAATACCAGGAAAAACAGAAGTGTCTTCCAACGATCATCAGGGGCATTTTCACACGTCTCCCGATAATTTATTGTTACATAATCGACCATCTGGATGTCAAAAACTAAAACTGATCAGACCTCATGTTGCTAGTTTAGCTACCTGACCCGGCTACGGCTAAACACGCTAACTCGGCTGTTTTTCGTCGTTTAAACGTGACACTGACATAAATAAAACGTGTACAATAATTGCCATTTTCCTGCCTAATACCAACACAGCATATAGCAGCCTCACCAGACTTTATTTAAGAGCGAGTCTTCTAGAAGCTTCTGATCCGTTTCTGTCGACCTCCTGGCCGCCGCCGCTGCTGCTGCTGTTGTTGATGATGATGATGCGGAGACGAAAACTGTCGAGCCCCCTGACGTCGTTTCTCTGCGACGCTATCAGTCGTGTAGCGTTTGCGCTCGCGATGCCGCGCTGCTAAATCTGAACAAAATAAATAGGGACCTAAAATGACAAAATGCCTACTTGCTGGCTTATCAGCGAAGAGGGTAGTCATAAACCTATCCACTTGCCTCATTTACAACCAGTTGTCGTGGGTCGCGGCCCAGAAACGACTATCAAAGACAAAAAATGCTCTCGCCAGCAAGGTAACATTCATTCACAACACTGGCTTCCCACTGGTACAGCGTGTTATGAAAGAAGTCCCCTAACCAAAGTTGGTGTAATTTATTTCTTACGTCTAACTAGATATTAACTTAATTTTGGTTTCGTAGCTGGCCATGTGACGACGTGCTGTCGGATATAAACAAAGAAAATTTAGGAAACTGCTTTTGTGAAATGCACGACGGAGATGAGATGATGTGTGAAAGAAAGTTTAAAGTCCAAGTATAATCTAAGAAAATGCCTACCTTTTTTATACATTTGATTTTAACATCGGTTACAACAAAAATGTTTTGATTGGTGGCACAAAAAGAGAGTTGGAGGTAGCAGAGATTAACATGTTGAGGTTCTCTCTGGGAGGGACCAGGATGGATGAGATCAGGAATGAGTCCATCAGAGGAACAGCACATGTTAGATGTTTTGCAGAGAAAGTCACAGAGACCAGACTAAGAAGGTCTGGACATGTACAGAGGAGAGATAGTGAATATATTGGTAGAAGGATGATGAGGTCCAGAGGAAGACCAAAGAGAAGATTTATGGATGTAATGTTAGAAGACATGAAGTTAGTTGGTGTGAGAGAAGAGGATACAGAAGAGATAAATGATTCACTGTGGCGACCCCTTGAGGCACAGGTGTCAAACTCCAGTCCTCGAGGGCCGCTGTCCAGCATGTCTTGGATATTTTCCTGCTTCAGCACACCTGATTCAAATGAATCGATCACCACCAACTTGTCATCCAGGTCTGCACAGGTCTGCTAATTACCTATTCATCTGAATCAGGTGTGCTGAAGCAGGGAAACATCTAAGACATGCAGGACAGCAGCCCTCGAGGCCTGGAGTTCAACACCCCTGCGGGGAACAGCCTAAAGAAAAAGTAGAAGAATTACAACAAAAAAGAATGCATTTTTAAAGCCTCTGTTGTGTTGCAATGTGGTTTGATGAAAACCAACTTGTTGATTCTATTTTTTTTCCATCTTTCATTCAATTTTATTTAAATATATTTTATGTAGCATCCATTACAATACATACTGTCTTGAGGTGCTTTTCAGATAGCAAAAATTAATGGTAAGAGGCAGTGACAAGTAAAAACGCCACTACTGGGAGGAAACAGTCCCTTTAAACTGGGAGAGGAGAAGCACAGTATATGGCAGACATTACATAGGACAAAATATGTTTGTAGAAATATTCAGCTAGCTGGATCGCTGAGTTATATGCACTCATATTATGACTGATACATCATTAGTTAACCTACTACAGAGACGACTGTATGGACAGGTGCAGCCAGTAAACACTGGGATGCATGTCCCTTTGGAAGCGGAAAGGCCTGCAAAATATACAGGGGACAGAACACCACAAAAGCTACAAGAATAATGGAGAATAGTTAATAACACAAAATGCTAACAATTAACAACTATGAGTTGGACTGAAGGAAAGGAGGAGAAGAGAAGAGGGGTGAGGGGATCATGTTAGTGTCTCCCTGCGTCATGCTCTAGCCTTGGCTTTAGCCAGTCCTATAACCTTCTTTATAACTTAAAAAAAAAAAAAAAACTTTAAAGTTATAAAAATGTAAAAGTACTTTTTTCCAAAAAAATTTTAACCTGCTTAAATATCGCTTCCCCACCAGTTGAACTGAGAGCTGAATGCAACAAAGGCTATGTCAAAGTTAAACAGGTAAGAGACATAAAAACATAGGAAATAGTCATTCTCACTGCTGTTTTTTTCTTCATTACTGTTTTGGTCTTCCCACTGAAATTATTCATCTTTTCTTTACATTTTTAATTCTAAACGGATACTGAAATCTCAGTGACACTTAAACTTCTTCCCATCTCATGTCTTTTCCTTTTAAGCTGGGGTTGAACCCCACCTCTGGTAGACTTTGTGGTGGTGGGTAAAGGTAATGAGGTCAAAATGAAGCCTGGTCAGCAGCTTCATGTTGTCAATCAGCTTTACCCATACGCTGTACAGTTCAAAGAAGATCCCAGTGGGAACCAGAGTGGCGCAAAAAGACCAAGAGAGCCCCGTTTAGAGGACAACGAAGACCAAAGAGAGGCTCAGAGTATGAAAGCAGCAAAAACGACAGAAAAGAAGTCTGTGTCAGTCAGTCATGAAGAAAACGCACAGTCGAATGTAAGAGTAGAAAACATTGCCACATCCTTATGACATTGTCTCTATTTTTTGTTTTAAATGTGTGTGTTTTATTTAGTATGGTTCATGTTCAGGGCTGTTCTGAATATTTTATACCTAAAAGACATGTTGAATAATATAATTCGCAGGAAAAGTTTGGACATTGGAGCCAAGGCCTGAAGGCTTCAATGCAAGATCCAAAGATGCAGGTAGCTACTTTACAGGGAGTTACCGTTACTGTGATGCTGACAGATTCCTAAATGTTCCTATTTTTATCAAGTGTGATAGTTAAATGGCACCATTTAAATGTCTTCAGGTATTCAAGGATGATAAAGTTGTTGTGATTAAAGACAAATACCCGAAGGCTCGCTACCACTGGCTAGTCCTTCCCTGGCAGTCCATCCCCAGTCTGAAGGTTCTCCGTGGGGAGCACTGTGACCTGCTGAAACACATGCAGCAGGTTGCCGATCGCATGATTCAACGCTGCTCAGATTCCAGCTCGGTGCGCTTCCGCACAGGTTACCACGCCATCCCAAGTATGAGGTAGGATAAAAGTGTTTTAATGGTCCAATGCCAGCTCCTGTTTACCCTGGCATACTTTTTATTGTTCCTCATCCAGTTCTTCCAAGAAAAATCAGCACGCGTTTCAGACAGGTGTCTGGAAGCAATATGAGTAGACTCCAGTGCAGAGCGGAGAGAATCGGTGTGGAAGGTTTGTCTTTCTCACGGTCAGGTTTTCAGTTTGCTGTGTCATGTTTTAAACAAACAGCACATTTCCCTGTGTCATGATGTTGGATTTGCTCAGGACTGTTGTCATCTGCTTCATGGAGGTTTTAAATCAATAAATTTGGCTCTGTTAGGTAATTGGGAATTATTAAGCTTCACCAAACTGAACATGTGAGAACCCTACAAATAATTATCAGTTAAACAGCTGTTACTAAATGATGTACAGTAATACTCAAAGGATCATATACCACTTTTACCAATACAGGGGGATCCAGAAAAAATAAACACACTGGGCTTCACGTTATAAGAATCAAATATTTTTTTTTTTAGTATGAATGTATTTCGATAATATCTAAAAGGCATGTTGTTCAGCCTTGAAAACAAAACAAAACAAAAAAAAACTTAGATGTGTGTGAAATGGGTTTATGCAAGGCAACAATTATGCACATATGGTTTATTGTAAAGTTTAGAAAAAAGTATGCTGTTTAATACAGTTTCTAAAGTACCTGTGAATCTACTTACATTGTACTGCCACCTAGTGGCAATAAAATGTATACATATATATATATATATATATATATATATATATATATATATATATATATATATATATATATATATACAGTCATGGAAAAAATTATTAGACCACCATTTTTTCTTCACTTTCTTGTTCATTTTAATACCTGGTACCACTAAACGTCATCATGTGACTAAAACAGACAGAAAAGAAAACACTGAATGCATAAAAGCAGTGTTTTTGGCAGTACAACGCCATAGCTATTGATGTAAAAACTTAAGTGATTTAGGTTATAATCAAGAAAACCATGGAAAATGGTAAGATATCAGCTCTTAAATAAAACTCTTATGAGCAATCTTTGTGGTTATCGTTATGTTTGTCCAAACAAATGTTCCTTTAGTTGTACCAGGCATTAAAATGAACAAAAAACTGAAGAAAACAAGGGTGGTCTAATAATTTTTTCCATGACTGTGTATATATATGTATATATATATTTTTTTTTTTTTTTTTTCATGATAATTTCATGATTTCAAGTCTTTAATAGCAGGCATAGGCAAAAAAAAATTTAGAAAAGAAAAGAAAGAAAGAGAATAGAAAAATCACACAAATACATGGCCTTGCCTGGAAAAAAACTGACAAACTTACCTGTATCAGCATATGCTAGTATCTTTTATTTTATTTTTTTATTTAGTAAATCAAAGCATGCAAATCAAAGGTACTTCTGACACAGGCAAATTTTTGTCTTGTTTTTCATTTTCTTGCAGTCACATTCACCTCCATGTGATCAGCCAAGATTTTGACTCTCCATGTTTAAAGAACAAAAAACACTGGAACTCCTTTACAACAGACTATTTCATGGATTCTGGTGGTGAGAACACTTATTACTTAATACTTATTTTTTATGTAATTATTATTATAATTATTACTAAACAGTATTTATTTGTGTGCGTGTAATTAAGAACTATGTAGAGTTTGTCACATTCTTTCACACCATGGGCACTAATATATATATATATATATATATATATATATACACATACAGTCATGGAAAAAATTATTAGACCACCCTTGTTTTCTTCAGTTTCTTGTTCATTTTTTTTTAATGCCTGGTACAACTAAAGGAACATTTGTTTGGACAAACATAACGATAACCACAAAGATTGCTCATAAGAGTTTTATTTAAGAGCTGATATCTTACCATTTTCATGGTTTTCTTGATTATAACCTAAATCACTTAAGTTTTTTACATCAATAGCTATGGCGTTTGTACTGCCAAAAACACTGCTTTTATGCATTCAGTGTTTTCTTTTCTGTCTGTTTTAGTCAGATGATGACGTTTAGTGGTACCAAGTATTAAAATGAACAAGAAAGTGAAGAAAAAATGGTGGTCTAATAATTTTTTCCATGACTGTATATATATATATATATATATATATATATATATTTTTTTTTTTTTAATTATTATTATTATTATATATTTTTTCCCCACA
This sequence comes from Hirundichthys speculiger, assembly GCA_018398805.1. Lineage (NCBI taxonomy): Eukaryota > Metazoa > Chordata > Actinopteri > Beloniformes > Exocoetidae > Hirundichthys > Hirundichthys speculiger. The sequence goes on from JAGFBZ010000865.1 coordinate 3,320,590, forward strand.
CAGATGTCATTCATATGCTTGAAACAAATGGAAAGATCACAGTAAAAGAAGGCACCAGTGAGCTGCTGAAACTGCCTCTCCGCTGCCATGTTTGTCATAAAGAGTTACCCACTATACCTGCTCTGAAGGACCACCTGAAGTCTCATTTTCCCAGATAACAATACAACCTCAAATAAAACCAGATGTTTCAGACTTTTATGGGTTTTGTGCATGTTCAAAGGTTTTCCCTGTTTTGTAAAATGTTAAGTTGAATTAAGGATTGTGAATGATGTCATAAGAACACCAGCTTGAGTTACATTTTGAATTTGCCACAGGTCTTCATATCAAGATGTACATAACTTATGTTGGATTCTTCAGTTTTCTGCCTGGTTCCTAAATTTTCAAATATGTCGAACAGTTATTGAGTTGGCATTAAACATTTTCAAAAAACATAGTTTTTTTTTCTTCATTCAAAATTACAGAAGAGTTTTTAAAATTTTAATCCTTTATAAAATTCTGTGTAATGTGTTTTGGGCAGTGCTTAAATGTGTAGTTTTGGTGTCAGTTTTTTAAGTTTTAAAAATGTTCATTAAAGAACCAAATAATACAATAACACATAAATTAGCTGAAACTGAAGTGGCTGATATCACATTATAACCTCGGCTCTTGCTGTAGCAGTCGTGCAAATGCTGAGAAAGCAGTGGGTGCAAAAATTGCTTTGGAAGGATTCAAAGAATGAAACAAAAGGTCCCAGGCTTTCGCCTAGCTTTAAAGCTCCTTAAATACAAAAACAATGACATCTGATGTCTGTTGGAGCCAAGATCAATCTGAAGGGACCCCAATTCACAACACACAGGCCCCAGAGGATATGTTGGCTTCAATCCTGCTTTTGTCTGATCTCATAAACTCTTTCATGTTGAAAAGCATCTACTTGGTGAAACTGCTTCAGTTATACTATTTTATCTTTTTCCAAATATTCCTGCACAGTTTCAGGCATGTGATAAGACTTCAGCCTCCTCAGTAGTGTTAAGAAGTTTACATTCAGATCTCAGAAAAACACTGCAGTTTCACAAGAAATGCATCTTTTTAGTGCTGACTGTGTTTATATAAGAGAACAGCTTTGCCAGTAAATCAGAGGTGCTTGCTAAGGCACCCTCTTAATATTGGGGTGCAATCTGACACCCTTCAGAAAATCCAAAGAATCATGTTGATGCATTTATATTTACAGGTTTCTTCCTTAATTCACTGGCCAGCCCTTTATCCTTTTCATGTTCGTAGGCAGTGCCTTAGTGGCATCTTCTATATTGTAATAATTTAAATGATGGAAGACAGTCTATATCATGATGATGTCATATGCATCGATATATGTCGCCATCCAGTGGTCAGTCTTAGAATGGAAAGAATATTAGAAAAAAGGGCACCGTAACTCCTGCTTGTTGTACTTAAATGAAGTATCACTGACAGGAGACCGACAAGACACCATTAAAATAAAAAAATTAAAGAACGAGAGAGAAACGTAAAAATTAAAATATCAGTGGCCCGTACGGGGATCGAACCCGCGACCTTGGCGTTATTAGCACCACGCTCTAACCAACTGAGCTAACCGGCCCTGTTGTCATGGTCCCAAACGACTAGATATACTGTAAGAGGTATACCGTCCCAGCACCTATGTTATGTTGTTACTGAGTAGATAGACGTACCTGTTGTATAAACATACAGATAAACATATAATTAACCAGTCTACTCGACGTTGCATTGCCTGTTTATGACTTTAATCCATTTTTCAAAAACAACAACATACAACAACGTTTAAAGCGCCTTTCTAGACCAGGAGCCACTCAAGGTGCTTTTACAATGCAAGGCAGCTTTCTCTCTCTCTCTTACACACACACATACACACACACATATAGACACATTAAAGAACATTATAAAGAAAATAATAACCAAATAGTACAATATTTACCTTCAAAATTTATTGGACTTTAATTACATGAATGGACGTCCTCTAGACTAACATTTCAACAGTGTACAACTATGTGCTCCTGCTTATATAATTATTTACTAAAATGCTACCTCTGATTTTTATGACTATATAATCAGATTTTTAAATACTGTTATCATTATTCTTAATATAAAGTTAATGCTTAGGTCATATCACCGCACACATTTTCACACACGAAAATCAATTAGCTGCAGGCAGCATAATGAAAACATAGATGTTCAGAAGTGATGGGCAAAAGCCATCCTCCATAAGTTTTCAGACTGGCATGTTAAATGCTCATGAAGGAAAACATAAATATGCACGTACACATGTCATCATCTTCTCAATCTTAATTCCATGTCATCTTCATCTGGCACCATTAGATAGTCCACAGAGAAATGAGCATCATCTCCTACACTGTGGACGAAATTCTCTTCACTTTCACAGCTCTGTGTGCCATTTACACAGTCTTTGACTTGTTCCAGCTCTGCGCTGTCACTGCCATCGCTGTCCTCTGAGCTCTCGCTGACATCACTGCTGTTGCTGCTGTTCTCCTGGCTCTCCTGGCTTTCACTGCTGGTGGACTCGCTGCTGTCACTGGGGGCAGCTGTAACATCGGCACTGTCTCTGCTCTCTGTGCTGTCACTGGTAGTGTCACTGCTGACTGTGGAGATGTCCAGAAGTGGCGATTTTGCGCCACTCTGAACAGTCCTGGTGCCAGTAGAGGTGTGAGTTGGCTGCCTCCCAGTCAACTCGTCGCTCAGGTGACCTTTAACCTCCACGCTTGTGTTGTCCTCTGCGCTCAAGACTTTGACGGTACTCTGAAACACTCTCACCCAATTTCGCTGCAGGGAAGAAACAAGGCACAGAGTTACACAACTTTAACACCAGCTGAAGCTGCACGTAATGTCAAATGTGGTGTGAATGTAAAATGTTTTCCCCACCTTTCGAACATTCTCTTCACTGCCCATGCTGTCATCTCTGGTTTCACCCATCTGTGAGTCCATCTGTGAAAATATTTTGAGCTTAATGAAGATAGCCAAGAAGATGATACTGACCTGTGCATGGTAAATCATTTCCAAATATATTAGTATACTTTTCTAATCATCTTACCTCATTTTCTTCATCTGATTGACTGTCACTCTCCTCTGAGGTCTGTTTGTGAAAAAAGAAACACAGCTTTAGAAAGTGATTCAAAATGTTAAAATCTGCATTAGAGACTCAGCTGACATTCAAACATGGGTTCCATGTTGGCTCCACGTAAGTTTCTTGCAATGGTTATGCTCAGGTATGTGGGTGATAGATTACCATGGGGCCATAATGGGTGCCTTATCTGGGGCCAACATGGGCCAACCATATGATGCATGGACAATTTTATGCGGGGCCCCATTTTTCAACCCTTTTTTTTCTTTAAATCTTAGGTCCCAATGAGTGCCAGTTGTTTTTTTCTTCTTCTTATATTTAACTTTATTTTTTATTAATGTAAGGAATCATACAATATGAGATCCTGTATTCAAAAATCTAAATAATATCCCTGTTGTAGAGAAAGTAACACTGAATGATGAATATGAATACCACCCACCTTGTCCTCTGAAGTTGATTCATTTGATTCAGACTCTAAACTCTATTAGAATAAAAAAAAAGATCAGTTAAATCTGTGAGATTGAGCTTTTTTTTTTTTACATGTATCTGGAATGTATTTGAGACTCTGAAATACTCACTTGACTTGAGGTGTTTTCCTCAGAGCTCTACAACACAAAAAACAAGAATCTGTTTAAGTGAAACTCAGCACCAAGTGATGAAAAAGTGAGAACCCGATAATTTCTCAATATCCTGGAATGTAAAAATTACTGGGATAAAAGTGTACGTTACCTGTAGCTCTGACGTGTTATTTTCAGAGGACTGTGAAGCAGACACACTTTCAGTCTGAAAGAGAAAAGTAAACTTTAGCACAAGGATGACTGGGTTGAACCACACCCTTTAACTGCAACATCAACCAACCATTACATTAATTTAAGATTCATTCATGTCGGGTTGGCTCAGGCAAAGCTATTTTACATGAATGAGAGAGGACGGACACACATAGTAGAAAACAATGGTGGGAATTGTCTTGAGGTCTACGCCACACCTACAGTATTGTTAGTTTTTTCTGCCGAGTGTGTCAGAAGAAGGCAGATTCATTGTAACATGGTGAAATTCAGTTGATGAAAGGTGTGTGTGTAGTGGTGCGGGCAGGGTGGGTGGACACTTACAGAGTTAGAGCCAAGTTCACTTGAAACCAAGACATTGTGTAATATCTGTCGGAAAAAAGCAGAGAGCATGGTCATCAAAAAGAGCGCACTGCACAGATGTGTGTGTAGATGAATCTAGTGTAATAAAGTTAACAAGTTAATATTGGAATACTACAGGATAAATGTTCACATTTATCATAGACACTTATCAGACTGTTGAGGCCTGGTTCTATAGTCTTACTGATGCCAATAAATGGATAAATACTGTAGATAAATAATAAATAAATGAAAAAGGTCACTGATACTTAGATTTAGATTTCATACTCACTGGGTTGGCAAAAACCATTCCAATCAGGCAAAATGTTAAAATGGCAAGATGCATTCTGGAACAGAAATGGGCATTTAATATTGTGATTAATTCAATGAATTTAACTTTTTACTGGCACTTACATGCACCATAAATCCAAAAATCCTTAGAAATATCAACGCAAAGATGACACAAAGGTTGCATCAGCCAAGATCAGGTTTTCCTGTCCACATTAATGTTGCTCTGGGACTTAACCACATGAGTGTAATAAATACATCACAAACTAGGTTTTACTGACAGACAACAATGAAAGTCTGGAGAAACCAGATAAAGCTTATCTTGAATTTAAAAGAAAGAGTCATGAACAAAAGCACAGGGTCAGAATCATATCAATGAATGCATGATCATTTACCTTTTCAGGAGATATTGACAGTTGTCTTCAGCAACCGGGAGAGTTCAAGCAGTTGAGGCAGTAAAGGCTCGATGCGTGGATGTGCTGCGCGACACTCCAGCAGCTACTTTATATATGTAACACCATTTAAGATGATTGCATCACTTCCTTCCGGATGTCTCTGACTTGCCGACACATGAGGGTGTCCCTGAAAGTGAACTCAAAACAAACTCACACTGGCATGATGATGATGAAGATGATGATGATGATTGTTGGAGGCACGCACAAACACACAGCCTTACATAAATTTCCTCCACCCCCTCTCAAGCCTAAGGAGAAATATAGCTTAGCTTACTAAACCATAGGGTTTGTGGCCTGTTGAGAAAACAAACTCACCCACTCAGAGAGGAAAAGAGGGGCGAGACAGGTCAGCACAGTAAATGCTTGTTTCCGGGGCAAAAGGCAAAAGGTGAAACTTGTCTTTTAATAATAATAAGGGAACAGGTTGTGCAATGGTCACAAATACTTTGAACTTTAATATAACATTTTGAAAATGAACAAACTTCCTTATAAGATGGATTTACATTAAGACTATATAAATGATTGATAAACATCTTTAAAACTTACTTTTTTAAAAAAAAATCATGCTGTCTTCAATGTACAACTTGGAAATGTGACCCATTCTTGGATATATAGTAAAGAGTCTAAATAAAGAGCTCTATATTTCCTCTCCGAGCCTCCTAATTGCTTCCTGGATATCCTTATATGGCCCGGCCCAGAATAAGATGACAGAATTCCATGTTTAACTCCACAGTGGATTTCTCCTGAACAGAAGAAACCTGCAATTAGCCTAAATGTTCAGCAGTCTACGGCTAGCCGCCAAAACCACAAGGGAGGAGTTAGTAGAAGATGATTGATGCTTGTTGTGGCATTCAGACAGACAGTCAACAATGTCTGTACACTCACTAAAGTAAAGTAACTCACTAAGTTTTAATGTATTGACCCCTGTAGCCAGACACCTGATATATCTGTGACTGATGCAGCTCCATACGAGATAGAATAATGATGCTCCTTGATTATCGAGGAAAATATCCCTCTTTTATTTTTGAGGATGTCGGAGGAATTTCCCTCTCTATCCCAGTGACCACCCATTCCCACAGACTGATGCAGGAGAATTAAACAGTGTTTTAACAGTAACCGAAGATCAAGCCACGATGCAGTGGCACAACTTAAAATAAAAAGGGGCTGAATCCTACGCTTCCCTGGGGGAACAAGAAAATCAGACAGCTAAAGAGAAACGGTCTGTAGATGGAAAGAAGATGGAAAGTAATCTAAATGTAAGACATCAAAATTTTTGTGACCAGTTAACATGTCAGTATAAGGTAATAGAAAGACAAGAGACTCTTAAGTCACAAGAAAAGATAGCAGATAACCACAAGAATCCCAGAGTCCTGTCGTCAGTTTGTGACATTTCAATCAGTCCCATTTTTCTGAAGTGTTTCTGTATATTCTCCAGTTCAAATTGTGCCATCCTCATTCAGAGGTTAAATCAATGGTTAAATCAAATTTATCAGCTTAGGAGCTGATCAATTACCCCAAAATCAGGAAACACTGAAGGCCTTAGTCCTGATTGATGCTGACATACAGTGTCTTGCGAAAGTATTCGGCCCCCTTGAACTTTTCAACCTTTTTCCACATTTCAGGCTTCAAACATTAAAGATATAACATTTTAATTTTTGTCAAGAATCAACAACAAGTGGGACACAATCGTGAAGGGGAACAACATTTATTGGATATTTTAAACTTTTTTAACAAATAAAAAGCTGAAAAGTGGGGTGTGCAAATATTATTATTATAAGTAATGACCTGACTTTGTGATTCTATTCCCAAATCCTTCGTAAACAGCCGGCTCAGCTGACCAAAGGTGCATGATGCTGACAGTCAGGAAACATCCATCAACCTCAGGAGCATCACTGAAGACGAAATGTTTCTTTTCTGTTGGCCATCTTTCCCGCTGCTCTGAAAAGCACTCTAGTTGAATCATTTCTGAAGGCCAACAGATTACATTCATTAATCCTAAATAACTAAATAAGGACCATTTTTCTTTTTTTTTTTGAATTCAAAAGCAATGAAATAATTTTATAATCTTGTATTTCAATTAAAGCAACGGATATAATTATGAAAAAAAAACTTCCTAGCTCCAACCAGCAAAACACATTAGAGTTTTTCACAGAATTTTTGGCAACTCCTTTACATGTTTCAGTTAGCGCAAAGCAACACAAAATACTTTTTCATATTAAAAAATACATTTCAGCTTTTTATATAAAGGAACATTAGACAACTTTTAGGAAGCGTTGTCTCGCTCTCATCCTCTCCTGTCTCTGTTATTGGCAAAAAACAAGCAACAATCGTGTATTGTTTAACTGCACGACGTCACACATCAGTATGAAACTAGAAAAAACAGAGGACATCATGGCAGAGGTGAAGCAATGATGGAGGAGAAAAGTAACCATAACTGATTGAGACACAAAACAAGGGTAAATCTCAGGAGAAATTCTTGGGCAGTAAAAAAATAAAACATGAAATAAAAATGGACTCACCTTTTACCAAATTTAACTGTGAAGGTTTATGACAAACTAAACCATGAAAAAATATGTTCAGGTACATGTTTCCGTCCCGGTTTACCTGAACCACTACAGAGCACAAATGAAGTGAATGGTTTTAAGATGAGCTCACTTCACAAAGAAATTTGTACTATTTATAATCTTTTCTTTGTGGTGGCTATTACCCCTTTATCAAAAACACTTTCTATGTGACAGAAATGCAGCTCCATTTTGTACAAACCATATCTTCCACTTATATATCCATTTATTATTTGCTTACATCTGTGTACTAATATGATTTTTTTTCCATGTTTTTATGACCCACACACTTAGTTTAAAGTCACTCTATGTAGCATTACCACATCTGGCCACATGGGGGCAAACGGCTCTGATGGTTTGATACAGAAGTCTGAAAGTACTGTGCTAATGAGTAGAAACATGTGGTCAAAAGTGCTATTATTACATATTGTAGCTTTAGGGGTTTTACCATGTGACCATGTTTGAAATCTTCTTTTTACTATGACAAACTTACATTTAAGCATTTGATTATATTAATAACTTTTCTATGGGCACTGGCGTAGTATAACACCTGAAAAGAAAATAAATTTAAAAAAGTATTATCCTATTTTCATCTCATGACTTCAAAATACTATCCACTCCTTGTTATTGTGAGTTGCTGGTGCAGCTTTGCAGTGGAGTGACATCTAGTGGATAAAACTGTGCATTGTTTTTGTCTTAAAACAGTTTGGTCACATGGGTTTAGATTTGTTGCATTCTGGCAGACAAAGTCAACACACTATTTTTTTACAAGCTAAAATTCAGTGCAACATGACACTCTGATGAGCAAATATGAAAAACAACCACACGCACACTTAAAATGAATATATTTTATTTTTAAGGCATGTCACATAGCTGAAGTTCAATGTGAGTGAGATCTCTTTGTCTGCCTATCTCTGTACCCCAGAGGACCCCCCCCCCCCCCCCCCACCCCCCTTTATGTGTTCGTGTATGTGAGTTTGTGTGGCCTGCGTGTGCAGTCTTGAATACAAAAGGACATCTTTACAGGGTCATCGCCAGCGCGTACTTGTGTTTGCACCGAAATCTGATTTTTCTGGGAACTGCCGCCTGCAGGTAAAGTCTAATTACTGAGATTTTGACACTGTTTTTGCAATGCAACTGAAAAACAGATGGGGGATGTCTTTTCTGCAAGCACGTCTGCAATGAAATGCTTGTGTGTTGTTTGCAACTTCTACTGTTTTATCATACAGACACTTCTTCTTCTTCCTTTAATTTTGATAGAAAGTTTACTTTCCTTTGAATTTCTCCACTGACAGTAATGCTTTTTTTTAAATTAATTTTGAGCATATGAAGACAGTTCATGCATCTTTAAAACTGTTTGTGTACTTATGGTGTTCTGATATTTTATACATGGAAGAGGCTAATTTAAGGATGCATACAGCCTTATGAGGAATGTAAATACCCATAGATATTTAATAGTAAAAAAGTAAAAACATTTTTGAAATAAGAGCTCTAAATGAAGTCATTTTGTGAGGCGAGTTATATCTTATATATAGAAAAATAAATGTGTGCCACATAACTTTGCTTCTTAATTGTAAGGATCTTATCATGCTGAGTGATTTAGTGCTTTAGATAAATTCTCATGCACACTGACCTCCTGACGTCAGCTATGTCAGGCTTACTTTACTGAACCACAGAGCTGTTTTTCCGCTGGACAGAACCAGTAATGTCTGTATTGTTTTTGTCCAGAGAGTCAAAAAGTTTGTGGACTTAGTCAAGTTTTTCCAGTCTGGTAGCTTGTGATGTTGACTTTAGTTCTGAATGTGACTTTTGAGAGTGGGGTGCATCTCAGAGGCCTGTAACCTTGGCAACAGTGGAGGCCGGTCCCGCAGCTCTGTGTTTCATGAATGTGTTGGCAGCAAACAGATGCATCCATCTGTTTCAACTTTGAAAGCGGTGCCAAGTTCACATCTTTGTCAGGATGACGACTTCCTTTTCAGATTTTCAGATCTGCAGTTTAATGTTTCTTGTGATAAACTTTCTTTAACAACATTTCAAACTTTTAGGTATGAGGGCCTGCTTGGTATTCATTTGCTTAGTGGCAGCAACCTTTGCCCTTTCTGTGAGTAGCAAAATCACATCATTTTTTATTTTACTTTTGAGTCTGACTAACAAATTCTGTTAAAAGAAATTTGCAATTTGATCTTTTGGTGAGACGATTATCATTAGTTACTGCCATTTTATTCAGGTCAAAAGTAAACCTCATGGAAGACATCATGGATTACAGAAGACTTCACACACAACCAAAGAAAAGGTAGAAAAGATGTGTCTTTTCAAATGAATCAGACAATTTGTCACCATTACCTAAACATTTTGCATGATTTCTGATCATAATATGAATGTTTCTCCTCTGCCCTGTTTTAAGGACGTTATCACAGAGGAGACCAACAACCCACAAGTTTTGCCCACTTTAGTAACATTTGAGGCCAGCAGCCAAGAGCAGAAAGATGAGGAACTGAGCTCCGAGGATAACACAAATGCTAAGAAGGAGGATGAAGAGGTGACCAAGAAGAGAGACAAAGGCACAGCAGTCCTGATGAGTGAGGAGGAACTGGTCGACCTCTTGAAGAAAGAGGCTCAAGAGGAGGAAGAAGCAGAAGAAAGAGAGCTGGAGGATGAAGAAGCAGAAGCTGCCAAGGCCTTGATGGTCAGCAAGGAAGACGAAACTGAGGGAGAAGAGGAGAAGTTGGTTGACAGCTTGGAAACAGAGAAAGAGATAAAAGATGTGGAGGAAGAGAGGGACGGCAGTGTGGAAGATGAGATAGAAGAGGAGATCGAGAAGATGCCCCTTGAAGAAAAGGAGGAAAAGCCTGATGGCACATTTGATGACAGAGAAGAGAAGATGGCGCTCCTAGAGGAAACAGGGAGCAGCGCAGGATCCGAGATTTCAGCCGATCTTGATTACGCTGCTGACAGTGGAATTCTCCAACCTCCAGAAATTGTATCAAGTAAAGTCAATCCCCCCTCTGATGACATCCAGTCTATTTCAAAAAAGGACGAATCGGACTTTGGAAAGAAGGAAACCAGTGAGAAAGAGCTGCTGAGTGCTGCTGACGACTACCAGCAAGATATGCAAGCAACTGAAGCAGGACACAGCGAGGAAGAGCCCGCTCAGGTGATGGAAAGATCTAAAGAAAAAGGCATCGACAAGAAAGAATCAGAGCCTCAAGAAGTGAAGCGCAATGCAGGGCTTGACTCAGGCTCCAGGCTGTCCAGAAAGGATGAAGAGGAGAGTAAGAATGACAGTGGCATTAACAGCAAGGGAAAGACAAGGAAGCAGAAGAAAAACCAAAGACAAAGGAAGCACTCTCCACAGAGGGATGAAAGACAGCCTCCACAGGAACAGAGCGAGGAGGCCCAAGAGTTGGAGGATGGCAGCATTGAGAATACAGTCCAAAAGGCAAAGAGGAGAAGGGCAGGAAAATGGGTAATACAATTTTTTATGTCACATAGGGGATTAACTCCAACTGTCCCAATGTCTGTGATGGACATGATGAAAACAAATCTAAAGTTGTGTCTGGAAGCAGGAGATTTTTAATTATGAAAATTATTCAAAATGAATGAACGGCTGAGAACGAATGCCTATGTTGTCCTGTACCTGCTGGATGGTGGGAAAAGACAACTGCTTCATCTGTTAAAAGTGAAAGAGGTTTTTTTTTCATACCTCACAGATTTACATGCTTCTTGTGTACTTTTCCAGGGTCCTCTAGTAGGTGTGAATCCAGTACAAATTAGAGCTACAGTGGATCTGTATCCTGGCTCCTCATTTGGTGGAAACACGAATCACCCCGAAAATCCTGCTGGTTAGTGTTTATTGCTGATTATTTACTCATACAGAAAGAAAAATATGCCGTTCATCTGAGTGGAAAGCAGCCACACACTCAAATCTGTGCAATAAAAGGTTTTGATTTCCAAGCTTTTTGCCCAAAGATGGGCAAATTACAAATGGATGTCACATCATCAGCTGATATACCTAAGTATAATACCTTTGCACCAGCTGAACTGTTGCTAAATAACTTGCATTTAGCTCATGAAATGTATAAAATTTACACCTGAATTTCAGTCAGACAACTTCAAAAGCTTTCTTAATGATAAAAGACCTGAATTATGGCTCCTTGGCTGTGATCAAATAAATCCACACTTTCGAGGCGCACATGGAGATACTAGGGGTGACAACTAACTTACTGACCTAACTTAGTCCCCCTTAGTCTATAGAAGAAATGCTTACAGGCAGAAAATGGGAAGCAAGTGGGATTTGAAGAGCAGCAGCAAGCTTGGTGGGTGAGAGATGTCAGGAGGCATTTTCTCCATAAACATACCTGAGATGGAGTAATGGGGATAAATCACGCAGAGGGGCGAGACTGAGTAAAATGCAGCTGAAGGTGTCACATTAGTGCAGTCGCCTCATTCATGCTGAGTTACAGCTTTTAGTTGTCACGAAACAGAGGATTTGGAATCTACTGTTGTGATACGATCAGCGCTGGTAAAACTGCAGGCCATCTTCGCAGGGATGAGGAAACAGCCTTGTAGAATTTCATTTAAATAACTATTTGTGTTAAATAATACGGAGGGCTCTGGCAGACGTTTTGGTTTACCTCACAGCGCATTTAAGGCTTCAGCATCAAGCGAGACAGTGTGTGGGAGCTCTTCCTTCTCTTTTTACCCAACCTGCTATTTACTCAGGGCTGCAGAGAATTAATTTTTTTAAAGATTAAAAAAAAATTTTTTTTTTTTTTTGAATGTCATCTCCTATAAGATTTCAGGACATGGGAACAAATTGCTCTTCTTTGAATAAGCAAATAGGATACAAACCAAAGTAAAAGACAATTAATCTTTTTTTTTTTTTAAGTTTCCATAAAAGCCAAAGATGAAACCGTAATCCAAAGACATCCAGAATGTAGATGCATCACTTTTCAGTTTGACAAAGTGACACAGAAAGTAATACATATATATTTATTGCTGAGAGATAAAATGTGCAAGCCATGACTCTTTTAAATAAGCAGTTTTTGGTCTTGGAGGGTAGAACGATTGATTGAATGTCCTCCATAGTGTCAGGTCAGCAGCGTTCACCACTAATGCGCTATCCCAACAGTCTCACAGGGGAATCTGCTGACTGGATCATTTTGCTCCAACTTCCGCATGAATAGGGCCCAGTCTGATTCACAGTCACTACCAAAACACAGCTCTGAAGGTTTAAGGAGTGAATAAGGGAGATCAAGTTGATTTTAAACACTGCTCTGACTCCAGTCACAGAGGAATGTAGAGGCTGATGTGGAGTCTTACTGGTCTCCACTGATGAAAATAAAGTCGATCCACTCTGGAAAATAAACCTTTTATATCTCCTTTTTAAATCTAATGAGTAACAATTCATGAATGACTTCAGTATTTATCTTTTCTACTAGATCCATGTGATAATTTCCGTTGCAAGCGTGGAAAAACGTGTAAGCTTGATGCAGACGGTAAACCAGGTTGTGTGTGTCAAGAAGCGTCAGAATGTCCATCCAGCATAAATGAATTTGACCATGTAAGTATGTGGACTTTTTCTTAATACTCAACTGGAAAGTCTTACTTATGTTAATCTTGGAGTTTTTATTTTCAATTAGGTTTGTGGGACGGACAACAAAACGTTTGATACATCATGTGAACTCTTTGCCACTAAATGCAAGTTGGAGGGCACTAAGACAGGCCAAAAACTTCATTTGGACTACACTGGTCCATGTAAATGTAAGTCTCAATTATAAAACAGACTTTACTTTTAAGCTGCAGCTATTAGGCATGGTGCAAGAAAAAAAACGTGATTGCTCTTCTCTTATTCTGTTAACCTCCAGTGATACCGCCATGTTTGGACACGGAGCTGGCCCAGTTTCCTCTACGAATGAGGGATTGGCTGAAAAATGTGCTGTTGCAGCTCTATGAACATGATTCCATGTCCGCTGGTTACCTCACCCCAAAACAGCGTTTCAGAGTAAGACGCTCAACTAAAACAATGGTTGAATATATTTGAAATCACTGCCAAATGCTTTAAAGTCACAGCTGCTGAGTACAGCAGATTTTCTGCATCTGTTTTGGCGCATGAGATGTAACATTTTTACTCCGAAGGGTGCAGGAGACAGAAATACAAAATTAGCAAGAGCAAAAGTACACTTTATTCAATTATACTGTATTATATTAATGTGTTCAATATATTGCCTTATATTGCAAAACTACTCCTGGTATTTCTCAGTGTGTGATTTACCTTGCATGCATTGAAAAATTAAAAACTTGTGCAGCAGGCTTCAGTGAGAATGTTGATGATGTGATAGCGTCAAATGCATGTTAGCACAGAACAAATAACAAGCAAAATGACTTCTTTCAGTAATTTGACTATGTTTTGAATTAAGTGATTAAGTTTCTTTCCCCTGATAGCAGTGAATTGCTGTTAGCTATGTTAACATTGCTAGCATTAGCGTTGTGCCAACCCATCAATAAAGAACTGTACTTCCTGGCACTGAACACCAGGGGCCACGATCCATATTTTATACGGACTGATGGAGGGTATGTCAACAAGACATTCCGGGTTTTTTCTGCAGTGCAGTAGCTTGCAGTGCTGAGTTCCTTTTGTTTTCTTCCTATATGTAGTTCAGACATTGGAGTTATGCAAATAAAGCATATCCTCTGTTAGTTGGAGCTGATAAAATGCAATTGTAATTTTTACTGACATTGCAGCAATTTATCTTTCTACCAGGCTTAAAAATGACAAAGAATAAGTATCACCAAGGAAATAGGTAAACAGAAATATAAATACCAATCAGACCAATCACAGTTGTTGCTCCCCGGTTACATTTCTGGGGAGGTGCATGGCTGGCTATTTTGGAGTTTACAACTTAAGGGTTACCCTCGATGGTGGACATATGTCTTCAGTTTGATGTAGTGGAATAAATCATGCTTTATTGATTTATTTTGTGTCTGCTACACATTTTGGGTTTTTTGTAGAGACAGAGGGACAGTCTGTACCAAAGAAAGACGACAAAAGTAATACACATGTATGTGTAATGAGAGCGTCTGTTTTTTTGGGTAGATCACTATGTTTTCCTATTCTATACCAAGAAGCTTTTAATGTCTGAATACAACCTTAAATTAACTAAAAGGGTCGCTTAAACAGTTGCTGGAAGCAAAAGTGAAGCTTCAATCAACAGAAAGTGTGAAAAGTTCTCTTAAATAAGATGAAATTTTTGATCTATAAGTTGAAAGTCATGTTTATAATTTCAACAAATATCTCTAGCTTCCAAAGACATTTTTAAAAAATAATATATAGTTGCATGGTATGTTTCAAGACATATCATGGGCTATTTTTCTATGTGAAGTTTTTCTTCAAAGAGAAATCAGAAGGGAAAAATCACATGTTCCTAGCATCAGCGTAAGAATGACAAAAATAAAAAAAAAGTTGTTTTCAGGATATTTGTTGAAGAAAGGGACTATAACTGACCCATATGCACAATTTAAAAATACTGTATAAAAACTTAGTTTAACCAATGAAAATAAGAATGAAAAAGAGTTAGCTAAAGTTTGACCTATCTTGTTTTATTGCCTCTCATAAAAAAAAAAAAAAAACAAAACAGGAAGATTATTCAATTTGAAATTACATTTATAATGAAATATACCCAATGCTCTGGTAATTATTGGGACAATGAAAAATTATACATTTAAGGTGTTTTAGACAACAGAAAGACTGGTAAAAATGTTCAGATATTAAGAAAAATTGATAAAAATTTTAAAAACTTGAAATTTTAAGCTTATTCAGTCAAACTTTCTTCATCAAGGTTTGAGCTGGACCGTGGAATTCCTTATGAACACCTTTAGATGAAGTTACTCTTTTTCTTGTTGAATAAAACAAGCAGATTTGACAGATATTGGTTTTACATAATTTTCTACTGCTTTTCTAAGAGTATCAAAAGCAAACACTGTGCTGTGCTTCATATCAGTCCAATGACTCAACATGGAAAATAAGCTTCTTTAAAAATAGCTCAAGGGTCAAATCATTTTGCTGCATCATTATGAAGAATTTTGTTTTGTTGATTCTAATTAGCCAACTTTTATGAGGAAAAGAAGCACGTACATAACTGTACTGTGTTGTGTTGATGGTTTAGTGTTTTAAATGATCAAATCTAACCATTTTGCGGCGTTCTGCATTCTCTAGGTGAAGAAAATCTTTGAGAATGAGCGGCGCCTTCATGCTGGTGATCATTCTGTTGAGCTGCTCGCACTGGACTTTGAGAAGAACTATAACATGTACATCTATCCTGTACACTGGCAGTTTGCTCAACTGGATCAGCACCCTTCTGACAGGTAGATGCTAAGGCTGCTTAAAGTCCACTTGAAGTCCGCTATACCATGAACGATTTCATGTACAGATGCATCTTCTCTCATATTTCCTCATATAAAGGTGGGCACTTGTGACAATCTTCCCTTGTTTATTGAATCCAATGACTCAAGAGATCAATGTCTACTTTGAATACCTCATGCATTACTATGCACAAAGCCTGGTGAAGTTTAACGTTTACTGTGCACTTACGCAGGAATCATGGGTTAGCATTTGATGGTGGATGTGTCTGACGCTTTGGGTTGTCCCTTGGTGATGCCTTTTTCATACGATAAACAACCAATCACATTTTTTCCCGCTAGGTACACAATAAAAGCTAGGCACTTTGATACACCCTCAGGTACGATTTCTCTTGTGTTGATGCCTGAAGAGTTGAACTTTTCTCAGACCCACAATTCAGTTCAATTCAGTTCAATGCCTGACATCATCCCAAAGTCAATGGACAGCAACACTTTTGCTGCTTCAAGCAAGTATGGTATGTGCGAGCAAGGAGGTTTAACACGGTGCCTGCACACACTGCCTTCTGGGATGCTTGGCACAGGTGCTGACCACAGCTTTTCGCTTCCTGTGGAAAATGAATGGAATCTGCGTGATGTGAGCAATTTGTCAAGAAGGCTTAAAGTAGACACCGACCATAAGGATTCTTTAGCTGTGACTGGGTCACTGGCCCCAATTTTACAACCACAGCATAGATAATGATGTGGAGTTTTCAATTTTATATTTGTAGCCTGAAATTTTGCATATAAATAGTACTGATTATTGATAATAATGGACTTTTGTTGATCTTTTACTCAGTGGAAATGCTCAGTGGTAGAAGACGTATTCACATCCTTTACTGAAGTAATACGACACTATCAAAAAAGAAAAAATCACATAAAAGGATGACCACATAGGTTTATGAGAAATGTATAAAAGTAAAAACATCCAGTGTTACTGCTGTCTTAAGTGCGGTACTTGAGTAAATCTATTTTACAACATTCCACCACTGGATATACTATTCCAAGTTAAATTTTAGTTATTTGTCAATGAAATCTACATGACATACAAGGACATACAGTACATTAGTCAGTGATGAAGAACAGTGTAGAGCATGTGGTTACAGTGATGGAAATGTCTCCTCTGCAGGTTGTTGTCCCACTCAGAGCTGGCCCCACTCAGGGTCCCCCTGGTGCCGATGGAGCACTGCACCTCTCGCTTCTTCCAGGAGTGTGATGCTGACAGAGACAAACAGGTGTCCTTTAAAGAGTGGACCTCCTGTTTTGGCATCAAAAATGGTGAGAGAAAATTCATGTCTTTCACTGCTTTATGAACTGACGGGTGAGAAATGTCAATAAGTAAATCCTTATATTTGGACGAAAAATTCCATGCGTGTGGATTCATTCATTTACATTATGTCAAAGTATGACACAACCTCACAGCTGAAGGACTTTGATGAAAGCTATTGTAATTCAGTGTTTTCTTTCTAACTGGGCAGAAAAATGAGAAAATAACATTAATTTCCTCTTTTTTTTTTGTCTCCACAGATGATATGGATCCCAATCTGCTTTTCTGAGATGGATCTTGTATCTCATCTCTCACTTGAGCTCGTCAAAGCTGCTCTATGAACCATCTGGCTCTTGTCAAAATGTTGAAACCCACACGCACAGATCAAAGAAACAAATTTTACCTCCTGCTATAAAACACGACTGTTGGTGATCGTAGCTGTTATCTTGGATTAGACAAAGCTTGGGCATTTAACTTGGTTATCTGTAATATAGGTTATGCTGGTAGATTTGCTAATTAGAAAATAGAAAACTGTTACCTTTAGCCAGTTCAATCCAGAATCTGTTTTCTAATGCATTCCAGACTGGGTGAAAGTTTACTATTACCTAATCGTTGAAGGAGCATTGCAGAGTATGCAATGTATGGTTTTGAATGCTGTTTTGTCTATGTTTGTGTGATTTAGTGCAGTTTAGTTTAATTTTACCCCATTATCATTGTTAATCAGTAATTGTGCTGCTTAACTTGGAAGTAAATGCTGGAAATGTCTTCTGATACTATTTTACTGTTTACTATAGTTTCAATTAAAGTTTCATGGAAAGCAAAGAACTTGACACTATCATTGAAAGAAATATTCCTCCATACCCTGTCATGAATGACTTGTTTCTCTTTATTGTCCTGAAATAAAGTCACTGCATCATACTGGTGAGTCCCAGTGGGGCCCAAAAGACCCTGGGAGTTATCAGTTTATCCTGTTATAACATGTCTTATTCATTGTCTGAGTGCGTTCACAGCATGGATATTTGTGCTCAACAGTGGCCTTGAAAATGCAAGTCACTCCTACGTGTTCTTAGTTTGCCACTTAATCCTAAATAATAGCCACCTGCAATTTGGTCATTAAGATTACAGTAACATGCTGTTTTGAGGTAAACCACTTCATTCTGATTGGTCCTTTCCGGTTCTCCTCTGAATCAGACGCTTTCTTTATAAGTGAAGGAAAGAAGCAGCTGTTCACCTGTCGGCTGTCTGCTGTCATTGAGTTTAAAGCATGTACTGCATACTGTGGGTGATCTTTCAGATTCTGGCTGCTGTGGTGGAGAGTGGAGGGTCTTCGGGGAGTAATGAGGCCCTTGCTAAGAACAACGGAGGAGCAGCAGCAGAAGCTGCTGGTAACGGCGCCAATGCTGGCATTCCACTGATGGGTGAACCCACTGCGGCGCGCTTAGTTCATCTTGGTGGGCCACTTTTTATCCAGCCACTTGGGAACCCTGTAGATAAGGCTCTGTTGCAGCAGCTAATTCCCATCTCAGCACTCCAGCAAGGTGTCAACATTGTGTTGGGGCAGGCAGTTGGAGCCAATGGGAACCTACAGGGTCAATTGCCTCAGCAAGCTGGTGGTGGACCCGTGACACTGTTTGCTGTGCTGCCACAGAATAATGCAGGAATTGATCCTCGGCTTGCCATGTTGACTCCCGGTCAAATGCAGCTGATCCCGATGGCCGGGCTGAACAACCAACAGCAGCTGGGGGGTGATGGTGGGAAGCTAAAAGGGAGAGTGAGGCTTCAGCGCTCTGTGGCAGCCCGTCTCAGGAGGAGACAGTCCCCGCTGATGAAGGTTGCAGATGCTGAAGAGGAAGAGGAGGATGACAGTTCAGGGATGGAGACGGAGGAAATGCAACTGAAATTGAACCACCAAGCTCCAAAAAATGTCTCATGATTTATTCTTGTGTCCTGTTTACAGACACTACCACATAACAAGATGTTGTTACTTAATTTGTGTAAATGACATCAATCATAACTAATGACCATAAATGTTTGAACTGCTGAAACCTTGCTGATTCTTTTATTTGAAGGCATACATCATTTGTAGCCCAAAATACATCTGTCTAAGTAAGCAAAATAATGAATAAAATTGACCATCGCTGTGGGTGGAGCTCCTGTGATTGCTGTTATTTTTTGTGTCTGAGACTAGTAAAAACAAACAAACTTCACTTTATCATCCACTACCTGCTTACATCATGGTAATTTAGTTCTCCAAGCTTGACAAAATGTTTCAAACATTTACATCATTGCTCAATTACTGGAGTAAATGTATCCAGGGTGAAGTCTGTGCTATAATAATATATATATATATAAAAAACATCTAATCCTATTATAAATTCACTAATGAGAGAAATAATTATGTTAACATTAGGAAACATAATTTCTTATGACAGAGTTGCAAACAAGAAAATAGATCTTAATTGGAAGGGCATGACAGTCTGCAATTAAAGCACCAGACCAGACTTCCCACATGGTGTTTACCTGGTTTGCTGTGGGCTGCCCAGTCAGCAGCATAAAAACCACTCCCAGACCGCTTCAGGGTGAGACAAAATAATGTGCCAACCACACAGGGCATGAATGCAATGTCTCCAATGTGTGGAGACAAAAGTGCAGATGAAACTTGAGGTTCTGTGTCTGCCTGAGTCAGGCATCAAGTCAAGCCAGGGGAAAATATTTCAAGTTTTCTTCATTTCTGTCTTTATTTATCTTTTTTATTACAAGTCAAGTAGCGGCTGTGAGAACCATTTAACTACCTCTGAAAATAATAACTTGGATCAAAAGGATCTTTCAGTTTCTGATTCAGCTTTAGAAGAAAATGTGAATCTGGTCTTGATTTTTTAATTTTTTAATTTTAGCAACTGTCTGCATATATGTTAATGTTTAGTGCCAAAATCTGACAAAACTGGGATATATACACAATTTAATCTAGCAGCAGATGTTACTTGTTCTTGTGCGTAAGTGTGAGTGATAATGAGTGTGTTCTTCACCAGCCTTCTTTGACAGTCAAATCCAGTCCTTCTCAAATAGTGGGGCACGACCCCAGACGACCCAGGCAGGGATACCAGACAGGCATCCCTGCCTGGGTCCCTGTGACCCCAGAGAACATGCTTTTATTTTTGTTTTGCCGTAGTGGAATAAAGTGTAATTACGCATATCCTACAGTAGGCGGCAGTGTCATCATCACAGTGTGCACAGGGAGTATAAGGTACATTGTGTCGGGTTTTTTTGCACAGACATCTGCACACACAGCACAGAACAGGAGATATAAAGTGAATAAACCCTCAAGCGACACCACGGAAAAATATTTAACAGGGATGAAAAGAAAGGCGGAGAGAGATGAAGATAATGAGACCACAAAGTTAAGACGAAGGAATATGATGATGCTGATGTAACTCTTGGTTTCACTGTGACTACAGTGGGATTGATGCACTTTAAATCTTTACAGACTAAAAAATAATTTAAATAAAGTTATTCTCTCTATATTTCTTACTTTTTTGTTTCCCTTAATGTTAATGAGGATATAAGCATACAGTGTTATGAAAAGGTGTATATTTGCATACTTATTTTGATACACTAATGGCACTATTCGTAGTCGCGGTGTGTGTGTGTGTGTGTGTGTGTGTGTGTGTGTGGGGGGGGGTCTTCTTCCTGAGGAAGCAGCAGCAGAAAGTCCGACATTAAGTCCAGTCAAGGCGATGAGAGGTCCTCACCCCAGAGGCAACAGAAAGAGCAGCCCTCACACACCCGCATTGCCACCCCACAGAGGGCAAGGTCCGCCCCCCCCAGCCCCAAAGCCTTACCAAGATACAATCAAAGCAGCAAGACACTCTTAAAGCATAATCTGTATAATAATAACTGAGGAAACCCTCTCTGATGTCACTCTCAGGTCTTCTACAGAGTGATTTTGAAGTCTTTTTTTCCTCGTACAGCACCATGTTGCAAATGGGCGGAATGAGCAGGGCCGAGGAACACACCCACCTTAGTTTAGTCACAGTTGGCTATTTTAGCTTGTCTGTCTCAACTTCAGATCATCTAGGATGCTAATTAATATTACTTTTCATTCATTCTGATCAAATCTGTCCAAACATCCTCGTGTTGCTCCATCAACCAGATTTCAAACGAGTGCTACCAGAGCTGAAACGAGGACGAGCAGAGCTCTGCTGGGACCGTCAACTGTATAAAATATGGATAAACCGTACAGTCACATGACCCATATGTTTTCACAGAGAGCATTTGAAGATTATTTTTTTCTTGAACTGCACAGCACCATATTACAAAGAGGTGGGACCAGCAATGCTGAGAAGGCAGCTGGAACACGGCCGCCAGATAGCTGTTCTTACTGTGATTAGCTTAGCTTTTGCTAACTCAGGATGATAATTCATTTTACTTTGTAATTATTTATTTTCCATTTTTCCTTATTTTAAGTGTTGCCACCAGAATGAAACAAATGCTGCTCGGCCAAGGCTTGGCAAGGTGCAAGGTCCCAAGGCTGAGTCTGCCAAGAGCCTCTGGGAGGAAATGCAGTGGATTCACTGCAGTGGGACCAGCCACGACCCAGTATAATTCCACTTGAAAGAGTCCTGAAAGGATTTTCCACGAGCAGCTTGGCTCCATCAGCAAAGCTGCACTGCTAATCTGATGCATGGAGCTGTTGCCTGGCTCAACTGAAGGAGCTCTTGGCCAACAGGTCCGTGCTTGACCGAAGGAGCCAAGCTGCTCACAGAAAAATCAATTTCAGGACTTCCTATTCAAATTTTACTGGGACCTGCCGTAAATCATCCTGGTTACAGGACCTTTGGTCTTAAATATTGTTTCAATGGTGAAAAGAAATGAAATGATGGACGGTTAGAATGCCTAGGTTAAGCCAAGCTTTGTCCTCAGATTCTTCAGACCAACCACAGTCAGTCATGGTGGTGCCAAGCTCTAAGTGGCTAAAATCATAGCACACACAGCAATGGCGTAGCCAGCGCTAGAGCCAATGGCTTGCTAACAATCAAACGTCAAATGATGTCCAGGCATTTGATTCACAGGCTTTACTACTAAATATAGATTTATCTGATGTGGTACAAAAAACATCACCCCCCTCGTACAGTTGTCAAGAATGTCAAATCTACCTACAGAAACTGAAACCGATTTTTGAACCAAACTGTAAATATGTTTAATTCTCCTGGGATTTTCTCTGTTTTGTAACCAGTACCTAGTGGTCAGTAGAGGAACCACGGCAAAGAATTATTCCTAGATGAGCTTCATTTTGGAAGTAGAATGGTTGCTGCTTGGCTGGGATCAGCTGGATACCAGCCATTTATCCACCAACCAATGTGGGGAATAGAATAGAAATTTGGGGAATCCTCAATCTTAATTCTCTTTAATTGAGCTTTTAAAGAGGATCTGTTGGTTGGTGTGACAGAGGCGGATGCAGAAGACTGGAATAGATGGAAATGGATGTTCAACTAAGGTGACACCTAAAAGGAAAAGCTGGAAGAAGATGTAGATTTATTGGAGGTTACAAAAGTTTTTTCTGCAGTGATTCATATATACATGTAATGTCTGCAGTGGTAAGCCTGCCAGGTTATACATGTCGTCTCAGCAGTCAGACTCCTCGTGACTAATTTCATGGTCATCATTATGACCAGCAGGAGATTAGGTTGTGGCTTGAACAGCTACACAAGCATTTACTGAAAGGGTGGTTTAAAAATGCGCATGTCATATTTTTAATTATTTTTGAAAGAATTGGTGTTTCTAAATTGCCCGTGGGAATAATTGTGAGTGTGCATGGTTGTTCGTCTACATGTGGCCCTGCGATGGATTGGTGACCTGTCCAGGGTGTACAACTGGCATTCACCTGAAGATAGGTGGGATAGGTTCCAGCAGATCCCCATGACCCTGCATAGATTAAGCGGGCATGGATAATGGATGGATGGATATTTTGTGTAAATATGAACTAAAATGTATCGTCATTGAGTCCAAGCTGCTTTTGCATTTGGCAGGAATCTTGAGAGATCTTCTGGTCTTTCTGGTGCAGAAAACAAACTACTCATCTGAGCTCCATTGTCACATGATTGACCTGCCTCAGGCATGGACTTGTTTGACGGAGGTGTGCTGTAAGTACTGTTTTAATTTATTGTGAATGTCAAAGTAGCTTAAAGCTTCTGTAAATGTGCATTACAGATGTTAAAACAGAACAAAGGACTTTTGTTTGTGTTAAAATTTCTGTTTCTGTAGAGGCTAACCGACTACCACTCATTATAACGTGTAAGGAGGTAGAACTCAGTCTTCCTGGGCTTTACAGACCCCTTTCTCCACTATGGCTTCCTCCAGTTATTCCAGGTAAATTTATAATAGATTGTGCTTCAGGCCTATTCAGTAGTTTCCACTGAACCCTTACTCTTGTTTCACTGAGCTCATACTATGTCCTTGAGGAGGAACTGTAAAATAACATGACTGGATGAAACCTCTCTGTTCTATCAGTTTGCATTAGATACCTGCCTGAAACAACATTCACACACATTGTTTATCTTTTTCCAAGAAACCAATGTGGACAGTGATTGGCTTATCCATGTCAGTAGTAACTGGCCATTTAGGTCGCGTATGAGTCCAACCTCTGTATGGGGTAGGCCCAGCCCAAGAAGATAACTGTGAACTCTTTTCCGGAAACACCCCTTATTCTGACTGAGATCCTGCGAGACACTCTGTCACCTTGAGTCCAACTCTGCCTTGTTTTGCCTGCGACCATATTAAATGCTCTGTGTCAGAACTGAAGATTTCCCCGGTCTGTTCTTGAGCTTCCAACAAAAGAATTGGGCTAACATAAAGTAGGCAGGATCAGCTATAGGACGCAGCCTGGAAATTCATGTGAGCTTCAGCACATGTCAACATTCCTCTCTGTTTCGTCCTTACCCTCACGCTAAATCAGTGCCTCCCAGAATCAGAGGAAGTTTTAAATTGTTACATTAAAAACACATTGTCACAAATTTTCTCCCCATTAATATTTCATGTGAAAATATCAAGATACTCGATTTAAGGAACAAATCTTTGTATATCAAGAGGATGGTTGATAATAAAATATTCCTCGTATGTCTGTTGCTGAATGACAATAGTCAGTTATTCACATGGTATAATGTATTTCTATATATTTTGTCCTTGTTACACCAAGAGAATCTTCTATCGTATTTTATGCAGTACCAGATGGGGTTAGGAGATCAATTTTGTTCTGCTCCTAAAGGTAAAAGTTGTACTATTCCAGGTTTAACTCCTGATGATGTGTATATTGGTACCTTTATGTTTTTTATTGAGTGATAAAGCCACTAATCAATGCATTAGAAATATAATTTTTCTAAACTTGCAGGGTTTTTTCTATTGAAGTAATATTTATAATATTTATAATGACATCGATTGGGAGAACACTTGGATCTTGTCAAGGAAATCTACTTTTTAAATAGCTCCACAGGTGTTATCCAGTCAAGACCTGTCTTGTAATATACAAGCTCTTTCTTTACTAATAGCTAGTAGGTAATGATAGCCTGGTTACATAACCATCCAACACCTTTTGCTTTTTGAAGCTCAGCTCTTTTTTTCTGGTAAAAATCAGCTGCAGGAGGTTTTTTTTTAGTGCCTTGTTGCAATGGAACTAACACATCACTAACATCAAATGACCATTTGCTGCTATAAATGAAATTGTCTTAATCAAGGCTTCGTCATTGCTATGCTGAGCCTTGTCTCCACTCCTCTTCTCCTTTTCCTTCCCTTTCCTCCTCCCTTCCTCCTCCTCCAGCTCATTCCATAGTTAATTAGGAGCACCTTGTTACTGTAACTGTGCTCCATTTTCTTTCCTATAGTTTGTGGTGTTTTGCCTCCCCTTTTTCTCTTTTCTTTCTGTATGTTTGCAGGCCAGAGTTTGCATGCTGACTTGCAGTTCCAACCTCTGGCCATCCCAACGATTTACCTCCACCTGTGTGTGTAGATGTGTTAGGGGTGCCGGCTGGCGTGGTGATCCAGCGACCTGGTCCTCTGACCATCTCACTTCAGTGCTGCTACCTGCATTTGTTTATGTTTATGTGGTCATTATATTCAGTCATTTGTGTGCTCTCCTCTCTCTGTCCTACATCCTCTCTCTGTCCTGTCTCCCCTCTTTTTTTCTGTCTTTACCCGGCTGGCCTTTGGAGGAAGGTCCCCCATATAAGCCAGGTCCTGCTCAAGGTTTCTTCCTTTTAAAATGGAGTTTTTCCTTGCCACTGTTTGGCTTAAATGGTTTTTTTTTTTCTCCTACTGTGGGAGTTTTTAACTTGCCATTATTCATTGTTTAGGATTTAATATTATAATTTTAGTTAATGAAATTTGCTCAGGGGTCATGCTCTGGGTCTCTGTAAAAGCATCTAGAGACCATTGACATTGTAACAGATGCTATACAAATAAAATTGAATTGAATTGAAATTTTCTCTGGTTGTTTCGTCTCTCTCTGATGGATCATAGAAGTTCCACTCAGGATGATCAGATGCTTCTCTACCATTTAACTGGTTGCTGACAGTTTCTTTCCAAGTGATTGGTTGTCTGAAAAGCAACGACAGTGACAACACCAGCATTTTCCTTAAAGTAACACAGAGGAACTTTTCTAATTTTTAGTGCTTTTCTGTCCCCCTGTAGGTGATGGTGGTTAACTTGCTTTTACAGTGCTAACTAAAATTTACTTTCATTTGGTCACTGGGGCAGGACGTTCATCTGGTGAGATGATCACTGCAGTGAGATGGTGCCTCTTAAAAGTAAGCAAATATTCCTTTAAATGGAACTGACACAGATTTTCAATTCAAATGTGCTGGGGGGAAGAAAACCCTGCTAGGTGCAATTCTTTTCTTTAGAGAGGTGCAAAGACATTTTGCCTTTTTCTTTTTGTTCATGGTTGAATGTTTTTATCATGGGTGCAGGTCTTATTTTTGACCAGGACTGATCCAGCGTTGAACTGAAGTTCGACATTTATATTTGACTTGAAAAATTGGGCTCCATGTGGGTTGTCCATGGGCTCAGTGATGAGAATTTCCCACCTGGGTTCTGCTCAAATGCGACCCGCATAAGAGACTACTACTGCGGCCATTTATCACCCAAGTACCTGACCATAACCACCGTGAGCAATTCACATGGGTCTCCATGAACATTCCCATATGAGGCTCCATTTTTCAACCCCAACATATCTCAAATGATCTCCATGTGCAAATATTGGGTGGATAGTCTCTTCTGAAAATGTATAAAGAGCAACTTGTTTTGGGTTAAAGTAGGGTCCAAGTAAAAAACATGTCTCAAATTCTCAAGTAAAGTATAACTATCTGAAAATTCTCCGTAATGATAGTAGCAAAGTGTTTGTACTTTGTTATCTCATAATAATGTCTTTTAAACCTTAGAAAGATCATAGCCTCTTATTAAGTCATAATCAAAGAAATCTTATAATCTCAACCAACCTCTCTTATTCCCCAGGAGTCGATTCCAAACAAATCTCTACTTAAATACTTCCTCTGGGTCTGGTAATCCATAATAATGACAATAATTCTAATATATGCCAAGTGCACTTAAATATATGCTTTGTAATAGGTTGTTACTAGTGAGACAACTAAACTGTTTAATCTAATAGGTAAACCTTGAGCATATCATCTATAGTTTCACCAAGTTCTCAAAGCAGAAGAAAGAACCTTTATTCATGTTAAAATGTCAGGTTTCAGTTTCATCAACCCAATTATTTACCTCATTTTATGAAGCATAATCTCGCTGCAGGGGTCACCCATGCCTGTTATTGGCAAAAAATATATAGTTTTATGTACCATCCCCTACATATCACTTACATTCCCGTATCACATATCACCAACTATGAAACTAGATCACTGAGCTACAGCAGACATCACAACAAAGACAACTACAGAAGAGAAAATAAGAACAATGACTGAGGAAGAGATGGAACAACAGTAAATATTAGGCACCATTATAATAGTGACTTTACCTCCACTGCCTATAGCAGCCTTGGTAAAATCCAGTCCTTGAGAGCCACTATCCGGCTTGTCTTCAATATTTCCCTGCTTCAGCTGACCTGATTCAAATAAATAGGTCATTAACAGGTTTGTGCAGACCTGGATAACAAGCTGATAATGATCCATTCATTTGAATCAGGTGTGTTGTGGCAGGAAAACATCTAAGACATGCAGGACAGCAGCCCCCGAGGACTGGAGTTGACCATCCATGACCTAAAGGGTTACCCAAGGTGCTAAAAATGACAAAGGTTAATCTGTGCTGCTTTAAAGCCACTTTATGTAGCAATACAACTTCTAACCACATTGGTGACAGCATATCACAAGAAAGTTCTTCTTTCAGCTGGCACAGGGCAGAACAAAGTTCTAGTTGGCCAAAGTGGTTTTATAAGGCATGCTGAACCATCCATATTCATTAGCGCAGTATGGTCAGTGGCTCTTTTATCAACACAACAGTTCTATATACCCCCATGTGATCAGAAATGGCACTGTTAGCTTTTTGTTGGCTTTAAATAGCTTTGTTCCTCTCTTCATCACCCCTTCACCTTAGGCCAGCTCCTGACTGTACTCTACATATGCAGTAATTATTATCATAACACAGCAACCAACATTATGAGTTCTGCACTCTTGAAATGAATCAAGTCTCAAAAAGCCTTGTATACATTACTCTTTTCCTGGAGTTTAGACTATGTTTCATGAACAGTAGGTTCCTTGCTGCATGTTAGCATCAAACCAAAGCACACACAAATATGTTTTTCATGGTCACATCAACAGAAGTACTTGATGATGATGTCAGTTGTTTGCCTCCTGGAGCCACAAGGGTTCTTAAGGGCTCTTATTGGTTTTAAAGTCAGTTAGTTTCACAAATCTCCAAAGATCCACCCCAAGAGACTGAATCACTGTTATTTTTCTTGTGGTCACTCAACTATGAGAGAACAATGCAAGACACCTAACATGGTGAAGTCTTTGAAAAAAGGCACCTTGTAGTGCTGCATTTTTTAAAAGCTTGTATTGTTCAAAATGAAGATGTCATATCACAGGTTTCCATGACACACAGGTGACAAATACAGTGTGCAAAAAAAGTCAGTGTTCTCTTTTCCAATTGGCTCATAATAATCTCTGGGACTGATAAAAGGTGTTCTCAAATCAGAGAGTTACTGTTGTCCCCCAGCATCTGGACCAGAAGCACCTTTCCTTGGTTTCAACCTACAAAATGAAGTTTTTTCTCTTTGCAGTGTTTGTGACAACCATCAGCTATGTGAGTAGAGTTATGTGAGTTTATCTGTTTCATCTGTCTCTGTCCATCATCTAACATCTTGTCTTTTTTCATTGCAGGCCAATGCAGACAAGGTGAGATACAATTATCTTATGAACTTATGCATGCTTTGCATAATAATCCAAATGAGGTTGTAACCAATAAGAAATCCCTTCTTCTGCTACATCCAGACGGCAAGGCTGTTGGCAGCTTTGAATGCAGGAATGCTCAATAGAATGATGGCTGGAGGTCTGAACCCACCAGTGGTAGCTGGTGGTGGAGTGGGTTTCACTGGGCAGCCTCAGTTCGCTCAGGTTGGTCCATCAGGTCATCATTTGAACACTTAATAGAAAACCACTGCACGCCATTCTATCATGCCTTGAAGACATAGACAGTATAAATGATAAGACTTGTACATGTTCTCACAGTTTGTTCCTGGAGTTCCCACCTTTGCTCTTCGAGCTCCTGTCCCTAACATGTATCCTGCAGCTGTCAATACGGTCAGTGCTGCACAACACACACACAATATTATTTAAGGCTTAAAAATGTAAAATGAGAAAGAAAGAAAAACCTGCCTTTCCTCTTTCCTTCCAGATTCCTATTGTCGGCATTCCCCAAATGGCTCAAATGAATTTTC
The DNA here is from genome assembly GCA_018398805.1 of Hirundichthys speculiger. NCBI lineage: Eukaryota > Metazoa > Chordata > Actinopteri > Beloniformes > Exocoetidae > Hirundichthys > Hirundichthys speculiger. The sequence continues at coordinate 3,349,717 of JAGFBZ010000865.1, forward strand.
CTCAACAACCTCAGATGGTAACTGACTCCTTTCATAACATTATTTGGTGGTTAACGTTCTGATAAATCTAAGAAACTATCAGAGACTCTAAATTCTGCTCTTCTGTTGATGCTCTGTTCAGGTAATGGCAGGTAGTGCCTTGCAGCCTCCAGCTCAGCAACTTCCAGTTCAGCCTGATCCACTCAGGAGATTCAGGGTAGGACATGCATGATCGATCTGTGTTTATAGTTCACACAATATCTGCGGCATTAATGAAAACTGAGCTGGTCCTATGTTGATTTGTCTCTCTCCAGCGACAGATCATGAAATCTGAAAACACTGTGAAGTCTACAGTGGAATACTCAGGTGAGACTCTATAAAACTCCTTTCTAATGTGTGTGTTTTTTAAAATCTTTTTCAGTCCAACAAATCACTTTTGTTAACTAATCAATTGTTCCCTCTTTATGTCCTCAGATTCCAACTCCTACTGAGTCGACAACAACACCCCCCTGCAACGAAGGCAAATATCATGAGAATAATTAAAGTCATACTATTAAAAACAAAGAGGAATCCTGTGATTTTGTCCATTGGCATTATGGATCATGTTTCAATTGATTGTTTCATATCTTATCTGTAAAAGATTAAAACTAAAATTAATGTAATTTACAGCTAATCTAACTGATAGTTTCATGCTTGCTTTCTAATAAATAAAATCTATTCTAAATCAAAATAACTGTCTGTTTTAGTCCAAATGCACTCTATGAAAACATTACCGTAGATCTCTGCTGCCACCTAAAGGATGATAAGTAGAAAAGCTATTAAACATTTACATGAAGCCTCAACACATGACATGCCACAAAATAAAAGAGGTTGTTTTTTCCTTCTGTCAGAATTACCTTGATTCATAAAAGGACTCAACAGATGTTTTCTCCTTCAGCCTATACACAATTATCTCTATAACAAAGCGTAAAAATGGTTAATGTTTTGAACATTTCTTTTTGGGCAAAAAATTAAGTACCCCATTTGTATAAGTACAAATAGGGGACAAGTCTCTGAGCTGCAGAAAAGCACACCCACAGAATGATGCTGCCATCACCATGTGGGATTTTATTTAGCATTTCATCTGCATTCTTATGCTGTGTTTTATAAATTACGGTTTTTAGTCAATTCTAATGTCCTTATAAAAACTTTCAGTTGCCTTTGTGTGAAATGTTCTATCCAAACAAATGTCCCTCATCTGCCTTATCATGGGTATGGTATTATTGAGCTGATGATAAATATATGATTCTGCTCCTAAATGAGAGTTTGAAAGCAATTCAGGCTCCCTTTGAAAAATGACAGCGCACTATGGTGACACTTTAATTGACAGATGACATCTATAAGACACATTAACCTCCAGAAAGGTCCCCCCATATGAGCCAGGTCCTGATCAAGGTTACTTCCTCTTAAAGTGGAGTTTTTCCTTGCCACTGCGTGGCTTAAAGGGTTTTTCTTCCGCTATGGGAGTTTTTTTTTATTTGCCATTTTTTACTTTGATAAGGATTTAATATTACAATTTTAGTTCAATGATATTTGCTCGGGGGTCATGCTCTGGGTCTCTGTAAAGCGCCTGGAGACAATTAAATTGAACTGAGTTGAACAGGGTTGAAGGGGCCTTTCTGTGTGGAGTTTGCATGTTCTCCTCGTGCTTGTGTGGGTTTTCTCCGGGTACTCCGCCTTCCTCCCACATGCACATTAGGTTAACTGGTGGTTCTAATGCTGTGCTCCATTTCATCCGTAATATTAAGCATTGAGGTACCAAAACATGGACGAGATCAACGCAGGAACGGACAGAGGGATTCGCCCATCTCCATTTCTAACGAAGAGTATAAATGGGCCTCATGTCTATTTAGCTTGACCAAAGGAAGTGTGTTGGTGACTCTAGATTTAAAAATTATGGAGGGTAATGTGCTTATGTGCACCTTGAAAGCTGACACCAATTTTTTTCCTTCCCTAAATGGGTGCTTTGGCACGATCCAAATTGACAGAAATAGTCCAGACAATTACCTCTACCTCATGGCCTGACTGTCTCTGTGACTGCAGCATCAAGTTAAAAAGGCGGGAGTGTGTTTTCTGAATTATGTTCAGAGTTCACCTGTGAGTCTTACCATAAAGTGTCCTGAATTGTTGTGTACAAATGGAACATTTCAGTTTTTAAACTAAGAAGGAGAGATGAAAAAAAGTTATTGAATGTTTAAGATAAGACTCAAACATAATTCATCAGGGGAAATCTTGAAGGTGTGTTAAACTGCTGTCTGCACAAAAATGTATTCAGTGTTGGACTTCCAACATACCCGAAAGTGAGCTAATCAAGAACAAAAAGAAGCTAATAAAGCTAATGATAGTTCAGCTTAAATTATTTCAGCTTCAGAGGATAAACAGGTCAGCTAATATGATGGGCAATCTGATGTTTCTGCTACTTTTCCATGTCGGTATGTTTGCTCTCTATAATTTTTACCGTAGCAAAATATCAGCACCAACAAAAATATAGATTTATTGAAAATACATGAATGCAAAGGAAGAAGAAAATGTTTTAAAACTAAACTCATTTTCAACCAGTCAAACTTTTCCATTTAAAGTCTTTAACAAAAGCAAAGAGCTGCTTAACGTAACTACCAACTGATTCAACCATTTGCATTAAAGCCATGCCAATATCAGTACAAACATGATGAAAAATCTGTGACAAATGTCTGATCATAAGCTCCCAGCTCCTGTTTTTCTTCTTTTTTTCTCATGACTTGCCAAAATTCATTCATCTTAATGACCATAATTGCACACTGAAACTTTAAGATATGCACATAAACTTTACTTAAGAGAACACATGAGACATGTCTTACATACACCTGAAACTTAAAATTAAGAGTTTTGGCTAATGCAAGGAAAAAAAAATACAATCTGTTGATTTTTTCATCTGTGGGTGTGGAAAAAAGTTTTCGATGACAATCTGAAAAGACTTGTGAATACACTGGCACAGAGCATGACCTGATGTTTGGAGACATGACTTATACTTAATAACATACTCAGCAGTCCAGTGTTGTAAGTGTCTGAGTCTGTTACCATGAGAAACGTCTGTCATTGTGACCACATATTGTCTGGATGAGTTGTTCATGGACCGTAACGACTCACTTGAGGAGAATTTAAAAGGCATCTCGACCAGATGAGGAGACAGAGACGAAAGAGAAAGAAGACTCAGAGCAACGGTAAGATGAGCTTGCAATGCTCACTGTGTCGTAGAATATTTTTTGTGTCTTGCAAGTTAAAAAAAAAAATTGTGTGAATTGGAGAAACTTTTTTTATTTAAAGCATCATGCTTTCCTCACTGCAGGACATCATGAAGCTGCAAACTGCCCTTTTGTTGATCTGTCTATTTAGGACAAGTGTCACTTTGCCGGTGAGTTACAACTTTACACTGTTCTATTATACATAGCTTTAATTTGTGATCTAATCTAATGATTTAAATGTTCTTTCAATGTTTTCTAAGGTGCTAATTGCCAGCAACAGCAATGAGGTAAATCACCTTTAAAGTCTTCAAGTTCTTTTTTCGATGCCCATTGCTTAAATTTCCTGCCACTGACAGAATTGTTTTGTGTCTTCAGATCCTGAGACTCAATGGATTAACTCTTGCAGCACTTGGACAAACACAGGTACAGACTGAGCACTCAAAAAAAACAAAAAAAACAAAAACAGTTGACTTTAGCTTTTTAGTGCCTTTCTGAAAATGTCTGCTTTGAAAAGTAGTATGTAAACTGACATGAATGCCTGCTTCTTCTGCAGGCCTCCTCTCTACTACCCCAGTATGTTCTGCAACAACAGCAACCTGAGGTATTGTTTACCCCTCAGGTGGTGAATTTGAATCCACAGGTGGCAGGTCCTTTCGGTCCCCAAGGGCCACAGCTGCTGCTTCCCAACCAAGGAAACCAGCTGACACCTGTGCTCGTCCCCAACGGCCAACAAGATCAGCTTGGACCTCAACAGGATCCCAGTAATCCTAATGTCGGACAGCAGGCCCAAAACCCAGTGCAGGTAACAAACCAGCCTTCAGTAGAAGCACATATCTGGTTGCCACCTCAACTTCTGCAAGACTCATCACAATCATATGGAGATAATAATTCTTTCTAAATCACCTTTAGATGTATCCACAGTTTCAGTATCCATCCTTTGGGTTTCCTCAGCTTCAGAGGCAGCAGGTATGAAGTAAAAAAAAATGAATCTCTGTACAATTGTCAGAGTTTTCTTTAGAAGCTTATCACTTAATAATTGTTTCTGTCTCCAACAGGCATTTTCCTACTTTTTTCCACCTTATGGCTATCCCCAGCAGAGGAACACTGCAATGCTGCAGCCCAACAACGGACAGCAGAATCTGGAGAGAGCCACACAGAAGCCACAGCTCCCCCTGCAGGTCAGACTGGAGAAATAACCTGTTGTCCAGAGATGAGCGACGTCTCAATTTTTCTGCATCTGCTATCTGCTAAGACTGAAAGACTTTTCTTCTTTTTATAATTTATTTGTCTGCATTTTTCAACCAAAAATAGACACCTAGATAAAAAAAAAATGGCACAAATGAGAAAATGTAGAAGAAAATATAAGACAAACATTCATGGGGTAAAAAAAAAAAAAAGCACTTTAGAAATATTCTGTCTAACATGTGTATCACTTTGAATCAAGGGTTATATTTTTTGCAGAAAAAAAGGCTTAAAGTCAAGACGTAATGATAATAACATAGCTGTGGATGCTGAGTTATGACTGTGGATGTGGTGTTTGCAATGACACCTGTCCGCCATACTAAACAACACTGTCACTGACATGATGAATAATGTCCTTTGAACTTGTAAATGGAGCATATCTTTATATCTTTAACAGTGCATTCTTAACATTTGTGTAGATGACTTGTAATTGATGCGTGTAAATGTTACTTTTTAAATACTTTTTAAGTCTGGGAAACCTTATGGCTCATTTACGGCACTGCCAAGTGTTATGTGTACGATGCGTGACCAAAGGCCCCAAGAAAATTGAAGAATTGAGCCTACTTCATGCACTGAGTCAAACTTGGGTTTTGGCACATACTGTTTGAGCATGAATTAGCCTAAATTTCATAAGCTAATTTTAAGGTGGGATAGGCCAAGTGTCGTTAATGCCAAGAGTAATCAAAAGGCCCCAAGAAAATGCAGAACTGAGGCATGTCTGGTTGATTTGTGACAAAATTTCAGCAATGTGGGCCACACATGTCCCAGATTTCACAAACAGGGTTAAACCTGGATTTTGGCATGTGTTACATGAGCTGGACGTGTCCAAATTTCTTAAGATAGTTTTGAAATGGGATATGGCAACTGTGGACTGGCGACCTGTCCAGTGTACCTTTGTCCAAACGGAGGTGGGACAGGCTCCAGCAGATCCCCATGACCCTGCACAGAAATAAGCGGTTATAGATAATGGATGGATGGGTATGACAAATGTTGTGAGGACCTGGTGTGGCCACCACACTCCCCTGGAGTCAATGCCATCAGTCAAAACCAAATTCAGGCCAAAAAAAACTGCAGATATTGGCCAAATTTGGACTAAACATTCTTTGCTATCTGAAATGATTCACCATCCATAAACTTGTTGCTATTTCTTTTTTTTCTCTATGTTGGTGTTGGTAACTGTGTGTTGTTGTTTTTTTTTTGATAACTTATGTTGCTACCACTTAAATATTGCATATAAGCTTACGCTTAAATTTTGTAATCTTATTTTCATTCATATCATTTGATTCCGTCAGGGTTCCAAGCCGAAGCTTCAGACAGAAAAGGTAAGCTCTCTCTAAGTCCATCATTATTATTTCTTTTCCTAATTTGACCAAGAAACAGATAAAAGAGAAAATTATGTCCCACTTTGGTTTGACTTGTCTTTTTGTAAATATGCCTAACAATGCATCTTGCCAGACATGGCCAGTGGTGGATATGCCAAAAGAGTCCACTACAAATTTCCCCTGATCCTCGTGGTGACACAACTGGCCCTGGGATTGATGAAGTAAGAATTCACACAGATACATACGAGCTTCAAAACTTTAACATATTAATGTGCATGCCAGAGGCATCTGTGCATGGTTGTTGTCAATTCCTGCAGTTATTTCTGATTGTTTTAACAGCTTTTTTATGTGTGTCCTCCCACCCCCCCATTAGGCTAACGGCAGCTTCCCGTTCCTGTTTGAACCTTAGATGCCACCAAAGAAATATCAGCAACTGTGGAGACTTAAATACATAGGTGTGTTTGCCACAAAATGAATGAAAGTTGCTGTAATTGCTTTCACTGCATGTTGAATAAATAATTTTTCTTTTTCAAAATTACACTGTGTAAGATTTTTATTGTGGTACACAAAAATTGACTTCCTCAAATTGATTAATCAAAATTGGAGATCTGGTTTCTTACTTGACAAAAGCTTGGCACACAAAAAAGTTGTAATAAAGATACCACCAGCAGCAAAAAAAAGGGTCTGTCAGTGACGCAAGATTAAAGTGTTCACCAGGGAGCTTATTAAGGTTCACCCTTTTCTTAACAGGCATAAAATGAATAATCCTTGAAGAAACATACTGTATTAATAATAATTTATTTGTTTTCATGAATGACCCAGATTCCTTAGGTCTTAATGAAATGTCTGTGATGCACTGAGGTCAAATATCAGTAAATGCTACAGTTTCTTACAACAATGAAATTGCATTTCTGTTGATGGCAATTTGACTCCACCCCTCTCTTTTGAGGGGCGTGGCTTACCATTCAAATTTGGACCCTGTCTTTAGTGTAACTTGTTTCCTGTTTTACTTTGAAGGTCTGTCCTGTCTTCGTAGTGTTCTGCTTTTCTTCCTTCCCTGTGTTATCCTGATTGTTTGCACCTGCCTCTTGTTTGTCCCTCTGTGTATTTAAGTCTCGTCTTTTCCCTTTCTGTTGCTGGTCTGTATGTATGTATACCTGTTTGTGTCCTGCTGGTTTTCCTGCCTGTCACCCTGCTTTTTGTCCTGGTTTGTCCTTGCTGTCATCTTTTGGAATACTTTTGTGGATTTTACGTTGTGTTTGGGCTTTGTGTTTTTGAACTCCTGCATTTTGGGTCCCCTATTCAACTCACCTTAGACCATGATTAGGACAGGGTAAAAGGAAAGTAGAACACATAAAAATGACCAGGTAACCTGGAATGGATGAATGTCTATGGTTTTATCTCTGGTGAAAATCAAGCACTCTTCTTTTTCTTCTTCTTCTCCTTCTTAGCAATAACACATGATGACAGACATGGGACAGTTTGAACCACAGTGTTAAAACAACAACAACAAAAGCCAAAACAAAGAAATAAACATTTAACTTTGAAATGCTCTCTGACTCCTCTGTGAATAAAATGAACACAGTGTAAGATTTAACTTAAGCCAGAGAGTCAGGGAAGCCTTTTATTTCCTAGAAAGCAGGCAAAGAATTCCTTGAGTGTTGCCTGTAACTTACGTAAAACTCTAAGTCACTTGGTATGTAAGGCATTTCCATGTGTAACATCTGTTTTGATCTTTGCAAATACAGAAGGGGGTGGGGGTGGCAGTGAACTCAGTATGTTTTTTCTGTAAATTTTATATTGACAATTAGATTTTATACAAATCTATTGAGTTTTAATATTTCAAACTGGAGAAATTAAAAAAGCACAACACATCCATGTAATCCTTTTCTGGTACAGTTTCTGTGTCTAACCATAAGCCCCTCCTTGAAACGCAGAAGTGGTAAATTTGTTGTTGACTTCAGTTTCCCAACAACCTTCTTGCTGTAACTGTACATATAAAAGAGAAGAAGAACATTGCAGCAACACTAAAACAATCTCCCAGATCATCTGTGAGACAGTCAACTTGAACTGTGAGTACTGGACTGCGCCTATATGAATCTCAATGTCTCTGTCTACTGGATGAGGGTGGTAAAGTAATGTATATTTTACATTTTTGTTCCAACAGCTGTGATCAATGGCACCATGCTTTGTGTCAGTTTGTTTTTGTTTTTTTTTTTGTTTTGTTTTTTTACTAAGAATCAGTGTGCAATTACCTTTTTTTTTTTTTGTAATTTCAGATTTGAATAAAGTTGTTTTAGCAAGAGTGGTTCCATCATTTTCCATCTGAATCCAGTTTTTCAGAGACACTGCCCTTTGATGCTTTCTTCAGCTCTTTCTCATTTTGCTCTCGTCTCCTGTTTTGAGAAGGTGTTGTAGCTAAGATGTGACATCTGACTTGCTTGTCTGACACAAACCCAGTGGTGAAATGTCCAACTTCACAGGAGAAACAAACGTATTAAAAAGTTTTGGTCTCCATAGCTGGATTAGTGGATATTTCACTTGTTATTTCCAGTGTTGACTATCAGTGCTGGTCAAATAATTCGGCTCTCATGTAATAATTCAGTAAGTTGGCATGTCAGAGTAGGTTCAGGTGCAGTAGTGATCACCAGAAGGCCTCATTTAATGCATAGTGCAGGATACAGCAAGCCAATATCATTTTGCAAATCTTCTTGGGTTTATGGAGCAGTGTGCTGCTGCTAACCTTCATAACACTGTTGGCTGGTTCTATAGCAACCTGAATTGCTGCATGGGGGTCTGTCAGGAGATCAAGTCCATTTAATCAGCCTGCTGACATGTTAAGAAACACGATCTGAAGCCTAATTCTACAAAATGCCCATCAGGTAGGATAAATGTGTTTCATTTCTAACTTATTCTCATGTTTAAAACACATTTTGAAGATATCTACATTTTGCTAATATGACAGCTCATAAATGTTATAAACTCTGAGAAGGATAGTACAAGCTCTGCACATGGTTGGAGGCAGGTGTAGATTTTGTTTGTACCTACAAAACATTCAGAACATGCCATCACACTGCTCAGTTTGTGTAAAAATCTTTTCTGTTCACGTTTGTTGTGCTGTTAATTGTATGAACAGACCACCTGGAAGGGTACAAGCACAGAATGGGAACTGCTGTAGATACCCTCCAGCAGCTCCACAGCTCCTCCACGATCTACCACGGCTTGACTGAAGAAGCCATGGTATCTCATTTCAGGACCTTTTCAAGCAGAAGGCATCCTGGGACTCGCTAACCAATGATGGTAGGCTTCCAGTAGACCTCCTTTCAACTCTGGCAGCACTCATTTCGGATATTATTTCAGTAGTGGCACTTGAAATGAGGATGTTTGAATAGATTTGATTAGAATGAATGAAAGCAATATTAACTAGCATCATAGGTTTACATAAGCCAAGTCATCCAAGCTACAATAGATAACCGTTACTTACATAAAGTGTGCATGTTCCAGCTGGCTTTCAAGCCCTGCTCATTTAGGCCATTTGAAACATAGCACCACACAGTATGAGGAATAAGAAGCTTCAAAAGCACTTTTCAGAAAACATATGGGCGGCATCATTGGGGGTTTGTCCAGTTCTTCTTATACGGTCTATGGCTGTACCTTACTCCCAATCTGGAGAGGACATTCCACCCTTTTACGACTGAAAATCATGGTCTCAGATTTGGAGGTGCCGATTCTCATTACTGTCTCACAAAAGAGTTTCATACTCGAATTGCAAATTTCTCCAGTGAGAGCTTTAGATCCCCATTTGATGACACTAGCAGGACCAAATCATTTTCAAAAAGTAGAGACGAAATCCTGCCACCACCAAACTGGAATCTCTCTGCCCCTGGTTAAGCCTAGAAATTATGTCCATAAAAGTTATGAACAGTAGTGGGGATGAAGGAGAGCATTGGCAGACTCCAACTGTATTCATGTATTATTGTTAATAATTTTTTTTTACATGGGATAAAGTGATACAACAAACTTCGGGAACCAATGCCAAATCTGAATTGTGTTTATTTACAATGGAAAATGTTATATATGTATAGCAGATATAAAGAACTGCATCTAACTGTATTAGACTGAATAGAGGCTATGAAATGATGCTATTTTTATCTGCTAGGTGACCGTAACATGCTGCATTTGGGGATGTTGGAAAACACGACCACTTCCAGTAAAGAAAGCAACATGTCAAAACAAGCAGTGATCATTTCAAGAAGCAACTGGGTAAGCTGTTTCTCTGGCTGGACCTTTTTTCATGGACAAATAAACTTCTGGATGTGTGTTCAAATAATTATTAAAAACTGATTTTATTACCACTGATCTCCTTTTTTGGCTTACCAGTCCCTAGTGTGAAAAGTCTAACATCAAGGGAATGGAACAACATTTAGTGGTCAAATTTATGTCTATTTTTAATAATCTTTAGGTTTCTATTGTATATTTTCCACCTTTATATCCAGGGATTTTATTTCCAAGTGTTTGCTGTGAAGAGATTGTTGGAGCTTTCCATACAGTAAAGTGCCTCTCTATTTATACATTTATTCTAATGTAAAGAAAAGTCTCACACATTGTGACTCCTCCTTCTCTACATTGTCATGATTTTTTTTTCCCCAGATGCTTCCTTCCTCACTGCCAGACTCCTAAAGAGGTAAATGTTTTTTTTTTTTTTGTTGAATATCTGATAATAAAATGATTCTAATTAAATGTATTTTAAGAAAAGGAAAAAAAATGGGATTATGCATATTCTTCATTTATTTGGCAAGTTGTTCATACAATAGTGAGAACTGATCCATGTGACTGAAAATTTTCATGAGGTTAGTATGAAAGATCAATATTCATAGATTCTAAGTAAAACTTGACAAGCTGACACAAAACAGACATCTGAAGAAAACCCAGTCAAAGCTGGTTTCCATTCACTGATTTGTGGTTGTATTTTATTTCTTAAGGTGCAGCCGTTGTTGCGGCTGTAGTTGTTGTTGCGGCTGTGGTCGTTGTTGCAGCTGTAGTCGTTGTTGCAGCTGTAGCAGCAGTTGCTGGAGGATGGCAAGAAGGAGTTGGAGCACCGTGTTTGTTGTAGCTGAAGACTGTCCAAGGACATCAAATATCATCAACATACAGCAGAAAGGTTTTCTTTGTGACTGATTTTCATGTGTGGATTAGTTTCTGAGAACAGAGAAGATACTCACCTCATTTGAGTTGGAACCAGAGTCAGAGCGAGCAAATCGCTGGTTCTCCATCTGGAGAACATTTTATATGAATTATTATTACAGTGATAATGGTAACCAAATAGATCAATGATAATGATATGGAGTATTAGAAAGAAACCCTTACAGGTTGAGCCAGAGTGAGGCTCAGGAGACATCCAAGCACAAGAACTACCTTCAGCATGGTTTCAGCGATCACAACTGTAGCAACAATGAACAAAGGACCACTATTTTACCACTCTCTAACAGAAAAAATGTATATTTAAGAGTCATATAAGTGCAGTCAGGTACTCACAGTTCAAGTCAACTGTCTCCCAGATGATCTCAGAGGTTGTTGTAGTGTTGCTGTGCTGTTCTTCATCTCTTTTATACAGTTACAGGAGCAAGGTTGTTGGGAAACTGCAGTCACTAAGAAGTCTTGCACCTCTGTGTTGCAAGGTGTGGTTTAGGATTAGAGACAGAAACTGTACCTGGACAGGATTACATAAATGCGTTGTGCTCATTTAATTGTCCCAGTTAGTAATTCCATAGCTCAACAGATTTCTGAAAAATATAAATGCATATATATTTTATGTATATATACACATACAATTCACAGCTAAAAAAAAATTGCATATACTCGCTCTTATGTAAATCCATTGTCAATCTTTCTGTTTGGCAAAGCTCAACAATAGATTTCACACACAGAAACGTCTAGTCTTGGTGTTACACATCAAGAGACTTATTGGTTTAGGTAAGCTGCGAGGAACAGGCAATAGAGATTAGATGCAACAAACAGGTTTGTGAAACACACCATCTGTTGTGTCAGGTTAATATTAAGGCTGAGCAGAACTTTTTAAAATATAATTTTATTGTACTTCTTTATTTATTTTATCAAATAATACCCAATCCTACAAATGATGGCAGAATAAATGAAAATACGCAAAGGTGAAGTATGTGAATAAAATGAATGTACCTACTTTTTCCATTTGAGTGATTTTTTTTTTTTTTTTGTGTGTGTGTGTGAGTACTCCCTCTCTCTGTACAAAAGCTATTTGAATCTAAAGTAAGGTAAGTGATATAAACTTATACATCTTTATTTATCAGCTCCTTTCCTGCTCACTGCTACGCTCCTGTAAAAAATGTGCATTTTTAAAAAATAATAAATTAAATCAAATCAATCTCATAGCTATGTAGGAATGGATCTTAAGAAAGAAAAAAAAAAAAACCCCAACAGATTTCTGCATGATTTATTTGGCAAGTAGTACATACAAGAGTGAGTATTGATCCACATGACTGAATAGATTATTGAGTTTGAAAGCACTTTAGCTCAACATGATTTCAATCTGAACTGAAAGATCAATATTCATAAATTCTTAGTAAAACTTGACAAGCTGACACAAAACAGTCATCTGAAGAAAACCCAGTCAAAGCTGGTTTCCATTCACTGATTTGTGGTTGCATTTGATTTTTTTAAGATGTTGTAGTTGTTGTTGCGGCCGTGGTCGTTGTTGCAGCTGTAGTCGTAGCAAGTTGCTGGAGGATGGCAAGAAGGAGTTGGAGCACTGTGTTTGTTGTAGCTGAAGACTGTCCAAGGACATCAAATATCATCAAAGATACAGCAGAAGGTTTTTCTTTGTGACTGATTTTCATGTGTGGATTAGTTTCTGAGAACAGAGAAGATACTCACCTCATTTGAGTTGGAACCAGAGTCAGAGCGAGCAAATCGCTGGTTCTCCATCTGGAGAACATTTTTATATGAATTATTATTACAGTGATAATGGTAACCAAATAGATCAATGATAATGATATGGAGTATTAGAAAGAAACCCTTACAGGTTGAGCCAGAGTGAGGCTCAGGAGACATCCAAGCACAAGAACTACCTTCAGCATGGTTTCAGTGATCACAGCTGTAGCAACAAAACATTTAAATCTACATTATTTTACCACCCTAACAGACAAAAAATTGGTATTTAAGATGTGAAGTCCAGTACTCACAGTTCAAGTCGGCTGTCTCACAGATGATCTCGGAGGTTGTTGTAGTGGTGCTGCATTGGTCTTGATCTCTTTTATATATGCAGATACAAGAGCAAGGTGGTTGGGGAGCTGTAATCATTAAGAAATGATGAAGAAATCTTCCAGCTCTGTGATTCAAGGTGTGGCTAATGATTAGAGGCAGAAACTGTACCTGGACAGGATTACATGGATACATTGAGCGCATTTAATTGCTTCAGTTTGCAATAATAAAGCCCAACAGATTAATTCAAAATCTACATGTAAAAATTACATTCTCTGCAAAAAAGCATTGTGTGTAATCACTATTATGTGGGTCTATTCTCCACCACAAGACTAGACAGAAATGTCTAGTTTTGTAACACCCAGACACCTCGGTAACACCCAGTCAAACTTCTAATTATTTAAGAAATAAAAATGACAAAAAAATTGATCAAGAATAAAAATATGCACATCCCTTAACTCATCAAATGATAAAAAGCTTCACTGGGTCCCATAGACAACCACACATATTTACAATCACTCCTATCAATCTAGACTCACAAACCATTCTAAAATAAAAACCCAAAGTGGGCACAAAACCCCAGCAAAAACCCACACAAGCGCAAGAAGAACATGCAAACTCCACACAGCAAGGCCCGAGGGGAGATTCTTTTTATTGATTTGTTTTCAGGATATATACTCAATCCCACAAATGATGCCAGAATAAAAGATTGAAAATTATCTGTGTTCAAATATGTGTATGAAATGAAAGTAGCATTTTTATTTCTTTAATAATTAGAAGTTTTACTGGGTGTTACCAAGCCTACGTAAACCACTAAGTCCCTTGATTTGTGATCACAAGACTAGACATTTCTGTGTCTGACATCTATTAGTCAATATAGAAAGGTGGAGAATTGACCCACATAATAGTGATTACACACAATGCTTTTTTGCAGAGAATTTAATATTTACATGTAGATTTTGGACTAATTTATTGGGCTTTATTATTGCAAACTGAAGCAATTAAATGAGCTCAATGTATCCATGTAATCCTGTCCAGGTACAGTTTCTGTCTCTAATAATTTAGCCACACCTTGAATCACAGAGCTGGAAAGATTTCTTCATCATTTCTTAATGATTAAAGCTCCCCAACCAACTTGCTCTTGTATCTGTATATAAAAGAGATCAAGACCAATGCAGCACCACTACAACAACCTCCGAGATCATCTGTGAGACAGTCAACTTGAACTGTGAGTACTGGACTTCACATCTTAAATATCAACTTTTTTATCTGTTAGGGTGGTAAAATAATGTAGATTTAAATGTTTTGTTGCTACAGTTGTGATCACTGAAACCATGCTGAAGGTAGTTCTTGTGCTTGGATGTCTCCTGAGCCTCACTCTGGCTCAACCTGTAAGGGTTTCTTTCTAATACTCCATATCATTATCATTGATCTATTTGGTTACCATTATCACTGTAATAATAATTCATATAAAATGTTCTCCAGATGGAGAACCAGCGGTTTGCTCGCTCTGACTCTGGTTCCAGCTCAAATGAGGTGAGTATCTTCTCTGTTCTCAGAAACTAATCCACACATGAAAATCAGTCACAAAGAAAACCTTCTGCTGTATCTTTGATGATATTTGATGTCCTTGGACAGTCTTCAGCTACAACAAACACGGTGCTCCAACTCCTTCTTGCCATCCTCCAGCAACTTGCTACGACTACAGCTGCAACAACAACCACAGCCGCAACAACAACTACAACATCTTAAAAAAATCAAAATGCAACCACAAATCAGTGAATGGAAACCAGCTTTGACTGGGTTTTCTTCAGATGACTGTTTTGTGTCAGCTTGTCAAGTTTTACTAAAAATCTATGAATATTGATCTTTCAGTTCAGATTGAAATCATGTTGAGCTAAAGTGCTTTCAAACTCAATAATCTATTCAGTCATGTGGATCAATGCTCACTCTTGTATGTACTACTTGCCAAATAAAATCATGCAGAAATCTGTTTTTTTTTTTTTCCTTTCTTAAAATCCATTCCTACATAGCTATGAGATTGATTACATTTATTATTTAAAAAAAATGCAAATTTTTTACAGGACTGTAGCTATGAGCAGGAAAGGAGCTGAGCTATAAAGATGTGTGAGTTTATTTCACTTGCCCTACTTTAGATTCCAAAATAGCTTTTGTACAGAGAGAGGGAGTACTCACACACATGCACAGAGAAAAAAATCACTAAAGTGGAAAAAGTAGGTACTTTCATTTTATTCACATACTTCACCTTTGAGTATTTTCATTTATTCTGCCATCATTTATAGGATTGTGTATTATTAGTTAAAATAAATAAAGAAGTACAATAAAATTACATTTTAAAAAGTTCAGGTGGGGCAGCTGGAAGAGGCTCCAGCAGATGACCCTGAACAAGAAGAATCAGGGATAAATAAGGGATGGATGATTAAATCTTAAAAAGGGATACAACTTTTGGACAGATGTCTTTACATTATTGTGAAACATACTTTGACATCATGTAAAATTCATTGTATGATCTTAGACAGACATGTTTTATCAATCAAAGTCTCAGTATAATTTACTTTTTTAACCTGATAAATGAGAAGATGGGCCTGCTTTTTCCATTTGACTGATTTTTTTTTCATCTGTTCAAATAATGAAAATTATAATAAAGCATAGATTTTAGGTGCAGTTTGTTTTAGTGTAACCAAAGCCAAACGTAGTAATTTTGCCTTAATATTAACCTGACACAACAGATGGTGTGTTTCACAAACCTGTTTGTTCTAATCTCTATTGCCTGTTACCCACATCTTAGACAATTAAAAGAGCACAACGTATTCATGTAATCCTGTCCAGGTACAGTTTCTGTCTCTAATCCTAAACCACACCTTTGCAACACAGAGGTGCAAGACTTCTTAGTGACTGCAGTTTCCCAACAACCTTGCTCCTGTAACTGTATAAAAGAGATGAAGAACAGCACAGCAACACTACAACAACCTCTGAGATCATCTGGGAGACAGATAACTTGAACTGTGAGTACCTGACTGCACTTATATGACTCTTAAATATACATTTTTTCTGTTAGAGAGTGGTAAAATAGTGGTCCTTTGTTCATTGTTGCTACAGCTGTGATCACTGAAACCATGCTGAAGGTAGTTCTTGTGCTTGGATGTCTCCTGAGCCTCACTCTGGCTCAACCTGTAAGGGTTTCTTTCTAATACTCCATATCATTATCATTGACCTATTTGGTTACCATTATCACTGTAATAATAATTCATATAAAATGTTCTCCAGATGGAGAACCAGCGATTTGCTCGCTCTGACTCTGATTCCAACTCAAATGAGGTGAGTATCTTCTCTGTTCTCAGAAACTAATCCACACATGAAAATCAGTCACAAAGAAAACCTTCTTCTGTATGTTGATGATATTTGATCTCCTTGGACAGTCTTCAGCTACAACAAACACGGTGCTCCAACTCCTTCTTGCCATCCTCCAGCAACTTGCTACGACTACAGCTGCAACAACGACTACAGCTGCAACAACGACCACAGCCGCAACAACAACTACCGTCGCAACAACGCCTGCACCTTAAGAAATAAAATACAACCACAAATCAGTGAATGTAAACCAGCTTTGACTGGTTTTCTTCAGATGTCTGTTTTGTGTCAGCTTGTCAAGTTTTACTAAGAATCTATGAATATTGATCTTTCATACTAACCTCATGAAAATCTTCAGTCACGTGGATCAGTTCTCACTATTGTATGAACAACTTGCCAAATAAATGAAGAATATGCATTAATCCCACTTTTTTCCTTTTTTAAAAAATACATTTCATTAGAATCATTTTATTATCAGATATTCAACAAAAAAAAAAAAACATTTTCCTCATTAGGAGTCTGG
The DNA here is from genome assembly GCA_018398805.1 of Hirundichthys speculiger. Classification (NCBI taxonomy): domain Eukaryota; kingdom Metazoa; phylum Chordata; class Actinopteri; order Beloniformes; family Exocoetidae; genus Hirundichthys; species Hirundichthys speculiger. Next base: position 3,366,651 of record JAGFBZ010000865.1, read on the forward strand.
CAGTGAGGAAGGACGCATCTGGAAAAAAACAAACAAAAAAAATCACGACAATGTAGAGAAGGAGGAGTCACAATGTGTGAGTCTTTTTTTTAACATTAGAATAAATTTACAAAGAGAGAGGCACTTTACTGTATGGAAAGCTCCAACAATCTCTTCACAGCAAAAAAAATCAGAAATAAAAAAATAAAAAACAGAAATAAAATCCCTGGATATAAAGGTGGAAAATATACAATAGACACCTAAATTAATGCACTTAATCGAACAAAACAAATACAATGCATGAACAGCATCTATTGTGTTTTTCTGAACCTTTATCCTCACTAGGGTCACTTTTTTTTCAAATTGGAGACTGTCTTACTGGACTTACTGGCCTCCCATCACGTTCCGTTATACATGTGAATCCATGTTGTACATGGTCATCTGACTTTTTTTTTTCTTTTTTTTTTTTTCCTTTTTTTTGGCTCAACATAGTATGGATTAAAATACTAAATCAAACAATGTATCATCACAAGTCGACAACTGAGTTGTCGAGTGCCCCAGGGAAAAGTTGGGATCACCACGGCTATATTGGTAAAAACTCTATGGCTGAGCCAAGAAGGAGAGAATGTCTCAGACTAAGAATGCAGATTATAATCAAATTATGCTCCTAGTGTAGTAGATGCAAAGAAAGATGGTGATAAGAAATGATTGTAATGCTGATCTGGAAATGCAAAGTACTGTTCATCTGTGCTGAACTGAAGGAGTGAAGTTTTGTGTGAAAAGCCTGTCATGATATGCAGATGTGGCATGTGATACTGGGGCACTGTAACTATGACATTCAGAAGTTACAAGATGTTGATGGTATGAACATTAAAGGGTCAACAAAGAAACCTCCACATTGTGAAGTGTGCACTCAAGGGAAGTTTTTCCAAACCAGAAGCAGAGACCCTGATGTAAGAGCTAAAATCCCTCTAGAGCTGGTACATACAGACTTGGCAGGACCAGTCCCAGGGCTTAAAGTATTCCGGCACCGTGCCGGATCTCCTGCGTTTGATGATGATTTAAAGGGAAAAAAAAAAAAAAAACACGCACAAAAATATGTTATCTCTGAGTGGTCTTGAACACAGGCAACGCGAGACGGCGGTTTTGTCTCCCGCAATCAGAAGAATGGAGGCAAAATTCAAGTGGCGCTGGACAGAGGAAAGGGGCAGGGACGGAGAGCCAGTTGGGAGCTGCTGCCAGAAGCTAAGGAAGCCTGGTACCTGATTATGGGCCTGATTTACTAAGATCCTGAATAAAGAGTACTAAATTGCGTGTGCACTGAAAAAGTTTGCGCGTGCTGTTGTTGTGTGTTTTGCGGGTGATCAACTAAAAATGCTCGCGCAATTGATAACGGGTGCAAACTGCAGTATTTAAATGAGGTGTTGCGTGTCTTACGGTTTGCGCCATGGAGAGTCTGGATGGAAAGCAGGATAGACGCAAGTGCAAAATGAAATTTGACGAGTTGGAGTTAGAGATATTAGTGGAAGAGGCAAATAAACACATTCATGAACTACAGCAAAGACATTTAAACATTACCAAAAGAAGCGCAATATGGGAGAAAATCTGCGATAGAATAAATGCAGTTGGTAAGACAAAAAGAACGGCAGATGAGGTTAAAAGAAGGTGGCAAGATATAAGGCGAAGAACTAAAAAAAAGTGGCCTTTAATAAAACTTCGGCAAACAAGACAGGTGGAGGGAAGAGATGCCTCCGGAAGAGATGCCTCTAACCAGCACTGAGCAGCAGGTGCAGCTCACCTTCTGCGAGGAGCAGATAACTGGGATACGGGGTCTGACACGCTAGAGCCAACTGCAGAACAAGGTAGGCGCACAATAAGAAACACTTTTTTCTCCATGAAAACACGTGATTTATTTATTATCACAAATAAAAAAATGAATGTGCCTCCTGTGGCAACCTTTTGCTGAATAATACTCGATTTAACATTCAAATAAAATATTTCTCCTTTTGCATGTGCTTGTGACCGGCTCCAAATCAGCCCTTAAGTTTCAACTATCTGGTTTTCATTCATTCCAAACAAATTTACACGAGTCCGAAAGACTCTCTCTCTGCGTATTCTTTGATTTTGGCGATGTCGCCTCCTTGCCACAATAACAGCAGCCATCGGTGCGTAATGCTGGGCAGATTAGCACCTTCCTTTCGATCGTATTAAATACAGACGCAATCACAGTCCCCGCAATTACTTTCAGGGTTGGTAAATCTCATTGCGTGTGGTAAATGAACCTATTTGCATTTTCCCCTCCCAGTATTTAGCGCTTTCTGGCGGGTACGCCCCATATTGATTATTCATCAGGGCAAAAGTACTAAATGAACAGCGTGTGCTATTTTGCTCATTTGAGAGGCGCAGTCCTCTTTGCACGCTGTTAGTAGATCAGCTTGCACATTGGTTTGCGGGTGGTGTCAAGTTTGCACACGTTTTTACGCACGCAAACCTTTAGTAAATCAGGCCCTTTGTGTGTTGTGCTCCTAGAAGTTAGTCTATAGCAGCAAAAAAAAAAAGCTCTTAGCCGTCATGGAGGAGACGCGGGGAATAAAGCAGCCATCCGTGGGCTCTGACACACAAGCCTTTTACCGTAGTGGTTGATAAAAACGCTTTACAAAACTGTCCGTTTCCACTTAGCAGGCCAGTTTTATGAACACACATGACATAGCTCCAGAGTTCAAGAAACATCTGTCTGATCAGCTCCAAGGATGGACGTTTTCTCTGAATGTTGTTGAAGCAACCACCCAAAACATGGAAAAAAATACTGAATGTAATAGTTCTCTTTTTTACTAATGATGCATCCAGAGTAATATCTAATAATCTCATAACTGCCTCTGCAAATACATATGTTAAAGAGGAGAAGAAGAAGTGGTATGAAGTTTATCGGATATTTTAAACTTTTTCAACAAATAAAAAACTGAAAAAGTGGGGCGTGCAATATCATTCGGCCCCTTTACTTTCAGTGCAGCAAACTCACTCCAAACGTTCAATGTGGATCTCTGAATGATCCAATGTTGTCCTAAATGTGACAGTGTGGGGTCCTGTCACTATGCTCTGATGGATCACATGTCCTGGCTACTTGGCCAACGGGATAGAATGTGGCAAGGGACACTAAGGAGGGCCCGGGCGGAATTCGATCCTCAGACTCCCTCTTTCCACAAGCAGGACCTCGTGCTCCGCGCAGGGTGCCACACAAATTTCCAATGCATGGACTGTATTACCAGTGTCACATGGATCCTGCCGACAATGCCAGAATGTGGCAAGGGACACTACGGAGGGCCCAGGCGGGATTCAATCCCCAGACTTCCAGGTGAGAGTCACACAAAGGGATATCCCTTTGGCTGACTGGTCCCTTGCCTGGTCCCTTGCCACATTCTGGCATTGTCGGCAGGATCCATGTGACACACACTGGTAATACAGTCCATGGATTGGAAATTTGTGTGGCACCCTGCGCGGAGCACGAGGACGTGCTTGTGGAAAGAGAGGGAGAGATGTGACAGTGTGGGGTCCTGTCACCATGCTCCGATTGATCACGTGTCCTGGCTACTTGGCCAATGAGATATCCCTTTGGCTGACTGTAAGCGTGCGTGACTTTCACCCAGGAGTCTGGGGTTCAAACCCCACCTAGGCCCTATGTAGTGTCCCTTGCCACATAAATGACTGATGATGATCAATAAAATCCACCTGTGTGTAATCAAGTCTCTGTATAAATGCACCTGCTCTGTGATAGTCTCAGGGTTTGGGTTAAAGCTTCATGGAGCTCAGAGAGCATCAGGAAGACCAAAGCAGGTCCCAGGTACTGTTGTGGAGAAGTTTAAAGCTGGATGTGGATACAAAAAGATTTCCCAAGCTTTTAACATCTCAAGGAGCACTGTGCAAGCAATCATATTGAAATGGAAGGAGTATCAGACCACTGCAGATCTACCAAGACCCAACCATCCCTCTAAACCTTCATCTGGAACAAGGAGAAGACTGATCAGAGATGCAGCCAAGAGGCCCATGATCACTCTGGATGAACTGCAGAGATCTACAGCTGAGGTGGGAGAGTCTGTCCATAGGACAACAATTAGCCATACACTGAACAAATCTGGCCTTTATGGAAGAGTGGCAAGAAGAAAACCATTTCTCAAAGATATCCATAAAAAGTCTAAATTAAAGTTTGCCACAAGCCACCTGGGAGACACACCAAACATGTGGAAGAAGGTCCTCTGGTCAGATGAAACCAAAATCAAACTTTTTGGCCACAATGCAAAACGATATGTTTGGCGTAAAAGCAACAAAGCTCATCACCCTGAACACACCATCCCCACTGTCAAACATGGTGGTGGCAGCATCATGGTCTGGGCCTGCTTTTCTTCAGCAGGGACAGGGAAGATGGTTAAAATTGATGGGAAGATGAATGGAGCCAAATACAGGAGCATTCTGGAAGAAAACCTGTTGGAGTCTGCAAAATACCTGAGACTGGGATGGAGATTTATCTTCCAACAGGACAATGATCCAAAACATGAAGACAAATCTACAATGGAACGGTTCACAAATAAATGTATCCGGGTGTTAGAACGGCCAAGTCAAAGTCCAGACCTGAATCCAATCCAGAATCTGTGGAAAGCTGAAGACTGCTGTTCACAAACGCTCTCCATCCAACCTCACTGAGCTCCAGCTGTTTTACAGGAAGAATGGGCAAGAATTTAGTCTCTGGATGTGCAGAACTGATAGAGACAAACCCCAAGAGACCTGCAGCTGTAATTGCAACAAAAGGTGGTGCTACAAAGTATTAACGCAAGGGGGCCAAATAGCACTGCACACCCCACTTTTCAGTTTTTTTTTATTTGTTAAAAAAGTTCAGAATATCCAATAAATTTTGTTTCATTTCACAATTGTGTCCAACTTGTTGATTCTTTACAAAAAAATCTGGCAAAAGGTTGAAAAGTTCAATGGGGTCGAATACTTTCGCAATGCACTGTATTTCCTATAACTTATTTGCAGTTGTTTTGAACAAAAATGATGGAAAAGTTGCAATTTATGTTTTTTTTCTTGTACAAATTGCCCTTTACTTAATTAAGTAGTTGCTAAATTAATCAGATTAATGGGTTTGACTGAGTTTACATGTTTTCACTTATAACTTTCTAAAATTCACATTTAAATTGTTGGTCGTCTTGTATATCACCAAGCACAATGCCAAAAAGTTGCCAATAGTATGTATGCATTGGATCCACTGCCTCTCCCCCCCCCCCCCCCCCCCCCCCCCCCCCCCCCCCCCCCCCCCCCCCCCCCCCCCCCCCCCCCCCCCCCCCCCCCCGGAAAAAAGTTCAGGCTCAGGATTTATTTCTACTTTAAGCCCTGCAATCCACCCAGAGTCTAAAGATGGGTACAGATATGCACTTTTGTTCACTGATTATTTTTCCAGTATGGTGTTTGTGTATTTCTCAAAGAATAAAAGTGACACTTTTCTCGCCACAGAGACGTTCTTGACACTGACACTGACGCTGACACTGTCCCATATGGTAAAGTAAAATGCTTCAGATCTGATAATGGTACTGAATTCACAGGAAAAGCCTACCACACTCTGCTCATTAAAAATGTTATTAAACATCAGACATCAGCACCTTACTCTTACCAAGCCTACGTAAACCACTAAGTCCCTTAATTTGTGATCACAAGACTAGACATTTCTGTGTCTGACATCTATTAGTCAATACAGAAAGGTGGAGAATTGATCCACATAATAGTGATTACACAGAATGCTTTTTTTTTCAGAGAATGTTATATTTACATGTAGATTTTCGACTAATCTGTTGGGCTTTATTATTGCATACTGAAGCAATTAAATGAGCTCAATGTATCCATGTAATCCTGTCCAGGTGAAGTTTCTGTCTCTAATCAATAGCCACACCTTGAATCACAGAGCTGGAAAATTTCTTCATTATTTCTTAATGATTAAAGCTCCCCAACCACCTTGCTCTTGTATCTGCATATAAAAGAGATCAAGACCAATGCAGCACCACTACAACAACCTCCGAGGTCATCTGTGAGACAGTCGACTTGAACTGTGAGTACTGGACTTCACATCTTAAATACCTCTTTTTTATCTGTTAGGGTGGTAAAATAATGTAGATTTAAATGTTTTGTTGCTACAGCTGTGATCGCTGAAACCATGCTGAAGGTAGTTCTTTTGCTTGGATGTCTCCTGAGCCTCACTCTGGCTCAACCTGTAAGGGTTTCTTTCTAATACTCCATATCATTATCATTGATCTATTTGGTTACCATTATCACTGTAATAATAATTCATATAAAATGTTCTCCAGATGGAGAACCAGCGGTTTGCTCGCTCTGACTCTGGTTCCAGCTCAAATGAGGTGAGTATCTTCTCTGTTCTCAGAAACTAATCCACACATGAAAATCAGTCACAAAGAAAAACCTTCTGCTGTATGTCTGATGATATTTGATGTCCTTGGACAGTTTTCAGCTACAACAAACACGGTGCTCCAACTCCTTCTTGCCATCCTCCAGCAACTTGCTACGACTACAGCTGCAACAACGACCACAGCCGCAACAACAACTACAACATCTTAAAAAAATCAAATGCAACCACAAATCAGTGAATGGAAACCAGCTTTGACTGGGTTTTCTTCAGATGACTGTTTTGTGTCAGCTTGTCAAGTTTTACTAAAAATCTATGAATATTGATCTTTTAGTTCAGATTGAAATCATGTTGAGCTAAAGTGCTTTCAAACTCAATAATCTATTCAGTCATGTGGACCAATACTCACTCTTGTATGTACTACTTGCCAAATAAATCATGCAAAAATGAGTGATTTGATTTCATTTATTATAAAACATGCACATTTTTTTACATATGTGTAGCAGTGAGCAGGAAAGGATCTGAGATATAAAGAGTTTATTTCACTTGTCTTATTTTAGATCAGTAGTTCTTAACCTGGGTTCGATCAAACCCTAGGGGGTTCGGTGGAGGTCGAGACATGCACCTGACTCATGAAATTCAGTCATGTGGATCAATACTCACTCTTGTATGTTCTACTTGCCAAATAAATCATGCAGAAATCTGTTGTTTTTTCTTTTCTTTCTTAAAATCCATTCCTACATAGCTATGAGATTGATTTGATTTCATTTATTATAAAAAAAAAAAATGCAAATTTTTTACAGGACTGTAGCAGTGAGCAGGAAAGTATGGAGCGATAGGAGTGCCACATTAATAAATAAATAAATAAATAAATAAATAAATGTGGAAATAAAAAGAGAAATAAATAAATAAATGTGGAAATATAAAGAGAAATAAATAAATAAATAAATAAATGTGGAAATATAAAGAGAAATAAATAAATAAATAAATATATGTGGAAACATAAAGAGAAATAAATATATAAATAAATATATGTGGAAATATAAAGAGAAATAAATAAATATATGTGGAAATATAAAAGGAAATAAATAAATAAATGTGTAAATATAAAGGGAAATAAATAAATAAATAAATGTGGAAATATAAAGAGAAATAAATAAATGAAAAGGAAAATCATCTTTAATTTTCGTATTGCATTTGCTTTTCCTTTTTGGCACTCCTGTGACACAAGGATAAAGCATTACAAGATGGCGGCGCGCACGGGTGCAGCGGCTCTTAGCTCTCCAGCTCGGTGTATTGTTTTTCTATTTATTTCGTGTTTACTTTTTGAGTTTTGCAGATCTACCTTCGCATACAGTCGCCACAACCTCATTGACCTCGGTCTGAGGTGCAGTCTGTCCGTTACTTGTGATTTTCAAAAGGAATTCAACATCCCGGAGGACATAGCGAGATCGCCAGGCTCTCCGTGGATGACCAGCCTGCCCAGCAAGCGGAGAAGGCGACGCAGAGAAAGGAAGCAGAAGCGAGGTTGCCGGTCGGGCTCAGATGCTAGGCTACGTAACAACCACACAGGCCAGCATTACCGAGCCTCTTCCTCTCCAACGCCAGATCCATCACCCACAAAATGGACGAATTGGAACTACAGATGGCCACAAACAGCTTTGTGCGGAACTGCAGCGTTATTTTCATCACGGAGACGTGGCTTCACCCGCTGATCCCCGACGCGGCAGTCGAGCTAGCCGGCCGCACGCTACACCGGCAGGACAGGACCAGAGACTCCGGCAAGAGCAGAGGTGGGGGGCTCTGTGTTTACGTTAGCGACGAGTGGTGTTGTGGCAGCAGGATCATTGACACACACTGTTCTCCTGATTTAGAGGCTCTGACAGTGTCGTGCAGACCTTTTTATCTTCCGAGGGAGTTCACTGTTGTTATTGTGATAGCTGTTTACATCCCACCCGATGCTAACGTTGGTACGGCCCTCAGCCTCCTGCTCACCTGCATAAACAAACAGCTGCTTGCTCACCCGGATGGCGTCTTTATTGTGGCCGGGGACTTCAATCAAGCGTGTCTAAAAACTGTGCTCCCTAAATTCGTCCAATACGTGAAATGTGCCACCAGAGGGGATAATACTTTGGACCATGTTTATTCCAACATTAAACATGCTTACAAAGTGACTCCCCTCCCCCATCTTGCTGGTTCTGATCATCTCTGTCTGTCCCTCACCCCCACCTACACCCCCCTGCTGAGAAAGACAAAGACACAACAAAAGACAATAAAGACTTGGCCTGAGGGAGCCCTGTCTCAGCTACAGGACTGCTTCTCAAGGACTGAATGGGATTTATTCTCCAACCACAACCTGCAGGAGTACACTGACACCGTACTCTCATACATCAAAAACTGTGTTGACAATGTCACTGTCGACAAAAGGGTCAGGGTTTTTCCAAACCAGAAACCCTGGATGAACAGTGAGGTCCAGACTCTATTAAAAAGCCGCAACACCGCCTTCAAGTCAGGGGACAGGGCCCTGTACAGCGCAGCTAGGTCTGACCTGAAAAGAGGCATCAGGGAGGCCAAGGCAGCCTACAGGAGGAAAATAGAGGACCACTTCACTGCGAACGACCCCAGGAAGATGTGGCAGGGAATAAATCACATCACCAACTACAGAAGCAACAACCCGGTGAGTGCGGGGGCCAATGCCTCGCTGGCAGAGGAACTCAACCGCTTCTTTGCTCGCTTTGAAGCAGACAGACCCTCAGCAGTCACTCCACTCATACCACCCTCCATCCCACCACCCTCCAGCACCGTCACACTGACACTTCAGGAGCACGAAGTGAGACGTGTGCTTAAGTCTGTGAACCCCAGGAAGGCGGCTGGCCCTGACGGTGTACCTGGTAAGGTACTCAAAGCGTGTGCTGACCAACTGGCGGGAGTTTTCACCTGTATTTTCAACCTGTCCCTGGCACAGGCCATCATTCCATCCTGCCTCAAAGCCTCCACCATCATCCCCGTCCCCAAAAAGTCAGCAGCGGACAGCCTCAACGACTACAGGCCTGTTGCACTTACGCCTGTGGTCATGAAGTGCTTTGAGCGTCTGGTCTCGCAGCACATCAGGAACTGTCTGCCTCCCACTCTGGACCCCCATCAGTTTGCCTACAGGGCAAATAGATCCACTGAGGATGCTATAACCATAGCACTCCACACTGCGCTGAGTCACCTGGAGCACCTGGGGAGCTACGTGAGGATGCTCTTCCTGGACTTCAGCTCAGCCTTCAATCACATTATCCCGGAGATCCTGGTCCAGAAACTGTCCCACCTGGGCATCTCCACCCCCATCTGCCTGTGGATTAAAGACTTCCTGACGGATCGTCCTCAGTCCGTCAAACTTGGCCCCCACCTCTCCTCCACCATCACTCTCAGCACCGGTTCCCCCCAAGGTTGTGTACTAAGCCCCCTCCTGTTCACTCTTTACACTCACGACTGCTCTCCGACCCATCTCTCAAACACCATAATAAAGTTTGCGGATGACACCACCGTGGTCGGGCTCATCTCAGGGGGAGATGAGTCTGACTACAGAGATGAGGTTAACAGACTGACAGCGTGGTGTTCAGCTAACAACCTGCCATTGAACACCACAAAAACAAAAGAGATAATACTGGACTTCAGGAAGAGCAGAGCAGACCCAGCCCCGCTTTACATCCAGGGGGACTGTGTGGAAAGGGTCAGCTAGATCAGATTCCTGGGCGTGCAGCTCTCCGCGGACCTCTCTTGGACAGCCAACACCTCGGCGGCAGTGAATAAAGCCCAGCAGCGACTCCACTTCCTGAGGGTGCTCAGGAGGAACAACCTGGAGGAGAAGCTGCTGGTGATGTTCTACAGAGCCACCATCGAGAGCATCATGGTGTACTGCATCACAGCCTGGTACGCAGGGTGCTCAGCAGCAGACAAGAGAGGGCTGCAGAGAGTGATCAACACGGCACAGAGGATCACTGGCTGCTCTCTGCCCAGCCTGGAGGACATTGCCAGCTCTCGCTACCGCAGCAGAGCTGCCAGCATCATCAGGGATGCATCCCACCCCGGCAACCACCTGTTTGACCTGCCCTCAGGCAGGCGGTACAGGTCACACAAAACCCGAACAAACAGACTCAGAGACAGTTTCTTTCCGCAAGCCATCACTGCAATGAACAATTACAAATGACCAATACTGAACTGCACTACTACTGCAATATTTTACTATGGGACTTATGTGCAATAAGATTCATCCATTCATTTCAAGTGAATGTCTATTGTACAGTTATTGAATGTACATATATTTACATAGCACCTGCCACTTTTTATATCTTATATTTTATATTTTATATCTTATTCCTATTTTATTTTATTTTACACAAATGCACCGGGAGTTGCACTCAAATTTCGTTGTATGCAATACAATGACAATAAAGGCGATTCTGATTCTGATTCTGATTCAATGACAAAACGCTTGGTGGACTGAGCTGTCAATCAAATGGCTCTGGGCGGGGCTTCCTGTCCAGGATGGATAGTCGTGTTTGGAAGTGATTCCAGCCTGTCAGCTGCTTCTCTGAGCAACTCAGATACCGACTTCATCATAGCACGTGGCTTTTCTGACCTGCGAAAAGCGTCACGTTCACGTCCTCCTCAGCACTGGTGACGTCAGGCTAAACGCTAGCATACATATCTATGAGTTAGCGCCCATACCGCCAGGCAGAAATCCAGTGATCAGGGAACAACTATCCATCCTGGACAGGAAGCCCCGCCCAGAGCCATTTGATTGACAGCTCAGTCCACCAAGTGTTTTGTCATTGCTTTATCCTTGTGTCACAGGAGTGCCAAAAAGGAAAAGCAAATGCAATACGAAAATTAAAGATGATTTTCCTTTTCATTTATTTATTTCTCTTTATATTTCCATATTTATTTATTTATTTATTTCTCTTTTTATTTCCACATTTATTTATTTATTTATTTATTAATGTGGCACTCCTATCGCTCCATAGGAAAGGAGCTGATAAAGATGTATGAGTTTATATCACTTACCTTACTTTAGATTCAAATAGCTTTTGTACACAGGAGAGGGAGTACTCACATACAAAAAAAAAAAAATCACTCAAGTGGAAAAAGTAGGTACTTTCATTTTATTCACATACTTTGCCTTTGTGTATTTTCATTTATCCTTCCATCATTTGTAGGACTGGGTATTATTCGATAAAATAAATAAAGAAGTACAATAAAATTATATTTTAAAAAGTTCTGCTCAGCCTTAATATTAACCTGACACAACAGATGGTGTGTTTCACAAACCTGTTTGTTGCATCTAATTTCTATTGCCTGTTACCCACAGCTTACCTAAACCAATAAGTCAACACAGAGGTGCAAGAATTCTTACTGGCTGCAGTTTCCCAACAACCTTGCTCCTGTAACTGTATAAAAGAGATGAAGAACAGCACAGCAACACTACAACAACCTCTGAGATCATCTGGGAGACAGTCGACTTGAACTGCGAGTACCTGACTGCACTTATATGATTCTTAAATAAAAAATTTTTCTGTTAGAGAGTGGTAAAATAGTGGTCCTTTGTTCATTGTTGCTACAGTTGTGATCACTGAAACCATGCTGAAGGTAGTTCTTGTGCTTGGATGTCTCCTGAGCCTCACTCTGGCTCAGCCTGTAAGGGTTTCTTTCTAATACTCCATATCATTATCATTGATCTACTTGGAAACCATTACTACTGTAATAATAATTCATATAAAATGTTCTCCAGATGGAGAACCAGCGATTTGCTCGCTCTGACTCTGATTCCAACTCAAATGAGGTGAGTATCTTCTCTGTTCTCAGAAACTAATCCACACATGAAAATCAGTCACAAAGAAAACTTTCTGCTGTATGTTGATGATATTTGATGTCCTTGGACAGTCTTCAGCTACAACAAACACGGTGCTCCAACTCCTTCTTGCCATCCTCCAGCAACTTGCTACGACTACAGCTGCAACAACAACCACAGCCGCAACAACAACTACAGCCGCAACAACGGCTGCACCTTAAGAAATAAAATACAACCACAAATCAGTGAATGGAAACCAGCTTTGACTGGGTTTTCTTCAGATGACTGTTTTGTGTCAGCTTGTCAAGTTTTACTAAGAATCTATGAATATTGATCTTTCATACTAACTTCATGAAAGTCTTCAGTCACGTGGATCAGTTCTCACTATTGTATGAACAACTTGCCAAATAAATGAAGAATATGCATTAATCCCACTTTTTTTTCCTTTTTTTAAAATACATTTCATTAGAGTCATTTTATTATCAGATATTCAACAAAAAAAAAAGCATTTTCCTCTTTAGGAGTATGGCAGTGAGGAAGGACGCATCTGGAAAAAAAACAAACAAAAATAAATCATGACAATATAGAGAAGGAGGAGTCACAGTGTGTGAGTCTTTCTTTACATTAGAATTAATGTATAAATAGAGAGGCACTTTACTGTATGTGAAAGCTCCAACAATCGCTTCACAGCAAACACTTGGAAATAAAATCCCTGGATATAAAGATGTAAAATATACAATAGAAACCTAAAGATTATTAAACATAGACATAAATTTGATCACTAAATGTATTCCTTTTCCTTGATGTTAGATTTTGGGCCCATTTTTGTGCACATTTGTGTCTAAACTTTGAGCAAAAGTTGAAAATAACCAGTATTGTCCCTTTTATATTATTGCTTTTTTGGATTGGATTATGTCTGCCATTTTTTGCGCCAGTGTGGGCTGGCCCATCAGGCAGACAGGTGAAGCACTGACCCATCAGAGGAGAGAGAGAATTAGACCTGATTAAGAGCAGGTGTTCTAGCTCCAGGATGAGTATTATTAAACTTCAGCATTTGGGGTAGTCCTCACTCTGACTGGAATGATGGAAGGTGTTTGGGTTTTCCTGGTTTATGTCCTGGCTGATTTTTCTGGCAAGGGTTTGTGGACCTTTTTTCTGTGTAATTTTCCATTTTATTGAAAGACTTGTCTTACATTTATCTAATAAATGTACTGTATATTGTTTCTTTTGTGAAATGTGTAATTGAAATCTTTCTGCTACAGGATTCTGTTTGCCAATAGAAGGAATACAAAGATTTGATAAACTGCACCAAAGAAACAATGGTATGAAGCTGAATGCCACTATTAAAGAGCTGACCTTGTACTATGTTCATGCTCACTTTATGTTATGAACTTAATTTGTTTTTGAATTGTAGATGTTTATCCAAATGAGCTTTTTCAAAGAAAGCTTGGACTCTTCCAGTCAAAGGCTTCCATGTTGAGTAGACGTGTTAAAGAAGGTGAGCAGGTCATCTAAGAACTGTTATGATGTCATCACACCAACTGAATTTATTTTATGGCTCATCACAATCTATATCAAATCAGTTTCAAATGATGGCTTGAAAATGACAATTGTTGCCTTGCAGTTCAAGTGGAGACAAATGAAGTGGAATCGGTAGCGGCGCCAGTGCCGACGACGACTGGGGCGGCGCCAGTGCCGACGACGACTGCTGCGGCGGCGGCCCAGACGACGACGGGCGGCGCCAGAGCGAAGACGACGACGACTGCTGCGAGAGACGACTGCGAGCGCCAGTGCGACGACGACCGACTGCGGCGGCGGCGCCATGGAGACGACGACTGCGCGGCGGACGACGACGGCGACGACGACTGCGGCGGGGCGCCAGTGCCGACGACGACTGCGGCGGCGGCGCCAGTGCCGACGACGACTGCGGCGGCGGCGCCAGTGCGAAGACGACTGCGCGGCGGCGCCAGTGCCGACGACGAACGGAGAGGGACGAACGACGAGGCTGCGGGCGCAGTGCCGACGACTGCGGCGGCGGCGCCAGTGCGACGAAGACGACGGCGGCGGCGCCAGTGCCGACGACGACGGCGGCGGCGGCGCGCAGTGCGACGACGACGGGCGGCGGCGCCAGTGCCGACGACGACGGCGGCGGCGCCAGTGCCGACGACGACTGCTGCGGCGGCGCCAGTGCCGACGACGACTGCGACTGCTGCGGCGCCAGTGCCGACGACGACGACTGCTGCGGCACCAGTCAAAGGCTTCCATGTTGACTAGATGTGTTAAAGAAGGTGAGCAGGTCATCTAAGAACTGTTATGATGGCATCACACCAACTGAATCTACAGTCATGGAAAAAAATTATTAGACCACCCTTGTTTTCTTCAGTTTCTTGTTCATTTTAATGCCTGGTACAACTAAAGGTACATTGTTTGGACAAACATAACGATAACCACAAAGATTGCTCATAAGAGTTTTATTTAAGAGCTGATATCTTACCATTTTCCATAGTTTTCTTGATTATAACCTAAATCACTTAAGTTTTTACATCAATAGCTATGGCGTTGTACTGCCAAAAACACTGCTTTTATGCATTCAGTGTTTTCTTGTCTGTTTTAGTCACATGACGTTTATTGGTACCAGGTCTTAAAATGAACAAGAAACTGAAGAAAAAATGGTGGTCTAATAATTTTATTTTTTTCCATGACTGTATTTTATGGCTCATCACAATCTATATCAAATCAGTTTAAAATGATGGCTTGAAAATGACAATTGCCAGAACTGACAGTTGTTGTGATGAGCTAAACCTAGACCAACAACACCGTTAGTGGTCAGACAACTGGGTATTTAAACTTGTGTTGCCTTGCAGTTCAAGTGGAGACCAATGAAGTGGAACCAGTGCCGACGACTGCGGCGGCCTGATGGAAGTCGGATTTTTTTTTTTTTTTTTCCCCCCATGCACGTTTGGAATAAATTATCAAAAGCTTTTCAGTGGAACCACTTTTTTGTTCTTAGGATTTCTAAAATTTATGCCTCCATTCCTTGGGAAAAGGGTCTGCAGCAATAGCTTCGTCACATTTGAAACTCACGTGCCTGGGCAATGGTAATACAAATAGGATTGGTTAACTGAAGGGCCACCTGTGTGATCAAATGGCTGGATAGAAATCCATGGAAAAGGACTATTGGGTTATTGCCATAAAGGCTAGGCTTCTTTTGAAAAATAATCCTGTTGGTCTTGGTATGAAAGGTGCCGTCAACACAAATGGGAGGTCTGATCTCAACCCCTCTTTTCCAGACTGATTTGAACCTTACCCTGTACCTCCAGCCCTTGATGGCACCTTCCTGCTCAAGCTCCTGAGGCCTGTTGAAAAATTCAGAAAAGTGATTAAGCCAGAGGTTCTGAACCCCACCAGTTTCAAATGCACACTCGCAGAACCTTTTTCAATTCAAGACATGGGTATGTTCTACTGGTGCACAAAATTAACCATGCTTTAACTTTACCGTGTTCAAAGAACAAAACCAATACAATGCATGAGCTGCATCAATTACTTTTTTTTTTTTTTTTTCCCCCCCAAAAACAGTGGATTAAAATACTAAATCTCACGACAGTCACAAGTTCACAACTGAGTTGTCGAGTGACCCAGGGAAAAGTTTGGATCACCCCAGCTGTATTGGTAAAATATTCTCTACGGCTGAGCCACGAAGGCGAGAAGCAGACTGAGATTGCAGAATGCAGATTATAATCAAATTATGCTCAGTGTAGTAGATGAAAAGGAAATGTGATTATTGTGAAGAAATGATTGTAATGCTGATCTGGAAATGCAAAGTACTGTTCATCTGTGCTGAACTGAAGGAGCGGAGTTTTGTGTGGAAGCCGTGGTATGCAAACAGATCCATGTTCCAAAACAGAACTGTAGAAGTTGAATGAGAAATGTTGGTTATTAAGGTATTAAACCCAATAAAGTGTTAATTTCCTTAAACCTAAAATAAGTGGGGAAAATATATTTGGGATGTGTAAATTTGGATTTGATAATTGGGTAACATTTTAAGAGGAGCGTGGTGTTTCAAGCGCAGCCGGAAGGGACACATGTTTAAGGCCTGCCAGTGTAAGCTGTGGTGCAGCCACTGCAAGAGCACAACGCACTGGGATGCAACCTACAGGCAGGGACAGCACAGGAGCCAAGACGACGCATGGAAGGTCTCTGGGGAGACAGAGGACCAGACCAGAGAGCACTTCTTCCTAGTGAGCGAGGGGGCAGCAGGAGTCGACGTGAGGGGCCTGATGGTTGACTGCAGGGCAACTTCGCACATCGTCACAGACCTGGCAAAGTTCAAGAGGTTTGATGGGTTCCAGGCCCACTGCGTGGAGCTGGTGGATGGCACGTGGTGCAAGGGCGTCACGGAGTGACGTGGTGATGCAGAGGTCTGTCTGATTGACAGCAAGGGAAGACACCTGAACACAACACCGAGGCGGTTGCTGTACATCCCATCTTACCCACAAGACATTGTCTGTGAAAGCAGCTACTGCCAGTGGAGCCACTGTGATCTTCAAGAAAGGGAAGGATGTTCTGATCCACAGAGACGGTACAAAATTTCACATACACAATACACTATATTATTTGCACACAAACGATGAATGCAAGGGATGTCATGATATGCAGACGTGGCATGAGATACTGGGGCAGTATTTCATTGATTACAGATTAGTTTGGTAAATCTTTTGGCAAAGTTAGATTAGATTTAACTTGATTGTCATAACATGTATAAATGCAGTTTCGTATCTAATCGGAAGTGCAAGAGCAGCAAGTGCAGTATATACAGAATATACACTGATATACAGAATGTACAGTAAGAACAGATAAGGGCAGTAGTAAGGAATAAGTATAGGATAAATTAGCAGGATATAGACTATAATATACAGCTGGTAAGTGTAGGGATGAATATAGACAGTATGTACAATTTACAGATGAAGTATGAACATTACATATAGGTATGAATAAACTAGTGCAATGGAACAGTTCTACAGAGTGCAATGGGAGGAGTAAAGTGGAGTAAGTGAAGTGTAAAGTGGCAGAGTGGGAAAGAAGTAAAGTGTAATGTGGCAATGGCAGGGTGGGCTAAGGGGGCATCGGGAGGAAGAGAGTTCAAAAGGGAAACAGCTTTGGGGAAAAAGCTGTTTCTTAGCCTGCTGGTTTTGGCCTTAAGGCTCCTGTAGTGACTTCTGGAGGGGAGGAGCTGGAAAAGACTATGGGCTGGATGGAAGGAGTCCTTCAGGATGCTGTGTGCTTGATGCAGACAGCGCTTCCTCTGGATCTCCTCAATGGTGGGAAGTAGAGTTCTAATGATGTGTTGGGCGGTTTTCACCACCCTCTCTAGTGTCTAACTTTCAGCAACAGAGCAGTTTCAATACCAGACTGTGATACAGTTGGTAAGAATACTCTCTATCGCACAGCGGTAGAAGCCGATCAAGATGTCAGCAGATAGCTGTTGCTTCATCAGTGTCCTCAAGACAAAGAGTGCTGATTGGCCTTCTTGATCAGGCTGGAGGTGTTAGTTGTCTATGACAGGTTGTCTTAGATGTGGGTCCCCAGAAACTTGAAGCTAGAGACACATTCAACAGCCATACCGTTGATGTGTATGGGGTCATGTGTCTGGCCCTTCAACTTCCTGAAGTCCACAATGATCTCCTTAGTTTTAGTGGCATTAAGGAGAAGGTTATTGTCAGCACACCAAGCAGCCAGATACTCAACCTCTGCCCTGTAGTCTAACTGGTTGTTGTTGCTGATGAGTCCAATCACCGTGGTGTCATCTGCAAACTCTATGATAGAATTGGATCCATACAAAGGACTGCAGTCATGGGTGAAGAGGGAGTAGAGGAATGGGCTAGTACACAGCCCTGTGGGGCTCCGGTGTTGAAGGTGATGGAGGTGGAGCAGTGGGGGCCTGACCTAACATGCTGAGGTCTGTCAGTTAGTAAGTCCATGATCCAGTTACAGAGGGAGGTGTTGATACCAAGATGTCCAAGTTTGCTGATTAACTTGGAGGGAATGACCGTGTTAAATGCTGAGCTGAAATCAACAAACAGCATTCTTGCATATGTATTCTTGCCTTCCAGGTGTGACAGAACACAGTACAGTGCTGTGGACACAGCATCCTCTGTGCTTCTGTTGCAGCGGTAGGCAAATTAGTGTGGGTCCAGTGTGTGGGGGGCATTCAAGACTTGAGGTGTGCCAAGACCAGCCGCTCAAAGCATTTCATCACAATGGGTGTGAGTGTTATAAGGCGTTAGTCATTCAGGCAGGTTCTGGAGGAATGTTTCGGCACTGGTACAATGGAGGTGGTCTTGAAGCACGCTGTTACAACTGCTTGGGCAAGAGACAGATTGAAGATGTCTGCGAAGACTCCTGCCAGCTGCTCAGCGCAAGGTCTGAGCACCCAGCCAGGAATGCCATCAGGGCCAGCAGCTTTGCGTGCGCTGATTTTGCTCAGTGTGTTGTCGACATCCATGGGGGAGAGTGTGAGGGTCTGGAGGTCGCCAGTAGGTTCAGCTTTGGTGGCCTTTTCCTTGTTGTCCTTGTCAAAGCGGGCATGTGGAACAACAGACACAGACTAATTTTACATCTGAAGATGATGACTTTGTATTTGGTGTCTCAAATTCTTTATCAAAAACTAATAATAGAACAGGAAATTTGTTTTTTAATCAGAACTTAATATTACATTTTAAATAATAGACTACACAGAAAATACTGTGACAGAAGTTTTAACACCCTTTTAGATTTACAAAGAATAAATGAATTTCAAGCAGGTCATTTACCTTGAATTCACCTATGGTGAGTTTACAGATGACAGCAATCTAGTAGTCAGTCATCCAACCAGTTTAAAAGGAGCAACGCCCTCATTCTGCTGTTGTGAGTCACTGCATGACCGTACTGAGCATGGACAAAAGAAAGAAAAGCAGAGAATTGTCTGAGGAAGTCAAAGAAAAGATTGTAGCAAAGCATAGACAAGCTCAAGGCTACAAGTCCATCTCCAGAGACCTTCATGTTCCTGTATCCACTGTGCGAAATGTTATAAAGAAGTTTAAGGCTCATGGTACGGTAGCCAACCTTCCAAGAAGTGGCCACAAGAGAATTATGGATGACAGAATGCAGCGAAAGATTGTTCGAAAGGTGGCAGAAAAACCTCGGACAACTGCTAAACAGATTTAATCTGACCTTCAGACACAAGGTACAACGCATACCGTCTGTGGCCAGCTCAATGAAAGGGGGCTCTATGGTAGGGGACCAGAAGGAAGCCTCTACTGAAAGACAGACACAAGAAAGCTCGGCTAGAGTTTGCCAAAACACACCTGAACAAGCCAAAATCCTTCTGGGAAAATGTCCTGTGGACAGATGAGACCAAATTGGAGCTTTTTGGTAAATCACATAGACTCTGTTTACAGGAAAAGAAATGAAGCCATCAAGCAAAAGAACACCCTCCCTACAGGCAAACATGGAGGAGGTTCACTAATGTTTTGGGGTTGTTTTGCAGCCTCTGGTGCTGGGTGCCTTGAATGCGTGTGTGGCATTATGAAATCTGGTGATTACCAAGGTATTTTGGAGAGAAATGTTTCACCAAGTGTCATGAAGCTGGGTCTTTGTCGAATATCATGGGTGTTCCAGCAGGACAACTACCCAAAACACAATGGTTCAACAGAAAACTCTCTACTGTTCTAAAGTGGCCAGCAATGAGTCCAGATATCAATCCCATTGAACACCAGTGGAGGGATCTGAAAATGGCAGTTGGAAGAAGGCACCCTTTTAATCTGGGTCAACTGGAGCAGTTTGCAAAAAAGAGTGGGCCAAACCGCCCACTGAGCGGTATAGGCATCTCATTGAAACCTATAGGAAGCGTTTGACAGCAGTCATTTTCTCCTAAGGATGTGCTACCAAATATTGAATTCAAGGTTTTAATACTTTTGCCTCAGCAATTTCTGTGTAATATATTATTTAAAATGAAATATTAAATTATGATTAAAAAACAAAGTTTCTATGTTATTATTAGTTTAATAAAGAATTTGAGACACCAAATACTTTTGTCAATTTCAACTTATTTTACAGACATTTGGAGATGTTTGGTCTTTATGTGCAAGGGTGCCAAAACTTTCAGCCATGACGGTACATGGAACAGCCAGAAGGGTAAGAGGTGAGATCTCACACAGACAGGAAGTTAGTCTGCAAACTACAGAGGTCATTGTATGGACTCAAACAATCAGGCAGAAATTGGATTAAGCTGTTACATGAGCGTCTGACACAAAATTGGTTTGTCCAAAATCACGCTGATCACTGTGTTTACACACAAGAAAAAGAACATGAGAAGGTGATAATTGTAATTTGGGTTGTTAATTGACTTGTTAACTGCAGTGAGTCATGAGAATGTAATGAAGGTTACAAAAGACATGCTTGCAGCAAGGTTGAAGAAAATGAAGGACCTGAGTAAACTAAGAAGTTTTTGTGTATTGATTTCAAACAGAGCAATGATTGTGTAACAATGTCTCAAGCTAAATATGTTGTGACATTTTTGGAAAGGTTTAACATGCAAGATTGTAAACCTAGGTCAATACCTTGTGAACAGAAGCTAAACTAGACAGAAAATGCTACACTCATGAGCAATGTTTCAATGTACAGAGAAGCAGTGGGTAGTCTGATTTATTTAACTGTGTGTACAAGACCTGATTTAAGCTTCATTGTAAGTAAACTGTCACAGCATTTCAATGAACCTACTGTTGAAGATTTTTGTACAGTTAAACATGTACTAAGATATCTAAGAGGTACAAGTGATAAGAAGTTGTGTTGCAGATGGAGTAATGGAAACCTGGGTATCAATATAATTAATTCAATTCAATTCAAATTTATTTGTATAGCGTCTGTTACAATGTCAATTGTCTCTAGGCGCTTTACAGAGACCCAGAGCATGACCCCTGAGCAAATATCATAAACTAAAAATATAATATTGAATCCTAAACAAGGATAATGGCGGGTAAAAAACTCCCATAGAGGGAGAAAAAAACCTCTTAGCCAAACGATGCCAAGGAAAAACTCAACTTTAAGAGGAAGAAATCTTGAGCAGGATCTGGCTCATATGGGGGGACCTTCCTGCCGAAGACCAGTCGGGTAAAGATAGAAAAGAAGGGAGACAGAACAGAGAGAGGATGTAGGACAGAGAGAGGGGAGCACACAAATGACTAAATATAATGACTACATAAACATGAACAGATGCAGGTAGCAGCACTGAAGTGAGATGGCCAGAGGACCAGGTCGCTGATCACCACGCCAGTTGGCACCCCGAACACTGCGCTGGGATGGTCAGAGGATGGAACTGCAAATCAGCATGCAACCCAGGAAACTCTGGCCTGCAAACACACACAAAAAAAGAGAAAATAAAGGGGGGAGGGGGGCAAAACAGCACAACAAAACACAGGAAAGAGAAGAAAATGGAGCACAGTTACAGTAACAAGGTGCTCCTAATTAATTATGGAATGAGCCAGAGGAGGAGGAGAGAAGGCAGGAGGAAAGGGAAGGAAGGGAGAAGAACAGTGGAGACACCACTCAGCAGATCATGTTGGTGTCCCCCTGCAGTGTAGGCCTATAGCAGCATAGCTATGACGAGGCTGTGATTAAGACGAGCCTACTTTAATTTTAGCTCCTACAACTATGGCTAACACTATTAGCCCCTACACACTATAGTTTAGACCAGCCATTCCCAAACCTCCCAATACCAAGGCCCAATTTGAAATGTGAAAAATCTCTGTGGCCCATGCAAACCTTTAAACACCACTTTGATCAACATACAAGACTAAAAGCTACATTCCAATATTAATGTAAGGAGTCAAAAGTTAATCCATTCCTCAGGTGTTTGGGACCAAAGACAATAACCTCCGTTTTATCTGAATTTAGAATAAAAAAATTAGAGGACATCCAGGACTTAATGTAATTAAGATAAGTATCCAAGCCTACAGTGATGCAAACTGGGCTGGTGATGATGATCAACATAGTACAACTGGGTATTGTGTAACTTTATCTCAGAGTGGTACTTTAATCTCATGGAAAACAAAAAAGCAGCCTACTGTAGCATTGTCAACTTGTGAGTATATTGCTCTATCTTCTACCATCCAAGAGTGTTTATACCTCACACAGTTGCTACCCAGAGTGTTTGAAGATAACCAAGGCACAATTGCTCTAGCTAAGAACCCTGTTAAAAGACAGCAATGCAAACATGTGGACATTAAATACCATTTCATTCGGTCAGTTGTAATTGACGTTTAACTAGGCTTACATTACTGTCCAACTGAGAAGATGGTTGCAGATCTCATGACTAAGCCTGCAACAAAATTTAAGTTAAGCAAATTTGCTAAATTTTTGTTTTGGTCTAACTGAAAGAAACATGTATAATGTACATGTTTTTTTTGACTCTGTAAATTGTAAATTATTCTTATTCAATAACAATATACTCTTATTGTGCACGAGTGAGGCATTCAATCGGCTGTTAAACAATGCACTGACTACGACATAGGTGCAAAGTGGATTTATTCTCCAAGTCGTATACAATTCAGAGCTGTGGCAGCAGAGTATCACACAGGGGTTTGTATGATGGTCACTGAATGTTCAAATACTGACAACGCCACTCTGGGAATTTCACCCAGATTATTATTTCCCCAACACTAGAGGCACACAGGTCCACTTTACCTCAAAGGCCTGAGACATGAGTTTGAGTTAAATACTTTATTTTGAACAATTCTTAAAAAGATATCTTCTTCTAAACACACACACAAATCATACAAGAAAACTAACCGAAAAACAAAAGTCCTAATCAAGAGCTGAGGGCTACCGGTTGGACGTGGGCTAGTAAAGGGGGAAGGGGTCCACCAACTAAACTGGATCACCTGTGACACACTTAAGAAAAAAACAAACCAATCCCCAGGAAAACAACACATGCAAAAAAAGGGAAGAGGGAGACCACCACCAGGATCACCAGCACCACCAGGATCACCAGCACCACCACCGGACCTCAGCAACTGAAAGGGAAAAACAAACAAAATCAACAAAGGACACAAACCACACATTAAAGAAAATACAATACAATAAAGAGAAAAAGTGCAAATTAATTCAGAAGAACCAAAAAGAAAATACACATGTCAATCATTAAAAAGACATCAGTTCCACCCAGGCAGAGCATATATAGTAGGCCCGCCGTGCACCGGACGTCAAAAGGAGCCCGAACAGTCCATTTAAGCTGCTATCCGTTGCCGCGTCGAAAACCAGTAGAAGATAAATGAGAGGAAACAAAACAGCAGCAGCTCCAGTCAGCTAACGCCGTTGCTCCGCACAGTCTTTCAAGCAAGCTGATAAAACAAAACACTGATCTTTTGCTTGTTATCGATCAGTTTCTCTTCTACCTACCTGCCGATAATGGTGTACACACACCGATGGAGGGGAAGAGAGAGACACATCCACACCGCAGCATTCGCCTGTGACCACACGAGTGTTAGCCATGTAACCATACACAAATGCTGGAGAGAGAAGCGAACACCTACCGCAACCAACCAGGAGCAGGGCGCATACACCCTCGATCCAGGGGCAAACAAACAGTCGCTCGGTACCAGCAAACCCACATCCTGCAGTGGCGCAGATAAACGTGCATCGACAGGACTGAGGGGAGAGCCGCAGCTTAAATAGCCCACCCCATCCAATGAGCGGCCGCCAGTGGTACCGCAGGTGAAGCAGAACAGCACTCAGAAATGATCATTTCTGTGCTGCTACAGCACTAAACAGGGAATAATGAAGCACAGACTACTAAATGTGACCCTCTTGACAGCCAAACTCCCGTCCCTACTATGTGTCCAGGTTTGCAGCTCAGATTGGAATCAGTTGATTGATTGGTTAAAATGATTAAAGTGATTACATTTAGAGTTTGAATTTTAAATTTTAGTATCATTTAGATTGCCAGATTCCAAAAATAAGGAGAACAGCAAAAGACCCCTTAGAGGCTAACTACTCTAGACTAGGCCAAAAACCCAGTGGGAAGAAAAAGGCCACAAGACTGTCTAAGCAAAGATCATTCAATTCTCAGACGCACCCGCAGGTGCCCCACCCCAGTTGATGTCGGGGAAGGGATCAGATCTCTGATCATACAAGAAAGATGTTGTCAATGCTTTTAGCATCATGTGGTGTAAACATGGAATCACACATGAAAATAAAAGGAAAAACTGAACCAAAATAATCATGAATGGAGTAAATACTTTAAAAAACACTGAGTACCAGGAGCCTGAGGTCAGCCATGTCCACAAATCAAACCCCCAAGGCTCCACTGAGTCCCTGTGATGCTGCGTCTGCAGCAGCGAATTCAGTTGTGAGACGACATGAGTCATGTTATCAGTAATATAAGGAATGAAGATACAGCAATTTCCCCCTACGATGTGACAGACACCACCTTGGGCAGCAAGCATCAAATCTAAGACCATGCGATCCTGCAGGTCCACGTTTTGCAGGGCTTGGATCTCCATTGTGACATCCTGAAACCCTTCCGAGGCTAAGGATGTGAGGTTCTCCAGATCAAACGCCAGATCATCGACCTGATGGGCCAAAATTTATAGTAATCCACCAAGGAAGTAAACCCCCTAAGAACTTTGCCCCCACTGAAATGTGATTAACATGAGTCGGAACCCCACGTTTGGAAACAGAGAGGGTGGAGTAATAATGGGGATAATTAACATGATGATGAGTCAACGAATCATAAATACCCACATGTGGAAGAAGTTTAGCAAGATAACACATTCCACACCAACCAGGAGGCAAATGTTGATAAACATGCTTACCACAGATCCATACGTGACATCGCAAGCATCCAAATTCATCTGAACTAGGAAACAGAACCTGAAGATTATCAGTAACACCCAAATTATTAACCGGAGTGAGAAGCTCAGAGATATTCAAATATGACAAATAAGGAATCTCCTCTCGATGGAGACACCCCTCACTATCGTCTCGACGTTGAACCCCACATGTGGCATTCTTAGTGAGGCCACACTTTTCCCAAGAAACCGCCCACGAGCAGAACATGACTGAGAAAAACAAACAGGAGCTTCATAAAGTGTTGGATTTGCAGTACACACATATGCAAAAACTCTCTGATCCTGAAGCTGATCTGCGACAGTTGAATACCATATTATAAACCCAAAATAATCAGGGAGGGACACATTACATTGATTCAACATGCTTGAGATGTTTGCAACCCTCAGATGACCCTCAGCATCTCGAGTTGCCCTTTGAATCCCCACAGTGAATGCCATTAACACCCCTAACGTTTCTGCACCAGTGAGTGGCAGAGGAGTAAGAGGAACTGAACTATCAGCCACCTAAGGTAAGGCTGAGCAAACATAATAGCTATTTGTCAGCCCCATTCCACAAACCGATGCTACCATCGGCCGGTACCACACATTGTTCCAGTAATCTAAACCCTTAGAAAGCTGATCACGACTCACGAAAGACCCACTTACATCTCGAGCAGACCGTGGCTGAGCAGGTTCCTGGGACATGAGGATGAGAATTAAATCAAAAACACAGGAAACACAGAAAAAGATAACATGAATGAAATCAACATCCATATTACATTGAACCCATGACCCACTGGACCACCCGCTCCCCCCGTTGTGGAAGGTCTGGAGGGCCCAACCTCTTCTCGTTCAGCAGCCATGGATGATGAATATGTGATGTAACAGTCTCTAATTGGACCACAACGGTCTTGTATGTATTTTCTGTCTCCTCTTCCTTTTTTCAAGCTCAAGGGTGTGTGAATGTATATGTGCGCAAAGGTGCAAACAGGCGCCAGATGCCTGAGGGACCAAGAAACAGCCTAAGGGCTCAGAGAGCCAGAAGCTGGATCAGGAACTCTCTTGCAGTGGCTGGCGTGAATCCAGGTCACCCGCTCTGCTAACAGCAGTGTGGGTCGTCAGCAGAGCCTGGAACGGACCATTTCACCGCTTCGCCTTCCAATGCTTCCGACGAAGATCTAGCACCAGAACCCAATTGCCTGGCTGTACTCTGTGCAGGGGTCCACTGGCTGGTACAGGCTGGGCCACCTTCACCTATGAGTTAATTTTTGTCAATACAGAGTGCAAATTCTTGCAATACGACAACACAGAATTCTCACACGATTCAGCCGAGGGAAGGATACATTCATCTGGTGTGTTCACTTCCATGTGAGTTAAAGTGAGACTTACCACGAAAGGAGAGTTGATTCACTGTCCTGTCTGAAATTCTCCAGTTATTAGAACACCCTAGGTGTTGCAAAATTAGACCAAATTACTCAAAATGAGGAAAAGCAACAATAAACTAGAAGCAAAGAACACACTGAAGTGTAAAGATAGGAAATTCATTGAAACAAAGGATCTAAATAAACTCAAACATTTAAATAAATGGGTAAATTATTATGGATTTAATGGAAAGCTAAATACGCAAAAACTGACTGCCCTTAAAGATGCTATAATAACTAAAACAAGGAAATGCGAAAGGCAGGAGTAGAAGACAGAATTCTGGATGGAAATAGCACATAAGAGAGAGAAAGAGAAGGAAGAGAAATAAAGAAGAGAGAGAACAGACAAAGACAGGAGAGAGAAGAACAAAGACAGAAAGACGAAGATAGAGAAAAACCCACATTTGCTGTGAAGTGTACCAGAGTGTAAAAGGTTGGGCACAGTTGGCAGCGAAGGCAGCTGCAGCTAGTGGTGTAAGGAGGAAAAAAAAGGGGAGAAACAGTTGAAAGTAGCTAAGTTGTGGCTTGCAGATAAGAAAAGAAAGAAAAGAGCAAGAAAGGTGTAGAGTAAAGTAAAATGAAGGCATTAGCAGTATGTTGTCAAGAAGACAATGAAACTCAGGCAGGCAGAGCTCGGGGTCAGGCTGCAGCTGATCCCACGCCTGTGCAGGAAGAAGAAGGAGAAATTAGAAGAATTGAAGCCGTAGGGGGAGCTCCTACAGAGGTAGAGGATAAGAAAGAACAAAAGAGTAGTAGGAACGAACAAAAAGAAATTCAATAGTTTAGGTTAGTTTTTAGTTCATTCAGTCACTCAGTCATGACCAAATATTGGACACAGTATTGACATTTCAAACAGAATCACTAAATTAAGTATCATCTGTTGAATATTGCTTGTTTTCAACCAGCTGCATTCATAGTGCCAGCCAACAACCTGTCGGTCAACCAACGGTCTACGCCCAACGGATGTGCAAAGCGACCAGTAGAAGGCCATAAACCTTTGATCTCTGATGTCTGAGGGGTCTTCATGAGACTGACCCCTCCTGATGGTTTAGGCCATCTAAGTCACATGCTGGATAACCATATGAAGACCCAGGAAGATGCCAGGATTAAACTTCACCACATGGTTTACAAGTGGACCGTGGTGGCAGTTATTTTTAAAGTTTCTTACACCTGTACTTTTTATTTTTGTGTTGTTTTGTATTGTTACATCATGTGTCATACCATGACTCAGGAAAATGATATCAAATGCTGTTGCAGGATCACTGTTACACATGCCCAACTCCAACAGGAAGCTGAAAATGCATTTGCAACAACTCACACCTTTGCCCCACCTGAAGAGAATAATGATAAAAGCGATGAAGGATAAGAAACTTCATTCAACCTAGAATTACTTTCCAACACTGACTTGGGCAAGACCCTGAGTGTAAATGTATTTGCGCTCATAAAAATGATCTTACAGCCGAAAATCTAACTGAAGTGGTTGTTTCAAAGTGATAGGAGAATTTGAGCAAATATATGATAAACAGGAGGGAAATGTTGGAATAATTGGATACAGTTATCACACATTTGGTATTAAACTGTACACTGCCTAGTTAACAACTACTGGTATGTAATTGTTGGATAACATGCTGTGTAAGAGTGTGAGAGTTATCATACGAACAGAAGGAGAGGAGCCGGGAACTGGAACTGCACGAAAGAACATTGGGCATTGTACAGTTATGTACTGAAAAGCGTACTTAGATAGGTCAGATTAAGATATGCAGTTAGTCACCCCCCAAACCCCTTAGAGCTGCATATCCTATGTAACCAGGGACATCCTAATAGAATGAAAGGAGAGAGTTCGGCAGAAGTAATTCAGAGCGGATTGGAGACTGTAAACTGCACTCTCTGTCCGTTCTCCTTGCAAGTAAAATATAACAACCGTCTCTTGTCTTCCTTTTTAAAAGTGTTTTAGGTTGGCTGAACCTGACAGGGGTGTTGTGAGTGCTCTCAAATTCATATTATTTGTTTATTGATTTATATTTGTTTAAACAGTGAAAGACGGTGGTAATTATGATTTGACTGTTGATTGTGATCTAAAGTGAAGCCACCTGTCTGGTGGGCGTGGTTTTGGAATAAAGAGATCCTCCCGCAGCTTGATTAACTTGGTTCAGTTGTGTGCTGAGTGCCATGCCAGCAAGAAGTGTCTCATTTGTGTTCTTCCTCCTTGTTTGTTTCAGTGCTAGTCAGTGCACACCAGTAGCCGCTGTGCTGGCTGCTCTGCCAACAAATACAATGCATGAACTGCATGAATTATATTGTATTTATCTGTTTTCTGAACTTTATCCTCACTAGGGTCACACATTTCCCATTTTTTCTCCAGTTAAAGACAGTATGTCTTACTGGACTCCCATCACTTTCTGTTATACACGTAAATCTGTACTGTACATAGTCTTCCACTTTTGTTGCTCTTCATAGTATGGATTAAAATATTAAATCACACGATGTACCATCACAACAGTCATAAGTCGACTACTGAGCACACCAAATTCCCTGCAGCACAGATTGGCCAACCAATGTAACGTGATCACATGTAACATGAATCATGAGTCAGGTGCATGTCTCAACCTCCACCGAACCCCTAGGGTTTGATCGAACCCAGGTTAAGAACTACTGATCTAAAATAAGGCAAGTGAAATAAACTCTTTATATCTCAGATCCTTTCCTGCTCACTGCTACACATATGTAAAAAATGTGCATGTTTTATAATAAATGAAATCAAATCACTCATTTTTGCATGATTTATTTGGCAAGTAGTACATACAAGAGTGAGTACTGGTCCACATGACTGAATAGATTATTGAGTTTGAAAGCACTTTAGCTCAACATGATTTCAATCTGAACTGAAAGATCAATATTCATAGATTTTTAGTAAAACTTGACAAGCTGACACAAAACAGTCATCTGAAGAAAACCCAGTCAAAGCTGGTTTCCATTCACTGATTTGTGGTTGCATTTGATTTTTTTAAGATGTTGTAGTTGTTGTTGCGGCTGTGGTTGTTGTTGCAGCTGTAGTCGTAGCAAGTTGCTGGAGGATGGCAAGAAGGAGTTGGAGCACCGTGTTTGTTGTAGCTGAAGACTGTCCAAGGAGATCAAATATCATCAGACATACAGCAGAAGGTTTTCTTTGTGACTGATTTTCATGTGTGGATTAGTTTCTGAGAACAGAGAAGATACTCACCTCATTTGAGTTGGAACCAGAGTCAGAGCGAGCAAATCGCTGGTTCTCCATCTGGAGAACATTTTATATGAATTATTATTACAGTGATAATGGTAACCAAATAGATCAATGATAATGATATGGAGTATTAGAAAGAAACCCTTACAGGTTGAGCCAGAGTGAGGCTCAGGAGACATCCAAGCACAAGAACTACCTTCAGCATGGTTTCAGTGATCACAACTGTAGCAACAAAACATTTAAATCTACATTATTTTACCACCCTCACAGATAAAAAGAAAAAAGTTATATTTAAGATGTGAAGTCCAGTACTCACAGTTCAAGTCGACTGTCTCACAGATGATCTCGGAGAGTGTTGTAGTGTTGCTGCATTGGTCTTGATCTCTTTTATATGCAGATACAAGAGCAAGGTGGTTGGGGAGCTTTAATCATTAAGAAATGATGAAGAAACCTTTAAGTTCTGTGATTCAAGGTGTGACTAATGATTAGAGACAGAAACTGTACCTGGACAGGATTACATGGATACATTGAGCTCATTTAATTGCTTCATTTTGCAATAATAAAGCCCAACAGATTAGTCCAAAATCTACATGTAAATTTCTCTGCAGAAAAGCTAACTATCATGTGGGTTCATTCTCCACCTTTCTGTATTGACTAATAGACGTCAAACACAGAAATGTCTAGTCTTGTCATCACAAATCAAGTGACTTAGTGGCTGAGAGTTACAGAGAACACACTTGTAAATGGCCACGAGGTCATTCACATTTTGTCTGGCCTTTGAGTTGCCTGAGCTGTGTGCCAAGTAATCTGTATGGACATATAAGGATCTTCCTTTCATTTTTTTATTCCTCCTTTCAGTCTGGGTTGGTGGCACACATCTCCCTGTTGCATGTAAGGTGGCGCGATAATACCTTCAAGATTTATTGTAATTAACCAATTACAACAGTGGGATTTTTGTTAAGTCTTTGATATGTTTTAAAGCTTATCTTACATCACTTGTATTGTATGTTTCATTTGTAGCTCAATCAACTGGCTGAACTCTTCAAGTTTTCCCAAGCTTGTTGTTTGCACCCTTGGCAAGTGTAGCGAGGTACGTGATATAGATGTTACAAAGATTTGGTAAAAGACCTGAAGGCAGGAAACTGTTTTCAATGCAGTTTTGTTAGAACTTGTAATACTTTCTGTATGTTGTTGGATTTGCATGTGCAGCACTGTTTTATGGTAAATGTGTGATTGGTCCTTGTCTCATACAGATGTTTGCAGTGATACTTATTAGTATTTCATAAAGAAGAAGAAGAAGAAATCAAACATGATGCAATTATTATGGTGGAAATCTTGTGCATTTAATATGCAATACTTTATCTCTCCTTGCGGGCTTGAAGTACGGCAAACAGCAACAAAATGTGATGTTTCAGAATGTAATACAGGGCTTACAGTACGTGACTGAGAAAAGAAATGAAGCAAATGAAGAACTAAGTTAAGAACCAAGTTGAAATCCAGTGCCAGCTGGTGCAGAGTGTAAAACACCTGACCAAACTTTGCATTTATTTTTTTATAAACATTGACAAAATACTTCTTAACACACAGATACTTTGTCTTCCAGCACTTGGCCCGTATTGTTTACTGTAGTTAATTTAATAAGCAGTAATGGACTCAACTTGATCTTGACTTAGAATTTTCTCGAATGACTTTATTGATTTGACTCGGCACTGCAGACGAGAGACTGGACTCTGACTTGAAGTCTAATAATGACTGCAACACTGTGTCCTTGTGTAGGATAACTCTGTCAGGCTTAAAATGTTTATTTTCGATGGAAATTATAATGAATGAAATATAGTCAGAAGGCTCTCACAATGCAGACTCCAAAGGTTTTTTTTTTATGATAAAACAATTGAGTTTTGGTGTCTTGGCTCCAGTGCAATTGAAGCTCCAATTAACACAATCAGTTAATCGTGCATTATACTGATTATCATGTTATACATTTTGCATCAAAGATAGTGTACCGGACTACCATGGAGTAAGTGGACAGAACCGAAACTCATCTGGGGCTTTGCAGCATTGTTCTCTCTTCTGGCTTCCTCCAGTTATTCTAGTAGAAGAAGGCAGGATCATCCCGCTGTCATTGTTGATCTGTTCTTTTGCCGAATTGATGGGAATGTAGCCTCTGATGCCATGGGAGGTTTAGTTTTGTCGATATTCATCGCTGTTTTGTACCCTTGCGCAAAATCGGAGCCTTTCAACTCAGTGGGAGTTTGTATTGTGGCTTCAAAAGTTGATGTTTACGTGACACGAAAAAGCCCCAAATGCAGCAGTATCAGTTCGGACTAGAGATGCCACCCAGTGGATGCCATTGTCGCAGGCATCGGGTTTCCCTTATTGAAAGTGGATGGAGGTGAAGATAATACCTTTTTATTTTTAAAGTTGCTGATAATATTTGGGTACACTGACCTCATTTTACTGAGTGACTTCCTCTCGTTTTTTTTTTTCTGTGTGAGATTGTTGTGGTCGTCATTTGTGTTTTATCGGTAAATTTTGTTAATTTGAGAAAGTCTGATTCCTTTTTTTTGTGTGTTCCAATAGCTGTGATCACTGACACCATGCTGAAGATAGTTCTCGTGCTCGGATGCCTGCTGAGCCTCACTGTGGCTCGACCTGTAAGAGTTACATTATAATACTCCATACCATTGTTATTGATCTATTCGTTTCCCATTATCAATATAAAAATGAATTACAATGTAAGTAATATAAAATCTACTTTAGATGGAGCACCAACGAGTTGCCCGCTCTAGCTCCAGCTCAGATGAGGTCACTGTTTTCTCAGTTCTCAGATATTAATCCACACATTAAAAATCATTTCACTGCAAAAATTCTGAACTGTTTATTTGACAATATTTTCTTTCCTTGGGCAGGATTTAAATGCAACAAACCCGCTGCTCCAGTTTTTTCTTAACATCCTCCAGCAAGTTTCGGAGGCTGGAGCCGAAGCAGTGACAACGGCAGCACGGAAGCAACTGCAGTTTAAAAAATAAAATGCAACCACAAATCAGTGATTGAAAACCAGCTTTGACTGGATTTTCTTCTGTTTTGTGTCAGCTTGTCAAGTTGTACTAAGAATATTGATCTCTCATGTCAGATTAAAATGATGTTTCGCTAAAGTGTTTTCAAAGTCAATCTATTTAGTCATGTGGATCAATACTCACTATTGTATGTACAACTTGTCAAATAAATGAAAAATATCCAGAATCTGTTCCTTTTTTTTTCTTTCTTAAAAATCTGTTCCTACATAACCATGAGATTTATCCTAATTTCAGTTGTTAAAGATAGACACATTTTTCACTTTGCGAAGTGGAACTCATGTGTTTCTGCTCAACAGTGGAGCGCTACTTCGCCACAGTCTGCAGTCTCACCTTTTTCAGTTGTTCAGTCAAAAAAAGCCATCAGTGGTGCTGATGAAATCTGTTTTTAATTATTATTCATCAATTTTCTTGCTAAACTACGACATGGTTTTTATAGATGAAATTTCTGCTTAAGCTGCGACCCTTAGGAACACATGGGAAGAGTCCATGAGTAAAGCAACTGTTCAAAACAGAGGTTTGCTTGGCCAAGGACAGCCAGAGAATCATTTACCCAGTTTCTATCAGGTCATGTGTGCAAAGTTCATTTATATTCGACATATATAAAATGCTTCGTCCTTGCAAGATAAAAATAATTCTTCTTGACACAGGAAGCTTTCAGTGTGAAACTGACCATAGGACTACCTGACACTACGGCAGGCAATACTCTACCCTGAAGTCCCCTCGACGTCCAATTAGATATATTTAGAGTTGTCATCTAATAAAGGCATCTTAGATCCTTCCATGTTAATAATGCGTTCGTCTCCACCAGGTTAGACTACTGTAACGGCCTGCTCACTGTGTTCTCTAAACAAGCTGTAAGACAGCTGCAGGACATCCAGAATGCTGCTGCACGAGTCCTGACTAGAACCAGTAAATATGACCATATTAGTCCAGTCCTGAGGTCTCTGCACTGGCTTCCTGTTGCTCAGAGAATAGACTTTAAAACAGCTCTGCTTGTGTACAAGTCTCTTCATGGCCCCAAAGAACATCTCTGACATGTTAGAGCCATATGAACCAACCTGGACTCTGAGAACCTCAGGTAGTGGTCTCCTGCTGGTGTCCAGAGTCAGGACTAAACAAGGTGAAGCTGCATTTCATTCTTATGCTCCTAAAATCTGGAACATTCTTCCAGATGATGTGAGACAGGCCTCAAGTCTGAAAATGTTCAGACCCAGACTGGAAACAGTTCTGTTTAGATGTGCATATGACAACTGAAAGGGTTTTAGCGGCACTCTTCATTTATAATTTATTAATTCTTCTTTTAAATTCATTTTTTATTTAATGTATTAATGGTTATTTTTTATGCTCTTATGATTTATAGAATGACTCTCTTTCCCTTCTTGTGATTTTATGCATCTGTAAAGCACTTTGAATTGTCTTGTGTATGAATTGTGCTCTACAAATGAACTTGCCTTTGACAAACACACTTCAGGACCAATCCCAATTGGTAGCGAGTCCATATGCTGTAGCGGAGCTAATAATGTTAATCATTTATTTGGAGGTCTCTCCTGCATAACCTAATCCCTCAGTTACCAGACGCTCTGCTGTCAGAGCTATGTCTCAAACGTGCTTTCCCAACTTGACTACTGTGCAGAGGCAGGAGTGGCCCCTAAAACAACAGGTAGACAGGAAAACTGCTGCTAAAGATTGATATAAGTTAAAGAGGTTTGACTGATAATAGAAACTCTTTTATTAATAAAACTGTGTATGTTTGTAATTGTACATTTGTATCAGCAGCTGTGATTTATGTTCAAAAGCAGTTTGTCTTTGGAGAATAGAAGATGTTGGCTCACATACTCAGCTAGTCCTTGAAGGTCACGCTAAATACTGATGTTTGCTTGTCGAGTCATGTTTTTTCTGAGTGTTATATGGGTTTTATTTCCTTTAAACATTATTGAGAGGCTGAGTGATATGGAGTTTTCTATAGCTTTCTCTGATCTTTTATTCCTTCAGCTTTTTACCTTTTTAGCTGTTGCCACCGTGGGTCATTGTGTTCCACATGTTGATTTGGCATTGGTTCCTGCAGGTTTAAATACTGCAAAATAGGGCTACATGAAAATCTTTTCCTCTTGGATTCAATACACTTGAGTGATTATGGCACAATAATGGTAAAGAAAAAAAATGAATCATAGCCAACATATTTTCATTGGTGAAGTTTATTTGTCAGGTTCCGCACACAATAGTTAGTAATTGCTGATCGACATGATTTGGCATGAGAAAACAACCAAGAATGGATTCTCAGGAAAACACAAACTGATGAGAAACAGCAATGCTGCAAAAAAAAGGTGTTTTTCAATCACTTCTTGACTTCTGGTTACATTTGAGATTTAATTTGCATTTTGAGTTGGAACCAGAGTTAAAGTGGGGCAAGCAAAGCGCTGGTGCTCCACCTGTGTAAAAATACAAAGTTTCAAGTTTGCTCGTCTTCTACTTAAAGTACAACATAAAATGAAAAACTAGATCCAATTAAATAACAAATTAGTAATATTGAAAATAGTGAGTAACATCAATATAGTGAAACTTTGTATGTTCTGAAAGCAGGAAACACAAAGGAAAAGAAAAAAAATCCTTGCGTTATAATTTTCATTTTGATGTCTTCATCCAGTTTTATGTGGGCTTCAGTTATTTGAGTCATGATATCTAACATGATAATTAGTGCAGTAACTGATCACCTTTTAAATGTAAATGATGTAGTATGACTATAATTTCATGAACACTTGAAAATATTTCAAAAATACCTGAAAAATGTTACAAACGTTGGAAGAAAAATAAAACATAGCGCCTTAACTTTTGTGGAAATCATTTGCATTTGACATGCAATATCTTATTTATCCTTGTGTCGCTTTAAGCGACACAACATTTTAAAGCGACTCGCTTAAAATGTTTATTTTAGTCCACAGGATAAACATTGTAATTATTCATATACATTATCTTGATTGTTTGAGTGGCTCCCAAAGTACAAAAACTGGACCAGAGCTCCTGTGAGAATTCCCATCGGAAAAAGTTTATTTAATTTTTCAAATATAATTTCACTCTGTGATGTTTTTTTGCCAAGTGCTTGTGAAATTATAATCATACTGCATTGACTTCATGTGATCAGTTACTGCAATAAACTGATTGCTATGCTGATTATGAAAAAAAGATTTAAAAAAAGCTGCTGCTGTAATACAAGTTTTTTTTTTTCTTCCTTTTCTATCTGAGTTCTGCTTTCATAACATACAAAGTTTATTTAGTGATTTATTTAATCTTTAAAATGCTGAAAAATCCTTATAATCCTGTCTGGATGAAATTTCTGTCTTTAATCATTAGTCACACCTTAAAACATATATTTATAAGATTTCTTAATGATTCCAGTTTCTCAACAACTCTGCTACTGAAAGTGTATAAAAGAGAAGTTCAACATTCAGTGCAACACTACAACAACCCTGACGGTCTGTGAAGGTCTGCTGAAACTGTAAGGTCCTGACTATCATGATGTTATTCACTATTTTCAATATTACTAATGTGTTATTTCATTTGATCTAGTTTTTCAAATGAGAAAGTCTTTATCATTATTGTTCCAACAGCTGTGATCAGTGAAACCATGCTGAAGGTAGTTCTTGTGCTTGGATGTCTGCTGAGCCTCACTCTGGCTCAACCTGTAAGTGTGACATGATCCCATCAAAGATCACGTGTGTGTGGACACCATTAGTTTCATCTTGTACTTTCAGTTGAAGACGAGCAAACTTGCAACTTTGTATTTTTACACAGATGGAGCACCAGCGCTTTGCTCGCTCCGACTCCAACTCTGGTTCTAACTCAGATGAGGTGAGTCTTCTCTGTCCTCCAACCATTATCCAATCATGAACATCATTCATTGTAAAAAAAAAAAAAAAAACCATGTCTGAGAATCCTCTGCTGTGTTTCTGTTTTCCATTCAGACGACCACCACTGCAGCAGCTACCACTACTGCTTCCACAGCAACCCTGGCCCAGCTCATTGCTGCGCTTCTTCAAATTCTGCAAAATACAAATTAAATGTCAAATGTAACCAGAAGTCATTGAAAAGCACCTTTTATTTGCAGCATTGCTGTTTCTCATCAGTTTTTGTTTTCCTGAGAATTCATCCTTGGTTGTTTTCTCATGCCAAATCATGTTGATCAGCAAATACTGTGTGAAGAACCTGACAAATAAACTTCACCAATGAAAATATGTTGTTTATGATTCATTTTTCTTTACCATTATTGTGCCATTATCACTCAAGTGTATTTGAATCCAAGTGGAAAAGGTTTTCATGTAGCCCTATTTTGTGGTATTTAAACCTTAATAGTACATGATGACAGACATGTTAACAACCTACCAATCAGCAACAAAATCAACCTTGAACATTGCAGATCCTTTTATGACATTTAATGAACCCTCCATTGTTATTTTAGAAGCTTGAACCAGAGTAGCAATTCATATTTCTTTAAAGCAAAAGAAGGCAGACAGAGCTGGTGGATTGTCTTGGAGTCGTCTATAACTCACCAAAACCACTAATCCACTGAATTTGTAATTTCGGACCAGGTATGAAATCTCTTAACACGTTTGTGAAGACCTAAGGACGGAGAGTGAACCTGCATAACCATTATTATGTAATATAATTTCTGTTACTACTAAAACCAGTATTTACTTTTCAATTTCCCAGAAACCCATTGGATTGTAGTATTTCTAACTGAAGCAACAGAGAGAGTGCAAAACAGCCCTTTAAATCCTGTCCAGGTGCAGTCCCTGTCTCTCATCATGAGCCACATTTTGAAACATAGACATGGAAGATTTGTTGATTATTAGAGTCTCGACAGCTCTGCTATTTTATGTTTAAGGATGGTGGTGAATAACTTTTTAATTGTACTCAGTGTCTTTGAATGTCCTGAGAAAATCCTCTGCTGTGTGTTTGTCAGACGGTTCCTCATTTCCACCACTGTGGCCACCACCACACAAGGGGCAACAACGACAGCAAGCCTGAACCAGCTTATTTCTGCTCTTCTGCAGCTGCTTCAAAATACAAAATCAAATCTGAACTACTGATGTATCCCCTCAACTGTAAATGCCATCAGTGTTTATACCAGTATCCTTGTCTTATTCAGCCACACCTTTGTTGTATGTGCAGAATGAGATTTTTGTATTCAAAAAGGAAAAAAAGAGAGTTATGCTACAAGAAGATGTTGTCTTGAAGACAGCATATGAAGACGTACAATAATTTAGTTTTTCTTTTTTTTTGCTTTAATGCTGCCATCACAGAAGTGAAAAGTAGCTTTACCAAATGCACTGACACAACTTCATACCATCAGAGAGCCTAACTTCTAAACCTGCTCCTGGGAACAGTCTAGATTGGCATTTCATCTTTGCTCAGGAGTACATGGTGCACATTTCTTTCAAAAAACATCTGCAATACTGATTTATTTGACTACAAGACATCTTTATACTATGCAATGGTCCATCCCAGAGCCTCTGGACAGCATTAATATTAAGGATTTGTCAATCACACTAACGTTTTTAGTGGCCGTGGGATATTGAGTAGAGTTGGTTCTCCTCCCTCCAAAAGGTTGCAGAATCAATCCCCAAACTTGTTACGAGCCAAACTGTACCTGGATGAGACCCAGAACCCCATACTGAGCCCACTGTCACCCATAGCCACTCATAGAGCCGGGCTGAAGCCCGGATGAAATGGGAAGGTTGTGTCAGGAAAGAAGACGATGATCCACTGTGGTGACCGCTAAAAAGGGAAAAAGCTGAAAGAATAAAAGGAAAATAGAAAGACAGAGAAAAAACAAATCAGTCAAGCTCTAGATAATGTTTAGAGAAAATAAAACCAACATGTTATTGAGAAAAAAGTATGACTCCCTCAGAATCAAAAAGTATGACTCCCTCAGAATCAAACACTGGTTAAACTTCTTTAAAGGACTGTCCCAAACAGATGTTTGCTGTGATATTAATTAGGAATCCATAAATGTAAAAAAAAAAGATGAGAAGAAGTAGAGGAAGGAAATAAAAGATAGTGCCTTTGCTTTTGTAGAAATCATTTGCATTAATATTGCAATATCTAATTTTTCCTTGTGTCACTTAAAATAAATTATTTTAGTCCACAGGATAAACATTATAATTATTCAAATACATTTACTTGATTGTTTGAGTGGCTCCCAAAGTACAAAAACTGGGTTAGACCTCCTGTAAGAACTCCCAGCGAAAAATGTTTATTTCATTTTTCAAATATTTTTTCACTCTGTGATGTGAAATTATAATCATACTGCATTGACTTCATGTGATCAGCTCCTGCAATAAACCGATTGTTATGCTGATTTATGAAAAAAGATTTTTAAAAAGCTGCAGCTGTAATACAAGTTTTTTTCTTCCTTTTCTATCTGAGTTCTGCTTTCATAACATACAAAGTTTATTTAGTGATTTATTTAATCTTTAAAATGCTGAAAAATCCTTATAATCCTGTCTGGATGAAATTTCTGTCTTTAATCATTAGTCACACCTTAAAACATATATTTATAAGATTTCTTAATGATTCCAGTTTCTCAACAACTCTGCTACTGAAAGTGTATAAAAGAGAAGTTCAACATTCAGTGCAACACTACAACAACCCTGACGGTCTGTGACAATCTGCTGAAACTGTGAGGTCCTGACTATCATGATGTTATTCACTATTTTCAATATTGCTAATGTGTTATTTAATTTGATCTAGTTTTTCAAATGAGAAAGTCTTTATCATTTTTGTTCCAACAGCTGTGATCAGTGAAACCATGCTGAAGGTAGTTCTTGTGCTTGGATGTCTGCTGAGCCTCACTCTGGCTCAACCTGTAAGTGTGACATGATCCCATCAAAGATCACGTGTGTGTGGACACCATTAGTTTCATCTTGTACTTTCAGTTGAAGACGAGCAAACTTGCTACTTTGTATTTTTACACAGATGGAGCACCAGCGCTTTGCTCGCTCCGACTCCAACTCTGGTTCTAACTCAGATGAGGTGAGCATCTTCTCTGTTCTTCAACCATTATCCAATCATGAACATCATTCATTGTAAAAAAAAAAAAAAAGAAAGAAGAAAAAAAAACCATGTCTGAGAATCCTCTGCTGTGTTTCTGTTTTCCATTCAGACGACCACCACTGCAGCAGCTACCACTACTGCTTCCACAGGCAACCCTGGCCCAGCTCATTGCTGCGCTTCTGCAACTTCTGCAAAATACAAATTAAATGTCAAATGTAACCAGAAGTCATTGAAAAGCACCTTTTATTTGCAGCATTGCTGTTTCTCATCAGTTTGTGTTTTCTCATGCCAAATCATGTCGATCAGCAATTACTAACTATTGTGTGCAGAACCTGACAAATAAACTTCACTAATGAAAATATGTTGGCTATGATTTATTTTTCTTTACCATTATTGTGCCATAATCACTCAAGTGTATTGAATCCAAATAGAAACATAGACATAAAAGATTTGTTGATTGTTAGAGAGTCTCGACATCTCTGCTAGTTTATGTTTGAAGATGGTGGTGAATAAGCTTTTAATTGTGTATATAAACTTTAAACAAACTGGCCAAAATAATCTATGCATTTTTCTTCCTACTTATCCGCAACCAACTCACCAGGCTAAAATACCAAAACAGCAATTCTCAGGTCCTCCTTTTTCTCACCACCTTGTCTCCCAAATGTAAACTCCATTTACAGTTTCGTAATCTAAACAGTTTTAGTCAGTTATCTCTTGTCGAACCAAAACTGGGGGATCTTACACTCTTCATGCCAATGTATATTTTAAAGGCTTTCTTACTGATAAAACCTTTGAATGTTGTTGTCTAAACTCAAGTGTAATCAGTTCTCTGTATATATTAAGGTATATACAGTCTAGACATTATGGGGTTAGACTTTAAGAGCAACAGCAAGGTTGGTGGGTGCCAAACACTGGAAGGAATGTGAGAGGCAAGAACCTTTTTCTCCTTAGACATGTTATAAGCATGATGTAGTAACTGGAATAATTTAAGCTCTAGATGTCTGCCTGAACCACATCCAAGTAGAGGTCTCATTTTAGACTAAATACCTGCATATTCGGGGGCTCAAAAGTATTCAGACAAAGTGATATGACTGCAAATATATCCATAATTTATCATACGAGGCATTCCATCATTGGAATT
The DNA here is from genome assembly GCA_018398805.1 of Hirundichthys speculiger. Lineage (NCBI taxonomy): Eukaryota > Metazoa > Chordata > Actinopteri > Beloniformes > Exocoetidae > Hirundichthys > Hirundichthys speculiger. The sequence goes on from JAGFBZ010000865.1 coordinate 3,407,638, forward strand.
CTGCAACCAGTGGCAATCCCTCATCTCCACAGTCTGGGACCAAATTCTGTCATCTAAGATGATAACTTCCACCCCCACAGAGTAGGGTTCATCAAGGACTACCCCCAGAATTAGGCAGCGGAGAGGATGGACTGGCCTACCAGCAGAAAATGAGAAAAAATATTTCCTTACTTTTTTGCATAGTTCATATATATATTAGGGATGCAACGGTACTCGGTAAAATACTGAACCGTTCGATACGACCTGCGCGGGACAATACGCTTTTATGTCCCGCGGTATTTATGTTCCCATAACTTTGCATTGGACTTGTACGTGAGTGTACGTGCCTTTTAGGCAACAGGCAATCTGCACTTGCCTCCACTGTGACCCACAGTATCACATTTTGGCTGGTTGAGTGCAGCTCATAGACGCAGAAAAAAAAAAAAAAAGCAGGTATGGCCAGCGGTAGCGGAGAAATTTGTAAAACTTTTTTTAATCACCGGTGTGGGAGCATTTTGGTTTTGCTGTTGAATACAGTGATCCCTTGCCAATTGACGCTTTAAGTTCCGCGGTTTTAGTTATTCACTGATTTTTTTTCAGTAATACATAATATTTAAAAAAAATCAAGTAAAAATTGCAGAAACATCACAGGATGTTGTGGATCTTTTTTGCGGTGTTTAAACATATTTTAAACACATTATTTAGGCTCAAGGGGCTCCGGCTCCAGTTCACGGATTTTGATTCTCACGGGGGTTAATTTTCATTAACCGTGAAAAATAAGGGATCACTGTACACCGGCGAGGGAGTGAAAACAGTTAACAGAACGCAATCATGGAGAGTAAACCATGATAATGTGTCACAAGTTCAGTCACAACTAACATCAGTATTTGTCAGTTTCCGACAAATCTGCTGGATTTTAGCAGATCTGAAGCAACAAAAGGAGTACAAATACATTTCCACCTCCTTCTAATCCTGTTTAGGTAGGTTTGATATCTCTCATCAATATTCACACTTTATTATTTTCTGTATGACCCCGGTGGTTAATATAACATTAATTGGAAAAGAAACTCATTTGAAAAAGAGTGCATTGTTCTTTTGTGTTCCAACAGCTGTGATCACTTAAACCATGCTGATGTAGTTCTTGTGCTTGGATGTCTCCTGAGCCTCACTCTGGTTCAAACTGTAACTGTGACATTATTGCATCAGTGATCACATGTGTGTACACCATTAATTTAATGGAAATTAAGAACAACAACAGCAAAATTAAAACCAGAGATTTGCTCGCTCTGACGCTGGTTCCGACTCAGATGAGGTGAGTGTCTTTTCTGTTCTCTACAGTTAATACAGTCATTGTATGAAATGATGAAATAATTTTGTTGTGTCTGTGACAACAGCTGTTTCTGATTTCCTCTAAGGTGACCACCACTGCAGCTAGCACAGCTGCTTCCACATCAACCCTGGTTCAGCATATTGTTATGCTTCTGCAAACCTCTGCAAAATACAAGATAAAATCTGAAATGTACCCAGAGATCAATCATTGATTAAAAATCAATTTTGAATGGACTTTTGAATGGACATTGTTTGAAAGCCAAAATAAAATTCAGAAATGGAAATATGTGCACTCTGTCATTCTTCTTAAAAACTAACATTACATTTTTTTTGTTGACACTTTGAGTCTTTCTGATTATTAATTAAGTGGAAACACTTTTCAACAGGTGCATTTAGCACAATTCAGAGAATATAGACCTTTAATAAACTGATCAACGTGGTCTCTCAAACATTTACAGCATCCCCTTACTAAATTCTTCAGTGCACATCTGGCATCTTCCCCCTTTACCTGATCCAACTCACTACAACACTGCCAGATTAGATCCAGAATCCCTGATCCCATTCCTGAACAAAAATACATGATTATCAAATAAAACACTGAGAGACTGAATGAACTCTTTATTCTTATCTGAGGAACTTGAACCAGAGCCGCAACCTAACACATTTATTCATCCAATACAGAGCTGGTTGATTCACTGGGCGTTGTCAGTTACTTACCTAAACCACTAAGCCACTGAATTTGTAATATAAGACCAGGTATTTCCATCTGTGACATCTATTTAACAATATGTTATTTAAGGGTGTCAGATAATCTACCATGATTTCATGCAAATATATCCTTGTAATCCTGTCCAGGAACAGTTTCTGTCTCTCGTCATTACTCATTCTTTGAAATATTTCATGGGAGGTTTCTTCATGATTTCAGTTTCTCAACTGCTCTGCTCCTGAAAATGTATATAAGAGAAGCTCTACAGTCAGTACAACACTACAACCTTGGTGATCTGTTTCAATCTGCTGAAGCTGTGACTTGATTGTAAGTGTATTTTAGCATCTTCTGTATGGCAATGTTTGAGTCATTATTCTTTTTTTTTTTTTGCATGTAACTGGACCAGTTTGTTCATTTGACAAAGTCTTCATTATTATTTTTGTTCCAACATTAGTGATCATTGTAACCATGCTGAAGGTAGTGCTTGTGCTTGGATGCCTCCTGAGCCTCACTCTGGCTCAGTCTGTAAGTGTGACATGAGTACATCAATGATCATATATGTAGATTACATTCTTTTGATTTTATTATGAATAAGGATGACAATGAAAACAACTGGCTACTTGTTATATTTTCAAATAGATGGAGCATCAGCGATTTGCCCGCTCTGACTCCAACTCCAATTCTAACTCAAATGAGGTGAGTATCATTTCTATCCTTTTAAGGTTTATCCAGACATTTACACACTTTTTTTGAAATTCCTCAAAAAAATTATTTTCTGTATGTTTGATGGCACGGTTTTTGAATTGTTTTAAGGTGACCACCACTGCGTCTACCACTACCGCTCAGGGTGCAACGACTGCTGCACCAAACTTGGCCCAGCTTCTTGCTACCCTTCTCCAACTTCTTGCTAATACAAGATAAAATATAAAATGCAAAACAGGATCTGAAATAACATTTTAAAAAAGATGAAACTGGTCAACACCTACCAAACATGTGCATCACTACTTTCTATTGTCGTCAGTATCAAATAAACTTCAGAAAATGAAAATGTTGACTCTATTTTGTTTTTTGTTAAAAACATGACACATCAAACAGAAATCCCAAAGTCCAACAGGAAAGAAAAAAAGATTTTTCAGAAGAGAGAAAAGTCACATATTGGTTCACTGGCAATATTTCTCATGAGTCTGTAACTCTAAGAGTTTTTTCAACCAGCCTTGCTACCTTTTAATTGCTGTTATGAGAAGAAAAAGGCCCTTAAAATGAATTTTTCAGGGCAAATTTAGACATTTTCAAAGCAAATTTAGAAAAAACTTCCAAGTGCTCTTATCTGCCCCAAACTCCATTTCTTACACCCCTAGGGGCCAGGTGGGGTCCTGGGGGGGGTCTAAGGAGGAGGGGCAAAGGGGGGATCGGGAGGCCAAATTTCAGGTCCAAATGGCTAACAGCGACGATCAAATTCAAATGTTATTTATTTGTATGGCACGTGGCTTGGTGGTTAGCACTGTTGCCTCACAGCAAGAAGGTTGCTGGTTCAAACCTCGGCAGAAGGCCTTTCTGTGTGGAGTTTGCATGTTCTCCCTATGTTTGCGAGGATTTCTTCCAGGTACTCTGGCTTCCTCCCACAGTCCCAAGACATGCATGTTAGGTTGATTGGTGGTTCTGGCTGCCCGTAGGAGTGGTTGTTTGTCAATATGTGGCCCTGCGATGGACTGGCAACCTGTCCAGGGTGTACCCCTGCTTTTTTCCCAAAGAGAGCTGGTATAGGCTCCAGCGATCCCTGTGACCCTGCAGAGGATTAAATGGGCATAGATGATGGATGGCACTTTTCATACATAAAGTGTAACACAAAGTGGCTTACAGAGGTTAACGATCCATATAGCATAAAACCAATAACATAGAGAGAGAAAGAAAGAAAGGAGAGGAAAAGAGAAAGACCCCACCTCACATATGAGCCCACTCACACCAACACACATGCATCTCAGATTTGGACACACATACACAACTCCACACACACTACTATAGCTAATGCTGGACTAGAGACATGGCTTGGCACCCTAGCCGCTGGCCACCAGGGGCACCACCACAGAGAACACCCCTGTTCTCCCCTGTGGGGCCTGTCTGCTGCCCAGGCCAGGGGTCTCCACAGGGCAGCACCCCCGCTGGCAGACCAGACATCGCAGGAGAGCCCCGATGAGGAGACACTGGAACTAAAGCACATAGAGCACATAAAGCACATAAAGCACATAAAATGAGATATTACGATGATTAAGATGATTCAAAATTCAAAATAAAAAGTCAGGTAAGATACATAAATAGATGAGTAAGAGAGAGAGGTTGAAAATGAGCTAAGATAGAATAAACTAGTAAAAAGTGATAAATACTGAGTAAGTTTAATAAATAAATAGACTAAAAAATAGAATAAAGTAGAAGAAGCTAAAATAGTAGGAGATTAATCAATTAAAAGCCAAACTAAATGGGTGGATCTTGAGCCACTTTTTAAAAATATCAACATTATCTGCAGCCCTGAGGCTCTGCAGCAGGCTGGTCCACAGTCGGGGACCATGATAACTAAAAGCTGCTTCCCCGTGTGTTTTTAATCTAACTTGTGGAATGGTTAAAAGGCCAGTGCTGGAGAACCTCAGGGTCCGTGAGGGTTGATTTTGTAAAAGTAGGTCAGATAAATAAGAGGGCCCAAGACCATTAAGACATTTAAAAATAACTAAGAGTATCTTAAAATCGATCCTGAAGCAGACTGGGAGCCAAGGCAGCGACTTTAAAACTGCCGTAATGGGCTCTCGCCCTCTGGTCCACGTCAGTACGTGAGCGGCTGAGTTCTGTAACAATTGCAGAGTAAGGATGCTCTTTTTGGGAAGACCAGAGAGCAGGGCATTACAGTAGTCCAGGCAACTGGAAATAAAAGCATGCATCAGCACCTCCGTACTGGCCTGAGAGAGAAACTGGCGGACTATTCTTCAGGTGGTAGAAACCTACCTTTGTTACATTTTTAGTGTGTGGAATAAAACTGAGCTCAGAGTCAAAATCATGCCCAGGTTTCTCACAGATTGTGAAGGTTTAAAATTCCGTAGTTTAGGTAAAAGTTTATCTCTCTGGCCTTCAGGACCTATGGCTAAAACCTCATTTTTGTCCTGATTGAGCTTTAAGAAGTTTGCTGCCATCAATGACTTAATATCTAAAATACAGTTATAAAGGGCATCAACTTGCACCGTGTCATCAGTGTACAGTTGCGTATCATCAGCGTAACTATAGAAGCTGATGCCATGCCTCCTGATGACATCACCCAGGGGAAGCATATAGAGATTAAAAAGGGTTGGGCCTAAGATTGACCCCTGGGGAACCCCACACGTAATCTTGTGTGTTTTTGAAGAGCAGGTATCCAGACTTACAAAGACGCTTCGGTCTGTAAGGTAAGAGGAGAACCAATTTAAAACAGCACCAGAGAGTCCAACCAGGTTCCTCAGTCTGTTTATTAAAATGTGATGGTCCACTGTATCAAAAGCGGCGGTTAGATCTAGCAGAACCAAGACTGTGAGGTTATGGTTATCTAAATTGAAGCTGATGCCATTTAAAATCTTTAGAAGGGCTGTCTCTGTGCTGTGGTTTGTCCTTAAACCAGACTGATACTTCTCCAATGTATTGTTTGAACTTAAAAAAATATTAATCTGGTTAAAAATCTAACATTTTACTTAAAAATGGTAAGTTGGATACTGGGCAGTAATTATTAAAATGGTGGGGTCTAGGCCACTCTTCTTCAGAGTGGACTTCACCACTGCCATTTTAAAGGAGGTGGGGAAGACACCTGTCCAAAGAGAGCAATTTACCATATATAAAAGCTGTTCCTCAAAGACTTCATAAAATATTTTTAAAAAGCATGTGGGAATTATTATATCCTTTATTTAACCAGATAAAAGCCTCATTGAGATTTTTCAATCTCTTTTTCAAGAGGGACCTGGCATGGCAGCAGCAGACAAAAGTTACAACAACAACAAATACATTCATACAATTACAAATTGACATCAATTGGATCTAAAAGGCAGATTGTGGGCTTTACTGAGGAGAAAACTCGACCACGTGTCCTTGCATCAACCAGGGCAAAACAATCCAGTGACTCCTCAGGTGGAAACATTGATCCAGGAGTATTTGAGGTTAAAATTTGATGGGATAGAAGACCTGATCTAATGTTATCGATTTTATTTCTGAAGTGGTCTGCAAACACCTCCCAAACAGAGTCAGCTGATGTTTTTGGCGACATGTTACAATCAGCACGGTGGCTTAGTGGTTAGCACTGTTGCCTCACAGCTAGAAGGTTCCTGGTTCGAACCTCGGCAGGGGGGGGGTCCTGGATTGAACCTCGGGGCCTTTCTGTGTGGAGTTTGCATGTTCTCCCCGTGCTTGCGTGGGTTCTCTCCGGGTACTCCGGCTTCCTCCCACAGTCCAAAGACATGCATGTCAGGTTAATTGATAATTCCAAATTGCCCATAGGGTGTGAATGTGAGTGTGAACGTTGTGTGTCTGTATGTGTGGCCCTGTGATGGACTGGCGACCTGTCCAGGGTGTACCCCTGCCTTTCGCCCGTAGACAGCTGGGATAGGCTCCAGCAGATCCCCGTGACCCTTCAAGGATTAAACGGGTATAGAAGATGGATGGATGGATGTTACAATTACCGTTGGTTAAAAACCCAATTATGGAGAAAAGAAATTTAGGATTATTTTTATTATCAGATGACTGTTTTATTGTATATTTTGAGGTGTTGACGCACTGATTCATGATCGACACTCAACTTTAATTTTCTCCATCTCCTCTCAGCACTCCCGCAGGTTCTTTTCAGTTTTTTTGACTTCTCCATTTCTCCACGGTGGCACAGGTCTCATTTTTACAGTTTTTGTTAAAAGTGGAGCCACTGAGTCCAGGGTTGACCTCAGTTTGTAATTAAAATTATCAATGGTAAAACCACATGGTGCTGGTAAAATCAGCAGGAGTGCTCTGTAAAATCTGGATATAATTTGCAGCCACTTCAGAGATAAGGTAGTGTTTCCTCACCGTTCTCACGGGGTCTTCCAACTGGTTAAAACTGGTGATGTTAAAAAAACACACAGAAATGGTCTGACACAGCCAGATCCAAGACAGAGAACGAACCTAAAGATGGGGCATAGGTTATGACCAACTCCAGGGTGTGCCCCCTGTCGTGGGTTGGCTGCAAGACATGCTGTTTAAATCCAAACAGTGAAGGAGTTTTAAAAATTCTCTAGACACTGGGTCTGAGGTATTGTTGATGTGAAGATTAAAATCAACAGCTATTAAAATCCTGTTGTGCTTTGCATGAATGACGGTTAAAAGCTCAGAGAACTGGCTGATAAAAGCAGTGGAGTGTGGTCTGTAGACAGTTATGCAAGGAATAGGAGGGCTGCTAAAAACAAAGGCGTGGATAATTCAAATGATGAGTATTAAAAGAAACTTCATTTGATGAGAATCTTGCCCTTGTGATTGAGGCCGTTCCACCTCATTTGCTGTCCCCCCTTGTTGAAAATAAAAAAATTAAAATCTGGAGAACAGGTCTCTGTGAGAACAACATGTGCATCAGTGCCCAGCTATGTCTCAGTAAGGAGAACACTGTCAAGTTTTCTATCTAAAATTAGATCATTTATAATAAAAGATTTACTCGAAAGATTTATTCAGCATGTCTCTTCCAGGGAACGTCCATCCATCCATCATCTATACCTGCTTAATCCTCTGCAGGGTCACGGGCATCTGCTGGAGTCTATCCCAGCTCTCTCCAGGGCTAAAGGCAGGGATTCACCCTGGAAACAGGTCGCCAGTCCATCGCAGGGCCAGATGTAGACAAACAACCACGCACACTCACAATCACACAATTTAGGTCTGTGTGTGATGACTGTTTCAGTGGAGTGAATGCCCTGTGGTTCTGATGGGGGTAGTCTCTCCACATGTCTGTTGGACCCCATCCAACCCGACTACTCAAAAATGTCATGTCTTTCATTGGTACTTCAATACTAGATCAGATTAACCTATCTATAAAATCAGGATATGTCCCGCAGGTTTTTAAAGTTGCAGTAATAAAACCTTTACTTAAGAAACCATCTGTTGACTCAGACAATTTAGCTAATTATTGACCGAAAACCAAACTTCCATTTATCTCTAAAATTCTGGAAAAAGTAGTTGCAAGCCATCAAGGTGACCACCTGCATAGAAATGATCTATTTAAAGTTTTTCAGTCAGGTTTCAGAAGACATCAGAAATATCGCTGGTTAGAGTCACCAACAACCTTCCTCGTGGCCTCAGACAATGGATTAGTGTCTACTTGTTCAACTGGATCTCAGTGCTGCCTTTGATACCATTGATCACAGCCTTTTGCTGCACAGATTAGAGCATGTCATTGGAATTAAAGGGGCAGCGCTAGTATATCCATGTGTGGCATCAATTTACCAACTTGTTAATGCCTAAGGGTGGAGAGTAAACCATGATAATGTGTCATAAGTTCAATCACAACTAACATCAGTATTTGTCAGTTTCCCACAAATATGCTGGATTTTAGCAGATCTGAAGCAACAGAAGGAGTACAAATACATTTCCGCCTCCTTCTAATTCTGTCTAGGTAGGTTTGATATCTCTCATCATTTAAGCACACTTTATTATTTTCTGTATGACGCTGGTGGTTAATATAACATTAATTGGAAATGAAACTGATTTGAAAAAGAGTGCATTGTTCTTTTTGTTCCAACAGCTGTGATCACTTAAGCCATGCTGAAGGTAGTTCTTGTGCTTGGATGTCTCCTGAGCCTCACTCTGGCTCAAACTGTAACTGTGACATTATCACATCAGTGACCACATGTGTGTACACCATTAGTTTTATTGAAATTAAGAACAGCAACAACAACAGCAAAGCTAAAACCAGCTTTTTTGCTCACTCTGACTCTGGTTCTGACTCAGATGAGGTGAGTGTCGTTTCTGTTCTCTACAGTTAATACAGTCATTGTGTGAAATGTCTGAGAAAAATCTTTTGTTGTGTCTTTGACAACACTGTTTCTGATTTTCTCTAAGGTGACCACCACTGCAGCTACCACAGCTGCTTCCACATCAACCCTGGTTCAGCTTATTGTTATGCTTCTGCAAACCTCTGCAAAATTCAAGATAAAATCTGAAATCAGAGATCAATCATTGATTAAAAATCTATTCTGAATGGACTTTGTGTTGAAAGCAGAATAAAATTCAGAAATGGAAATATGTGCACTCTGTCATTCTTCCTGATTATCAACTAAGTGGAAACACTTTTCAACAGGTGCATTTAGCACAATTCAGAGAATATAGACCTTCAATAAACTGATCAACGTGGTCTCTCAAACAGCATCCCCTCACTAAATTCTTCAGTGCACATCTGGCATCTTCCCCCTTTACTTGATCCAACTCACTACAACACTGCCAGATTAGATCCAGAATCCCTGATCCCATTCCTGAACAATAATACATGATTACCAAATAAAACACTGAGACACTGAATTAACTCTTTATTCTTATCTGAGGAACTTGAACCAGAGCCGCAACCTAACACATTTATTCATCCAATACAGAGCTGGTTGATTCACTGGGTGTTGTCAGTTGTTTACCTAAACCACTAAGCCACTGAATTTGTAATATAAGACCAGGTATTTCCATCTGTGACATCTATTTAACAATATGTTATTTAAGGGTGTCAGATAATCTACCATGATTTTCGCATGCAAATATATCTTTGTAATACTGTCCAGGAACAGTTTCTGTTTCTTGTCATTACTCATTCTTTGAAATATTTCATGGGAGATTTCTTCATGATTTCTGACAGTTTCTCAACTGCTCTGCTCCTGAAAATGTATATAAGAGAAGCTCTACAGTCAGTACAACACTACAACCTTGGTGATCTGTTTCAATCTGCTGAAGCTGTGACTTGATTGTAAGTGTATTTTACATTTATTTTAGCATCTTCTGTATGGCAAATATGTCATTACTCTTCTTTTTTGCATGTAACTGGACCAATCTTTTTCATTTGACAAAGTCTTCATTATTATTTTTGTTCTAACATTAGTGATCATTGTAACCATGCTGAAGGTAGTGCTTGTGCTTGGATGCCTCCTGAGCCTCACTCTGGCTCAGTCTGTAAGTGTGACATGAGTACATCAATGATCATATATGTAGATGACATTCTTTTGATTTTAATTCTGAATAAGGATGACAATGAAAACAACTGGCTACTTGTTATATTTTCAAACAGATGGAGCATCAGCGATTTGCCCGCTCTGACTCCAACTCCAATTCTAACTCAAATGAGGTGAGTATCTTTTCTGTCCTTTTAAAGTTTATCCAGACATTTAAACAATTTTTCTGAAATTCCTCAAAACATTATTTTCTGTATGTTTGATGACACGGTTTTTGAATTGTTTTAAGGTGACCACCACTGCGTCTACCACTACTGCTCAGGGTGCGACGACTGCTGCACCAAACTTGGCCCAGCTTCTTGCTACCCTTCTCCAACTTCTTGCTAATACAAGATAAAATATAAAATGCAAAACAGGATCTGAAATAACATTTTTAAAAAGATGAAACTGATCAACACCCACCAAACATGGATCACTACTTTCTATTATCTTCAGTATCAAATAAACTTCAGAAAATGAAATTGTTGACTCTGTTTTGTTTTCTGTTAAAAACTATCATGACACATCAAACAGGAATCCAAAAGTCCAACAGAAAAGAACAAAAGATTTTTCAGAAGAGAGAAAAGTCACATATATTGATTCACTGGCAATATTTCTCATGAGTCTGTAATTCTAAGAGTCTTTTCAACCAGCCTTGCTACCTTTTAATTGCTGTTATGAGAAGAAGAAAATACCTTAAAAATAAATATACATGCAGAAAAACTTTACAGTCACAAGACTGCCACAAATTAGGCAAAACAGTTCATTAAAAGGTATCCTGTGTGCGTGCAAAATTGAGCAAGATTTCATTTGACAGTGAATTCCTGGGGGAAAAAAAGAGTCATAGATTTGGCTTGGAAACAAGGCACATGCTTTTATTAACATAAAAGGCTGCTCTTTCTCACAGATAAAAGGCTTCATTCTTTCTAAATGAATGAAGGTAACAGTGAATTATACCACTGCATTGTGAAACAAATGTGTTTAGCTGGTAAGTGTGGTGCAAATCTGCATGTTCTTCTGTCAAGACAGGAGCTGATCTACCTGCTCTAATACAAGTGTGCTCAACTGGGCCATGACAACATCTGCAGGAGAAAAATTCTCTGGCTGGGCAAGTTAACGTGTTAATATCGCATTAACGCATTAATTTATTAACACCGACATTTATTTTATTGCGCGTTAACGCATGTTGCTCACATGCTTTTGTTTTAAAAAGTCTGTGACTGGCTGCTGCGGAACCAGAAGACAATTGGCAGGTAAAACTAAAACAGACATGGAGAGCGGTAAAAATCAGTGTACTTTACAGTTCGGGTATCAACTCAGGTAATAATATTAACAATTCTGTCTGAAAAAAAAAAAAAAAAACGTTCAAATCCCTTTGTTCAAGATGATCACGTCATTCCTCCATTTATCATGAGATCTGCTCCATGTGTTGACTGTCATGCTGTTCTCTAGCTGGTTACTTCAGTGCGGCTCCATCTAGTGGCACAGATGTGTAATGACAACAGAAACTCTATTCCTTGATAATAAAACAAAGCTATTTCTGGGTCACATAAACCAGACAATAAAATATTAAAAATAAATTCAGTCCTGTGGCCTGTTTGCTAAAATTAAAATATAAAAAAGCAGGCATTTTTTTAGTTAGATTAAAAAAATGGAAAAAAAATAAAAACCATTTTTGATTGAAAATCAAAAATGGAAAAAAAAGCAAATGATACACAGATAATTACGGATTGATAAAGTTACTGAACTTTAACATAGACATTTTTATTTTAAAGTTCTCCCAGACAGAAGATCTGACAGAAACAAGGTTATTTGTAAAAACTGCCAAGTTGAACTCCCCGTTAAAAGTCTTTGCTGTTACCTCAGAAATTATCTGTTTTAATTTTATCATTGTCGCCTCTAGATTTTTAGAATTTTGTTGGTAGACTTTTTTTTTTTAATTTTTCATAAAAAAACAGGATTACTTTAATGCCGTGGCAGTGGCAATAAGCTTTATTTTATTTTACATTTTTTAAGTTGAGATTTACACAAAGTATGTGTTACTGGGAAGTGCTGATGTTAAGTGTTTGAACAACAAATGTTATGGCACTTTAGTTAGATGGCAGCAGAACATTTAAATAAAAGTGACCTTCACACTACTGCGGAATTCTTTATTTGATTTTCCGTATAAAATGTGATTAATCGTGATTAATCAGGGAAATCATGCGATTAATTTCGATATATATATATATATATATATATATATTGTAAGTGCATTACAGTGATCCCTTGCCACTACGCGGTTTAAGTACCGCGGTTTTAATGCTTTGTGGATTTTTTTCAGAAATACATAATATAATTAAAAAAAAAAAAAAAGAATCGCGGAAACATCACAGATTTTGTACGCGTTCTCTCACAGTGAAGAAATGCTGCGAGCCAGCCTTGCCCCTTTAAGAAGGTAGCCTTATGGGTAATGATGTGGCCTTATGGGTAATGGAGTGTGTGTGTCGTGGGACGGCAGAAGAAAACGGGGTTAGATGAAAAGTGGAGTGAGCATAAACAGCAGACCAGCGTGTATAGATTTACATTCTCTGTTAACCGACAGGAGCCCAACAATACAACCTGTGTGATGTTACAAGTTCCTGCAGTGCCAGAATAAAGTGCTCGTTCCGTGCAGAGAAAACCGGACTTTTTGTTTTGTTGTTGTTACCGTGTTAGCTGCTAATTACGAGCCAAATATAGCACAATACCAGCAGTTTCTTTACTACGGTTCAGAGACCAGAGGCTGTGAAGGTAACAGAAAGACGACAGTTGAGCCTTTGTCTTGTTTCGCTGCAGTGCCTCGATACTTTTTTGGCGTTTTTAATTATATTTTAAACACATTATTAAGGCTCGGGGGGCTCCAGCTCCAGTTCGCGGATTTTGATTGTCGCGGGGGGGGGGCGCCAGTCCCCATTAACCGCGAAAAATAAGGGATCACTGTATAACTCGCCAAAAGTACTAAGCCACTTCATTTGAAATATTAAATAGTAACGATAATGCCAGTTTCTCTGTCAATTTCGATGGACAACTTTACACATTTATTCAACCAAAACAAGGTAAAGAGAGCTGGTGGATTTACTGGGCGTTGTCAGTTACTTACCTAAATCACTAAGCCACTGAATGTGTAATATAAGACCAGGTATTTCCATCTGTGCCATCTATTTAGCAATTTGTTATTTAAGGGTGTCAGATAATCTACCATGATTTCTCATGCAAATATATCCTTGTAATCCTGTCCAGGAACAGTTTCTGTCTCTTCTCATTACTCATTCTTTGAAATATTTCATGGGAGGTTTCTTCATGATTTCAGTTACTAAACTGCTCTGCTCCTGAAAATGTATATAAGAGAAGCTCTACAGTCAGTACAACACTACAACCTTGGAGATCTGTTTCAATCTGCTGAAGCCGTGACTTGATTGTAAGTGTATTTTTCATTTACTTTAGCATTTTCTGTGTGACAATGTTGTGGTCATTTCTCTTTTTCTGTGTGTAACTGGACCAGTTTGTTCATTTGACAAAGTCTTCATTATTATTTTTGTTCCAACATTAGTGATCATTGTAACCATGCTGAAGGTAGTGCTTGTGCTTGGATGCCTCCTGAGCCTCAATCTGGCTCAGTCTGTAAGTGTGACATGAGTACATCAATGATCATATATGTAGATTACATTCTTTTGATTTTATTATGAATAAGGATGACAATGAAAACAACTGGCTACTTGTTATATTTTCAAACAGATGGAGCATCAGCGATTTGCCCGCTCTGACTCCAACTCCAATTCTAACTCAAATGAGGTGAGCTTTATTCTGTCTTTTTAAAGTTTATCCAGACATTTACAGTTTTTTTCTGAAATTCCTCAAAAAATTATTTTCTGTATGTTTGATGACACGGTTTTTGAATTGTTTTAAGGTGACCACCACTGCATCTACCACTACTGCTCAGGGTGCAACGACTGCTGCACCAAACCTGGCCCAGCTTCTCCAACTCCTTCTCCAGCTTCTTGGTAATACAAGATAAAATATAAAATGCAAAACAGGATCGGAAATGTAACCACAATTAATTCTGTGATTTAAAACAAAGTTGTAAATGTCTTTTGGCATTACACAGTTTCTGATCAGTTTGTCATGTTTTTTGCTGAGAATGACAGATTTGTGTCCTCACCCACCAAACATGTGTGTTACTTCTCTCTATTGTCTTCTGTATCAAATGAATAAATTTCAGAAAATTGATCATATTGACTCAGTTTTTTTTTTTGTTAAAACCCTCCCCGACACGAATCACAATACCAATTACAAAATTACAGTGCACTCGAAAAGAAAAGAAAAAGTTGACACATTATTTCTTCATTTACCATTTGTCATTGATTCACTACAAGACACTTTCAGCCAGGCATGCTAACTTGATATTAGCATTGAAAGAAGAATAAAACCATTAAAAAGTTTTCCAAATTAATATATGTGTGGAAAATGTTTACTGTGCAATAGCAATAGTAGTTCATTAAAAGCTATCCAATATATTTGTGAAATTGAACAAGTCTCAGTCTGATAGTAAGTTTCTTTTTGTTATTCAAGTTTTATATGGAATAAAAGGTGTACATGCAACATATTATTGGTACATTATCTCCACTCCTGGGTTTTTGTACATAGGTTTAGGAGAAAAGTAAATACACTATATTGCCAAAAGTATTCGCTCACCTGCCTTGACTCACATATACGCTTTAGTTCATCCCATTCCTAATCAATATGACGTGGGTCTACCCTTTGCAGCTAGAAAAGCTACAACTCTTCTGGGAAGGCTGTCCAAAAGGTTTAGGAGTGTGTTTATGGGGATTTTTGAGCATTCTACCAGAAGTGCATTTGTGAGGTCAAACACTGATGTTTGACCAGAAGGTCTGGCTCTCAGTCTCTGCTCTAATTCATCCCAAAGGTCTTCTATCAGGTTGAGGTCAGGACTCTGTGCAGGCCAGTCCAGTTCATCTACACCAGACTCTTCCATCCATGTCTTTATGGACCTTGCTTTGTGCTCTGGTGCACAGTCATGTTGAAAGAGGAAGGGGCCAGCTCCAAACTGTTCCCACAAAGTTGGGAGCATGGAATTGTCCAAAATGTATTGGTATGCTGAAGCATTCAGAGTTCCTTTCACTGAAACTAAGGGGCCAAGCCCAGCTCCTGAAAAACAACCCCACACCATAATCCCCCCTCCACCAAACTTTACACTTGGCACAATGTAGTCAGACAAGTAACGTTTTCCTGGTGACCGCCAAACCCAGACTCTTCCATCAGATTGCCAGATGGAGAAGTGTGATTCGTCACACTCCAGAGAACATTCCTCCACTGCTCTAGAGTCCAGTGGTGGCTGCTTTACACCACTGCATCTGACGCTTTGCATTGCACTTGGTGATGTATGGCTTGGATGCAGCTGCTAGACTGTGCATACCCATTCATGAAGCTCTCTAAGCACTGTTCTTGAGCTAATCTGAAGGCTATATGAAGTTTGGAGGTCTGTAGTGATTGACTCTGCAGAAAGCTGGCGACCTCTTTGCACTATGCGCTTCAGCATCCTCTGACCCCACTCTGTCAGTTTACGTGTCCTACCACTTCATGGCTGAGTTGCTGTCATTCCCAAACACTTTAATTTCCTTATAATACAGCTGGCAGTTGACTGTGGAATATTTAGGAGTGAGGAAATTTCATGACTGGATTTGTTGCACAGGTGTCATCCTATCACAGTTCCATGCTGAGCTCCTGAGAGCAACCCATTCTTTCACAAATGTTTGTAGAAACAGTCTGCAATGCCTAGGTGCTTAATCCTTGTGTGATGTTAGGGTCTTTTGGACCCATTTTCAATCTTTACTAAAATAAAAATCATACAAGTAATACTTTTTTCAACTTGAAACTCATTGTCCTTGGCTTATTTTATGTGAGGGGCATGGAGGATAACTTTTTTGGGGGGGAGCTCCCACTCTACACCCTCCCTTCACATTTACATCACAATCAGGGTGTTTGGGTCCAAAGGACCCCAATGTAAAACAATAGGGCAGTAGTCTACTCTACAGCTTTAGTGTGAACATTGGAATAGGACCATATAGATTGTTTCATACCTTTACTTGCCTTCCTTCTACCAGAGACTAGAATACCTGAACACGGGGTGGAGTGGGGGATATATTTTTCCCAATCAAACTTGCCCCAAGGGGGCGGGGCTTCGCTACCACACCATTATGCAACAGGAATCCTACATCCCAGCCCCTGTGTGTGCTAGAGACATGATGCATGCACCAGGGGGTCAACAGGGACAGCCCTGAGTGCACCTTATTGTCCCACAACCACCCTTGATCAAAGGGGGCGGGGTTTCGCTACCACGCCACCAGCAACACAAATCCCACAATCAAGCCCCTGTGTGTGCTAGAGATATGATGCATGCAGTAGTGTCCCCCCACAGGGACAGCCCTGAATGCACCTTACTGTCCCACAACCACCCTTGATCAAAGGGGGCGGGGTTTCGCTACCACACCACCTGCAACACAAATCCCACAATCAAGCCCCTGTGTGAAATCAATTCCATACAATAAATATCAATAGTACTGAAAGCCTGCTTTCCTTTATTTATAAGCAAGTTGACTGCAGTATTGATCATAACTGTTTTACTGTATGTGATGTATTTATAGATAATATAGAAGAGGTCAAGGTACATGGTACCTAATATGGTCTAATAATAGTATCAATAGTGGCATGAAGGTCAGACTCCACCCCCTTGGACCAATGTAGATTGGGGACTGGTCAGAAACCACCCACAAGCAACAGCCCTGGTGAAGAACAGTGTGTCTTTGGCCCTCACAAGGGCTAAGTTGTGGGATTTTTCACATGCATAATGGCAAAAACTCCGCCCCCCAAGGTGACAGTCAGTACAGGGAAGGTCAGTGACATCACAGCAATGCACCAGTAACCCTCCAGTGAAGACAGCGTGTCTCAAGCCCACACAGAGGCTGAGAAGTGGGAGTTGTGGTGTGCATGATGGCGAAACACCGCCCCCAAAGGTCGAGGTCATCATAGGGAGGGTCAGTGATGTCACAGCTACCCACCAGTAACCCTCCAGTGAAGACAGTGTGTCTCTAGCCCACACAGAGGCTGAGAAGTGGGGCTGGTGGTGTGGAAAAATGCGTTTCGAATAGGCTCTGCCCCCTCAGGTTGGAGAAACCTAGTGGTAGGTCAGTGACCTAAAGGGCATCCTCAAGTTTCCTCCGGTGAAAACAGAATGTCTCTAGCCTGCACAGGGGCTGAGTTATGGTATGAAACCCCAAGGGGTCCAAAGGACCCCTTAACACCCCGAGAATGCAGAAAATCCTAACACCACACAAGGGTTAATTTTATACACCTGTGGCCATGGAAGTAATTGGAACACCTGATTCAGATAATCTGGATGGGTGAGTAATGTAGTGTACTTTAATTAAAAAAAAAAAATTAATTTAGAAGAAGTAGATAAATGAGTTTAAAAAATGGGTCAAAGGTTTTTTGGAATGTTCACACCCAAATATTTAAGAAAACCTGATTCCCAGTTTATATTTAGTTTTTCTTTGTTACATTGATCAGTAGTATAGTTAAATGTTGGGACCTGGGATTTATTAGTGACAGTAAACTTTTGAAAAAAAAAAAAGAAATTATAGAATGATAGAATCAGCTGGGAGACAAAGCCCATGTTTTAAATAAATTGTCTGACGTGTGGCTCCTTTGTCTAATTTAACTGTGGGAATATGGCCCCATGAGGAAGAAATACCACCCACAACGTAAGGGCACAGCTCTGTCTGATCCTTAAGTCCTTACCCCTGGGTGTCCCCAGACAGAGAAGCGCCGTGGGACACATGAGCCATGTCAGCCACGGTGTTCTTGTGGCCACTTCAGTTAATGAGATTGATTCTCACCAGAAGCGTCGCAGCATGGTGTAGAAGAAACACCTGTCAGGTCTGATCTACGAAAGATTCATGACGAGTCTATGTTGGTGCTTGTCTTTAAATGATTCTCAAGCGTCAGGTAAAGTAACATCACATATGAAGCCAAGGTGGCTGTGATGAACAGATGCAAGTTCATCAAAACAGTGTTTTTTCTCTTACTAATGAAAAGGTTTAATTAACAGTTACAGCCACCTCATGGTCTATTCAAATGGTAGCTAAGAACGTGATAGGCAGAATGATTCTTAAGCCAAAGCTCAATGAGATCCAAACACTTTGTGCTGAGTCAGACATGGTCCAGCAGCAGTAAATCCCCATGTGATTTAATGTGTGATCATTGCAACAGGTTTTGCTCAATGCAGATCAAGTCCTGTGATGTGGACACAATAAACCATTAAGATCTTTGCTCATCATCTTAAAACCTGGCTACAGTTATTTAACACACCTTTAAAAATCCACGCAAGCACAGAGAGAACAACGAAACTCAGGACAGGAAGAACCTAGCTGGATTTATTGAAAACAAGTTCTGAAATTATTGTTGATAATCACTATTTCTGATCAGATTATGATGTTTTACAGAGACTGGTTATTTCCTCATTGTAATTCAAACAGAAATGTAGATCACTCATATTATCTGTAGTTTGACAAAATACATGTGTATATATCGAAAAGAGACAGAACTCTTGTTTTGCTTGATCTATTTACAGTGATATTTTACATGAATTTGAACTGTCTTTCACAATTTTTTATACCATAGTCACCAGTTAGCTGATAATAGTAAACATTTATAGCAGCTTACAACAAGTAAATAGAGGGACTCCAAAATGCAATAAACAATTCAATCAAAATTCAGAAAACGGTTCAAATAAGCTTGACCACTTGACTAGATTTATAAAAAAGAATATACATATTTTCATATGAACCACTTTTTCATAAAGAAACAAATTTTTTTTGGCCCATGAATATAAATGTTGATTAACTGTACTCTTCATAAAGCTGTAAACATGACTAATTTCCAGTGAAAACCACTTTACTGTTTCACAACTGAACAGAGATTAGCTGCTATTTTTCAGCGCTGGAAAACTATTTTGTAAGATTATCTCTACAAGGATGTTATTTCCTCAGAGCGATGGACAAATCAAAACACCTTTGACGGATGAAACTGTGGGCAGAACTTACTCTTTAAAGAGTACAGATGGCCATTTTTTGTACCTTAAGACAAAACCCACCGCTGTTGTCTTTATATGGCCTTTTTTTTTTCAAAATCACAAAGGACACATCTTGTATCATTGGTTGTACTCTATTACAGTGCCTGACAAGTAGAGTTGTAGATACCAGCACACATATAACACAGGTAGTTGATCAGCCATCTCACACAATCAAACTTAAATATTCATTCAACATTCAAACATGCATCGATTTGGAAAAAAATATAATACAATGGATGACTGATGAGTCATGTAGAGACACTATTAAACCCTGTTCAGACCTTGAACTAAAAGTTTGATCCCAGGTGGCCTAAGCTAATGCAAGGTGTGAACACATTGGATTTAGATGTGACCTCTCAGGATGGGGTTGAAGGTGCTCATAGTCTGAACTTGAAATCATTATGAGATGGATTCAGGGATGGATGGGATGGATTCATATCAGAGCTGAAGCGGTCAAACAGAGCAGTGATGTTGATCTCCAAAACAGCATCAACTGGTGACCGCGACCGGTACTTTGAGCTGAATCACAGTTGGTATTGGTGTGTTGGGACAGTGTCATGCAGCAGACCTCCACCTGAGGACTGGATTTCCTCTCACCCAGCAAGGCCAGCCCCCCATGCATACAGGCAAAGCGTGGGCAATGGGCCAGCACTCCTCAGGCCCGACAGAAAGCAGAGCAGCCCAGAATCCTGGGAAGAGCACCAGCCAGCAGGGCTGGAGTGCACCTGCAGCATAGAGGAGGTGGGCTCCAGCCCCCACATCTACACTGCAGCCCAGAGGAGCAAAAAGCTAAAAGGAGGTACCAGACCAACAGGGCAGAGCCCAGAGTGGCCCCACACAGTTTCTTTAATCTGTCATTACTGTCTTATTTATTTCCTTCATTTTGAAATGTGTAGGCAAGATTTCCTAATAATTCCAATGTCCCAATGATGTAAAATGCTAATGAGCTTAAATCCAACCCTGCTGTTGTATATAAGCAGAGCTGTACTCGTAGAACAACATCATCATAATTCACTTTTCCAGCTGTGAGAGTCTGCTGAAATACTGAAGACATGAGTGTAACTATAACGTTCTGTTATTGCGTCTACATATTTTGCATGATGTTGTTGGGGTGATCGTTATTATTTTTTTTTTCTATCATTTGACCAAACAGGTGACCAGTTCAAACATGTTGAAGTTAGTATTTCTTCTGGGACTTGTCCTGAGCGTCGCTCTGGCTGATTCTGTAAGTGAAATACTGTCAGACTTTATTACTGTTCTTTCACTCCATTTAACCCTAACCCTAACCTACTAAGACCTGTTTTTGTCTTCTTTATTTTTCTCCAACAGAATGATGTGGCTGCTGAGCGTGTTGAACGCTCACGTCGTGGCTCTTTCTCCCACAGGGTTTGTACCTTGCTTTGATTAGAATAAATCTAGCCTGAACTGTCCTCCTGACTTGGAAGTTTCTTGCAGTCACATTGTCAGAGAATATCTGACTTTGCTGTAATTTTGAACCTAAATGTTGGTGATTTTTTACTACAGGGCCGTTGGTCTTCAAGCTGGGGGTCTTTGGGTCTCAGGCCTTCAGGCCACGGGTGTCATCACCATCATAGACAACCTTGTCCAAGTCATGACTTGCTCCAGCAGCTTCTCAACCTCCTTCAGGCCCTACAAACCACTCCCCCACCAAGTACTACAACTGCTACAGCTGCAACTACCACTACCGGAGTTACTACTGCTGCAGCATGAAAAAAGAATCTAAATGTTTTTTTAAATGATGTTCTAATTCCAGTGAACATGGTAATCAAAATCTACTTGTTCTCTGTAAATAAAAAATAAACAAGAACGAGAAAATATGTGGTCTGAGTGTTTTTTCAAAAACAAAAAATAAATAGAAAATAGAACACGTGTCTTTAAGTGGAATGAGATTTTTGAGCCTTGTCTGAGGGTTAAAATATCTACCTAACCCAAACCCAAACCTAATTAACAGCAGTTCTATCTGTTAAAATATCATCTGTTAAAAAAAATCCTTTCTAGGGCCGCCCAGTGGCGCAGTGGTTAGGGCAGGCAGCCCACGCACAGAGGCTTCAGTCCTCGATGCAGCAGTTGCATGTTCAACTCCTGGCCTGTGCAACACTTTGCTGTACATCCTCCCCCATTCTCTCTCTGCCTCCTTTACTGTCAATAAAGGCCACTAGTGCCCCCCCCCAAAAAAACCTTTCCAGATGAGAGATTTTTAAAGATATTCAGTACTATTACTCTACCACAATCCACAATACCAGCCTTAGGAGGGTGGGATTGTGGGTAACACATGTGTTGTAGCTTCTGAATGTGATCTGACAGGCAGGTAAATAGTCATCATCAGCCATTAACCCTTTAAAATAGTCTTTAAAAAATTTACAGAGTTAAGAAATGTTTTATTTTAAATACATGTACTGCAGTTACCAAATAGGATTTGTTGCCTGATAAACTTAAATGCAAAGGTACACTGCAAAAGAAAAGGGGTCTTCAAACAAGATAAAAACACTGCAACTAAGGAAAAAGGTACTTAAAACAAGTGAAAAAAATCTGTCCATGCGGCAAGATAATTTCACTTGGTAAGATTTCCTAAATTAAGATTGTAGGAATTGTTTCTAGATTTAAGAAAGATATAGTTTGTTATTGAATCTTAAAACAAGATTTATTTTGATGAGGAGAAGAGATGAGGAGGAGGAAAAACGTAATACATTTCATTTTAAGTGTTAATTGTCTCATTTTAGGATTCCTGGCCTGTTTGAGACAAAAAAAAGTAAAGTTTTAATTGATATAAAATCATACTGATAAATTGAAGACTTAAAATAAGAAAGTAATTATCAAAACAAGAAAAAATGTCTAACGCTTCTAAATCTAAGTTTTTTTTTCTTGGTAAGAACCAAATAATTTGCAGCGTATGGCACAGGTTGATCATGAATTTTCTTACACAAGATGGTGAGTGTTTGTGGATCTATCATAGACTGGTTCACTTCCCACTTTACTGACAGAAGCTTTTCTATGTCCATCAAGCACTTTGTATGAGATGAGGCTCCCCTGTCTTGTGGTGTGCTGCAGGGATCTGTCCTTAGACCTGTTTTGTTTACTTTACACATGTGCCTCTTGGGCACTTAATTGTATGGTTTTGCAGCATTTCCTGTCATTTATATGCTGATGATATGCAGCTTCTCTGCTCTTTATGTCTGAATGACCTCTCCAATCCCACGGTATTGAATAACTGCCATCAAGTCCGGGTTTGCTGAAAAGATTTTACAGGGAAAACTGAAACTATTATTTTGCTTATTATTAATTATTATTTTTTAATATTATTTTGCTTCTGACAGTTTCTTCCCAACCATTTAACAGAGGCTTGCGTCTGGTCTTTGTCCCTGGACACACATGTTCAACAGCTTACTTGCTCGACTTTTTTCCATTTAAGAAATATTACAAAGCTCAGACATGTTGTTACCAAATGGTCATTTACCACAGTATGTCTGATCTCTTACAGCCGAATTCTTGTAGTGGGTCTCTGAGGTCCTCTGAACAGAGATTCCCGGCGGCCCCTCATTCATGATCAGACTTTTGGTGTAGCAGCATCTAGACTCTGGAACTCTTTACCACTCTCTCTCTATTTTATAGTTTATACAGTTTAGACCTCCTGATACTCGAAGCTTGTTTTTTCATTGTCACTGTCATGCTGTTTGAAATTGGTAAGTTCTAATTGGTACATGTCTCTACCAAGTGATTTGTTGTGCAGCAGTCAGGGTTAAGCTGCCATTTTGTTCCCAGCTGTAGAAATAAGATTTAACAGTGGTGAGCATCAGTGTGTGTTGTTTTTGCATTTCAAAATTCTCTGTTTGGGCCAAGTCAGAGCTGCTCAGACGACAGTCCAGTACCTATACCCTGTTCTTTCACAGCTATGCCTTTGTAAAATGTGCTGAATGATGTTTGACTAAAGTGTTTGACCTGAACACTCATTTCCACTGTGTGATGTTTTTTCAGGCTACTCTGTCTTGCCTGATATAAAATAATTCTAGTATTAACTGACAGTGTGGATAGGGTTGCTGCAGACAAACCGAAGCCGTTTTAGATTTTTTTTGTGTGCAAAAAGTGTACAAAGAGGACTGTTTGTAAAGGCATCTCTGTGCAATCATTGCCATCTTGTCAAGTCTATACAGGTTGATTACCAATATCACACAAACTATTGTTAATGGATGCAAAGGGAGGTGAGTTCAAGATCTCTTCTTCCATAGAACTGGATTGGTACTTGAATATTCATGACAAAATAAGCGTGTTAGAAGAAGCGGCCATGAATTCTCCTCCTTTTGCATGTATTGACAGCATTCACGCAACATCAGTAGTCACCTTATAACAAGATGGCAGCAAGCAGGTGGGGTTGTCTCTAGAAACAGGCCTTTTTTTAAAAAAAAATCTTTTTGTCCACATACAAACTTAAAATGACTTTGTTTTGTCTGAAGGGACCCTGTCCCCTATCCAGAGGCTTAAGATAGCAGCTTATTTTGACACAGGTCTATTGCCCACACAGCTGACTTTAATTGTCCTTTTTGCTCCAAACAGACATTCCATTCTCATTCAAAAACTATTTTGGTTCATGTTGTTTTGGTCCCTTATCAAAGTTTACACTCCCTACACATAATAACAGACCCAGGGTTGTTTTAGCTCATGAATGCTCCTTTAAGTATGTAATAAGTAAGATGCTTTGTTTCACTTGAGGGACATACAGAAATTGGAGGTGTAATGTAGTTATGAAAACCTGAATGATGCATTGTCAAAAAAAGAAAAAAAGAATCCCAAAAGATATTTTCAACAGAGTGCTTTAGAGCAAATAAACCAGGTCCACCATGTGTAAACAAGATAATTACAGTGTTTGGAAAGGATTGAGCAAGTATTGTTTTGTAAGTGGAAACAGAGCTCCAGGCAACACGTATTACTGTTTCACAATTATGAAGCTCTTTTCAAACTCCATATAAGTCTGTGTGACTGAGCTTCATGATGTGGACTGGAGTACAGGGGAGGGTTGTGTGTTGGGGACATTGTTGGACTGTGAGGAAGTTTTTCCACATTGATTCAGGATTATTGACGTGACGGGGGCATTTTAATGTTACAAAAGCACAACCTAATCACGAACTGAAACTGTGCTCACGCCTTTGTTGGTTTTTGTCTCCGAACCGACCACACACAACCCGAGATGAAGTAACACCTTTAACGTGGGAGAGCAGGGTTGACACACTGGGGCTGTTTAAAAGCTAATTGAAGGTCCCTGAAGCCAACCATCTGCAGGGAGACTGGATGAGCTTGATATTTTATTCACCATTAAGCTGTTAATTCTTCTGCTGTACTCTCACACGGAGGCACGTTTAACAACCAAGAGATTCAAATTACAGCATGGAGTGGAAGATGACGGTATTTCTGCTGATGATTTTTGTCTTGGTGGATTCCTGCGAGGCTGTAAGTACAAAAACAGCAGTACATGAGAAAGTCATGACTCTTTAATATGTTTTTTCCTGCTCATGTTTAGTGAAGTAAACTGCTTTGTGAATTAATTTTATAGACATGCTATCGCAGAAGAAGCTCCAGCAGTGAATCTGGCAGTAATGAGGCAAGAATTAAAGTATTTGTAAACTATACTCAGAGTACTGGTTGATTAATTGATCGACTGACTGACTGTGGGTTTTTTTTTTGTTTTGCTCTAGAGATGGAGACCAACTCTGCTTAACCTCTGTAGTCTGTTCCCTGGCCTGTGCTCAAGACTAACTTCAACAACAACAACGACAACAACAACAACAACAACAACAACAACTCAGCAGGCAGCAACAACAATGAGCCCTGCGACCACAGAGAGCCGTGGAGACAGCGGTTGAACCCTATTGATCTTGAGGATTCAGTATTTTCATCATGGTGGAGCCACGACTGATCCAAATTAGAATGGCTTAAAAAAAAAATGAATGTATTAGTTTGCATCTATTCAAATTTTAGTTATCCTCATACATGCTTTGTAGATCCCCATTGATTTTAATCAGCATCATGTTTTGTTAGGCTTGTTTGGGTGTGAAATGAAGTTACTGTTATAGTCGCTATATAAAACCAGAAAAGTGCAATGTTACACTCAGATGGTGGAACATGTAAAGTTGAGACAGACCTTTAGTCAGGGTGTAATAGGTGAGTTGCGTTGGAGGCTGGTCTTGCAGACACCGATGAGAGGGTGCCGAAGACACGCCAGTGTAATATCCACTTCGTGGACACACACATATAACCATTCTGGATCAACGCGGCTTAAGTAAAGCACAAGTGTAAGCTGATAATACCTGACTGTGCTTCATCAGTGAAGTCTGCGAGACTGGATTTCTGACTCAACATCTTCACCTCACATTTGAAATCTTTGCCCTGCACTGTTGACTGTTGAGATTTTGTCCTAAAAAAAAAACAAAACAAAACAAAAAAAACATAAATAACTTTATCAAAAATAAATCACTTGCTGCCACTTTTGCACAGACTGATACTTTGGATGTCAACTTTTTTTGGAAGTCCATTCTTTGATATGTTTTCTCTGAATGTGCACTGACTCGGGTACTTTAAATGTGCTCATTTTTGTATCTGATGCTTTTGAAAAATAAACTCTAATTTAAAAGAACATCTGTGTGAAAATTTTTTTACAGTAAAATGTATTCAAAACCTGAATCACGTTTGTCAAATGCCATTATTATATATATATTTTTTTTTTTCCTGTTAGACAATAGTCTGTCTGGAGGTAACGGAGATGACCAAAACATAGTAGTATGAGAATTAGCAATATTACTTTAAAAAATAGAAGTAATCATACATCTACTACTTCACATATGTGACCTGGCCAGCAATCCAAATTTCTTCTCTTCTTCAATACAAATAATTAGTCTGATTCCTCTGGATTTTTTTTTTTTTTTTGACACCATTCCCAATTTTAGTCCATTTATTTTGTCTATTAATAAAACAAATAAAAGCTACAGCAGACAATTGAATTTTTAAAATAATTATTGCAATTCTTACAGTATATTTAATGCAACAGATGCCATCATCTACCAGTTCTACATAGTTATTTTTGTGCCCCCTAGTGTTCTTGAATACACATGCAGCCACTGAGTTCAAATGAATAGCTCTGTTCTATGCAGTAACTTTTTTTGTGTGTATATAAACTTTGTGTTTTCTGTTCACTATGTGTTTTGTCTCAGACAGTCTGAATATTATTCATATTGTTTTAGCAGCTTTAGAGATTTTTTTTTTGCATATTTGACATACAGTGTGTGGCCTGATGATAATTACATCAGCTAGACACTGATGTAAACGCCAGCCGCACCCATAGGTGCTCTGAGTAAAAGGAAACCCTCACTCCTAGTCTCTTCACTGCTTGTTTATTCTCTTCTATAGACATTACAGCATCATAATTGGAGGAAAACATGCAGTTGAGGGTAGTCAATCACTTTTCTTCGCTTTCCACCTGAGTGCTTCATTTAGAGAAGCTGATAAGGTAGATTTTCTATGTTTCTTTCTGGCATGTGATTGGCTGCTTCGCTCCGAGAGCAATTCAAAAGGCCGCGCTCCAATCCATGCAGTTTCAGTGAATTTAGTGAGTGCTCCAGAGGGACGATTCTCAAAAGCTTTCATTGATTTCATCCTCAAAAAAGAATTTGAAATTGATTTTCTTTTCTTTTTTTTTTCTTGAAAATGATGATCATCCTTCTACTGTCGTGTGTCACCATGATGGTGTCTGCTGTACCAGTAAGTGTACTCACATTTTTTTCTTTCATTTCTTTGTTCTTTAAATTGATTAAATATAATAGTTGATATCAATTTACAGGGATTCTGATGGTGAGATTTTCTTTTTTTTTTTTTTTCTTGAACAGGTTGGTCACAAAGCCCCCCATCCTGTCACAAGGAGGAGCCACTCAAAGAGTTCAGCCTGTAGAAGCCATACATCAGAAACCTGAAGCTCAGACAGCGGCTCCTCTTTCTCCCAGTTTAGAGCCCGGGATTCCCCAGCAGCCAGATCCCAAGGCTATCCCCCAGCTCAGCCCCTCAGTGCCACAATACACTTGGCCTCCACAAGGGGGCAGTCTGTTGACAATCCCCATGCAGGGTTACCCTGCTCTGGCACAGCAGCCTCTGGTAAGACACAGGCAGAGGAACAATTTGATCGCATAAAACAATGTTTAATTATCTTTTATTTACTTTTATAATGCTGAAACAATAATAGAACCAATCCCAGACATTCTAATGTTCCTTTTATTTTGTTGTCACCAGATTTTTTCACCTTATGGATTCTTACCGCTGCTCTCATCACCCTATAACACTCAGATGGTAAGAGATTATTTGAAGACATAGAGTCATGGTGCCTGCAGCCAGAACACACACAGAGACTGTAAATTTAAAAGGAAAAAAAAAATCTAACTGCAACCCAAGTCAGCTTGAAAGATTGTGCCTTGGGGGTCTTTAACATTTTTTCTACAAAATAAAAGGATTCTTTTTTTTTTTCTTTTCCTCTCATGTGCATTCAAAGGCAACAGAGACAGCATGAAGCTCTTTCATAAGTGTTGTGCAAATAAAGAAGTGTATTCTGGCCATAATTTACTCGCTGATTTATGATGCTGGGATGAAAAGTTTACACTTTTTTGCCCCAAGTGCTGTTGCGTTTGTACTTTCTCAACTGTCTCGAAGCTATAACAGGCTGCTGGAATTGCACATTTACCCACTGTCTGTGGTGTGATTGTTGTCAAAAATGAAAAATTGTATTTTGGTTCTTCTCTCAAAAAAGTTATCCCCATATGGATTCCCAATGACTCCTGAATCAACTCTTCCTCAAACCATGACTTATCAACCCCAGAATAGTCCGCCGTTGCCTGCAGAAAATGCCGCAGGTGCAGCTGCACCTTCTGGAGCCGCACTTCAACAAACACAGCAACAGGTATCTGCATTTGTTCTGCCAAAAAAACTAATATTCTACTTCAGATTATAGAAAACTTAAGGGAAGTCGCATAAAATCAATGTCCACCTCTCATCCACAGAACCCACAGGTGGTATACATGTTACAGCAACCCATGGTGAATATACAATACTCTTTGGGAACTTGGATGTTAACGTGGCCTTTGTTTTCACACAATTTTCATGGTGTGAATATTTATTTGACATGTGCTGTTTTGTGTTTTTGTGTGTCTGTGTGTTTTTTTTTATTTTAGTACTCCACTCTTGGCGGTCTTAGCTCCGAGGAACTTGAGGTGCGACAGCCAAGATGTTATCTATCAGCATGTTCAGGCAGTCGTTTTAGTGAACCCAGTGATCCCAGTGATGATGAAATGTTTCCCCCCTCCCGTCCCTCTAACAGTATTTGTCTTGCATTCTTTGTTTCAGGCGGCAGCTAAAATCAGCCAGCTGGGTGTGTACATGCAGAGCGTGCTCACAAACGCTCCTGCAGGTGGAGGATCTGTTCAGCCGCAGAGCCAGGCTGCTGGACCCACAAACCAAGAACAGCAAGGTGCCCCTCCAGCTGTGGGGAGCTCGGCCGCTGGAGTCGCACCGTTGCAGGGGCTGGCTTGCTCTGGATCACAGGCCAATGCTAACAATGTCCCCGCAGGTCTGGAGAAAGCAGCTCCAGAGTCTCCCACTGCCCAAACACCTGGTCAAACCAAAGCCTTGCCCAAATAAAATTCAGCCTGAGGCTGCAGCCAGCAGCAGAGGTGACTTACGTCATACAAACGGGAAAACTCAGAGATCATTGATGGAAAATGTAAAAACCAATAGCTTGTGGGTGAAGTATCTCAAGGATATTACTTGTCACGAATGAGAATGTCATTCATTACCTTTCTTGTTTTTTTTTCTAATAAATGATATCATATAAAAAGAGACACTGAACTTAAACTGTGTCATCCTTTCTAATGATGTGTACCCTTCTCTTTCATTAATTTGAATTATGTTCTTATCTTAAACCTGCATCATTATACTTGTGGTCATTTGGTAGCACTTCAAACAAGGTGACTCACAGTTACGCTCCGTAAAGTCTGCAGAAAGTCACTTCTGCACAGCCAGCAGACATGAAGTAACAGTAGTCTTTATTTGGAGTCTGGTATTTGCTTCTGTAGCTCTGAGATTTTGTCATTAATGAGTCCTTGGGGATATATGAGGGTTTTTTTTTAGCTAGTAAGTGTCCTTCTGTGTTTGTCAGTTAACTGATTCTGTGGGCCACCTGGTGCTTCGTATAGCACAGAGGGGTTTAATAGCTTTTTTAGATGAAAGCTGATGTATTCTGAAGATTAAAGGAAAGTCAAAAGTGCACTTGTAAAACCAAAAAGCAGCATCTCAGTAAAGAAAGTGATCACAAAGTAACTCAAGAGCATCCACAAAACTTTACTATGACAAAACACCTGTCTGAACTATCTTATTTCCTTGAACTAAAGCCACAAATTAAATCAGGAGAACAAATATCTCAGCTGGTTTGGGAAAATGTGGAAGACATGTGAAAAACCAAGGAGAGGTGGTTTGACGGGGGGAGGGGGGGTGTCTGCTCCTACTGGTTTGCTTGAAAATCTAATTAACAGAACATGAATAGATTTATAGGAATCTCCATTGCATGTGTCGGCTACCATGAAACAGTGAGTGAAAATAAAAGACAACCTGCAGGATAAGGAGTCCCCAAAGGCCAGGATGTGAAAATATTTGGTAACTTTGGCATCAACAGGGGAGTTTATGGTAGTGCCCTTTTCATGCTCAACAGATGGCATTATGAGAACTAAACCCCTGCATCAAAGACTTTCAGCCCCAGATAGCAACTGCTGGCACATTTTGGCTAAAACAATAGTCATTTCTACCGATCCTGGATATGTGAGCAGATGTGGCAATCATTACTGGCTGTTCTGGGTTCTTCCAGTTCTTCTTTTCTGTGCTCAAATAAGTCAGAGCGAGCAGGTTTCAGTCTCCCTCGGTGTCTGGCAGTGCTAAACTGCAGATTACTTTTATAGCCTCATAGTGTAGGAAGAGGTCAGCCAAGAAGGAAGCAATTATACCGCAGCGCAAGATGAGTATGAGCATGGGATCACACTACTTCCTGAACAATTATACACTCGGTGGTTTTGGTTGACTCAAAGGATGATACTTAGTTAAAACATAGTTAACAAAGTTTATGGGTGTACTTGTGTAACTCAGTTGTGCTTTTTTGGAAAGTTACAGATGATTTTTATTTTCTTATCCTTTGGGTGCGTTGGGCACCAAAATACAAGCAGTTATATTGAAAAGACATCTCAGCTTCCAACGGCCACAAAACTTGGCAGCTCACACCAAAAACGTCTAACTGGCCGTGACTTGGTGCTGCATTTTCCTGTTAAGTGCTTACTCAAACAATCAGAATCAGAATTGCTTTTATTGTCCTTGAGCTGGCGTCCCAGCACAACGAAATTACATTTCCAGTACATCGTCCAGGAAAATACTCAATACATATCTGTGTTTATCAATCTTTTCAAATCCTCACTCAAAACTCATCTGTTTAAATCGGCTTTTTCACTGTCCTAACCACTGCTCTTTCAAATTTCAACTCGTCTCATTTAGGCATGTGTTTTATATATTTATTGTGTTTGTTTTTAACTGTGTTTTATTACACTGTATGGTGACCTTGAGTGACAGAAAGGCGCCTTTAAATAAATGTATTATTATTATTATATTAAAAGATGTTTCAGTTTGTGTTTAAAATAAGGTTTTTTTTTTCAAGCCCATGATGTGTTGTCAGTGCTACAACTGTAATAACTGTCATATTCATCATGCAGTTGTCATCAGGTATAGTATGAAATATTGTCTTCTACAACTGTAAATCAAAACAAGTTTGGGTGGTATGGAGGATACTTTTTTTTCAACTTTTTTTTTTTTAAGTTGGCGTAATGTTGTCATTCCTTTTCACAACACTTGA
The DNA here is from genome assembly GCA_018398805.1 of Hirundichthys speculiger. NCBI lineage: Eukaryota > Metazoa > Chordata > Actinopteri > Beloniformes > Exocoetidae > Hirundichthys > Hirundichthys speculiger. The sequence goes on from JAGFBZ010000865.1 coordinate 3,438,954, forward strand.
AAGTGTTCTGGCATTAAAGAGACGATGCAAAGAAGGATTTCAGTGTCTTGCCATCACAAGTTTGCTGTCATGAATGTGCAAACTTCTGTACAGTGATACTGTTGACAGCTTAAGCAGGATCACTCATCACATTATGTAACTGTTTTTCAGAAAATTACAACCTCTAAAAATTTACTAGTAATACCAACGAGACAACTTTGTTTACATTGCTGTGTAAAATACAGACTATGAAATACAGGCCCCATACAAACATTTCAAATATCATTTTTTTTCTTGGTGGTGATGGGTTAAAGACCTGTCCAGAAGAGGCAGTTCTTTCTATCATGTCTTAAGCTGTGCAATGATTTACAGTTTTCAAATCACCTTTCTCCTTTCAAAATGCTCCACACAAAAATCTTCGTGCACACAGGTCGTCCACTGCTCACAGCCTCTTACTCCTCAGCCTGCTTTTGTGTGTAAACTGAATGTGGTTTTAGATTGGCCTGCTGAAAAATACACGTCCTGGAAAACGATGTCAGCTTCGGCTTCATTTATTTGTCTGCCGGAAAGGCAGTTGGTTTTAGAGCAAAAATAAAATAAAATAAAAAGCACATACAAGTACAACAAGTGCAGAAAACACTTGACACATAAAATACATAGATACATGAAAGTATCCAGGTACAGTGAGTCCAGAATCAACAGCATTGGTCAACTTTGCAGAATCTTTACAAAATAGACAAGTTCAAAAGCAATTTAAACGAACTGTGGGGGAAAAAGAACAAAAGAAAACAATAAATATGTTCATAAAGGAAAGTCCAAAAGTTCCTCAGTTGCAACTTGTAGCCACAAGTCCACCAGTTTAGCCTGCAGCCATCTCCATACTGCAGGGATAAAGGAGCTTTTGTACCTGTTGCTCCGAGGGAAACCTGAACATGTAGCCAGAAGGGAAAAGCTGAAATCATTAAACACGGGGTGGTCAACATCAACAGGTTACTTCGGCCTTTCTCCTCACATGTCCAGGAAAAAGGTCAGACAACAAACTCTTTTGTAATGGACCTGTCCGTATAAAAGTGGGACAGTTTCCAAAGGCTGGAAAAACACTGCTAATTCTTCTTACATAATGTGTCAGAGTCATCATTAAAATTCGGTTTATTATCCATAACAGCCCAATGTACACCTTTCTACAATCTCCACCTCCTGTCCCTTAATGATGGTGGTCTGGGGTGATGTACGCTGCCACCAAAAACGTTTCTGTTTTCATTTTGGCAACATTAAATTACAAAAGTCAGTCATCACCACTGCACAAATTCATCAACAGCAGGACCATGACCATTTTCACTGACGATGAGTCTCACAATGTCGAAATCATCTGCAAAATTTCTAAATGAACTGACTCCAACTATCTTCACTCTATAAAAGAATGGAGAGAGGACAAGGCCTTTCTGGGATCCAATCAGGGAAGATAAAAGAGCTGACATACCCTCTCACCTCCCTCTCTGAGTTTTGTGAGTTAATAAGTGAAAGATTCAACCTACCTCATTAAAATCCAGGATACAATTATTAATGAGCTTATCAATTAAAATGTGGTGTTGAATAGTATTAAAAGCACATGAAAAATCTACAAATAACAGCTGAGCATGTGTTTAACTGCCTTCAAGGTGTTTTAGAATAAAGTTTGTAAAGTGTGTTTCGACCAGCCCTGTAGGCAAACTGCAGTGGATCAAGGGCTCGACATGAGGTAGAAGTTCTTCATTCATCTTTCAAAGGATTTCATTACTATTGAAGTCAAAGCAACAGACCTAAAACCATTTAAAACTTTGGCGTGTCTTTATTTTTTATTTTTTGCCAATGGTATTATTGTACTCTGTTTGGAAATCTTTAGGAGCATCTATTGATTGAGAGACTGAGAGACACTAAAGAAGACGGGGCCTAATTGGCCAGCATAGGAAAAGAGCAGGAAGCCACAGTTACTATCTTACCCTGGGCTTTTTCTGACTTCTGTGTCTTTTAAGGACATGGTCACAGCATGTAATGAGGACAGAATGTGTTGCCCAAAATTTTTAGTTCATGTGTCTGCACAAATGCTGCCCGGCCTGGCCAGCCACAGCCACTCACTGTGCAAAATCTCTCTCTTATAGTCCTTTCCACAGAGCCACAGAACTTACCAAACCAATCCTGAAAACCAAAAAGCCACATGCTTTGTTTCAGCAGTCTCGATGGTTAGGGTTAGGGCCACATCTCCCTTGGACAAGGTTAAATATAAGGTGGGGTCTCTGTGCAAGGGGGATTGCTTCCCAAATATGCCATACAGTCCTCAGATTTCTGTCTGTGGAGTTTGAAGACCAAATGAAAACCTCAGATCCTTTGCTGTGTTCTTTGAGCACCTTTTGGTCACTCCGATCAGGTGGGAGGATGTGACACCACTCTCGGCCCTTTGGGGTAATTTATCATGCATTTCAACCTGACATCAAATCAGTTAAGTTGTCAAACCAGCTTCTTCTAGTTAAGACTGTTGGCCAAAAGGAAGCCATACTTATCTAAAAACAGTTCAGAAAGAGTCATACCTGCCTTTAGAATCACGCAGTTGGATGACTGTAATTCATCGTATTTGAGGTTAGATCAGTCAGCTCTTCGCTGTCTCCACTTGGTGCAAAATGCCTCCGCTTGGCTCTTAACTGCATGAAAACGAGAGCATATTACCCCAGTTCTGGCATCACTTCGCTGGCTTCCCATCCATTTTAGAATAGATTTAAGGATTTTATTGCTTCTTTTTAAGGTTTTAAATGGGCTGGCATCAACGTACTTGTCTCAACTTCTTTGTGCTCCAGTCATTGCCCTATGGTTGTCCCCGTAGCTTTGAGATCCGTACTCAGACATAGAGGTGCTGGGCCTTTTGGTAGTTGATCCTGTTCTCAGGAACAGCTTTCCTTTACAAATGTAGGCAGCCTAATCTGTTGCTACATTATTTTTCTCTGTTGAGAAAAAAACAAAAACCGTTGAAGGCCCCGCTGCTGACCTGAGCTGGCTCTTGAAGGGAAACGATGTTATCATGTTGAAGTCTGCAAACATTTTTTAGTAAGTGCCAAGTGCCAAAATAGGATAAATGTGAATGCAAAGATGTATTTTTTCCCTCCAGAACATTGAACTGTAACAAGATCAGCACTGTTTACTCGAGTTACCCATCAGTGGTCATGATGTATCAGTGTATATATGCAATGAGATAAATGTTGTAGAAAAAGATAGAAATTGTTATTATCATTTTAAATATGTTTTTTTTTTTTTTTTCTTTACCATCCCAACTTGAACGGGGATTTTGTAGTGGATTGTACAAAGGTGCATTGAAAGTCTGCGATACCACGTGATACTTCATATTCTCAAGAGTTCTCATAAAACTTTGGGTGTCGTTTAAAGGAGTAAAAAGGCTTCTTGTAAACACATTGCTGAAGGATCACATGTGATTAATGTGCGTTTCGTGCCAAAAAATGTTGAGGGGTTTTTCTCATGGAGACAGAGCAGCAAGTTCATTTGATCATAAAATTAAAAAAAAAAAAAAAAAACTTTGGCTGATCACCAATACCTGTCAAAACACTTGCACATCCTTTGTTTTGTCAGCAAATAAATAGGAGCAGATCACCCTGTGCTAACCACACACCTCTCCAAGAATCCATCGGTGCTCACCTGCTGCAGGAAAAGAAAGGTAATGTCTCTCTATGACATTAAATATTGGCGATTGTTTTTCTCTATTTCTCTAATATTAAGATGTAATAACTCCAAATAATCTTTTGAACAGGTTAATTCAAAATGCAATCCATCCTGTTGGTCACCTGCATCCTGGGGCTTGCTCTCTGTGCCCCTGTAAGGAAAAATCTTCATATCTTCATATCATTTCTTTTATGTCTCACACAGTTCTGTGATTTCAGAGCATCAATAATAATCCAAATAACCACACATCAGGGTGCACAGTCGCTACTTTTGAGCTTAGGAGAATCAGATGTAGATTAGCACTTTTCTCAGTTATTACGGTCCTGAATATGTCCAAATTCATTTCTTTGTTAGCGTGTTAAGAATGCCTTCACTATCTCACTTTTTACTTCCCACCAGAATTTTGTGAATTATTGTTTTTACACTCATATGCATTTCATCAAATCTGGACTATTCTCTCCTCTACAGCCACAGATGTACATGGAGTTTGACATCCATCATGCTCCTGCTCAGGTAGATTAAAAAGAAAACCTAATCTCTGGTGGTAATCCATTGTTAGTTGACCTGCTGGAAGATTCTTTAAGATTCTTAACTGTTCTCATCTAAACGTGTCTGTTAAAAATGTTTTTCACAGGCTGCCCAGGCTATCCCTGCTGGAGTCCCCGCTGATCAGCTGGAAGTGGTAAGAGATAAATATCATTATTTGACACTTTTCAAGACACATTGATATTTGGTTATGACTGTATGTGGTAATCATGGCTGTTTTCATTCCAGCTGCTCCCAGTTAATGCTGGAGGACCTGTGAGTGAAATATTACACTTTAATTATCATATAGGCTGACTAATAACTCTTGAAGTGAGAATTGAAAAACAAATGGATACCTAGTTGAAAATCTTAGTAATATTATTGTGTACGAGGAAAAGGGGGGGTCTGTAGTTTTAACTGAATGTATAATTACCTTCCTGTATTTTAACTGAAAGGTCCAAGGCTTCATCAAGCAGGAGATCCCAAGGCCAAACGGTGGCAATGATGAGGTGGTAGGTGTCTGGAAAGTTGAAATTTTCAGATAGAAAACGTTGTGAAATGTTACCGAATACAATCTAAGCTCTTTCTCATCTGCTCCAGTACTACCCCTTTGGATTCAACATGCCAGATCCTGTTGCAGTAGCCCCTGCAGCCCCCGCTGAACCTGCAGCCCCTGCAGCCCCCGCTGAACCTGCAGCCCCTGCAGCTCCTGCTGAACCTGCAGCCCCAGCTGCTCCAGCCGAACCTGCCCTAGTTGCCGTTGCTGCCGCCCCTGTAAGTATTCAGTATGACATTCGTTTTCAAATGCACAAAAGAAATGAGATGTTAGAGCACGCTGTTTAAATGCTTTGGTATAAAAATACATTCAGGTGACTGCAGAGGGAGTTAGATTGAAAGTGACAACGAACGAGGGCAACGGGTTCATTTCAGGGAAGGAGAATTGCGTCAAAGAAAGAGTCTCCAAACTGCTTTCACTGCTGAGAAACATCATGTCATCAATCAGAGCACATGTTGGAGTCTGGCATTATTCCTGATTGGCTCACCAGATGCCTCTGTCATTTCAGGCTGCCAAAGCTGGTGATGATGACGAGGAGGAGGATGACTGAAGATATCTGAGTCAGCAGCAGACTCGTGTGTGTGTGCGCAAACAGGTACAGCACAAAAACCACCTCACTTATTCACAGAGATTTTTTTCTTTTTTACTGCCTGTCATTTCAGAAAACATCTCAGGATCATATATCATTTTCCCTGTTTCAGGTGGCCAGTGGAAACAAGATCAGCAGCCAGCCCCTACGAAGAAAAACGACCGATCAGCAACGCTGCAGTCTAAGGCTTGAAAAAATTGGTGCTCTGCTTTTTTAAAGATTCTCTACTGTGCATATGGTGCTGTTTTCAATCATAAAAACAAAAACTTCCTCGTAGCAAAAGTGGTGCATTGCTGTGAAACATGCCTGTTCTTTCGTATCCCTGCATGTGGTGTCCTCATCAACTAAACCACTCTGAACTCTGTGCTTCAAAATAAATGGAATGGATGCATTTATCAAATCTCCTGTGGTTCTTTACTTTTAAAAAATGTATTTTTCAATTGAGTGATATGTTAAAAAAATAAATAAAAATAAATCATGTCTTTGTAGGATTCTGGATGAGTGGAAAAAAAATTGTCTGAGATTTGTAAGGTCGACTCTTTAGGTCTGTCCAACCCGACACTATGAAATCATCATGATACATTATCCAGAAGCTATTTCTTGAAGACTGATCCAAAGTTTAAAACAAACAAACAAACAATAAAACCCCACTCTTCTTGAAATATATGAATATTACCATCCTCATCTTCTGTTGAGTTACAGAATAGAATACAGAATACATAAACCACATAAAACCACCATGCTCCTGTATCAATATACCTTAAAGTGAAGAATGTAAAAGACATTGCAGAGAAGAGGAATTGCCTCACTAAACTCTTGGTGAGTTGTATGTATATATACATATATATATATGCTCTGAGTGAAGGTGTGAGGGTGCTCTGCCTCAGACAGTGTAATCAGCCTGAGTCTAGCATTATTCAGAGAGAGGATTTGACCACTGGTCATTTAGTAAAGCTGAAGACTAGACGTTTGCACTGTACCCATTCATTGGGTGACTTCACTCCCTTTGGCTGTAATTGGCTCTTCAGGGAGCAAGCACCCTATAAAAGTCAAAGCAACTTTGTGCTTGATATGATACGATCACCCAGAGTCATCTCATCGTGGCCGTTCATCATTTGATCTTCGCTCTTTGGTATCTGTTTGAATCGCAGAGGGTGAGTTCATGCATATTTGTCTCATGGAAAGCAGCCACCCAGTGGGACTTATTCAGAAATTATAATTCTGAATGTTGTGTATGCAGGACGAAAATGAAACTCGCCATCCTGTGCTTGTGCCTGGCTAGCACAGCCTGCGCCCTACCAGTAAGAGTTAGATCACAGCAAAATACAACTTTCATAAAGGGCCTTGTCTAGTTTTTATGTGTTTCATCGATATCTGTTTCTGCTTTTAGTTTCAGTACTTGCCACATTACACAGGTCCCAGACAGCAGCTACCACCTACACAGGTAACCATGAAAACTAAAAATTGTTCTTGCAAAATGAAAACACAGTAAAATACTATATGGAAAACTAAAAAAAAAAAATTATTCCAGGTGAAAAACACCCTTGCAGCCGGTTTCCCATCAATAGGAGTTCCAGGAGCCTATAGTGTGGAATTAGTATGTCACACTTTTTTGTTTCAACACCATGTTCATGTTTTGAATTGACTGAAATTTAGAACTGATAAAATGTGGTTTGTACAGAGATCATCATCTTTGATGATACTTTTGTGTTTTTCTCAAGTTTTATCCACATGGATTTCTTGGTGGAGCAGCTGGGACCAGCCAAGCACAGGTAAGCATTCGTGCATTTTCACAAACTCTTTATTTAAAAAGACAAAACTTACCTTTTATTGATATTATTTCAATACATACACACAAACATATCAATTTAATTATTTTATTTTATTTTTTCCTGCAGACCGTTGGTTTCATAAAGTACTCCATTCCTCAGCCACCAGGCAGACAGAGTCTGGAAGTTGTAAGTGTTCATTTACTGCTTTTAATAGTATGTTTGGTACAACAGAAAACTTTTGGAATATACGTTGATATTTCTGTGGGGTTGTATTTTTACATTCACAGATGTATCCCTATGACTTCGCTCAGCAAAGGGTGAATATTTTATACTTTGACCTGCTTTTAAGTGCATTTCTGTAAACGTGATAAGACATACTGCAGGTCACAGGACTGAATCTGAGTGTTTCCTCTTGTTCCAGATAGTACAAAACATTCCTCCAATGACAAATCGTCCTGTCATGCACGATGTGAGACTTTTTCTTTTTAAATTCAAAAACTCTATTTTGCCTTTTCATTTTTTTATGACAGCATGTTGTGTTCACTGGCTTTATTTGTTTCTAGCAGGTTCTTCCATTTGAATACACCCCTCAAAATCCCCAACAAAGCATGAATGTAAGACCAGGAAAATAAGAATGCTATGAAGTTGATAGCTTTATTAATTCTGTTTCCTGACCTTTTCCTCACGTTTCTTCTCTCAGAGGCCAACCTTTGATGTCAACGCTCTTCCATCCCAGGATCCACTGCAGCCGCTCCAGCAGGACCAACCCACGCAGACAAGCCAGGTTACCACTGAATCTAAGCTTTATAAAAACAAATGCACTCCAAATGAATGTTCACTTTTTGAAATAAAAAGTGACACAAACATAGAAGGAAAATGTGACGTATTTTTCTCATCTGTCTTTGCAGGTGCCATCAAAGATCTGAAGGATGATTCATTCCTCCTCAACTGCAGTGAATCTTTATGAAGTGCTTAACTAAATATATAATTTAAATTGAAGTAAGAAATAATAATAAATTAAATAGGAATATTAGGATAATATAACAGGACCATCTGAATAGAATGGATCACTTCTCTGAAGAACTCTTTGACTCTCTTTGGCTTTGATTAACTATGACCTGTTGTAGAACTGCAGACTATGATGTTAACCCACATGCTGTATGCTGAATTGTCACAGTATTTCCATATTATTTATTTCTAACTTCTTCTGTGATGACATTTTCTTTTAAGAAATAAACCCTTTGAAGCAATTTTTATTGTTATTCTTCTTGTTTAATTGTAAATCTTTTCATTTGTACGTAGCAGCCAGTGGTTTTAACATGCTAACTGCATGGTCAGTTGGCATCCCAGCCAACATTAGTACATAGAGACCATCTGAGATATAACTGGGCTGAAAAATGTCCACTGGTAAATTACCCACTTGGGTTCACTCAAGTGGTCAGTTTGGGTGGGCCCAGATAAGACGTCCATGTTGGGCCCTTGCCCAGTCATTACACGTGTACCCGAGACGATACATTATGAGCAATTCCAGGATTGATCCAGAATTATTCCTACAAAGTAGGCAGGGTCATCACTAGTGTGGCCGTCAACGCTGATCTTTTCCTTGTAGGAGCGACAGGAACATAGCCTGGAATTTCTCATGAGGTTCAGCACATCGACATTTTGTTCTTCCTCTCACGCCAAATGAGTGTCTTCCATCTTCTCTGAGCAGATAAATCTTTCAGCCACCTTACCTACACCACCTCAGTGATGGAGAAATAAATGCAACACGTCACTGCCACCTAGAGGATAAAAATAGCACCATTTTGACTTAAGTAGCCTCTATTACTGTCTGGAGTTGCAGTTACCAACTTACTTCAGCGATTATGTCCACAGTTACTTCGGCTGGTTTTTGACAACAATAAGGACGAAACACACACAGGAGCTAGATAACGCTTTCAAACAATAACCGAATATTCCTTCTAATGAGATTGAAAGTGATATATCAAAATGTGAAAAAAAAAACAAGAAAACAAAACAAAATGCTGCTTTTTTAAAAAAAAAGGACCATCCTCATTACTTTCTCTTCAATAACCTTAATATAAAAGTAGACTCAAAAGCAGTTTAAAGAATAAATGAATAAACAGCAGTTATTTTCTCGAGTTGAACCTCCAACTTAATTCAATATGACTCTGATCACCAACCTTTTCTCGTCATGGTGAGACATGCAAGTATGTTACTCCTTACAGTCGTGCCCCATTTTTTACTGAAATGATGCTCCAAGATGCAATTTTTGGTTGTGGTCTCTGCATTTTCATTTTCAGTCCTGTAATTAGGGATTTTGTCAGAAGAGAATCATCAGCTGTAAGACAGAAGAAGAAGAAAAAAAAGCTAACCGATGACTTGCTGTTTATAATTATGATATGAAAAAGGAAACAGAATACAATAAAGGGAGCTTTGTTTGACCACAGTGATCACCACAGCACACAGAAGAAAATAATCTGTAGAACCAAAAAAATTAAAAGATTAAGTCCTGATCCTGAAGCCAGTATGTTATGTTATGAATCTTTAATGTCCTATATGCTGCGGGACATTATACTTAAAGTAAATTACATAAGTAGATGGGCACATTTCTCCCCAGTGAAATGTAACAGTCGTTAGAAAGTAAACACCGTCAGGGAAAAGATCCTTTCTATGGGAGCTCCCCTGGGGAAAAAGACCTGTCGCAACACGGTTTAAAACGTCTCCCTTCAAAGACACTTACAACACAGGAGTGCCATCGTCTCACGCTATAACTGTCTCCTCTTCACAGGGTGTCTTTCCTGGAACTCAATAAACTTCCATCAACAGCGGGAGAGAAGATGTTGAAAGCTGCTTTAAAGGACTTATTTTGTCACAAGCGTGTTCGAATGGCTCCATGGTTTATAATCCTTTGTGATGGTTTATATTCCTTTGTGATGGAGTCATGAAGAAAATGTATAAAAAGAGATCCTGATGTTAATGAAAGAAGAAAAAAAAAGGATCATAAAGGGGGATGGCTTGAGGGCACAGGTCTGGGTCGTTAGAAGTAAAAAAAAAGAAAGAAAAAGAAAAAAAAGCAATAATCTTGCCCAACCCAGCCAAATAAAAGAAATTCCTAAAATTTGTACATACATATATATATATATATATATATATATACTGGAATAAAGATGTCACTGCTTTTATTTTCCATTTAGTAGCTTGGAGGTTGTTAAAATGATCTTGAGACAGCTTCATCCCGTCTCTCCTCTTTATATGAATACTGTGAATTAAACCAGGTTGGATGTTATTTTCCAGGGGTTTTTGATTTCGAGATTTTTTGAGTCTCGTTGAGCTCTCTTGTTTTGTTCAGTTTTAGTCCTGGGTTGGCCCTGTGATGGACTGGTGACCTGTCCAAGGTGTAACCCTGCCTTTCACCCGAAGACAGCTGGGATAGGCTCCAGCAGGTCCCCGTGACCCTGAAGGAGATTAAACGGCATTGATAATGGATGGATGGATGGATGGATGGATGGATGGATGGTCCTGGGCTATAATCCAAATGGAGCTCTTTCATACGTGTGCTGTAACACAGAACATCATGTTCTTACCAAGAGACCACGTCCAGTTTGCTGGTGTTGGGATGTTGCAGTTACAGATCATAGTAACAGACAAGTTAACCCAGTTTCTTAAACTGGGTTAAGTAACCCCTCTTTCACTATCTGAAAAGGAAAACTCATTCCAGTTTCAATGTTTCAATTTCTTCATTTTCATTCAATCTGCCTTCTTAAACAGGCCTCAGGTATGCCACTGTTGTGCTCTTACCTGTTTCCTCCCTGCCATGATGTGTTTGCTTTTTCACTTATCCTGCTGTCGCAGCATTTTTATGTTCTTCAGTTTTTTTTTGCTAAGGATAAAATAACACAAGTATTAACACTTATGCTTTAAAATCTCCCAGTGTCGGGATTTCCTATCCTGACACAGGGATGCCCAAGTTGAAAGGTGCAAAGTGTAAATAAAGGATCACTGCTCTGACTGTTAAGAAGCACAAACATACTGCAGTTGGGAATTCAGACTGGCGTTGAAAATACCATCAGACACCACAACTGCATAAAAATTCTCCAACAACCACCCTGCGTGTTGATATGCTGCTTGCACAATCTTGGCTCGCAGTGGCTGGGTACCAGGCCTCCAGGGTTTGGAGTCACCTGATACTTGATGCGGCTGGTTTGGAAGATCGGGATGTTGTAAGTGAAGTGGGAGGAAAAGCAAGAAAAGCAATCAGAGCCAAGGATAAAAAAAAAAAAAAATCCTGTCAGGTTCATGCCAAGGCCATCTTTCATTAGTCGCTTGCAAAGATCTTTATTTACTGTCATTACTTCAGACACTGGCTGAATGATTGGCTGTTTTCTTAGTCGATAAAGCAGGCTCCCAGTACTCTTTCAACTGCAACAAAGATGACAAAGTGAAGTAGTATTTCACATAACTCAAAAAAGCAGAGCCTGTTGGTTGACCTGTCAGTCATGTTTCTGTCAAGCAGAGCCTTATTTCACAGCCTGGGAAGACTGTCGCTCTGAATGAACAAGACACAAATCAGATTTTTTTACTGTTGCTCAACTAAAGAAAGTTCAGTTAAATTAAGTTGGCAAAGCACAGGTGTTCCTGTTGGAACAGAAAATAATTATAACCTCGTTAACCTTAAAGAGACCATCTCGTTGTATGGCACCAGAGCAACATTGCAGCTTTGAAGAAGTAATGAAGAGATTGTTATCTTTAAGTGAAACTCATTATCTCAGCAGATTTCTGTCGAGATTGTCTGGAATACAGTTTTGCAGACTACAGACTAAGTCCTTGATTATCTGATCTGGAAACAGGAAAAAGCAAACGTAAGAGACGTGCAGTGTTTAAAATCACTATTATATATCCCCACAGCAGCTAAAGCAAACACAGAGGAGACGCCACACTCCCCATAAGCAGCATGTACGTCTTTCCAGCACATGGAGCGGCTGTGCATCTGAGCTTTCTGCTCACACAAGCTTTTTGGAAACGCACACACAATGATTCCACTTTATTTGAAGGAATATTGTCCCATTTGAGTCGGTTATCGGAGATGAGATGCTAAACAGTCCTAATTTTCATTTCATGATCAAATCCGTCTGATTCAATTTTTAGCCTTGTGTATCAAAGAAATCAAGAAATCAGAGGTTTTTTGTACATTTTTTTCCATTGTCTCTGTTCTGTTTTTATTTTTCTAATACCGTTTCAGTGGTGATGTTCTGTTGATCTCATCCATTAGTTGTCTTGTGTTACCTTTGTGAAGACTCCATTCTTTGTTTACTTTAGTCACCTGTCTTGTTGTTGTTTCCCTGTTCCTTTTTTTGTGGTTTCTGATTATCCTGCAGACCGCACCATTTCCACAGGTGTATTAAACCATTACAGCTTACACTGTACTACTTTAATCTTGGTTGTGATGTAAAAAAAAAAAAAAAAAGGTCTGATGACACTTGACAGTGATGGGATCACCTGAATCGTAGCTGATGACAGATGAAGAATAGCACAATCAGCACGTGCTGACGGTGAGCAGTCAACAAGAAGCAAAACGAGAACATGAACCCCACTTTAGGAGCTGCTTTTTGCTGAAAATGCTTTAAAAAAAAAAAAAAAAGGAATCGGTGGTAAACTGTGGTTGTAAAACCTCTGAGATGGCTGAACCTTTCGTACTGTACATGAGACCACTGAATTAGAGCAACGACGAAACATTTAGGCATGATTCTTTCACAATGCTTATATTATCCCTGCAAAAGGCAAGGCAAGTTTATTTGTATAGCACATTACATGTACAAAATAATTCAAAGTGCTTTAAAAGCATTGCAGAAAAAGAAAAAGAAAGCATTGAAAAGTTGCCTTTCAATAAAATCTTATTGAAAGGCAGCTGAGAACAGGTGAGTCTCCAACCTGGATTTAAACAAACTGAGTGTTTCAGCTGAATCTGAGGCTTTTTGGGAGTTTGTTCCAGACATGTGGAGAGAAGAAACTGAACGCAGCTTCTCCATGTCTGGTTCTGAGTCTGGGGACTGATAATAAACCGGATCCAGATGACCTGAGGGGTCTGGTGGCTTCATACAGGGTCAGAGGTCACTGATGTATTCTGGTCCCAAACCATTCAGAGCTTACCATTCAAAAACTTAACATTGCATGTACCACGCATGAAGCAGCACTTTTGAATAAAGGACTTTATTTTATTATAATTACTTCTGCCTTGCCAGTCTCTTTGGGTCCATTCCCTGCACCTCCGTGCCCCTTCTTTTCTACTCCTTGGTACATCCACCCAGCAATTTAAAATTCCCAGACAATTTAACATGCTCTTAACTTAAGCTACAGTTCTCAGAAAGAAAAAAAAAAAAACACAGAGACATGGAGAAAACATGCTAAGTGCACAGATAAAGGCCCAAATTCTGGAGCCAGCCGCCTACTCTCTGTGAGGCGACAGTGCTGAACGACACACCACAGCGCCGCCACATTCTTAGACATACACATAAATTATCAGCAAAACAAGAAAGCAACACTTAGGGAAGATGCATAAAAATAACAGGATAAGATTGCTACTAAATTGAGGATGCAACTGTGTTTAAGTAGCATTTCGCCACTGCAAGTGAAGAAGGTGGAGACGCTATAAATTATAGTTGGGTTTCTGGGGTGTAGCTGTTCTAAATCTACAGCTCAGGGCCCCTTTAGGCTGTCAAAAAATACATTTGGTGGTGGGTGGGTGGGATGATTAAGGATCCACGAAAGCTCAAGGACAGGCCAAAAATATGTCATAATACAACTGTTTTGGACATAACTTTAACTGACACCATGTCAGACGTATGTGAAAGAATGTATAAAATGAACTCCACTTTAAATGCAGGGGTGTAAATTTGCCTAAATTAGTACTGTACTTGAGTAAATGTACTGCTGAAAAAGGTTTCATGTCATACAGTGGATGAGAAGCAAGAAAATATGGTCTTGTGGTCTGAAGACCCTCCTGCCACTGCCATGTGACACTTTTGACACTGAGCTACATCAGCCACAGCTGAGTACATTATTTACCCAACGGAGCCTCTACAAATCATGACATTTCTTCTTAATACTTCAAAATCTGTCTTACATTGTCTTCATGCAGTCTTCTTTTTTTAAAAGTTTGGTTTTAGGGCAATAAAGATCAGCATGTGTGCTAAGCATACTTGTGCAGCATGTAATTAACTATAACAAGGGCCTCAACCCCACATACCACTTTTTTTGGTTTTGACATGTAAGGAGATTTCTTCAAACACATAGCTGTGCACATTTAACTCGATGTGATTGGCTATTACGAGGATATTCCAGGATATAAATGACATCCATGGGAGATGCGAAGTAGACTTGGTTCCGTTTCTGAGGAGCATCTTTTTCTCTGCACCGGAAAAAAGAAGGTGAGATGGACTTTTATCAGGACACACGCTTACACTTGTACAGCTGCAGAGATGTAATCTGATGCTTTGTTTGACATATAATCCAGTTGTTGATCTTCTCCTGATTTATTTGAACTGTTTGTAAAGAATCATCTTCTCAATCAGTAAAGAAAATGCAGAGAGTGACGTGTTATCCTTTATATATTTCTCCACAGAGGCAGTCAGGATGAAGGTGTTTGTGTTGTTGATGTGCCTGCTGGTCACGACCTTCGCTGCTCCTGTGAGTTGTTTTTCTCAGACAGTGCAAAAGATCCTTTTTTTTTTAAAAGACATTTAAATAATGCAGTTCCTCAGGCCTGATTAACGTTTGCTCGCATCCCTCTCTTAAACTGCAGGCACCAGACAGTGACAGTAATGAGGTAAGAGGGCTCGTCGCTTACTTTCCTGTGAAATTTTGGCTCTGTCTGCTGTGGCTTGTCGCGTCATGCTTCAGTCAATAGTGCAGCATGACGGATGTCTGAAAGGGAGGGAATAACTGGCTTCGTTGCAGCTCATGTCTGGAGATGTCTGGTATTTATCTAGCAGGTTGCAGCACATGCTAATGAGGCCCTGCGGTTGATGGAGATGTACAGGATGTACCAGCAGCAGGTAGAGGGGTTCACTGATGTTGCATGTGAATAACAGACACATAACAGAGATTATGTGACTCACATGGCCACATAATCTGACACTGATAATCAGTCTCAATCGTGAATCTTTATTTTTTCAGGGACTTTTTGGCAACCCCTTCCTTCCTGCTGCTGATGCCCCTGTAAGTTTATTCACATTAGCTTCTGCTTGACTCTAGATACAAATCCCCGCAAAACCTACAAAAACAAGACCCTGACATAAATACAGATGCCTGTGTGTTAATTATTCGTGAATTATTCATTTGTTTAGGCTGATCCAGCAGGTGCTGCAACAGTAAGAATATACACAGCGTAGCAACATCTCATTTGTCACAACTTTTTCGTGTTGTCTGAGTTAAAAGCATGTTTTTTTAATCACAGATGCAAGCTACCGCAGGAGAGAACTCAGACGAAGAGGCAGAGGTGAGCGCGCCCTTTTGCTTTTGACACCAGATTTAAGACTGTTTGTCCACATTTAACAGTGGTAAACACTGGTGGGCACTTTTTATTCCTGTTTAAAGTGACATCTGCTCAAATGACACCTTTATTCATCGATTTCTGATGATCACGTTCACGTTCAGTGACAATGGCTAAATCAAAAACCTGAAGAGAAGCTCATATCATATGCCATGAGACAATCCAGCTTTAGTTAGTGGAAGCTTCCTGTACACAAGTAGCACCAAATACTGAGTTTCTCTGCTTTAAAAAAATACCTGGATTCATTTCTCAGAGACAAAATCAAAATGTGCATGACATCTCAGTGGCAAAACAAAAACAGCCAGTGCACTGATCATTTTCCTAAACTTAGATTTTTACTCCAAAGCATGCTTAGATCTATACATTTAGGTGAAAATCTGACTAAGGGATTTTCAATTTCAGGGGAACCCTGGTCTCAAAGCTGCAGCTCCCGGTGCTCCTGTGGCTGCCCCGGTAAACTCTGATGAAGAAGAGGAGGCTGGAGAGGTGGAGGCAGCTGAGGCTGAGCCAGCAGTCGAACCAGCAGCGGACCCAGCAGCAGAACCGGCAGCAGAGCCAGCCGCCGACCCCGCCGCAGAGCCCGCCGCAGACCCCGCCGCAGACCCCGCCGCAGCCGTTGAGCCTGCTGTGGTTGACGTCCCTGTGGATGCTGTACCAGTAGACCCTGTTGTTGTGGAAGTGGCTCCAGTTGATGTTGTTCCTGTAGAGATTGCCCCTGTGGCCCCTGAGGTGGCTGTAGATGCTGCTGCAGTCGATGTCCCTGCAGCCGCTGATGTCCCTGCTGTCGATACCGCCGGTGCTGTTGATGTCGGTGTGGACCCAGTGGCCGCTGACGCCGGCGTGGCAGGAGGGGCCGTTGACCCTGCTCCACTGTAGTCACCCTCCTTTATACCTGACTAAGTGCTCCTCTCTGCAGTTAGAGCATTGTAACCAGAGATCAGCCATGGGTGATGTTGTTGTTGCATATTGGAGAAAGACTGGGAAAAAAATTGTGATGAATAATTAAAAGCAAGTAAAACAACCATTGCATATTTTCAGTCCAGAATTAGACAAAACTTTTGTATGGGTACTTTTTTCTCTGTTTTCACTGAATTATCTTTTTTATTTTGCTGTCTTATAATAGTTGTTATTGATTTTGTTCCTGTAGTTTTTAAGTCCCTGTGCCAAAAGGTTAAATGATGTAGTTTTTATTTTGTAGATCCATATCTTGGTGTGTGATCACAATAAAAATGCATCTTTCTGGACTTCAGCTGTTCTTTGAATGTTTTCATGGCAAACAGTAGACGTGTAGTCATCGCCGTCTGTGCTCATGACAAAACTATTCACCAAAAGATAAAAGTGCATTCATGTCCATGCAAACATGTTTCATTTCAAATGCAACATGTTGTCTTGAAGTTGCAAAAATGACAAACGCCAACAGGGAGAGCCACTGAACCACAGGATTTCTGCTGTTTGCTCATTCAGGGAGGAGGATCTCCTGGACTCACTCCTCAGCACTGACAGTGGTTCGGCTTTACAGCTTCTCTCATGACTTGCATGCATTTAAAAGAGCCAGATCCATCTGATCTGAAATCTGTTCCACTGGGGCTGATCTAATAGGATCAGAATAGGATATAGATGAGAGTGCTGACTGAGCAGGAGAGTGGCGTGTGCTCCTGTGTGTGTGTGTGTCTGTGTGCGTGTTTGTGAGTGAGCTCAAGCAAACTAAATCCTCTGATGTTCCGCAAATGGTCAGGAAAATCATAGCCGCTTGCAGGGAAACCTGTGAACACAGACATGGTTTTTGAGTGTGCATCATCATTATTAGATAAACCAGGACTTGCTCACACCTCTGCTCGCCCCACTGGGGTGCACACATAAGGAGGGTGAGTGACTTTGCCTCACCTCTTCTCAGCCAACTCTAATCCACAAATCCTTGTGAGGGTCACAGGGACTCAGCGACACAGTTAGTGAGACCCAATGCTTACAGGTGTCATTTCCCTAGCTATATTCTGACATCATTTTAATTAGCATTCAAATGACTGTTTTATACAATGACTCTTCTGATCCTGTAATCAGCTCGCTTCAGATTCAAAAAGAGAAGTTACCCAAGGATTAAAGGGAAATGGACATCTCACTGCAATAAGGAGTGGAACGGTAAGATCAATTCATCAATGCAGTTTTTGTAGACCTAATTAATTTAAACAATCATTTCCAGACTGTTTGACTTTAACAAATGTGATTTTGGTCTATATCAAAGGTTATTGTTTTATTCTTCTCACATGGGTGTCTGTCATTTTACACACAACCAGGCGTGCCACACGGGCCGGTCTGCATTATATAAGAGGTCTGTTCAAGGTCAGTGATACAGAAAGAGAAATACAAACAAACGTCCATGAACAATGGCACAACAGATATGCACTAATACACACTGACAAATACTTCTCTAGTTTGTTTAACATTCATGAGTACAGACGGAAGCTTATCATTTGAGGCACCGTGCTGCACAGGTTTGGGAAAGCAATACATCCTGCTGATATGCAGGTGGAAAAGTTTTCAACAGAGAATATCTAAACATGCCCAGACCTGGTGCTAAGATGCATATTTGGTCTATTTTTGGTGTAGAAGAAAAAAAAAAGGTAAAATTTCCCATGAGCAGAAATGACAAAAAAAAGGTCTTATCTCAAAGGTCTGAGTCAAAGATGACACATTTCATGTTTCAGTTTCACGCTTATGTTTACATTTAGGTTTGGAAAGAAAAACAGAACAGGGGAGGAAAAAAAAACATCACAAAGGAAAGGTTTTGGCATGTTGTCTAGTTGGAGCTTCGTATCCCCTCTATGGAAGGTATCACAGCTTTGCAGCAGCTAAGAGTCTTTTAGTTGTTGGTTGGAGGAATTTCAACCTTTCATTCTGCTGGAGACTGCCAGCTCTGTAAGACTCTTGGCCCTGTCACACTCAGTCCCCTTCGAAAGTCTGTCCACTGAGTTTTAATTACTTAGTGGTCAGGCTACTAGGTTTAGGTACAAGCCTAAATGAAGACTGATACGCTCATGTGCTTCACAGTTGGAGAGTTAACAGTTGATCCAATTCTCACCTGTGGTCACAGAAGGCCAGAAGAAAATTGTACATTCATTTCCTCAGTCCAGTCGGGTTTCATCACTTGTTCCTTTGCTACAAGCTGTGATGTTGAATTTTCTGCTGGGGATGCACAGAGAAATTTTCTCGTGATCACTCTTCCGTGAAGGACGTCTCCGTGTTGGTGATGCAGCACAACGGCTGTTCCTGTGAGCTGGTTTGTCTTCAGAATCAGAGTTCATTTTATTAGACAGGTTTGCATGCACAAACAAAGGATTTGGCCCTGGTGCACAGAGGACACGGCTCGGAAAGTAAACTGAATTAAAACAACAGTAAGAAACTTCTATATACAAGGTGGAGTTTAAAATAGAACTGCAGAAGCTGCAGTTTAAGATGCAACAGTGCAATAAAACAGTATAATAAAAAGAGTGCAAGACAGGCCCAAGTCGCCTCCACCTGCTGAGGAGGCAGGGGTCCTTCAGTGTGTGTAGGGCATCGCTGAGGACTTTCTACGATGTGGTGGCCTCAGTCGTGCTCTATGCCATCGTCTGATGGACAGAACAGAAAATAAAACTTCCACAGGTCGTTCCTCCCCACAGCCATCAGACTCTACAGCAACACAGGGAACTAGTGCAATTAGGCTCAATAAGTACAATAAGAAGCACCTGCCGTGGGTGAAGCTCAAATTTCCTTGTGCAATTTCACATTTTTGTGATTTTTTTTTTTTTTTTTTTTTTTCTTGGACTGGGACTCGGTAAGTGTCTGTTTGTCAGTTTGTGTATATTGTATGTATTTATACATACAGTACAGATATCTTTATGCCTACTGTTTATATTTTATAAGACTTGAGTAAATATTTTTTGATCTGCGTGATTATCTTTTTATTCTTTTTTTTCCTGCTCACGGGATTAATGAAGTCTTATTTAGCTCATCTCTTATCTTATTAGACAGTGTTATTATGAGACAAAGTTATCATTAAAAAACAGTGCAGACAACAGGAGTTATTCTGCAATAGCTAACAAATTTGCCAGTTAAAAAAAAAAAAAATCAATGCATAGGTGCATGTGTGCATGCAGGGGTGTAGATTTATCTGCAGCTCATTTCTACTTGCTTTTGTGTTCTCAACATGATACCTTTGGAAGTCCATTCATTCAGTTCCATGAGACCTTCCATCTTCTCTGAAGTAGTTACACAACTACTCCTTCAGGTGTTTTTCGCAGCGTTATTTTCTTGGGTGCATTGAACACTTTCAACTTCTGTGGTAGATTTCAGAGGGAATATATAACGGGGCTGTTCTAATGAGTCGCTGTGAAAATGGGTCATTTAATATTGATGTTCCTCCTGAAAAACTGTTTTACTGGCAGTTTGACTTTTTAAAGCAAAAGGTAGCTGCTGAGAGGAGTCCAGCTGCTGACGGCTGAGGTGAGGTTTAAGGATTCAGAGGTTTTACTAAGCTTTGAAATTTGGATCACTTGGCCTTTCCTTCATGAATCCTTAAAAGAAAGTAAAAGAATTATACAAGTTATACAACTTTTCTTATATTTTGGGGTCCCTAAATTTTTTAATGCTACTTTCATTTAAATCCTTTTTGGGGATTAGCATCTTTTATTCACTCATCTATTCGCAGAAACAAAAGTTCGTATTTGTCCGAGTGGTGACCAGCGAACGATTTAAACTTCACGTTGGTTCAGAAAACATTTTACTGTACACTTTTGTTTGATTTTTGCAGGGTAAGCTGCAGATCTGCTGCCATGGCCACTTCTAGCATGATTCCCCACCTCACCGCACCACCTCACATGGAGCCAGAACTCACCTCAGACACTGAGGGGCAAAGCGATGACGACCTGTAAGCCACACTTAAAAGACACTGAATCTTTATTCACATAACTGACACATAACACAGATAAGGGAAGAACTGTCAACAAATGATTTTTATGTCTAACCTATTCCAGAAGCAGACCTCCATCCAATCTGCCACATTTGCTCAACAAGAACAACAACAACAACAATGAAGAGTAAGTTTAGAGTTTAGAGGCACGAGAGATAAGTGAACCTTTCTCTGTAATACACGCTATGCCACTTCATTTTGCTTGTTAAATGTATTTTACACGCTCTTTTCCAGAGAGGAAAAGGAAAAGAAGAAAAAGCAGAAGAAAGAGAAGAAGGAAAAGAAAGAGTAAACATTTTGTACACAAATCTTTTAGATGGAATAAAAATATATTTGAGTTCTTAGTTTTCTCAAATGTTTTGTAATACATGTTACAGAAAAAAGAAGAAGGAGAAGGAAGAAAAAGAAGCAAAGGAAAAGGAGGAGAAGGAGAAGGAAAAGGAAAAAGAAAAAGAAAAGGAGAAGGAGAAAGAAAAAGAAAAGGAGAAGGACAAAGACAAGTTAGTAGAAGTGTGAAGAGCTTCTCTAAGATATTATTGCAAACACTGTATTGTTTCCCCCTAATTAATTTAATTTAATTCATTCTCTATTTTCACAGGCCTAAAGAACTATTTGTTGTAAATCCTGCTGGAAATTTATATTACAACTGGCTCTTCATCATCACGATGCCAGTCATGTACAACTGGACCATGATCATAGCCAGGTGATTTCTCCTAGTCTTTCCATACAGGTCAAATGTTCACATGATTCCATTTTCTTTCATCAAATGCACAGAGCTGCTAAGAAAAAAAAAATTCTTTATAAAGCTCAGAGCCAAGTTCATTGATTTAACTTGAATTGAGTGCACTGATGAATGCCACAGCATCAACCCAGTCTTGCCAGAAAACATGTCGCAGGTTCATTTGTTCACAGGTTCAAAACGAAAATCCACTTTCACACACAGAATAAAGACACAGTGGAGAGTCCCTCTTTATTCTGCCTCCACTCTCCACTTTCTCCGTGATCCCATGAAGGTCCATATTCCCTGCCCATGGGCAGCTGTGGCTCAGTTGGTACAGTGGGTTGTCTCGTCACCAAAAAGGTTGGCGGTTTGATCCTGGCTCTGACTGTCCACATGTCACACTGAATGTTAACTTGCCCCCAGTGGGCCTGGCAGCGTCCTGCATGGCAGCAGCTGCCCGCTGGTGTGTGAATGGCTGAATAAGAGGACAGTGTAAAGCGCTTTGGAGGCACCATGATGATGTCTAGAAAGCGTTATAGAAGTGCAGTCCATTTACCCCAAACTGTGCTATCACAAAGTATTCCACAATCTGAAGAGAGTAGACCTTCCTCAGTTTCCCTATTGTTGGTCAGATATGTAGCGCTCCCATCGCTTTGAGGGGAGAAAGATTCTGGTCATTTCAACAGGTTCTCCTTCATGTTTAGTCTAGCTGGTCTCTGACCCTGTGGCCACTGTGGTCTAAAACCTGCAGATCTTTTTTTTTTCTTTCCTGCAGTGTCTTCTTGATTGTGACTTGGTCAGTGGTCTGACGGTGAATCTAAATGTCCCTGTCAGACAGCCTGCTTTTGATATTTAATTAAGAAAAACCTCTTTTTTTTTCTTGAGAGAGACCCAGCCAAGAGACACTCTAGTACAATACAAAAAAATACAAAAAGCTGCATATAGAGTTTGTGTGTATATATATATATATATATATATATATATATATATATATATATATATATATATATACATATACATACATATACATATGTACATACATATATATAAAAAAAACATTTTCAAAATCTGTTTTTTTTTTTCTGTCACTTGACTTGAGATGATACAGAGCTGGATATGACTGGATATGACTCGAACCTAGTTGACCTGCACGATAGTCCCACAGTGCAATTCACATTATAGCCCCCCATCCATCCCCTTATAAGTATTTTTGAACAAGATTTTGTGCAATCTCCTTTTTGTGACAGTTCAATGTAATGTTAAAAAGCATATCATGGGAATGCCAAAGAATTTGGAGCTATGGACGTGTAGTTATTTTAGAATTATTGTGACACTGGTATGTTTTGTGCTGTGGATGAGTGTAGCTATTGTTGACAGTAAATGTTGAGTTGGGAAAGACTATTTTAGCTTGAGCAGTCCCTCCATTGGAGATAGTGTTGAACATGATCAACATTAGAATATAAGCACTTTTCTTATTTTGTTTTTTCAAACAGGGCTTGTTTTGAGGAGTTGCAGCATGACTATTTGCTCTATTGGATTTTTCTGGACTACACCTCTGACATTGTCTACCTGGCCGACATGTTCTTCAGGACCAGAACAGGTGAAACTCTAACTCCACTCTCCCCGTCAATAGACATGTTTTCAAAATATGATAAAGAAAAATAATTTATAAAATTGTATTGATGTGATGAAATCTTTTTTTTTATATCACAAGAAATATCAGTATTGTAGATGGTGATTTATAAAAACGTATTTTCACGATACTGTCCTTCACAGCAAGTCAGCACTATTAAGAGATACTAAAGATTGCTAATTAAACTTGCTAATTGAAAAATTATGAGTGTTGTGTTTTCTCAACCAATAAGTAAGGAGAAAAATCATTGCTAAAGTCTTCCAAAATATTGCTTTAAACATCGTTAAAAAATGTTTTACAGTGACAGTGACAAAGTATTCACTCATCATTGTTCTACAAAGCAAAACAAATAAAATATGTAAAAAAGATGTACAAGTGCAACTTGAGATATCTAAATTTCTACTTACGCAACAATGTTTTGAGTCTAAAATGTGTGTGAACATTTGAATTTGATCTTAATTGTTTGATACCAAGCAGTGATTATAACATTCTGTCATTTCACAAAATATTGATTCCTATATCATTTTCAAATGTATATTGTTTCTATGAATTTTCTAATTCTTTAAACACAGGCTACCTTGAACAAGGCCTATTGGTGAAAGATGAGAAGCTCCTCCGTGATCGCTACGTCGCCAGCTTCCAGTTTCGCCTCGATTTTCTGTCCATGGTGCCAACAGATGTCCTTTATTTTGTCGTTGGTCTTGACTACCCAGAGATCCGCATCAATAAACTGCTGAGAATTGGACGATTGATGGAGTTCTTCACAAGAACAGAGACGAAAACTAACTACCCCAACCTCTTTCGTATTGGGAACCTAATCATGTACATTCTCATTATCATCCACTGGAATGCCTGTATGTTCTTCTCTTTTTCCAAATCTATTGGCTTTGGTGCTGATGACTGGGTCTATCCGGCTCTGGATGATCCCGATGAGCCTGAGTTTGGTCAGCCCATGAGGAAGTATGCTTTCAGCCTTTATTGGTCGACACTGACCCTAACCACCATCGGAGAAACCCCACCACCAGCTCTGGACTCAGAATTTCTCTTCCATGTAGTGGACTTCTTAGTTGGAGTCTTGATCTTTGCTACCATTGTAGGAAATATTGCAACCATGATCTCCAATATGAATGCTGCCCAAGCCACGTTTCAGGCCCGCATTGACAACATCAAGCATTACATGCAGGTTAATAATCTCCTTCAAATCATATTGAAGACTCAAACTGCCTCAACAGCATTAATATTCTGTTGATGTTTTTGCTTTTTTTTTCATCTATAGGCTCGAAAGGTGAGCAAGGACCTTGAGTTGCGAGTCATCAAGTGGTTTGACTACCTGTGGAATAACGGCAAGGCTCAAGATGAACGAGAGGTGCTAAGGTATCTCCCAGACAAATTAAAAGCAGAAATAGCTATCCAAGTCCACATGGATACTTTGAAAAAAGTCAGAATTTTTTCAGACTGTGAGGCGGGCCTGCTGATTGAGCTTGTACTCAAACTCCGACCCCAGGTCTTCAGCCCCGGAGACTACATATGTAAGAAGGGCGACATTGGCCGTGAGATGTACATTATCAAAGACGGAAAACTTGCAGTTGTAGCTGACGATGGCGTCACACAGTTTGTTGTGCTGGGAAGTGGCAGCTACTTTGGCGAGATCAGCATTCTTAATATCAAAGGGAGCAAAGCAGGAAACAGGCGGACAGCCAACATTCGCAGCATTGGATACTCAGACCTTTTCTGCTTGTCCAAAGATGACTTAATGGAATCACTGGTGGAGTATCCAGAGGCCAAAGCCATGCTGGAGGAGAAGGGCCGGCAGATCCTCATGAAAGATGGTCTGATAGACTTGGACCCAGCCAACATCAAGCCTGAGGCCAAGGAGCTGGAGGAAAAGGTCAACAAATTGTACAGCGCAATGGAACTGATGCAGGCAAAGCTTAGGAAGATTCTGGGAAAATACAAGACCACTGGGAAAGATCTGAGACACCGCATTGCTGATCTGGAGCGCATGTCTGGAGAGGAAGTAGAAGAAGAAGATGAGGAGGAAGAAGTGAAAAAAGAAGTAAAAGTAGAAGAAGAGGAGAAAGGAGAAGATGAAAAGGCAGAAGAAGAAGGAGAGAAAAAGGACGAAGGAGATGAAGCTGAGGTGATGGAGAAAGAGGAAAAAGGAGAAGATGAAAAGGCAGAAGAAGGAAGGAGAGAAAAAGGATGAAGGAGATGAGGCTTAGGTGATGGAGAAAGAGTAAAAAGGTGGAGAGGAAGAAGAGGAAAAATCTGATTAATTGAAAGATGAAGAAGAAAAGGACAAAGGTGTAAAAGAGGAGAAGACAGATGAGAAAGAGAAGGAATAAACATGTGATTTCACAAAAAAAAAAAGAAGCTTTTTTTGTATGTAGGTTTAAAGGAATCTTTATCACCGGGAAATCTCTCTACTGGACCTATCTCTTGAGTGACTCAGTGATGTTAATAAAGACAAGACATAAGACTAAAAAACAAACAAACAAAAAAAAAAAGGACCTAAATGCCCACTCTAACTTCTCTTTAAGATGTATTTCTATTATAGCATTATAACTTTGAATATCTCATACAGTCAGTCCCCTACTTGGGAACAGTTTTCCTCCCAAGAGGCTGTTTTATTCATAAGTCCAACTTTTGTACTCTATTGTATTAGTGCATGTCTATAAAGGTTTTAGTTTCTAGATTTGGGGAAATAAATGATATTTTAACTGATTACCATAACCATAATTATCAGCATCAGTCAGAGGATAAGAAGAGACTAACCTGGTTGGTGTAACACCTGGTGTATATGGCACCAGTTCAGGCTTATAGCTTCATTCCTGTCATCATGAGCCTTTTTTATCTCTTCATAGATGAGACACTAGCACTGAACAGGATCATGGATGGGTATGAAATGATACCCAACCCTGGATCACTCTGGGCACACAAGCACCATTTTGCTCAATCTTCAGCACAATCTCATGTTCCACTGGGAGAAGTTTCTAAGTGCTGCCTGCTTGGCTGGATTAGTCACATTAGGATCAAGATAATCTGCTAGTTTTTCCTACCATGTCTTGTTCTTTCTGCCATATCCTCATAAAAAAGATGGGTGGTGTCGAGTAAAATGTACTTTTCAACGATAAAGTTCTCCTTTCCACATACGTAGTTGAAATCTTTTCTGAAACTTTATGAATTGCATCATCACGGCCTCCATGGATTAAATAATGTTGATTCATAGTGTTGATGTGCAGGTCGGAGCGCACCTCTGATGCTTTATTATGAAAATCAACATAATTCTCTTAGTCATTCTTGTGTCTGACTTGTTGACAACAAGTCAGCCAACAGCTGATTGCCAAAATAGGCTCTGTGCATATTTTTAGCAGAGCAGAGCAGAAGGTTGCTTCTGTGGTGCTTAAACTGCAAAACAGTTCCTATGGTGAGACCACTCTTACTGACTAGAGCTATACTGCAGAGCTTTATGAGACCCTGGTGTTACTAGATAATTTGCACCTGAGAATCACTTTCTTTTGCAATTCAAACGTTCATAAGTAGGGGACTATCTGCTGGGGTGCCGAAAAGGGGGGGTAAAGGATACGGATTATAGGGGCCCATGATTGAGGGGGGCCCAGAGAGGCCCCTAATGATGATCAAAAATAGCATCAACAAATTTCGCCGCTATGTTGGGGGGCCCGGTAAAGATTCTTTTCATGGGGCCCAAAATCCCTAGCGGCGCCCCTGACTATCTGTAACAGAAACTGTACAACAACAATAATGACAACAATGACAATATTTACATTTCATTAAACTAAGATGAGTTCTTCTTACTGTTGGTATTTATTTTTATCTAAATGACAATATATGTATGGAGTCAGATGATGACATTATGTCATTTCCAACACTGAAATACACACAGTTGACCAGATAAGGATTGTACAGTGGATCGTCACACACAAGTGACTGAGACAAACAACTCACTTTTAGAGATAATTCACGGATACTGTGTTGGTCCGAATATAGGACGACTCTGATTATAAGACGACCGCTACTTTTCAAATATCATTTTGGGAAAATAAAGATATGAAGACATTAAGGTTATTCATAAAACAACTTTTTATTGTACAGTTACTATAGAAAAAAAGAGAAATAACATTCTGCTGTATTGTTAAACATTTTAATGATTTCATCTTTTTTAGGAAGTATGGTACCATTCTTAAGGTAAGGTTATTTAAGATCAAGGTATAGTTAGTATTCTCATAAAATCTGAGACTATGACTCAGTGAATGAGCAACAACCATGTAGCTCAATAACCTCATTAATGATGTCAAGAACAGCATAACCATCAAAGTTGAGTTATTTTCAATTTCAAGAGCAACATTAATAATTTAGTCTGTAAAAAATAAATTCTGGACTGCAACAAAACTTTCAAACCCCTTTGCTCGAGTCGGTCACGTGGTTCCTCCATTTTACATCAGCTCGCATGCGTTTACTGTGATGCTCCGTTCTCTTACTGGTTACTTCAGTACGCCTCGTTCTAGCAGCGTAGATGTGTAACAACAATAAAAAAGTCTAGACTTCAATTATAAGACGACCCCCATTTTTGAAAATATGATTTCTAGAATAAAATATTGTCCTTTATTCGGGCCAATACGGCACACATCAACATTTGTGACAGTTCTAAAAAGCAGCTGCACCTTGGTTGCAGCAAACTTGCTTTCATGAAGTCAGCAGGCAACAATGTAAAACCATTGAGTTTAGATGACTAAAATATTCTTTGTCAACATTGGCAGTCATTCAAATGTCTACCAACAACGAGGCATGCCTGATCACATGATTTAAGGCAAAACCAAGGGGCTACATCTGGAATGTGGAATTACCAAAATGTGGAGTTCCTCAAACTACTCGTAGGAGCTGACTTCAAAAGTAAATCAATATCCACGAACCTCCAAGTTAGTGTCAAACTTTCCGCTACTTTGCACTTTTGGTGAACTTAATTTCTAAACTGTGGTCAAAGAACCAATAGAGCATAATCATTCTTATTTTAGCAACATCAGGCTTGTTTTGCTGTTCAGTACAATCAACCCAGGGCACTTTGATTAGTGGCTTGACACGGTATTGATCTGCTGATCCTCCAGTTGGAGAGCAATCTTCTCTACCGACTAAGCTGCAGCTGCTCCATCACTTTAGCACTTTTGATGATTTTGACTTTTGAACTGTTCAAAATAATATGGGTTTTTGTGCTGTTAATTGTACTAATAGACTGCTGCAACCAGCTCTGGGTTTGCCTGGAATGGCCTGTAGGTAAAGGGTGCTTGGCTGAAGCACATGGCAGCAGCTACCTTTTCCCCCATCCAAAGGCTGACAGCTGGAATTACCTGAAGGACAGTAGGCCTGACAGCCACTAACTCTGACTGCCAACCCCCTGAAAGGGTACGGAAGATCACTCTTTCAAGGTGGTATGGATCCTCCCAGGTGGGCCAGCTGGGCCATGAGCCAGCAATGTCGCTTAGCTCAGCCAGACCTCTGACAGCCCTTGTTTCAGAAAGTGACAGTCCTTATTTCAGATTTTTTGTATCATCTGGAACAAGGATGGATGGACAGATTGGACCAGGATGAATATAAGATAATGTTAGTTAACATCACAGGTTAGCATAAGTTAAGACAGATAGCTAGCTTGAGGAAAGGTGTTTCAATCAGTTGCCAGCCTTGTTGCTTCTGACCATTGGCCCATCTTGGGTGGGGTAGGGTCAGCTCCTACAGAGGGTTTGGTTTCATCTTGTAGCTTGTTTTTTCCTAAGATTTAAGAGATTTATCTAACTATAACCCACAAACTATGTTTACTCTTGCATCACAGCCTTGAAATTCTACAGATTATTTCAGCAATTAAAACCAGGCACCACTCCAGAGTATTTCCAGATGTGAATACATATTAGAGAATCTCTTGGTGGCTACTGCATTCATAAATGGGAATGTCTGAGAAATAAAATTATTTTGACTTTCTTAGATAATCCCAGATGGATTTGTGAAGGCAGCAGCAAAAAAGGAAGACATAACACAAGGACTGCATATAATAGACAGGATCACACAGTTCTACATCCACCTATAACCGTGTCAGGTTCACATCCTCAATTCACCAACGGTAAGGTAAACTATGGCAAGATATCCCTAATGCCAGTGCAGTAATACTTTGATTCAAACTCATGTGTTCCATCTTATTACCGAGGTCATTTTGGAGCTCAGCAAGAAATAATATTGCCCTGTTGATAAGGACATCAGGCAGCACAGCTGATACACATTTACATACTGTCATTTGAACAGGTAATCATTTCCAATATATAATTACTAATCATAATATCAATTGCAATACACTTGTGACAGATTTCATATATTATTGATGTATCAAAATGTAGAAAATCTATGTATACCTTTTATTTCAGAGAGGTCAGCAGGATCCGCTCTGTTCAGTTACTGCCTTTTTCAATCTGTGTTCACACCACATTACATTCCTATTGAGGTGAGCCTGCAATGTCACTGTACCGGTTTAAAGGGAGCTTGTTTTTTTTTTTTTGTCTTTTTTTCCTCAGGTGAAAGAGAAGTGAGCAAATGATTCAACTGAAACAAAAAAGCTGATACTCATTCGCAGAAAAAGACAAATGTGGGGAGATCACATGCCTATGTGCAGTTTAATGTTAAATGCATTGATGTGCTTCTATTTTCCGATTTAACAAAAACACACATTTTCTTCATTCATATGTATTTTACATGCAGAGAATGCTTATAACCACTTCACCTGTGAAAACAACTGAAGCGCTTTGGATCAAAATCTGACATTTAAGGAAACCTAAATAAATGTCACACACTGACTCACGCCTCTAAATAACAGTGTGAAAGCCACCAGGGACACTATTGCTGCTTCTTTCTGCTGGTTTCCCAACACTTAAGTCTGCAAAGAAAAGTAGGTTAGCATAGCTTTAAAAATAAAAATATGAAAATAATTAAGACGAAAAAAGAATGAGACGGATTAGTAGCCTACATAACATACATGCAGCGAAAACTAACTAATGAAAGGAACGGGAGAACAGCAGAGTTCTCAGTGTAACTTAAAAGTAGGTGGAGTCAAGACACATTTAATATCAACAAGAGTTTAACCTGTGTAAAGCAGCTAAATATATTTTCACACTGTTCCACTTCTTACACGAGGTTCTGCCAGAGATCTGTGCCCTGAAGAGCTCAGTTTCCTGCTTGATTTGAATTTTGCAAAGAGCTCAGAACTATATTGTGGCTCCATATCACTGATTAATTTGTAAACCAGCAGCAACACTTTAAAGCTCAGTTGTTCTGGTTCTTGTTAGAGCTCTGGCAGCAGCGTTCTGAATGAGCTGAAGTTGTTGAATCATCTCTTTGGGAAGACAGAAGAGTCGTATGAAGGCATGGATGAGCTTCTTTAAATCGGGTCTGGACAAGACATGTCTGACTTTATATTTATTTGAGATGATGAAAAAAGGGATTTATTTACAACCTTGATGCAGTCCTTGAATTTCTGACCTGAGGTTTTGTCTTCACATTCCTGAAATCAAGCTGGTCAGCAACTGTTATTCTGTCCTTTTCTATTATAAAATCCAGTTATTTCTGTCCTGTCTTTATTTATTTGAAGGGAGTTTGATTGCATCCAGCTATTCACTTGCACTTGAGGGCTGAGTCAAGTAGGCCATAGTAGTTTGGTGAACAAGCCAAGTAAACCTTCTTGTCATCCACTGATAAGCAACAAGGTTGATGTGTAAAACCCAAATTCTGCAAAAGTTGAGAGGTTTTTCAAATTGAATAAAATGAAAACTGAAGCTTATAAATCACACGAGACAATATTTTATTCACAACAGAACAAGGCTAACATAACAAATGTGTACACTTGACACATTTTACAATCTAATGCACAAAATGAGCTTATTTCAAATGTGATGCCTGCGACAGGTCTCAAATAGTTGGATGGGGGCATATTTACCGTGGTGGAGCATCTCCTCTTCTTTTCAAAACACCTTGAAAACATCTGGACATCAAGGTTATGAGTTTCTGGAATTTTGGTATTGAAATTTGATTACATTCTTGCATGATATACGTTTCCAGCTGCTGAAGAGTTTGTGGTCATCTTTGAAGTATTTTTTGTTTACTGATGCGCCAAATGTTCTCTATAGGTGAAAGATCCGGACTGCAGGTAGGAGAATTCAACAGCCAGACTCTTCTTCAACGAAGCCATGTTGTTGTAATAGCTGCATTATGTGGCTTTGCATTGTCTTGCTGAAATACGCAAGGCCTTCCCTGAAATAGATATTGTCTGGAGGGGAATGTATGTTGCTCTAAAACCTTTTTATACCTTTCAGCCTATACCATATGCACTTATGCACCCCCATACCATCAGAGATGCTGGCTTTTGAACTGAGCTCTGATAACACGCTGGAAGGTCTCCCGCCTCTTTTGCCCAGAGTATACAGGGTTGGTGATAACCAACAGGAAGTTCAAATTGGGACTCATCTGACCAGAGAATGCTTTCCCACGTTGAAACAGTCCATTTTAAATGAGTATATATATGGACGATCATGGCATTTTCAGGAAATAGATAACCATCACTGCAAGGCTGTTCCCATTTTTCTTTCAAAATTCTCTTTTGGGGACAGATGAGGACTAGGGGTGTAAAAATCCATCGACACATCAGTTTAATAATGAATAATCCAATAGCATCAATCAGAAATGTAAACATCTATCTCATATCAAAATGGATAAGAATTTGTAAAACAAGCCATTACCTTGAAACTCCTCCTGGCACTCCTCTTTCCGCCAGGTTGATCACACCTCTAACCAAAGTGCAAGCAGTGCCATGGAAAGTTGCCACGAAAGTGCCAACAAAGAAATAATCTCTCCCAGAAGAAAAGAATAAACTGTCTGGAAATATTTTGGATTTTGGATTTACAATATTCAGGTAAAACCACAAATTTTGCTGTGCATCTCAAGAAAAAACATGGCATTGACCCCCCCATGCTAGCGGCGTTAACAAAATAACATAGATGCATCATCAGCAGTCATGACCAGCTTCTTCCCACAAAAACTAAACCACAACTCAAAAAGAGCAACAGACACTGCTGCTGCAATTTCATATTTCATATGCAAAAACATGAGGCCTTACAGTGTTGTGAAGAACAAAGGCTTTCGTAAGCTAGTACAAACTTCAGATGCATCCAAACAGCACTTTAGTGAGATTGCCACCTTTGAACAGGAAAGTTAAAGTTGTCGTTAAAGTGAATTGGGAAATGCAGAGTGTGTCGCTTTAACAACAGACAGATGAACATAGTGTACGACGGAAGCATATGTGACTGTTTTGTGTCATTTTATTGAACATACATGAGAAATGAAGAATTACATAAATTATAAAATGTATTATAAAATTAATATATATTATTTATGTAGTAGTAGGACTACTGTTCCCAGAATGCACCGTTCTCAGAGCCTGTAAAGAATGTGCTACTTCCTGTTTGGTGTTTTGCCAAAGTATCGCCATACAGCATTGGAGCTGTCCTCACACAGAAACAGGCTGACGGCTCATCGCGCCCAGTGACTTACATCTCGAGAGGATTAACAGACACAGAAAAGCGCTACGCGCAAATTGAAAAAGAGGCGCTAGCAGTCACATGGGCATGCGAAAGACCCACATCATACCTGTTGGGGCTTCGGTTCACATTACTGAGAGACCATAAACCCCTGGTTCCACTACTAAGCATCAGAGGCTTGGATGATCTTCCCCCGAGAATCCTGAGGTTTCGCCTGCGGCTGCTGCGATTCTCATATGACTTCATCCATGTTCCAGGGAAGAACCTCATCACAACAGATGCAGAGCACCGCTGGGGGGCCCACCCAACACAGTGGATCTACAGCTGGGGAGAGATGTTGAGGTTTTCGTGGACTGTGTTGTGCCTTGTCTCCCTGCCACAGACAAAAGGCTGGAGGAGATCAAAACAGCTCAGGAAGTGGATGAAAGTTGCAAACAGGTGACAAAATACTGTCACACAGGGTGGCCGGAAAAGTGCGAGCTTGACCCTGTGATTAAGTCATAAGGGACAAAGCAGGCTTTCACCTTGCTCAGGGCCTTCTCATGAAAGGAAAAAGACTTGTTATTCCACCCCATATGAGAGCAGATGTCCTACAGCAGTTATACAAAGGACATAAGGGGATTTTAAAATGCAGGGCCAGAGCTAAAGAGTCTGTATGGTGGAGAGCTGTGAGCTGTTAAAAACAGAATGCAGTACAGAGAGCCACTGGTGTCCACCCCAGCCCCAGATCGCCCTTGGCAGAGGGTTGGTATGGATCTGTTTGAGTGGTCAAAGAAAAACGACCTGCTCATCATTGACTATTTCTCACGATACATTGAGGTTGCAGAGCTCAAGTCTACGCCGGCTGAGGTTACTATAAGAGCTGTGAAAGAGGCCTTTGCCAGACACGGAACTGCAGAAACTGTGGTGTCTGACAACGGGCCGTAGTTTTCATTCGAGCTGTTCCAACAGTTTGCAAAGGAGTACAAGTTCACACACAGCACAAGCAGCCCACGCTATCCCCAAGCAAACGGGGAAGCAGAGCGAGTGGTTCAGACCGTAAAGAATCTGTGGAAAAGAGACAAAGATAACTGCAGAGCACTGCTGGCATACAGAGCCACTCCACTGGAGCATGGGTTCTCGCCGGCTCAGCTGCTTATGGGGAGAAATCTGTGCACCTCCCTGCCTCAACCCACAGCCAAGCTTGAGCCTATGTGGCCGGATCTTCGGGCTTTTCGCAAGAGGGATGAGGAGGGAAGGCGTAGACAGGCAGCAAACTAGAACCTGAGACACCGCTCCAGACCACTCCCAGAACTCACATCTGGACAGAAGGTCTGGATCACCGAAGAAAGATTTACAGGATCAGTTGTGGGTACAGCCACCACCCCGAGATCATATGTGGTAGAGACTGAGAGGGGTCTTCTTAGGAGAAATAGAAGTCACCTTTGACCTACAGGCAGGGCTTGACGCTAACTTTTTGGCTCACCAGCCACTGTGGCTAGTGTTTTTCCTCAGTCATTAGCCATTTAGTCTTTATGCTAGCCACAGTTTTACTGTCAGTTTTTTTTTTCTTCTTCACAATATTCTTGCATTTACATTTTAAATACAAATAATTGGTACAACTATTGTGATGTGTCATTTTAAAGAATAAGTTACCAGCCAAAGTTGCTTGTGAGACAGAAATTGTTACTAGCCACAGCCAAATTTTACCAGCATTTGGCTGGTTGGCCGGTGTCAGTGTCAAGGCCTGCCTACAGGTACTGTTACAAGGTTTGGTCGAGTTACCAAGCCGCCAGACAGAATGGACTTAATGGACTTTGAGCACATAAGAAAGTAGTTCATAATAGGTAATGTGTGACATTACAGTGGATGACATCACGACAGTTCAGTTATTAAGTGTTTACAATAGACAAGGTTACATAGGTGTTTAAGAATAATACAAACAGTTCAGAAAACTGTGGTGTTAAAATAAGTTAACAAGCTAAGGTTAAAAAGAATATACTGCACTTTTGAGTTGAAAATGTTTTATTTGAAAAAGAGTATGCTTTGAGCTAAAAGGAGAAGGTGTAGTAGTAGGACTACTGTTCCCAGAATGCACTGTTCTCAGAGCCTGTAAAGAATGTCCTACTTCCTGTTTGGGTTGGAGTAAAACCCAAACACGTGAGTCCACGGCGCCCTGAGTGATTATTATACAATTTATAGTTTAATATATATTATAAATTGTAATTTATAATATATATACTAAATATATTCTTCTGTTTCATTCCTGGGGTACATTGTAGCTGAAGGTAACATTCAGATGGACCTGGCTAAGGTTTCCACAGTCACCTTCTGGCCTGTTCCTGACTCCCGTAAACAACTACAGCGCTTCTTGGGGTTTGCCAACTTCTATCGTCGATTCATCCACAACTACAGTTTAGTGGCCTCTCCACTTACCACCCTCACCAGCTCAAGGGTCCCTTTCCAGTGGTCCCCTGATGACAAGGCCTTCCACACTCTGAAATCAAGATTTTCCTCAGCGCCCATCCTCCAGATGCTGGACCCTGATCGGCAGTTTGTGGTGGAGGTGGATGCCTCAGGCGTGGGAGTGGAAGTAGTCCTGTCCCAAAGGTCTGACTTTGACCAGAAGCTCCACCCCAGCGCCTTCTTCTCTCGGTGACTGTCTCCTACTGAGAGAAATTATGACATTGGAAACAGAGAGATCCTGGCAGTGAAGATTGCCTTAGAAGAATGGCCGCATTGGTTGGAGGCGAGACTCTCCCATGGGGCCTGCCCCACACAGTGCTCGGTCCCAGGCCCAGTCCCTCTGGGTCAACCTCTTCTGGTCATCCTGGGGTTGGGTTCTTCTGGTCTAGTGTATCTGCCATTTCCCTCTGTCTATGTCTTATTGAGCCATCTATTCCTCGAAGCCTCTCTATTAATTCATTGATTAAACATTGAAAAATAATCTCTTATTCTACTCTAAAAATAAAGCTGTAGCTTACATTTCGGTTCATCTGCATTGATCTGAGGATGGATGGGGGTGAGCAAGTGGCCAGATCGATCTGTCTGAGGCTGCTGAAGTGAGGTGTTGAGGCGCGGTTCTTTCTAGCACAGCTAGGAGCCATAGGAACTCTGGTATCCAGCCCCTCCCTCTCTCTAGCAGTGAGCTAGGGAAAAATCCAAAAGGCTCCAATTTTATTCTCCAAGACTTGGGAAATACTGGTTAATCTGTTCCTGCATCTTCTTTCTCTGTTCTGGTCTTGAAGAACTAATCCTCAGGAAAATCCCTTGATGGTGGTTAGCTCTCGGTCCCAGTCATCCTCCTTCCTTAAGACGCCCCACGGAAAATCGCTACTTTCCCCAAAAACTTTTGGTTTTATGCTTCCTCGTTAACCTCGCCTCAGCCCCAACCTCGCCTTGTTTGGTGCTGTCCTGAATCCACAACTCCTGATTGATTGATGTACATGAGGAGCGTGCAATATCACATTTACATACCATCCCCTGTTGGTTAACACACAATAGGGCGTGCAAAATTACATTTACATACCATTCACGATTGGTCAATACACATTAGGGCGTACATAATTAAAAACCACATATCCCTCCCGATTGGTTGATGCTCAGCAGAGGCGTACATAATTAAATCACACAGACCTTTGCTTTTTCCCATCGCACCAATCCCCCCCAGTTGCTCCCCCTCAAGTCTCCAAGGGCATCTGAGGCCTGTTTACTGGCCTAGCGTGCAGCCATGCTCCCCAACGTCCTACCTAGCGCTGCTAGTATGTGGGTGTGTGCATACGTATACTCAACTAAAGTCTAATCAACTGATTAATTGGATGATGTTAAGACTATATGTCCCTTACTCCTTCTTGGGTGTCATATGTGATTCTCCAAATACGTGAGGCTAACTCGAGGCCACAGTGCTTGTGGACCCCCGCCAAACAACTCGCACTCGTGTGTGCGTGGCAGCCTCTTCTCACGTACAAAACAAGCATTTCCCACATACGAAGCGAGCCTTTCTCATAACAAGTCAAATTATGATACGTCTATCCTGTAGCTGAGTCACCGTTTTCTCACAGGCCCAACCAGATAATCTACCGCTCTTCCTCTCCCGTTGTGTCTCTAGCCAGCTAGAGACACATAAAATTGTTTTGAATAACCGGTGTCTCCTCTCTCAACAGCACTGTTACCTAACTAATAACCCAAATTTAGGCTTTATAGCCAAATATGTTTCCCCACTTATTCTAGGTTTTTCATTAGAGAAATTAATAACCAACGTTTCTCATTCCACTCTCATCAAACTCTAACTACTGCATATCACCTGGTTTCAGCAGCCTGGTAGGTTGTTTAAGGAACACAGGGCACTATTTACATACCAGACTTCCTCGATCAGTCCAGCACAGTTGAACTTATTCTCTGCATTATTCAAATCAACATTATTCTTACTGTTACTGATCAGCAATCACAAGCACTATTCATCACTATAATCATTACATGTCTTTGCATCTGCCTCTACATGCCTCCTGCATCTGCTACACTCTGCATAATTTGATCACAATCCGCATCCATAGATATCTCACATTCTGCGACACTTTTTCCCCCTCTGCTCAGACTTCATTCCGCTGGATGATCCCAACACCCCCAGATCACTTGACAAGGACTTCAGTACCCGGTGGACTGGGAGGGCTACAGTCTGGAGGAGAGATCCTGGGTCCCTGCTTGCCAGATTCTCGATCCGGATCCTTTTACTGACTTCCATCAT
The DNA here is from genome assembly GCA_018398805.1 of Hirundichthys speculiger. Lineage (NCBI taxonomy): Eukaryota > Metazoa > Chordata > Actinopteri > Beloniformes > Exocoetidae > Hirundichthys > Hirundichthys speculiger. The sequence goes on from JAGFBZ010000865.1 coordinate 3,476,234, forward strand.
CGCCACCCAGACCAGCCCTCCAGCATGACTGCACCTTTGAGAGGTCAACGGTCCGCACCTCCTCTTTGCCTGATCACGCTGAAGTGGATTCCGCTGCGGAAGGGCTGCCAGTTAACGGGAACTCCAACTTTGACTGCTTCGACCACTTTTACCACCCAGCTGGGGAGGTGGACTGATCCGGCTCTGAGGTGTTCTGCCGATGAAAAAGTCAACTCTATATCATTACAGAGTGTTGTTTTGGGGGGGGTTTGGAGACATCGGTGTGGATGGTCCTTTTATTCTTTGGTCCAGAACCCACGGTGCCAATTTCTTCCAGAACGGATCTGGAACACTGTTCTGGTTGACCACAATATCACTTTCCTCTGCGATGGTCCATCCTTGCTCTCTGAGCCCAGGGAAATCAAAGGAAAAGGTTTACATTACACCTTTTTTTATTGCAGAGTAAAGTTTAGATCATTATTTCAGCTACTGGTGAAGGACAGTTCTTGATGCGGTGTTGTCTCAGGGATCCTTACTTTCTATGCACAATCTTTTGATGATAATTTGCATTGTTGAAGGAGAAATATGAAAGAAAAATCAGGTAGTGATCATGGATGTAGCAGCGCCATATAGAGATTCAAATACATGTTTCATGACTCTAAATTCACACCAATCTACCGACCCTTATTACTGTTGAATTTATGGTAATTATATTATGGGCAGAGACGCTGCAACGGGGTAGGCATACTAGGCAATTGCCTAGGGCCCCGAGCTGGAAGGGGCCCCAGGACAGCGGTGACATTGGTCCTTTTGTCAATGACAAAATGACTGAACTGCTTTAGACACTGCAATGACGATATGTTGAAAACCCCCTCGCATAGGGCCCCCACTAGCTGTCACTGCCTCGTGTGTTAAGGGACCCCCGAGACGCGGCCAATATCGATCCATATCAATGACAAAACCTGAAACCTCCATAGACACTGCAGCGACACGTTTGGAACCCCCCTAATGGGACCCCGACTGCCCGTGGCCGGCTTTCTGTGGTGCTTCAAACTCGATACAAGAAAAATGTATCAAGCATATCCATTTGCACAAGCCAAGGCCCACAAGCAAAAGTTTTTAAAACAATTTCCACCAGGATGTGGATATGGAACCAAAGACCACTAACTATATATTTATTTTAACTTTTTTATTTTTTGCTTGATTGTGTTTTTGTCAAACTTTCAGTTGTGTTTATGTTATATTGTATTTTAAGTGTTCTTACATTATTGTGCACTTCTGTTATTAAAAATAAAAGATTTTTGGATTGAATTATTTTCTTGGTGTTTTTGGGCCGGGAGAGCCCCCATGCTCACTCTTGCCTAGGGCCCCCAAGGTGACTAGAAAAGGCCCTGATTATGGGGATTTTTGTCAATTTTTTTTAACAAAGAAAGCTGAGCATGCGGTGTTGAGTGTTAGGTCTCGGCACAATGCATATTATTATCATTATCATTGATATGATGACATTATTGTTATAATGAAGCGAGAACTTAAATTAGGACCATGAATAAAACATGAAATATCCTGAGCTCATACTGCCTGCCTGCCAAGTAAATGTAGGAGTCTTTAATTTTGTTTTTTCCATCACATCCCAATTTTCATCCACATGGATCAATGTCACAAACAGAGCAGAATGTGTTTTCTAATTGGCTACTGCTTCCAATAATAAACAACATAGATTACTAAAAACTGATCCACACCTGGAGGAAAGACTAAATAATGAATAGATGACATGACTGCTGCCCGGGAGTGAAACCAAAGCATTTTTAACGCCATTTCATTCATTCTTTTATTGCATTTACGCTGTAGCTTGTCCTTCTTTGCTTCCCCAGTGTATGTGTGTGCAAGTGTAGACATGGGTGGAATTAGGTCAACCGCTCAGCTGATCAGCAGACACACCTGAGACTCTTTTTCGACTCAGCCACCTGTATAAGAGCCCTGGTCTGCCTTCCACCCTCTGCTAGATTGTTTAAGGCACATTCAAGGCAGCTATTATGCTCTATGCTAATACATTGTTAAGTCAGTAATTTCTCTGTGCTCAAATTATTCTTTGGGTTAGCCTGTTTTTAGTCACCCCCTGGATCATTCTGTTGCCAGCCACTCTGCTTCTCTGGATTACCCATTTTCTGATCAGAACCCACAACTTTTTCTTGCCACAATAAAATGTGAAAATTGATCTTTTGTGGTTTGGAGGTCCGAGTCCTGTTTTGGGGTTCAGCCAGTGTTTACACACCTAATGTAACAAGGATTTTTGGTAGGATTAAAGGATGGGCATGAATTTCAAATAATGTGCAAGACTTATAATAGTCAATAATTTGTAGTGTTTGTGTCATGCTCTCCAACTTCTGGACCCTAATAAGTTTAACTTATCAGCAATCCATTTAGCCTTGCTGATAAGTTTAACTTATCAGCAAGGCTAAATGGATTGCAGCCTCAGCTATTGCTGAGGCAAGAACTCAGATGTAGGTGGTGTTTATGTGAGGACATGGAAAGCAACTTCAATAGGCTTAGAGAAGATTCTGGCAAATTTTCAGCCAGCTCAAGCAAGGAAAACAATACTTCACCAACAATGTGTACAGGAAAGGTGGAGTGCTGTTCACCTCAACTGAGAATGTTGTCAGACAGGTAGAATCTTCTCAGCTCCACCAACACATCTTCTGCAAAAGTTCCCAGTAAAGGGTTTGGAGAGTATCCTCACCTTTGCTATGACGGTCAGCTTTGGGAATATGTCTGCAGAGGAGAGGCAGCTGAACAAGGTGATGGTGTATACTATATTAAAAAAGTATAAGGTCCCAACACCTGTACATGCACTGGGATTCACTGGGATGGCGGAACGGTCTGTTTAATACTGGACCCAGTTCAGCACATATGGTCCAAGAGAACTGCTCTGGGGAATCTGAAGCAGGATTTTAGGCAGTCATCATGGGACAGGGAATCTTTGTGGTCCCTAAAAACTCTTCATTCTCAAGAAGTGCCAGCACATCCATTATTCAGCACTAAGCATAGATGTCACTGCACGATATATGTTTACACGGCAATTAGACTGATTGCTACACACCTTGACACAATTAATGCATCAATCAGTGCTATCCACCGCTCTATTATATGATCTGACGTAGTGATATATGAACAGTACTGTGCTTGGCTCTTATTGAATTGTCATGGCTCACGACAGGAACACATCTATAATACTGCAGGCTTGGCTGTTTATGATAACGTGAGTCTACAAGTCTTCAATTCACCAGCTGTGTTTCCCCAGTTTCCCCCATTTCCAAAATGTACGTGTGCAATGTTTAGAATTTACGTACAGATGCACAAATATTCCTTGTGTGCTTGTGTGTGTGTGGTTGTAGTTTTTTGACATGACATGCACAACTTTCAGGCCCTATTTTGTGCATGCGCAGTGTTTAAAAAGGAGGACCCAGAACAGTTCATGCCCACAGGCAGTGTGACTCTTGAATAATGGTAATCTGCCTTTTAACAATAAAAGCTTTGATGTAAGTATGTATGTCCTATGTGCTTCATTGTTTTTAATTCTATTGAACATTTTGATTCATATGGATTTTGTTTACTTTTATTGATCTTTCTACAATCTTTTTTTTTCATCTTGTGATTTATTAGTGAGTGTGAGTGTACATGGCAGTAATATAGTGAGCAGGCAACTCAGGAGGCAAGAGTATCAGATACAAGTCCTGTAATAATAAATAAGAGCACTGTTAGGGAAAATGGATATCAAAAATCGATTTAAAAAAATAACTCCTGCACCTCTTGCTGACGTGTTGGAGTCCATATTGTGTCCATGTTTGGCAGTGTCTGATTGTAGCTGAAACCTCTGATTATAGCTGAGATTATAGCAAAGACTTATGGGTGTCAGAGGTAAATATTTTGTTGATGTTAATTTTAGATTAACTCTCTTATTGTGATGTGTAAATGAGGGCAATTACATTTTCAGTTTGTCCATGTTTAGAATGTTGGTTTTTTTTTTAATTTCATCTTTGATCTGCTGTTTGTTTTCTGATGGCTCCATAAATTTTTAAAGTAAAAGCGCATTTCCTATTGTCATGTTGTGAATAGGGTCTTTGCTCCACAGGTGTTCTTGCTCACAAGTTTACGACAGTATTTGAATTTTAAAGAAGCTGAGCCCGTGGATGTGGGTGGGCTCACTGATTTCTGGAGCCTCGGTAGTTGAGCTGAGTTAGTTAAAAACCTCCATGATGGCAGGGCTTCAGGGAAAATGAAGTCTGTCCCGAGTTTCTTTAAGACACTGGGGGTTGTAAGGGCTGTCTTGGTTGACTTGTCTCTGCAGCGTCACATGAACATTGAGAGCAGGACTGGACTGGTTCCACTTTTTTAAGATGTAGGACCAGAGGGTGGTCCAATTATATGGGAATCCCACTCCTCAGCCTCACTGGTATGTTCTATGCAAGGCTGCTGGTGAAGCCTGTCCAGTTAATAGTCCCATTTCAGATTCAGGAGGAACAACATTGGCTTGTCTTTCCCATGGAATGCTGAACCAGAACTTGGCCTTCACTAGAGCCCTGGAGGGGGCATGGCAGTTTGCCCACATGTGCTTTGTGTGCTTAGAGAAAGCATTTGACTATGGCCCTCAGGGCTGCGGGGGTGCTCCAAGAGTATGGGACACTGGGTCTGTTGCTACGGGCCATTCAGTTATACTACCAACAAAGCAAGAGTTTGGATTGCTTGATGGCAGTAAGTTGATTCGCTGGAGGTGGAAGCTGGACTCAGCTAGGGCTGGCCTTCGTCTCTAGTTCTGTTCATAAGTTGTTCGGACATAATTTCTTGGTGCAGTTATGGAGCGTAATGATGATGTGGCAATCTCCAGCACTCACCGGAGCAGTTAAGAAGCATCTCCAAATCTGAGGCCATGGTCCTCAGACAGGAAATGACGAAATTCTCTCCCCAGATTTGAAGTAAGATGCTACCTCAAGCAGATCGACAGGTGGACCAATACTGTCATGGCCTGGGTCGGCCATGACAGCCCTGTGTGTGTCTGTGTCTGTCAGGTTGGCATCTCTCCCTGTCTTTAGTGGTTCCTGTTTTACTTTGAAGGTCTGTCTTGTCTCTATTGTTTTCTGCTTTGCTTCCTTCCCCTCATTACCCTGATTCCCTGCACCTGCCTCTTGTTTATTCCTCTGTGTATTTAAGTCCTGTCATTTTCCCCTGTTCTCTGTGGGTCCATTGTCATGAGTAGATGTTTGCAGTCATGCATGTTTCCCTCTCGTCTTCAGGATTACAATAAATTTGGATTTTGCATTTTGGATTTTTGTACTTTGATCCTTTAACTTTGTGTTTGTTAATGAATCTCCTTTTGTTTTGAGATCTCCTGCTCTTTGGTTCTCCTTCACTCCTCTGCAAACATTACAAATACAGCAGTAACTGAACACTTCTTCTGTTGGACTGTTTACACTCAAACTGTAGCGTCTTATTCACAACTAAACATTCAGGGCACTACCATGAAATTAATACTTATTAGTCACAAACACTGATCTGTGTTTTCATACTTTGTTTCACTGGCAAAGAAACAATCAAGCATCAGACAGGATTTAACTTGTAGAAACCAGACTTGTACCGCTTTTCATTGTAGAAACACATGAACATGAGTTTGACACTCAAACCTAATTCAGCTTTCACTTATGATTTTAGAGTTACTGTCAGAGTTTACACAGTCTTAGTGGGCCCACTCTCACCAAGCTCGCACATTAACAAAAAGCTAGTGCATATACTTCTATCTATATATATATATATATATATATATATATATATATATACACACACGTGGACAAAATTGTTGGTACCCCTCAGTTAAAGAAGGAAAAACCCACAATTCTCACTGAAATCACTTGAAACTTACAAAAGTAACAATAAATAAAAATTTATTGAAAATCAAATAATCAAAATCAGCCATCACTTTTGAATTGTTGATTAACATAATTATTAAAAAAAACAAACTAATGAAATAGGGCTGGACAAAAATGATGGTACCTCTATAAAAGATTGAAAACTATTTGACTAGAGTGACATGATTAACTCAGGTGTGTCCTTTAATTGACATCACAGGTGTTTCCAAACTCATCAGTCAGTCTGCCTATTTAAAGGGAGACAAGTAGTCACTTTGCTGTTTGGTGAAAAGGTGTGTACCACACTGAACATGGACAACAGAAAGCGAAGGAGAGAATTGTCCCAGGACATCCGAAAAAAAAAATTATAGACAAACATCTTAAAGGTAAAGGCTATAAGACCATCTCTAAACAGCTTGAAGTTCCTGTGACAACAGTGGCTCATATTATTCAGAAGTTCAAGACCCACGGGACAGTAGCCAACCTCCCTGGACGTGGCCGCAAGAGGAAAATTCATGACAAATTGAAGAGACGGATCGTTCGAATTGTATCCAAAGAGCCCAGAACAACCTCCAAAGAAATTAAAGGTGAACTCCAAGGCCAAGGTACATCAGTGTCAGATCGCACCATTCGTCGTTGTTTGAGCCAAAGTGGACTTCATGGGAGACGACACCACTGCTGAAAAAAAATCATAAAAAAGCGAAACTGGAATTTGCAAAAATGCATGTTGACAAGCCACAAAGCTTCTGGGAGAATGTCCTTTGGATAGATGAGACCAAACTGGAGCTTTTTGGTAAGGCACATCAACTCTATGTTCATAGACTCAAAAACCAAGCATACGAAGAAAAGAACACTGTCCCTACGGTGAAACATGGAGGAGGCTCAGTAATGTTCTGGGGCTGCTTTGCTGCATCTGGCACAGGGTGTCTTGAATGTGTGCAAGGTAAAATGAAATCTGAAGACTATCAAGGCATTCTGGAGAGAAATGTGCTGCCTAGTGTCAGAAAGCTTGGTCTCAGTCGCACAGGTCATGGGTCTTCCAACAGGACAACGATCTAAAACACACAGCCAAAAACACCCAAGAATGGCTGAGAGAAAAGCGTTGGACTATTCTAAAGTGGCCTTCCATGAGCCCAGATCTGAATCCCATTGAACATCTGTGGAAGGAGCTGAAACATGCCATTTGGAAAAGACACCCATCAAACCTGAGACAACTGGAGCAGTTTGCTCATGAGGAGTGGGCCAAAATACCTGTTGACAGCTGCAGAACGCTCACTGACAAATACAGAAATCGTTTAATTGCAGTGATTGCCTCAAAAGGTTGTGCAACAAAATATTAAGTTATGGGTACCATCATTTTTGTCCAGCGCTATTTCATTAGTTTGTTTTTTAAATAATTATGTTAATCAACAATTCAAAAGTGATGGCTGATTTTGATTTTCAATAAATTTTTATTTATTGTTACTTTTGTAAGTTTCAAGTGATTTCAGTGAGAATTGTGGGTTTTTCCTCCTGAGGGGTACCAACAATTTTGTCCACGTGTGGGTGTGTGTGTGTGTGTGTGTGTGTGTATATAATATATATATATAATGTATGTTAAAAAGCAGGTCTGGTGTGATGCTAGGAAGCCAAGAGGCCCAAAACTATAAGGCAGGTTCACTCCAAAAGCAATAAAATAAGTATGGTACCTTTTTTACCCAGGATACTCTGTTCACTTAACTTTACGAGTGGTTCTGTCCCAGGAGAAGAAGATGATGAAAAATGGTGGTAGCTTCTCCTGTTTTACCAGTCACAGGTGCAGGGCGAGGCTTAGAAGAGACATCCCAGGATGGAGTGGTCCGCCATGGAGTCTGGTCAGGGTCTTTTTATCTCATAATAGCTGCTAAAGTATCCACATTTCCAGGACGGCAACACTGTCGCTAGTGCAAGCTGTGTTAGCTTCTCAGTGCTAAAAGTCCATTCAGTTTATTAGTGTAGGCTAATAAACACTTGCAGCATGCCAAGGGCAGACTCACACACGTGTGCACAACTGTAGAGTAACCTGCAGAAGTAGTCCCGGATGTTCACATGTATCAAAGGTATCTTGCTAAAGACTGCCCATAAGAAAGTCCAGGACACCAAAAACAAACTTATTTTCTCTTTCACACATTTTCCTTGCAGACTTAAATGTCTCGTTGCATGCTGTTAATTCTCCCATCTCTCTTTTTTATCTTTTCCTCCCCTTTTTGACCAGTCAACTACTAGTAACTGCTATTCTCAGTACCACTTCCACTTACAGCCATGAGCTTTTCACAATAAAGCAGTATGGCCATGAACTTTCAAAATTACATCTTTCTAACCATACATTTGCATTTCTTTTAAACCTATTTAACACAGGACATTTGTAAACCCTTGTAATGTCATTTAAAATGCATTTATCTAGTGCATATTGGGTGTTGAGTGCATATTGGGTTGCTGTTTTATTTCCTTGAGTTCCTTACAACTAGAAAGAGTTGGATTAAATTTGGATTAAATTTGAAATGAGAAAGATTAGTACTGAGTAAAAAAACAGATTGTGAAAGCTCATTTAAACTGGAAAAATGTAGCACTGAATTCACAACAAGAAGTTATTATAAAGTCTTAAACATTTTAATAAGATATTTATTTCCTGGGGCACACAGCTCTGAGTAGCTATCTGGCTATTAAATAAACTAAAGCAGCTTTTAATCTATATATTTGGAGAGTCATTCAAAAGCTTCTATTATCTGAAACCTAAAAGTGCATCAGATGTGCTATAAATATCGACAATAGGCAGTCTTTATTAATATGTACTGAGATGTGATAGCAGTGAAAATGTCTTGGCAGACTGAGTACAGAGGAGTGGTGGACTGCATGTCATTTACCCCGAGGAAATTGCTGCCTCAAAAGCTGATTTCCTGAAGGAGATATTTCTCTGAATGATTCAGAGCCCGATGGCTTTGCACAACAGTGTAAGCACATCCATGAAATGCAGAGTAAAACGGGCCTGTTTCTACAGACAAATGCATGTAGCGTAGCAAACGTGTCATTAAACAATTCTCTCCGTGCAGCACAGTTCATCTACTCTGCAGTGATTCCACTCTTAATGATACTCATGAAGAGGGAGGTTGTGGTCATTAAATATCTTTGGACATCAAAGGTTGGTGGCACAAGAGAACAAGCTAAATGGACCATACTTGTTGGTAAGATGAGTTATTAAGTGGTTATGACTGGATTTCTGCCTCAACTGCTTAACCAGAGCAACTCCCGACTACTTTCTGAAATACACTCAGAACTGTGTAGTTTGTTAACCCAAGAAGCCTGATTTCTATGACTATGCATGAGTACAGCAAAAACAGTTTTTGGGGACATGACAAACCCTAAGCAGATAGATCATGTGGGTCTGTGTAAAAAAGAGAGAGGGCTGCAGATCACAAAAAACCTTGTAACTAAGAGAAAAGTTGTGCTTAGTAGACTGTGACTACAAATCCCAACAGTCTCTAACATGCATATGAGCACTGTGAAATTAAATCCTGGCTATTAATGGTGGTGATCTACACAAATCTCCATTTTTACATTTTACAAAGCACATAAAGACATGTTTCAGTCATGCAAACACTCATGTTTCTATTCTATAAATGTATGCACTCAAAACAGATTGTTGTGGAAAAATTTTTGTTTCTGTTCTAATCTCTAAAAGACAAGAACTCTGAGTGAGATCAACAATTACCCTTAAAAAACAAGACAAGGCTGGATTTTTCACTGAATTTATTATCCATTTGCATTCAAAATGGATCAGCTCTGCACCTCAGCAGGCGGTTGCAGGACTAGTGGCCTTTATTTGTAGAGAGAGACAGATAGATGGAAACGGGGCAGAGAGAACGGGGGAAAAAAAGAACAAAGAGTCATACGGGCCAGGGAGTCAAACCCACAACGGCTGTGTCGAGGACTATAGCCTCTGTACATGGGCTGCCTGCCCTAACCACTGCACCACCGAGCAGCTCAGTAAGACAGTAAGCTTTAAGAGAAACGCCTAAGACCAAAAAATTAAGATAGGACTCCTGCCCGGCGTCCATGATGGCGTCACACAAGAGAAACCCAGTTAGATAGGAGGCTATATCATAGGATATCAGAAATGATGTCCATAGATGGACAAAGAGGTCCCTGTGACCTCTAGACCTCAAAGCGCCAAGTTTACCATAAGACAGATCTTTCCCTCATTTTTTTTAAACATTTAAAGTTACAAACTTTTATGAACATAGCGGTTCTTGAAGTCCAAATTAGTGGACCAAGAGGCTATATCCAGCTTCCTCAACTGACTTGATCCAGGATGTACAGAAACGTCGACTGACCACAAGGCTCCAAAAGTGAGTCCATCTCCATTAATGGCCATGCTAACGTGTCCAACTTTGCCACACAGTTAAACATGTTTACAGCCTGGTTCAACACCAGTTTTTGTCTCCATAACTGGATCTAACACACATGACACTGACAGGGGCAGAGGGGTATTTTTATGTACCTCGTCAGGTAAAATTATATAAAGTGACGTTGGGGCGATGTGCATATGTGTGTTTTTTGTTTTTTAATGGCACTTCTTTTGCAGTAAAAGAAGTTAAGAGCAGCTGTCACCACTTTAGTGACTTAGTGCTTGTCTGTTTTGAAGATAACAAGGCTTTTGTGCCGTCAACTGTACCAACAGACTACTGTCACCGGCTCTGGGTTGGACAAAAACGCATTCTCCCAGGTACAACTACGGACAACCTGTTTGCTGTTGGGGGGGCTGAGTCGACAGCCTGGGTCGAGCTGGTTACTGCTTCAGCAGCTTGCCCTTTTTAGCCCCGCACCATTGAAAGCCAGCCAGGAAGGGTCTGGGTCACAACTGTAGTTCAACTGCTGCTGCTGCCTGTTTTTCTGTCACCCAGCTGGGCTGAGGCTAAGCTAGTGATGGCTGACTGCACTAGCTCTGACGGAGTCCACATTTCAGCTCTCGCTGCCCTGGGCCGAGTCATCTCCTAACATAGCATCCTCCATATGTATGTTAAAAAAAAAAACTGACTTCAAAACTACTCTTCAAAAATGTATTTGTGATGTTACAGAGGGTTTGTTCAGTTCTCCAGCATCCAGGTTCATTAGCTTGACCCAGTGTCAAAAAAGAAAGTCTGGCATAAAATATTTAGATGCGGGAGGGTCTCATACGTTAGCCTTTTAAAAATCTTACTAAAGGTTTTGCAAAGTTGCGATGTGTAGCAGTACTCAACTTATCCAATGCTGACTACATGTTGACGTTATGGAAAGTGGAGTAAAAATGTTTCTTTTTTTTTTTCGAGATATTATAATTCATGCAAGTTATGAGAGCTCCATCTTCCCATCAATAACTTGGGTTCAGACTTTAACATGTGAGTTGTGAGCAAAACTCCTCAGAAATATCTTGGTCAAATGATCAATTCTGGCCTGTTTGTATTTCAGTTGGTTTTATTCACCATCTTCAAGGTGGATGCTTTGAGCAACTTTCCATTCACAGTAACTAATCTGAGTTCTCATTTTAGATGAAGTCACACTCGTATCTGAGTATGTGTGTTCAAAGGTTTTAGATGCGCCCACATGTTCTCAGACATTTAATTGATCAGTGTGTGACAGTCTGTTTTCGATCAATATAGTCACACTCGCTTTGCACACAAAAATCTGTGTTTACGTGACAAAATGAAACTCCCACTTGGTATTCCTTTTACAGAACAAGGTACGAACTGAATAGGGTATAACTGAGCAGCAATGTTCTTTCATTAGCAGATAAATTGCTGTCCCTGATCACATGTTGAATTAATCAAAGCAAATGGCCTCGAGCGCTGACCCGAGTTGTGACACACCACAGAAGCAGCAGTGAAAAAGCTGGCATCTGCAGTGCAGTTGAAGTACCTTATCAACATCCCTGGTATTTCAACAAGACAAGAGCAATGGGAGAGGATTCCTTGATATTTTGGTCAGGGAATTTAATTACCTCCATATAAATCAAATCTCTGTCGCACAGCACACACAGCAAAGCAATGGGCAGACGATGAGACCAACGCACCTCATCAAGTAGCTACTATCAAAAGTATGTGAGGCAAAGACTCATATACATCCCATACAAATACAGCATTTTCTTTTAAGTTTTTAGCATATTGTGTTGGCGCTAACAATGATTTAGTGGCTAGTTTAAGATGTTATTTTAGCCTTGTAAATATAAAGATCTCAGATCATTATAGTCTGCAATCCAACATGCCTAGTTTGATTTCAAATGATTTGATGCATCTCATCCAGATTTTTCTTCCAGTTTGTAAATAAAGTGTAAAAATGCTAAACAGAGGGCTTTTATCCTTTTCAAACATTGAAAACTTGCTAGCATCAAATTGTAAAGTTTTTGTGAAGGAGGGGGAGAAATGGATCTGAACCCCCAAGAATACTGAAGTGTCCTGATTGGAAGTGCAGTTCCTTGAATGACCACTATGGATGCAAAATAGAGTCTACCCAAGTACACAAAATGGTACTTTATTTATTTATCTATTGCTAGATAGCAGCACCAGTCGTAACATGTTGCATTTGGGGCGTTTTGCAAGCACGATCACTTTCGGTAAAGAAAGAAACAAGCCAAAACAAGTGATGCAGATCATTCATTTTTACGTGATTTTCTACCGTCAAACTGCAATGCTGCAGAGTGTGCATCACATGGCTCCAAAGCAAAGAACCTACTCATCTATCCCTTTGTGACGTAGGTAAAGTGGCCAAAAAAATCTCTCTACACAGAGAAGATGGAAGGAACTGAACTGGCTTGAGGGGAATTATTAAGACGGGGAAGAATACCGACGTGCTGAACCTCAAGAAATTCCAGGCTATGTTCTCGTCATTTCCACGAGTTGGCAAAGCCCTGGATGAGTGTGAGTGTTGCCACTATATACGTCATGTTTGGCAGTACTCTGGTAGGCTCTATTTGGAGCATGTTGGGTTTTTTTTTTTTGTTTGTTTGTTTTAAGTGACTGGTGCATTTCGGTCTATAGTGGTAATGACTGGCTGCCATCACTTTGAATACCTGGTATATAGTACTTCAAGTGAAACTGACTTCTGAGCTGTCATTTCTGTTTCAAAGATAATATGGGTTTTTGTGGCATTATCAGATGAGCAGCTGGCCCTGGGATGGCAGCACTTATTTCAAATGTTTCGGTAGCAACATCAGAAATGAGGACTGGCGGATGGATTCAATCACCTAAGGTAATGCTAGTTAGTAGCTCAGCATAAGCTAAGTCAGGCTAAAATGGCTAGAATGTGGTGACTGAGAATAATTGGGCATGTTGTCAGGCTTGTTTGTTCTGCACGTTTACACACTTTTGGATTAGCCAGGGTCAGGCAGAGTCATCTCTTGCTAATATGGTGCTGTTCAAATGCTCAAAAACAAAGGCTTCAGAACAATTCTTCAGAAAAATTTTGGGCGACATCACAGGGGATTTGTCCAGGTCTTTTAATGCAATCTCTGACAGTGGGTGGCAGTGAGTCATTGCTCATACGTTGCATAATTTTGTTCCACGGTGTGGTTCTGCAGGCTATACTATAACATTCAGGCACTATAAGATTTGGGATCGTTAACCCTAAAGATCTCATTTTGTTATAAAAAGGATCTTTAGTAGGACCACCTGTTAAGGTTTTTAAAGAAAAGACTGTTAAGGACCTATATGCAACTCGAACATTGCTCTTGGCTACATTCAGCTGTCCTCCATTGATGTGGCTATAAGGATGCTTTCAATTACAAATCCAATATCAAGACTCCCACTGCTGTTTTATAATTGCTCTTGTGTGAGTACAACTTCTCTGGGTTTAAATGGAGCTCAGAGACTCTAATGAAAGCCAGAGAGATTAAATCTCTAGTTTGTGTCGGTGCTATTACCACAGTGCTAAAAATACAACATATTATACCTTGTCATTGTGAATTTTTTTATTTTGTTTTGTTTTTAATCTTACCCAATCTAAAAGCGCTCGAGAAAGTATGGATTTAATATTGCTTATGGAGTTCTTCACATTATTGATGTACTTTTCACGTTTCTAAGAACCAACACCAAATAGACCTATTAGTTACGGTAAACAGCACACAGGCTGTATCGCTACTACGAGTATTGGCTCATTCATTTTATCTATTTGAGTGTATGTACGCTCTATGCTGAGATGGCACACACTAGCCTCATCATCAAATATTCATCTTGGCAGTGTTTGCATATCCCTGGGGGCTAAACTTTAAAAATGTAGTGCCTGATATGAATTTCAGTTGGTGTTAATATAGAGGGTTGAACAAAACATTTGATTTGCAGATGCTGGTTCTAACATGTAGAGGTTGCTGTTTTCATTACATCTGTCTCGTCACAATACAAGGATTTTCTTAATTGGAAAAAAATCTCTGTTTTGTTGCTGCACCACAAAACCATTTCACTTACTCAAAATGAGTTAAACATTCAAGAAGGAATTAGAAAGTGTTGTGTGAACAGTGGGGGTAAGATTTTAATGCAGGCTAAAAACAGTCTGAAAACTTTATTCTTCTAAGTTGCCTTTTGGATCTTTTCGGGCAGCTTTAACTTTCTGTAAATCCCACGGATTTTAGAACGGTTTCTTTGTATTTTGGCGACACACAATGCATCTGAGGAAACATCTCAAGTGGTTTCTTCATTAGTCTGCAGTCCCTGCATTGCTGTTGAGTCTGTTTATTCTTAACTTCTTTTTTTTTTTTTTAAGAAACCTGAAATGCAACAAAGTGGACTTGCAAGTGGCAATTTGGAAGTAACAATCTGCTTGGCTGTGATATGAAACCTCTAAATGGAATTATAACTGGACGTTTGTTGAATAAAAGAGCAAAATGACCCTGGACAACAGACACTGTTTGCTGTTGAGGAGCTTGAATGATAGGTTTTGATCCTCCCAGGAAGAAATGTTTGTAACCCACGTGGAGGTTATGGGACTAACGGCTATGTAAACAGATGAAGGAGGTTTATCTAATGTGAACAGTTGGGTGTCTGGAGGGTATTTCAGCCTGTTACTGGTGAATGTTGGTCTGACAGAAAAGGAGAGTGGCATCCATTCTACCAGCAGGGTGATGCAGCACAGCGTATCTTCCTTCTCTGCGGTGCACCGCAAAACGGATTTAAGACTGTAACTGTAAAATCATTAATCACTTCAATCTGATGCAGAGCAACAGATTGCTACAGAGCAACAGACATGTCAGCCCTTTAAATTATTATTTTGTGGCCACAAATTGGTATTTTGTGTCCAAAAAAAATCAGGATTTCATGACCAAAAAATTAGATTATTGAGGGCACAAATTAAGAGCATTAAGGCCACACATTGTAACAATGCATCAGAATGTTGGAAAACCAGATTATTCACCTTTTAAATCGTCCCATTTTTGTAAGGAACATGTATTTGTGGGATGAGCATCAGAGCTGAGTATGTGAGTTTCACCCATCAAAAAAAATGTGCCAAGTCTTCTCTGCCGATGACAAAGAGCTTTTTTCTTTTTTTGCTGTTGGCTCTTGATTGGTGTTTGGTGGATCGGATGATTGAAGCCTGAAAAAAACAAGACATATTCCCAATTTACATCTCTTCCTTTAACAAACAGGAGCCTAGGGAGCACGAAAAGAACCATAAAAAACCTCAGCAGCCTGCGGGATGACATCCCATTCTTCAACCAGCAAGTCAGCCATCGTGGCTGTTTAGGTCACTTTGGCACAAACAGGAAGCCCTATCTGATCCCACGAGTGTCCAGCGGGAGTGAGGTCAGGACTGCTGGCAGGCAGTCCAACCTCTGCACTCCCAGATTCTGGAGGTAGTCTGATAAACCCTGCTCTGTGTTGTCATCTAGGAGGGCAGACCTTGGTCTCTCCAAATAATCCTGCCACTTGGTTTTGTTGAACACCAGTCTAAAGTTGCTCGGCCCTATCCAGTTCAACCGTGGTATACCAATTCTTGAAGACATCAACTCACTGTGGCCCAGTTCATGCTGACTGATATTGGCTGAAAAGATTTGGAAAATCTTTCATGGGCACAACCAACCAGGTCTGCTGCATATCCCACAAATGCATCTTCCTTACAAATATGATGCCATTTAAAGGGAAATAAACAGGCTTTACAAAAGGTATAAGAAGCGTTGTTACAACAAAGAAATAATCTACCTAACACAAGTGTCCTTCCTTTTTGTGCTTTGTTTACTAACTTCTGGCAATTGCCTGACAATAGTCAGCCTTGGGCACCTTTAACATGTATGCTGCATGTGAGCCAGCATTAGAGTGAGCTAACACTGGACAGAGATAGTTTGACTGAAATAGTTTTTCCAGTTGGGAACAGAGATGTTCTCCAAAGTCTGGGATCACATTATTACCAAGAGACATTTAGACTGAATATTGGAAGCTTTACCATCTAGGCTTGAAATACTAATTTGTGGGAATTAAATACAAATTTGGGAAAAAATAAATACTAGTATTAGGCTAAAAAATACTAATATCAATTTTGAGGCCAAAGTTATTATGGGCTAATTAGAGACCACAATTATTGGCCTATAATGTGGTCACAACTTAGAATTGGTATTTTAGGCTACAAAATACTAAGTTGAGTATGCACAATTTCATTGTGAGGCCACAAATAATTATTTTTGTGGAAACAAATCAGTATTTTATGGCAACTGATTTGTAGTTTGAGGAATCGAAATAAAGCTCTATGGACCCAAATTAGTTTTCAGTAGCCTTATTTGTTCGTGTTATCAGGAGCCCCCACATAGTCACAGTTAAAAAAAAAAAAACTCAACACATGACAGGGAGGTGACTGAACTGTCCTCGACAGTTAGAAGTTGCAAAAAGGTGTGTTAAAGAGACGCATTATCTGTAATATTTCAATATCCTGTTAATAGCTGTTGCCACAAGATCCTCTGACGGGTTGGGGAAGATAAAGGAACACAACGCGCGGAGAGAGATGACATTTGTTATTCATGAACTTTAAAATACCAGCCACGCGCAGCCCATCAATCAGCCTCTCTCGCTTGTGCATCGCCCCGCCTGTTGCTGCTGCTGCTGCTGCTGCTGGGGAGGCTGTGCGTTCACACCCACATGCAACAGGCGCGCAGTGCCACTTGGTCCACGCACACAGTCACTGCGCTTTCTTTGCTTTCTGCTCAGAAGTCCGGTCGTAGACAGACTGTGAAAGAAGAGTGTCACTATATTTATATATATTTTTTTCTTTTAGTGCCTTTGAACTTGCGCGTAATGACGCCTGGGCGCACATCCTCTCCTGCCACTCCAGCTCTCAGCCGGTAGATCCAACCGCTGACGCGACAACGAGAGAAACATTCACAGCGTCTCAAGGTGAAAGGAAAAGAGGATGGGAGCTCCGCACAACGGAACCAACTCCACCAGCCAGTTTGTGCAGCCGCCGTGGCGCATCGCTCTCTGGTCGGTCGCCTACAGCTCCGTGCTGGCGGTGGCGGTGTTCGGAAACCTCATTGTCATCTGGATCATTCTCGCTCACAAACGCATGCGGACGGTGACCAACTACTTTTTGCTGAACTTGGCCTTTTCGGACGCGTCGATGGCCGCGTTCAACACTTTGATAAACTTTATCTACGCCGCCCACGGGGAGTGGTACTTCGGGAAAGCCTACTGCAAATTCCACAACTTCTTCCCGGTCACATCTGTATTCGCAAGCATCTATTCCATGACTGCAATAGCCGTGGACAGGTGGGTTTAAGAAATGGCACAGGAACCCTCCACATCTCATCTTCAAGTCTCCATCAATTTTCTAAAAATCTTATCTCTGGGCTGATTGCAGAACAACCCATTTCTAACGTTGCCTTGAGGCTTTCTGGTGGTTTGGTTGTGATGTACAGGTTAAAGGAACCTTGGTGCAACCAAAGGAGAACCTTCTGCAAACGTAGATGTCTGGAGAACGTTCAGGGAACGTTACATGCAGCCAAAAACTAACAGTATATTTATGGCAAGAAATCTTTCCATGCCAACCATATGGCAACCCAAGCCCTAACTTTGGCAACTATAGGAAGGTTATGGATGAATTTGTCATTTAGGAAAGTTTCTGTTTTAACCAAGACATGATATATGAGACAGCACAGAACATTAACATTTCAAGATAGAATACTGGTACGCCATCCAGTGTCCTCGTAGTTCTCCTTTTTTCTGGATATGGTGTTCCTGATTGTTAACTGATGATTAAGAAGGCCTCTGACAGTTATATCCTGCACTAATATCCTGATCCTCTGCCTTGTAAATGATAACAAACTGCACTCCACTTTGGCAAAGCTTATGTAATTAAAATCGTTTGATGTACAAAGATGTGCCTTTATCGTAAGTCGGTTATCTTAAGTCCTCATCTGCTTTTAATATGTTTAATATTATCTTCAAATCATTTTTTTCCCTCGCTTGTTGAGTTGCATTAATTTAAATTCTCAGTGGAGTCAATTGGAGTCACCTTTATTCATTTGAAATTTAAAAGCAACAGAGAGTGACCCAAATGTTTTATGCTTAAGGAGATGAATGAAAATAAAGTCAGAAATATAAAAACAATTTTCATGTTGTAAGTAAAAAAGAAATAATACACAAAAAAACAAGTGAAAGTCATATATAATAAAATATAAACAAAATACAGAGATAAAAACAATCCCAAACCAACAGAAATATATACATTACAGCAAACTAAAACCAAGACCAAATGGTTCATCTTTGATTTAAAGCGTGGTAAAATAGAATAATAAATGCCGAAATTGCTAGAGAGGTTATCATGTCAGTCATGTAAGCAAGTAAGCATGAACCTCATTCATATAGCACATTTCAAACAACAGATGCAATTCAAAGTGCCTTACAGAGCAAACTGCATGAGTAAAAAAATCCATTAAAACAAATGAAAGCATGAATAAAATCAATTAAGACATAAAAAGATGGGACATGCAATTACAATGCAGAAGTAGACAAAAATAAAATATCATTGATGAAAAACTCAGCAAAACAGATAAGTTTTCTGTTTAATTTTATAAGTGGTGAGAGTAGGGATGAACTTCACAACAGGAAAGTTATTCCATGTGCGTGCAGCGTAGTGTTTAGTTTCTTACTGAAGGGTGTGACAGCCGACTGCCCCCCAAGGAACTCAAAACACAACCTGGTTCACTTTCTACGAGGAGGTCTGGAAGGTGTTGTGGCCCCGTGTCATTGATCAAGCTGTAAACCAGCAGGGACACTGGTCCAAGTGCTCCAAAAGGACTTAGACTGTCACATACTCAGTTTTCAGACCATCGAGTTGTCATTTTAAGAAGTGTGTCATTGATTGTTGATGGAGTGGAATAGATCAGATCATCTTGGGCCTATTTTCATGGAACTGGAGAAAATTACCAGCAAGCCTTTGCCTATCAGCAAGACGGCTTCTAGTACTGAAGGTGAGGATTGTTTACATGTAACCAGGAGGTAAAGCCATAGTGCAGGAAATGTGGTAGTTTTCAAAGATTGAATCAAGTGGGCAGCATGTGAGAGAAGATGTGTAGAAAACAGTATCTTACTTTAAAGTCCCTTACTGGCTTCACCTTTCTGGTATTTTAGCAGGATGTTGTGATGTGTGTTGTCAAAGGCAGCTCAACATCACGACATTAAGGAAGGACAATGAAAATAATACAGAAAAAGACTACATTTGCTGCTTTACTGAGGAACATCTTAGAAAAAAAGGGACAATCGAATCAGTTATAATCATAAAGTGGTCAGAGACATCCCCATCAACTGATTTTTAGTTTCCTCAAGATGATACCAGATCGAGTGTGTGAGTGCTCTATTGAGAAAGACAAAGAACTGATTAAATCAGATTAAATTAATCTAGTTGCCAATCATGTTCATATTTGCTGTCCAGATACTTGAGTCCAGGAGATTGTACAATGAAAGGTTTATGATTTGCTTTTATATCCAACTAAAATGAATCTAAAATAAAACAATCAGATGATAGAGTTCTGAAACGAGTTTATTTTGGTTTCATCTGTCCAAAGAATCAGATTCCAGAACATGGGAGGCTCTTTTTTTTTTTTGGCTCATTTCTTTGTCCATCTTCTCTTTGCCCGCTTCTGTGGTTTCCAGTCATTTGAAGATGCAAACAACGTTATCAGTGAGACTTTGATCAGTGAACCATTATACATTACATTACAAGAGTGAGGACTTGAACCCACGCAGGAGGCAGCCACAGGCTGGACATAATGAAGAGAAAAAAGATGTAGAGAAGAATCTTCAGCATGTCTATAGCAACTGTAAGTGTGAAAGCATGTTTTACAATGTCCTGTGAGACGTTTTCTTCCTCCAGTGCTTCTTGTTCACACACAGATGCAACAGCCCATTTTCTCGGGTTGTGCTCATTTTGCCTCCACAACAGCAACTTCCTTGCGTCTGCATCGTTTGGCCTGCAGTGTCCTTTCAGCTCTGTCAACTGTTTACTGAAAAAGAGAAGATCACCATGCCCTATATGATGTAGATGTAACCTCCGGCCACGCTTTCAATAAGCCCACTTTGGTGCCGTCTTCACTCTGATGTCTTGAAATGGCAGAGGCCACAGTTCGTGATCACCTGTGAATTTATCCTCCCTGTGGACTCTCGGTTTACTCGTGTGTTCTTCTGAGCACTGCACTGGAAAGAAAAGCTGCTTCATATGTAAAAGGTACCTCGATTGAATTGATTTTACATTCTCGTGTACACTTTGCAACCCTTTTTTTTTTTCCAAAAATATGACGCAAATCACAAATCCTAAAGGTCAATAAAGAGAGTAAATAGAAAAAGTTGAAAATGTATGTTTTAATTTAAAAGTAAATTTATATTTGGTATACTAGTTGCAAGAGTACGTGACCATTTTCTCTCAGTTGACCCCCTTGTGACCGGTAGACTTTAAAGTCTCTGGTAACAGATGATCAGTCATTCAAATCCATATTTCTCTCCAACAGAGCAGCTTCAAAAGCTGCGATTGGTTCGCTTCATTTCCTTCCTCAGTGTTTGTGAGATTAAGGTCTGGACTTTGACTTGGTCCTTCCAGAACATTAACCTTTAAAAAAAAAAAAAAAAAAAAAAAGAAAAGAAAAGAAAACATTCTTAGGTTGAACAACTTCTGTGCTCAGTCACATGATTTTGCTGCATGACCCATTTTCTAATGAGCATCAGTGCACAGACAGACGTCCTGACATTTTCCTTTAGAACTTACTGTTAGAGGTCAGAATTCATTGTGCCATTAATGCTGGTCAGCCTGTTCTAGATGCAATACAAATGACTCAAACCATTAGGTCTCATCTGCCCACAAATAGTACATTTTTGCCAACAAATTCCTGAAAGCAATACATGAAATTTTTCTAAAGGAAAGATTGGACAGACGGAGTATATCTCTCCTTCTGAAGTGAATACCATCATTTAATGAGTCAACGAAGCTGGAGGAATTTCAGTGTGTAAAGGACACAGAATCAAGCCTCAACAGGACACCAATGATCTTCAGTCTCTCAGACAGTACTGTATCAAGAATGGTCATTCTGCAGTGCAGTGTTGATGTCTCTGTGGTTTATGACGTCTGGGTTGGACCATCACACAGTGGAAATGTATATTCAGGTCAGACAAATCAATATCAATTAGGCTGTTTTTGTTTTTGTTTATGTTTTGTTTTTGAAGAAGAAGAAATGGGTGATGTGTGCTCAGGACCAACGATAAACAGGACCATTCAGACTTTTATCAGAAAGTTTGTATCAGTGCCCTTTCTAAAGATCATTTTACACTTATGCAATACTTAAAATCTTCAGGCAACTTATGCTGTTCTCGTGAGGACAGCATATACTTTCCAGGGACTTTTCAAGCACTTTTCAAGCACTTTTCAACAAGACAACAGACAATAGCATTCTGCATACATTACAAGGGCATGGCTGAGGAGGAAGAGGCTATGGGTACTGGACTGGTCTGTCTGCAGTCGAATCTGTCCCCAACAGAGATGATGTAAATATTTTTGAAATTGAAAATGTGATTAAAACGACCCCAAGCTGTTGCACACCATAAAACGTGTTTGCAGGAAGAATTGTACAAAAAAAAAAAACACTGAAATGCTTCATACCTTGGTTTTCCTTAATGCCAAAATACATTTTAAGTCTTGATAGAGACAGGCAACATTACAGTCTTGCTTTCTCCAGCTCTTGAAAAAGAGATTTTCTTCTTGTAGCCCCTGACTTCAGCGTTTGCTTGTGCACCATCAGTATTGACCTTCTCCTTGCGCTGTTAGACAGCTGTTCAAAATGTGCGTCAGTGTAACTCAATCTTGTCCCAGAAATACAGGTTAGCTGGACTTGGAATACGTCATAAACACCTTGGACCAAGAACTTGATGGACTGTTGCTCAAACAGCCAGATATCACCCTAGATGAACCTCAACACCTGCCCAGACCTTCTCTTATTGTAGCATGGCTGTAGGATGGCTCAGAATGAGGCACAGATGTCTAGAAAACCCCAAAATCCTTCTCAAGGTTGCTGATGTTATGCTGGAGCACTTGCTGTGCAGAGCTGTGCTGCTTAGACTCTGTCACAGCCCTGGACATCATCAGAAGTAGCAGCTGTCCTTTCAATCCATGGTTTCATTTGTAGACATAGTCATCTTATACAGTAGCGGAGGCTAGAGGATACAAGACAAGATACTATGATGGCGCATTCAGTCCTTGAACATGCCACTTAGGCCAGACTTGCTGACTGTAAACAGCCCATTCCACGCTTCTTGATGGTTATTTGAATTGATGCTTCATCCCCGAAGCTACAGTCAAAGACCTTGCCCAGGCTTGAGACTGGTTTTTCTGAGAGCTGTCATTGAGCCATCCACGAGAAGCAAAGTTTATCCATCACTATATCTCTCCTCAGGACCATAAACTTGAATTAAGTTGGTTTATAGCTTATTCATGTCCATGTGATGAGATTAACCCAGGCCCCGAAGGGTCTGTCTGCGGCCAGGCAAAGATGTAGCGGCCACTGTCATCCAAGGAGGCCTTTTGTTAGGGTTGCTGGATTCCAAAGTTGGACAGGGAGCCTCAGTCTCAGTAACTGTAGATGTAGAGAATACATTAAAAGATTAACTAACTTTCAAGAATGACTGTAGATAGATTCTTCTTTTTAAAATGATTTGAGCATTCATAATAATAAATAAGTTTAAAAAAAAAACCAGAATACTCTTTCTATTGATCTTTCCCATCAATGTTTTGAAGCATTGTGAAGTGATGGAGGATGGAACATGCAGCATTTTCCTCTTCTGAGTACATTTGAGCACTTGACATTTTGAAGTGCACATAATATTTGCCTCATTGCACTGAAAGTCTCATCCAAGGTCAACTCCGGTAGTTGAAAACGAGGTGATCTATGTTGAAACATCTGTGTTTGTATGTGTGTGTATATCATGTTTCCAGTGACATTTGTACTGTATGATGGCTCTTGTTCAATGGCTTCAAGTTCATTGCATCAGCCGTCATGGTGCAAGGTTCTTGTATCCTAAAATACTGTGCAGCACCGGCACACACTTGATAGACTTCTAACAAGGGTCAGTAAGATGCACCAAGGTCCGGATAATTGCTGCTGGCTTTGCTGTTGTACCCCCAGAGAGTTTTAGCTACTGATAATGACAGGACAAGGCCCTTTCTTTACCATCTCAATACGACTGAATTAGCAGTCTGGAGGCACCAGTTTGATTAGCCATTTTACATCAGGTATCATCCCAATTCACTGTGTAAAATCGATCATAGGGTTGTGGATTGAATAATTTATTAATTGATGAAAAGGCTGTGCAGGCTTGCTTGCAGAAGATTAACTCTGATTTTAATAGATGGGCTTTCAAAGATGTTGTGTAACAATACTCTTTCATCATTTTTGTGGTGCATTTATACACAAGCCCAGTGAGTTGGCCGTCTTACTGTAAACTTTAACTGAAGCAACAGGAAGAGAGCTTCATAAAAAGGGTAAAGATGCAAAAGATGTAAATTCAGATCAGCCAATATAAAACATAGATGCACAGTTATATGCTAAAATCTTTGCCAACAGACCTAGACTTGGAAGCAGTTTCCATGGGATGTCGCTGTTTTTAGCTTGATGTTTGTATAAATGACTCCCAGAAACTCTCATCTTATTTTATAGATAGTTTTATTTCATGCAAATTTTACTGCTTGTAAATTGTACTTTGTTTCTTTGTATGTCTTTGTCTGCAACTTTGTGTTTTGCTGCTGCTGCCTGTCTTGGCCAGGTCTCCCTTGAAAAAGAGATTCTTAATCTCAATGAGACTAACCTGGTTAAATAAAAATTAAATAAAAGTGAGATATCTCCAGGTCAGAGGAGGAAACACAGATGAACCAAACTCCGATGAACCAAACTGTCTCTTCTGGGAAGACCGAGCTCCCTGAGTCCGGCGAGCGATGGAGCCGACCGTCCCAGAGCCCGGTTCATTAGCGGACCAGGTTGTTGGCGTCTCCCCTGGTGGTGCCGGGCCCACCAGGTCTTCAGACGGCCCCTGCCAGGTCAGCTGACCCACCCCGGCGTGTAGACTGCTGGATAGGGGCAGCATGCCGCCGCCACGTTGGGGGCTCCCGTCCCGGTTCAGTTGACGCTCCAGCCCGGATCCTGTGGTGGTGGTTGCCTCCTTTCCTTGTCCGCGTGAAGCAGTTCAGGATTAGCTTCCCCGAACCGGCCCCCAGCAACACTGTCCATGTCCACGGTGGCACACCTCCACCAGCCGCAAGAGGACCGATCTGCACCCGCAGACAGCACTTCGAGACCCAACCGCACCGGGCACAAACTGGAGCGTCCAGCTAAAAATCGTCACGAACAGGATTCGAACCTGTGCGGGGAAACCCCATTGGATTTCAAGTACAACGCCTTAACCTCTCGGCCACCGTGACTACTATTGGCTTATTATGCGGTTTCCCACAAAACTGAATTTCTAGCTTCAATTTAAGATCCTTTTTTGATATTATATTCACAAAGAGAGGGGAAGGAAGGTCTGATTTCCTGAATGTCCCCCTTGGGGGATCAATAAAGTATATTTGAATTTGAATTTGAATTAATCATACTTGTGCTTGGGGATGGAAAACCTTCTGGATTGAGTGATTACACATACACTATATTGCCAAAAGTATTCGCTCACCTGCCTTGACTCACAGATGAGCTTAAGTTCATCCCATTCCTAATCAATATGATGTGGGTCTACCCTTTGCAGCTAGAACAGTTTCAACTCTTCTGGGAAGGCTGTCCACAAGGTTTAGGAGTGTGTTTATGGGGATTTTTGACCATTCTTCCAGAAGCGCTGGATTTGTGCATTTGTGAGGTCAAACACTGATGTTGGACCAGAAGGTCTGGCTCTCGGTCTTCGCTCTAATTCATCCCAAAGGTCTTCTATCAGGCTGAGGTCAGGAGTCTGTGCAGGTCAGTCAAGTTCATCCACACCAGACTCCAGACTCCACAAACAGTGGAGTATGACTCCACTGTTTGTCTGACTAGTGCGGACTAGTCAGACTGATGCGTTGAGAACTGATGAAGCCGCTTGGATAAGAAGCGAAACGTCTTCTAGACAAATCTAAGTCCAGTTGCCTATGATTCAATTGTTGCGAGAATGGAACTTACCTGGATAAATGAGAATATCCACAGACCTCAAAATAAAATAAATAAATCAAGGTATAACTTCAATATTTTGTCAGTGCTTCAGCCACTAAATAGTTTTTCCAATCTTCCAACATCTTTCCTGCAGGTACATGGCCATCATTCACCCTCTGAAGCCTCGTCTGTCAGCTAAGGCCACCACAGGAGCCATCGTCTGTATCTGGAGCCTGGCAGTGGTTCTTGCTTTCCCTCTCTGCTACTTCTCCACCATCATAGTTCTTTCTAAAAGGACCCTCTGCTATGTGGCCTGGCCCGGCAGGGCAGATGACGCCTTTATGTAAGAAACATGTACTTTTCTACATAAGATTTTTATGTGTTTAGTCATTTTCTCTTGAATTATAACAATTGCGATTTTAATGTGCCTTTTTTTTTATTTGTTGCTTTATACATGATAATTGCACTACAGTACATGTAGTAAAGCTCTTCTAATGCCCTTGGAAAAAGAGATCAGTGGTTTGAATCCCAGTCAGGGTGTGACACCAGCCTGACACCTTTAAGTCTGCATGAGCAAGACACATTACTTAAGAAGGCTGGAAGCCAAGAACAAGGAAACGGAGAGAAGCGAGGCAGCTATTAGAGCAGCAGAGCGGTGCAATGAAACTAACCTCCTAATTAGTACAACAAACTGTCCATACCTCAGGTAGTGGAGACTGCCAAGCTAAGAGTCACAGCTCTGGCTACCTGCCTTTAAAAGGCACATTAGAGAAGTGGAAAGTAAAAACAGGATATTCTCCACCTCCAAAATATATTCTGAGTGGCAGGGTAATAAGGTTAAGATAGACCCACCCAGGGGTGAGACAAAACAATACCAGAAGAGGCTGAAGGAAAAAGGAATATCAGTTAATACCAATGCTCTGCGAAAGATGACCAGCAGTCCCCGAGAGCAAGATCAACGGCCATCACAATGATACACACCCAAGAATAGATCAAAGGGAAAACATCCAAGAAATAGGCCCAAAGAGTTGGACTGCAGAAGGCCCCGACAGGATTCAACCTACAGATGAGACCTACCCAGGTTAATACAAGACTGACTGCCTTGATCACTTAAACGGTTCAGCTTACTGCCATTAACCTGCCATTTCACAACATAAAAGATCCTGCTGTAACACAGTGGCAAAAAGGCCTCTCTACCAACTATTTTTGAGTAGGTTATCATCAAATTCTTGATTTGTTTCTATTTTCTACATGCAGCGGAGTTGGTTGGTGAAGACACTGTTGGACCAACATGTGTTTGAAATGAGAGAGAAAGGTCTAAGGTCCACCAAAGACTGGCCACATGGTTTTTGAGACAAAGAAAATTCAAAATGACTCAAACCCCCAGAGGACTTTGCAGGCTAATTTACTTTACAACCAGGTACAGTGACGTAGGTGGGCTCTGACTGGCTTTTAACCACCCCAAAACCAACAGCACAACAAGCAACACCTCTGGCCAGACTATAAATTCTGCAGGCTCACCTTTTTTCTCTCTCTATCTCTGCGTCTGGTGACCTGGAAGGACCATAGCTCTCATGCTGACCAGTGGCAGTCCTGGCTTGTTTTATGGCCTGGGTGATCAACCTCTATATGTCTGGGGGGGTGGGGGATCTGAAGAAGCCCTTTTGATTGCCGAGGATCAACAACCACATCTGCCGTCTGGCTGCAGCTAATGGAGTGACCTGCTGACACAGAAGCACCGGAGCGCAGAAAAGGCACACGTGCGCACCCTGACGCTTGAACAGCTTCATTTTCATTCATCACTGCGCTATTCATCCAAGCCTTCATCGATGCTCCTCTGGAGCACTACACTCTAATTGTTTCCGGAACAATCCATGTAGGAGGCTTTGTGTCTGGACAGAGCTTAGTTTAGTGTTGTGTTGAAAGTTTCCTTTTCTTGTGTGTCGCACACGTTTTAGAACTGGACCATCTGTTCCACTGCAATGTTTGATTTCATTGATGTTCTTTCTCACCACTAAAAGCAACTCACATCTCCATTTCCTAGTTCAATGATCAGAACACACAATGTGAAGTTGGCTTCACATTGGTGCATCCGTGTGGAAACGACAAAGTAGCTGTTGCTGGTAGTGATAAACCATTATAGCTTTGATTTTACAATGTTTTTTCGTACTAACCACACACTGCACTTCATCTTAGCCATGGGGCCTCCAGATTCCTCTAGTTCTTTTGTGCTCTGCTGTTCTCGGTGTGACACAATCACACGCATGATCTCATCCGGCATTGTTGTAGTCCATCACCAGCACGTAGGTTGGAAGCCCTCTTGTTCCACCCACACACACACACACACACACACACACACACACCTACAATTTCTCTGACACATATGTATATATTTTGATATTTTTATTTTATTTCCTGCTTATTTGCCTGAGTTTAGTTTAGTAGATATCAGAATCTTAATCCAAGTGTTTGTTCATCTTTTATGCTTGTGTTAATGAATTCTGATATATTCTGATGAGATAAGTTCTTTGTGCTCATTTTACACATGTTGGTAACATTTGCTGGTTGAAAAGATCTGAGCTCACTCCTTCTCCGTTGCTCTGTAGCGCCTGGTCACAGACTGGCACGTAGAGAACAACAGCTACGTTGACACTGATTGATTTTACCATTTAGTCTTTGTTTCCTGTTTATCAAGTGGTGCCCTGTTTTCATTTATTCATTTTGTTAATACATTTCTTGTTATTTATAAGTGTCTTAGGACACTTACTAATAACTCTTTAATAACTAAACGTGCACTTTATGTCCCAAACAATACTGAAAATCAATTTGTTATGTATGTGTGTCTGTTAAAATAAAGGTTAAAAAATTACTTACAGATTCAAGTTTTTTACATTTTTTGAAACTGGGATTTCTACATTACTGGAAAACCACGGCAGCAGCACATACTCTTTATATGAATAGAGATGGGAAAATATCTAATAGTACCACATGATAGCAGATGGATGTGACAGGAATGTGTTCCCCTGTTGAACCAGTAAGGTCTGATTATAAAGACTGTGAAGTGGGCCAGATCCAACAGGACGTTTTTTACAGTGCAGAGGTGAAGTCAGCAATAACTTACCACTCACACTCTTTATTTTCCTTCATGAACAAGAACCAGGAGTTTTTATTTATACATTAGCCTGTGGGTGTAAAATTATATTTACAGTCATTTTAACTCTGTCCATTTATCTGCTTTACTTCCAGGTATCATATCATAGTTACAGCTCTGGTCTACGTGCTGCCCTTAGTAGTGATGGGCATCACTTACACCATCGTGGGGGTGACGCTGTGGGGCAGTGAGATTCCTGGTGACACCTCTGATAACTACCACGGACAACTCCAGGCCAAAAGAAAGGTAAGTATGTTTAAAGGTAGTCACTAAAGAGTGCATATTCAGTTCATTAGTGCAGGAAGCGAGGTGCAGTTTAAGCTGTTCATCTCTGAATCTGGTCCTACCTTTGGTGTTTTTCACATCACAAAGCATGCTGACATTCAAACCTTTACTATCTTTCTGTGGCAGAAGCTCACACACAGAGGGCCATCAATCTTTTCATTGTTCTGACTGAATAGTTACATTCATTGTGTCAGTCATCTAAAACAGCCAATGTTCATGTCATGGATGATAGAAGAAATCAGCAAGGTTTGCTTTGCAGGACTTTTTTTATATATATATATATGTATTATATATATATATATCTTTTTCTGCGTGGCATGACAGGATTTAAGCCCTGCAAGTACAGTAAACCCTCACACTTCGTGGATAATGGGGGATATGTGAAACCCCCCCCCCCCCGCGAATGGTGAAAAACCGCCATGTGGAGTTCCCCCTCAACTTATCGAGAAGTTCGACTTTTTCGAAAAAAAAAAGTTTGATTCTACCTTGTTCCGTTCCTCGGTAATCAACAGTAGAAAGCGCTATGCCATCTTTATAGAGAGTGGCGATGCTGCTATCTGAAGGATCAGAACACTAACTATTATGTTCAAAACTTATTCATTATTCATTATTATTCATTTTGACCCTCTGCCTAGCAACCCCAGTGACACATATTAGACCCAATTGACGTCTATAGACATCAATGGCAGTGAATGAGTTAAGTTTAAAACGGCACTAAATCACTGAAATAAGAAAGCGATATTTGGAACTGATGAATGGAAACACCAAGTGTATCAGCATTAAACTAGGCTTTGTCTCACAAGAGCAAGAGATGGGAGATGCGGGGACGCGTCTCAACCAATCAGCGTACAGACAACCGACGGCACAGCAATGCCTGTCGTAGCAGCCAATCACTGGCCTTGATTTTCATTCATAAGGGCATCCCGTGTAGGCTCTTGTTGCTTCCTGAGACTTGTTCTTGATGTGATGTGTTTCGCTTCAGCCTCACGTGCTTCGTTTTCTTTTTTTTTTTTCGAATTTTTTTCAAATTTTTTTTTTTTTGATGAGTACTTTTGAAACCTCCACGATGTATTGAGACTGTGATGTATTTAGACCGCGAACTGTGAGGGCTTACTGTACCACGTGCAGTGCTCATAAGTTTTCCACAGTTTCCTGTAATATGTCATACAGTATGTCTTTAAAATCAGTTAAAGTCAAATGAATAAGAACAGTTTGATTCATTGTTTGCAGGTAAAGATTTAAAAAAAGATTTAAAGTGGTAACAGTCAATGGTAGGTTACAGAATGGAAAAGTTACATCAGATGGTGGCAGCCCCCCATGCTCCTAATGTCTCAGCATGTGCCTGATTCAGTTTGGCCTGTGGCAATTCAATTTTCTGAACGCTAAATGCTGTGAATGCTTTTCTATTTAGAAGTCTGTGGATCGAAGCAGTTATTATCTTGTTGCTCTTATTTTAAACTCAAGTTATAATCTTATTGGGACATTTTGAGGCAATGTGCTATTTTGACAGGTACTGGTCATTTAAAAAGCAAATGATTGGTTCGAGTTGGATAATCAACCTGGTGAAACCATTGCTTCCTCGGTGGTGATGAAAGCAACAACTTTTCAGCACTTGTGCACTAAGTGGGAAGAAATCTGGTTGTTTATTGAAAAAAGGACATCAGCCACCGTTGAGCACTGAGCAGCAATTACATTAACTGTGCAACCATACAGGTAATGGCAATGGAGTAAATGGAACTGTGAGGTTTTTGAAGATATGATGGAGCTTTGCTTTTAGTGTCTTTTTATGTGCAGAGAGGAGAAATATGTTCCAGCAACTGGATGGACTAGTTTTTCACTTTCAGTTTCGGACAGAATGTTCCTAAATCTGTCAATCATCATTGTAGAAACCTATAACATGTTCAGTAGCTTCTATAGAGTGAAACCTCTTTTTATTTAATGTGCTTAAATCAACTACCATGCAAGCTTTTTGTAATATTATTTACTGGAACCAAAACAATTCTGCTTCATTTGGACATACTGTTAAAATGTGCTACAAGTACCACTTTCTTCATTACACTGAAGGTTACATTCTGTATTTTAATTGTTTAATCTGAATTAAAAAATACTCTGTCTCCATATCCCAGTGGCAATATTAGAATTGCAGACTAGATAATAAAGTAGTAAAAAGCAGGCTGCTGTAGTTTAAAGGCAGCGCTGCGCATAAAAGTGAGAACATTAGCTCAACCATACTGCAGTGATCAAGAACAATGCCTGAGTCCTGCAGGTATTCTTCTGTCAACATTTCAAGAAAGGAAACCTTGATTCAACACAGCACAACCTCTGTGATTGTCACTTATCGTGAATACAACTGGACAGGCACAAGCTCTGAAAACCAACAGTGTTGTCGGGATTTGTGAGTTCAAACGCACCTTGATAGACACATCTGGCACTTTGGCCTTTATCCTCAGGAGTCCGCATCTTGTTAAATTATTCCACATCATGGAATTACTTACTGGCACCACAAGGAACGAGTAAATACGTCAAAACCTTTGGGACACTGGTCAAGACAACAACTAATGCAACCTTCTGAAGCATCACTGACATATTACTGTAAACTAGTCAGTTAATTCCACAATATATATTCTCTTTTTAAAAGTGTAACTGTATTAACATGTACTCTATTTACTTCTATTATTCAAACCAATGATTCTATTCTTTGTTTCTGTACCACAACATTTAACAACAAATAGACTGAAGTATTCTTTATGTGATACCTTCGAAAATCCCTCCAACTGTCCAACTGGAGGGATTATATACCTGGTTGGGCCCTGCATCTGCTCACGGTTTGACATGCCCAGAACATCTAACCAGAAAGGTGTCCATTAGCGATCCTAAGTAGGGCCTGTGGAGGAGCAGCGACTCTACTTTGAGTCCCTCCAAAATTGCTGAGCGTATCTCAAAGGGAGAGTCCACCCACTCTGCAGATGAAACTCATTTAAGGTGTTTGTATACGTGATTTTGATTTTGACATTTTCATTCACCTGAGCTCAGCCTGTCTCTTCACCAGACTGAGTCCATATTACTGCAGAAACCCACACCAATCCACCTGCCAGTCCATTCTTAAACAACATCCCAAGATACTTAATTTCCCTAACTTGAGGCAACACCTCATCCTCCAACCAGAGAGTTGGTTCCACTCTTGACCACCGACAACCACAGTCTCAGATCTTCCGATTCTTATCCTCGCTGCTTCCCACTCAGCAGCAAACTGCTCTGACGACAACTGACGATCAGTTTACAACGACGAACAAATTATCCATCAACAAATAAAAAGGAACCAGACCACCTTCAACCAGCCAGACTTGCTCACCACAAGTGCCATTTAAGTCAATTTGCCACTTACCAGTCAGTGCAAATCACATCACCTTCTACCAGTGTCCTTAGGTCCATTTCTCTAAAGGTTTAGTTCTTGTTACAAAACGTGCAGAATACTGAAGCAGTCACAGGCTTAGCTCACAGGTTGGACGCATTATTCACATGACATCCGTTCTTGGCCATTTCTAAAGCCCGGAAGATTTCCCATTTGTACTTACTTCATGTGGACACCAGGCCTTGCTTGTGACCTATAAAAGTGATGCCAAAAAGAAAAACTGGCATGTTTTGTTTTTTTTAAACTTCTCTATATAAACACCGTTGGCTTCACTCCAGTTTTTATTAGTTTCTAGTGGAGAGTGGCTCTCCGGTGGGTGTATAAGGGAGTCTTTGGTTTAATAGCATTTCCTCTGTGAGATATCCCAGACAGACTAGATTTCATTGTCTTTTTTTTTTTATTACCAATTTGGAAAGGATATTGCATTTAACATCTGAAAAATAACACCTGAGCGTTTATATTTTAGAACAAAACAGATTCGTCCCCCAGCCTCTGTCCTGTCCTCGTGGCTGGTTCAGAGAATACGGTGGCCTCTTCTGGGTAAGTGAATGTCATGCAGGTTGAGAGTTTAGTGCTCAGAGGCTCTGAGCAGAATAGGTTACAGAAAGGAGAGAACAGCCCGCGGCAGCGCTGTCAAGCATCACAGAGCAAACTGGCTCAGAAGCTCAGGTTTTCACTATGTTCCAGACTTACAGCGAGACAGTATAAATGAAAAAAAAAGTAATCTTAGCAAGCTGAATCACAAAGGAAGAAAGAAATATAAATTACTGCTTAATTAAATAAAATAACTAAGACACAATTGTTCATATTTCAACCAATAGAGACTCTCATCACTGTCTCTGATTCTTCCATTGATCACTGATTTTATCCCATTTTGCCAACATTGTCATTTTATTACAAGCTCGGTTCCCATTTATGAAAAAGTAATATATAAAATGTGTATGGAGTAGGCAATCAAGCTGTATATTTTAAGCCCCTTTTAATGACGCAGAACATAAAGTTGACATTTAATCACTTATAACTGTTTGTGCTTTTGGCGCATAAAACCATAAGTCATTAGCTCAAGTTCAACAAAACCTATTAATTTCAAGCAGACGGAACAGATGATTCACGCTGGAGAAGATTTTACTCGTATATTAAAAAGGTTAATTTTGCAACCACTCAGTTTTTTTTTTTTTCTAAAGTCGGCTATTGATGGACATCATAATGGACATAAATTCATTTTCACAGCTGCAAGGAAAACCTTGAAATGTATTTTGCTGCAAGTGTCAGCTGAAGTGCGTACATGTCACAGCTTGTACACGACTGCATTAACAGTATGGGTTTT
Organism: Hirundichthys speculiger; assembly: GCA_018398805.1. Lineage (NCBI taxonomy): Eukaryota > Metazoa > Chordata > Actinopteri > Beloniformes > Exocoetidae > Hirundichthys > Hirundichthys speculiger. Next base: position 3,509,894 of record JAGFBZ010000865.1, read on the forward strand.
TAATGATGAAGGTTGTTCTAATGGTTTCAGATGTCAGTGTAATAAAGTCCATTTACCAATAACACCGCTGAAGAGAGAAGTTGCCGTATTTCAAATGCTGACATATTAAGTAATTTGATCTTACTCATGATTTTCCAAAGATTAAAATTTGATGTTTATTGATATGTTAAATGTAGCTAAGGAGCCTTGCGGTACCATTATGTGTTTTCTTTGCTGCCACATTAAAGATGGGAGCAATATTCACATGCAGTCATAAAGTCCAAATGTTCATAGTTGAATTTATCAGCAGTGACTCTATTTTTAAAGATAAATCCCGATAATAAAATATTTGATATGGAAGACTAATGATGGACAAGACCTTGAAAAACAGTCACAAATTGAGGATAGCCGTGAAACGAGGTACAAAGCAAAGACATTTTGCGTTTTCTCTGGAACCGATCAGTGTGATCGGTTTGATCAGTACTCATCTTTTCAGTTAAATTAAACACGTCTTCTTGTTCTTGATAATAATACCAAAAGCAAGAGCCTCCTGTTTATTCCTCTTTATCATCCCCAAAGGGCAGTTTGCTTTGTCCGCCTGCAGTACACACATACTGTACATCAAAGAAATGGTTAAATCCAACAAATAACACAAGCACAAGTAGCTATTAAAGTGTTATTCACAGGCTGATGGCAACAGGAGGAAATTATGTTTGAAACTTTATTTTACATTTAAGCAGACTGCAACATGTTACAATCACACCATAAAGGATGGCGCAGGTCAGCCAGTATGGCATGGGTTTTTCTCAATGATCTGACCTTGTACAGTTCCTCTTGAAGGTCTGGAAAAAGGTCTTCTAGACATTTGCTGCAAACTTAATGATGCCCTGTATGCAATATTTATATATATATATATATTTTTTTTTTACCTAACCCAGCAGATTAGGTAAAAAGTAAGAACAGATTCAATAAAACAGTGATAAAACATTCTCAACAACTTCCACAGTGGGACGTTTTTTGAAATCGACACAAATCTCTTTAGTTTGTTCCATATTGATATTTAAAAAGTCCATAAAATCACTCAAAACACCACCATGTTGTTGTTGCTGAGGAAGGACACAACTACAAAACCATCTGTGAATTTGATGATGTGGTCCCTGTCATCATGGCCATGGCATTCATTTGTGTATAAAACAAATAAGAGGGGAGAGAATACAGCCCTGAGAAGATCCATATCTGATAAAATATCATTACCCTCACCCGCTTTGACCGTATTATTCAGGTCAGGTCATCAGTGCTGGGAATGTTCCTTTGTCTGTCTGCTAAAATACATGGCTGGATACAGTTTAAAGGAGAAAAGTCAATAGAAGGCAAGCAAGGTGTCCTCAGAGCATCGTCCACACTTCTAACAGGCCTGGAAGCAAACTGGAGAGGCCCAGCTGGAGGTCCGGCTTGTCCCATACAGAGTCTGAGAGTGTTTTAAGGAAAAAAACAAAACAAAAAACAGTTTTTCAAAGGTCTTCATGACGAGAGAGATGAGTGTCACTGGTCTGAAATTACTAAGTGGCATTTACAAAAGCAGATGCCTCCTCACTAAAATGATGAACATTAAAATGATAATGGAAAACTTTCAAATTGCTCAAAAGGTTGAGCTCAGATGTCACTGAATGTCCCACTGAAAGAAATTGCACTTTTTTGTATTGCATTCCCATCATCACAGTCACAGGGTTTTTTGACAAAAAAATATGCAAGACTGTTGTGCAGATCAACAGTAATGACCTGACAATAGCATCAAACAGACTGATTTATTTTAATTTTTTTTTAATTAGAGCAAGTCTGTATACACCTTGACACATTATTGATTTATGGTATGTGATTTCCCTTTGGGAATGATCAAATTATTGTTATGAAAGTTAATTGTATTTATGAGCTTCTTAGCTTGGTTATGTAGTCATGTTGTACACTCCTATTTAAAATGTAATCCTGAAAAACCTCTTTTTGGAGCACTGCGTAGCTCTTCCTCTCCATCCAAAAGAGAACCGCTCACCGCTCACATGAATGCACAAAGCATACGGGCAGACCTAAAGGGTAGAAATAGGGTCAGCTTGTTGTCAAAAAAAAATCTTAAACTGTCTTTCAACTGAACCAAAATCCTTCATGTTAGCCTTTCTACGCTGGCTCCATGTGAGGTCTAGAATCACAGTTAAAACATTCCCTATCACATACAAAGCCCTCAAAGGCCTACTTTAAACATTTCATTGCTCCCTATGAGCACACAAGAGGGCTTTACTTTTCAGAGACTTACCAGGAACAGAACTGGGGAGACTGATTTTAGCTATCAGGCCCATCTTCTTCTCATGTGCAACTAGCTCCCAGTTTAGGTATAGGACACAGACTTGTTCTCAGGTTTTAAGACCAAATCTAAAACGTATCTCTTTAAAAGACCATGTATATTTATCTCACCAATGGGTTTTGCCATAACTGTTTTATGCTTTTTTTTCTTTTACTTATCACTTTGTTGCACATCACAAAGACATAAGGCATTCTCATCATTTTGAAAATATTCATCCATTACTATTACGCTTTAGGGCATTGTTGGGGGCTGATGTGGCGCTGGGAGAGATGTGGGAGGATGAAGTGGAAACCACTGAATCACTGTGCAACTCCTACATCAAAGATATAATCCACTTTATTTTTCAAAGACATCCAAATTTGACCCGCTGCAACTGCCGCCTCACTTTCCTCAACCGAAAATCCTCTAGTCGGCTCCAGATCACACAGAGGTTGGCTGCCAGGAATTTCTATGGACGTGACTGCTTCACATACAGTACAGTCCACTTGCACCGACTCCAAGTTTTTCTTAAAATCTTACTGCTGACTTTTAATGCCCTCACGTATCAGGGCTCTTAGTGCCATATGAGCTTGAACATAGCCTGAGATGCTTTCAGGTCAGAAGGCATTACTGAAAAACCAGAGGTAATAAAGCATTTGCAAACAGAGCCTCAAAGGGAATGGAAATCAGGTCAGCTTTTACTGACTTCACTTGACTATATTGATTTGGTTCTTGTGGGCATATTGCTTTTTTAAATTTTTTATACATTAACTATTTTGGTAACGATTAGAGGAATCTCATTTAATGCATATCATTTTGTGATATAGGAGGATCTTTGAGGCTTCTTTAGAAACAACCTTAAGAGTCATTGCCAGCTTAGAAGGGCCTGACTCCACCCAACCTCTAGTTAATCCATCCATCCATCATCTACACCCACTTCTTCCTGTTCAGGGTCTTGGTGGTTTGCTGGAGCCTATCCCAGTTATTTTTTGGCATAAGCTGTGTACACCATGGACAGGTCACCAGTCCATCACAGGGCCATTTAATTCAAAAATGGGCACATAAGGCAAGCTCGTGATTGGCTACGATACTGGCTATTGTTACCTTAAATTTATTCTGCTCAAATCCATCCATCCTTGTTTCAGATATTATTCAGATGGTGACATCCTTCACAACAAGTCATTATCTTTAAAATAAGAATAATTATGTTGTGTTAGTTCTTCGGTCACAGCTCAGAAGTCAAGTCCACCATAGGTGCGCCTGTCACCCCAAAAATAAAAAGTCCCTAAATATGAATACACCTGTGGTTTTACATAATGTTAATTGACGAAGTACATAAAACTACATTCACCCTTTGTTTAATATTGATATCAAACATGTAAAAAACATTTTTTTGTTGGTTTAATGTATATTCTTGCTGTAATATTGAATATAATAATATGGATATAAATGGAAACTGACTCACTTTTAGAACCAACATGTTTGACAGTTCCATGTGGGATTCATTTTTCAAAGCTGAAGGTTACCCCTTGGGTAAATGAAAGTGTCGGGATGATAACTATAAAATGACAATGCTAACATGGGGCTGTAAGTGTAAACCACTGCCTTCTTAGTTTACTGAGCTGACATTAATATTATGTGGAGCACAGTTGCACTAGCGTAATAATGGTTTCACTGTCATGGTTTGTACCAGATAATACCTTTGAATTGATTACACAGATGTTTCATCCCCTTTATCAGTGTCATAGAAGTATTCTTCTGCACTCATCTGTTGTGATTGCCATTTGATCGCCCTAGACGCCCTTGTGCAGCCGTTGATATCTTGGTGAATAGAGTTTTTAATGGGATGCGTGATACAGTGATTATCGCCTCTTCAAACAGCTGTAACCCGCTCAAAGTGACTGATGGAATAGTGCATTTTATCTGACAGTAGGGTAATAGTAAAGGTCAATGAATTAAAAGAAAAAAATATGTTGGAATTAATGAATAATAAAGAGGGAACATCGCATAAAAAATGGCCCCCAGAGTGAGGTAGTTATCTTATTCAAGATTTTTCTTCTTCCACCTCAGTGGCAAATATCCTTTGTGGACATTGCGGGTTTGTGAAGTTGTTGAAAGAAATCCAAAATCTCCATCTTTGTTTTAGTTCTCATTGTCGTTACTGAAAAAAATTCACTTGTCCTTTGTTTGACTTAATCTGCTCTGCCACTATCACTGTGTCACAGGTGCTCTTTGAGCTCGTGCCTGCGGCTGTGCATTGAAAATGTCACTTTGAGAAGCAGCACTAATGACTTCGTCATTAAAGACAGCTCTTTAAGGCAATCTGTTTTGACACAAGCTCCATTGATCACCATTTGTCTGCCTGAAGTCTTAATTAATTTGTGCAAGTATGAGTGTTTAAGATTCAAATTAATTTTTCTGGAAAAGAAAGGGGAAAAAAGTTGTCCTGCAGGATATATTTCTGAATCACTTAGACTCAGTGAAGGCTTGTAATCCTAACTGGACATGTGCCAGTAGATATCTTTCCTGAAAGAAACGAGTGTATACCCACTTTTCACATACATATCATAGAAAGACATGCTGGAGTTTTCCCTGTTATTCTGCCTCCACTCTCCAGCTCTGCATTCATAATGATCCCACAAAGGTGCAACATTCCCTCCCCAATGTGTGCTTTCACAAGGCATTACACTGTTGCACCATCAGAAGATGGACCCTTATTTCTGCCTCAGCAACAAGTCCTTAATGTCCCTGGTCACTGACCCTCTGTTCACCCTCACAGACTGAGTGTTTCTGACCCTCTTAATACCTCCATCATGCTCAGCTGTTTTTGAGAAGTTTGAGCGTGCATCTTTCTCTGTTTTATAGGAGCTAGTACATCATATACAGCCTTGCCACTTCTACTCTTAGTCTTCCTTCTGTCTTTTTAGAGAAGTTTTTCAGACGATGAGTTTGTGTATACTTATTTTGATTAATAAGTCCTTAAGATCAGGCTATGTTGAAGATGCTTTCAAACATGCTGTCATGCACCCTCTCATAAAAAAAGAAAAATCTTGATCTAACTGTTCTTTTGAATTATAGTCTCTTGAGTCCCAGCCCATTCATTTATGTCCTCCGTTCTGGACATTTTGTTTACCTGTATCTCCCTTAATAATTTGGACTTACCCAATCAAGTCCTATAGTATTCTGTAGAGGACATCCTGGGCTTTCCATTGATGTGCCATGTGATGGGTTTGCAAGCTGGGAACTTTACTTTTTTTTTTCTCTATCAAGATATCCGCCATTGCAACAACCACATTTACCATGATAATTATATATATTCTTCTTCATTAATATGTAAACAATAGCAATATGTTTACACTTGAAAACAGTTTCATTAATTATATTTTGAAATTACAATCATTTAATGAATGTCAACTGTAGTGGACACCAGGACCATTTTAATATATTTAATGACTACTCATTGTTGAAGGAGAAAAAAGTGAAGCATCAAAGATTTTATAATATACAATACAGATACAGATACAGATAATACAGGGTGATTCAGATTTGGAGCTTTCAGGTGAGGAAGAGGAGAGGAAGAAAATGCAGGAAAATCTGATGAGAATCAGTCAAAGCTAGAAAGGGAACAGTAAAATCATATTTTTGTGTGTATTTTATTTAATTTCAGGCTAATGGATCCACTTTTATTTTCATGCTAGATTATTGTAGTATTTGTTACTGGTGATAAATATATGAAAGTTGCCTCAAAATATGCATATAAGGTTATTCAATAGGGAGTGATATCACATCCATGACACTTAAATTATTGCTATCCATCCATCAACTCACACTTATCTAGTTTCGGGTCATGGGGGCAGCAACTTAAGCAAGGACTACAATAAAAAAAAACCTACATGAGATGCATCAAATGCAAGATGTTCCTCTGCATAACTAAAAAGAAAATGTGCTTCCAGAATTATCACAGCTAAAATGAAGAAATGCAGAACTGTCTATGTTCTATATCTTTTTCATTCACTGTGGAATTAAATATGTTTGTCCTTGGAAGCAACAAGCAACAGAAGAGAACAGAGGCTATTCAGAATTATTATTTTTTTTGATCAAATTAAATTTGTGTTTGGGTTAATATCCCTCTAAAGACATAATCTGCCTTTTTTTTTCTAAATCCAGTTCCATTTCAACACAAACATTGTCCTGTTGTCTTCTATGATGGACATGCTGTAAAATTTAAACTAAAAATGTATTCAAAAAAATTTAAATTGTAAGGTATTTTTTTTAGGGCCAAGTAGACAGGAAAATACACAGGAAATGATTTTGGCTCACAATTCAAAACTGTGCAGATAGAGTCGGTAAACCCTTTTCTGGTTTCTCTATCTAGCAAAAAATCTTGTAACTTTTTTTTTTAAAGGCAATTAATGACAGCATTGCACCGTAAAATCAGGATATTCTTCCCACACTGCAGGAACACATCTCTCCATCTACTGTTTCAGTCTCTGCAAGCAGCTGCCATAAATGAGGAAGGTAAATTTATGTCTGAGTAGGAGACAATAAATCTGTTCCTTGAAAAAATGACTGATGTATAAAACTTTGTGTGATTTCATAACTAAATGTTTTTTGCCAGATTTATAAAGCCCTGCATGCATATACTTCTCTTTTATAATTGTGGACTTGTACAAGTCTGTTTTACACTCCAAGCCATGAATGAATGGAGACACTCCTCGGCTTAGCAATATGCATGAAAATACCTCTTTTCTTTCCTCTATCAAATACACATGGGAATGAAAGCACCAGCACAGAAGAAATTGCAGTTTGACTGATTATGAAATTCAGACATTCACCAGGGACAAAAGAAAATTAAATCTCTTTCATTTGGTCTTGGTTCTTCAATCACAAAAAGTGGGGCTTGAAATGGCTACCTTGTGGTTGCAGTAAATCAGAACAATCTCTAAATATTGGTTGTCTTCTTAAAATTGCATTATTTTAATAGTTGTGCACCAGGGTCGCTCTGGCTGCGCACCGCACCGAAATTACAACACTCACAATTAAATAAGGGCATTTATCAAAACTGTGGAGATTTTTAAGGAAAATCTTATTATCTCAAATCCTGTTGCTTTCTTTTTCCAATTTCTATTTCATCATATTAAGCCCAAACTGCTTCAAAAACACGCACACATGCTCTGAAGAAGGTGCACACATTCTCCCCTGATAAATACCAGTTTGTGTGGAGCAAACGACATACGGATGGTTTTGTGTTCCTCCAATGCTGAAGCATCTGCTCCCTGGTAAATGTCTACAACTAATTAGTGCTTTGGGAAATAATGAAAGTGACGGGTTCACCACCCAGTGAGAGACATATTACGTTTAAAAGAATCAGTGAATCCAGAGCAACAGCATCAGCTACAAGCAAGAAACAAGGTTGTAACCCAATATTGAATGAATGTGATTATTCATCCCTCGGGCAGGATTTAAAAAAAAACAAAAGCCATGATTTTGTTGTGGAAAACACTGCACGGAGTCAGTAATGCTTCTGAAAATCATCATCAGTTAACACAGTTTGGTGTTTGTTGCTGTTTACCCAAATGAAATTTAAAAGTCTCCCATGCAAAGAGAAAGCTTTGACTCTAGTCAGACATGCTACTGCCTCCTCTGGCCCTTAGCTCATTCAAGATGAAATGAAGCAAAGTGGAAAACTGCTGTGGTCTGACACATTTCAAAATTATTTTTGAAATTACAGACACTGTATTCTTGAGGCTAAAGGGTAGAAGGACCTAATTAGATATTTGAATAGGTAACTTGCAAATTTTTTTAAGACTAAATGTGAGAAAATAGTAGTAGTACCTGCAATGGACTGGTGACCTGTCCAGGGTAGGTATGGAGATATGGAAAATTTGATATCTCGATTATAGTGACCAAATTTACGATATTATCGTGATATTCTTAATTGCTGTACAAATGTCTAAAAAAAAACATACATTTTAATAATTTCACAAAATCTTTTGATTTTCTTGTCATATTGAAACATCAGAAGCCAAAATCTTATCAAAATGAAACTTCCACAATAAACGGAGAAACAACTGGCACAGAGAGAGGTTTTATTTTAAATGAACAAAATAAGTAACAGGAACAAAGCTTACACACGTGGACAAAATTGTTGGTACCTCAGTTAAAGAAGGAAAAACCCACAATTCTCACTGAAATCACTTGAAATATACAAAAGTAACAATAAATAAAAATTTATTGAAAATCAAATAATCAAAATCAGCCATCACTTTTGAATTGTTGATTAACATAATTATTTAAAAAAACAAACTAATGAAATAGGGCTGGACAAAAATGATGGTACCTCTATAAAAGATTGAAAACTATTTGACCAGAGTGACATGATTAACTCAGGTGTGTCCTTTAATTGACATCACAGGTGTTTCCAAACTCATAATCAGTCAGTCTGCCTATTTAAAGGCAGACAAGTAGTCACTCTGCTGTTTGGTGAAAAGGTGTGTACCACACTGAACATGGACAACAGAAAGCGAAGGATAGAATTTTCCCAGGACATCCGAAAAAAAAATTATAGACAAACACCTTAAAGGTAAAGGCTATAAGACCATCTCTAAACAGCTTGAAGTTCCTGTGACAACAGTGGCTCATATTATTCAGAAGTTCAAGACCCACGGGACAGTAGCCAACCTCCCTGGACGTGGCCGCAAGAGGAAAATTGATGACAAATTGAAGAGACGGATCGTTCGAATTGTATCCAAAGAGCCCAGAACAACCTCCAAAGAAATTAAAGGTGAACTCCAAGGCCAAGGTACATCAGTGTCAGATCGCACCATTCGTCATTGTTTGAGCCAAAGTGGACTTCATGGGAGACGACACCACTGCTGAAAAAAATCATAAAAAAGCGAGACTGGAATTTGCAAAAATGCATGTTGACAAGCGACAAAGCTTCTGGGAGAATGTCCTTTGGACAGATGAGACCAAACTGGAGCTTTTTGGTAAGGCACATCAACTCTATGTTCATAGACTCAAAAACCAAGCATACGAAGAAAAGAACACTGTCCCTACGGTGAAACATGGAGGAGGCTCAGTAATGTTTTGGGGCTGCTTTGCTGCATCTGGCACAGGGTGTCTTGAATGTGTGCAAGGTAAAATGAAATCTGAAGACTATCAAGGCATTCTGGAGAGAAATGTGCTGCCTAGTGTCAGAAAGCTTGGTCTCAGTCGCAGGTCATGGGTCTTCCAACAGGACAACGATCCAAAACACACAGCCAAAAACACCCAAGAATGGCTGAGAGAAAAGCGTTGGACTATTCTAAAGTGGCCTTCCATGAGCCCAGATCTGAATCCCATTGAACATCTGTGGAAGGAGCTGAAACATGCCATTTGGAGAAGACACCCATCAAACCTGAGACAACTGGAGCAGTTTGCTCATGAGGAGTGGGCCAAAATACCTGTTGACAGCTGCAGAACGCTCATTGACAAATATAGAAATCGTTTAATTGCAGTGATTGCCTCAAAAGGTTGTGCAACAAAATATTAAGTTATGGGTACCATCATTTTTGTCCAGCCCTATTTCATTAGTTTGTTTTTTTAAATAATTATGTTAATCAACAATTCAAAAGTGATGGCTGATTTTGATTATTTGATTTTCAATAAATTTTTATTTATTGTTACTTTTGTATATTTCAAGTGATTTCAGTGAGAATTGTGGGTTTTTCCTTCTTTAACTGAGGGGTACCAACAATTTTGTCCACGTGTGTATTTGCCTGGTGCAAATTTAAATAAACACTTTAACAATCATAGTAGGTCAAAATATGCAAATCAGGAACAAAAATTATAGTGCAAGTTCAAATGACATAAACTTTTGACTTTAAGCTGAACCTTAAATAAGTATACATGTGCAAATAAAGAAACAGTTGTATAGGAGTCAAATATGTTGTTATGATTTGTAGTTCACTCTGTGTGTCTGTGGGTGTCGCTGTATTGTTACCTGAGGGTCAGGTATAAAGGTTATTGGTTAGGTGTTTGACCCAGAAGGGCAAAAAGTTTTTGACCGCTGTGGCGCTAACTGCCGGCGTTATGATTATCGGATCAGTTAATGGAATTAATTAATATTTTAACTGCATCAGGACATCGTTCTGGTCCTTTTTCGATCAACACGCAACAGTAACGTTTACGAAATGTGAGTTAGCGAAGCGTGTCAACCAGGTTACTCTTGGTGAAACATATCAGTAGCTTGAAGCATTAGCCTTAGCTCCTTCAAGTTGCTTGTACAAATTACAATAAAATGTAAACAAGTGCTCTGCAGACAGGATCATTGTCCTCCACCAGTTTTCCCTCTGCATTCTTTAAAAAACAAAAACAAAATATGCCCAAACCTCGGATTTCGTCCTTTTAGTGGGTTGATAAATGTCCTGCGTGCTATCACTACTTTCCACCATGCTAACGTTACAATGCCGATGTTACAAGCTACATATTCACGCGAGACACAGTCGTGAGTCGCTCGCAGACTTGAATGAGGCTGATATTACATATCCAGGTAATCGACCGCGATAATGAGATGAAGTCAAACATAAACGATAATCGTTATCGCGTAAAATTTTACCGCGCTTTACCGTAATACCGAAAACCGTTCCATCTCTAGTCCAGGGTGTACCCCTGCCTTTCGCCTAAAGAGAGCTAGGATTGGCTCCAGCAGATCCCCATGACCCTGCAGAGGATTAAAAGGGCATAGATAATGGATGGATGGATAGTAGCAGCACAGACAGCTAATATGGATTATATACATAATCAGAAGGATTTGCATAATGTATTGTACCCCAACATCTACAATTAGATTTTTTATGATAAAAGTGCCAAAATTTTGGGGGAAGTGAAGACCTACAAGTATCTGGAGGCTTATGATCAGTTTGTGTGTGGCTGGGTGGAGGATACCAGCTTCAGATGGCTGTGGCTCAGTTGAAATAGCGGGTTGTCCAGACACTGGGAGGTTTGATCCCGGCTCCAACTGTCCACATGCCAAAGTGTCCTTGGGAAAAGACACTGAACCCTAACTTGCCCCCAGTGGTTTGGCAGCACCTTGCATGGCAGCAGCCGCCCAATGGTGTATGAATGTGAGTGTGAATGGGTGAATGAGAGGCCAATGTAAACCGCTTTGAGGGCACCTCGGTGTGGAAAAGTGGTATATAAGTGCAGTCCATTTACAGGACACCTGATCAGCAGGACACCTCATGGTTGCAGGAAAGGTTTTCTGAAGTTAATTTCACGATCTCAGCATGCAGATTGTTTTTTAATTCCCCCAAAATGTTTCCTGAATACACTTAACCAAGACATACATATTTCATTGATTCTAGAATCACTATCATCCATAATATTAGGAGAAAGGCGTGATGCCCTCTATGGTAGTCATAAAGATATTACCTATCTCCATTCACAGGTTTCCAGATCACCTCATTTAATTTAAAATTGACTGATCAGTTCTGAATGTTTACCAAATGAAATAAATACTATATTAAGTAGGCTAGACTAAGCTAGGCAGCGATGGTAATCTTTCCTGATATGATTTGTCTAACCTTCGACGTAATGGTGAGAACACACTTTAGAATAATCAGTAGCAACGAAGTCTTCGTGGTTTACTCACACAATCCATGTATCTCACTGCTGAGTTCTTCAGTCTTCAATGCTTCATGTACTCCAATTTTAGAGGGTCTGATCTGCTCTTGCAACCATGAATGCAACAAGCCACATCACTAGAGAAAACCCAAACCTGAAGAAGACATCAGCAGGGCTGAACAGCAACATCATCTTCAACCTACAGCATACACAATCAAAACCAAGACGACACTACCCTCCAACCAGAAGATGATTGAAGCCACACTGAAGTGCCAAACCCAAGGCAGTGGCTTGTCTCGGTTCCCATTGAAGTCGAAGAAGCTGCTAAACTGGCCAGCCTGCAGTGCAGACCTGTCACCCACTGGACAAGTTGTGCATTAAATGAAATAAATACAACCAACGGGCCCAGAAGCGTGAGGCAGCCAAATTCTTGCTTCAAAGGGGGGCAGGATGAAGTATTTTGAAACTTGGTGCCTGAACGTCTTAACATGGAAACCAAGAAAGGCAAAAGATGTACTGAAAGACAACACAGAGGCACTGATCATGGCTGCACAAGAGCAGGACCTTAATAAACACAAGATTGATGGAGGCCGGGGTCTACCACCATAGACATATATAGAGATAGACGCCGCATCGAATGCTACTCCCTACTGGCGCTGACGAGAATTTGGGGCCGCCATCTTGGACCGGTCACCCGCTCCGCTCAGTGTTATTTGTTTGGCAGGTGTGCCGTCAATGTATTTAATCATACCTCACGAAACGAACTGATTTTCACGCGTTTTTTTTCTTTTGCTACAAAGGTCATAAATGTAACTTTGATACATGACACATGGTTTGGCGTATTTTAATATTGATAGTGAGCTTAGTAATATAATGAATATCTCCATTCCTGTTATAGGCTAGTAGCCTTTTAAGTAGGGTCTTTTAAGAGGGTCTAAAGACTTAGGCTACAACATGGACTTAGTTCATTTAGCACTTTTAATGCCTTATGGTTTGTATAGTTTTATTCCATTTTCATTAGGCTTTTTATTAATTTGACATTGCCGTTCATTAGCCTACTGCTATTCTCCTTTATGTAGGCTAGTCTTATCATGCTGTTATATTTTGCTTGAAGTGACAGTTTATTATTGCTGTTTTCCCTATTTTTTTATTGTTTATTTCATTATGCTATTGACTGAATTGACGTTCATTTTTGCTATTCTCCTTATTAGCTATAATCTGACCAACATCTCAATCTGTCCCCTGTTACATTTAAGTAGGCTATTATATTGTTTTGCATAGATCTATACGGTACAATTTAATCCATTAATAATTAAATACAAAATAAAAACAATAGTAAATTGTATAAATGGTGGCCAAATGCTGGATTAAAACATTTTTTAACAGTCATTGATCAATGTACAATGTAGTTTAGATTTAGAAACGGCTAGTCTAAACCTTTCATTTAGCCCAGTGGTAGACCAATTTTAGCCCAGACGTCTAGGGACCATTAGACGTTTATTAGACATTTATTAGACGTCTTTTAGACCGAAAAATATGTTACATCTTACTTGTGAAAAGTAATCCCCTGAGCCCTGCTTCTGATGGTCCGCCGATTGGAGCAGGAATATCCCACACAATGTTCAGGCATGTTCTCTCACTTGTGCTGCGACTCGACATACGGTAATACTACTACGGTTATAATCCCAGAGAATGACCGGTCCAAGATGGCGGCCGCATTTCTCGTTCCAAACAGCCAATGCGGCGTCTATCTCTATATATGTCTATGTCTACCACAATGAGCAGGACCCCAAATGCAGGCTGTGCAAAGACACCCCTGAAACAGTGCAGCACATCACACCAGGGGGTAAGATGGGGTTAAGATGCTGACAAGGCATACATGGAACACCACAATCAGGTAACAGGCATAATACACAGGAGCATCTGTTGCCGAGTGTCAACTGGAGGCCCCAGAGTCAAGATGGGAAAAACCTCCAAAGATTGATTGAGAATTAGGGGGTCAAGAACTAGATAAGATTGCTTTTTTCAAAAGCAAACGATCGTCATATGTCATCATGGAATCAAGCGTAATATTCATAAACTAATATTCAAAAAAGAGAAGGAAAAAAACAATTTTCTTTTTTTAGTTCTTGCACAATAGGAAGTCAGTGGTGATCATTTTTACAAATACAGTTTAAACCTTAATCCACTGTGGGATTAAATTCCTTTTAAAAATCCATTTGTATTTATACAATCATTAGTACACATGGACTCCCTGGTAGTGCAGTGGTTAGGGCAGGCGGCCCATATACAGAGGCTACAGTCCTCGTGCGGCTGGTTGCGAGTTCGCCTCCCGGCTCGTCGGCCCTTTGCCACGTGTCTTATCCGTTCTCTCTGCTCCCCATCCTGTCTCTCTCTACTATCAATAAAGGCCACTAGTGCCAAAAAAAAAAAAAATTATCATTAGTACACATGGTGGCACTAATGGATTTTTAAAAGAATGGTTTTGATTTGCACCCCTTTATTCCTTTTTATCTTTTGTGTTTCCTGTATCCTTGTCTCTCTTGTTTAATACTCAGTTGCATTTAGAGATACACTTTGTCATCCAAAAGTTCTAACATGCTTGCCGTACTTATCGTGGCTTGACACCAACTACTGGGTATTCATTAACTGCATTAATGAGGGAACATTAATGTAGTCTCAAGACTGTTTCGTGTGCATTAAAACTCTCATTAGTGTCCATTTGATTACTTTTTGTTTCTTGAAATCAGCATTCGGATATGTTGTGTGCGCCCCCCCCCCCCCCCCCCCCCCCATTTTATGTTTCGCACTCCTATTATTTTAATTTCACCCCCCCTGCCTTCATAGTAACTTTGAAATGGCGGGCTGTGATGATGGAGATTTTAATAGAAAGCCGCAGTGAGTTAGTGGAGTGTTGACTTCAGTTTCTTTTAATTTGTTATTGTTAATATGAGTAGCCTATAAAAATGTGACGAGTTGGAGAGGGTGCTAAAGCCAGTGAAAACACTGTGCTTATATTTGTATTTCTACCTATAAACTGTTTGAGATGAGTCTAAGCGGTGTTAATGTTTACACAGAGCACTGTGTGGTGTATCACATTCCCACTTTGTGCTCTTTAGGTTTGATATTCTGGTCTCAGGCTGGAGTGAAGAGCTTTCTGCCTTTCTTCTCCCTCAAGCTTCATATAAGGTATGTGCTGGACTGCCACAGAATCCCAGCAATCCAGCGCGTACTTTGACATTTAGAGGGAAAATGCTACTCTCTTTTCAACCCATCTTTTTCATATTGTCAAGCTGAAAAAAATAGCCCATAGATGATTTTACAGATATATCTCTAAAAGCCATTTTATGTGGAGACAGACCCTCCCTAACTACTTGGGTCTGTATACCATCACTTTAGATACTTTAATCTTGGCAATTTTATGCAAGCGTAACATCAGATGTCAGTCAATTGCTTGTGTCTGTGTTAAGTCTCTGGATATCTTCTAAAATAATCCTGTAAATTTTGTTTTCACATTAACTTGTAAGACACAGATGGATGTGTGTTATTTTACCCCCCATGCCTCATCCGTGTGCCTGCTGCCAGCCTCCTGTTCCAAGAAAATTGGCACAATTGCAAAACTCCCCAGCTTGTAATTCATTCTCAATTTCTCATTCTCATTTCTCATTTATCTTTTAGCATGTAGTAGATTGATTGAAATGGGCAGCTGTTATCTGTTCGAAAGGCTCGATTTCACATTCACATTTATCACTAACAAGGATTTTGCTGTGAGACATGAGCATGAATGCAAATGTCTGCTGTCAGTGATTAGGCACAGGCAAGAATCTGTTTTGTAACAACAAAAGATGAAAGTTTTTGTTCACAGCAAGAAATTTTCTAATTTCTTTTTCTCATCTACCACAGACAATCTTTGAACGTGAAGCATAATTCCATATGTATAAGTATATATGCCTGGTTCATTTCATTTCTAAAACGAACCACTCCTATATTACCTACAAATACAGCAACTGTTCAGCTGCTCATTTAAAGAAGCAACAGTGCTTTTATCATCACATATCACATTTGTTTTGGTCGGTCATCTGTAATAGACAATGTTAACTGCATAGAGGGGTGGGAGTGAGGTGGTGGGGTGACATTATTTACCCTAAAGCTCCAAAGCCCCAAAGCTCTGCTCAGGCCACGCAAGTTCATTCATCCCGACATTTGGAGGAGAAATGTGCTTTGAGACCTCGGTTGGTTTCCATGTTTATCCCCAGATTATCTGGGAATGTGACGGGTTTACAGATGAAGTCAGAAACCTCACAGTGCTTGCAATCACATCTAGGCCATCCTGATAATTTCAAACATTGTTGATGTTTCCAGGTTAAAATATGAATTCTTATAATACCACATATAATACCACAGTAACAAAGCGTAGAAGTAGCCTAGCAGTGTGACATCTGGTAGCTCCACAGACTCTTTTTCGCCCAACTCGATTTAATCCAAAAATGTGCAGAATGAGCAGACCTGGAAGCCGACTGGAATATGTTCACCTTAGTTCAGTACCTGCAGGTTAAGTTTGGCTGTCTTGGTTTATGCTAACCTCTGATGTTAAATACTGTTACCCTGAATTCATTCTGATTAAATCTGTCAAAACGAGTGCTGCCAGAGCTGAAATGAGGTCTGCTGGTGGTCACTACACCGATAGCAATCACCAGCGGGACAAGCAGAGCCACTGGCCTAGACCTGCGAGTGCCTAACCAAGATCTACTCGCCATAATTTCAGCTGTTGCACCCTTGATCTGGTTAGTCAACAGAGAAGAGTCCTGAAACAATCTGAGGACCCAGCTGCTGTGGAAGGTGATGAGCTAGTGGCAGTCTAGCTGGCCTTTGGTTAACCTTGACATTAGCACCCTTCAACCAGGGGTGAAGATAGCTGCTTCAGTTTCCTTTGTTAAGCTTCATCTGTGAACCCCTCTGGGCCAACTCAAAACCGGTTACAACGACCTCTTAGTACCCTTAACACCACAGCATGCTGTATTATCTTTAAAATAAAAATAGCTATGCCCTTTTAGGTATTTATTCACAACTCAGAAGTCAAGTCATGACAGAAGCTAAAGTAAATGGGTTTTAAATGGGGTTCGCTGGAAACCTGGCACAGTTTTGACCGTGCGTGAACTTTGAGAGAGCGTTGTTCACAATTGCCCAAGTGAACTTGTTCACACCCGACGCTTGTCAAGGGGAGAGAGAGCGTGTTCAGTTCACGTTCGCACAAATATGAACTAGTTCGTGAACTTTCGTTCAATGAACGCGTTCGGGTACAACACTGTGGCTAGCCCTTAAAGCTAACAGGACATGCTTGTTCTATCAAATCTTCAGTTTGTACTTGAAAAATAACTTGTACTGATAATGCGTCCTCTTTTTCAACCAGACCCATTTAATGTTTTTTTTTTCTCCATAATAAAGTATTCCTGACTTTACAGCAGGTTTGTGCAGTCTCCATTTTTCCAGGAGGTTATATAAGGTGACACTTTCTCCCTGACTGTTCATTGTGGCTACATAACCTTAAAAATGGCCTGCTGTGTGTAATCCACCATGACTTTCACATATTTGTGGTGTAAGTATGTTGGGTGCTAGAGAGAATATTATCCGTAATAGTTCTTGTTGTTTCTGTCATGGTTTGTGGATTCTGCTTATTTCTTTCATCTATGTGGGCTTTGATTTTGGTTCTGTAGATTTTCATTGAGAAAAGTTCTGTTTACTTCCCATATTATTCTGGGGTAGTTTTCCCTTTCTGTATTTCAATTAATTTTGCTTCTTGTGCTTGCTTGCCACACATCTGCTCTGAGCTCTTTTGATTACGCCTCACCTAGCCCCTGTCACAAACATGTGGTTCTCATCAGTCACCTAGTATTAACTCCCCAACTTTTGTTTTCCTGTTGTCAGATCCTTGTGTTGTTGCTCATCTTTGCAGTCTATTGTGTTATCAGTAGGGATGCACCGAAAATTCGGCCACCGAAAATTTTCGGCCGAAAATGGCCCAAAAGTGCATTTTCGGTTTTCGGCCGAAAGACTTTTATCACCGAAACAACGCGGCCGAAACAGGATGTTGTGATGACGAACAAAAACCGCGGCCAGCACGCGCTTGTCTGGGGCCAACATGTCTGTGGTGTGGACGTATTTCAATATATCTGAGAAAGACCCACGGATAGCGATTTGTAAAACATGTAACGCTGAAATTTCAAGAGGGGGTGAATCTGCAACGAGTTTCTCCACGTCGGGTTTGATTTATCACCTGAAATCCAAACATCCCCATCGCCATTCTGAATATGAGAAGGCGGCGGCACAGAAAAGGAAAATCCCTCTGAGCGCACCCACTCCGTCTGTGGCGGACGTATTTGCAAAGGCAAGAAAGTTTTCCAGTGATGGTGCCAAGGCAAAGGGCATTACACAAAAAATAATGGAATTCATTGCCTTAGATGATCAGCCGTTCTCTGTTGTAGAGGATGTGGGATTTCGTAGGCTGATCGAGCACATTGAGCCCCGTTATTCCATACCGAGCAGACGTGTGTTTACCTGAGCCAGTCGGAAATCCCAGGGGGGACACAGGGGACGTGTCCCCCCCTTCCACAAAGTTGTCCCCCCAAAAAAATCGTTGTAAGCACACAAAAACAATTGAATAATAATATAGTCATGTTCAATAAAAGTACAACACAAGCGCTGCAAATTATAAACGTAAAAAGCCTTTTTTTTTTAATTGTTGAAACATTGCGACCCCCCTAATTCTCAAAGTGGTTTAGTCCACATGCTGTTTCTAACAGGCGGGGCTACCTGCAGCTCCGTGTGTCAGCGAGTGTGTCATTTAAATGTGGAAGGGATTTTTAATTGTATTTTATTTTTGCATTTTTAAGTTGACATATTTAATGATGTAGTTGTAATATGTTGTTGTATTTTGTTTGTCAAAAATACAACACTACAATATAATAATACCACCTAATACCATTGTTGATTTTTCAGTTTGAACCTTGAAAAACCTGTATACAGGTAGAATATGCACTGATACACAACAATGCTACAACTACTATTATTACTTTTTCTAACATTCAACAGGCTGTGGGCTCAACCCTGCAAGGCAAGTTCCAAAGGAGCAGGAGAGAGAGAGGGAGAGAGCATTTTTTTTCATGTCCCCCCCAGGAATTACTCTCTGAAATTTTACTGTTTATTGTCCCCCCCCAAATGAAATGGGATTTTCGCCCCTGACCTGAGCTGTTTAATGTTGTTGCAGCTCACGTCCATGAGCTTATAGCTGCAGATATTTTTGTTGTAGTCCTACAGAGAATTTTTTTTAAATGCACTTGACTTAAATGCACTGTGTTTTTATGAGAGAACATTTTTACAATCTTTCAGCAGGCCAGTCAGCCTGTATTATTATTTAATGTACACCTGAGTGGGGTCAAGTTAAACATTTTATTTTGAATTTTGTTTTATATTGTGCATTGTTGTAATGTCAGTGCTAATAAATATTTTCATAATTTTGCAATTAATTTATTCTTTGTAGCATCAATATTAATTTATGCAATGGTAATGCCTTGATTTTAGTGAGGTTAGTACACAGTCATAGCCATGAATGCAATGGTACTAATAATTGGCATAATAATTTATTTCGGCGTTTCGGTTTTCGGCCTTGGTTTCTTCATTTTCGGTTTTCGGTTTCGGCCAAGAATTTTCATTTTGGTGCATCCCTAGTTATCAGCCTTAATTAGTTCCCTCCCTAGTTTCCCTTTCCAGTCACAAGAAGTGGTTTTTGCACCCGAGCTTAATTAAAGTTACTTGGATACCTCACTTTTTAGCCTGATGGCTCCTGATATTGGGTTCCTCAGTAAACTCAATTGTGACATGGAGTACTATATTAAGCAAAGCACTAATTGCATGCTGGTGTTGTTATTAAAAAGTAAGCATTGAATACATTATATAGCACTTCTATGTTTCCCAGTAACTAAGCAACCCTGCTTGGAGCAATATCTATTAATTTGGAAAATAAAAAAAACTAACTGCTCACATTTTCAGCTACCGTGTACCAAGCAGAACAGAAACAGAAAAGAGTGCCTTAATATTCCTATATAATTTATGGAAGATAACGTTAAAATGTCAAAATTTGCTATATAATGTGTAGTTAATCTTTCACTAATAATTTGGTTTTATTCTATACTTTGACTTAGACATCTGAAGGTCAGTCAGAAAGAACTGAATCTGGTGAGACGGATCTGACCTGAGTAATATGACCAAAACTGGCTATGATATGCTATGATATGAAAAGGGTGTAAATAGTAAATATTTGCATCACTCCTTCTGTCAGCCAGGTTCTGTTGTTAACATCGCCTGTTTCTGTGTTCTCATGTATTTAATTACCAGTGACATCTCAATACAGCCATTCTCATTTATGCTTGTCTCTCGCTGTCATCAGACAAAAGGAATTTAAAATGGTTACTGAACTGCAGGGAACCAACACTAAACCAGCAGTAAATGATTTTACAAACATGACTTCACCTGAAAAAATTAGCATAGATAAATGCTGTGTTAATGCATTATAATTATATTATTTTATCTATATTGCTGCACTTCAGAAGGCACTTTAAGGATAAAAAAAAATCACAACGTATTTAGTAAAACGTATTTATATACTTTGAATTTGGTGAGTTTAGTTTTTTTCTTTTATTGTTCAATTTTAATTATTGAAATTAACAAATAAAGGACAGAAAAAGTAAGTTACATGCTCATTAGGTTAACGAGGGAGCCTGTTATACATTGGTGGATACCAGTGTACAAACACATTTCAGTTCAGAGGTTCTTCAGCTGTGTCTGATCTCTCGTGAAAGTTCTTCTCCATCCTGGAGGTTACAGCTAAAAGAAATGTGTTATGCCCTTTAAAAGTAAGAAATTGTGTCAGTTTTTTAAAATCAATTAATTTTCAGTGACATACTTTGCTTGTTTTTTTTTTTTTAATCCAAACACTTTAAACCATTTCTTTCCAGAAACCTAGCCATACTTTTTCAATCTCACAACATAAATTATGGAGGATATCAATCATTGACAGATGGGATACATGTTTGTCCTCAGAAAAACCCCAAAGTTGATTTGGACAAACTATCGTTACTGCCTCCCTGGGAAACCATTGTGGCAAAAAATATATATATTAAAAAATATACTATTTGTATTCCACCACAGAAAGTCTACAAGGGTTAGAATGATGATGACTTTAGAGCTACATTAAACCAACTAATGGACTTCTAACCTAATGATGTCAGTCCCATGTACCACAATGACTCATTAGGCTTGAAGAAATCAACAGTCACTTCACTGACACCCGCTTGTGACAGAGGTTTGACAAATATGGAAAAAAAAAAATCTCAATGATTGTGGACAGTTCGTTCATCTCAACATGACAGTTGGAGCTATCGGCTCTCTTGCACACAGAAGAGGGGAGGATGAGATTTCTTTGGCCAGTTGACCACTTTACACGTTTCTCTGTCAGAAAAGCACCAGCGGGGTGATGGGAGCGCTTCTCATTGGTGTTTAATCGAGAGACATATAATGAAATCTTGGCAACACATTTCCAGTAAATGTCTGTTGATTGAGAAGCTTTCCTTCATGAGGATCAAATGTATGAAGTTGTTACAACTCAATCTGACAGCTGCAATGCAAGGAGGTTGACAGCGAATCCATAGGAGACAGCAATATGTTGTAATATCATCATCTTGTGCTGGCGCGACAGTTAATGTGAGGCTACAAGGTACAATTTCAGGTAGAAGTCATTTTCGAGCACACCAGCAGCATCCTGTGTGCTTCATATATTTTTCCTTTTGCATTATGTCTCTGTCATACTGTTCAGTGAAGGGGGATAAAAGCGAGAACAAGTATTTCACCGGTCACAGGTTGATGATTTTGCCTGTAGGTGTTTTTTTTTTTTTTTTTTTTTTTTAACTAAAAGCACACAGAGGGAAATAGAGAAAGCACTCAGGAAAAAAAGAGCATTGTTGCTCTGGATGGCTGAATATGTTCTGCCCTCATAGGGAACAACTGAGTTAGGGAAAAAAAAAAAAAAACACTGGCACTTACAACAAAAAAATGAGTGGATGAAAGCCCATAAGAGTAAAATCTGTATGTAGGAGCTTTATTGTCATCTAATGCCTGAATTCACTCTCAACATTTGAGAGAGAGATTAAATGAGTTCTTGTATGTGAAGAAATCATTGAGGTATTTAAAAGCAGACCCTGCTGATGAATCCTCGAGGGTGAAGCATGGGCAGATGTGAGATGAGAGACACAGATGTGATTTGTTGACAACAGTTATCATGAAATAAAGATTTATTTATTTATTTCTAACTTTGTTTCAGTGCTTGCAGCGTATTTTCTTTGTTTTCAAATGATGTGAAAGTCTTGACCCCCACAACAGAACATTGGGACAGCTGCTACACATGGGCACAATTTTTTACTTAGTTTAAGTATTCGGGTTTTCATGACTAAATCTGAGCTCTCAAGTTCTATTTCATACTTGAAATAATTTACCTGTAATAAATGCTTTGATCTGCATTGTTACTCAGGTTTTCATGCAACCTTTTAAAGGAACATGCCAGTTTCTAGCAGTGTACGATAGAGATATCAGCAGTTCTCATTGTGTTGCTGCAAATACATTTAATTTAGAAAGTAAAACAGTCCTGAAAGAAAAAAATGCAGGCAAGACAGGAGCTGGGAAATTTCTGCCTGTTTCATTTTCTCCTTGAAAGCATAGGCAGTTATTATTATGACATATTACTAAATGAACAGTGCCAAATGAGTGTCCAGGGAGAAAAGAGTGTCGCCCGCGTAACAAACGCGCACGAGACCAAAGGAGAGGGGTGCATGAAAGCATGAGATAGTAACCTGTGTGAGACCAACTGAGGAGTGTACAGCAGAAGTAAGATGGATGAAAATGAATACTGTCAATGAAAAACATTTTCCTTTCTTGCAATAAATATAATGGGGAATGAGTTAAAAATTTGACAACCAATATATATAATATAGATGGATAGATAATAGATGCCCTAAAATGTAACTTGTAGCTGAGACCTCCATCCAGAAGAGCACAATGCCAGGAACAGCTAAGATCCTGCGCAGAACCCTCAGGCTCCCAGGCTTTTGGTAGAGAACCCAAGCTTGAAGGAGACACCGCCCAGGTGGGCGACGTGTGTGTGTGTGTGTGTGTGTATGACATACTAATACATATAGTATCAGTTTTGATTTAGTTGAGTCACGCCATGTATATGTATTAGCATCGCTAATTCCAAGGTGTAGGCATGTTGTGTGAAGATCCTTGCACAAGGGTCACGATTGCCCTGACTGGGGTTTAAACCCTGATTTCTTGTACCAAAGTCAGTAACTCAACCCTCTGAGATATCCAGTCATCCTTCTGGTTTTCCAGCTCTTCCTTCAACTCTTCCTCTGGTATTTCTTGAGCTTCTCACGTTCCGTCTTTCTGATGTTGCTGTCGCTTGGGATTTGCCACATTCTCCACTATCACTATGTCAGGCTGAATAGCCATCACCAGTTTGTCAGTTTGGATGTGGAAGTTCACCGGATCTTGACCCGCTCGTTCTCAATCACCTTTGGAGGTGTCTCCTATCTTGACCTTGGGACCTCCAGTCCATACTCAGCACAGATGTTTCTGTGTATTATGCCTGCTACCTGGTTGTGGCGTTCCATGCATGCTTTGCCTGGCAGCATCTTGCACCCTGCTGTGACGTGCTGCACTGTTTCAGTGGTGTCTCTGGACAGTCTGCATCTGGGGTCCTGTCTGGTGTGGTAGACCCCGGCCTCTATAGATCTTGTGTTTAGGGCCTGATCTTGTGCAGCCATGATCAGTGCCTCTGTGCTGTCTTTCAGTCCAGCTTTTTCCGTTCTTGGTTTCTATATTGAGAAGTTCAAGCATCAAGTTTCAAAATACTGCATCCTGTCCATGTGTCCATGTCTGCTGCTGTGATGACTACTGGGTCTTGATCTGGGAGATTGCTGCGTTCTGCTTGTAGATCCACTGGCGTTATGTTTCACCTCCTTCTCCCTAATGTTCATCCAGTATTGCTCCATCTCAGCCCTGGATAGGTCTGCTGCCACCTTACTGCCCTGCCATTGAGAGTAGACCTTGGATGAATTGTTTTACAACATCTTATTTATTCTCCAGGTCTCTACTTCTCCGGTGTTTCCCTTGAAGCAGATGGCTAGGGCTGTTCATACCTTTCTGCATCTCTGACACAAGGGTAACTTCTCTCCGGGTAGCCATAATTTTTGCCTTTTCAGTGGCGGGTGTTCTTGCTCCTTCCAGATACTATTGCTGTTCACCTTGTAGTCAAGCATCTCAAAGACTAGTGTTGCTGCAGCGAAAATCATCCAATTGGTCTCTGTGATGGTGTTGGTTGGGACAGTTTGCATTACACTAAACTATTTTCTTTACCATCTTAGGACAAGCGAATATAACCTTGAGGTTTCATCACTAATGCAGTAATGTCTTTCATATGACAGTACAACCTATATGCTTGCTCCAGCAGCTTTGATATGTAAAATTCCTGGGTACAGTATTAGAATTAATATTAATCTGATTTTTTTTTCTCTGTTAGATTTATTCCACAGGTCTTTGTAGTGTAACTCCCTTTAAACATCAAAGTGGCAAAAAGAAATTTGACATCGGCCCTCCAAGGTTTGCTTAGTTGAATGTAGATTTCCTTTATTTGTTCCTCAGCCATGTCTTATTCTGTCTGCTCTGTCTGAACCAGTTTTTGTTGGATTTTCAGCACTAGTGAAAGGTAAATAGTAAAAGGCCTTCTGAACATACACGGTATATGTACATTCACGCCACTTTCATGCATATACTGTTGTTATGCGACATTAAATTATTTTTTTTTTATTTGACTAACAGATGCAGCTGGACTTTCAAGCTTTCAAGTTGGATGATCTGCAGTGTCTCATTTACAGAATTTGATTTAATTATTGGGTGATTTTAAATTCATTTATTCTTTTTTTTTCTTCCAGATTTTAATCCTTAATGCGATACATAATATGTTTTTCCTGTTGCATTTGCCTATTTTCTCCTCACTAACTGGAAGAGTAAAATTTCAAGAGAACAATGAAATAATAAGACATGTTATTAACTTTATTTCAGTAATTTATTTGTTCTCTGCCTCATAGCAACCAAGAAAGTGACCCCATAAGATAAAACCAGTCATACTCATCTTAAAGCCCAGCACTGTGCAGGAAATTAAACATCCTGACAGAAGGCTTCTTCTTGTCATGCTCTTCATCACTTCCATTCAAGTACGAGCTCTGCACAAGGACACAGAGGGAGGATGATATGTGCTTTGGACAGGGATGTACGACCTCAGAAACACAGATTAAAAACTTTGAGAGAGGGAGACATTTACTTTATAAACACTCATCTGATCTCTTTAGTCAGACCACAAACAAATCTGTCCAAGAAGATTTTCACAAACATCAACAGCATCAGTGATTTCAGCTACTTCACCAGAGCATGCATTATGTATGTTTACACTCCATTCCAGTCAATTCACTTTACTTGTATAGTGCCAGTTCACAGTAAAGCCATCTCAAGACACTTTACACAGAAAGCATTCAATTACAAAGTGTAATTCAGTCAAATTCAAATTATACTACGATTTATTGTAATTGAGATGAAGGAAGGATGGATGGATGGATGGATGCATCAGAAAAACTATCAGGCCTGGAAATAATTTTTGGAGGGAATGGTGTCAATACTAAAGTTAACCAAGCAGTGTTGGTGTCTAAGCGGAATCTTCATCTCAACATTTTTATTTCAAAAAAGGAACCATCCAGTCAATGTTGACACACATGATGCTGAACTGCCAACTGGGGCGTTGTTGTAGAGTGTCCATGCTGTGCAGAAACATATAACAGCCAGTGTTTTATTGTGGTAGATGGATAGCTGGTATTTACTAAATTCTACTACCATCAGTCACTGTTTACTTCATGTACGAAACTGATTACATCATTCAGTTTCAATAATTTGGAAATGAACCAAATTCCTACAATGTAAATGTGCGACTCAATAACAGGCATCTCATGCAAACCATGACACGCATTAGTAAATCATGTATGCAATTTTCCTTGGTTGGCATTTGTTTTCTTTGATTTGCATCCAGATGATGATCATTTTAATTTGATCTTGGGAAGGGAGATTTTACTGACTGTTATCGTTTTTACCAACTTTCCTAAACTAACAACTTGGAATATGTCCTCCTATGTAGCATACTTCTGTTGTTAAATATACAAACTGAATAACTTTTACAACCTCGTAATCGGTTTTTATGGCTCAGGATGTAACAAAGCATAAAATTATACGAGTAAATACACAAAAAAGTGAGATGTGAAGTGCAGACCTGCTATCTTATGTCCTGACTATGAAAAGGATTTAGATTTGATATCAGATGAATGTAAATGCACTGACAGAGGCTGACGAGACCCAAGTGTGAACAGTCAGGACGGGGAAGAACAAAGGAAGTCAAGCTTGAACTAATGAAAAGAAATAACTTTCAAAATGAAACAGGAAATCATGTCCCAAAGCAAATGTGCACCACTAAACCAAGACTGAAACTCTACAAAGCAAGAGACCTGATCAAGACTATGGTAAAGCTTAAATCAAAGTCCAGTACTATGGCAGAGAGTTCACATTTCAGGCTGTCTGGCTGGTTGTTCCAGTTCCTGGCAGCGTTAACACAAGATGGTGCTCCTCCAGTTTCAGAGCTGCCAGTTGATGTTTCCTGAAGGCCAACAGCAGCTGGGATGGAAAACCATGGATGACTTCTTTAGAAATACAGTATATTGAGCGAGAATACTCAGAGATTGGCTTTTAAGTTAGGTCTCCATTACAGTCAGCTTCAGAATTCACAAGAATTAATTGATATGGAGTACCTAATAGTTTTGTTTATGTTCTGGAATTTTGCTATTTAAGAAGCCGTGAAATTTGCAGTGGCTGTATTACACTGTTAGAGGATACTTTGTCTACAGAACACTTCATTTGTAACACAACTTCTGCATAACAACTTATGGGTCTTTCAGGTGGGCTTCTCACATCTCTTTTAAGTTGGATTACTGTATATCATCTTCAGTGCATCTAAACCTTTATCTAACTCTCTCACTAAACAAAGATTACCACTGTTTAGCAGTCACATAGCTTTTAGAGCATCACTTGTGTTATACTGTAATCTTTTTTGAAGCACTGACTCACAGCAAAGGATGCTGCTGTTTAGATTTTAGAAGAGACTCACTGATGTCTGTTTTGTGTCTGGAAGTGTTGCTGCTCACGGTTGCTCTTTGAAAGGCCTTTGGGGAGCCACATACTGTCACAGATTTTTGTTCCCAGTGGAAACTGGGTGACAATCCACAGTAAGAATAATTCCTGACTTATGGAAAGCATTTATACGAGTTTATTTAATGGTTTGTTTCACAGTGAAGAGACACAGCTATTCTCTTGGCCTAATTCGGTTTCAGATTTAAAAAAGAATTATATGTGATTCCAGTGTTGGAAACTTGAAATAAAACTTTTTTTCTAAGAATTTTTGTTCTTTTATTTTTCTTTGACGCATATTTCAGCAGGTTTATGCATGTAAATGATTAAGTAACTCTAGGCTTCAGAACCTTCACTTATTTTCAATCAGACAAATCTAAGTGTGCTCTAGATTACCCAGCCAGCATTTATATGTGAGTTGCAAATAGGGATGTAACGATATTTAATATCTCAATTATAATGACCAAATTATGACAGTTTACGATATTATCGCCATATTCTTAATTACTGTACAAATGTCCAAAAACACATATTAAAATAATTTCACAAAATCTTGTGATTTTCTTGTCATCTCATCAAAGTGAAACTTTCACATTAAAAGGGTCTCCTCCTTAGTTTTGCTGGTATTTAATATGAGATGATTGTTACCGCACCGTTTCACAAACTGACAGACCAGTTCTCTGTACTCTGCTTCTTGTCCGTTGCTGATACACCCAACAACTGCAGAGTCATCAGAGTATTTCTGCAGATGACAGGACTCAGGGTTGTACTGGAAGTCAGAGGTGTAGAGCGTGAAGAGAAATGGTGAGAGAACAGTTCCTTGTGGTGCTCCAATGCTGCTGACCTCCATCTCAGACACACAACCTTTCAGTCTCACAAACTGTGGTCTGTTTGTGAGGTAGTCATAAATCCAGGAGGTTGTGGAGGAATCCACCTGGAACTTATGGAGCTTCTCACATAACAACGCAGGCTGAATTGTATTAAAAGCACTTGAGAAATCAAAGAACATGACCCTCAAAGTGCTGCCTGATTGGTCCAGATAAGAGTGGGCTCTGTGAAGCAGGTAGATGATGGCGTCTTCAACCCCAAGCCCATTACGATATGCAAACTGTAATGGGTCCTGAAAGGTGCTGACCTGCTTGTTGAGGTGGACCAGTAAGAGTCTCTCCAGGACTTTCATGATGTGAGATGTCAGGGCAACTGGTCTGTAGTCATTAGGTTCAGCTGGTTGTGGTTTTTTAGGCACTGGAACAAGGCGGGATGTTTTCCACAGCACAGGAACTGTTTTCTGTCTCAGACTGGTGTTGAAGAGGTGCTGGAGAATCGGACATAGTTGCAATGAGCAGGTCTTGAGAACTCTGGGACAGACACCGTCTGGACCTGCAGCCTTGTTCTGGTTCAGTTTCTCTAGTTGTTTTTTGACCTGATTAATTGAATGACACAGCATTGTCCCTGTTTCACAATGACAAACTCACTTTTGTAACACATTTCTTGTCTTGCAAGAGCTTATGTAACCATACATTTTAAGGTAAGGTGATCAATTTCCACCATCTCCCATTGTACGTTTCTTAGCGTGTGCTGACTTTGTGTTGCAGGTGGTAAAGATGATGATCATTGTGGTGGTGACCTTTGCCCTCTGCTGGCTGCCGTACCATGTCTACTTCATTGTGACGGGTCTCAACAAGCATCTGAGCAAGTGGAAGTACATCCAGCAGGTTTACCTGTCAGTGATGTGGCTGGCAATGAGCTCCACCATGTACAATCCCATCATCTACTGCTGCCTCAACAGCAGGTGGGTAGATGTAGCTTTACAACCAAGGTAAAGGAAGGAGTGGGGGGCAAAAGAGGCACGTGCCACTTTTACTTTACACCTTCATTCTGTTGTTGGTCACAACATCCTTGTTTTAAAGCAGCACAAAATAACTTTTGCAATTTTTAGCTCAGCAGCTTCCTGTACAGGCTGAAGATTTACATGATTTACATCCTTTTTGCCAAAAACAGAGATGGGTGACTGACAGTTTTTAAGAAGCATTGCATAGCTCCCCACCTTTTATCTAGGTCCATTTATTCCATGTAGGGTCACGAGGATCTGCTGGAGCCTATTCCAGGGTGATCAAATATTCCTTCAGATGACTGTTTTAAAATAATAATTTAACATTTAAAAATAAAACCGTTTATGTTGTTTTAAAATTAAGGTTTGAAATCTTTTTCTGTATTTACCATCTTCTGCTTCTGAGAGGACCGACTGAAGTTGGACCATCATATCAAACATCTGCATTGTTTCCCAGAAATGTCTCATCTGTATCTTTAACCAAGAAGAAACATAATTTTAAATCACAAGATTCCACTTTAAATGGCATGGAATTCAAATTGAGGTGTTTATGTCATTTGCTGGACTCGCAACCTGTCCAAGTTTTAATATATCAATTTTTATACAGCGTACGTAAACTTCTGGTAGCCTATCAGCTGCACATATTCAAAGGGTTACTGTTTCCTTCACTAAAAATACTACTTCTCCACAACAACTGTTCTTTTCATCACTGAAAAAAATATTTATATGCATGTCATCCTGTGCACAAAGTTAGATACAGTCTCTTCTCAGCTCAGGTGCCAGTTTTGTCATCTATGCTGCTACTCATGGAAGAAGATAAGCAGCTTTAATCTAAAATGAACTGTCATCAAAGTGCTGAACTTAAAAAATACACAAGACAGATTAAGTTTTGTTTTTCATGTCTCTCTCTCCCAGCATTCTGTGTGATTGTTAACTCTTCCCTCTTCCTCTTGATGTGGCCACAGGTTTCGAGCAGGCTTCAAGCGGGCTTTTCGCTGGTGTCCATTCATCAAAGTGTCCAGCTACGATGAGCTGGAGTTACGCTCTACGCGGCTGCACCCGACACGCCAGAGTAGCATGTACACGCTGACGCGAATGGATACCAGCATGATGTTGGTTTACGACACTGCTGAAGGCAATGTCGGTGCCGGAGGAGCCTCTGGACGGAAACACTCCCTGCTTGCCAAGAAGAGAAGCTACATCACGTCGCGTCAGACGGAGATCCCCGCTTCGAATGACAGCGGTGCAAAAATACAAAATGGAGTTGCGCCACATGCTCAGCCTGAGGAATTCTCTTGAAGATAACATTTGCAGACATTTACACCACAAATTTCATACAATAATTGCACATTAAACATTTATAAACATAGAGTAGCTTACACTGTACATATAAACAGTTCACACAGCTGTTACTTAGCTTAGATTCAGAAACATTGTATGTAGGCAGAACTGGTTATCACAGCATAGATGACCAGAATCACTGACACTAGTTACATATTGTTCTACAAGCTGCTGCTTATGTAGATACAGAAATGTTCTCACAGATTCAGACATGTCTTTATTCAGTAACTGTAAATACAGACCCCATGCTAACATAGTTAGGTTGGCTAGCTATATGTATAACAGGACCAAGACTCACACATTTGCTGTAAATCACACAACTCATCCTGTTCACACGCTGTCACGTTGTACCACTGATATCTGAGAATTTAGCTTTTATATGTTCTCGCATGGAGGCAACAGGACTCTTGCATGGTTACTAAGTTATTATGCATATTCACAAAGCTAGGTCACTTAAGTGATGTTAGTTTTCCGTAGCATCGAGTTGCTACATCCGGAGTTGCTGCAGCACGTACTCATTCGTATCAATGAAACTTGCAATCAAATCTTGGACAGGCCGACTGGACTGATAGAATCCGTAAAGATATTTCTCATTTTGGTCACAGGATCTACATGATCACTGAGCAAGGAGTTTATAGACTGTTAGCTCATTGATGTTCAGCTACCTGAATATCCATGTGGATTATTTTGGGGTCAGCTGTAAAGGAGTCTTAGTGACAGATGGAATCAAGGAATGAGAAAATAATTTTTTTTTCTACACTCTGTGACATGTCACATGCACAATAATTTATCTGAAAATACTGACAAGACACAGAAAAAGACACCAAAGATTGACACTGGATGGAACCATATCCTCAGTAATGACAGTTAAGGTGGCAGCAGGTCTTTAACCACAGAGCTTCAGATGGGAACCTCCCTCTGCTGTCATTACGGCTTCAATTTCTGCTGTAAGCTCTTACAACACACGGTCATAACACACACAGAAACATGCACAACTCTGAGATTTTATTAATACATATTTTTTAAAAATTCACATGCCTGAATTAGCATTTTGTTAGATTTCACGATTGTTCTAATTTCTACTTGTGCTGGGTCAAGATAAAAGATAAGGGCTGTGAACAAAATCACTCCCTCCTACTAATAATGCATTGCATGATGCCATCCATGTTGTAGCACTATCTAAATATATAGTGAGAATAATGCTATACCTTATATAGTGCACCCAAAATGTCCCAGTGGGCATCATGAATAGAGTGTATCTGTGTGACAGCAGTAACGCAGTGAAAAGAGCCAACAAAAATAACACAACAAAATTTCACTTCATCATTCCCTACACAGACGTACCTACATAGTGACGGTGGAATAATGTACTATAACAGTAACAAAAAAATAATATTCCTGCATGGACAAGGCTGCAGTTAATATACCCTCTCTCCAAATGTCCATAACACTTTCACAGACTTTCATGAAACTTGGCAACTCTGTATATACTATAAATGTCATTATACATATATGAGTAACATATTAAACATTACTTCTTGTTAGCATGGCAGAATCCACTTGAAACAAAAATAATCTGAAAAAGAAATCACTGTAATTACATTGAATTTACATCTCCATGTGTAAAATCTGTGAGCTGCAGCTCTGTGATACAGAGGGGGCACTCTCCATCCCCTGAAGCCATGAACAAGCAGCAAGAGAGTCATCAATGGAAAAGCCGCTGATTGAACTTTGTTTGGTTCCATATGTGGAGTTTGATTTTTTGGTTACATAACTTATACAGAACGTGTTCCAGTGGCTGGCAGTGAATCAGAGGTGAAGTCCTGTAGCGTGTCAGTAAACAGGCTGCAGAATGAGCTTACTGAAAGCAAACTAACAAGCCACTCTGTGGTTTATTTTTCTTAACAACGCATCTGGAGTCTATCCCAGCTGTCACTGGGTGAGAGGCAGGGTGCACCCCTGGTTGCCGGTCCACCAAAGGGCCACACAGAGACAAAGAAAGCAAACGATTATCCTGCAGTTAGTTTAAAATCACCAGTCAAGCAAACATATTGTTCT
The DNA here is from genome assembly GCA_018398805.1 of Hirundichthys speculiger. Taxonomy (NCBI): domain Eukaryota; kingdom Metazoa; phylum Chordata; class Actinopteri; order Beloniformes; family Exocoetidae; genus Hirundichthys; species Hirundichthys speculiger. The sequence goes on from JAGFBZ010000865.1 coordinate 3,542,368, forward strand.
GGACGGTGGGAAGAGATAACTGCAGAAACCCAACACAGACATGGAGAGGACATTAAAACAGAGGGAACCCAGCTGGGATTCGAATTGAAAACTTTCCTCCTGTGAGCCGACAGTTGGTGATAATAACCACCCACCATGCTGCGTCTCAGTGAAGTGTGGCCGTTTTCTTGAATTGGTCTTTAATAACAAGAATAACAATCAACTACCAGGACAGTTCTGCTGATGCATGCTGATGCTATTATTGTTCCAGTGCTTGTTCTTTTTTCTCACTTCACCACTTTGGTGCACATGAGGGACTGAGGCTGCGCCCAGCAGTGTGCCACCCGGAGCCAGACTGGGTTACAGTCTGATAAGTGGAATCATCACTCACTGCACAGCAGGCCAGGAGCATGAATTCCCCCTGAGGGTTAACAGAACCTTATTGTGTTTGTTCATTGGCATTTTGTACATTTTTGGTGGTCTTCAAGTAGAAAAATCTTTATTTCTAAACGGGTTTAAGAAATGTAAAAAAAATCTGCATGTGGGGATAAGGGTAGTACTGAGGTTTGGTGGCAGCCCAGCCTGGCCAGCTGTCCAGATTGTTTTCCTCCTGAATACAAAGAATAAATCTGGTTCTTCTGGGTTCCGCTTTGATTTCCAGGGGGCTGTACCAACAGAAGCAGAAGAAGCTGCCTCTGGATGCCCCTGAACGGGCATACAATCCATCACAGAAATAAAGCATGTGACGAAGACTTAGATAAGAAGACTAGCATCAACACAATGTAGTGGAGTAGAATGGCCAGAAAATGACTGTTGCTGGTTTTGCAGTAAAAACTTGTTGAATCACAGGTCGTATTAGCAATTCTGCAACCATCTTATTCTTTTTTTGAACAGTGGTTCTTGGACACTCCTAAATGAGTCATCCTGGGGTAACAGACTCATTTCATGAAAAAAAAAAAAAATGTTGCAAAATGATATGGCTAGCCAAGGTCGTGACAACCAGTACTGATTTGGGACAGTCACTTTGACCATAGGCCATGTTTTTTTTTTTTTTCATCATTCCTCACCATGATCTTATTGAGGCTGGGTCCATTGTACTCAGCCCCCTAAATAGGGAGTGATATGATTTGGCCTTGTTTCCCTTGGTTTCCAACTCCCAGTGCCTACGAAGTTACGTTTTTTTATCATAATTTTGTTATTTAAATTCCATCCTGAAATATGAAGTAAAGGTTCTCAGACTGTCAATTTATCAAATCTAAAAAGACATCCAAACAGAATCTGCAGCCATGTAAAACACATTTTTAACTCACAGTACATTGTTCTACCAACAAATATGAATGTTAGAAGACTTCATGAAAGTATCATCTAAAGAATGTGAACAAAAAAAAAAAAAAAACATTCTGTGCATTTCAATGTTATGCATTTTTAAACTGTTGTATACAAACTTGTAGAAGTTGGTCAAACCCACATTTGTGGGCAGTAGTTGAGCCATTTTCACATCTTTTTTTTGGTGAATATTTTTATTTGAATGTACAGTACTATGCGTGCCTCTCTTGTCAAGTGGTGACTAAATAGTTTGTTGTACTTTTTCTTAAGAGAAGTTAGTTAATTTAAACCTGAGACTCAGTTTTTTCTTCCCATCATGCAATAAATTCTCTTTTTTTAGATTAATACAAATTTTTATCTGTTTTTTACTTTGCGGTTAATCTTTTCTAATGCATATTTCAGAAACACTCACTCAGGTTCAAATTAACTATGTTAAACTTAAAAGCCACTATGTGTAGCAATACCACTTCTAACCCACATGGGGGCATATAAACCTGTTGTGCTCACAAAAAAGCTACAGATGATACTACATGAAAGAGTGAGTCCGGCACCTCTTGTAATACCACTTTGTCCCACTAGAGGTGTGTTTTGTTGGATTATCCAGGGATTGCCACATAGTCTATATTCCAAATCAAGTACTTGTACACATTTACGTTTATTATTTTTGGTGTGTTTTCACATTGACATTTCTGTTGACATACTTTTTTGATGGTGCATTCAAAAAAGTCAGAAAACTGAGTTGAGTAGCTGGACACATATGGGTGTGATGGGATATTCGTTTGCTACTTTTTGTGGTTAAAAAGGGGATGGTGGTCTGTCTTCAGCAGCAATTTTAAGAGAAGAGATTACAAACACAAGGAAAACTAGGTTTGTTTTGTTTATAATTTGTGGTTGACAAAATGTCAGATGATGACTGTAACATGGCAGTAATTTGGGCGTTGTAACCTAAATACAAAGTTCGTCATCAAAGATACATTTGAAAAGTAGCCGTGAACTTTCTTGAGACATGCTGCCCACATGAAGTCACAAGTGGTATTACTACATAGAGTGGCATTAAGAAGATATGATCATTTTAAATGGCAATTTGTTGGGTTTCTGTTACTAATTAAATACTATATCATATTTCTCATAGTAAACCTCAAATATTTTGTATTGCTCTGCACCAGTCAAGTATTAGTGTAGCCGGTTAGTGTAACTTTATTGAAATGGTCTTCGTTGCAATATCACGTTTACATGTGTCATGTCATGTGTATGTTAAAAACTTGTGTCAAAGCAGCAGTATTTTGGTGTTTATAAACAGAAAAAAATGCAGACTAATGTAATAATTCACATAATTTTATGATCTCTATTGATTCAGAATATTCAAATTTAGACCAACAGTAGGGGCTAAACCCTTTGGAAGTATACTGCAGGCATGTTTCATGCAATTAAAATTAACTTTTGTCATTATGTTTAAATATTTTTGTTTTAGCACTGACAGAGGATTTTTCTTTAATTCAACAAATTTTGTTGTATTATTTCCTTTTTTTTGTTCTATTATTTCCAAGATAGAGCTACTACATTTTAGAGACTGAAAACTCACCAAATATAGTCATAAGGATTATTCTCTATCAGTCACAGCATATAATTCTGCTCTCTGCCATGCTGTTATTTTCACTCCCTGTATCTAATGAACCCACTCTTACTTTTGTGATTGAAGAGCTGCTGTCTAACCACTGAAATGTTTCCCTTTCTCCCAAAGGACTCATCAAAACTGAGATCACATGAAGTGTTGTGGATTAGGACATTGATTTGAGAACTATAAAAGTGCAAATATGTCTTGTTTTCTCTGTATTTGTTGTCAGAATTGATTAATAAAAACACCACATCATACTGTAACTGTGTGAAGACTGGAGTAAAAGATCACCATGAATCTATCAGGGAAGTTCATGTAAAGTTACTCTGTTAGGACCAAATTATCCAAAATAAACCAGTAAATACATTTGAAGAAGGCACAATGCCTTCCAAGATAACCAAAATTAAATGTTGTTCCATCTGAGCTGCCAAAAAGGCAACTGTCTCAGTCACCTCCCACTATAAATTATAAGCTCCACCGCTCCAGTATAACGTTTTCCTACAACCTCCTAAACACAAAATGACTGCATGGCTCTCCAGGTCTAAGAGAACTTCCTTAGAGATTGTAGCTTCCAAATGCAGACACACGGTATAATAACAATCTATTAAGAGCTCATATAATTGCTCAGTGGGGATTTAAAAATATGCATAAAACTTGCCAATAGTCACCAAACCACCAATGCCACTTTGCTTCATTGTAGAAACATTTTGCCATAACATAGTTTGCTTAAGACAGTAATGAAAAACACAGCAATCAATGAAGACACACTGTGAGAATTTGTTCTTTTTTTTGAGTTAAACATGCTGGAAGAGCTGCAGGACATTTGAAAGATGAAACAACAATTTGCAAGTGTGTTTATTGGGCTTTTTTTTTTTAATGTAGATTGTTCCAACATGTTTGTAGTGGACTTTATCCTAAAGAACATTAAATATTCTAATACATTCACATGAAAAAGAAAAGAAGGCTGCATTACCATTTAATAGAGAATTTTATAACAAAAGCAGAAACTTGATGTTTCAACAGGGTTTGAGGGCTGAGACAATAAGCAGAAACATGTCAGGAGCAAATGATGAAGGGATAATTACACATAATTGTTTTTTTTTTTTACATTGTAACAAAGACTTAAATCAAACTTTTTTTTTTACTGGGAACACTAGTGTCTTGGTTCACTGAAAAAAATGTTCATGAATTTTCTTAAATTGAATGGGTGTGACTGACCAGTCAGAGTCTAAAATATAGCAAAGAAGAGTGGATCAAAACTTCCCAGCAGTGTGGACTACTTCAAGTTATTGCTTCTAAAGGTGTTTCTATAAAGACTAATTGAAACATGAGGTGTACTGCTTCTGCACCTCATCATGGACTTTCTTCTTTACACGACTGTATCGTCGTGAAGTTGTTGGTTGTTTGTGCTACATGGCAAAATTGCCTGAGGAAGGCAATGAGCATTCAGAAATTTCTTTCAGTTAGATATCTCTCTTAGAGCCAGGTTTTAGAGCATCCTGCCTTTCAGCTGCATTTTTTTTTTTAGTACCAGAACAAAATTAAATGTATTCTATTACATCTTCACACCTTTTAAAACTTTCACTCACAGTCAAGTTGACATTAAGCTGAATATTCCACCTGTTACACAAAACAAAAGGTACCATTTGACATGAATATACATGGAAATAAGGCAACTGGCCCCCAGTAATCTGTGTTCACTGCATGGCCTGTTTTAATCTATGACGCAGGTCTGTCATTTTAAGAACAACCTTTTTACCCACCACAGTGCTGAGAGGCACAAAGTTGTTGATTTTCCTGAGCTCCACTGTTCCCAAAATACTTAATGTGTGGTAGTTCAAATTGTTTACTTCTTCCCCCCTTCCTGGAAAACACTTTCATTGTTGTGGTCATTGATTTTAATGTTAACCAAACACTGAGGGGAGTTATTGCAGTCATTGTAAGTCTTCTTCTTTTCCTTTTGGCTTTTCCCTCCAGGGGTTGCCACAGCGAATCACCCACCTCTATCTAACCCTACTCTCTGCATCCTCTTTCCTCACACCAACTAACTTCATGTCCTTTTTCACTAAATCCATAAAACTCTTCTTTGGTCTTCCTCTGGGCCTCCTGTCTGGCAGTTCCAACCTCACCATCCTTCTACCTATATATTCACTTTCCCTTCTCTGTACATGTCCAGACTATCTCAGTCTCGTCTCTTTGACTTTCTCTCCAAAACATCAAACATATCCTCGGCCTTTAAAGTATTCATTCCTGATCCTAACTATCTTTGTCACTCCTAGAGAGAACCTCAACATTTTACCCTCTCTTACCCTCAACTCTGCCTCCTGTCTTTTCCTCAGTGCCACAGTCTTTAAACCAGGGGTCTCAAACTCCAGACCTCGAGGGCTGCTGTTCTGCATGTCTTAGATGGTTCCCTGCTTCAGCACACCTGATCTAAATGAATGGATCACCATCAGCTTGACATCCAGGTCTGTACAGGTCTGTTAGCGACCCATTCATGAGAGAACTGGAGTTTGAGACCCCTGCTCTCAACCATAACACATTGCAGATCTCACCACCATCTTGTACATCTTTCCCTTCATTCTTGCTGAAACTCTTATCACGCGTCACACCTGAAAGTTTTCTCCACTTATTCCAACCTGCTTGCACATGCTTCTTCACCGCTTTCCACACTCTGCTCTTAACTCTTGACCATAAATATTTAAAGTCCTCCACCTTCTTTATCTCTGCTCCCTGTGGCCTCACCATTCCACTTCGGTTCCTTTCATTCACACACTTGTATTCTGTCTTGCTACAACTAATCTTCATTGTTCTTCTCTCCAGGGCATATCTCCACCGCTCTAGCTTTTCCTCCACCTGCTCCCTGCTCTCACTACAGATCACAATGGCATCTACAAACATCATAGTCCATGGAGATTCCTGTCTAACCTCATCTGTCAGTCTGTCCATCACCATAGCAAACAAGAGGGTGTCAGAGCTGATCCTTGATACGGTCCCACCTCCACCTTGAACTTCTCTGTCACACCTACAGCACACCTCATCATTGTCTTACAGCTCTCATACATGTCCTGCACCACTCTAACATAGCTCCTCCCCTGGCACCCTGTAATGAGCTTTCTCAAGGTCTACAAAGACACAATGCCGCTCCCTCTGGCCTTCTCTGTACTTTTCTATCAGCATCCTCAAAGCAAATATTCCATCTGTAGTACTCTTCTTTGGCATGAAACCATACTGCTGTTGACAGATGATCACGTCTGTCCTTAGTCTAGCTTCTACTACTCTTTCCCATAACTTCATTGTGGGGCTCATCAACCTTATTCCTCTGTAGTTGCAATAACTCTGCACGTCTACCTTGTTGCTAAAAATCACCACCAGCACACTTCTCCTCCATTCTTCAGGCATCCTCTCACACTCTAAGATCTTGTTAAATGTCCAAGTAAAAAACTCCACTGCCACCTCTCATAAACACTTCCATACCTCCACAGGTATATCATCAGAGCCAACTGCCATTCCACTCTTCATCCTCTTTAATATTCCCTCCTCATTTTAGCCTTATTAATCTTTGCTAACAGACCACTGTCACTGGCTGTGATTGGTCTGGAAGGAAGTATGAAGGATGGAGCTTAGCTCAGCCATGCTAACAGTCAAATTAATATTGCCACCAAAATAACACTAGAGGCCAGAGGCCTCGCTACCGGGATGATTTACTGCAGGAGCCAGCACAGCTTTAACTGGAATAGTCCTGAAATGATTTTCCATGAGCAGCTCAGTTCAGCCGCATAAGAGCCAATGCAATCACTCGGCTCCTTCACTGAACTGAAGCCCAGAGTGCCTTCAGTTGAGCTGGGCAACAGCTCCACATCGGACTGGCAGTGTCATTTGTCTAACAGAGCTAAACTGCTCATGGAAAATCCTGTCAGGACTCTTCAAAGTGGAATTATGCTGGGTCCCTGGCTGATCTTTCCACAGCGAAGCCCATGATGGACCTCAGCTTTTGCTCCTGGTGGCATTAAAGAAATGAATATAAACTAAAATTAATCATCAGCCTGGGTTAGCAGAATCTAAACCAGGCCAAGCTAAAAGCAGGATCGGCACCATATTACAAAGAGGCAGGATTCAACAGGCTTCTCAGCACTGCCGAAACCTGCCTCTTTGTAATATGGTGCCGAGCAGTTCGAGTTAAAATGAACTTCAAATATTCTCTCTACAACCTACAAATCACGTGACCAGACAGTTCATCTAATTTATACAGTAGATGCTCACATTCAACTAATTTTACTCTTAAAAAAGTTATCTTATTTCATTCACAATAAGGTCAGATGTACACCAAGTACCGTTCCTCTTTTATAAGTGGACATATTGTTGTCATGGAGCCACATCCATCTTGTTAATCTGTGGCAAACCCAGAAATATATTTAAATTGAAGTTCATTGACTGGCCAGCTGGTTCCAAAATAGAGTCAAGCTCAACTGACTCCCACGTGCAATATGGAGTCAGTGGCGTTGGGATCCATGTGCCAGCTTTATTAAGGGGCAACACGAGTTTCACAGGCAAGGTTCAGAAAACAGTGTTGGGCACAACGTAGGGTAGGAAAATCTCATAAAGTCCAGGCAAAAGGCAGACACAGAGCAGGTCCGAGATCCAAGGCAGAAGAGTCAGGAAGGCGGGCAGCAATCAATCCGAAACAAGGTAACAGTCCAAGACGGCATCAGGGAAAACACACAGGAAAAGAACGCTCAATGATGTATGTAAGGTAAAACAAGACTTTGCAAGGATGGTAGAGAGAACTGCTAATATAGTCCAGACAATGAGTGGCACCTGTGCTGGAGGTTTGTCCAAGGCACTGAATTGTAGGAGAAGATATCCAAGGGGACCAGTTAGAACTCTGGGGACTGTTTGGACTTAAGTGCTAGATTTCACATCCATGAAAACTGGCAATTTTTTTTTTAACACATCAGGTAAAATTAAATAAAGCTGCAAGTTTATGGATAATTGAGGGCATGATCTTTAGATCGATGTCTAGCCATAGCCAATGGTTAGCTGTCACTTCAGCTACCTATCACTTTAGCAGCTTAGTGCTGTCTTGACTTGACTTCTGAGCTGCGAATAAAAACCTAACAGAGTTGGGTCGCCCCGGTAGCGCAATGGTTAGAGCAGGCAGCCCATATACAGAGGCTACTGTCCTCGTGCGGCTGGTCGCAAGTTCGACTCCCAGCTTGTCGGCCCTTTGCTGCGTGTCTTCCCCGTTCTCTCTGCCCCCCTTCCTGTCTCTCTCCACTATCAATAAAGACCACTAGTGCCACAGAGCATAGTCACTTTGATTTGAAAGATAATGACTTGTGCTGTTAACTGTAGTCAGAGATCACTGTAAATGGCTTTGGGCTGGCCTAGAAAGGGTTCATGGGCCTGAAGCATCTAACTTTGCTCCTGTATGAAGGCTTCTTGCCAGGGCTAACCAGAGGACACTAGTTTGACTCCTTCTAGCTCTTTGGCTTCTTCAGCAGCTGGGTCCTCCTGTCAAGTGATTTTCACCTCAGGTCATTCTAGGACCCTCACAAGATGACTAACCTTCATTGTAGGCTACAAGTGTGGGCTGTTACAGGAATAGTTTTTCTCCATGACAGCAATGAATTGGTGTTGGCAATGTTAGCATTTGTATCAAGCTAACCTATTTGTAAAGACCTGTCCTTCCTTGTATTGAACACCAGAGAACATTTTCCATATTTCAGGAGAAATGATGGAGGTTAAGTGGAAATGAGATGTTAATGGTGACAGTGTAGCATTATGATTACCAGAGAGTCTGTAAATCAGTCAAACCTTCGTTTGTTGCGATATCACAATCATACTCTTTGTATGATTGTGTATGATTATGATTGTGTGTATGATTATGGTTGTTGCCCGGACGACGCCTGGCATGGACGCTTCTCGCTGCTGCTCCGGGACTTGTCTCTGCTACGCTGGACGTTGAACGCTGGACCCTCCAGTTTGTGCCCGGTTTGTGGTGATCTGCGGTCGGATGTCTACATACTGTCTGCAGGGGGCGGATCGGTCCTCTTGCGGCTGGTGGAGACCTGCTGCCGCGGACATGGACGGTGTCGCTGGAGGCCGGTCGGGAAAGCTAAGCTAAGTAGCCCTGAACTGCTACCTGCGGCAACCACCCCACTGGATCCGGGCTGCAGCGTCGCGGAGCCGGGACAGGAGACCCTAACGTAGCGGCAGCGGCATGCTGCCCCCGTCCAGCTGTCTACACGCCGGATGGGTCAGCTGATCTGGCAGGGGCCGTCTGGTGACCTGGTGGGGCCCAGCACCGCCGGGGGAGATGACAACGGCCTGGTCCGGTCCGCATGATGAACCGGGCTCTGGGTCGGCTCAGTCGCTCCCCGGACTGAATGGAGCTCGGTCTTCCCAGGGGAGATGGTCTGGTTCATCGGTGTTTCCTCCTCTGACCTGGAGATATCTCACTTGTCATCGTTTTGGAGATATACTGGTTCTAACGGCTGTTAACTGTTTTAACGACTGCTAACGGCGGTTACCAGGAGTTAGCACTCGGACCACGGGACCGGGCATGAAAAGGAGCGCTGGACACTAGCAGCTCCTCTAGTACACCAGATTTCTCCTGGTGTACTGAAACTTGAATTTCCCCCTTGGGGGATTAATAAAACTCCTCCATGAGTCACCACCTTATCGTGGTGGAGGGGTTTGCATGTCCCAGTGATCCTAGGAGCTATGTTGTCGGGGGCTTTATGCCCCTGGAAGGGTCACCCATGGCAAACAGGTCTCTAGGTGAGGGACCAGACAAAGTGTGGCTCACAGACCTCTATGATGAACGAAAACATTGGACCAAGGTTTCCCTTGCCCGGACGCGGGTCACCGGGGCCCCCCTCTGGAGCCAGGCCTGGAGGTGGGACTCGGAGGCGAGCGCCTGGTGGCCGGGCCTTTGCCCATGGGGCCCGGCCGGGCTCAGCCCGAAAGGGAGACATGGGCCTCCACTCCCGTGGACTCACCACCTGCAGGAGGGGCCATAGAGGTCGGGTGCGTAGAGAGCTGGGCGGTGGCCGGATTCGGGGATCCTGGCGGTCCGATCCTCGGCTGCAGAAGCTAGCTCTAGGGACGTGGAATGTCACCTCTCTGGCGGGGAAGGAGCCTGAGCTGGTGTGTGAGGTCGAGCGGTTCCAGCTAGATATAGTTGGACTCACCTCGACGCACAGCTTGGGCTCTGGAACCAGTATCCTCGAGAAGGGTTGGACTCTCTTCCACTCTGGAGTTGCTCCGGGTGAGAGGCGCCGAGCTGGTGTGGGCATACTTATTGCCCCCCGACTTGGCGCCTGTACATTGGGGTTTACCCCGGTGGACGAAAGGGTAGCCTCTCTCCGCCTCCGGGTGGGGGGACGGGTCCTGACTGTTGTTTGTGCTTACGCACCAAATAGCAGTTCAGAGTACCCACCCTTTTTGGAGTCCTTGGATGGAGTATTGGAGAATGTTCCATCTGGGGACTCCCTCGTTCTGCTGGGGGACTTCAATGCTCACGTGGGCAACGACAGTGAGACCTGGAGGGGTGTGGTTGGGAGGCAGGGCCCCCCCGATCTGAACCAGAGTGGTGTGTTTCGTTGTTGGACTTCTGTGCTCGTCATGGACTGTCCATAACGAACACCATGTTCAAGCATAAGAGTGTCCACATGTGCACTTGGCACCAGGACACTCTATGCCGCAGTTCGATGATCGACTTCATAATCGTATCATCGGATTTGCGGCCGCATGTCTTGGACACTCGGGTGAAGAGAGGGGCGGAGCTGTCAACTGATCACCACCTGGTGGTGGGTTGGCTCAGATGGTGGGGGAGGATGCCGGTCAGACCTGGCAGGCCCAAACGTGTTGTGAGGGTCTGCTGGGAACGTCTGGCAGAGTCTCCTGTCAGAGAGAGCTTTAACTCACACCTCCGGCAAAACTTCGACCATGTTCCGAGGGAGGCAGGGGACATTGAGTCCGAGTGGGCTATGCCGACACGTCCGCTGACACACCCGCCGACACGTCCTCCAATGAGGAGGCAGAGTCTGGGGACTCAGAGGCGGACTCTCCTATCTCTGGGGCTGAGGTTGCCGAGGTGGTTAAAAAGCTCCTCGGTGGCCGGGCCCCGGGTGTGGATGAGATCCGCCCAGAGTTCCTCAAGGCTCTGGATGCTGAGGGGCTGTCTTGGTTGACATGCCTCTGCAGCATCGCGTGGACGTCGGGGACAGTACCGCTGGATTGGCAGACTGGGGTGGTGGTCCCCCTCTTTAAAAAGGGGGGACCGGAGGTGTGTTCCAACTACAGGGGGATCACACTCCTCAGCCTCCCTGGGAAGGTCTATTCAGGGGTCCTGGAGAGGAGGGTCCGTCGGATAGTTGAATCTCGGATTGAGGAGGAGCAGTGTGGTTTTCGTCCCGGCCGTGGAACGGTGGACCAGCTCTACACCCTCTTCAGGGTCTTGGAGGGGGCATGGGAGTTCGCCCAACCAGTCTACATGTGTTTTGTGGATTTGGAGAAGGCGTTCGACCGTGTTCCCCGGGGATTCCTGTGGGGGGTGCTTCGGGAGTATGGGGTGCCGGACTCCCTTGTACGGGCTGTCCGGTCCCTGTACGACCGGTGCCAGAGTTTGGTCCGCATTGCCGGCAGTAAGTCGGATTCGTTTCCAGTGAGAGTTGGACTCCGCCAAGGCTGCCCTTTGTCACCGATTCTGTTCATTACTTTTATGGACAGAATTTCTAGGCGCAGCCGAGGTGTTGAGGGGATCCGGTTCGGTGGCCTCAGGATTAGGTCTCTGCTATTTGCAGATGATGTGGTTCTGTTGGCTTCATCGAGCCGTGATCTACAACTCTCGCTGGAGCAATTCGCAGCCGGTTTGTGAAGCGGCTGGGATGAGAATCAGCACCTCCAAATCCGAGACCATGGTCCTCAGCCGGAAAAGGGTGGAGTGCCTTCTCCGGGTTGGGGATGAGGTCCTTCCCCAAGTGGAGGAGTTTAAGTATCTCGGGATCTTGTTCACGAGTGAGGGCAGGATGGAGCGGGAGATCGACAGACGGATCGGTGCGGCATCTGCAGTGATGCGGGTGCTGCGCCGTTCTGTTGGGTGGTAAAGAAGGAGCTGAGTCGGAAGGCGAAGCTCTCTATTTACTGGTCGATCTACGTTCCTACCCTCACCTATGGTCATGAGCTTTGGGTAGTGACCGAAAGAACAAGATCGCGGATACAAGCAGCTGAAATGAGCTTCCTTCGCAGGGTGGCCGGGCTCTCCCTTAGAGATAGGGTGAGAAGCTCGGTCATCCGGGAGGGGCTCAGAGTAGAACCTCTGCTCCTCCGCATCGAGAGGAGCCAGATGAGGTGGCTCGGGCATCTGGTTAGGATGCCTCCTGGACGCCTCCCTGGTGAGGTGTTCCGGGCACGTCCCACTGGGAGGAGACCCCGGGGAAGACCCAGGACACGCTGGAGGGACTATGTCTCTCGGCTGGCCTGGGAACGCCTCGGGATCCCCCCAGAGGAGCTGGAAGAAGTGGCCGGGGAGAGGGGGGTCTGGGCCTCCTTACTCCGGCTGATGCCCCCGCGACCCAACTTCGGATAAGCGGAAGAAGACGGACGGACGGACGGGGATTAATAAAGTATTTTGAATTTGAATTTGAATTTGAATACTCAACCCGCATATCTGCGGGTTAAACCTGAAAAGGTGGCTAAACCATGTTGAACAGCCAAAGTTAGCCACACACTAACTCCCCATGTTTTCTTAAGCCGTACTGTTTAATTTTAGTACTTAAACATAACAATCAAGTGGAAATGAAAATTGAAAAATGTTATGGTGCTCTTTGAAGAAACACCTCTGTGTATAGTATTTCACGATGGACAAGGCACTTCAAACATCAGACTGTTGCCTCTGCTAGCCATTGTTAGCTAGTTACTAGCTACTAGTTCATAACACCATATTTATTAAGTACTGATCAAACTACATAATACGTCTACTGATAAAATGCAGTACTATGTGTATGACCAATTTAATGTGAATAAAATAAGATATTTTTGTTTACTCTGTTAATGTAAGTAGCAGTTGGATTCTGAAGTCGGACTCAGTGTAGAATCTTCTAACTAGGAACTTGGAGATTCCGACTTGCAGGTACAAATGGATCACATTGTTATAGGGAGGATATCACCCGTTCTAAGTCATTTGCTAGATGAGAACATAAATCTATGGAAAATGTTTTTTTAGTTGAATATTTTTAGTTGAATTGAATTAAAATAAACTAAAGTATATACTAGGTAAAATAATATGGAATATATGAATTTATTTGACAAATAATGTGACAAAAAGGAATTATTGTGCTGAGTTGATGTATTCCAAAATGATGTATTCCTCTTGACTTGGATGTTTTATATAACCACATCATTGATCTAAAAAAGTAACAGCACAAAGTAAATAATGACTTTGTTTCTTGTTATTCTATCACTTCACACTTGACAGGAAATGGTCAGGTTTACTTTTCCTTAACTGCTTCAAATATTGTATATAAGCTCAGTCAAAGCTGATGAAAGACCAAGTAATTATAATGATGGGAAACAGCAGGGATGACAGGTCATGTTTAAGTGAGATGGAGGGTTTCTGTTGTGGCCTTTAGCCAGACTTTGACACATAATAGTAGGAACAGGATAGATGTAAATATTCATTCAGTATTTCGATTCTGCAGTCAAGTATTTGCTTCAGTTCCCTGGTGTACTCAATGTTATTCACTGTCACGGTTGCTGCACACACACCTGTGCCTCTCTTCAAATATCTGCTAAGAGCACAGCCGTAGAGGGTTCTGACCCAGTGACCCAAGAAAGCCCACCGTGACCAGGCTGTTCCAGTGAAACTCTTTAGATACGTTATATTGTTGAAGGCATAAGTGATCTGAGCAGGTTGGTCTAAAATTGACTGCCAGTAACTCTGGCAAGTGAAAGGGTTAGTTTGATAAATCTGTGTGAGTTTTACCTGAAATGTTTACAATTTTCCATATAAAACCAAACTGTGATGATAAAGCAGTGCAGGGAGTGTTGTGAGAGTTTTCAACTTGTCAAACACAGGTGTAATTTATATCACAAATAATGGCTGAGCTCCACTGCAGACTTCCAGTACCAAGGACACAGTAACCATCTAATACAGGAGTGTCAAACTCTATTTCATCGTGCACCATCAACTTTATGGTTACCCCTGAAAGGGCTGGTTGTAATGTAATTGTAAGGCTAAATGAATATCAATATTTTATCATATTGCATAGCTGCCTCTGCATTCAGCCATTCAATTTTAGATATAAATTCATTCATCCTCAAAGTAGAAGTCAAGGCGGGTATTGAACTTGCCGCTAGCAATATTGGTATGTTCAACTACTGTGCAATTTATCAAATAACAAATTAGTTCAGTCAAAAAACAGGTTTTTGCATCTGCATTTGGTATGTTTAAAGGGTATGTGACCTTTCAGTGGTTTGGCAGATATCTGACAGACAAATGCACCTCATTACCTCTTAATATATCGACTAATTGTGTTATGTCAGTATTTTCAATGCTTTCATCAACAGCTAATGACAACATCACATAACTTGGTGCTTCCTTAACCAGCTGTGCAGTTAGTTTTCCTGCTAATTTTTAAAATCATTCTGAGCCTACATTTCAAAACAAATTAACAATAAACAGCCAGTTTGTGGTCAGGGCTAACCAGCAGGCATACTCTGAGTGTAAACTGCTTTAAAATGAACCCTCTAAAAGAAACTTTAAAACATGTCATTTTTTCAGCCACAATAAAGCTGGCTTTTACTGCTTTTACTCCTTTTTTTGTTTTGTTTTGTTTTGTTTTTTTGTGGCTAAGGGCCCCACACTGAGCTCTGCATTTGATCTTGATATACCAACATAAACTGAAAGCATACTGGTTTGTCTCAAGCAGAAATGTGTATTTGCTGAACTTCTCTTTTATCTTCTCTCTGCATTAACTATTTTCCTTTTCTTTTTTTTAACTGTTAACTTCTTTAAAACAATATAGCATTGTATTATAAGAATAATTTTCTTTCAGAGTGCTCATGGAGCATTTTTGGTTCAGGTGCCTTGAGTTTTGATACATGGTCTTGTACAGCCAAATTTAAAGGTACCATATTATCCAATTTTGATCCCTATTTATATTCATCAAGTACCAAAGTGAAGTCATTTTAATTTGATTGCAACTCAAAACCTCTCGGGGTTTCTTAGATTGTACTGCCTAAGTTCTCTCATTTCTGTGTGCTGTGGTGAGCACCTTGTTTTTCCTCTCCCTTCTCTTTGCTCCCTACTCACACTGTTGTTATTGGTTACCCTTCTAAACCAATCGTAACAGGTTACTTCCATTCATGTGCCACATGTGGGATTATATATGATGAATGCTTCAGTAAAATGTAAGTCATTGTAAGTCCTTTTGAAATGGAAAAAAAATAAAATTCTGGTCAAATATTCAGCTCAAATAATATTTGCACTTGTAAATTAATGGAAATAAATAAATTCCTAAGTGCTCACAGGTATTCATGTCATATTAATTTAACATTTTCAGCAAGATAACTTTTATTTACATCACTGACAGTTTTCCCTGACAAAATTAAAAAGGACTGAAACAAAAATATGGGACTCCTATATGATCGGTCCTCAATTGGTCAATACTTAGTGTGACCCATTTTGCAAGTGGGAATTGTCTGAAAGTGAACAGGTATTACCAGTTTGGTTCAATTTGAGACAACTTCTGTGTTCAGATGTTTAGGTTTGGAGTTCATTCAGCCACCAGTGCCATGACCTTTGCTTGTACTTGCTTGTTGCATCCATTCTTCCCAGTTGTTCCCTGTTATCCATCTGCAAAACAAGTCCAAATGATGAATATTCCACCCACATGTCTAACAGCTGGTGATTTCTTTTTCATGAATTTCTGCACGCTTTATATTATGAACCCCATTGCTGCCAAAACATGGTATTCATGAGAATTTGTTTTGAAAATGCAATCTCATTAACTGATCTCATTCAGATGCTCGTGCTTTTCCAGAAATTTAAAATGCAGGGTTTGTTCCTTCCATTCAGAGGTCTGCAGTGTTTTTTTCTTGTCGTAAATGTTAGAAGTGATGCCACAACAAACCAAAACAATTTGGAGTTGTGCTTATCTTTTAAAAACACTGTGAAAATGATTTCCCTGTTCATTCCTCTGTGGAATTTCCCCTGTTGGTAACCACATAACAATTCATTTGTTTGCCGTGTTAATTATCAGCCATGAGAGGATGTTAACTACATATGCAGTCATGTGTATTCTTGCATAAAATACAATCTCTCTTATCATCACCGGATTCACTCTGGTATATGTGCGGGCAAGGGTTCAGCCCCAAAATGTTTGAATCAGTGATAAGCAAAAGAAATAAAGCACATGCGTCATTTCCCTCAGAAGACAGAGCAGCTCCTCTAAAGCTTTCAACAGACTGGTCACACCATGAACAAGTGACCAGGATAAACAGGCATAAACAGCAAGACACAGAGTCACTGGTCTGAAATGTGCCTTGTGGGAGGCCTGCAAGTTCTCATTGACTCTTGATTGTCATTGCAGCTGCCAGTCAATCTGACCTGCAACCAAAGCAACTTGTGACGGGAAATCTAGAATGTCCAACTTTCCAAATCCACACAGATCTGCTCTTCATGATTTTCTAGCAACTAAGCTCTGCTCTCAGCAATACATTTTAATTGTAAAATGCATAACCTTTGCTGTGCTTTGTCCCAAGTGTCTGCGGTACTCCAACATTTTTATTTTATTTCAGTCCATTTACCAGTTGCACCTTTGACATACAGTTACTGACACACAATGACTGTGCAGTGTACAATGTTTAAATTGTAGCCTACCACATTGTGACCCCATTTGTTTTCTTTATTACTGGATAACTTTTCCAATCCTGTAATTTTATGCATGTGACCATATGACCACAAGAAATATATGATACATACAGTATAAAATTCTATATTATCTTCACTTTATGCTGAAGAGTTGATAATATACTGTAGCTTGAACTTTTAAATACTTTCAGATCTGTGGCATATTTTGAATAAATTTAACACCTTCGGTCAGCTGCTCGTTCACTGCATCTCTTATTCATCTCTTGGACTGTTTTTGTTCACACAGCAGCAATCATCATGGCTCACGACTTATGAATATTTGAAATTCAAAGCTTGCGGTTCAGTGAAATTCATTAACTCTGCTACTAGTTTAAAAAGTTCAAAGTGCATTAATTCATCACAAAACTATCTGAAAAAATGGGGGAAAAATGCACAGCTATGAAGAAAATAGTGAAAACTACCAGTGAAGGACATCTTATCTGTGTTTGAATGGAATAATGACTCCATGCTCTGCCATTACAAATTACTGCAGGGTAACAGTGTTGTTGGGCATAATGCAGGAGTGGGCTGAGTTCAGTTTTGCAGGAGAGTAAAACTGGTGCAAACAGAGAACAAAAAAACTGTCAAGCACGACCTGCAATAGAAGCATATTGTGGAATATATATGTTTAGAAAAAAATTTATGTGATCTATTACAATCACCTGTGATTTCAGACAGATTTTCTGAAGACTGCTTTTGACTTCTCTTTTTTTTTCCATCTCACTGCACGGTGCCATATTGGCAGTAACTAACTCTGACCAACCCTAGTTAATCCAAAGATAAAATGGGTGGAACAAGGAGGCTTGGAAACTAGTTGGAACACGCCCACTTTAGCTCAGCTACCAAAAGTTAGTTATTTTATCTTAGCTTGCTTATCTTATGCTAACCTATCATACGAACAAATTATACCTTACAATCTTTCCAATGATCCGTCCAAACGTCCTAAAAAGAAGAAAAGAGAAGAATGTGGTCCTGGTCATGATTAGAGAGAAGAGGCCAATTTAGGATTCCCATTTTTCTTTGGAATGACGCCAGCTACCCGAGTACCGCAGATTATGGTGTGTAAGGGGACAGAACTTGCACTCTTCCAGGGCTTTGTAGACCGCTCTCTTGAACAGAAGACCAAAGATATCCCAATAATTCTTTCACAATAATCTGTCTTTTGTGACAGTCCAAAATCGCGCAATGTATAGGAGCCCTAACAAGATGATGTAGCCCATTGGTTCAAATCAATATACACTGAGCTCATTTCTGTTTTGGCGTGTTCATTAATATTTTACTATTTCCTGTGATTAAACAGTATGAAGCTGCATAATGGATAATGCCATCAAAAGTGTCAGTCACTAACTAAATATAAATGATTATGTCTTCAGATAAGGGGGATTCTTGTCTTTCATTTCCTTCTCTGATTTTATGGTTTTATGAATGAGGTTAGATGCACAATTTAAGTTGTAATCGTCCAGTTCAGCTGCCTCTCTAATCATTTGTTTTAAATGGGTGTTTGATTGAAAGTAGGTTCAAATGTACGTCGGTTTATATCATTGCCAGGCAGACAGCTCTGACCCGGCTGACCTTATCAAAATTGCTCACTCAGACAATTGTCATTCTCCCTTTCTGTCATCTGCATTATCAGCATGGCTTGTGGCACAAATTGCGCTTGGCATAGCAAATGAAACAGAGAGCCCTTTTCATTCAAAACGTCTGAGACAACTGAAAACGCCATGAAAGATCAGATCTATGTACTGGTTATCAGTGAGGCTGCATGGAAACAGTACTAAGTGATTCATTCATTCTGTCTCAGTCCTCAGGACCAGCTGTCTATCACTTACAAGAAGGACCTGAGACGGAAGGGTAGAAGACCTTTTTCTGTTTCAATGTCAGTCTCGAATGGGCAAATCAAGACATAGTTAGGAAAATATGCGTTGATCCATAGATTTTAATGATCTCAAACAGAAATCTTTCAGAAAGTTCTGAACACTTATCACAGTTAACGTTAAAAGGTTCACTGTATGTACTGTATGTTAAGCAACTGAGCAAAGTTTTAAAAATATAAGAATCAAAAATGTTCTGAGGGGGAAATAATAAGAATTAGGGCTGGGCAACGATTAAAATTTTTAATCACGAATTAATCGCATGATTTCCCTGATTAATCACGATTAATTGCATTGTATACGGGAAAATCAAATAATGAATTCAAAAGTAGTGTAAAGTGCACTTTTATTTAAATGTTCCGCTGCCATATGAACTAAAGTGCCATAACATTTGTTGTTCAAACACTTTTAACATCATAACACATATTTAGTGTAAATCTCATCTTAAAAATGTAAAATAAAATAAAGCTTATGGCCACTGCCAGGGCATTAATGTCATCCTTATTTTTTATGAAAAATAAAAAAAACTCTACCATCAAAATCCTGAGCCACAATCAGAACATTAAAACAAGTCATTTCTGAGGTAACAGCAGAAACTTTTAACGGGGAGTTCAACTTGGCAGTTGTTACAAATAACCTTGTTTCTGTCGAATCCTCCGCCTGGGAGAACTTTAAAATGAAAAATGTCCATGTTAAAGTTCAGTAACTTTACAAATCTGTGTATCATTCGTTATTTCCATTTTCAATTGTCAATCAAAAAAAAAACTTAAAAAGTGACATTTTATTTTGTTTTTCATTTTTTTTTATCTAACACAAAAAAAAAAAAAAATGCTGGAATCACATACTATAATCATTGCAATATTGTGGAAATCTGAATGAAAACTCAGCTCATAAATAGATAGAACCAAAGCGCTCTCCAGCTCTGCGTCTTCTCCTCAGATCATGACGAGCACAAAATCTTCTGATGCTCACTTCCAGCATTGCAGGACACCCAGGACAATATTTTAATCTAGAAGTGATATTCTTAAAAATGGGGGTCGTTTTATAATCGAGGAATAGACTTTCTGTTGTCATTACACATCTGTGCCACTAGATGGAGCCGCACTGAAGTAACCAGCTAGAGCAGGGGTCTTCAACCTTTTTTAGCCCAGGGACCCCTTGGATGAGAGAAAAACAGAGCAGGGACCCCTGCTTGTAATTTTTATTTTTCCCCCCTTTTTTTTAATGTGTCACATTTTAAGCCTGGCTTATAATTACTTTTAGATGTATTTTATTCTGCTTATTTCATCTTATTAACCAATTCCTGACTGGGTTATTAGCCTACATGTGTTTATGGTTGATAAAACTTTCATGCATATCATTATTATTATTATTATTATATTATTATTATTATTATTATTATATTATTAGTTGGTATGGACAATATTTTCTATATTTTTATTTTCCAACAATGAAACGTTTAACTTCGGGCAGTTATATATTTAGAACTGAATTTTTTTTTTTTTTTTTTTTTTTTTTTTTTTTAACTCTCAAATT
This sequence comes from Hirundichthys speculiger, assembly GCA_018398805.1. Lineage (NCBI taxonomy): Eukaryota > Metazoa > Chordata > Actinopteri > Beloniformes > Exocoetidae > Hirundichthys > Hirundichthys speculiger. The sequence continues at coordinate 3,562,613 of JAGFBZ010000865.1, forward strand.
ATTTTGGTTAAAATTGCCTTTATTTCTTTTTAAGTTGGAGGACCCCCTGCAGTACCTCCGCGGCCCCCCTAGGGGTCACGGACCCCTGGTTGAAGACCACTGAGCTAGAGAACAGCAGGACAGTGAACACATGGAGCAGATCTGATGTAAAATGGAGGAATAACGCAATTGTGTTAGTATGCTGGTCTGGTTCAGGACTGAGTTAACAAAATGTTGAGGAGAAAAGACATGGGAGAGGTGATTTTTGGTGCCCATCAAGTTGCGGAGGACTGGAAGATGATTTGGACAGCCAAAACCATTTGGACTGTCATGTATGACAGTGAGAGAGATCGTTCACAAGTGGAAAACATTTTAAGACAGTCGCCAATCCAGAACTGAACGTTCCAGCCAATTTACCTGAGGTCATTTCATGCTGCTTTCACAGAAACTGTAAAAAGAAAAAAAAAAAACAAGAGTTGCATCTCAGATTCTCCAGGCCTCAGTCAGTGTTTTAAATGTTGAAGAAATAGCAATGAATTAAAAATAGTGAGTCGTAGAAATAGAAGTAATGAAAGTGAATGACTAAAATGATTATTTCACGTTATTGCTGCTTAATATGGTTCCACAAGCTATTAAATCAAATCGTGTACTAAGGTCTTTGCACAGTGCTTTAGTGTCATTAGTTATTGTTTTAGATCAATAAATAATTTATATGCCGTGGAAAATGTCACATATGTAAGAAAGGGAAGTTGCCTTGATTCAAGGATTGCCAGTTCTTGTGAGGTCGTATATATTCACATTAAGGACCTGATGTGTAAAATCTTGCAGTTTAAAGGGAGCAGAAATCTCGTTTCAGATATTTTTTGAATGACATATCCTAGAATAATCTTTCAACTCTGTTCTAAAACGGAGCTTGTTGATTGTTCTGTCTTCGTAATGTGCCTCATGAATGAATAATCAAATTTGATTAAACCCTTTAATCTCTGCACTCATTTTCTTTGGCGTTTTTATGCTGAAAGTTTTCCAGCTGGCTCTGGCATTGCAGTGCGTCAGGACTAAAGGTGATCCTATCACAGCAAATCATAATTAAAACTACTGAAGCTTATGTTAATTTAGTTATCACTGTTTCATCCCAGGGCCTTTTAAGATAGTTCTGAATTATTCAAATCCACATACTTGACAGTGGGCTCCCCTGTGTCATTGCTGTCTCTTACATGCAACCCAGCGCTTCTGGAACATGGTGCACACTGCATTGTCACATGTTACTGGATGTTCTTGTGCCATTTCCCCAGTGATATTACCTTGAAAATAATGTACATTCAACAATGCTTGAATTATTCCCCTATATATATATATATATATATATATATATATATATATATATATATATATATATATATATATATATATATATATATATATATATATATATATATATATATCTTATCATATTTATGTGTATAAACATGCTTCACATACTCAAAGGTATGTACGACAATATTATGCTCTGTAAATAATTTGAAGGATATTGTGTCATAATTGGATTATTACAAGTCACTAATCATATGATCCATTAAAAAAAAAAACATCTGGATGTGCTGATGTTTAATGACTGATGACTTTCTTTGTTTTTAATCACACAAAATGAAATAAATTACCTTTCACCAATAAAGAGCAGCTAAAATCATGCATCAGACAATAATGGAGCAACATTCTTCTCCTAAAACGTCAGCAAGTAACTAAAAGTTAATTGAGAAACTGCAATATCTTTAACAAAACAGTTTTTGAGGGTTTTCTACAAAGCCTGACTGGCTCTTGGAACACATTTATTTGTTCAGATGAGCTCCTTCTGACAGGCGTTTTTCTTTGTGAGGATATGTGTGTCTGTGTATATTTGCTCACGAAGTTGCTGGCAGCAGTCACTTGAGCCAGCTAAAACATTTTGAATCACGTTTGCCGAGTGCCATCAGGGTTCTTAAGCTCTGTCGTAAATCTCTTCAATGCTCGTTCCAAACAATTACCATCACAACTTGTTTTTTTTTTTCTCCTTGAGAGGCCTGAAACTACACAGACCAAAAGAAAACAACATGTGCCATTGTGATTTCCCAGCACACAGTTCAAGACCCCCAGTCAGAGTGAAATAAGAGAAGAGGCTACCACCCTCTCTCTTTTCCTTTAGCTACATTCATGGCTCAAGTACATGTTTCTACAGCTGCAATCAGCACTCTTTGTGTGATATTGTTAGAACTCAAGCACTTCTCCTGTCTGCAATCTAAACCTTACATAGAATAACCAGCCAGTGTTTGAGTTAAAGACAGTTGCTGTTGTCATGTACTTATTTTCTCCCCCAAGTGGCTGTATGCTGCATTCAGGGTCAGATCACTGTGCAAGACTGCTAATGCATCCATTGGAAAGATTGACTCTGTACAGTTGACTACATGTCTGTTTTCTGAATATGGACTTAGAGGCAATGCTGATCATAACAACACTCAGATACATGTCACAATCAACAAAAGCAAACTCATTTTTTTTCTGTATTTTCAGATAATTATAAACTTAATGTATGTTGCAGAATATCCCAGGATTTCTTGTGACAACACTGTCAAATATTAATGAATTTATATCTGAAGTTCTTGAAATGGCCTTTAGAGCGAACCTTTATGGCTCTTTCTCCTATCATTTTCAAGTCCTGGTCGTTTATTACCAGTAGCCTACTTTAGCATCCGCTTTCTCTGCTCCCTCTCAGTTAGAATATGCAACATGTCCTCACACCCACAGTTCTCAATGAATAATTGGATAGTTCCTTTGAAATTCATGAATAATGTTTATAATAAAGATTAAAGCCAATAAAAGCTGTTTTTTGTAGAGATGGTTCTTAATAATCCCTAAAAAAATTATATCACCATTAGATTTAAGATTATTATGTTTTGTTTTTGTTTGTTTTGTTTTGTTTTTTTGGGGGGGGGTTAATTTTGCCTAAACATCCTAATTTCTAGTGTTGCTGTAGGAAGATCTTCCACAACAAAACAAGTGCTGATGGCAGGGAAAGCGGTCGTTAAGCTTGAGGCCGTTTACCGGTTTGTCCAGGTTTTATACAGAATAAAACTGACCACAATAGCTGTCTGGCAAAGCACCACCATTTGGCAACAGAAAGAAGAGCTGTTTTTTATCCAGTGTTTCCTATTTACTATGACGTACGTCTCCTGGATGGTCAGTCCGGTTCATATCAATATTAGCATACACGATGTCAAGATGTTGCTGATTTTATAGTACTAGTAGCAATGGTTTCATGACAGTTTTACTCCTCACATCGGCAGTCAGACAGGAAGCTTAAAGAAGTGGCACAAGAAACTTCTGAAATACAAAAACTATTGCATCTGCTCATGTCACCATCAACCAAATGGAGCAAAACTGTGGAGGTGAGTGTGTGTTGTCCTTTTGTATTTACATACAAGAGGGGATTGGAATACAACAGTGTTAGAAACAGCATTCCTAACTAAACATTGGCATTATAATCGTCATTAAAGTATCGTACAAAAGAAAGCAGTTGAAGTGAGTTGCAGTGGTTTAACTAAGGCAGCACTGATTATTCTTTGTGTGTTTTCAGATGCAAAGAGCCACATGGGATTATTGAAATTCTTCCCAAGAGGGAACTGGTTGGTTTTGAAGGGCCCGATCTTCCGCCACATCATCTGAAGCCGCTATTTAGGGATAGCGAGTAGCGGGAGGGGTGTTCCTCCGCAAAGAACGCAATCTTCATCTTGCTAAGCCCGGTATCACACCTGCGCTACCCTGCTACATTATGCATAGGAGTAGTTAAGGGCGTTCCACCTGTTAAACCGATCAGTACGTGAGTAGCCATTGCCTTTAAGAGCAGGTTGAGCTACCCGCAAACCACTATGGAGCGTCTTTTCATCCAGATCAGCGCAGCTCATCTGGGACTCTGCTGTAGAGCATCCGCATCCGCATCCTCCTCTGCACTGATATATACATAAAAATATTTTTACACAGACAATTCCTTCTGGCAACCTCAAAGTCCCAGATAGTTGGTGCACTCCCGGTAAACATGCTGGCCATTTAAGACGATCTCTGCTATTTTCTCAGGGGTTCAACTGAGGCCAAATCACACTTTTTATACAAGAGTTAATTCGAGAGGTAGAGCCGTTTGTGCACGTCCACATGTGACCAGGTGGACGCACATTGATGCCATTTGGACGCGCTCTTGTACGCACAGACATGCGGGTAGCTGATGGTCTGACCACCCGCTACCCGCAACCCACAATCGCAAGGTACCGAGTTTGCAGAAAGGGCAAAAGACACGTCCATTGCCACATCTACAATGTAAGTAAGGGAGTCGGCATAATGGGTAGCGGCCAGGCATGGACTGGCCATCGGGCGTACCGGGCAATGCCCGGTGGGCCGACGCACATCTGTGGGCCGGCCCAGGTCTGTCATAAAAAAAAAAAAAAAAAAAAAAAAGTATATAGTTTTTATTGACCGCGACGGTAACGGACCGGTACTCGGCTCATAAAAATCTCCGAGGGGGGGGGGGGACGACGACGACACACTAAACAAACTCAAGAAAGAGACACTGACAGGTAATCAGACAACCGCTCCAGTGCTGCGCTGATGTGAACGCAGTATGTCCCCGGTGTATGGTGGGCCGCCAGGGACCAAAAATGCCCGGGCCATTTTTTGGTCCCAGTCCAGCCCTGGTAGCGGCTTTAAGGAGCGGAAGATTGCATTAGCGATTAGCAGAGGTTCCTAAACCTGCAATTAGCTGGCAGCAGCTAGTGGGTAGCGGCTAGTGGGAAGTGTATGATCGGGGCCTAAATCTCTTTGTGGCAGCCTGTGCACCTTATGGGTAGGAAAAACTGCAAATCTTACATGTCAACTTGTAACATGAAAAAAAAAAGATGTTCCTTTTTCCATGGCTACTGATGAATTAAAATTTTAAACTTGCTGGCAGTCATACAAATCCCATAATAACCTATAAGATTCAGGTATGTATATGTATATTGTATGAAGTAAACTAAATAAAATATAATATTCATATCTAGCCTACCTTTTCATATTTATAGGAACCCTCCTGCTTACTTTTTTTTCCAGAACAAGGGTTTAAAAGAAGAGAAAATTGCTCATTTGTGTGATAATTTTTTTCAGGTCTCTGGAGAAAAAGAGTATTTTACACATTCTGTAATTCTGTAATTTCTCAACTGAGTCAAATCAGTCAAAGCAAATCAATAATTAGAATATCACACAACAAAGTCTTGACAGGGTACTTTGAATAAAATATACATGCAGCCTTAAAGAGGAAACTGCTTTAATTTTCTCCTGACTCAGATGAATCAATAAGCCTTTATAAAAGTCACTTTTGATGAAGTTTCTATGCCACTGCATTGATTCTCCAAGAGGCAGTGAAACAATTTAGTGTTGCATGCAGTGAGAAATGGAAAGATGGAGCAAAGTCTTACTGCATTTTCCTTTGTTCCCAATGTGATTTCTCACCAGGCCTGAATAGCACAGAGGCACCTGGTTTTTAAATCGGTTTTTGGATCAGAATTCCCCCCAGAGGAAACCTGCCACCCCCTTGAAGCACAATCTATAAAAACATTTACCTGTAATAAATGGAGGAAGCCATAGTGGAGAAAGGGGTCTGCGAAGCCCAGGAAGACTGAGTTCTACCTCCTTACACGTTATAGTCAGTGGTAGTCGGTTAGCCTCTACGGAAACACGGAACCAAACAAAAGTCCTTTGTTCTGTTTTAACATCTGTAATGCACATTTACAGAAAACTTAAGCTACTTTGACATTCCCAATAAATTAAAACATTACTTACAGCACACCTCCGTCAAACAAGTCCATGCCTGTGGCAGGTCAATCATGTGACAATGGAGCTCAGATGAGTAGTTTGTTTTCTGCACCAGAAAACCAGAAGATCTCTCAAGATTCCTGCCAAATGCAAAAGCAGCTTGAACTTGAAGGCGATACATTTTAGTTCATATTTACACAAATATTTCAGATTAAAAAGGATAAATCACATTTTAAAAGATCAACTCTTGTTTGACTATGAAGCATATTGGTGCAAACAAATGTCAGGATACTGCTGAATGAGAAATATAAAATACCTTCATAGCCACTAGCTTCGTTCTCCTCTTTGGATGGATCTTTGACATTTTTCTTCTCTAAAAAACAGAACACAAAGCTTTAGGGGTGCCCTCTGCTGATGGAACTCTTGTGGGTTTTGATGGTGAGGAGGCTTAATGAATGTGGTCTGCCTTGTGATGTTTAAAATGTATTTGCTTTATGCTGAAAACAAAGTCCAAATATAAAACAACAGTTGCACACTGTCATTACAAAATGCAATTAAAATTATCATTAAGACAACCTGAGCAATCAACATTTACCTTCCACAGTACTGAAGCAATGCAAGATCTGCCTTGCCCTACAATAAATGGACACTCTGCTGTTTGTACTTAGTCTGATGCTGAAACTAAAACCCACTACTGTGTAGAAACGGACACCTCAGAGCTTTTCAGATTGTTCAGGATGCGACTACAATCATAATCATCCATCATAATAATAATGATAATGAAAATAATGACAAACATTTAAAATACATTAGGGTACTCGCAGCCTCGGTGCTTGGGCCCTAAAAATAATATAATTAAAATGAAATAAAATAAAATATATTTTTATATTTAGTCCTTATTTTGAGAATGATCTTGATTTAATATACATAAATACAGAATATACAGACATTGTATTCAATAACATAAAATGTGATGATATGCTGTGAATCAGTGGTTGGTGATTTGTCTGTTGCACTGTTCACCTGAAGAACATTTATTTGTAGCTTTAATTGCTATCCCAGATAGCTTGTTAGTTTGCTGAATAGGTTGTTTTAGATGGTCATGATTATATGTAATAATAATAGTAATGATAACAATAACGATGGTAGTGATGGGTCCAGCAACACTGACGCGTCGGCGCATGCGTCGAGCTCAGAGAGCAAAACCCGTGTCGGTGCGCATGACCGATACAGGTACTGTATCGAACCGACAGTGACGCGTCAAACTGTGTTTATAAGGAAGCGCATCTGTTGACGGGATGCACTGCCAAAAAGAATCTCCGATCTTTTGTTATATGTCGTAAGAATCAGCAACAATCATGGACCAGCCTTAAGCTACGAGAAAGGCTTCCAGCGTGTGGCACAATTTCAATCTCATATCGGAAAATAAGGTATTTGTTTTAATTTCCTTGTTTTAATCTTGTTCCTCTCAAAGTTCCCACTTGATCTATCTGAATACAAATTCATTCCAAAGTGACTCTTAGTTTACTATTCACATTGCTTTCTGCAGGTTAAATGTTGAATCTGCTCAACAGAGCTTTCATATTTGAACAAGTCCACCTCAGTGCTGAGACATAATAGGGCCAGGCATGAAAATCAAGTCCCAGATACACCCAGGATGAACTCGGGTCCACAGCCATTTTACAACTTATTTACAGTTGCTTTATTGATAATTAACTCATATGAATTTATTCTTTACTTATTTTTTAACCATTAAGCTTCCAGGAAGCAGATGCTGGATGAAGCTCTGCTAAATTTCATCCTGAAGGACTGCCAGCCCCTCAGCATTGTGGAGAGTGAAGGGTTCAGGGAACTTGTCCAGGTCCCAGGATCCTTTGAGATACTAAAAGCCAATGTATCCACACCTGTTCTGGCTTCCTTTGCAATGTCTTTGCACACCAGCATCATCTGTGCCATATGAGCGGGTCTTTTCCAAGGCTGGAGAACTGTTGTCCAAAAAGCGGAATAGACTCAAGTTCAAAACCTTGGAAAAACTTATTTTTTTGAATAAAAATTTGTGAAAAAAAAATTCAGTCCACAAGCATCTTCATTCACAAACACGGTCACTTCGATTTTCAAGTTATGATACGTGTATCTGTATGAAATGAAATGAATGAAATTAAAAATACTTTATTTATCCCATAAAGGGAAATTCAATGTAGTAAGGGCTCTCTCTCTCTCTTTTTTTTTTTTTTATAAAAAACAGACAGAAATAATAATAATAATAATATAATAACAGGTGTTAAGTCTTGTTGTGGAGGCTGATGGCTGCTGGCAGGAATGATCTACTGTATCTTTCCGTCTTGCAACGGACCTGAAGAAGCCTCTCACTGAACACACTCTGTTGTTTGATCACTGTGTCGTGGAGAGGGTGTGAAGAGTCCTCCATCATCTTCATCAGCTTGTGCAGCATTCTTTTTTGTACAATCAGTTCCAGCGGCTCCGGAGTTACACCCAGCACAGATCCAGCTTTCCTGATCAGTTTGTTGATTCTCTTCAGGTCTCTGGTTCTGATGCTGCTGCCCCAGCAGATGGCTGCAAAGCTGATTGCACTTTCAACAACAGACCTATAGAAGATGTGCAACATCTTGGTGCAGACATTAAAAAATCTCAACTTTCTTAAAAAGTAGAGTCTGCTCTGACCTTTCTTGTAGAGGTATTCTGTGTTGCATTTCCACTCCAGTCTGTTGTCAAGCTGAACTCCAAGATACTTGTATTCCTCCACCACCTCCACCTCCTTTCCCAGGATGGAAACACTGCTGTGTTGATTCTTGCTCCTCCTGAAGTCGACAATCATCTCCTTAGTTTTGCTGGTATTTAATACGAGATGATTGTTACTACACCATTTCACAAACTGACAGATCAGTTCTTTGTACTCTGCTTCCTGTCCGTTGCTGATACACCCAACAACTGCAGAGTCATCAGAGTATTTCTGCAGATGACAGGACTCAGAGTTGTACTGGAAGTCAGAGGTGTAGAGCGTGAAGAGAAATGGTGAGAGAACAGTTCCTTGTGGTGCTCCAATGCTGCTGACCTCCATCTCAGACACACAACCTTTCAGTCTCACAAACTGTGGTCTGTTTGTGAGGTAGTCATAAATCCAGGAGGTTGTGGAGGAATCCACCTGGAACTTATGGAGCTTCTCACATAACAACGCAGGCTGATTTGTATTAAAAGCACTTGAGAAATCAAAGAACATGACCCTCAAAGTGCTGCCTGATTGGTCCAGATGAGAGTGGGCTCTGTGAAGCAGGTAGATGATGGTGTCTTCAACCCCAAGCCCATTACGATATGCAAACTGTAATGGGTCCTGAAAGGTGCTGACCTGCTTGTTGAGGTGGACCAGTAAGAGTCTCTCCAGGACTTTCATGATGTGAGATGTCAGGGCAACTGGTCTAAAGTATCTTTGATATCTAAAGATATCAAAGATACTTTAAATTTAAATTCAGATATGCAATGATGCCATATACAATACAATTACTTATATTTTATTATTGCATACTAGGTCATCATATTGGTGTTAGTTGAGTCTGGGAACTCGGTTGCCTGTAGGGATTTTTAATGTTCAGCTGGTGTCAGTATTCAGTGACACAGTATCGACACGTTTCAATACAGTTTGGCAATGTGTTGAAATGTTCCAACTACTGAGCCAGATGAGTGTTATGAGAAGAGACTGAACCCCCAAAAAATAAAATGTTGACAGTTATTTGGTCAAGTGATTGGCAGTTAAAAAAATAATAATATTCAATACAGTGAAAAAAACAAATCTATATCTATCTATATATATATAGATAGATATAGATATATATCAATCATGCTCAAAAGAGCATTTTTTAATGTTTGAAGTTTTGGACTGAGCTTTTGTTGTCAAAGGTTCAACAACATCTTCTGGATAAATTCAAATATGTTCTTCATACCTTTGGGGTAATCCAGATGGAGAACATACATTAATCCAAATAGAAGACAAAGTGCTTGAGAGGTTGTGGTAATCTCATCCATGACAAGGTTTCCTTCGAGGATGATCGCAATGCTGTTGAGCTCTGGTGGTGTGTCGTCAGTCATGACTAAGAATCCCAACAGGCACCTGGCTGAAGTCACTTGCGGTCTCAGAATCCTGCATTAAACACAACTAAAATTTAGTTTATCAGCATCCGATTTGTTTGTAACTCCTAGCTGGTTAACAATATCACACTTGTTTAATCTCCACTTACATGGTTTTTTTTTTCACAGTGTAAATAAAGGTGACAATGTCTAACTTGACATCAGTGTCTGGGAATTTTACTATTTTGTCTGAGGCCGTTTTACCTTTAGTGAGGCTTAAAGCAAGTAAGGACTTGTATGGCTGAAAAACTGCATGTGAAAATGAAATTTGTACAATATTATTTTCAATAAATCAATTTTTTTTATGTTTTGTTTTTCACATTTTGGCAGCGGCTGTGTTTTTTATTCTTATAATCTACATCTACTAGATGCAAGCCTTGATAAAGTTTTTTTTGTTTTACACCTAATCTGAACAAACCTGAACTGTTGTTTTCTGATATGGAACAACTGAACCAGAGTTCTGATGATGTATAAAATAAAATGTAAACTGTACATTCATATGATCATCATGTATGTACTTACTAAGCAGCTGAGAAAAACTTCACCAGAATTATCTCTAAGATACAAGGGCAGACATTGCAGGACAGCAGTTCATGTTGTGGTGATGTCATTGGTCTCATGGAAAAGATGAAAAAACCCAATAAACAGAGGACTCCATGAAATGAGAAATTATTTGAAAAAAAAAATGATGTGCATTATTTAATTAAATTTCAATAATGAATTGTAATAGCATTGGTACTCATTGTACAAAGTGTATCAGCTGTGAGCTACTTGGTCCAAGCAAGCACACTCCTGAACAGTGGTAATGAAGAATCAGAAACTTACTTGTGTATTTACTGGCTGGAGAAGACCATCAAGTGACCGGCCTACAACCCCTTTCCTGGATCTGAAGAGGTCAATGAGACCAGTGGCATGGTGGTCCAGTGCTTCATAGAAGTCTTTCTTGAGGTTTTTATTGGCAACTCTGTAGAACTCTGCAAACACCAGAAGAAGAAACACAAAAACACATCCATTGAACTGCTAACTACACCAAGGTAGTCACTTAATGCCAATCGTCTATCATATACATTACTCAAAAAGTAATGATCAGATGCAGAAATTCATTAAACATATTCATTTAGTAGACTTAATCAATTAAACATTAAAATAATCTCATGAAACAAGAGTAATCCCCAAATAGCGCTGGTTGTTTTGGAGCTGTGGCACAGAAATCTTCAGTATTATGCTGCCTTTTTTAGCTAGCACGGGGTTTGTAAAAAGTTGGAGTTGACTTCTTCATTGGGAGCACACACAGACCCAGGCAGAATTTGCATTTCATTGTGATGTTATTTTCATGCACCAGTTCAGTATAATTTGATGCTATGAATGATATAAACACCATCCAACTATCTGCCATCTGGCTTTCTGAGTGAGTCACAAAAACATTTGCAGGAGTGACTACCTGCAGAGGAACAAAAGAGAAGCAAAATGCATTGAGCTTTATTCATTAATTTACACAGAATGCATGGTAATACCATGCAATAATGGCATACAAATTGCAAGATGAATGACAGGGAGTTGATTGGAGACCCTCTTGTAACCCGGGTCCTGCACACCATAATAATACTAAGGGATGGTTCATTGCCTCCTGATCCAGCACTTCCGGGTATTATTGTTATTATTATTAGCGTTATCAAAAAGGAAAGGTTTCAGCCTAATCTTAAACATTTAGAATGTGTCTGCCTCCTAAATCTGATCTGAGAGCTGGTTCCTGAGGACAGAAGCCTGTTAGCTGGAAGTTCAGCCTTCCTGTCCTAGTTTGACTTTCTAGAGGTGGGAATGATCTCCTGTAATGGTTCATCATAATTTGCTCCATTTGAACTCAGGATTTGGGATATCTGAGTTCCTTGTCAGAGGTTTCAACTATTATGCAGGTAGAGGTTGAAATTCCAACTCAGAAAGTCTCCCAACTAAAAAAATACCATCTTCAGAATGCAGCATGGCTGCTATTTGCATCAACAAAGAAAACATACAGCTAAAGTTACTGTTTATAAAAGTTATGTTATATTTTAGTCACATTAAGTCAGACATACACATAATACTAGTGATTTAAAAAAAAAAATTAAATCAGCTGACTTGTTGCTTCGTATGTGCTAAATACCACATACAGGATTGTAAACTGGTTCTCGTAATAATGGTTAGCAGTGGCAATGCCTTGTCCAACATTTGGAAAGATTCATGCTTTATATGGTTTATCAAACAGTGTAATGGCACTTTCCTGCAAACATCCTTGTTTTCTTGACTTTTCTAAAGGGATGTGATCAGGTTGAGTGTCACATCAATCCCAGTTCCAGTTTTCAGCGTCTGAGGTAGATTGAACACATAATTATTGCAGAGGAGCTGGAAACACTGCTGTTTGATCGCTGTTGTGTAAAGGTGTGCAGAGTTGCATATAATGTTTAGCAGCTGCTGCAACAATCTTCTTGGTACAAAAAGACGCATTTGGATTAAACGGTTCTCATGGATCTCTAAGAGCTATGTCTGCCGGGGACAACATACCTTTGCAGGCTTTTTCTCCCTTTGAATTCACATAGTAAATGGGAGCACTTAAGAGCCCCAATTTAATTGTGATTTTTCCATTGCAAGTTCAACTAGCTTGAGCTTTCATTGTGATGCATTGCAGACTGGCTGAGCTGATGAATCTGCAAATGAATGAGTTTCAGAGCTCCTGGTGTTTGTACCTTTAATCAGTGAACATAGCTAAGTCGAGCTGGACTTTGAATACGGCATGCTGTAAGAAAGAGAAACCATGCAAGATGGAGGAAAAGCTGATAATGTGGGTGAATTGACCAGAATTGCATCACACAGCTTTATGTCGAGATCCTCCCATTACAAAGAGTGCAGCATAATTCTGCCGTGTGTCACATCACTGAACACATTGAGACACTCATGCTGGCAGAACTAGTGTCAGCTATATGCTGTTTGAGTTAATAAAGGAAGTTCGAAAGGTAAATATTTAAAAATTCTAATGAACAAGCTGACACCTAATCTGAGATAGATAGATAGATAGATAGATAGATAGATAGATAGATAGATAGATAGATAGATAGATAGATAGATAGATAGATAGATAAACCAGGAAAAAATAAAAGGAACCTGAATAATATAAGATCAATCACACTTCTCAATACAGATTACAAAATATTTACTAAAGTTCTAGCAGCTCGATTCAAAGTAGGTTTATCAAACATAATTAGACTTCGAGAAAGCCTTTGATTTGGTGAAACACGATCTTATTTTTGAAACATTCAAACATTTTGACTTTGGTGCAAATTTTTTTAGATGTAATGAATATGCTGTATACAAACATCAACAGTTGTGTCTCTTTGGTGAAGGAACATGTTCAAAATTTGCCATAAAAAGAGCCATTAGACAAGGATGTAGTGTGTCACCTCTCCTATTCATCACAGTCACAGAGCTCTTAGCTATTTTCATAGAAACTCCAATTTTATCATTGTCAATCTGTCAAAACGTTATGGGAATCTCTGCATAACCTCTTGTCCATTAAATCCATCAATATAGACCTCTTTTCATTTAAAATTGTTTTATATGAATATGTAGCTGAAAATAAAAGATTTTAATATTTAATTAATAATATTATTATAATTCGAAAATTCTATATACATAAATGTAGGTTTGGCAAGTCTAAACCACTATTTACTGTGTTTAAACAGGAACTCCATCTCTTAAAGCTTTCTTGGATGAAGTTAAAAACCACAAGAAAAAAATCTCTCGTATTACATCTCTCAGTTAATTTAACCTGTTTTTTGTGTCGTTTAAGTAATATTGACCTAATTTTTTTCTCTTTCTTTTGATTTCTACCTGATTTGTTAAAGAGTGAAATATAGTGTAACTATTAGGAGGTATGATTATTTTTGTTCAGTCTGCATTTTTGTTACTCTTTTCTGAAGTTGCCACTTATTATTGCTGTTAATAAAGTTAATTGAACAAAAATAGAGTTAAAAAAAATGATCACACTTCCTGGTCTTAAACCAATAGCCGTACAAGCCGGACGTCACGTGTCTAGCTTCGTGATTTGTACGCTCGTGAGGCTCCCTGCCTGTGAGCTGAGAAGAGGGGTGAGTTTCACGAGGATCCCGCTGTTCATATTTCCAGCAGTAATGGTTTTTCCGTAACTCTGACACATATAAAGCCAGTCTTTCTGCGTGCTGCGGCCAATAAAGTTTATGTTTGTGACTAGTCTCAGAAATGCATGTAATTGAAATAAAATACGCGTTTCTTGCTGCTCGGCAGCTGTTGCGGGTGTTTTCCTGATTTAACGTAGACTATAAAATATCCAGGATTTTCTGCTTCGAAACGGAAAATGGTAAAATGTCGCAACTTTGCCCTTTAAAAAAAAAAAAAAAAAAAAAAAAAAAGTTCATAACAAAGCAATTTGCAAGTTCTGCACATCCATGCAAGCGCTGATAACAGGACCGAGTCTCACTAAATTCAGCACACTAGTTTTTGTATGTTTGCTCTGGGAATGCTTAAAATTCGTAAAGCACCTTTTGACAGTTGACTCTGCACCCATGAAGACCAGACCTGGAGTAGATCCGGTTTTGCTAAATAAAAGCTTTCAGAGTTTCTTCACTTTGTTAAGTCTCATACACTGGAAAAGAAATTAGGCCCATTCATGATAGGCCATTTTGGGCATGATTTAAGTATTGTAAAATAATGTAACAATATATATATTTTTTAAATATAGAGGCTAAAAGTCTATGTAAACATATGCTGTCAATAATTATTATGATTATTATAATAATTATTATACCTTTAATCTTTTTAAGATAGAAGCCTGCTGATCTATGCATGAGGTTGATCTGCATCAGAGTAAAGGTTAACTTCTGGTTGGCTTGTTTTCTGTGTACATTAACATAATTTTTATCATGTTACCAACAAAGTCTGCCTGTGGTTTATTCAAGGTATAATGCAGAAGCAATGTTTTGCTGCTGTGGTTTACAGTTGTGAATATTTACTGCAAACTGGAGCTGGAATAATTATACTCCCAAAGCTGGGTAATGAATCATCAGGAGGGTTTATTTTTAAGAGACAGAATGTCCATCATTAAAATGAGCCTGTTCCTGATCAATACTCCATTTTCACCCGTTTGTCTCGATCACAGCAGCAGTGAAAGGTGGAGTATGGGTCGCCTGGATGGGAAAGTGATTGTGCTGTCGGCTGCGGCGCAGGGAATCGGACGTGCTGCAGCAATAGTAAAGAGCTTTAATAAGAACTTGATGTCTGCATATTTAAAAAAATAAACACATTTAAATCAGTTCTTGTGCATGCCCAATTCTCATGTAGTAGATATTCCATGACATGTTTCATTTTGAAAGTAGATAGTATTAGTAAATAAAGTATATTTAATAAGTATATATTTATAAGTAAATGGTAATCTTTTCCTTCCAAATCAGCGTTAAACACTGCTTTAAATGATGTGATTCTTGAGATTGTGAAAACATACTTTCAGGTTGTTCCTCATGTATGATTCTGTGCTGATGGTCTCACCAGAGGGCTAACAGAAACACTGAACCCCGATAAATGGCATCTTCAGTAGCTCGACAGATTTGTGTGTTTCCAGTATGGGGGAATTAAAAATGCAAAGCTCCAGCTTTTGTCAGCTCATTAGATTCAAATGAAATCAATTACTGTTGGACTAAAACAATGCAAACATTTAGTATGTGACTTTATGGAAAAATGTTGTGATTATATGACAAAAGCCTTGACTTCACAACAAAAAGTTGTGATCTTGTGAAATTAGCAATTTTACAACAAACTTAGCTCTTTTTTTAAATGGAAAGTTGTGATTTTTCATAAAGGTCTAATGACTCTATAATGGTATGGTTGTAGAAATAAGTAAGACTTTAATTTAAATAAGTAGTACTCGTGTACTACTAGTGTATGTAGTACGTATGTGTGTATATATATATATATATTATATTCCAATTAATCAGTAATAATTGATCTATTACCCAGCCCTAACTCATTGTATACATTCCTTCAAAAATCCACCACAAGTTGAACATTTTCAGTGCATGTGAGGCAAATAACATTCATTAAAAACTAGTTTGCAGTAATTTTGCTACTTCTAAAGCAACTATGGATGTTCCCATAAGTGCGAATCAAATAACAGATGTGTCACATGACTGCCGAGCGGCAAGTGAAGATAAGGTGTTAGAATGAGTTTAGCTCAAGAATTGACTTTCTTTGACTCCAGAAGCTGGAGCATGAGATCTTAATAATTATTGAATCATTTTCTCATATCAGAGGGAGTTAATATGTGCATTCAGTCACCAATTAAGCTGTCAAACCCAACAAGCTCTCATTGTTACCTTCCCTTATTGTATCAATTATAAAAAGCTCTTAATCCCCATTGAAATATTTGTTTGACTCACAGGATCAGAACAAAATATTCCTTCTCTGCAAAGTATATTGGGGTGTCAATTGTGTCAATAGTACATGCAGGCTTTGTACTATTTGGAACTGATTTCAGTTTTTTAATTGTAGGCGTTTGCGAAGGAGGGAGCTCAGGTCACAGCAACAGACATAAATGGGGAAAAGCTGAAAGAGCTGGATGGCATTCAAGGTAAGAGTCGTCTCTGTTGATCTGCAGCTGCCATCTGCTGGGAAATCAGGGCGATGCAGGCTGGAGGCCTGCTGGAAGGGAAATTCTTTTTTTAAATTGGATTTTACGTTTAGATTATTAATGCTCTTATAAAGTTGCTTAGCTTTTAACAAGATATATAAGACACAGTGTGTGGTTTCATTTTATTGAAGGTGCAGTAAACCAACTGTTAAGGTAAAATTGGCACCTTAAGGTCCATGAGGTCAACGAGACCTTTTATGTCATGCATATGTGAGTGTCATAAATTAATTGAAATCTGACCATCGCTAAGTCTTGTTATTTAAGGTTGATTGTTGATCTTACTCAGAATCCTTAGTCTTTTAGGGGCTAAAACAGAGACAATATATTTTTTCACCACACCAACAAGTTGTTGCTCCCAAGTTCCCTGACTTTGACCAGAGCAGCTATTATATAATTTAAAATCTCTTTTATTTTATCACTCACGCATTTTCTGCTACTGTACCATGTCAATTTTCTTTTTCATTATGGATGGTCTATTGTTTTTCATTTGAAATGACCTTTTTTTTTATATACCATTATTAACTGAGAGCACAAGAGCCACTTGTCTTATTTCCATTATATGAGTTAAACACAGTCTTGAAATGTACCATGTTATCATTTTTCTTGCTTTTTTTCCCACTCTGTTTACAAAGCACATCCTTTAAAAGACTAGCTTTTCGTTAATCTTCATTTTATCGATTTACTGTCTATGGTTAAGTATGAGAAACAGCCATGTGGCTCTGTATTGATTCAGGGCTGTTGGACCAGAGATGGCAGTAGGTTCAGAAAACTGTTTTCAGACCATCATGTTTAAATACATCAGTCCTGTTAGGTTTAGAAGCCATTTAAACATATTGTAAACTTTCTCTTGCTTTTTTTTAGTGCTTTACCCTGCAACCGTACAGGTTGTTCAATTACTATTACCACCTTACCTTTTATGAGTCTTGCGTTATTTTTTGTTCTGTGTAAAGGTTATTTAAAAAAATAAAATACAATAGGAGGCCACAAAGGGCCAACATCCAATTTTCAAAGCTGATGCCACTGCAGAAGTGCAGTTCATTGAATGACCACTGGGGATTTGCTCAAACAAATCAACCCACACTGACCCCCATGTTAAAATGTCCAACTTTATAGCAGGAAAAAACATGACAAAAATGGATTTGGCCTCCATAGTAGGTTTTATATACATGCCAACTATATGGAGGGTAAATTTGATGTACCACATCAGGTAAAATTATATAAAGCCACAAATTTCTGGATAATTAGGGGTGTGGTGTTTTGACTGACAGCAAGCTGTCATCACTTTTGCTGTTTTGCACTGTCTTGAGTCCTGAGACTGTCAATAAAGACCTTCTTTTAAAGATAGTTATGTTTTATATCCTTTTTATTGTATTGTGCCAACCCTGGTCCTCGAGAGCCGCAACCCTGCATGTCTTAGTGGTTCCCTGCTTCAGTGCACCTGATTCAAATGGATGGATCATCATCAGCCTGTCATCCAGGTCTGCACAAGTCTGTTACCGACAGAGTCAGAGGTTTGCAGCTCTCGATGACCAGTGTTGGCCACCTGTACCAATAGAACAGCCGGTTCCAGTTTTGGGCTGGCTTGGAAGGGTCTCAGGTCAAAGCTTAGCAACACAACAGGAGGCAGCTACTTTCATCTATGACCAAAGGTAGCTAAATGGGCTAACCGGTGGACAGGCCTCTACCTCATTGGTTGCGTGCCCTTGCAGCAGCCAGAACAGTTGTCTTCTCTGGCTGAGCCACCCTTCAGGTTGGCCTGCAGCCTTATGGATTGACAAACTGTACCCAGACCACTGCTGGGACCCAGCTCTGTTGAAGCCCTGGGGACCCCAAGTTAGCCAAGCATCGGCTTGTCGAGGGTCCTGGTTGTCCACTGAAGTTGTTCAGAACTCCAATGGTCCTTGTCTCTGTTCAACAGTCTCTGTTCAGCAGTGCTCATCCAGCTGTCTCAAAAATAAATCTTCAAACTGACTCTTCAGAGAACCTGTGGGTGGTGTCACTTGGGGTTTGTCCTGTTCTTTTAATACAATCTATGGAAAAAACTCACTAATTTAGGGGGAAATAGTTTTTTTTTTTTTTTGTCAAATTTTTTGATCCTTGCAGATTCATGGCAAGATTTGGTGGCTCAAATGGCCTTTATTGAAAGTGGACTGGCAAGAAATAAGGGCAGAGAGCAGAGAAGATGCTCAGTAATGGGCTACAGGCTGAAAATCAAACCTGAACTGGCTGCAGAAGGACTGTAGCATCTGGACATGGGCCACCTGCTCACCTAAGTGAGCTTTCCAGCACCCTGAGGCTTGTCCTGCCCCCTAATAATAATTCGCTTCTCGCCTGTCTACATTATGGTCACATCATTATACTTTAAAGGAGATGAAGACTTTGAATGGGGTGATGTCAGGCATTTCTGAACTGAGTTGTGGGTTCATATTATCATGTTAAAAGTGTTGCTCTCATCAGAAGCTGAGAAAAATTCCAACTTTTCAGGCATCAACTTAAGTGCCAGCCAATCATATTGTGGCTATACACTCTTGCGCTAGCCAATGAAATTGTACAGTGGGACGGTACTGTGTCAAAGTTCCTACTTTATTTGTGTATCTTTTTTATCTAAAGCAAAAATTTAATGAGGTTGCACTAAAATATCTGTGCCATACGTTGATCAAAATACCACAGAGATGCACTTAGCAGCTCCCTTTCAACAAATCTTTACTGCGCTTTTCATATCAGCTGGGTTTAGGGGCTGGAGTCAGCTCATTGGCTCCACTCCAACTACCTCTTTGGCAATATGAAATTGCTGTACGGTAAACAGTATGAATAATTGTATTCTTGTTTGGATCTGTGATGTCACAGTATCCTGAAAACCTGAACGATTCATGGAAAAACAGCTTATCAGACTTGGGCATCTCCTAAAAAAGTGACAGGATTATGTTATACCAGTGTTTTTGATTTGGTCGTGATTTCATGCAATATGATGTTGAAGAAAAACTTTTTTTTTTTTTTCATATGTCCCCTATAAGCTACAGTGGCCCTCATATGCCATCAAAGATCTATCAGTTTAATTTCCTCATGACTGCCTTTGGCTAAAAACTAAAACTAATTGCTGGGTAAAGCTTTTATGGGAAAATAATAGGTGTTATGTGTTACATATACAGTGAACTGATTTATTATTATGGAGTAAACGGAAGTCATGAAAATGTATCAGCTATTATTACGATGAAAATAGAGCGATGGCTTATTTTTCATTCCATTATCAGGAATCAGGACCAAAGTGGTGGATGTGACGAAGAAGGATCAAGTGGAAGCACCTGGCCAAGGAACATGACCGTGTTGATGTGCTGTTCAACGTCGCAGGGTACTTTTCCCGAGCAGTTAATTACTGAGCTCCTTAACCAAAACATACAGAACAATCCATCTTATTTGTGGCTCTAACAAGCGATCTCCCCTCTAAGCGTGTATGTATATTCATCTCCTGCTTAACAACATTTCCAAAATCCTCATTCTATAGGGTTAAACCTCCTCTTGACCTTTTCTCAATCTCCTTACCAAAAATCCATTGTCACCTCTGAGGCTTAGTGGTATGAGTAGGAGACAGACAGGTTTTTTTTTTATTTTTTTATTTAATCTCAGCGCAATAGTGGCTTGTAGTGTCATCTTTCACTGATTGGAATCAAGTGAAACGTTGTGTGCAGGTTTGTGCACCACGGCACCATCCTGGACTGTGAAGAGGCCGACTGGGACTTCACCATGAATGTCAATGTGCGGAGCATGTACCTCATGTGCAGAGCGTTCCTGCCTAAGGTGGCCCTTCCTTATTCTGCCAGACACTTAACACAGTTTATCCCGTTACTCAGGGAGTGAAGTACAAGGTGGTGAAAATCTACTGACATATGCCATTAATGTTGTTCACATCCTCTGTCTGCTGGGATTAGCTGTATTACTCTGAGCCTGTGTCATGATAGACAGGGACTGTACAACTGCTAATCCAGCTTTAGCCACAAACTTATCAAACTGTCTGTTGGAGGAATGTGAGTTCAAATCGTAGCACTTTTGTTGGTGTTTTTTTCCACCTTCAAATGAAGACGTAAGCCATTTAATCTTCATTTTACTGGTTGCATCCTATTTACATACCACTATCCGTGTTTATTTTGTCTCTAGATGTTGGCTACGAAGTCAGGAAATATTATTAACATGGCATCGGTCGCATCAAGCATAAAAGGTAAATAATCTTCCACATTTGTTTTCATTGCATATGCTTGCTGTAAAAATACAAATGCCTTTGGCAGTTACAGCCCCAAATCGGAAAAGGCGATAAAGTTGAGCATCGTGGAAAATGGGTAAAAGAAAAAAAAACACTGGTATTTGACAAAAGTCAAAGGTGACATTGTAGTGTTTTGACAAAGTAATCCATTGCCCATGTGGTTATATCAGCTACCGATGCATGACGGTTCTTGATCTAAGCCGTTAAATTTTGCGTCATACATTCTATAAATGACATGAACAATAGTGACAGTAAATGTAGGAATCACTGCGTTCCTTTTGTGTGATTTCCATACCATGTTGTAAAAAAAGAAACATGTGAGGCCTGTTTGAAATATGACCTCATGTTTTAATCTTCTTATTTCAGATAATGACTTTGTCTGTGCATGCCTCTGTCTGAGTGACTTATGTGCTTCCTGGAACAGGTGTTGTGAACCGGTGCGTCTATAGCACCTCGAAGGCTGCTGTGATTGGACTCACTAAAGCCATAGCTGCGGATTTCATTGATCAAGGCATTCGCTGTAATTGTGTTTGTCCTGGTAAGACTTAAACACTGTCTAACATCCAGTCAATGCACATCTTCCACACTCAAGGTTTTTTACTTTTCAGTACACAGCTAACACACTTGAGACCAAAGCGCTCTTAGAAAATTAGTGGGACTTTAGATGTTACAATACACTGGGTGTTTATTTTAAAAAAAGAAACTGTAGCAGCCTCTATTCTGTCCTTTCAGAGCCATTTTACAGAAGACCTGTTTGTCAGAACTTTATTTGAGCAGCAAACATTAAACTTTGTCTTCAAATTTACAAAATCATCCGTTTGGACAAAAACTGATTCTGTGATCAGCCTCGAGCTGTCGTGAAGCTTTCAAAAACATCTGAGCTGCTGTTTTATATTTGCTCAGGGACTGTTGATACTCCATCACTGAGGGCAAGGATCCAGGCTCAACCTGACCCAGAACAAGTACTGTGGATTTACATTTTTCTCCATCTTAATCTGACAGAAACCCCCTGGATGAATCATTCAGTGTGTTATCTCAGGTTGTCACGTAAAGAAATGCTGATGGCTGGCTTTGGAAGCTTATGGACGTTACTGTTACTCCTTTACAGGCTTATAAGGATTTCATGGCGAGACAGAAAACTGGCAGAATGTGCTCAGCTGAAGAGGTGGCGTACCTCTGTGTGTACCTGGCCTCAGATGAGGTGAGTGCTTGGAGAGGTGTTACTTATGTGGTACTTGGTTAGTGTACAGTACATACTCCTGATGGGTGCTTATCCCTGATGAACAGTAGCAAGAAAAAGCACGTGAACTCACTAGATTTCTGCTTTGATTTACCATTACTTGCAATCTGATCTTAATGTTAAAATGCAGAGTCCTTTAACAGTAACCCATGAGAAACAGTTAAAAGACTAACAGGCATCACTGGAAGCAACAAATATCTCTGATCATGGATCTACTGAGTAAGAGTCATTGAACAGAGACGGTGTCTGTAGCACAAAAAAACCATGGAAGAAGCTGCTACTCTCCAAAAAACATTGCTGCATGCCTGAAGTTTGCCAAAGAGCACCTTGGAAATCTTCAGTGCTACAGGAAAAATGTTCAGGAAGTAATAGTAGCACTATTTATAGGCAACAAAAACGTACAGCCCACCAATATCAAAACATCGCTCCCACGGTGAGGGATGATAGAGAGCATCGTGATCTGGGCTTGCTCTACTGCCTCAGGGCCATTTGGCACCTTCAACGTGAAAATTAATTCCTAGTTTGCCAACATATCCTACAGGATAATGACAGGGTGGCTGTCTGCCTGCTGAAACTTAGTAGAGGGGTGATGGACTCATAGAGATGCTGTAGAATAACCTCAGGAGAGCTGTTGACACCAGGTGTCCTACAAAACATCTCTGAAGCAGTTTGGTTAAAATTGTCAAAAAATTCCTCTTGAACATTGTCCAGGTCTGATCCAGAACTTTTGAGAACACTTGCTTTAAGTTATTTCTGCCAAAAGAGGTTTGACAACTATCAACTTGAAGGGTTCATTTTCTTTTCCCTCCAGTACTGTGACTGTTTCATGTGTGTGTTCACTAAAGGCGCAGGAAATGATCATCGCGTCATCGCATGTTTTTCTATTATTGTGACTTAAATGAAGATCAAACAGATCAGTGCAGAAAAACACTAAGGGTTCACGTATTTTTCTTGCCGCCTTTAACGTATTACAGTGATCCCTTATTTTTTGAGGTTAATGGGGACCGGCGCCCCCCCCCGCGTAAATCAAAATCTGCAAACTGGAGCCGGAGCCCCCCGAGCCTCAATAATGTGTTTAAAATATGTTTAAAACCCCCAAAAAGTAGCGAGGCACTGCAGCGAAACAAGACAAAGGCTCAACTGTGGTCTTTCTGTTACCTTCACAGCCTCTGGTCTCTGAACCGTAGTAAACAAACTGCTGGTATTGTGCTATTTTTGTCTCATAATTAGCGGCTAACATGCTAGCAACAACAAAAGAAACAGTCTGGTTTTCTCTGCATGGAACGAGCACTTTATTCTGGCACTGCAGGAACTTGTAACATCACACAGGTTGTATTGTTGGGCTCCTGTCGGTTAACAGAGAATGTAAATCTATACACGCTGGGCTGCTGTTTATGCTCACTCCACTTTTCATCTAACCCCGTTTTCTTCTGCCGTCCCACGACACGACACACTCCATTACCCATAAGGCCACATCATTACCCATAAGGCCACCTTCTTAAAGGGGCCAGGCTGGCTCACAGCATTTCTTCACTGTGAGAGAACGTGCACAACATCCTGTGATGTTTCCGCGATTTTTAAAAAATGTTTTAAATTATATTATATATTTCTGAAAAATCCGGGAATAACTAAAACCGTGGAACTTGAACCGCGAATTGGCAAGGGATCACTGTATTACAAGTTTGAAGGCAGATGAAGTTTCTGGTTTCTTGTCTGTAGCAGTGATGTAACTCAGCTGTGATCTGACATGTTGCCTCTGTCCTCCTCAGTCGGCCTATGTGACTGGGACAGAGCACATCATGGACGGAGGATGGAGTCTATGAAGAACCTTAGACAAGCTCATCATGCCAGGATAAATTGGGATGGAAATCCTTGATCCAGAATGAAGTTTTCATGATTAAAGAATAATTTTTTGAAAAGCCCATGTTTTTTTTAGTGTTGTGGAAATATAATTTATTTTCCTTATTAAACATGCACTTCAAATATTTTGGTGTGCAAAAGATGTTGACAGATCTTATGTAATAAATTTACTACTACTCACACTATTACAATGTTACCACCTTTTAAATCAATAAATCTATGTTTTAATATTTCACATAGCTGCCTGTTTCACTGTGCCTAATCATATTTCACATGGAAGGTGAAGAGCATTACATTTTCAACAAATAGTCGTGGAAAAGTTAGTACCCCCTCTTTTAATCCTGTGGGCTTGTGTGTGTGTGTGAGTGAAAACAAAAGTAATATGATTGTAGTAGGACTTAGCAGTAGTCAGATCAACTGGTCATCAGCAGGTGTGCAGTTTTCTGTAAAAGCAGATGTTTTTACCAGTTTGCTGGTCTGGAGCATCCAGATGTGTGTTAATACAATGCCAAGAGGCAAAGACATAAGCCATGTTCTTTAAGAAGCAACTATTGCTGCTAAGCAATCTGGGATCTGCTATAAAACCATTTCCAAACAATTTAAAGTTCAACATTCTACAGTGATAAACACTACTAACAAGAGGGAAACAATTCAAGACAGCTGCCTGTCTTCCCAGGAGTGAGCATCCTAACAGATTCACCTAAAGGTCTCATTTCAGACCCTGCAGCTGCACGTGGCATGTTAAATGTTAACATACCATCACAGCAAACTTACAAGAAGACTGAACAAGATACATGTCACACACAATGTGAAGCGCAGCGGTGGAGGGTGATGATTTGAGGTTGTTTAGCCACAATCGCGCCTGACCACCTTGCAGTGAAGTTGACCACGAAGTCCTCTAAATCTCCCAGGGTATTCTAGAGGAAAACGTGAATCTGTCTGTCTTGACAGCCAAAGCTTGGTTGAAATTGGATCACGCAACAGGTCAGTTATCTGAAGTACAGCAAATCTACATCAATGTAATAAAAAAAAAAAAAAATCACGTTTTTGGAATGGCCTGTCAAAGTCCAGATGTTAACCCACTTGTTGGAATCTGAACACTTTGTTTCTACTTGCCCTCCGTCAGTCTATATGAAATATGAAATGTGTCCTGGTGTTCAGCACAAGGAAGTGGAGCTCAGTGGGTTGGCTTGATGCTGATGCCAGCAGGGTTGATGTTACAAAATTTTTTTTTCTTCATCCATTTTTGTGCAATACATAATGGCATTGTTAAAAAAGATGTTCTAAGATCAACTACAATCAAATGATTCCCCTGCTGGGGAAGTTTGATAATGCTAAAGTTAAATTCCCTCTTTTAGTCCTATATTTTTGGTATTTGAATATATATATATATATATATATATAAGCACTTACTTACTCCAGCAGCTAAGTAGGAGATATAAACTTTCTTGTTCTCATTGATGACATGTTATGGTTGAATGTAAATATGAATCAATTTGCTGAAAAATCCATAACAGGGCTCTAAACATTGAGCAATGCAAGGTACAAAGTTAATGAAATGAAAAATACTTTATTAATCACAGAAGGGATGAATAAATAAGTAAATAAGTCTATTGTTTTGACTCTACTGGCATTAACGATTTTGTTATCAATGCAAAATAAGTCAAAAGCTCTATATATTATATATTTATATATGTTTTACCCAGAGGTCCTGCTGCTGGGAGATGAATTATTATTACATTAGCTATCAAATTAATAATTTCAATGTTCATGGTTTAATAGAGGAGCTCAAACACATTGGAAACTGTGAGGAGGATGTTTCCTCAAGTTCAGAAATTAATGTTTGTTTGTTTTTGAATCCTTATATGAAGGAAAGCTTCTAGAAACCTCCTGGCCCTACCTGTTGTGGGCCCCACCCACACCCCTACACCCACCACCCCCAAACAAGCTCGCGGTGTCCATCACTAATCCGCCTCGTTCCCTTTTCCCAGCTGGTGTACATACCATCGCACTGCCACACAGGCTGCTCCATTCAGTTTACAAGGGATGTTGCTGTTTACTACATGAGGTGAGCTGCTTTCCTTTTTTGGTGAATATGTAGGATGCTCCTGAAGGGCTCTTTATAAATAGCTACTGGCGAGTTTTTAAATGGGAGCGATGGTTGGCTGACAGAAAGATAAACGGAAGTAGACGGGGTCAACTAGCTTAAGGACTGGCATCCATTGTCGGACAATACATCCTTTTTTTTTTCTTTCTTTGAGCACTGTGAAGGTTAAATTTGGTTCAGCTTAACAGAGCTCCTTGAAGTTATACATTTGCCAACCACTTTAGCGCGTAACGAGTTAACTACCGTAATTAAACGTCGACAACGTGTAGCCTCAGCGGTTGTCATTCAAGTCATCAAACAGCTTCAAATAAGAAAAGCACGTTGCGGCATAACAGTGTTTCAGTCAACTGCTTCACGAATGTCCGATAATGGATTCACGGACATGCTCCGTTCAGCCGTCCCTGGCCAAACACGCGTACACGCTGCTCTAGTGGTCATACTCAGTCAAACCTCTGACCCACATGGCGCAACAGCCCTCTCTGATAGCCATCAAGTCGATTGTTAACGTACCAAACTGATAGTTGTCAGTATTTCACGGTAACGTTCTTCCAACCTGTTTAAGCTAACGTTAGCTACGTGTGCCATATGGTCAAGCTGTAAGCATTGATTAGAGTGGTCTGTTCACAATTGGATTAGCCAACGTCTGTTGCCATAAGCAGCTATCAAAACATTGTAGTAGTATTAACTTAACCTATATTTCGCATTTGTGAACGTTTCCTGTAGCTGGAGGTAAAGCTTTTCCGTTGGGTTTATGCTTGGGACATGTCATCTCTCGGTAATAACTTGGCTGTAAGTGGGGTCAAGAAGTCAGCCAACAGAAACACCCGTTAAACAGCAGGGACGGTGTCTGCTATCAGACTGGAGCTTGTTTTTTAACCTCCGCATCCCAAAGTTCACTATCTGTTTAGTGTAATGCAGTCATCAACTTTACCAGCAGCAGTATCAATAACGGTGGAAATGCTCTGTTGCAGAAAAACCTGTGGATCCCAAGTTTTATTAGCAATTCTGCTGTTGTCTTAGTTGTTTTTAATAGTTGCTCTTAGGGGCTCCTGTATGTGGAGTCACATAAAGACCACTGCTGCCCCATTGCGATTAGTTCACTGTGTTCTTTACCGGCAGAAATGGCTGAAGGAGAGGTACCGGACCACTTCATGAGATAACTTTTGAGAAGTGAATGTGTATGGCTGGCTAGGCTACTTACATCTGGCTCTAGTATTTACTTTTGGAAAAGCAACTTATGACTCCCATCATAGTTGTCTGTTTCAACAACTGCGTATTGCTTTACGGCACTGTGTTATGCATCAACAGTTAGATTATTTCATAGACCCAAAGTGGACGTCATGGCAGAGCCAACTAAGAGACTCAAGGAAGTTATGAAAGAAGAGTAAAACCAGAGTGACCGAAGGAAGAGACTGAATAAAAGAATCTTGGACAGATGGACAGATTAAAATGCACAAAGGTTATATAGATGTGTCCAAAATCACCACCTACTCAATACATGGTGCATTACTTGAGTGTGACTGTAATTCTACCTATAAAACAATGAAGTGAACTCATTATCAGAATGAACTTTCCAACACTAGTAGCGTTATTTTCGTCAGCATTGTTCATTGTGTTATTGCTTTCGCGCAGGATGAAACGTAACGGATCACCACCGGCATCATGATGTATTGTGGGCTACACTGCGTGCACGATATAGGGTATAACAGTTCTCAGAACATAGTTAGACAGCACGACAAAATGGAACCCAGGATGCTGGATTGATCCACTTTCATGTGACAAAGTTTATCTGGTCAAGACACTGAACCCCACATTCTCCCCATTTCCCCAGCCAGCCAGGCCTGGAGAAGTGAGGAGGGGTATCTGATGAAAAAACCTTCGCCAAATGTCAATATGCGGACAAAGGGGCAAAAGAAAAATATATATATACTGTAGTAAGTAGAGAGGTGATCTTGGACATAGATATACTGTAATGTAATTAATTGGTTACTAAATAGATGTGGAACAAAATGTAGTTTCTTTTTCTCTGAATCGTGTACTAGCATTTTGAAATGAAAGAAATAGAAACCTCAATATGACTGAAAGTAACTAGAGAGAAGTAAAATAAATGCACTTAATTTCATTTCCCATTCCCATCTGATGCTGATTATAAATTTGGAACAAATTTTCACAAGATTATAATTTCTCACCGTGTCAGTTTCCACACTTGCACTAAAACCATTGCTCTCTGTTACTCAGTCAACAGTCATCTGTTTTCTCACTGATAAAATCATGTTTCATTAAAAGGAGCTGGAGTTCAGAGCTGGACGTTCAGGAGTGAAAGGAAGCGTCCATCAATGGCCAACCCCATCTTTTGGTCTGCTCTGCTGTGATACAGAAGCTTGTGGATCAGAAATACTTGAGTTTACTGCCATGGAGGACACCCAGCAGAAACCTGCTACCCCGGAGCCGAGCCCCGCACCCAGTCCAGCGCCTAGTCCACTTCCCAGCCCACTTCTCGACAGAATTGTTTTGCCTGCTGCAAATCATGTGGAGGTAGGGTGTTTTCCCTCACAGTTATTTCTTACTCATTTTCTCTGGTGCTTAAGCCCTAAAGCATATACAGGTTTTTGTTTGAAAAAAAAAAAAAAAAAACCCCAAACAAACTCATGTCTGTCATTTTTGTGCCTGTAATGGAGGCATTCCCTTCATTTACCTCTATTATAGTAATGCTGCTATGTATCATGTACTGGACGTTTACTTTGTCAAACCGACTCCTTGAATATTTGTTCTTGTAATTCCAATGTTAAGATAAACTGAAAGAGCAATTTCAATCTAAATCAGAAGTTGGAGTCAGCATTCTTATATCAAAGAGGATGTACTTGGATCAGATGTTTTTCATAAGTGAATGTATTAATGTCTGTGCCATTATTATGTTTGATAAGCTGTGTGCTAAAAGTATAACACTTATCTGCAAATTTACTTAGTAGTTTGTTTGTTTTTTTAGCCGGCCTACTCAACTTTATGTCCTGATTCTTCCTTTGAAGCACTTAAATGTCAACCAGATCCAGGTGGTGGTACGCCGCAGCTCGACTCCAAATTTAACAGAGGAGACCACTTATTTTATTCCTCGCAACCCCGTGGTGGACGCTGGCACCAACACAGACCCCCCCGTGGTCTGTTGCCCTTTGCTCCACAGGTTTTGCCCGTGTCCACCAAGAGGCCTCCTTGCCTCTCTCATTACCAAAGGTGAGATATTTTATTTCATCGTCTGTGTCATAAATTCAAGCCTGTCTATGTAGCCCTAAATGTTTAATGTATCTCCGCATTAAAAGCAAATTCACAGAGGGAGGCAGTCAGGCAGCTCTTGATAGCTCTTTTTATGAAATAATTTACTGTTTAAGAAGTTTCGGTGTCAAGATTGTCTCACCAATACGTGCAATATTCTGATCATAATAATCATAAAGTCATTCTCACCCACAGTCGTGAGATGCCAGCATGTAATAACTCGGTTATATACTGTCTTTCTATTGTCTCCAGTCCTTTTGGCAGCTGTGCTCTTCGGGGTGGTTTGGTCTATCACAGAGGATGAATGTCTTCCAGGAGGCAACCTGTTTGGCATCACAATACTCTTCATCTGTGCGCTCATCGGTGGCAAATTGGTCGCTCTAATCCGGCTGCCCAAACTTCCACCGTTTCCACCGCTCCTTGGTAAGTCAGAAAACGTGGTGTTTTTACTCTACTCCAACTTCCGCTTGTTTGCGTCTGCTTTCATTTTCGTTTGGAAAGTTGTTATGTAGATTGGTGCGTTGTGATTATTATTGTCGTAATTTTAGAAGTTTTACACTCGCATATAAGCCAACAAAGGTAGCATGAACTAGCAGGCTGTTTTAACTAACTAAAGATTGGTAGAAATTGGACAAAGACTTGTCCCTGTATTCGCAGTATAAAGTTTATATATATTACTTGTTATTTAGTGATAGGCTTTGGCCATAACACTGAATATTTACCCTTAAGCAAAAAAAAAAAAGAGGGTTTTTTTTTTGGACCTGTCATTGTCATTATGAAAGAAACATAAGGTTCAAAGACATTGAATGTAAAAACATGTTTTTGTCCTGCACCCTTAAACATTACTGATTAACCTGCTGTTTATGGTAAGGGGAAAGGTTGATCAAACTCCTTTGGCCCAGATTTAGTTTCTATCAACAATGTTATCCAGGTGCAGTTAAAAAAAAAAAACCTGGCAAACTCGTGGGATTTGAAAATGGTAATTTCCAGTCCTGGAAAAGTTTTGGAATTTAATAAACACCCATAAGATTTTGAAAAAGTCAATTGAAATTAACCATGTGTTGTAGTAACCTAGTAGCCTAATAATAATAATAATATAATAACAGATTTATACGCATGTGTAATTTGAGATCGGTAAGGGAAATTTAGAATCTTGTAGTTACTATGATCATTAGAGGTAACTGGACATTTACTGACGTGATCTCCGTGCCAGTGTTCTCCCACATTAAGAGTATCTACAGCTGTAGAGGTGAGACAAGACCTGAGAAGTCAGAACAGATAAGCACAATGGCAGGGAAATGTGCATTTAACAATCGGCGGCTTCACTTCGGTAAATCTAAGGAATAGCTCGAGAAAGTCCCGGACCCAGAGCATCCTGAATATGGTTGTAATCTCATTCGCATTTATATTTATTTTTTGTGAAATGACATAGAGGGTCATTAATTTTCTTTCAAAGTGGTAAATCTTGACTTAGAATTTGACTTAAATTTAACGTGGACTAAAAATGTGGGGACTCTGTGGTCATGGAATAGTCTGAAAACATTGGAAAAGTCATGTAAATATTTAGGTAAAAATGTATGTGAACCCTGGGCAACTTTTATCACTTTTATCACAGCAAGTGTTATGTGGGGCATATGTGTCCCAAAATTTTTGAACCAGGCCAAACCTGGGTAGTGGTATGTGTTGTATGAGGTCGATGTGGCCCTAGTTTCATAAGTTACTCTTTATATGGAATAAATCAAGTGTTGTGAGGCCCAGTCGTGGCCCAAAGGCCTACAGACCCAGAGAATATGAAGAGTTGCGCCATGTCTGGTGGATATTTGGCCAAGTTTAGGCAGCCACACTCACCTTGTATCAATTCTGTGAGTCAAAGTAATATGTGGACCAAAGAAAGCTGCAGATGTGGGCCACGTTGGGGCCAAGTATTCTTTCCTAGTGGAGTAGCTTTTAATATATCGCTGAACTGATGGAAGAAACTCTTGCCACCCCTTATTTGGAAATTACATTGAAAGGTCGACACTCCTAAACTCCTGAAATGATTTGTGTCATAAAAACTGAAGGATTCGCCATAGTTTTCAAAATATATGTTTAAGGCTTCATTCCCAATTTTAAGCGCAATATATGTTTTTTTTGTTGTTGTTGTTGTGGTCTGTAATGTTTGTTTTTGCCTCATTGGTTATGGTAAACAGTTTAAATGATAATGTAATGTAATATTGTATTATTTGTAGTTTTGTTGCCTGTTTCATAGGTAAGAATTGCTAAGATTTGTCCACAAGTGTGGATAACTGAAACTTATTGAAAAGGATGAGTGATTTTTGTCATAGAAATCTGAACCCCAGCTTGCACACCCTGAGCTCAAAAAACAACAGATGAAGTTTTTTCTTATTCTTTAGCTCTGTGAGAAACTGCCCAGGAAGATGAACAGTACCCCGTGGTTAAAAGGGTCACTTTTTCTCTTTCCCACCCTCTGCTGTGCTGCAGGTATGCTGCTGATGGGATTCCTGCTGAGGAACATCCCAGTTATAACAGATGGGGTTTATATTGACTACAAATGGTCAGCTTCTCTGAGAAACATTGCCCTGGCTGTCATCTTGGCCAGAGCTGGTCTGGGGTTGGATCCCAAGGTATGACTGTATTATACTAGTGAAGCTCTGTTGCCAATTCTCCCAAAGTGATTTTCCAAATGTGACGTCTTTACATTGTTTAACATTTGAGAAGTATTTTGTTTTCACTGATAGAAAGAAAATCATGCATATCAGAGCTTTGGGTTATACCAGTGGTTGACATTTTTACGGTGGTTTAATTGACTAGCTCCTTTTGGCATTATTGCACAGTTTGATTCGTTCCTATAAAAAATTCTTAAATTGCAAACGTTTCCATTTTCAGGCTCTGAAGTAAACTCAAAGCTGTGTGCATACGTGTGGCAGCTGGGCCCTGCTTGATAGAGGCCTCAACCTTGGCTCTGGTCTCTCACTTCCTCATGGACTTGCCCTGGGTCTGGGGCTTCATCCTCGGGTAAGTACAACAGTACTTACTCTCTGATCGTCTTCAGGCCTGGTGCTAACAGGCATCTTGGGCGATCGAAGCAGAGGCTAGAGCTAAATTCAGCTGTGAAAAGCACTCAGAACCAGAACATTTGTGGCTACGTTCTTCATCACCAGAAATCCCCAGCCAGAAAGCCTGGCTGTATTGAATTTCCTGCTTAGTTAACTCCTCAGGGTCGCAGGCTTTATGGTATTGGAGCTGAAGGGGAAATGTGTTGTTGGGAATAACGTGGCTCACACAGCCCTTGGAGGCATTACAGGATGTGAAGTGGTTAATTGTAAGAAAATGTTTTACCATCTTTCAGCGTTTTCCTCTGACTGGTCCAGACTCAGAGTTGCAGAAAATTCAAAAGATTTAGTTCCAAGTCTCACAAGACACCCAATTTATCCTCCTTTTACTGCTTACATTCTGTATCATGTCTATTTAAACCACTTTATGTTGCAATGCCATTTCTGACAGTAGGGGGCAGTAGGGCTGGACAATTATTCGAAACCAACAGTCAGAACCAATAATTGATGTAATCTTGTTCATGTCAATAATTTCTCTTCTTTGAAATATTAATTTAATGACCATTAATTAATATGTGTTTTCTTCCTCTCACTTATTTTAAAATCAGATATGTACTCTTTTATTATAAAAATACCCAAGTTTTAATAGTTGATTATATTTACAGCAAAATCCTGCGATCTATGAGGGCAAAAAATGAAACAATATTAAAACAGTTGCTCATTAATCATAATCGAGGTAACTTGTTCCAATATCTGGATGTTGATTTGAAGGTCATATTCCCCAGCCCTAGGGGCAGCATATCACAAGAAAGATCATGTGTCAGCTTCTGGCGTTAAGACATAAAGAAGTGCACCTCTGGTGAGAAAAGGGGTATTGCAAGATGTGTTGGTCCGTCGCCACTCATTAACTGTGTTTTAACTACATTGTTTGTTTAAAAAAAACCAATCCGCAGTGATCACCTGTAAGACAATTTATCAATTTATCAATAGACCTGCTGGTGTCTGTTTGTTTCTCAGCTGACTGTGTCACATAGGTGGCACATTTGGTTATAAAATAGTTGACTGAGACTAAATAACAAGATATCACTCAAGAAACATGTGGGACACACATTTTTTATCAATTTTTAATGTATAAGGGCTGTCCATTTGCAATCAGAAAACCCCATGGATAGTGAGGTTTGAACTGTGCACCTGTCCCTGCTCAACTATCTGTTGTAACTACCAGTTAGGGTAGAAACCTTTGGTGGCTGATGGACTTTTCAGGTAATGTTCTAAATGGATTTAAATTAGTGGACAAAATCTGACTAGAAACAAGGTGCTGTTTTTCTGTATTTCCAATCATTACTGCCATGTTCAAAAGCTTCAGAGAAACACCCTTTCTTCTGCTTTCCAATTCATTTCAGAAGAATTCAAGCAGGAGTTTTGAATGAAATTTGAGCTAGAGTGCATTCAAGGATCCGCAGTGTTTTCAAACATGTCATTTTTCATTAGTTCCATCCTTGAAGCAGCTAGTAAACTAAATGATGGCTTGTTTTCCCGCTGTAGCTTCGTGCTGGGTGCCGTCTCTCCAGCAGTGGTGGTTCCCTCCATGCTGCTGCTGCAGAAGGATGGATACGGTGTGGAGCAGGGCATCCCCACCCTGCTGATGGCTGCAGGCAGCTTTGATGACATTCTTGCCATCACAGGGTTCACCACATGCTTAGGCATGGCCTTCGCCACAGGTAATCTGTTTGTGCAGAGTAACATAACTCATTGTTATGTTTTCTTAAACACAACACCATCTTATCTCCAGGCGAGAATCGGCAAATGGGTCAAGGCTAAGAAGCAGAGAGAATAAATAAATACTGTTTATAGTTTGTCAGGAGCTCAGCAGAGGGAGCAATTGTGCAGATTTCTATTTATTAGAAGCATAAATGCCAGCTCATTCTCTGTGTTATAGTGTGTCTGTATCAACATATGCATGAAACAGTAATTAGCTGTAAAAGAAAGGACTGATCCCAACTTCTTTTTTTAAACTATTAGAACTAAAACCCACCTTTATGAATGTTGTTGAACCAGTTTTGAAGAGGTTGTAAATTATCTTTGTATTGTTATATTGGACAGAGAGTTGTTTTTGCAAAAAAAAAAAAGCCACATCCAGTTCAATTCAACAGCACTTTATAAAAGTGGGATTTCTTGTCAGGTTGAGTGCGTTAGTAAGAAACATGAAGCTATTCTGGCCATTCACGACTTAACAGCTTTATTTATATGCCTTTTGATCTTTCTAGGCTCCACTTGGTACAACCTCCTGCGGGGTCTACTGGAGGTTGCCGGAGGGATGGTTGCTGGGGTCCTGCTCGGCTTCCTTATTCAATATTTCCCCAGTGTTGACCAGGTATTCACTCTCACACACTACCTAACCTAAACACAAGCTTGATTCCTTGATCCCTGCTTATTCTTACACTACCTCACTCTACAGTCTGTGGATAAAACCAGCCAGCAAATGATTTATATGAACTGACAATTACAGAACAATTGTCCACTTCTTCTTTCAGAAACACATGGTGAAGAAGCGTTCGTTCTTGGTGTTGGGTCTGTCTGTCTTTGCTGTGTTTGGCAGCGGCGTGGCAGGCTTTCCTGGCTCTGGAGGCCTCTGCACCCTGGTGCTGTCCTTCCTGGCTGGCCTTGGCTGGGGAAAAGACAAGGTATGAACAAGCATATTTTCTTGTATCTATTTGCTGTTGGCCAGATGTAGAAATGAATTTTGATAAGGTTTGTTTAGCAGAAAGGTACCTTTAATAGTTAAGGATACTGTTTAATCAGTCTACTAAGTTGTACACTAGGTGCTTCATCATCGGACAGGTATTTGCTACTGGTCACACCCAGCTGAAGTCTTCTGTGTGCTGTTTGTCTTCAGGAACGTGTGGAGGAAGTGGTGGGCTGGGCGTGGGACGTGTTTCAGCCTCTGCTGTTCGGGCTGATTGGAGCCGAAATTCGTATATCAGAATTGGAGGGACATACAGTTGGTGAGACAAGTATACAAAGCCTGCAAACTAACACAGTGTTATTATTGTGAAAAATTCAAATGTGGCTTTATTCACTTGCATAGCCAAAAAAAAAAAAGAAAAAGAAAAAACCAAAGAGAAGCACTGCTCTATTGTGTCTAGTAAATATTACAATTACACAATTTCTTTCGGCATTCATGAAATGTGACATTCTTTGGTCAAAATACACTCACTGGCCACTATATTAATTACA
This sequence comes from Hirundichthys speculiger, assembly GCA_018398805.1. Lineage (NCBI taxonomy): Eukaryota > Metazoa > Chordata > Actinopteri > Beloniformes > Exocoetidae > Hirundichthys > Hirundichthys speculiger. Next base: position 3,598,250 of record JAGFBZ010000865.1, read on the forward strand.
CCTGTCCAACTGCTCATTAATGCAAATTTCTAATCAGCCAATCACATGGAAGCAACTCAATGCATTTATTCATGTAAACATGGTCAAGATGATCTGCTGCAGTTCAAACCAGCATCAGAATGGAGAAGAAAGGTGATTTAAGTAACTTTGAACGTGGCATGGTTGTTGGTGCCAGACGGGCTGGTCTGAGTATTTCAGAAACTGCTGATCTTCACGCACAACCATCTCTAGGATTTACAGAGAATGGTCACAAAAAGAGAAAACAACTAGTGAGTAGCAGTTCTGTGGGGACAAATGCCTTGTTGATGCCAGAGGTCAGAGGAGAATGACCAGACTGGTTCAAGCCAACAGAAAGGCAACTGTAACTCAAATAACCACTTGTTACAACCGAGGTCTGCATAACAGCATCTCTGAATGCACAACACATCGAACCTTGAGGCGGATCGGCTACAGCAGCAGAAAACCACAGCGGGTTTCACTCCTGTCAGCTTAGAACAGAATACTGAAGCTACTATTCCGAACTCACCAAAACTGGACAATAGCAGATTGGAAAAATGCTGCCTGGTCTGATGAGTCTCGATTTCTGCTGCAACATTCAGATGGTCAGCATTTGGCATCAAATGCTGGTGGTGCTGTAATGGTGTGGGGGACATTTTCCTGGCACACTATGGGCCCATTAGTACCAATTGAGCATCATGTCAACGCCACAGCCTACCTGAATATTGTTGCTGACCATGTCCATCCCTTTATGACCACAGTGTACCCATCTTCTGATGGCTACTTCCAGCAGGATAACACAACATGTCATAAAGCATAAATCATCTCAGACTGGTTTCTTGAACATGACAATGAGTCCACTGGACTCAAATGGCTTCCACAGTCACCAGATCTCAATCCAGAAGAGCAGCTTTGGGATGTGGTGGAACAGGAGGTTCTCATCATGGATGTGCAGCCGATAAATCTGCAGCAACTGGTGATGTTATCATGTCAATATGGACCAAACTCTCTGAGGAATGTTTCCAGTATCTTGTTGAATCAATGCCACAAAGGATTAAAGCAGTTCTGAGGGGAAAAAGGGGGTCCAACCCGCTACTAGCAAGGTGGACCTAATAAAGTACCCGGTGAGTGTACAACAGCAATACAATACAAATCATCCTTCTCAAGCATGCTTTACAGCTTTTTTTCAAAGCAGCCAGTTTTAGGAGGCGGAGCGAGCCACTCCATTCCACCTCCACTCCTCTCTTCGATGGAGGATGACTCTTAATAAGTTGGTTTTAGGGCAGGGGTGTCAAACTCCAGTCCTCGAGGGCTGCTGTCCTTCACACCTTAGATATTGTGCAGCTTCAGCACACCTGATTTAAATAAATGGATCATCATCAGCTTGTCATCCAGATCTGTTAACGACCCATTCATTTGAATCAGGTGTGCTGATCAGGGAAACATCTAAGATATGCAGGACAGCGGCCCTCGAGGACTGGAGTTGGACATCCCTGTTTTAGGGGTTCGTGCCATCTGCTTTTAAGATTCTCTGATATGGGTCTGTGATGTCATAGCTCCATGGTTAGCTATCTGCTTGACGCATTTTCAGATCTAGAAAGCTAAGACTAAGCTAAGACAAGGGTTGTGTTAAGTTCTAGATTTAGTTGTCACACAACCAAATATGCTTTCAATGTGTTCTTTAATATTGAACTGACATGTCCTCTAGCAGTCTCAGTGGTGTGATATCCTCGTGTGACTTTGTTTCTATGTCTTTCCAGGTCTGGGTATCGCCTCTTTGCTCATTGCTCTGGTGGTTAGAGTGCTGTTCACCTTTGTGTGTGTGCTGTGTGCGGGTTTCAACCTGAAGGAAAAAGTGTTCATAGCCCTCGCATGGATGCCCAAAGCAACAGTGCAGGTATGTCAGCACTTTAATATAGTTTGTGTCAGCAGTAAACAAATCTGTCTGGAGATAGGGTGCGAGCCCTTCAGAGGTGAGGAAATCTCTTCCGGTTTCTGCATGTGTCTTCCTTCTGTAGTCCATAATACTTGAGTTTCAATCATTCCCTTGTTGTACCAAGCTGTGAGCGATCACAGAATCATTGCTTTTGTTCTCGTCTTCATCAGGCAGCAATAGGCTCCACGGCTTTAGACATGGCCAGAACAAAGGACAACCAGCAGCTGCAGAAGTACGGCATGAATGTGCTGACTGTGGCTGTGCTCTCCATTCTCCTCACAGCTCCTGTAGGAGCTCTTATTATAGGGCTCTCTGGGCCTCGACTGCTGCAGAAACCAAAGAACTCATCCTGTGGTGAGCGAGTCAAACCAAATTTATCAGCATTTTTCTTAGGTATGTAAAGACTAACATTACAAATTTCAACCCAGCTCTGCGTACCTTTGCTTCATAGTTCCAGTGGTGAGTGTCCTCACCTCACTTATAGCTTTGTTCACTCAAAAAGATTACTTAAGTTTATCCCCCCCCCCGCACTGTGAGACTGAACAGTCAAGTTCAGAATTGCAGCTTGTAGTTGTACGCTCGTCCTTTGCCTTTTTTGCTTTGTTGCATTTTTACCCAAGAGTCTGAACCACTTCTTATTCATTTTAACTTTTCTTTACCATTTCTCTTTGTCCCTTCTTGATATCAGGCACAGCAGCAGGTGAAGATGATGATGAGACTCCTGTCACCTATGAGAGTACACTCTGATATCCAAGTCCAGTGAAAGAGGAGACTCTTCACACCTCCGATGTTTGAGCTGTTCTTTAGCCACTAAGTGGCTCTCTATTGGTCAGCTCCTGATGTTTAAATCAGTCTGTATTTATAGCCTCTGGTGGTTTCCAGGCCCCACAGTCCTAACAAATGACCCATGTCCCACTGTCTGCAGTCACCCTGTACGAGTCTCATACAAACAACAGTTCTGTCTGGCACTGATTTAGATTAGATGTACTTTATTATTACTTTATTTATACCATGAGAATGAAGAATGAAGCATACAAATAATTTATGTTTTTATAAAGATGGATTTCATATCAAGTTCATAGCCCAGTCTCTATGTCTAGACATTTGTTAATTGTAATAGTTGGATTTGAAAGGCAGCGCTTACGTTATCATACGCTGGGTGGTATATGATTGAATTTACTGATAGTAGCATCCTTTTATTTTGCCTACTCAGTAGACACAACTTAAGTTTTAGGTGATTTACTGTCTCCATTTTAACACATGTTTTTGCATTTTTCAAATGTATTTGTATTTGTTCCATATTAGCTATGTGCATTGATGATGAGAATGGTGTGTTGTTTTGTTTTTTTTTTGTTTGTTTTGTTTTTTTATAGTTTACAAAGACTCAGGACACGATCTTAAGGAACATTCCAGAGTTAAAACAACCCTGCCTCTATGATTAGATGGTAAGGAGTGTAGAATTTTGCTCAGGACCAGAACGGTGAAAATTGAAGCAGTCCTCCAGTTGTATGGAAGCAGAGGTCATGAATTATCCTTCGTTTTTCAGTAGTCGGCTTGTAAGGACTAATACCAAGGTGGCAGAGACCAGAATGAGATCTGCTGATCTCTGAAAACTGCTTTGATTCACGTTCTGGTGTCCAACAAAGGTTTACGCTCCTTACGATCTAATATTAGACCAAGTTGTTTTAACTCAGGGATGGTTCTTCAATAATCCTCTATCCTTTGGTTTATGCAGAAAACTACTACTGTATGCAATATGTTGCTTTTAAAGATGTGTTCAGCAGCAATCATTTGAACCCACCTTTTGTAATTATGTACACATTTAGATTTTTCATATTTATGTAAAAGTATTAGATTTTTATGAATTACAGCTGGTATGTGTTTCAGATTTGGTTTAATGTATATGAGCTCAATGAAAAGGTTGTGTATTAGGCTATTTATAAGAAATTTACAGATTTTTTTTTTTTTTTTTTTTACCAGATATACTTAAAATAAATTATGAACTGCTATTATTGTCAGATTCTTTTCATAATAGTCACAGTTATAGCTGAATTTATAGTGAAACATGATCTTAGAGTTCCTGATCGTATGTTTGTCTTATGTCACTCGCAGATGTCCCATGCTCCCCTCAGAGTGGATTCCCGATGATGGAATGATGACAGTGGTTCTGATTTAAGCACTCGGTCCAACAGCAAACAGGTTTTGGACTGGAACCTGGACTGGCTAAAGGAGGTGCACCCATGTCTGGAGGCTAAGTTTAAGTATCTCATGAACAGTATATCCTCCACTGGATGCAAGTTTCAAGTCTGAGAAATAAAAGAAAACCACTCAAGCAAAGTTTAGTAACTTAGTCAATATCATTCATGTCACCATATGTATGTGCACATCACAGACCCTGAGGGTCTAGGAATATTGGATTTTTTTAATTACCTTTTTGCACATCCATTATCCAGTCTATCAGGACCAAGTTTGTGCATAATGAAAAGTTTCATGAAATCAATGCAGTTGGGCTTTATTTTCTTTGTTCTTGAAGATGTTTCACCTTCGACCTGGATGAAAGGTCTTCAAGAAGAAAGAAAAAGTTGAGTTGAACCCTTGATCTAAACCTCAGAGTTGCCATGACCCAGATCACTGAGTCTACGCCAGCATGTAGAAAACAGTTCGTGTCCACCTGATGAAAATGTTCCTTGCACTTTGTCCTTGAGCACCATCAACAGGCCAAATGTGAGCATGAAAGTATTTCTGAGATGAACAGGAATAAATATTAGATCCATTAAAGATGTTAAAAGTGCAGCCTCACAGAACTGCCCACAACTCATCTTGTTATTTCCCCAGTATGGACCCATGATACACATTTTTTGATGAATTTAAGAAACAAATAGATTATGAACTTAGTTAAGTGTTATTCATTTAAATGTGTTTGAACTCAAAGTTGCACAAAAGGTTCCTTGAACTTAAGAACAAAATAAGCTGAATTTCTGTTGAGTTAAACATGATGTGCATGTCTTACGTTTAGAAAGATTAAACCCAAGCCATAACAGCAAAGAGTTGCTAAAACATCCTGAAAATGCAAATCTCATTTGTACTTTTGTATGTAATAAGATAAGTACTCTACCTACAAGCCTACAAGTCAACTATATACAGAAATAAAGGCAATGCAGATTCCAGGAAAAAAGAAACAACAAAACAGATTGACAATGCTATAGAATACATTTCTTATGCTGTAGATTCTGAAAACTCAGTAGGCTAGTGAGGCTAAAACTGCACAGAAGATATTGATCACCAGTGCAGTGGTTTGAAATGTTGAGCTGAATACAAAATGTAAGTCAAGAGCTTGACGAATACAAACAAAATCTGAGGAATGAATAAGTAAGCTCCCATAGAAACAATAACTTATCAGAAAATCTTACATCCATAAAGAATATGCATGTTAAAAATTTGGCACACAGGCTATCCAAAGCACATGAAAGAAAGCCTAAAAAAATAAAAAGTCCAAAAAGTGATACTTATAGCCCAAATTGTTAATTGCTAGATAAACTAGTAAATTGGAAATTTCATTTACAAAACAATATAAGTGGAAAGAAGGCATCTTCCTGGATGAGTTCAGGTTATCAGAAGTCATCATAAAGTCACTGCAATTACATTTCAAGTCGTCTCCTCAAAGTGGTCCCAGTGGTTCTAATTCATTCCAGCATGGATACAATTTATTTCCACAGTCATACACAAAGGCTCTTCTGTTAATAACATGATGAATGACGAACAGTTGACCACAAAAAAAACAAAAGAAAAACAAAGAGCAAAACTTTCCAAATGCCATCGACGCCATCAGAGAAGCTAAAATAGCACAGGTTTTACAGTCAGACTATGGATTGTACTGTTTGAAAAATGACAGACTTGTTAGACATAAACTCCCATCACTGATCAATTATACGATCTTCTTTTTGAGTATGAGCGGTCCCACGTTGTCTCCGGTCAGTTCATTGTGCTTTAAGTGTGACTTGTCACAAACAGGAAACTAAAACAGGAAACATGTTAATATTAGCTGATCATCAAGACACAGACGGCCAAAAACACTCCCTTGTTTTAACAGTTCATAAAAACTGCAAAGTCAGTCACTTATTTATGCAGAATATGCATAAAGAAGATATGCATGAGTCTTATATTGGTCAAGGTCACAAAATGACTGAGTCAACTTACTGTTTTGGAGCGCCAGCAGCGACAATAACACACGTTTGTGCAGTTCAGGTCCTCAATGTCTATTTCATTGACCACTTTAGGGTTTTCCTTCTGGATCTTCAGATTGATCAGGCTGTCTCTCTGCTTCTTCTTCTTGGGGAGAAACGGGCGAATGGTCAGATAGCCCAGCAGAGCCAAGATACCCAGGAGAGGAAGCAGCCGGAGCCACTCGGACACTGCAAGCACACACGTGAAACACACATCAGCACACATACAACATGGGTCTAGTATTGCCCTGAGGTCAGTCTTAACCACAGCAGAGGGATTGCACATACAGTGTGTATGTGTAAACTATTACTTCTGCTTTCAGCAATTCTCACCAACTCCATCTTGTACTTGACAAGAAACATCTAACAGGTTTTCACCTACAGCTAGATGTGGCCTGACAGAAAATATTTTCAAATATTGTTAGGTTCATATCAGTTTGGTGTACTAACATCTTAAAAGTATGAAGACATTTTATTATGTGAATTCAAAATCTATCCAACAACTCTGATGTCACATACAATCACTTTATTTTAATAAATATTTTTGAATAATTGCACAATGTATTCTCAAATGTGGGCCGAGTAAATGCTGCTGAGTTCTCTACAGCCCGAATGAGGAAGCTGCAGGACACGACACCATTTCTGCCAGAGTGTCTGAGCTCTGCTGTATTGTTACATCAGATCACTGCCGAGTATAATCTCACAGCGGCAGCTACTGGGGGAATGCCAGATGGAGGTCTGGAAATTGCTTTGGGAAAATCCCTCATACAGACCCCCTTACACATGAGTTAGACTCCACCTCCTGAACCTTTTGAAAAGGACCTTTGAAGCCCATTAAGACCATATTACTATCCCTAAATCTATCTCAGGTTAAAAAAGAAAAAAAAAGGAGAACTTTGGTGTTTTGTTATTGCTACATAACTTTGCATATAAATGATTCCACATCAAAGCAACACCTGACAGTTTTTTACTATTATTACTTGATGTCTAATAAGAACACAGTACAGAGGCTCCAATTTTGTTTTACAGCAATTGAGCCCACCCACCACCTGGGGGACTCTCCCTGGCCCCCGGGTCCCACTGGGCGTGGAAATGAGGCAAAATGGCTGTGTCGTGTTAGCTGCTGAGAATCAGGACCATTCTAGCTGTGGAGACTGTGGGTAAACAATTCAGAGGTCCCACCAGAAGCAGTTTAGAGCTGTCCAAGAAGCGACCAAGAATCCGCCTCAAGTCTACTTTGGTGTGCATGGCTATGCTGCATCAATATACACTCACAACTGCTCGAGCTAGAAGGAAGTCAGACACAAGAAAAGTGTAGAGAATCTGGTGAATTTTTAACATAACTGTTATTTTAGTAACACTACTCCTTCTGTGTTAAAGACTGTGCTAATAAAGCAGCATCTGTGCTTCATCTAGACCAGGTCATCAGATGAGCTATGTGATAAGATGCAACCTGCTAATAGTGTATCTGTGTAAAAGTTCATCTGCAGCATATTCGTCTATAAAGGTGAAACTACAGGTATGGCGTGTTGGTATGCAAACAGGCTCCATGGAGACTTTTAACAGAGATGCATCTGTTTGGAATATTCAAAGTACTGCAGCTGAAGTTCCTCATGGTGACTGGATGATGAATTAAAACATAGCTACAGACTATATCCAAGCACTGGGAGCAGTGAGGTAATTGTAAATGTAACTGACTGGGAGCTGTTAACAGGAATTATAAGAATGAAAAGTTTTTGACTGAATAAGTGAACTGGAGCAGAGTCCAGTCAATGACTACTTGTTAATTTGGTATTTTTTACTGATCTCAGCAACTATAAAAAAAATAATGTATGAGTGGAAAAAGGGTTTAAAGCATTGTTGACAGGCCAGTTATAACCATTTACTTATTAGATCATAAGTGGATTGAAGGAAAATTAAATAAACCTCGAATTTCATTAGTGGCTAAACTTTTAGATTTATTTAAAAAAAATGAAGAAAAACAAGTTCTTCTTTTAGCTTTTGTGGAAATATCTACTTTTCTGTCACATATGGCAGTAAACTGAACATTTTTTGAGTTTCAAACAGCTGATAAAACAATGCAAACTAAGTTGAGGGGCCACATCAGACTGAGACACCTTCGTTTGCATTTTTCATTGACTGGGGAAAAATTAGTTCAGTCAGATCTGATTTCAGATCTGAAAAAAAAAAGGGAAAAAAAATGTTCCTGGTCATCTGTTCATCTGCATAAACAACAGCTGGATGAAACTAACAAATGCAATATTCAACTCTATTACCTGCCAATTTAGGGAAATAAACCTCCACTAAACTGGGATCAGGTTGCGGAGGCAGCAGCCTCGACAGAGAGGCCCAGACCTTTCTTTACAGCCAGGAGATGTAATTTCTCCATGTGTCCTGGGTCTTCTCCCAGGTGGACATGCCCAAATGACCTCCCTAGGGGTCTGGAGGGCATCGTTCCTAGATGCCTGAACCACCGCTGTTGGCTCTTGTCACAGGGAGTTGTAGAAGAAAAAAAAAAAGATTGGCACTACAACATAATGTTGGCCACATGACAATATTACATACACCAAGAGTCTCTGGGCTCCTGTCTACTCTTCAGGTTTAACACACACATCTCTAACTAGCAGGGTCTCTCCACACCAGGTTTTTTTTTTTTTGCTTGCCCCTTGGATATATTCTAGTTTGGAGATGCAGCATTCCCCTCAGTTGTCTCTATCAAAGGTAAAGGTTTTACAAAATGGCACTAAACATTCTGCTGCAGCTTAACACAGCATCATATTCACTATCGTTGGAAATAAAGAGATGCCACTTCCCCTCAGCGAAAACAGACCGAGGTTATATATATACAGACACCATGTGGTTAATGACAAAATTGTTTTCAAACACGCAGGTAAAGATATAAGAAGAGAAGTGCTGCTTTAAGGTCATTACTAAGTCGTTCGCATAAAAGGCACAAAGTAAAACTGTGAGTTTGGTGCCAAGTATGAAAACATTGGTTTTTAGTCTCTGCTACTGACAACGTGATACAGTAAATTTTAAATTTGTATCTTGGTCGAGGTATATATATATATATAAGTTCTATCCTAAGAGTTCCAGATGAGTTCACCACTCATCCTCACGGGAAAGTCAAAAGCGCAGCTGTTGGTAATTATTAATTACCTGTCAACCGTGCGAATCCGCCGATCGTTTCCGGTAGCGGAAGCCTCTTGAGGTAGGCTGGAAGCTGCACTTTAATTATGCGTGAAATACTCTCTAAAACCATCTTGAGGTGGTCAGCACGGCCGGGTTTTGTGTTTGACTTGGATAGTTCCTGGGGTTCGTTTATGTCACTGCGTTCATTTCTGAGCGTAGCTCGGTGACCAGAACGTAAAACCTCTACAGTGAAACGGGAGAACGACCGAAACTCAGCGTAGATGTTTCCGTGAATTTACGTAGAGGTGACGTATGACGGAAGAGTCCGACCAATCAGTGGCAGAGGAGTTGGTGGCTGTTGATTGGTTAACTCAAATTCGACGAGAAGTATGTGAAGTGAAGCGTTGCCTTCTAGTGTCTCCTATAGACCATCTAAAGGAAATTTCTTTTAATTGTTTGAGCATTTACAAAAGTACAGGTGTACAGTACAGTTGCAAAACAGACCAGCGCTCCTCATAGGAGGAATTAAATGTATAAAAAAGTGAATAAACTTGAAAAGAATAATACAGTGTTTAAACAAATTACATTTTTATGACCTTCCACCTCATTATCACAATGTATAGTGGGACACTGAAAACGCAGTTATCTACAGCAAACATGCTGTACATGTGTTTTTTACTTTTTTTTGTTTTGTTTTGTTTTGGTGGTGGTGATGGTGGTGGTGTAAGCTTACAACTGGTTACAAGTCAGAATGTCTAAAGCCCTTTATATGCTGCATTTTCTTCACTGAATAATTCTACCTTTTCCCAGACTTGATATGTGACTGTAACAGCCACTTCGTGGAAAGGTGAAAAATGGAAATGCTGCAATGATCAATAGGGGCTACCCGAGTTGGTGGATTTATAAGAACAGAATGTCAGTATGCAAGCGGCTTCCTCATGAATATGATGTGTTAGGGGGAGGACTCACTCTTCCAGGGCTTTGTAGACTTGAGTCTTTCTGCGTGAGTAGCTTCCTCCAGTTATTCTAGGCAAAGTAGACAGGATCATGACTGGTGTCGCTGTCAGTCCTGATCTTTTCCTTGCTGAATTGATTGTAACTCAACCTGGAATTTCTTCTGAGGTTCACATATACAGTCATGGAAAAAATTTTAGACCACCGTGGTTCATTTTAATACCTGGTACAACTAAAGATGCATTTGTTTGGACAAACATAATGATAACAACAAAAATTGCTCATAAGAGTTTTATTTAAGAGCTGATATCTTACCATTTTCAATGGTTTTCTTGATTATAACCTAAATCACTTACGTTTTTACATCAATAGCTATGGCGTTGTACTGCCAAAAACACTGCTTTTATGCATTCAGTGTTTTCTTTTCTGTCTGTTTTAGTCACATGATGACGTTTAGTGGTACCAGGTATTAAAATGAACAAGAAAGTGAAAAAAAAATGGTGGTCTAATAATTTTTTCCATGACTGTATATGTAACAAAGATAGGTTTTCATCATCTTAAGAATATAGCCAGAGTCCGCCCGTTTCTCTCTCAGACTAACACGTAGGTGCTGATGCATGCTTTTATCTCTTGTCATTTAGACCAGTGGTTCTCAACTGGTGGGTCGCAACCCAAAATTGGGTCGCAGACCCGTTTTCAGTGGGTTCGTGGGTCTTTGCCTGGGGAAGGACATGCTAAAAAAAAAAAAAAAAAAAAAAAAAGCGTGTCATTCGTACTCCTAAACAGTAGATGGCAATAATGCCCTGTATTGCAAATTGACACCCGCCAGTTTACACCATAGAAAAAGACCTGCAAAGTTTGTTTACATATGTTGAGCATGGTGAAACACAGATACAATGAAGAATATATGAGATATGGATTTTCTAATCTTGAAGACAAGGTCAGTGAGTGGTTATTCCTTGTTTTGGATTTAATTAAAATGCAGCTAATTGAGCATCAAAGGGAATATTTCCCACTTGAAGTCATTTTGGTTATGCCATTTTGGTTTTTACCATTTTGGTTCACCAATAAACATTCTGTGATATTCTATTCTACTATCTCCGATTCAAACTGCACGATCTTTTCATTCAATAAATTTGAGGAAGTTGGAAATTTTCCTTGATTTGGGTTGCGGCTTGTCATTAAGGGTAATGGTGGATCCTGAAGCCAGACCAGTTGAGAACCACTGATTTAGACTACTGTAATGCCCTGCTTTCTGGTCTTCCCAAAAAGGCCATTTCTAGTCTGCAACTGCTCCAAAACTCAGCAGCTCGTGTGCTGATGAAGACCAGGGGGCAGGAACCCCTGACACCAGTTGTAAAGTCACTGCATTGGCTCCCCAATGCGTTTCAGGATCGATTTTAAGGTTATTTTATTGGTTTTTAAACGTCTTAACCGGTCTTGGGCCATCATCTGGGGTTGAGGTGGTTTTAGGACGGTGCCCCCTGTGGCCGCAGGCTGTGGTGCCTCTCGGTGTGGATGGCCTCCCATAGGTGGTTTTTCCTCACCGGGATCCTCAGCGCCCTGCCATGTCCCTAAACTATTTACTTTGTGCTGTGAGGGTGCATGTGTGTGCTTTGTGTGTGTGCATGGAGTTAATGTGTGGGGGTGAGAGGGACGTGTTTTTATTATTTGTTTTGTTCCTGTTTTATGTCTTTATTTTATTTTGTGAAGCACTTTGATTGATTGAAAAAAAAAAATTGATTCTAAAGCACTTACGTCTTTTCCTATTAAGCCAAGAAGAAAATGGTAGGACAGTAAAAACCCATTGGAACCCCTTATCTATGGAAGTATCCAAACACTCTTTTTTTCCACCTCCTAGACAAAAAGGGGAAATGGCTGGCGTATGTAAGACACCCCCCCCCCATTCTGTAACTGAGTGCGACATCAGGGAATTTCTAGCAACATTCTGGTCACATCTTACGTGGGCAACACCATCACATGGACAAGGAGGAAAACAGAGCAGACAGATTTATCTGTGCATATTTTTCTTCACTCGGTCTAAATAAGTTAATGTCAAATTAGTTGGATACAGAAATGAGAGAACTTCTGAGTCTTTGAAAAGAAGATGAAATCAGGCTTCTATATCATGGTCCTGTTTTTGAATGACTGACAAAACAGTTGGATGTACGCGGATGTACTCAAGCCACATTCATTCAGGTCAGGTTACAAGCAAATAAAAATAGTCAAGCAAGAAGTTCCTCCAAGTAAATCACAGCATTTTTTGTGCTGTTTTAGCTTGACTGGCGCACAGTGTATGCCACAGGATACATCACATATCATGCAGACGACATCAAGTCACACTTTTGTTTTTCCAGAATATCAGTTTTAATGTATGTAAGTACATGCAGATGTAACATTTTTCGGCCTTGCTCTGTCCAGTGTGTAAAAGCCAGCAGGGTAAAATTGGGAGCATACCTTTCTCAAAATATTACAGAATGTCAACATGCTAGTACCTTAAGGCAACACAACCTTTTCACTTGTTGTCTTGTTTTTGGTATGCCTGTGTCTGAAAATATGTCATTCAGTGAGCTGTCCAGACTTTAGGAGTATTGTGACATCACAGACCCAGACCCGTAACATAATTGTCTAGCTTTCCATCTGTATTTTAACTCAAATCCAGATCATGCTGCCTTTGTTATACTTTCAAAATGGGTAGCAAAAGCTGTAATGGACACCCCCCCCCAAGAAAAAGAAAAATAAGGTTGCACTCTCCAGAGGAGGGGGTGGAGTCAAGTCAAATGTTTGACTCCACCCCCATTGACCACCTCCTTTTAAAGACATGTTGAAAATGAAATGTTTTACTTTATCTCTGATGCATTTTGACCAAAGTATGTTCCAAACAACGAATAAACTCCTATGGAAATGTATTCAACTTGTAGATAAAAATCATATCATAATACATCTCCTTTAAGCCTCAAACTCGTAACAAAGCATGGTGATGAGTTGTTCATTTATGCAGATTAAAATCTTTCACAATAAAACTGAACATAGAATCAGTTTTGCTGTACTTGAATAAAGGTATTTCTACCTTCTGTTTCCGACTTTCTGACTGAGACTAATGCAAAACGTAAAGTTGCAGTTTCTCGCTTAAACACTAGGGACTGGCTTCAAAAGAGAATCAGTCTTGAAGACTATTTTTAAAATGTCCAACTTTGCAGCAAAAATACACATATTTACAGTCTGATCCAAAAGGAGGCTTTGATCTCCATAGGTGGATTTTACATCAATGACAATTGTACAGGTGGTGAATTTTTATATACCACAACAGGTAGAATTATATAAAGCAACAACTGAGTGGAGCTGAAGGAGCTGAAGGAGCTGGGAGCCACGATGGATCATTTCAGGACTGTTCCAAGTTTATAAAGCTGGACAATATTACAGGGGGTTTACTTCTTCTTAAACAGTCTATGGTTTCACCACAAGATAAACTTTGAAGTCCTAAGCATAAAGACAAAATAGAGTTTATATCCTTAATGCAGGTTGTAGGTATGAGGAAACAGCAGATTAATGAAGGTGATGAGCAAATAAATCAGATATGTGTGGCTCAATAATCAGATCAAGTAAAACAGACTGAAAACAAGAAGCTGAATAAGCCTTCCTAAAGATCAACAAAAACACCAAAACAGCAAATGCACATATTAGGCTAATAATATTTTCAAATAAAATTTAACTTGATAAACATTTATTAAAGCCAAATTACCACAGGCTACATTGGTGGAGTAAACACTGCTCCTATTTTTCTGTGATGGAGAAATAAAATGTCACAAAACCAATGAAGTCCAATCATTAAATTGTCCTATGACTGCAGATTAAATTACCATTAACTCTAACAAGGTACTTTCAGTTTCAGATACAAAACATTCAATTGTTTTTTTTAATATAATAATCATGTATTATATATTCAGTCAACAACACCTACATTCAACAAACTGGTCCAAAGAGCCTAACTTTAATGCAGATTAATTAAGTTTATTCCATCTCTTACTTAAATAATAAGGGTATTTTGTCTTTGGAAAGCTTTTTGGTTACGATCACAGCAATGTTATAAAAGTACAAATTGAGACCAATTCAACATAAACTCAAAAAATATAATTTAAGAAATAAAACTAGACAGAGGCAACTTTAAGCAGAATCACTGAAACTGAAAAATTTTGAAAGATTTTTTTTTAAAGATGAGTAATAAAAGCTATGTGCAGTGTAAGTTAAACTGTAGTTAAATTATATTATAAATCTATTACATGTTGTCTCATGTAACTGGCTGTCTAGCAAGTTTCAAAAATGTCTTAGTAAAGGAAGAGAACATATAATGTGCTTGGAAGTGAATCAAGATTTCCTTTTCTTTCTTTCATTGTTTTAAAATATTAAATTACATACCAAATTGGTAATTGATTAAAAAGAACTAAAACCAAGATCAAGCTCAGAGGGGACCATGCTTTTGCATCTGTCGTACCAAAAATGTGGAATAATCTGCCCTTGCTGGTTAGATCGGCCCCTTTCATATCTGTTTTTAAGGGCAGTTGTAAAACTCATCTCTCCTCCTTGGCCTTTGGCACCAAGATGTTGTAAGATGTTGACTTTTACCTGTTAGCTAACCCTAACCCTATTTAATCTTGTCTTATATAATGTTTTTGCTTTTTTGTTTTTACATTTTTTTACTAGGTAATATTATTTTTAATTTTCTTAATGTTTTTAACTTATTTAATTTGTATATTAATTTTATATCTC
Organism: Hirundichthys speculiger; assembly: GCA_018398805.1. Classification (NCBI taxonomy): domain Eukaryota; kingdom Metazoa; phylum Chordata; class Actinopteri; order Beloniformes; family Exocoetidae; genus Hirundichthys; species Hirundichthys speculiger. The sequence goes on from JAGFBZ010000865.1 coordinate 3,613,259, forward strand.
ATATTTTATGAGAGTTCTATTTATTACAATGTTCTGTTTTTATTATTCTGTACAGCACTTTGGTCCACTGTAGCAGTTTTAAAGCACTTGAACCCCCTTTATTTTCTTTATCTTTATTTTACTGGTTGCATTGAGGGTGACATTGACTGAAATCATCCAGACGATTCAATCGCCCTCTAGTGCTGAAAAACGGTTTTCTTTGGGTGCTCTATAAAGGACTTCACTACCCAAGATGCATTGTTTATTAAAGGCTTCCACTGCAGCACCTGAAAAAAAAAAAGATAAAAGTCGATGTCTGTCTAATATCGTTCTAATTGAAGGGTAAAACACGTCACTCGAAAAGTATAATATAAAAGAAAATAATGTTTTATCACAGAAAAACAGTTTGTATCTGAAACTCCAGATTCGACCAGGATATCTGTAGTCCGCTTAAATCCGTGCGGGAGGTCCTTGGACTTTGGTGTCATTGGTGAATGACCGAAGATGTCTCACAGCAGGTTGTTCGCTAGGCTGCTTTGTAAGTATTTTAAGTAATTACGCGTTTGATACCGTGACATGTACATGTTTACGTATTGTAAAAAAGCGCACTCACTAAGCCATGACCTTCGCAGACTCAGATAAGCCTGCACTGACCAGCTGAGCTCCAGGACTGTCTGACTGTCAGCCTCCATGCTAGTTAGCCACATAAGCTCTGCAGCAGTAACTTCAAACGTCCAGCTGAGACACAACTTCATCCTCTGCCAGCTAGCTGCTTGTCTTTGACCTTGCATGCTTTTCCTGACTGGACTGCAACGCTTCTATTCACTCTGGATAGCATTTGTCAGAGTAATTCTTTCGCTTTTTCGCCTGGGAGGATAGGAAACTGCTAAATTAGCAGTCGATTCAGTCTGCTCAATTGCTGCATGTTGTCAGATGTGTCAATATAGAATTATCAACTTCATAGTGGCCTCTTAACTGCGTTGCTAGAAGTACATTTTGCTTTTACCAAAATATGATAATGATAGGTTAGTAACTGTAGTAACTTAAGTTAATCAATTTGTGTAGACAAACTGAACTTTGCTCAGTCAGTGGTGAGTTCTGAGGCCCTGAAAGCAGAGCAAAGTTCATTCACATGCAGCCCATGCTGTGTTCTGTGCAGGTCTGCGTAACTCAGACACGTCAGTCCTGACAAATCAAATGCCAAAAACATTGATTTTGTTAAAGTTATGACTTAACCAAAAAAGTATTCTGAGCAATACAAATTAGGAGGAATTCAAATTCTGGCTCATATGACCACAAATCTAAATCACGATTAATTGAACATTCTCAATTTTTATTATGTATGTGTGTGTATATGTGTGTGTATATGTATATATAATATGTGTGTGTGTGTGTATGTGTGTATATATATAAAACTAGTAGCAATTTGTGTCCCCAGGTCTTTGTGGTTTTAAAACAAATGGTGTACATGAACACAAATAGCAGGTAAAGTAATAACATAATCGAAGACAATTGAAATAACTCTCATGGGCACAACTATGTTGGTTATAGGTTTTAAATGTCAGTTTTGATTAAATGCCCAGCCCTAGTTCAAACTAAAGTATCTGAGAAAGCAAATACTGATCTGAATAAATTAAATGAATCAAAATACAACTTATGAATATCTGTCAAGGTTGTAACAAATATGCTGGGTTTGTGGTGTTAAAATTGGTACTTACCTGTAAAAAACAGATTATAGATTATATTATATATTACTGAAGAAATATACAGGTAATATCTGTTTAATGCAGTCCCAAAGGGGCTGCTTTTTACCTACTAGGTGTCGGTGGAAACTGGGCTACTGTTGGTCGAGGAACGAGAGGAGGAAAGAGTGTCTGTAGGCAAAGAGAAAAGAGGAAAAGCAAGAGACTAGGGCTGAGAGTAGGGACTTTGAATGTTGGATAGTTGGTTTACATGATTCAGAGGAGGAAGGTAGACATTCTGTGTGTTATGAGGTTGGACCTGCCAGGCAGGAGGCCAAGACCAAAGATGATGTTTATGGATGTTGTGAAAGAGGACATGAAGTAAGTTGGTGTGAAAGAAGAGGACAGGGTTAGATGGAGGCCGATGGTTCACTCTGGAGACCCCTAAAGAAACAGCCGAACTGAAAAGAAGCATGTGTGTACCTGTTAATAGAAATCAGAATCAGAGTTAATAGAACTTTATTGCCAGGTCAAGTTTAAAAAAAAAAAAAAAAAAAAAAAACATTTTACAGTACTGGGAATTTGTCATGGTGTCAAGGTGTCAGGATGAGACGGGTAGGCCGCAACCATGGCTGCAACACTCCAGGTCCTGGAGATCTACTGCTCCTGGAGGGGACAGGTGGGAGGTTGCAGCCGATCACCCTCTCTGCAGCTTGACCTTGCAGCAAACCAGACGGTTATGGAGGATGTTGGGATGGATTTGATAATGACAGTGTAGAAGTTCACCATAATCTTCACCGGGAGGTGAAACTTCTTCAATTGCTGAAGGAAGCACAGCCTCTGCTGAGTCTTCTTGGTGAGGGAGCTGATGTTCTGCTCCCACTAGAACTCCTGGGCAATGTTGATGGCCAGGAAGCATCAAGGACAGAGGTCACCGGTAATCTATAATATTAGAATAATATGGCAAGTGTGTGGAAGAATTGTAATTGCATCCCATTTCCTGCAACCACCACACACTTTCCTTTATCCATAGCTGTCTGCTGCAGTTGTAGCATTTAGCATCTGAGAGGTGTGCTACGAAGCAAGATAAGGACGTCAGGGAGGTTTATTGAGTTTAAAGCCGAGTGGGTTTCTTTTTATCCTGGCCAGATAACCATGGTAACCTACTCTAAACTCATAACCTGCTCCAGAGAATATTGTGCTCAGAGTTTTGGATCAAATTTTGTAAAAATCCCTTGCTGAGTCTTTTGTGGTCATATCCTTGATCAAATCATCTGGAATGAACGTTTAAATGTCACCTGGCTTCAAATTCATGACTTTGCAAGGAATTTCCCCTCAAGATTCCCAGATCAATCTCTATACACTCCTTATGACCACATCTTAGATCAGACACCACCATTTAAGGGTATCATATCAGCTATTCACAATAAACTGGTGAAGCTTTCATGTTCTACTCTTGTTGACAGAAAGTCTCAACGGGCGAGTGAATCTGTTTCTGAAGCATCTTGGGTGGCAGCTTTATCTAGAGTACATGGTTCATCAGTTTGTGCAAGACATGGAATTTACAGTTCAAGATTGTACATCGTACAGACTGGACTAAACTCAGATTCAAAGTGTTTCTCTGATACAGATTCACTACGTGATAGATGCAAGTATAACCCGGCACCACATACCTGCGTGCTCTATTCTTCCCCAAAGTTGGACCACCAGCTGTTATGTCTTCAATACCAGATCACATCTAGCTGTGACTTATGACCGAGGTCTCTGGCGTTGCACTTAATTCAAGTAATTTAACTAGGGTACAGTCTGATTGTGTTGCCTCTCTCATGGTTGATTTTGATACAACAGAAGAAGTGCAGAACTTCAATATTTACACACTGGCTGAAAGATTACCTTTATTTTCTTAAAGTTGAAAAGATTTGGTACTCTTTGAAAGGATCAGTTAAAAGTCATACAATGTACGGAGCCCTTTGATGGATTATATTAAAGCACATATTATACTGCTGCCCTCCCAGTAGAATAGTGGAGCAAAAATAGTTTTATTCTGTACTTTTCCCCCTCCATGCTGGAAGTGGTTATATATTCCTCATTTCATCTGGCAGCAATGATAAATAATAGTAGTTATAGAAGAATAGTTATAAAGCTAGATTTCACTTTCCCTTGTCTCCAATGTGGTTTCATGTCTTTTTAAACTGAAATGTGTGTTGTTGTTTTTTTTGTTAGTCTTTTCTTTATTGTGTTGAGATCAACATATTCAGTATAAAATTGCACCGGTAATGCTTATCATACTGTGTCTGTGTTAAAGTGAAATAACTAAACAAAAAAAAGTCTTCAGGCTGAAGCAGTGCACGCTGATATCTATGGTTGTAATCAGATTATCGAATGGCAGAAATACAATAATTCAACCATCTTAAGTCTGTGCATGCTGATTTTATTTGCCTAAATCAATCAGAACACAATCTCGATTCATTCTCTTCAGCCATCAATTTTTTAGTCGGGCCCTGCAGGAGTTTTAATCTGAATCTAAATTCAACACTTTTGATCTGAAATCAGTGTCGCGTTAAAAAACTCATGATGTATTCAAACCTGCTGATGTGTATGTGATGCAGGAAGAAACATATGCCTCAAAGAAAGTCTGGGTATGTTGACCTAGCATCACACATCCCTCTGAGATCGCCGTGTCAATTCATCTGATATGGCACCGTGATCTGAATTAAAAACTTTTAAGATGCATTTCAAATTATTGGTTAATAAATTCGTTTTGAAAATGTCAGGAAACATATGTAGGGGAGGAAAGGCCACCACACATTCCCTGAGCTCAATATGACATTTTAAATGCTACAACCAGCAAATGTTTGGTGTTTTTGCTCAATAGTTATTGAAATGATTGATTCTGTTTCTTTCTGTTGAGTGACAAATAGTCCAGTCACCAAGAACTGATTCATGTTGTGCTTTTGATAGAAACTTTGGGTATAATAAAGCATTATGAGATGTTTTAAATGTACGCCATATTGTTGGTCCTGCTTTTGTACGTACAGTCTTCATCTTATCAGCTGCCTTGAAGCTGTGAAAACATTATCCAGCCTCTTGAATTGCACTGTGACCCAGTCAGTCTACTAGTTATTATGTCTAAGCCTGGGATTTGGAGTCTCTGTGCAGCTGCTCAACATAATCTTTTTCTTATTTTTCTTTTTCATGTTCAGCACCTCATCTTTAGTTAGTGTTATTGAATATAATCTGTTCTTCATGTGTCACATTCATTTTTTAAATTTTGGCATCTTAACAGCTCCACAGAATAAGCAACTAATGTGTTAGAATAGTAGAGTGGTCGTGGTCCCATTCAGTAAAAGGTATGTCCAAGTCACGAGTAAAGCTGAAAGTGCTGCTTATCTTGCTGGCAAGATACTAGTTTTTAGTCTGGAAAGAATAGTGCTTTCAAAAAAACTGCTATTTCACCCTTCAGTGTAAAAAAAAAAAAAAAAAAAGTTTGATGTATATTTATCCCTTTTTTCCCCCAAATCTTGTATGACAGCAGCTTTTTGTGGTCTGTACTTGTGTACTTGACTTTCTGATTCCCAAACACGCTGTGTTGCTCCCTTTCTCTCTCTCTCTCCGTCCTTCAGTGCAGCAGAGTGGAGTCAGACACTGTTATACAGGATCGAGAAAGAATCTCTACATCACCAAGGACACGAAGGTCATCTGCCAGGGTTTCACGGGGAAGCAGGTTTGTACCAACTTTCCATCTCTGATATTGCCTCACGTCATTTCAACTAAAGGTGTGTTGTGAAATCTTATTCTTTTTCCCCTTACTGCACACTCAATTCTACTTTTATTATGCATCCATGCGACCTTCTGTATTGTTAAGGTTACCAGAGATGAGAAGAAATTTCTTTCATCACTTGCTATGAGTTTCTACCTTCGTGTTCCTGTGGTCAATCTTTTCTTTTCTTTGTGTCAGTTATGTTGGTTCAATTACAATTTGTTTTCATTCTTTTAAACACTATTAAACTTTTTTTTTCCCTTTTTAATCCTTAAAGCTCTGGTTAAGGAAAAACTATCAGTGACCATTCATAAGTGAAACGAGTGATGTTCCTGACTGACTGGTTTCTTTCCTGTCAGGGGAGACAGATGACATGCACTTAAAGGGATATCCCAGAGTTAAATCAAGCCTAGGTTTGTTAGTGTAATGTGGACTTCAGTTAGGGACCAAAACGGTGTAAACTGAAGCAGAGCCAAGTGACAAGTGAGCTAAGGATGCTGCAGGAAATGGTTTAAACCGTAGTGGATGGAGAGGCAGAACCGACCGGACCGGACGTCTTACAAGCCTAGTCTGTTTTGCTGTTATTTTATTTTTATAAATAAGGTTTTGACCCTAAGGTTTTTAAATTTAATATTCTTCTGGTGGTATTGATGAGGAAAAGCAAAAAAACATCTTTGGTGTGAAATTTTCCCCATGACAGCTCTGTCACAATCTGAGTCGGAGGAATAAACGAATGGCAGGTTGTTCATCATTCAAGTTATTTTTTTCGGGCAAGTAAAAACTCAGATGACTCTCTTTAAATGAGGCGAGGAGGGAAAAAAGTATTGACAAGTGTGTTCAACAAACCAGAAACATAGATTTTATAGATTTTTATCCCACTTCCACAGACTCAGTTCTTGAGTTTCCAATGTGAGGCTGTTAAATATAGCTCCAGCGAACACGCTGAGTAATTGGAAGAGGATGAGCAATGAAGCAAGTGCTATTGAGTGCACATGGCCGTGTCCTCCTGGCTTGATAAGCAAATCATTTTTCAAAATTATCGTCCTAACATTTGCGATAATAATGAGTGGTAAAAACAGCAAAGTTAACGAGGTGAAGGGCTTCATTACAAATGGAGGTGAAAATGCTGATTCATAGCTTCTATCTCCTCTTAACAGGCTAGTTATCATTTTTGCATTAAGGCCATTTATTTTCAGTTTTCGCTCTCGCAACTTATCTACTTTGTTTCAGCATCTTCACTAATGATTAACTGATTACCATCTTGTTGGTTGTGTTTATCAGAAATAAGTTTGGACCAAATTGATGCATTTTTTTTTCTGAAAAACTACAACTGACATACAGTCACATGATTTTGGTTTTTAAAAGGCATCCTACTCTCCTTTAGTCTGAGGCTGTTTTATCTTGTTTGACTGGTATTTATATTAGTGAGGATGATCAATGTTATTAGTATTAATGGTTTACATTTAAGACACTAAATATGTAACATAATTTGATTCAATAGTGATGACTAGCAGCTACCTTTGCGCTGTTCTTCATGGCGTCTGTGCGGCTTGTATGTCAAGAGAGGTATTATATTAACAAAGTTCTATGCCAAAGCCTTCAGGAGCTCAAGTCCCACAAGCCGTGGAACCAGCCGCTTTGAATCGCTGCCATTCAAGTCAATGAGAGCAGTTGGCTGGTGTTGACTTCCCAAATTACTGAGCAGAGCAAGAGTTCTAGCTGGTGCCCAAAGTTGAGTGACAAAGCTTGTAAGAGGGCCAGTCCAGCCAGTCTCTGCCTCTCCAACCACCACCACCCAAAAATCTGGTGCTATTTTTTTCTGCACCATCTTTAGTTTTCCCTGTTACATGGCTTTTTGAACGCTGCTGGCAGTTGGCCCACTGAGCCATGTCCTCACCGTCCCTGTGACAGGCTCATTTCTTCTTCTGGGCTGAGTTTGCAGCCATCCTCATGCCCCTGTAATGCTTTCCTGCATCGCCAGTTGACACAGCACCCATTTTAACAGAGTTAAAATGGAGGCGGAATTAAACGTTACGCCATTCCATCTCTGTGCAATTCACACAACACACCAGGGCAGAATAAAGTTGCTCTAGATGTGCAGCTAACTGTGGCGCTGAGAGTAGTGAAGAGTAAATCACTTGCTGCGACTGTTACTGCAGCAGTTCAGACTTGTGCTGTGCTGAAAGAAGCTGTATATGTACCCAGGCCCGACCTTGTCGGAGTGGCGTTGTACAATGTTACTTAACAGCCTCCAGGAGAATCACTCAGACATGACGGTTACATCTTTAATTAGCACCAGAGTCTAAAAGGGCTGAAGGCCACCACCCACACCAGCACTCTCCACTTCACGTAAACACGGTGGGATTCTTCCCTCCACTTTAGCTCCTTTCAGATGAGGGAAGGGAAAAAAAAAGTGATTCCACTTCAATTTGGTAGATATGCATCACTTACAGGATGCAGTGTAGTCAGTTTGTTATAGCTCCTAATTGTAGCTACACAAGGTTAGTTCAGAAATATTAAAACATGCATTCGTAAAATTTCTGTTCCGCAGTCATCAACAAACTTAAGCACAGCTTGGAGTTGGTATATTGTTTGACAGCATCTTGTAATTATGTTGAGATGTTCGCAGATACCAAAGTGTACCAAAGAATTCCTAACCCTAACCCTGTTATGTATATATGAGTTTAAACTAAGTATAACTGCACAGCAATTTTAACACTAGCATGAATCTATACATCTGAAAGTAAATAAAGTAAGGAAAAAAAATATAGAATTGTACAAATATGTTTGAGGTAACTTTGTAACCTGCAATTTTACAGTAATATGAAACATGTAAATTTACATCTTCAGTGTCAGGAATTAAATGCCCCAAGTATGGAAGTTGCAGTCGCGACGCTTCCTCTGCACAGCACATGAAAGTGACAGTATGTGAAATATTCTTGCAAACTCTCTTTCTGGGGCGATATTTTACAGTCAGTCCCGCTGGTGAAAACCCAAAGCTATTTTGATTTGTTTTTCAGATGCTCTGCAAAGAGATTAAACCAAGCTTTTTCCTTCTCATCGAGTATATTTATTGATACCTTGATTCCCTGCTAAATTCCAGGCCTTACCCAGCAGCCCGTGTGATTAATCCCAGATGGAGGCATATTTCTCCCTAACTCTGTCTGCCCTGAAATCTTAATGTCGATGCTTTAGAAGTGGCTGTATCCCACTTCATCGCTCACACACACACGCTGACTCCTGTTTCCTCCTGCCCTCCAGGGAACGTTTCACAGTCAGCAGGCCCTTGACTATGGCTCCAAGTTGGTCGGAGGTGTTTCCCCTGGTAAGGGTGGCAAGACCCACCTTGGCATGCCAGTCTTCAACTCGGTCAAGGAGGTACGTCTGGCTCCTTATCTTTCTGTTGTTTTCCCATTTTAATATCTGTTGAACATAGGCTTAAGCTCTTAAAAAAAAAAAAAAAAAACAGTTGGGTAAGATTTGCACTGGAGTGCTCTTTTTTCATTTTTTTTTTAAAGGAAACATTAGGTGGCACTATTTCATAACTTAAGAATTTCCATCTTAAATTCACCACCAGTCCCGTTTTATTCCTCGCCTCAGGCAAAGGAGGGCACAGGGGCAGATGCCACTGTGATTTATGTACCTCCGCCGTTTGCGGCAGCAGCCATCATTGAGGCCATTGATGCAGAGGTGCCCCTGGTGGTGTGCATCACCGAGGGCATCCCCCAGCAGGACATGGTGAGAGTCAAACATAAACTACTGCGCCAGAACACCACGCGCCTCGTTGGCCCCAACTGCCCAGGAGTTATCAATGTAAGAGCGCACGCACACACAGACACACACACACACGATGCACATGCTTTTTTTCTTTTCTTTTTTTTTTAAGTGAAAATTCCCTCTCTTTGATCTGTCAGTGTTTTGGTACCTAATGCTTGCATTTACTGTAGAGTAAATCTAAAACAGCATCCCCCCCCCCCTACAAGAATTAATAATGATACTGAGTAAACGTGTTACTGAAGTGAACAGTAAGTTATTGTAAAGTTACATTTTGATAAAGAAAACTTTTGGAGACTTTCTTTCGCCATGGGAGTTTGGGCCCCATGTAGGTTTTAGAGAAGGAAAACAGATAAATAAACAATTTGTGCAGATAAATATTTTATTCAGTGAGAGGAAAAAAACATATACTTGAGATAGATTTTTATTTATTTACTTTTTTTTTTTTTTTTTTTACTTTGGGAAGTAGTGAAGCAACATTTCCAGTAAATATGGAGTTTGCATGTGAGAATATAATAGAAATATGTATCTTTTTGCAGCCTGGAGAGTGCAAGATTGGCATCATGCCCGGACACATTCACAAAAAAGGAAGAATTGGTGAGATTCGTCACTGTGTTTGTGGAATTTGTGAAATCAGACTGAAATCCTCTTTAGGGAGCTTTAAACATTTTTGGTTGTACATAGAAAAAATATCAGATGCTTTAAAATGTTAAATCTGAATAAGAGCTTGTTTCAGTAAGCAAATATCCTCTGACTGGTACCCCAGTCTGATTTCCATTGAGGATAGTGCTGTATTTTCCTGAATTGTTCTCTAGAGACCAGTGTATCCACCACACCGACGTATTGTACGTGTTTTGCTGGTTGTCCTGGTGGAGAGGTAAAAGTAAAATTCAGCTGAACATTTGTTGTTCAGTAGCCATGGTGGATAAATGTAGTCTGCCTAATTAAAACATCTCTGTCACTGTGCACAGCTTGATAGCAATCAAGAACAGCTTGACAATGGTGTTAGTTCTTCCCATGATGGTGACTGGCTAATTGTTAGTGCTCCCGTGGCACTTATTAGAGCAGATTTTATTTTTTTTTTCCCCCCTCAACCGAGAAACTTCTGTTTCATGTCATGTTGTTAGTCAACTCGATGGAGCGGATGGATTCAAAGGTCTGGACCCAGACAACGTTTCTCCAACAGCAGCTTTTAAATCAGATAGAAATGGAAAAAAAAAAAAAAGAAAAAAGCTAGACGAAATTATCTTTCTTTTTTATGGCCACGTACTTAAATCCTAGAATGAGCTGCTGCTGTTGACAGCTTGATAAGCAGCATGAGCTGCTGCTGCTGCTGCTGTCGGCCGATGAACCTTTACTGCGTGTCTGTTTTTTAGTGAATGACTGCCTTCTTTCCCAGAGCATAGAACAGCTGTTGCAGATCTCTGTTTCATTATTTTTTTTTCTTTTTGATTGTCATTATGAAGTGATTCAGTCAAAAGGGGATAGAAAATAACAGCTGCATGTTTCTTTTTGTCATTTTATCAACCATAACAAAAATATTTTTGTAATGTTTTTCTCTGTGTATGTTTTTTAAAATCTATCTTGCAGGCATTGTTTCTAGATCAGGTACCCTGACGTATGAAGCTGTGCACCAAACTACACAAGTAGGCCTGGGCCAGTCACTCTGTGTCGGTAAGCTACTGGTGACTTGTTAAATATAAATATGAATATGAATGTAGCAGCTTCACACCACATAATTACATTTCTACATTTAAAAAAAAAAAAAAAAAAAGAAGAAGAGGCAGCAGCAGCTTTTAGCTTGGACTTCAATATCCTTCTTGGCCTTATGGGTAGTTCAGACTGAACTTTATTATTTATTTAAGCCTCACTGTTAATGTCTTGAGACCTCATATGACATTAGATTTGCCTCTGTAACAATTACCAGAGACATAAAAGGGGAACAAAAATTATATAGTAGTAGTTAAATATGTGGACATGCCTAGTCGTTCTATGTCAGTGGGCAGTGTGTCGAAACTTTGTATTGTATGTCGTACTGCAAACAGGAAAGGGTCATCTGTTATCCTGCACTCATACTCACATGCTGATTCATCTCAGCAAGTAGGACAGAAACTTTTTATTCAAACAACATGAGCCAATAGTCCTGGGCAATATACGCTCAAATTAAAATCTGAGATTTCCAATAAATTAACTCAAATTATTTTTTTCAGGAAATAAAAATTCACAGTGAGTGACACACACTTTTCCCAGTTGTTTTAAGATGCTGGAATATAACATGCTGCAACCTTTAACTGCTACGGACTCCATAAGCTTGACAGTGGCCAGCAGTTTGTACGGCACGCACACTTCTACCCCTCAGCATCAGGTCTCAGCTTAAGATGCTACAATAAGTTAGCTGTGCAGCTAACTTTACCTGCCACAGACTGCAGACAACTATAGATAACCCTTTTGAGAGAGTTTTTTGAGAAAACTGTTCACTTTTAACAGCGCATAACACCACCACGGGGGTGGAGGCATGACAGATCTGCAGACGCTCACGAAGACTCTGGTCGTGCCATAATTATTATGCATAATAAAGGGAAGAAAAGACCTACTTGCCAACTTTTAAATTGGTTCAGAAATTGAGATAGTTGGAATCCAGTGAATGGTTCAGTCGGAAATTGAAGCTTAGCCTATTTTTAATCCTGAAGTCCTGAAACAAATTGTAAAGATAGTCTTTTCTCTTCTCCAATTTATAACCTTGTAAACTATTCCATATCTGAAAAAGCAGCGCACAGGAATTTTTGCAATGTGAGAAAAGGGTTACTCTATAAGTCAAAAAAACACATTTTATTTGACAGCATTAAGCTTTTTGAATGTATAAATTTATAAAAGAATAAAACATGGTGAGATATAAGCTTTTAAAAGTGCAACAGTCACATGATCTCAAAACCTTGGGGTGAGTTCGTGATCTTTTACGAATCCAGCCGAGCGGGCGGTGCTCACCTGTGCTCCACTCCAAGTTGCTTCCTGTGGGACTCGAGGTTGCATCAAAGCCACTCTAAAAACAGACCACAGCACTTTCTGTGGGACTCTGACCTTAGTCATCTGTCCATGATGTCCATGTTGTCCATGATGTCCACTGCAGCTCCATTGTCAGTCATGTGTGATGCTGGCTGCATTTATGCTACAGGCCTTGATGGCCAATTCTGATTTAGAGGCCATATCTGTTTTTTTTTTTGTTTGTTTGTTTTGTTTTTTCATTTGCTTGCATCACTTTTTTAAAAACGGCCCATATCTGCAATATTTGCATTTATACTGGGTACTAGTATAAACATGGAAACAACATGCGAGGTAGATGGCTTGGCTACTGACCTGGATCGAGTTAGGAGGGAAGGGAGAGAAATGGTGCTATTTTCAATAAACACAGCCAGATGAAATGACCACAGGTGAAATGGAAATGTTAGTATATGGGCCTATTTCCATCAGCTGCAGATATGGATTGACACACCCCCTCAGTTTTCCACAATACATGTGCATTTGTATTACTTTTGTCAGTTGGTTGACTAGAACTTATTGGTTACAATGGCAGCTCTGACTCCGCCTCATTATAATTGAAGCTGTGAAAGTCCCAACTGAAGACATTACCAATGAAATTGCTTTCTGAAGCATTCTTGGAGGTCAGCAAAGGATTAGACATATTTTAAATTGAGAAAAAAAGTGAAGAGCCTGTGCACCTGTCCACCTCTGTCACATTCTCAAGGACGTCGGATGAAAAATCCAATTTGTCCACTTATGCTGTAGACGCAAATGCACTTGTCTGATTCATATCTGACTTAATTTAACGGCCTTGAAACAGCTTTAAAAATATCTAAATCCATATGCTTTTTTCTCTGATTATGTCCAACCTGTGCCTTATGGGAGGAAAATGGTTGCTTCTCTTGAACCCTTCAGTGTAAATGCAACCAAAGTGCCATAAATCTGTACACAGCTGTCGCAGGAGACAGTCAAGACGTTGGCCCGCCCCAAAGTTACTTTAGCTGGTTTATGTCTGCAGCAGGGACAGGAGACCACAAGAGCCACAGATAACACCTGCTAAGGATCAACAAATATTCCTTTGAATTAAATTGAAAGTGATATTTTCAACATGAACAAATGTTGCTGCATTAAAGGGACCTCGTCTGAAAATACATTTCATTGTTTCATAACGTAACATTGAACACAGTCGTCACTAATGCTGCAATGCATTCTGCACGCTCATACCAAACTGGCTGGAACAGCCCCGGTCTCTGGAGCCTACAGTGAGATAAACTTGACTTCTGTTTGGCCTTTTCCATTTAAACTTGAGCACCACATAAGTGGTGACTACAACCTCGAGGGCAATTATCCAAATGTGCACCAAAATGAAGAGGATCTGAGAGGTGGGAGAGCGAGAGCAGGCCAAAGGCGATCGTGTCTGAGTGGCAAATCCTGAGAGCTCTGCTTTTTGTCATCAGCATTGTCATCAAACAGCAGGGTTTAGTAGCCTGACGAAGCACAGCGGTAACACTCACTGGAATCCGCAAAGTTCAAGCCCACTTTGTTCATTTTGGATGTGATTGATGATCAGTTCTGGTGCGTTTGAACTTTGACGGTTATGTAGTTTCAGGTGTGAACAGCTGAGAACAGTGTTATGATTAATAAACAATGAGCCGTGCGACGCTGAGTTCTGGGGGAGTTAATACAGTTCAGCCAGTAGTCATGATTACTGAGAAGCACATCTACAAGCTAGTTTCTGGTCACATTTATAGAACAGGGATTCCTAGGTCTTGTTTATTTCAGCAAGCGTTCGAGAAATGTTCCTAACACACATGCAGTAGCAGTGATGTGACAAGATCATTCATTCATTCCTTCACAGTTTGTGATGGACACAGCAGAGTGGTCCATAGAAATGAATGAGTAAAAACTACTCGACTTTCTTTAAAAAAAACTGCAACAGCACTCTGGGGACAGTCCATCAATATTTTATTTACTGCTGGCCGGCTTAAGTTTTAACAGTGTTGAAACAGCTCAAAAGTAGCCTGACTGCAAATCAATGCAGAAAGCTTTGCACATGTGAAGTAACTGCAGGCTCTGTAGTCAAAATTCATGTTTTTAGCTATGTATTGTAGTAGAGGCTAATTAGAGTATTGTAGGGTCTCTAGGTCTCACTGGCTGGGGTTCCTTTTAAAGCTAATGACTACTGTAAATATAATTTAGTAAATACCTTTCTGCTGTCCCCTTATTGTTCTCTATTTATTCTGATGCAGTTAATTATTACGCTAGTGCTGCAGCTAATTAAGATATTGCGCAAGACCATAATATTTACACAAAAATATTGAAATATGAACGTGGACATTTCCAAAATCTAGAAAATTAATTATCATTTTTGCTGTGGCGTCCCAACACATGCAGCTTTACAGCACAACTTGAACATGTGACGTGCAGAGCATCGTATTTGATTTTGCTTCTGGGCAGATCGTCTGGATCGGTTTAAATTTGTCAGAACATGTAGTTGGGATGATATCAGGTGCAGGTTTATTATGGCTACACATAAAGTAGCGGTTTTACAGGAACATTCTTTTGGCCAGCTTATCTGCCACCAGAAAACCTAATAATAATCTATATAAAGAACTGCGAGGACATATGATTTAAATGAAAAACAACTTAGCTTCATTATTATTTCAGCATTTTAATTATGGAGTATCCTCCAGTCAGACTTAATAAAGCCATTCTTGCAACAGTATTAAATATTGTAAAGTTCATTAAAGGGGTTTATTGGTTAGTCTGCTTGAGATGTCTAAAGATTCTTCGGGCTACTGCTAAATTACAGTTAATGCAAAATTTAATATCACCCATCTTTGTTGCTGGTAATAGGATTTTACTTGATTATTACTGTCATAATTTATGTTCATGATAGTTGTCAGGGTTCTTTGAGCGGTATGCACATGAATCGAGTTGACATTGCATCCCTGAAGTCTTGTTTTTTTCAGAGGCGCTTGTGCTCTTCAGGATGTTGGAGATGATTTTTGAAAATAGTTTTTGCACCCTCGTGATTTGTAAAAGTTTCGTAAGTCATGTTCCATGAATGTGGAAAAGAAAGATATCATTGGAAGTCCCACGCTGAGATAAAAGCTTCTTGGGACAACTAAATTACAATTGAGAAATGGTGTAGAACAGTATTTTCATAAACCTCAGTTAATTTCATTTCTGACAAAATGTATCTGAAGTTCCTCTTAGTTCTGTGGAGTTTTGCAGCTTCTGGCTTGTTTTGTGGTTTGTTGCTCCTGCTGTCTTCGTACCTTTTCTACATCTACACTGAAACTGCTCAGGTGAACCCACTGAGAGCTGCCTGCCCAGGGCAAAAAAACAGGAATTATACAACATGGGGCCTCTGCTGTTGAGTCAGATTTTTCTTGCCAGGAGCAGCAGAAAACCAACAAGTAGAGAAAATGTTAGATTTCAGTTTGGAGGGTTTCTGGAAGTATACAG
Organism: Hirundichthys speculiger; assembly: GCA_018398805.1. Classification (NCBI taxonomy): domain Eukaryota; kingdom Metazoa; phylum Chordata; class Actinopteri; order Beloniformes; family Exocoetidae; genus Hirundichthys; species Hirundichthys speculiger. Next base: position 3,628,943 of record JAGFBZ010000865.1, read on the forward strand.
TCATGTACAAAACCTCTTTTAATCCTGTGTATGTATGTGTGTGTGTAAGTAAAATGATAGGAAAAGAAGTAAAAATCATCTGATTGTGGTGAGTATTTGGCAAATAAAACCAAACAAAATAAGGCAAAAAACAAAACATAATTTGGGCAATAAGACCGCCCAAACACTCCTTAACTGCTTTTACAGGCTTTAGGAGGATACTTTGCACTCAGGTGCTGTTCATTTCCAGCCCTTGATGAATTTATCATGAATCAGCAGGTGTGCAGTCCTCTATAAAAGCAGATGTATTGGCAGTTTGCTGATCTGGAGCATTCAGCTGTGTGTGAACACGACGCCAAGAGCCGAGGCAAAGACAAACGTAATGGTCTCAGAGAAGCAATTGTTGATATGGAAAGGGTTTTAAAACCATTTCCAAATAATTCATAGTTCAGTTTTCTGCAGGGAGAATAATTATTCACGAGTTGAAAGCATTCAAGATGGTTGACTGTCTCTTCAGGAGAGGCAGTCCCATCAAATTTGCCCCAAGGTCTGATATTCAATGTTCAAAGAAATAAAAAAAACAAAAACAAAGTTAACATCTCACAAGCTGCAGGCCTCACTGAATATGTTAAATATTACTGTTCATGACAGCAAAATTGGGAGACGACCAAACAGGTCTGTTATTGAAGGGCTGCCAGGGGAAAGAATTTCTGTCTTAAAAAAAAAAAGAAAAACAAGAACATGGATGCAAGACTGAGGTTCTCAAAACTGCATCTGAACAAACCACAAGACTTCTGGAACATTTCCTGATGGACAGATGAGGCCACGGTGGAGATGTTTGGCCTTAATGCCCAGCACCGTGTTGTGTGATAAACACAGCATTTCAGCAGAAACATCTGATGCCTATTGTCAAGCACAGCGGTGGAGATGTGATGATTTGGGGTTGTTTCGCAGCCACGGGACCTTGGTACCATTTAGCTGACTATGAACTCCTTTGTATACCGGAGAATTCTAGATCTGTCTAACAGCTGCAGCTCGGATGGGTCATACAACATGATAATATTTAAAAGCACACCGAATCAACATCAGAATGGCTGAAAAATAAATCCCAGTTTTAGAATAGCCCAGCCAAAGTCTAGACCTTAAGATAGCTGTGTACAAACAAACGTTCAAACCTCAAAAGCAAAGTTGTAAAGAAGATTAGGCCGCAACTGCTCCCCAACAATGTAAGAATGTAAGTCATTTAAGAAATGTCTACTTAAAGTCTAGGAAAGCACTTATTTTTGCACTACTATAATCCTTTTTTTTTTTTTTTTTTCCCCTCCTGCAAGGTATTGGTGGAGATCCATTTAATGGAACAAACTTCATAGACTGTCTGGAAGTGTTCCTCCAGGATCCCAAGACAGAGGGCATCATCCTCATCGGAGAGATCGGAGGGAACGCTGAGGAGAATGCAGCCGAGTATCTGAAACAGCACAACTCTGTAAGTAAAGAACTCTATCCCCATTATTCTACCTCCCTCTCTTTCTAATGTTTTATCCTATGGTGATTCACATCATTACATGTATCTGCTCGTATGAAAAATGTGTGGATTCTTTTGGATTAACACTTAGCTATGCCCTTTCAAACCTGTCAGCTGTGCTGCAGGAAACCCTCAGATGCTGAGGACACGGTGCAGCTGTGAGCGTGCTCCGTCTCTTTGATCGTGCGCCTCAGGCTTTCTCTCTTATTTTTCGGCGTGATTTGTGTGATCGGGGTAAAGAGTGACAGATGGGATGAAGGTGTGACTCACAGGTCGTGTTTGAGACATCAGCAGTGAACCTTTAGTGACGTCCACGTGTGTTACAGAGCAGGAGGCTGTAGATGGGCTCCTGGAGCCAAATGGCTGCGAGCTAGTATTTTCTAACTTCGCTGGGACTGAAGTTGGTATTTTTACGTACTGCAGATTACTTTTTACCGTGTTAATTTTTCAGTGTATGTGTTTGTTTCTGTGAATCTGTGTCTGCCGGGTGCTCTCGAGCTGAGAAATGGATTTGATTCGCCCTCGGCTGCTCTAATGCATGCAAATCTCCTGCTGGCGTCTCAGGAGAATAACTACTCCGACTGAACAAATAAAGTACAAACACCCCCCACCCAATCACCAAGGGTGTTGACGGTGAGGGACGGTTCAAATGAAACACAGGCATGAAAAAGCCCAGCGGAGCGTGGCAATAAGCCGCAGATGTCCCGTTGAAAGTCAATTGTGTAGAAAATTGTTCATAAAATAGTGCTCTTAGACCTTACTTTTAATAGTCAAGAACCGTACAAAGATGTCAGAAGACGTTGTTTTCACTTTGAATCAAACTTAACTTTTCTTCATTTGAATACATTTGAATTCAAGTCGCATAAACACGAGTCTCACATAATCAGTCTTATCACGGCAGCTCTGTGTCAGCAGTGGAGAGAGGCCGAGCTGCACCCATTATCATTTCTGCTATAAAAGGGTAGCGAGATGGAGAGAGAAGAAAAAGACACAAAACAAAACAATAGCACCAAAATAAACCTCGGGCTCATTTGAATTTCTTCGAATCAATTGCAGTCGTCTTGGGTGACCCGAGGCCCAGGATGCAATGATTGTTCTCTGCAGAATTGTGTGTAGATTTAGTGGTTGCTGCAGCGGGTTCCTTTTTATTTATTTATTTATTTATTTTCCTTTCAGCATTACCTGATTGAGAAATTGGCCAACTTTTGTGTGATTAGGTCTTAACAGGGCTAAAGTTTAGATTTTAAACTGGAAAAGTAGGAGATGGATATTAAACATGTGAAAAATATAATACATCCTCTGTGAATTTTAAGCCATTATTTATCAATATATATTTAAAAAGAACACATTTGAGCCTTGTGTGGTCTTAAAATTAGGTATCTATCCCTTTGGATGAACAAGAACACGTGACATTAAACTCCATGGTATCATTTGTTTAACAAAAAGTGCGCTCCTGTAGGTGATTTATGTTTCTACGTCAGACCGTAAATACCTTTACCTATAAATCTTCATCTGTGTCGTAGTAATGACATGCAAGGGTGTCTGTAATCTGTTTTTTTGTGTTGTCTCCTGAAGCTGCTACAGCGCGAGTGCATGTGTGTGGGGGTGTGTGCGTGTAATCTTGTCATTTTAAATGTGTCTTTTAAAGATCTAGCCTGTTCTTTTTTTATGCTTTTAATGTTAAATTATTCTGCACTTTAAAGGATTGTACTGCCAATTTCATTGTACTGGTGCAATAACAATAAAGACAATTTGAATTCGATGACACACATTTGTTTTATATCCCTGTTCCACAACTTCCTCTGAGGCCTCACAAAGTGTTGCGTCAGTGCAGCACATGTGATGGCCCGTTTGGTAGCATGTTTAGCGTCCTTCTACATATTTCTGGATACTTCTACTTCTTGGTCATTTTCAAGCTTGATGGGTAGATTGCTGTAATGTGAATAAAAGTTACTGTTGCTCAGTATTTATCAGCTCCACCTCAGATTAGAAGTACTTAATTTGCTCCATTGCCTTGTCTGAGGTACGTAAACATAACAAACAAAAGGAAGCTCAGCACTGCGAGCTGCAGAAGAAAAGCCGTACCGCCGGTTTTAGCGACATAAATGGCAACAAAACAGCACCAGCTATGACCCTGTGCTAAGTGCATCGTGCCTCATTCATAAAGTCTTCGTTAATCTGTCAGTAGAATTTCACACAAATTATCTCCATACTAAAAAGCTACTCTGGTGGATTCCAACTGACTGCAGGTTGGTGGCGCGCTCATGAATGAACATAAACCCACATTTATGCTCTAAACAAGCAATATTTGTGTGCACTCCTCATTTAACGAGCTCTACGCACAATCAGAGATAGTAGTAGATTATGTTCATAGCTGCAAAACGTTCGGAACTACAAATATTTTCATGAATGTCATGAATGAAGCTCAATGTTTCTACATAGAAGCATAAATCGTGTTTTACTGCTTCCATAGGAATTACGTTTTTAAATAGCTGCCAGATGCTGCTATAATTAAATGCACATTAGTAATTGCGCTTCAGCAACTGTGACCACTTCCATAAAGTGACATTTTGGAGGTTTGCTGGTCTGCAACATTCAGGTCTGTTAGCAAAATCCCAGAAAGGAAAGACATCAGCAGTGATCCTAGAGAAGCAGTCGTTACGGTCTATCAGTCTATGAGGGATTATAAGACCATTTCTAAACTGTTTTGAGTCCTTAACTCCGTAGTAAAAAAAGATAAATCATAAGTTTAGAACATTCAAGGCAGTTTCCAGTTTTCCCAGGTGTAGAGTTCCCATCGAGTTGACCATTTACTAACCAAGGTGTTCCATCGGCAAACACGAGACCATCTTTCTGCTAAAGCTTGGCTGAAATTGGTTCATGCAACAGAAAAAATCCAGTGCAGCTGTACAGGCAAATGACCAAAAAAGAAAAGAATCAGGGTGTTGTAATGGCCCTATCAAAGTCCACACCTCGACCTGATTAAAAGACTGAGGCATAAATCACTGAAGTATTTAAAGAATGGGCGAAGATTCTACCTCGATGTGAGAGACTCATACAAGAAACAATTGATTTGTTGTTTTTTTTAAGGTTGCTGCTAACGGTGGTTCTATCAGCTATTGATTCTGCATTCTGACTTTGTTTTTGTTCAGTGAATTATGGCTTGTGTTGTTCTTTATTTAAGGCAATCTTTGCCTAATTTTAGGACTCAGTTAATGGTAAATACCAGATGATTTTTTTAATGTCCTTGTATGTTGATCCTCAAGAGCTGGGGGAGGGTCCACTATGTTTTTTTCAACGATTGTTGATGAACTATTCAAGTCCAGTGAGTCCACATAGAAAATGGTTTTAGAAAAATATTAAAAATGGTAGATCATCAGTGCAGTATTACAACAGTTTTTTATTATAGTTTTTTTCCGACTGGTTATTTTGTCCATTCCATTAACTAATCAAATCATGAAAAAGTAAAATAATAAAATGAAAATAATGCATAAAGAAAATAAAAATATCTCATATGAAAAATCTTTTTGCTTTCACCATTAAATAGACAAATTATGACACGCTCTACACATTAGCTTGTGAATGCTTAGTGAAATTACATTTGTAATGGGGCGACTATTAAATCTATTTTACTCCTGGTGCATACGACACGGTTCACTCTCAGCGTTACTGTTGGGCTGCCAAAACCTTTGTTCTGAGAATAAAACGACCTGATACTTTGAACTGTGCTCTGGTGCCAGACTTCTTTATCGCGCACAGCGTATTTCAACACTGAGTTTTCAGTGCTTCCGAGAGGCAACGTACCATGCTCTTAAAAAGCCACCTGTCTCAAAGAACCCCTGTCAGTCACGTAGCGTGCTTCCTGACGTTAGAAATTTGTTTTTCAGATTTCAGAGTAACCGTGTCACAATTGTGAGGCGGGAGCCTTGAAGAACAGTTGTTAGAAAGCTGTCTCATGTACAGACGCATGCCAGTCAGTCTTTCCACCTTTTAAACGTCTGCATGGGTATTGGATTAAGCTTGTCTTTTTAAGCTTGTGAATAAAAAAAATACTGTAGAAAAGCTTTTTTTTTTTTTTTTTTTTTTTTTTGAAAGAACAAAACGCTTCTTCAGTCATGTCAGTACAGAGAAGGGGGAAACTCCACTTTTGGCCTCATAATTGAGGTAATAAATCTGTACAGCCACCAGCGGAAGACAAAAGACAGGTAAAGCCAACAGTAGCTCAAATCTCCTCCCTTTATGAATTGTTGTTTAGTGCCAGGGGAAGCAGGGATTAATAGAGTAATTAAACCTTTTTCATTTGCGGTAGATTTCAGGCTTGATTCACATGAGGGTGGTTTGTGTATTCACAATGTGCCTGGACTTCTAAATAGGGTGGTTGGTTGCTAATTTGTTTTGTGCTCACATTTTTCACTGCAGAGAACAGATGCGTGTAACATTTTAAAAGCCCTCTAAAGTGATACCCCCCCACCCCCACCCCCTTTTTATTTCTCTTTTTTCTTCATTTCCTTGTTAATTGTGCAAGTGTTTATGTCCTCATTAGAGGTGCATGTTGTTCCACAGGCTTTCAGCGTTTCCCATTATGATATAGATACACTCAGCCGGCCAGAAGTCGTCTCCAACTCGTGTCTGTGGCTGCCATCCTGTTCCTGCCAGTGTCATGTTTAAATTTGTTGCTGACATATAGTAGCAGAAGTGGGTGTCTTTCAAGGACCTCACTGTATCTTTTTTGGCTGTTAAACATGCCACATTCGCTCTGCGAACCTGCTGTCCTAGATGAGCTACAGCCTGCAGACACGAACCCACGTACGCACGCAGCCGTCCTCTGCAATTACGCTGTTATTCCTAAAGTGTGAAATATTAGCTGCCGTACATGCACACAGGCACAGCTTCTGTCCCTCTCGCTGGCCATGATGTTATTGCTGAAGATGAAATATTATCTCACTTCACCTTGGAAATGATCTTAACTGTTGAATGTAACATCCATCAATGAGCAGGCCAGCATAGACAGGCGCCGAGCTAATCACTGGCTGCTTGACTAATTACCATTTCAGAAATGAGATGATACAAAATGGCAGGAACCTGCGCCCCTATCTGGTCATACACCAGCCTGCGCAATTAAATGGCTTGATTGACCCTTTGTTTTAATAATGCAGGCTTAGAGGGAGATGACTGGTTAGACAAGCTTGTTATCAAGGAACTCTCTAATGGGAGGACACAAGCTTCTTTGTGTCTAATGAGTGAATAAAATGCAGGTGCAGAAAACTAATTCTCTCTTTATTGGTAAAACAGCACACTTCCTCCCCTGGTTTTGCTCCTTTCTTTCTAACTGTGTTGTTTTGCCAAACATACTCAAACCCCACTTTTGCCTGAGCTTCTGATATAGTTTTTCCTTCCACCTTTCGTTTGTCCAGGGCGCCAACGCAAAACCTGTGGTGTCCTTCATCGCGGGTCTAACTGCGCCCCCTGGTCGCAGGATGGGCCACGCCGGCGCCATCATTGCTGGTGGAAAGGGAGGAGCCAAAGAGAAGATTGCAGCCCTCCAGTCAGCTGGAGTTGTAGTCAGCATGTCCCCCGCTCAGCTGGGCAGCACCATGTTCAAGGTGAGTCTGTTGAACCACGCAGGTGGGTGCGGTAAACAGTGGTGGAATTCAGTCAAGTACATCCAAGCACCTCACTTGAAACAAATTTATCTGTTTTGTTGTCAGCTAATCGCATTGCAGCAGCTCAATCCATTTAGGTTTGTAGATGTGGTCCAGATGTCCTGCTGATGGTCAAACCATGTAACATCATGAAGAATTTGATTTCCCTGAGTTTGAGTGTGGCATGGTGGTTGGTGCCAGATGGCCTGGACTGAGTGTTTCAGAAACCACCGATCTACTGGGATTTTCACACACAGCCACCTCTTGGGTTTACGGAGAGGCTCAAATAAAGAAAAGAGAAAGATCACACCAAGGGCCACTGCTGTCTGCTAAGAATTTCAAAGTGAGGCTGTAATTCACACAGGTCCACCAAAATTGAACAACAGAGGATTGGAAAAAAACACCGGCTTGTTCTGACATGCCCAGATTAACTGCATCACCCACGTGGTACAGTTTGCCGTAAACAACAGGAAAGCATCGTTGCAAGCATCCAGGCCTGCTTTCGTGTTTCCGGCCAGTGGTGTAATGGTGCGTGGGAGAAATTTTCATGACACACTTCAGGCCTCTTAGGACTGAGCATCATTTAAACACCAGACTACCTGAGTATTGTTGCTGTCCATGGCCATCCTTTCCTGAACACGTATAATGGTGTGGTGCCAGCAGGATAGAACGCCGTGTCACAAAGCTTAAATTTCCCCTGGGATGTGGCGGAACAGGAGACCAGTATCGTGAATGTACCACCGACAAATCTGCAGCAACTGATGTTGCATCATTTCAACAGGGACAGAGATCTCTAAGGAATGTTTCTCACACCTTATTGATTCTTGCCAGATAATATTCTGGAGGCAAACGTGGGTCCAACCTGGTATCAGCCATATGCGTGCGATGAAGTGGCTTGTAATTGAGATTCTTCAGTTATTTAACAAGTGGGATAGGTTTTTACTTTGCATATTAACATTTAACACAAACATGCAGTCATCATGTAAATGTAAGAGCAGTGCTTCAGGGCATATTACTCAACAGTGTCTATTAAAAAAAGAACATTAAAATGATTCTTACTCATATTCCAAATAATTAAATTACACTTCCCAAGAGGCTTCTTTTTCTTAGTAGTCATATTTCTGATTCTTCATTGTCCTGAGCCATATTTGTCTTAAAAGTGTTTTGTGCAACCATATAAAGTCCATTGAGTGTCCCATTTGAGCATCAGAATCTAGATTAAAAAAAAAAAAAAAAACCCATGAAAAAACAAAAAGTGAATCCTAACTTGGAGAATGTAAGATAATTGATCACTGTATCATGGTAAAGAACCAAAGGCTCTGGACTCTGCTCATACTTCCTTCTGAATGGCAAAGGCAAATGTGCAAGGGTGAAATAAAGAGTATAATAGCAGGAAAATACAAAATCAGAGGAAGAAAATATTGTATATTGGAGCTAGGGCCAGAAACAAATCCTCAGAAATATGGATATTTGTAACTTATATAGACATCTGAATTCCAGTTGGTATTTGTATTTTATTTTATTTTATTTATTTATTTTTTAATTAAATGTTGAAGCCAGCTGCCATATTCAGCACTCTTGAATATCCACCTTCAATAATGCCTCAGTTTGCCAGACCTCAGCCATGTCCAACACTGAACAATTTAGTGATGATTAATCCTGAAAAAGGAAAGTTTGTTTGTTTGTTTGTCACTGCCATATAAAGTACGTTCCATTGGGCCTCAATCATGAAATGTGAGCAGAAGAATTTGGGAATAAAGTGTGACCCGAGCCAAATGTATGCGTTTTAGCAGTTACGAAAATGTTGGTAGTTTTGAACTTTTCATTGCTAACATCAAAGCTACACGACCATGTGTGGAGCTTGTGTAGATGAAGAGCGCAATACTGTCCTGTTTTGGAAAAAAAAAAAAGTGTTTAAGCAGAGTAAATTCAAAATACAACACACTTATCTTAGTCGATCTTGAATGCTTCGTTAGTCAGAAGACATAGTATTAAATATCTGCACTGCGTCTTGTTCTCATAGGGAGAAGAAGACCTGTTCTCTGGGTTTTTTCCTCCAACCTCAGGTCTCAGCAGGAGCTAAAGCGGAGTGCATGCCAGCGCTGCCTCCTTGGCTGCATTTGTGAGATTACAAGTTTACCCAAAGGTTTCGAGAGTGCATGAATCATGGCGTTGTCTGCGCTTTTACACCTCCTTATATGGTGGTCTCTGGGTGGGGTTTATGCTAATTATTCAGCTTCGTGAGCACGCCAGCAGCCTGCGATCAGTTAGAATTTACGTCTGGACCCACATTCTTACGAAAAACGACGTTCACGAATTCAGAGCAGATTTTTTAGTAAGGATGCAATTCATGTGAAAATCGACTTACAGTTTTTTCTGGACTATAAAGCGCACCTGAATATAAGCCGCTCCCATTAAAATATAAACAAAAAATATATGTTGTCACATATAAGCCGCACCAGACTATAAGCCGCCGGTATCCAGGCTGACCCAGGTCCACTTGCACTCAGTGCCGGATCCGCTTTGGAGCCAGATCGCGGACCTGCTGGCTCCACGCTGTGTCTGGTCCGCATCTGCGATTAAAACCTTACCTCTGCGGCGGGTCCACTCAGAACCCTGAAATCTGCTGGGGAACCAACAAACTGACTGGACAAACTGATAAATCCAGGTGTGTCCAAGTAGCCACAATGGTCAGACACACCTGGATTAATCAGTTTGTCCAATAATAACAGGTATTGATGCTCACAAAATGAATGTAGAGTAGCATAGCCAAACATAGGCTACTTAACACAAACAGAATAGCCTTTATCTACTCGGTATGTTTTTTGGTTTTTACACTTCCTGTTAGAGCGCCCCCTCAGGGCTGAAGAAAAATTCATAGAAAAGCCGCATCTCTGTATAAGCCTCATGGTTTAAAGCGTGGGACAAAAGTAGCGGCTTATAGTCCGGAAAATACGGTATTTATTTATGAAGATTTCATGAATGAAGCCCCATGGACCTCAGCTGGTCTCGCACAAATCAACATCCCTCTCAGTCTGGCGTTCATCTCAGCCTCGGCTGCGTGCAGCCCTTTTAAAAGGTCACGCACTCATTTGGTTGCACGTGTGAGCTTCACCGGTTCCACACGACACCTCCACGTATTCGTTCCAATCTAGCACCGAAGCTCCAGAGCTCATAAAATGGGATTTTAGCCAGTTGTAATTGAAACATTAAGTAACAGGTTATCAGAGACAGAAAATACCACTTCAAACTAAAAAATGTAAGCGCATCTTCCATTACTAATCATGACATTATACTGAATGTGATGCTTTGTGTCTGCAAAAAGAAAAGGGAATGATGAATAATACCGCCGCAGTCCAAAGTTCCACACTTATTTGTAATAAATGTGAACGTTGAAGTTTAATGCACATGAGCACAGTCAGACAAAGTTACTTTTCCTGGATATCTTTTTTATTATTATGATTATTATTAAGAGTCTTGTCTGGCATTTACATAAACTTCACCTGCTGTATATCTGAATGATAAAAAGCCAATGTTTTAACAGCTGGAAGCCAGCACCAACAGGAAACCTGCATAGTTTTGTCTCATCTGTCTTTTGTGTTCTCAATTTACACAGTCTCGGTCATGAAGTTTCTCTGAAAATGGCATCTTACCTGTGGAGAAAACATCATCCAGAGTGTGCTGGCCTCTCTTCCATCAGCCTGATCTTTGGCAGTGTTGCATTTCATTTCTGTTGCTTCAACTTCTCTGCGTGTTGTTACCGTCATTATCTTGGAAGATGTCAACAAATATCAAGATCAGATTTTAGTTGAAGAATTAATCAAGGATGACGGTCACAGTAGCTGCTCCTTTTTCCCCACTTAAGATCCAAATATCTGGTGATAGACACTCGCAGTACTATTTTTAATTAGAGCTGTTACACGTGGTGTTTTGGGAACACTTTTAAGTAACAGTTGAATTTTTAATGCGCTATTAAAAAAGCAGCAAAAGAGAAGGACAGAAATTAATAAGCGTGTGTTGACAGTGGCTGAGTTGCTCGCACTGCTCCTTTATTTCAGCACGTCTCAAGGGAGTCACCGTTAACAAGATGTATAAAAAGTGAAAGCATGTATTACACCCATTCATCATCCTATACTTTCATTACCACCGCTGGCACTGCTGCACGCAGATATAGATTTACATGACTTTTTTTTTTTTTTTCAGAGAGTTTAATTCATAATCATTACCTGTAATGATGAAAAACGTGCTGTGCGGTTGCTCATTTTGTCCCACATTGTGTTCATACATCTCTGTTAATCTCATTGACCGCCGTAATCGTAGTAGTAACACGTAAGAGGAGCGACGAGAAGTAATGCTCCAGGTGTGGCCCGAAATGATGCCGGAGTGAACATCTGCATCCACTGACCTGCACGAGCCTCGACGCGAGCGGTGGCGATGCAAATCTGCAAGAGCAGGTTCATTTGTCCTCATATTTAATCTGGTGTAAATGCTGTGAGTTATGGATTCGGGAGCTAACACTCGCTGAACGAGACGACCCGTTTATCTCGACCGTGCATTTCCTCAGCGCTAGTTTCATGCATCACTTCACTAAAAATTATCCAGACGTCACGGTCGCGAGTCCATCGTCACATCGATCCAGTAGTGCTGAAGGCGTTTTTGTTCTCAGTCTTACAAAAACACAATATTTATTCTGGATGGGACACTGCCTGCTGCTATGACAACCATCTCCATCCATCTCTGAGTAAAATTTAGTCTAGTGTCTTTACCTTGGATATAAGGTCACGTACGATGGCTTGTACCTGCTCTTTTTATCTTTTGTGCATGCGTGTGTAAAAATAATAAAAATAGTGGTGGGTTTTCTTATTGGCAAATACAACTTCACACAAATTGCAACATAAAACTTTGCTCCTGTGGCATTATTTATTTAAAAATTAAGACAAAAAGAGGAAAATCAAATACAAGTACCTCTTATTGCTTCCATAGGATTTAAGGGGTAAGTTGCAGCCAGGTGCTGCTGATCATCCTTAATCAGCAGCAGGTGTGCAGACCTTTAGACATTCTGGCAGTTTGTTAGCCCGGAGCATTCAGGTGTGTGTTAACACAGCGCCAGCAGGGAAGGATATGAGCAATGGTCTCACAGGACTCGTACATCTCATCTTGGAGTTATGGAGCCAACCAAGAACTGTTCTCTGTATGAGAATAATGTAAAGCAGCACAACAACGAATCCCAAACACATAAACGGTTCTACATCAGGACTGAGAAGTGAAAGGGTCAAGGTTTTGGAGTGGCCGAGTCAGTCAGTCAAGGTGCAGACGTCAACCCCATTGAAATGCTGTGATAGGACTTTAAAAGAGCTGTGAAAAAACCTCAATGAGCTCAACTAAGTTGAAAAGAAGAATGGGCCAAAATTCCTCCACAGCGATGTGAGACCAGTAGATATTCAGATAACCTTTTCAAGGTCTAAAAGCTACAGTGTTGTATCCTGTTTGGTACTGTATCATTTTTTTTGGCGCAGTGAAAAATGCAGCATTGTTTGTCTGAGGATTGATTTACCGAATACTAAGGCCTACAGTCAGATTATTTTCATTATGGTTTTACACAAAAGAAAAACAGGATTAATAAAAAGTAAGATACTGAGTTTTGCGCACGCTGTAATTTCCCCCAACCAAACTTCCTCTTATGCTCACTTTGATATGGAGAATATAAATATAACATATAAACAAGTATGGTGTAATTCCTGTGAAGGGGCAGCACTGAGTTTATTAGAAATGCTTTTCAGCCATGGACCTTGGAGACCTGGCCAGAGGGAGATGCAAACCAAGTGCCTCTTATCAACATGAAAAGTTCAAACAGAAGATAAGTCGAGAAAGATCAGACAGCAACCAGTACATGTCTCATATCTTGTCCAGAAATGCCTTTTGGGCCTAAAAGGTTTAAAGTTTAATCCCTTTATCCTGGATAGGGTATATGCATGTATTTCCCTGTCAGACATTCACATGCTTCTCGCTTTCAAGCACGATGTAAAGTGAAGGATCTTTTTTTTTTTTTAACACCAGTTTAGTTTTGAAATGGCTTAATATGACACTTAAGAAAACCTATTAAAAGGCCCAATCAATACTATTGCAGCTGTCCACAATGTTATGAGTTCATTTTTTTCTATCATGGTGCCATGATGAAGTATTCTGATTATCTTTTATAAATCCATATCTATATGTGATGTATAGATATGGATACGGGAGGGGGTCTTTAATGATGATTTATTACATGAAATATTCAGAACTTCTTAAGTAGAGGTCAAAGCATCACTTAAAGTAATCTCAGATTCCTTCCAGCAGATTTATCTACTGGAAAGGCAACCATCACTACAAATGCAATTTGCTACAGGAATGAAAACATTGAAGTGCTCACGTTTGTGTGTGTGTGTGAGTGTGTGTATATATATATATATATATATGTATATATATATATATATATATATCTATATATATATATATATATATATATATTATATATAGATATATATATATATATATATATATATATATACATACACACACACACATATATACATACAATAAGTATATACTATAATATGTCAGAATGTCTGCAACATTGTTAGTATATAACTAACAGAAGCCGCTAGATTTTGTGTAATGAATTCAAAATTTTGAGATCTGCAGACCATATTTATGATGCCACACATCTGGGTCCAGATGTGTTAAAAGCACTTGTCATTGCTAACTAACCACCCCCCGCCCGGCTTTATCTTCTGTTCTCCTTTTTTTTTCTTTTCATTCCAGAGATATTTTCCCCTGTTGTTTTTGAGTACCAACCTTTACTCCTCCTGTGTTGTTCCTCCTTTTGCTCTTGACTTGGGAAGCATCTGAATCTCTCTCAAATATGCTTTTCCCCCTGTTCATCTCAAACAGCTCTGTTCTCCTTTCTTCCCTTTGAGATATGATTGCCTGTCTAGAACCCTTGAGTTTAGTGTCTGCTGCCACTCAACAACATCGGTCTGCTTTTGTCATAAATACCAGCCTCGTTTTTTTTTTTTTTTTTGGCTTTTTCCCTCCAATCAACCCTTTTTTTCTCCACTCATTTTCAGCTTTCTCCATATTTACTGAGAGCTGTTCCGCTTTCTTCAGAAGCACCTGGAAAACAGAAATTGTGTGAACAAGGCTGCAGCAGTTCACTTAACTGTGTCCAAATGAATGTCATCCTTCAAAAAAAAAAGGTTTAGATCAGACGATGTGGCTGCCTTAAAAGCAGTTCAGATTTTAAAACGTAAACCCTTTTTTCTCCTCAGGGTGGCAGTAGACCTACAGCTATTCACAACCCACAGAGGGAATGGGCCAGCATGTGCTTGTGTGTTCTCTAGACCTGATAAATGACATTTGCATTAAGATATTCTCTCCCCCGGAATGGAAAACTCTCAGGGAACGATGTATTCTATCATCCTGCGATTTGTGTGATATTCTCCAAATTGAATATGTAAATAGCGACATCCTTTTTAATGGCTACCATAATGCCTTCTCATTTATAGTCACATGGTTGGACTGTGAAGATAAACACAGGAAGCATAACCTCACATAAATCAGATTTTTTACAGATGCGTCTCCCCAATCAATCACAGGAAGTGAGCTGTTTTAATGTCGACAACTGGAACTCTCTGACGCGTGTGCTCTACATTATTTGTAGTCTCTAAGAAAAGAGAAAAACAAACCGATCTCACGCGCAGAATCAAAGCGGGGCCGTGTGGATTCTGCACGTCCGTCTGTCTCATCTCACGCTGTTTTTTTCTTCTTCTTTCTCTCTGTTGTCCATTTCTGCAGGAGTTTGAGAAAAGGAAGATGTTGTAAATGTGCTGAAAGACAACCAAACCTCTAACCCCCCCGCCTCGAAAATGAGATGATTCTGAAGGTGGACGCGCTCTACAGTATCTGTAAACCCTAATAATTTCATCGACGACGCGCACATACAGTGTTTATATTGTAATTTCTGCCATTGACTTGTACCTTGCACATAATGAGAGAATAAAACATTAGTGTCTTAATGGTATCCTAAACATCTCATTGTATACACTGTAAAACCTTTAAAGATGTTTTTTTTTTATCTCCAGTGTCACCAGCTGACAGAGGGATGCCGTTGTGATTGGTTTCATTCTGTTATGTTGTATGATGTATTTCATCACCCGTTTTCACTGGCTGTCCACCTCAATAAGAAATATTCCTCCTCTCATTTTCCAGCTGTGTTGTCTGTACTTTGACAAGACGCACAAAAGGAGCTCATCTGTCTACCAGATTTTTTTTTAGTCAAAGATAAAATAAGGATCAGGCGTGCCAATAAAGCGTCTAAAGTCCAGAATGAATTAGTTAAGTAATTAAGAAGAAGGCACTTTTTCTGTCCTCATGATTTATTGTTAACATTAACAACCTCAGATTATTCTTGTCAAGTGATCTGGCAGTGTCGAGTCGCTATTTGGTTGTGGTCATGCCTCCATCCTGAGCTGAAAAAGCCCACTGACAGCATCATCAAGAGATTAATGGGCAATAATGACCAACATTTGATCTTTGTCAGTTAAACATTTGAGGGTCTGGTCATGGATGTGTTCAGAACTTTAGGTGTTGGGCTGCTGCTTATACAGCTTTTGCATCACTAAACTCTTAAAATGTTTAGCCACTTTTTGTAATGAGGCCGACAATGTTACTGCACAATCCCTCATTGTGTAATTGTTGGTGGACACCATCTTATCAAGACCTGCACTCAGTCACCTCAGAAAAAAACTACTCATCAAATGGTTCTGCTATACAGACAACTCAGTCTAAACAGTGTTGTCACTCTTCCTTCTGAAACATGAGCAGTCTTGTTGTGTCATCGTCGGAGCTGAAACAATGACTCCAACCATGATTGGATGTTATTTGCTTAATTGCAGTTAAGTGGTGCACCTGTTTGGAAGCATTTGCATTTGTTTTCTACCTGCTAATTTCTTTTTCTCTTTTTTAAATATTGCACCCATGAGGTAAGGTGTAGCTCATTGTCCTTTTTTTTCTTTCTTACATTTAAAGTCACTCTAAATAACAATGTAGCAGTGCCACTTCTGACTACATGAGAGATCATGTGTCAGCTCCAGGCGCAAGACTGAAGAGCTGCATCCAATTTGCTACTTTGATTCAATCCAGGATTTTTTATTATTATTTTTTTATTTTTTGCTGTTCTTTAACTGACCACTAGGGGCTGGCTCCAAAAGCGAGTCGGTCTTCATCGACTCCCATGTTTAGCAGAGATAAACCTATTTTACCGCCTGGTTTTAAGAAATGGCTTAGGTCTCCAAAGCTAGATTTCTCTGACACACACATGCACACACATTACCATACAGAAGGTGAAATTAAACTTGAATAGAGGAAAGTGAAAGCAGGAGGTTGGATCTGCTCCCACACGACCCGTTTAACTTACTAGGGACAAAAGTGTGTAATGAAGCATATAATGCCCTCCGCTGGACATCTCTACAGCCTGTTTTTATCTTCTCCACTGCAGTCAGCCAAGGCAGATTATTCTGTGTACACTTTCACAATTACTTTTTAATCTGCATTAGTAAATTAACATAATGACTGACAGTGGAACAGAAAGCTTATTTGTTTAGAGTCTCAGAAGTTCCTGCTTGTACTGAAGTTTCCAGACTGCTTTGCTTTGGTGCGACTCTGGAGTAAGACGGAAAGGAGGCCAGAGTTTGCCTTCTGGTGGTGTGAAGTAGGTGTGTGCGTGCAAATGCATTTGTTTATTCAACATTAAAACAACGGAGAAGTTTTTAAAAACAAACTTATGTTAACTATTAGCATGCTATCCCCAGATGTAATAATCTGGTGAATTAATTTAATGAAATACCTCACAAAACACCTCAATACATGGTGCAAGTCTTTCTTTCTCATATGATAAATATGGTTTCACACTTGGAAGTGTCTCAATTTTGTCATTCTGCATCTATCTGATGGTTCTCTACCAGTGCTGAAATGTTTCAGTCAGATACTTAAGAGAGCAATCAACATAATACCTGTGATTTACCCTATTTTAGATTAGTTTCCTTGGTTGTCATGGACACTAATGGTGGCAAGTTGAAAAAGGTCAGTGACTGTAAATTGTGAAGGCAGCACCTAACGGACACCTCGTGAGTGGGAGCAGATGAGACAGCTTTCACTTCAACCACTGGATTGTTTTGAACATGAACTTTTCATAAAAAAAAAAAAAAACTTGATTTGAAGTTTAGAGAGCCTACAGCTCATACAGCTGTGAAAATAAACTGGTACTCCTTTTTTTTGCAATACATTTCAGAAAAAATGGTGGGTCACCTCAGAAAGAGCAAAATAAGATAAATTAGGTTCTTTAGAAATCTCTTCGTCCACAAGGGACAAAGCCAAAAACTGCAGCTGGCCTTGAGGAGACACCGCTGCACAATCATGAACCTGTCTGTGGCCCGGTGAATGTGAATTTGTAATTCCTTTTGGAAATCAAGGACGCTGCCTCCTCTGGGCTAAATAAGAAAGGGACTATACATCATGCAATAAATACACAGTTTAAAAGCCAGCGTATCTAGTGGTGTGTTCGTGTATGAGGCTTCACTGGGCAACCAGACTTATTCAGTTTGGAAGGGGTACCAGACCCATTCCATGAGGGTGAATTTTCACTGTCATGGCCATTTTTACTGGTACAGAACATATTGAACCAACTGCAATGAAGCGGGGGGGAGGCTTCATGCCACGATTCAGGCAGGAGCATCCAAGAACAACTATTCAAGACGAGCAGGATGGCTGCAGAATTGATAAGAACTAACAAAACAGTTTTTACTGCAAAACCAGAGGCGGTCATTCACCAGAGTTCCTCCTTCACGGCATTTTGGATGTCTTTTGTTGTCACTCCAATGGCACTAAGACGAATACTGGGCCATATTACACGGGTAAGTTGCACATCTTTAGAGACACTATTGACGTTGACTGATGTGTGCAGATTTTCAAGTATCATGCCACCAGCCAGATGACGTCTTTCTCGTGAGGTCTTGCTTATTTCAGCAAAACATTATTTCATTGCATGTTTGGATGATGAGTAGTTTTAGTAAATATATTTGTTGTTGCATTTTCTTGTTAGTTTTTTTTTAATTTTTTAGATGATTTCAGCGAGACAGCCAAACCACAAGTATTGGAACAGCTTGACCTGGTGGGTGGCTCGATTATTAAATTCCATAGAAGTAAAAATGCACTCTAAGCGGTGGATTAATCTAACACTTTATCCTCCCCAGTTATAAGGTTAACATTATTTATAAAGCACAAACGGATATCTAAAACTCACTAAGACCTACAGCAAAAGCCTTATTACAAGAGTGCAAAGCTCTGTCAGTTGTCAGAGCTGAAGACAGAAGAATATTCCTCAGAGCAGACGGAAGTCTTAATGAGCTCAACAGGGTACTCTGCAGGCGGCCTTGCACACACTGCAACACCTAATGATTAATGTATGGGAGAAGAGGTTGAGCCGTGCCAGGGTGCCCAGCATGTAAATTATCAGTTTAATTGAAGAGTTACCCTAATGAAACGTACGAAATAAATCTGTTTAAATGTAAGGGATTTTTTTTTCATCTTCGAACATCTCCAAACATCCCTAAACATGTAGATGCTAACGTGCTGCGTTTTGTTGGCTGATAACGCTCAAATGAAACAATCTGCCTGCCAATTAGGAACATTTTTGTGTTCCAAAACAAAATCTGTAAAAGTACAGATGCAACTCAGAGTTGTTGCACTGCTTTGGCATGTTGGAAGCACATCCTCAATAAACTGCTCATCCACTCAGTGGCTCGTACTGCTCTTTTAAGCCCGAAAGTGCGAGCAATCATTGTCAAATGGTTTTATTGGAACCATTGATCCTACCTGATGCTGCACATTGTGCCTTGCACAGTCTCCATTAACACATTGGAAAGCACTGTTAAGGGCAAAAATAAAACCAAAGGACTTGACAGATGCAATTTGCATGAAGTGATATTGTTTTATTAGAATCACCGACTTGAGATTGCTTTGGGAATTGAGGGCAAGAATGAGGATAGAGAAGCAAATGTACAGGGATCTCGAAACAGAGCACCATTCTTTTCTCTTTCTTCATCATCTGAGGATTGGCTTCTCCTGATGGAACGAATGTTATTTGTCTCGCTGAGGATGACAGAAACGACAGTTCTCCATAAAGTGGGTGAGCTACTACTTGAAAGGCATTCCTTGATCGAGTTGTTCTTATATGTACAATGAAATAATTTATATCATTATGCATTATTCCAGGTTTTATGCTTTTCACCTGTAAAAATGTTGGTACAAATTACATGTTTTGGAGCACTTCCTCCATCTCCAACCCCTATAATTCAAATAAACACAAGCTGTCGTACCACTCCAAAGCAGAATGCAGTAACCATAGCCATGACATTTCTAATGCTACACTTCAGATTTATCCTCTGTGTAACCTTACTTCAAAAGTGGTTATATAAGTGTAGAGCAATTCAATTTAGCGTTCAGATATTTGTTTTTTTTTTAAGACAATATTATCTTAGCAGTGTAAATGTTTCTGCAGTTAAAAGAATGTTCTGGAGTTAAACAGCTTTAGGTCTATGATGAGACAGTAAGGAAATAAACTTTTGTTGGAGACTAAAACAATGTAAAGCTCAACAATTTTGAGTGAGAGCTGAAAAGAAGTAAAATGTTAGCTGTTAATTAATGTTAGCACTTGGGGCAATAGAGGTCTGTCAAAATAATAAAATGAAGCCTCTGACAAGATTTATAAATGGCAATTCACTTAAGTGATAGTGTGGCTATAGACCCTACGGACAAATTGAGGTCATTTAACTTAGAAAAGGGGCCGTTCGTACGTGCATTTCCTTCTGGTTGCTGCCATCTTGTTATAAGTCTGACTAAGTCGAGTACTGATGTTGTGCAAACTGCTGTTAACAGATGCAAAAGGAGAGTTCATGGCCACTTCTTTTAAAACTTGCTTATTTTGTCATAAATATATAATTACTGACCCTGTTTCATGGAAGCAGAGACCATGAACTCTCTTCTTCGCTGTATCTGAAACATAGATGTGTAGCTTGTACGGACTTATAACAAGATGACTATGACTGGAAAGGTGATGTCTGTACAAATATTTGGCTTTGTCAGTTGACCACCTGCTTACCCGCTTAATCCTCTGCAGGGTCATGGGGATCTGTTGGAGCCTATCTCAGCTCTCTCCGAGCGAAAGCCATGGGTGCAGGTTGTATCATTGCAGGACCACATGTAGACAAACAACCACGCACACTCGCAATCACTCTAGAATCACTCTACAGGCTATTTAGAACCACCAATCAACCCAACATGCAGACTGTGTTTAGATGCAGACATCTTTAGACTGTGGGAGGAAGGCGAAGTACCCAGAGGAAACCCACATAAGCACGGGGAGAACATGCAATGGCTAAGGTTTGACCCAGGAACCTTCTTACTGTGAGGCAATAGTGCTAACCACTAAGCCACCGTGCTGCCCCCTTTATATACTCTTTCTGTACAATTAAGAAGTTAAAACTACCTCAGTTTTGCCTGTAGGAACCTTATCCACACCATCTACTTAAGTGGAATGACATTTTTAGATCATTTTTAGAGTAATGAGGCTTTAAATAGCTATTTATTTTGACATAGCTCCATTACATTAGGTGCTAATATTGATTGCCCTTTTGCTGCAAATGCATAATCTGTTCTCACACAAAACAGCGTCAATTCACGTTGCTTTGGTCTATAAACAAAGTTTATACACCTTGTCATCTACAAACAAACCTAGGACTGTTTTAACTGCCAAATGATCCTTTAAGCATCTGTAGTAAGTAAATGTTGCGCAGTCAGTGAAGGCCTTCACTGACTGTGCAACATTTACTTTACATTTAAAGAGGAGGACACAGACCGGTCTGTGTCCTCCTCTTTATCTACTAGTAACCTACAGATGATACCAAACATTGGGTAAGAACTATAGCTGTGGTGATAGCTTTACCAAAATGTTTTACTAAAAAGGTGACATACGTATACCAGATCCTAGAATCATAGCTGAATCAATACACAACACAGTGGACCCACTAATGTTTTAGAGTAATGGTTGGGAGGTTCTTACTTATTCAGATAACAAATCACTGAGTCAAGAAGACTTTATTGGCATCTGAACAACCTCTCTGCCCCTGCTCTGGGTGCTATTGTGGGATTAGGAAGGGAATATAAGGTTAACGAGAGCGCCAATATGGGTCTGCAATGGGGATAGCATTCCACCTCAACCTGCATAAAATTGGCTAAGATATAGTTGAACAAAGTTCAACACACAAATCTGTTCAGAATTATTGCTTATTTCTGTGTATTTTATCCTAGCTACATAAAGAGCTACACACATTTCTAAAGGCTTATTACTCATCCACAAGCTTTAGTAAACTAAAGGCATTTGAAACAAGCTATAAATCTTTTTTGTGAAATGTCCCATTCCAAAGCTGCAAAGATTTAAACTCAGTCCTGCGAAGGTGTGGATTTTGAAAAGAGACGGAATGAGCTTACATTCATCTCCAGTGGTGGATGTAAAATGACTGCGCTATGGTGAGCTCACATGCTGGGTTATCATGTCCTGCCAGTTGGTGCTGGGGCTCTTCATTGGGATTCCTCCCAGTGGGAATGGCAGCTAATCCCAAGGAGAGATAGGCTTTGATGTGCAGTGGTATGTTTTGTGATATGAGCACAGGCAGTCTTTAGTTAGCAAGAAATGCTGTTAGCAAAAAGGAAGCAGGAATGAAGAGGATATGGATTTTGAAAAGCAGAATTGGGCTACGATGAGACCTCTACAAGTTCTATCACATATGGAGCTGTATTACTTGTTGAACAGTCTGCCCCTGACATAACCCATTTTTATCATTTTTATGAAGCACTTATTCACAATATGTGCCCTGTGTTAGGCTTTGTTGTTCAGTAGTAGCAGTATTCTCTGAAAATCCATTAAGCTAGGAGATATTAAGATCTAAAGTACTGCCAGTACTACTTCTTAAATGTTTAAGGATCCTATTATTCTTTCAACTCTAACAACTTTCTTTGGAACGTGCTACAGGACTGAAAAGCAAAAAATGGATGTACATAAACAAATAAAGTAAAGCTGATGGGAACAAAAACTATGCAGTGAAGTCAAAGTAAATGTGAAAATGACAGATTTTTTCTTTGCATTTGCCATCGTGCCAACTTTGTGTTATTTGGGGTTGTAGAGTCTGTCTCACATACATAAACCAGGAGGCAAACCTCACATTGCTGGGGGCAGCCTAAAAGCATGTAGAGATCCCTGTTTTGCTTTCCACTGAACAAAACCACACTGCTGCTTCCATCAGCAGGAACTCTGCCATTGTGTCAGATATAATGTACCTGAGATGGAACAAAACAGTTCCCTCTGCATACTTCCCTACTCCTCTGTAACGTTCCTATTTTTTCCATGTTTGTTTCTATTTATTTTATATGGAGACACCATTCTCCAAAGCTTGGCCAGCCAAACTAATTATTTTTATCATCATTAAAGTGTGATGACTTTGTTTTTCTTGTGGAGTAGGTGATGTCTAAAAGGGGAGAACCAAGATTATCAGCCTTTTAACCTTCATCAAAAAACATGCCTCCTGAGTCACAACCATCAACTGAATAAACTAGAATAAACTAGAACAAATGAACGCATCAACATGCACTGCCAGCTAACTACTGTCGGCGATACTCTGATGCAATCATCTGGCAAAGCAAAGAGGGCCTTGGCCTTGGAACAAATACACCTACCTGGCAAAAACCAATCATCCCCAAATGCTGAACCATGGTGATAGGGGAGGTGCACCAACAGGAAGAAGCAGCCAGATGTTCCAAATCTGGATGGTTGCTGAATGAGATGGACAGCCGAGATAACAGGATCTCTGGAGCATGAAATCAAATAGGGCTGTTTGATCATTAAAGTCACATAACATCCTGCCGCCTTGGAGAGGATCCATCCTGTCTCCTGTGCACAGCTCTAGCATTGGTCTCTACAAAGACCAGCCTCATCCAAGATAGATACACCCAGACGTGTTGTGAGCTAATCAGCTTTTGACCTCTTCTACACTTAGTAAAACTAATGCAGCCTCAGGAGGTCACCAGCCAGTGTCTTTTTGAGCCGGTCCCAAGCCCGGATAAATGCAGAAGGCAGAAGAAGGTTATGTCAGGAAGGGCACCCGATGTAAAACCTATACCAAACTAACCATGTAAATCACAAGACCTATGAAACTCATATTGGATTGGTTAAGGACCTAGTTAAATATGACCACCATCTGCATTGTTTACCTACAGGGCACAAATTGGGCCCTGAGGGGTACTACGAAGCAAGTTCGACACAGCCAGGCTTTCTTTGGGTGAGCTGGCTTAACAAACCTGAAACTCGCGATCAGAGATAACCGGTACCACGAAGGTGGTTATCAACTATCTTTGTTAACCGCGGCTTTCTGCTTTCTGCTCTGTGCGCGTTCACATAAAAGGGGGCGTTTGTCGCGTCATTTGACGCCTATTCTGGATCAAATGGATAGATGGCGGTCCGTATATTTCAGTCACCCACCAAACATTGCAGGTCGAAAAGACGTGCAGATGACGTCAGTTTTAGGTCGGTCCGTCAGAGACCAGATCTTGACGTCTATGGAACGTAGAAAATAGGTCGAAACTTCGACGTCAAAATATGACCCTTTTTAGACGTCGCTATGACGTTCAGAATCTGGACGTCATATAAAGACCAAATATAGACGTCGGCTCAACGTGCATAATAGGTCGAGATGTAGACGTCATTATTGGACCTTTTTTCGACATTTGCAACGGACCGGCTCCCGCACTGCGCGCGCAGTGCGCTTCTGAGTCCGCACGGAAGCGCTTAAACACGCGCAGACACTGGAAGTGATTTGGTCCAACGAGGACCTCATTTCGACGTTATATTAACGTCCACAAGTGCTCCACTGGTCACCAAGTTCCAGACATCTTATGCCCAATGTGATTTTTCCCCGCCTGAGAAATGAACTTTTATCCCCACTTTTATTGTGGGGGAGAGGCTCCCGCATTGTGCGCGCCGCCGCATACACGCACACCGCCGATCGGACCTCATCTCGACGTTATATAGACGTCCTTAAGTGGACTCATCTGGACACCGCTGTCGACCACGATATGAGACTCAAATTATCTCACACTCCACGTTGTTGCATATCACAGCTGACTGTAAAACACCCTCTGCTGCGAGGTAAAACCCTGGTCCATGCTGAATGTGTTAAAAGAGTATTACTGGAAATGTAAGTATTTTGAGGGTTCTCGTACAAATTACAGGGCTAAATGAAAATTATATTCATATAATGTAATTAAACATTTCAAATAAGTGTTTGTATTTTTTCCTCCCAATCATTGGTTTTAATATTGAAAACATAATTTTCAGGTTAGTACTGCCCCGACATACCCTTCAACATCCCACCATCATTTCATCTTTCAGTCTCTGAAACGTGAATACTTAGATATCAAAGGGAGAGCCTGCAGCTGAGCATACCGAAGCGATGATGGGGGTGTTGTCAATACTCGCCGTTCTTCGCAGTGATGGGTGCCGCCGCGGCTATGGTGTTCAGCGGTAACTATCAAAACAGTTTTCATTCTTTTCTAAGTGTGTAATATCAAACTAAAAGAGTTAGGATTTTTCTGCTAAATGTCTTTTACGTGGTATTAAATCCCACAAGATGCTTTGAACTGTCAATCTTGGTGCTCCTCTTGATTCTCATTTGAAGCCAGCTTGCTAATATTGCTAAGCTAATTGTATGCTAATTGTAAGCTAATGTTTATTTTTGTAGAAGTTTTCTATGAGAGTTCAGTTACAGGGACATGGTGACAATCCACAACTTTTTTCTAGATGCTGTCATGAAGGCCTACCCCCTGGCGACGGAGGCAGAAGTAAAACAAGTCGTGGCCGACCACCTCAAACATGCACCAGCCAGAAGGGGAGGCCTCAACACCTAGTTTAACTGGACTTGTGGTTGTAAGATCCCCCAGTTTTGGTTCAGTCTCTGACTAGCAGAGTCTGTCACCGGGACCAGCTCTCCATCCTACGGGTAAGAAGTTGCGGTCTAGGAGAGGTTCCTCACTAGATTTCCTCAACTTATTTAAGCTGGTGTCGAGGAGATACGCCTAGCTCTCACTGCCTACTTCCAAACGTATGTCCCGCTCACTCCAATAACTGTCCTCAGAGGAATAGCCGGGTGGCTCGAAGTCCAGCTATCGGTCACGTCTGTTAACGGCAGCTCTCCTCTTAAGATCTGGGCACTTGTTACAAACTAGGAAAACTTTAGTGGCTCGGACAGCAAGCCTCAGGGACAATTTGACAATATTGTGACTAGAATAACCCATAAGAACCTGTGTGTTAGTGCAGAGGCATAAACAAGTCTTCAAAATTCTGGATACAGATGTAATGTCCACAACGACATCTTATGATAGTTTTTATATTTATTAAAGCAGATTAGCAAGGTTAAGCAACAGCATTGATTGGTTATACAATTTCTAATTCTACGTAAAAAGGCAAATTAAAGCTGTGGTTTACTGATCGATCCATCTGGTTGGTTCAAGGACAGGCTGGTACGCAATGTGGCGCCTTTTGCGTTCACAAGGCCGCTGGCAGTGAGAGAGAGAGAGCCCAAACGATTAGGCCTGCAGGTATGTTGATTCGGCCCCTCCTCCTTGCTAGCAGTGAGCTAGGGTAATTCCAAACTCCAAATTATATTCCTCAAGTTGGGAAAAAATGGTTAATCCGTTCCTGCGTCTTCGTCTTCTGTTCTTGAGGAATAAATCCTTCAGGTCTTTCCCTCCAGATGGTTGGTCAGCTCCCTTGTCCAGCTAGTCCTGCTTCTTCGAAGACGCCCCACGGAAGAACGACGACTTCTCTTTGTCCTCTCTTTTTATGCTATTCTCTCTCTCTCTCTTTCTCACGTCCAGCCTGCTTTCAGCCCAAAATGTCTCTCTTGTTGGCCTTTCACATTCTTGATTGGTTCTCTCACATTTGTATATGCATACATAATTTCCCCCAAAGTCACTTGCCACATCTGATTGGGTATATCACATTTACAGAGGCGTGCATAAATTTACATATCCCGTTTACATCATTCATAGTTCACAGGCCATGTCCCACAGTGATTTCATTGGTTACAGCATGACATCATCCCTATCACCAATCCAAGGTTACCTTGTTTACTTGGCTATACAGCCCGTTAAGCTAAAGCTTATCAGCTAACGCTAACCCTTTTTCTAACGATCTACTTATCAATGTATGTTCCAACGTTACATTAACTGATTGATTGATTGGTTCGTGTTTAATAACAGAATTCGGTAACGAACCTCCGTCTGCAGTCCGGAGCCCATGTACCGCTTTCCGTACCAAACACACAGCCCCCCTCGCCAAGGCCCTTCTGAGCTGAGCGGATGACATCGCCATTTGACCCAGACACCTGGCCCCATTATTGTGTATGGCGAAGTTATTTTATTGTTTACTCTTACCCACTTACTCCTGCTTCTGTTATGACTCTGTAGCTCTGCCTGCAGAGTTGTTTGGGATAACCAGTTAATCAACAAGTAGCCTAATTTATCAAAACCTTAATTCATAATTCGTTCAATTTGTTTCCCCTCTATTTCAGCAGTATCCTCATGGCTAATTATTATTATCTTTGGGACTTTTACCTTATAAAACCCCCATATAATATTTATTCAGTATTCATCCACCTCTACTCCTGTTTTGATAAACATATGGGTTGTTTTACATTCCATTTGCGGCACACAGTGACCTCCGGTCGCTTACCTCAGCTCACAGTTAATTACGACACAGAGCGAACATGGATCTATCCCCCATCCTTTCTGATCATCGGTTCTGATCATTAATTATTGAATCACACATGTCATTGCTTATAGATTGATTCCAAATCACCTTAATTACCCCTTTTCGGTTACTCCACTACTGCCTTTGTTATGACTAGCCCTGGCTTATCCACATCACATCACATCAGTCTCTCCTTTAACACTTTAACATACAGCGTTAATATTGATTATTGATTAGAAGCTGAGTTGATTCCAACGTTTCCTCAGGGTCACTTGACATGGTTCATATGCAGATGATGTGGTACATAGTGTAGAGATTATGTAAATAGTTTAAATCATTGTTAATTTGTAAATGTGTAGTCTTAATCATTTTTAATATGTAAATTCTGTATAGTATGACAAATGTTAATATGTAAATAGTGTGAATCAATATTAATAAAGTTGTTTTTTGCCTTTCTTCCTAATTCTGTGAGCTATCAACTGTTGCAACACGGGTAATGGTTATATTATTTTGCACTGCAGTGACAATTTTAATAGTGTAATGCTATAATTTTACTGAATGTGTTAATTTTACAGAATTGTTACATTTAAAAGAAATTGCAATGTAAATTTGGTTTGGTTTCTAGTTTGCTACCTTAGAGTAAATTACAGAATAGTCCAGTTTTAACACTTTAATGAAGGTAGTTAGTGGACGTTAATCCAGCCCCGGATGAATGGAAGTGGAGGTCCATAAAGCGTCGAGGGAAAGACGTCAAAAAAACATTTCATTCTGCACCTTTTTGAGACGTCCATAAAGCGTCGAGGGAAAGACGTCCACACGACGTCGGGAAAAGACGTCAAAAAAACATTTCATTCTGCACCTTTTCGAGACGTCCACACGACGTCGGGAAAAGACGTCAAAAAAACATTTCATTCTGTACCTTTTCGAGACGTCCATAAAGCCTCGAGGGAAAGACGTCCACACGACGTCGGGAAAAGACGTCAAAAAAACATTTTATTCTGCACCTTTTCGAGACGTGATTCCGACGTCGCAAAAAGACGTCATATAGACGTCTTCTGAACCATAAATTGCGCAGTGGGCAGGAGGAGCAGGTTTTAATAATGCAGGGCTATGAGGATTTCAAAGAAATCTTTACGGCCAAAAGCAACACTGTAGGTGCGAATAAAGCCAGAGAGGAGTGCTGGCAAAAAATTGTAGATCGTGTAAATTCGTAAGTTATATTTATTTCACCACTTAATGCACCTTAATTAATCTCCCTCCCTCTTTTAGAGTGCTTAAACTTTAAACGTAATGCAGCAGATTTAAACATTATGTAGGTCTTACTGGCCCATTATGAATGATAAATGAAAATCACTAGTTTTTTGCTAAATCTATGTGAAATTAATTTAAGATTTAATATTATCTGTGATACCAATATACACTCACCGGCCACTTTAATAGGTACCCTATCACCCTGGAGAATCTTATGAATGAATTATATTAAAACTAGGGCTGTCAAAGTTAACGCGTGATTAACGCAAAATAATTTTAACGCAACTCATTTTTTTAACGCGCGATTAACGCAAGCCTTAGCCTGGCCGTTGATGTACAATAGTAGAGAGAAGAGTAGGTGTTGCCTCCAGGCTTCATGAGCCTCGGGCCCCGCCGTAGTTGTAGTCCTGTAGTCCTCCGTAGTTTGTCAAAACAGGAAGCCATGCACTGACGTCGACGGCCATGCCGCAGACAGACAGACGTGAACAAACCTCTGTGAGCAGTGGCTGGGATAAAAAATGGATACAAAAGATACTATTTTGAATGGTAAGTTTAGCTTCAAAACCTTGCCTGATGGCTAACTCCACAAGATAAATGTTGTTTGTGTTTGCTGTCGATGTGAATTTAGTTACCACTGGAGTCCCGACTACTGAAATATCACTTGTCGGCTAATGAGAGCACTGATGCAGAGAGCCCCCCCTGTTTGAAGCAAACCACGAAAATATTTTGTATGAAGAACATAAGAGAAAATATTGAGTATATATATATAATATATAATGGATTTGGCATTGTAGCAATAAATAAACATGCATTTTTTTTGCATAAGGGAAGCATTAGTGTACTCTCATATTAGGCAAGGCAACTTTATTTGTAGAGCACACTTCGTACACAAGGCAATTCAAAGTGCTTTACGGATGCATAAAGTCACAAGAAGGCAAATAGAATCATTCCATACAAGCATAAAAATAATCAATAATAAATAAAATTAATTAATAAAAAAATTAATTAATTAAATTAAAAATTAAGAGTGCAGATAAAATCCTTCCAGTCATCATCTTCACATCTAAACAGAACTGTTTTCAGCCTGGATCTGAACATTGTCAGAGTTCAGGTCTGTCTCACATCTTCTAGAAGACTGGTCCAGATTTTAGGAGCATAAAACTGAAATGCAGCTTCACCTTGTTTAGTCCTGACTCTGGACACCAGCAGGAGACCACTACCTGAGGTTCTCAGAGTCCAGGTTGGTTCATATGGATCTAACATGTTAGAGATGGACTTTGGGGCCATGAAGAGACTTGAACACAGGTAGAGCTGTTTTAAAGTCTATTCTCTGAGGGACAGGAATCCAGAGACCTCAGAACTGGACTAATATGGTCATATTTCCTGGTTCTAGTCAGGACTCGTATTAATAAGAGTAATACAACTTGAAAAAGATCTGTATAAGGTGGATTTAGAACAGATAAAAATATGCAATTAATTTGCGATTAATCATGATTAACTATTGACAGTCATGCGATTAATATGATTAATTATTTTGAGAAATTGACAGCCCTAATTAAAACATTTCACATGAAATTCCACATCACACTTATTATCAATATAATGGACTATTAATTTATGTTACCTGCAATTTTGTAAAACGCTTCTTTTATTTGAAGCGTGGGCAGATGGCCAGGGAATACTACAAACATATTCAGCAGTTCAGTAAGAGCAAGTACAACCTTTATTCCAGTATTCTGGCTGAGATTTTCTGCATCACCAACTGAATGCATGTAGGTTCCCGCAGCAAAGAAACGCAAAGAAACGCACACCGTTTGCGCTACTGTGAGCGCACGGCTGCGTTTGGTGGCGCTGCCAATATATGGCTCTAACAGATTACAAATGTAACGTATTCCCTCAGCTGGAAATCCATAGCGTTCATAGAGAATATGGTCATGGGAAGCCAGCGGATCAGTCCAGTCTCTGTATACTCTCCCTCCATTGCGCAATCCTGGCACTCAGGTCAACGGGATTGGGTGAAAGTGAAAGGGTGGCGCTTGTTTATAGCCGATTTGAGCCTAAACTCTGCACATAACCTGCTCCAGACCAGGTTAAGCTTGCAGAGTAAATTACCATGGTGATCTAGCCAGGTTAAAAGAGAGCCACCTTTGTGGTACTGGAAATCCTGGCTTTAGACTCAACATACCTCACTAACCCTCTAATCTCGCTTCGTAGTACACCCCTCAGGTTGGTTGGTTGAATTCGTTTTTTTGGGCTGCTGTTGGTTGAAGAAGGAGAGAAAGGAAGGAGTGTCCATAGGCAGAGAAAAGAGGAAAATCAAGAGACTAGGGCTTAGAGTTGGGATTTTAATGCTCAAATTCAAATTGATTTATAAAGCCATTTTCATACAAGAGTAACACAAAGTGCTTTACATAATAAAAACAATCATTAAAATGACAACAATAAGAAAGAACAAGAAGACAACTTAAAAGCCATCACACACCCAAGGTTACAGCAAGAAAAAAAAACAAACAAAAAAACATCAACACCCAGTCATCCACTCTCTCTCATGCACACATACACATACTCAGTATTCATAGCCCCCCCCACCCCCTTTGGCCCCAATCTAAATAGACTCTTGAACATCCATCTTGGCACCAATGAACCAGGTGAGGAAAAACGATATCCTGGGGATCAGTTCCTGTCAAGACCATCCCCACGCACAATCACAGAGGTCATCGTCACAGGAACCACCCGGACCCAGGCTGACCAGGACCCACACCGCAAACATCACCACGATATCTCTCAACATTCGTTGGGAGATACACCTCCCAACATGGATGGACTATGGCAGGAAAAGCTAGAGAGTTGGTTGACATGATGTAGAGGAGGAATGTGGATATTCTGTGTGTTCAGGAGACCAGCTGAAAACTAGTAAAGCTAGACGCTTAGGAGCAGGGTTCAAACTGTTTTCTCATGGTGTAGATGGAAAGAGAAGGAGTAGGAGTCATATTGAAGGAAGAGTTTGTTAGGAATGTTCTGGAGGTGAAAGGAGTGATGAGTCTGAAGCTAGAGATTGAAGGAACGATGTTTAATGGCATTAGTGGTTATGCCCCACAGGTATAATGTGAGTTAGAAGAGTAGGAGAAATTCTGGAATGAGGTGGATGAAGTGATGCAGAGTATCCCTACGGCCCTATCTTACACCTCCTGCTACCCACTACCTGCAAATTGGAGCCTCTGCCAACCGCTAATGCAATCTTCTGTTCCCAAAAGCTGCTACCCATTATGCCGACTCCCTTACTCACATTGTGGGCGCGGCAATGGACGTGTCTCTTGCGCTTTCCACAAATTCGGTATCTTGTTCTTTCTTATTCGGTAATCTGTATCTCGCAGATTTTGGATATCCGCAGATTTTGGATATTGGGTAGTGGGTGGTCAGACCACCCACTACCCAATATCCAAAATCTGCGAGATACAGGTACCGTAAGATACCGAGTATGTGGAAAGCACAACTGGCATGTCGACGCGTAAAAGAGCACGTCCAAATCGCGACATTGTGCGTCCACCCAGTCACATGTGGACTGCACAACCGGCTCTAGCTCTCGATTATGCATCACTGTATTACTTGCATATGTTATTATTCTCTTAAGGGCAGATGATGTCTGTACAGCTGTGGCATGATCTCATTCAGATGTTTGCTGTGGAGGAAATGAGGAGATCACAGAACTCTGTTGTGGAGTTTCTTGTACTGTGCGCCTATCCCTCTGACCCTCTGGTGCTTGGAACACCTGAGATGCACTCAGTGGTAGAAGGTAGATGTCATCATACGTGTTCCTCTGGCTCAATGCTCATCCAATGATCCGTTCTGCAGTATTTTTAAAAGCACCGCTCCCAGCGACTATGCGTCTTGGCGCAGCTGTGCCTCTTGGTGCGTCTTGGCACAGGGGATATGTTAGATAACTCAAAAAGTTAAGGATGGATTTTGATGACATTTTCAGGAGTTGTCAGAAATGTGAAAAGGAAGAACTGATTTTATTTTGGGTGTGATCCGGAAGAAATCCTGGATTCTGGATCACTTTCAAATTTTCGATAACATTGCGCTGTTTAGTTGTTTCTTGAACCCTAAAGCAACCACAATGGAGACAGGAAGGGAGTTCTGGAATTTTAAGAGTTTAATTCTCTGATGTAAAAAAGGAGGATTCGAGGGTTGGCAGCCAAACCAACAATCCAGGGGACGACGAAGGCAAGGAGGTGGCACTGCGAATGGCTGGATCAGGCGTTTCTCTGGGAAGATCTGGCGACGCGTCTGGTTGAATGATGACTGAATAGGTACAGGTGTGCAGTGCCACACCTGGGATGCTCGTTGGATGTGAAGGTGAAACATAGGTGTCAATGTAGAGGATTGAAGGTGGGGCAGTGGGTTGTGCGCAGGAGCCCCAGAGGTGGAAGGTTGCAGTTCACAACCCAGCTTGAGACCATAACATGCGCTCAATGGGGCCGGAAATTTTGTTTCTCAACATCTCCGTTAATTATTGCCCACAACTCATTAAATTTCACTCAGGTATTGACAATGAAAACCTCTATAAAATTTCAGAGATTGATCTGGATCTGATCCAGAACGCGGATCTGTAAATCGCTGTATGGGAGAACTGTTGTGCTTGGCGGAGGTCTGCGCTCTCTGAGTGCTTTCCTAGTTAAGAAATGCTTTCCTGGAAGTTCACTGGCTCAATTTTTTTCTGAGCAGTTTGTTGGAACTTCTTGGAGTACAAAAGAAATGATTAAATCAT
The DNA here is from genome assembly GCA_018398805.1 of Hirundichthys speculiger. NCBI lineage: Eukaryota > Metazoa > Chordata > Actinopteri > Beloniformes > Exocoetidae > Hirundichthys > Hirundichthys speculiger. The sequence goes on from JAGFBZ010000865.1 coordinate 3,661,999, forward strand.
TTGCTACACATTAGTTAGAGCTAGTTATGTATATATCAGTGCAGAGGAGGAGAAGGAGGAAAGACGAGGAGGAAGCTCTACAGCAGAGTCCCAGACGAGCTGCCCATGAGAGCTGCTCCTATCTGGGTGAAAAGACGCTCCATAGCAGTTTGCAGGTACCGCAACCTGCTCTTAAAGGCAATGGCTACTGACGCACTGATTGGTTAAACGGGTGGAACGCCCTAACCACTCCCATGCATAATGAGTGCATGATATAGTGGTTGGTGCAGGTAATATCGTGGGTTTCGGGAGGTGGAAGATTGCGTTCATTGTGGGGGAACGCCCCTCCTGCTACCTGCTATCCCTTAATAGTATGTTTAGGAGTTTTGGCGCAAGATAGGGCCCCTAGAGATGAAAGAGTAGTGATTGCCGCATACTTCAATGGCCATGTTGGAGAAACAACAGAGGTCATGAGAAAGTGATGAGCAGGTTTGGTATTCAAGATAGGAATGCAGAAGACTCTGCAAAAAGGATGGAAATGGCTGTGATGAATACTTTGTTCCAGAAGAGACATGAACATGGGGTGACTTATAAGAGAGGAGCTGGAGCACACAGGTGCACTACATTTTGTGTAGACGATGTAACCTGAAGGAGATAAGTGACTTCAAAGTAGTGGTAAATGAGAGTGTAGCCAGACAGCATAGGATGGTGGTGTGTAGGATGAATCTGATGGTGAGGAAGATGAAGTGGACAAAGGCAGAACAGAGGACAAAGTGGTGGAAGCTGAAAAAGGAAGAGTGTTGTGTGGGATTCAGAGTGGAGGACAGGCTCCGGTTGGTCAGGAGGTGCTTCCATATGACTGGATGACTATAGCTAATGTGATCAGGGAGACACATAAGGGAGTACTTGGTGTGTCTTCTGGCAGGAAAACACAAAAGGAGACTTGGTGGAATGAGGAAGTGCAGGAGAATGTACAGAGAAAAAGGTAAGCTAAGAAGAAGTGGGACACTGAGAGGACTGACGAGAGTAGACAGGAGTACACAGAGATGCATCATAAGGTAAAGTTACAGGTGGCAAAGGTCAAACAAAGAGTGTATGATGATTTGTATCCATGTATGTAGGTTAGACAGTTAGGAGGGAGAGACTGATTTATAGAGGTTGGCAAGACAATGAGCTTGAGATGGGAAGGATGTGCAGCACACTAGGGTGATTAAGGATAGAGATGGAAATGTATTTATTGATAGATGCAAGTGTGTATCTGTGTGGAGTGTGACAGGAAGATAAAAAGGGTACTTTGAAGAGTTGATGAACTTGGAAAATAAGAGTACTTAGAGTAGAAGTGGTAACTGTTGTGGACCAGGAGGCAGCAAAGATTAGAAAGGCTGAAGTGAGGAGGGCATTGAAGAGGAGTGGAATGGCAGTTGGTCCTGATGATATACTTGTGGAGGTATGGAAGTGTCTAAGAGGAGTGGCAGTGGAGTTTTTAAATTCAACAAGATCTTAGCAAGTGAGAGGATGCCTGAAGAATGGAGGAGAAGTATGCTGGTGCTGATTTTTAAAAACAAGGGAGACGTGCAGATTTGTTCCAACTACAGAGGAATAAAGTTGATGAGCCACACAATGAAGTTATGTAAAAGAGTAGTGGAAGCTAGACTAAGGACAAACGTGATCATCTGTCAACAGCATTATGGTTTTCATGCCAAAGAAGAGTACTATAGATGCAATATTTGCTTTGAGGATGCTGATAGAAAAGTACAAAGAAGGCCAGAGGGGGCTGTATTGTGTCTTTGTAGACCTTGAGAAAGCATATGACGGGGTGCAGAGAGAGGAGCTATGGTATTGTATGAGGAGGACTGGAGTAGCAGAGAAGTATGTTAGAGTGGTGCAGGGCATGTATGAGAGCTGTAAGACAATGATGAGGTGCGCTGTAGGTGTGACAGAGAGGTTCAAGGTGGAGGTGGGACTGCATCAAGGATCAGCTCTGAGCCCCTTCTTGTTAGGTGAAGTATGCCCTGGAAAGGAGAGGAATGAAGGTTAGCCGTAGCAAGACAGAATACATCTGTGTGAATGAGAGGAACCCAAGTGGAATGGTGAGATTACAGGGAGGAGAGGTAAAGAAGGTCGAGGATTTTAAGTACTTATGGTCAATAGTCCAGAGCAATGGATAATGTGTAAAAAAGGTGAAGAAGCGTGTGCAAGCAGTTTGGAATGGGTGGAGTAAAGTGTCAGGTACGATGCGTGATAAAAGAGTTTCAGCAAGAATGAAAGGAAAGATGTACAAAATGGTGGTGAGACCTGCAATGTTTTATGGCTCAGAGACTGGCACTGAGGAAAAGACTGGAGTCAGAATTGGAGGTAGCAGAGATTAAAATGTTGAGGTTCTCTCTGGGAGGGATGAGGATGGACAGGATCATGAATGAGTACTTCAGGAGGACAGCAGATGTTAGATCTTCGGAGAGAAAGTCAAAGAGACCAGACTGAGATAGTCTGGACATATATAGATAGTGACTATATCGGTAGAAGGATGATGAGGTTGGAGCTGCCAGGCAGGAGCCCGAGAGGAAGGCCAAAGAGGAGTTTTATGGATGTAGTAAAAGAGGACATGAAGTTAGTTGGTGTGAAAGAAGAGGATGCAGAGGATAGAGTTAGATGGAGGCAGATGATTTGCTGTAGTGACGCCTGAAGGGAAAAGAAAAAGACACTCCTCTCCTTTCCTTTTCTGAGCATTACCTTCTCCTTCTTTCCCATCATTTTCCTCATAAACCTATATCATGTGCCAGCCATATTCAGGTATCCCCCAATTCAGAAGTGGTGCTAAAATAGTAGGGACGGCAACATCTGGTCCTATTGAATCTAGCATACTTTAGTGTAACACAGAATGATAGGTTAACTGCAAGACAGAGATTAACAGAGTTTTGTAATGTTTTGTCCAACTGACAAGACATCAAACAACCTGACTGGTTCAGGTTGTAATATCCCTTTGCAGCTAGAACAGCTTCAACTCTTCTGGGAATGCTGTCCACAAGGTTTTATGAGTATGTTTATTGGAATTTGTGACCAGAAGTCACAAAGAAGTGCATTTGTGAGGTCACACATTGATGTTGACTGAGAAGGCCTGGCTCTCAGTCTCTGCTCTAATTCATCCCAAAGGTCTTCTATCAGGTTAATGTCAGGACTCTGTGCAGACCAGTCAAGTTCATCCACACCAGACTCTGCCATCCATGTCTTTATGGACCTTGCTTTGTGCACTGGTGCACAGTCATGTTGGAAGAGGAAGGGGCCAGCTCCAAACTGTTCCCACAAAGTTGGGAGCATGGAATTGTCCAAAATGTCTTGGTCTGCTGAAGCATTCAGAGTTTCTTTCACTGGAACTAAGGGGCCAAGCCCAGCTCCTGAAAAACAACCCCACACTATAATCCCCCCTCCACCAAACTTTACACTTGGCACAATGCAGTCAGACCAGTACCGTTCTCCTGGCGACCGCCAAACCCAGACTCTTCTATCCAGGCCCGTCGATAGGGGGGGACAAACGGGTCTGCTGTCCCGGGCCCAGGGAGAGGGGGGCCCACAACTGGGCCCTCATTAAATTGTGGAATTTAAAAAAAAATGTCAGAATAGTCCTATTTGTGGAAAACTATTATTTCAATCAGTTTAATAAGTAATAAGTCAATAAGTTTTTTTATTTGTATTCTTCTAGTTGTCCTTGAGAAATATTGATCATGAACCCTCCCACCCCACACAAAAATGGTTTGGCCTAGATCACACTCAGGGCCGTCGCGTGAAGGCAGGCAAACCAGGCAATTGCCTAGGGCCCCGAGCTGTCAGGGGGCCCCCAGACAACGACTGATTAAGAAGTTAATGCAATGACACATACGGTCTGCCTCGCTGTGGTGAAAGGAAAATGCAGCGACAGATCGCCCTCGGAGGCCCCCCTCAATGTGGGGCGGGGCCCCGCACTTGTGGTTCATCTCCCGACCAATCGGGGGGCCCCCAGACAACGACTGATTAGGAACCAAATGCAACGACACACCGTCTGTCCCCCTGTGGTGAAAGGTAAATGCAGCGACAGATCGCCCTCGGAGTACCCCCTCAACGCGGGGCGGGGCCCCGTCCCCTCAACCAATTTTGGCTTTGGACTTCAGCCAGCAAAAGTGTATTTAGCGGCGGAAAATTTAAAAGGAAAAATGAAACGAAGTTATCCTTCCAGTTATGAAAAACGGAAGAAGAAAAAGGAATTGGAGGCAAAGAAAAAGCAAGACACCGGTAAGTGACAGTTCATTTGATAAATTAGGAGTTTGAGTCTTCAGTGTTGTACAAGTGCAGCTATTAGGCCAAAAGAAAAAAAAAAAGCTAGGCTATGCGTGAGGATGAGGTCTATTTTCGCTAGCTCGCTGGCTGGCAAATGCTAACGAATGCGAACAGTTTCTCTTTCTCTGCATATATTACCTAACGTTATTACCTCTGGAAACAGCACTGTTAACAACAAAACATAGCTGTGTAGTAACAAATAGTGTTGCTGTTAGCTGCTGCCATGTTTTAACTAATGCAAAATATTCATTTAAACTGCATAAATGAAGCAGTGGTGTTTTAACAACTCTTTTATTACTCTTGTTACTACTGAAAACACCTGTTTTTTTTACAACAAAACTCCACTTATGTTGTTCACTGTTTTTAAAGCATCAGCTGTCTAATTTTCAAGCAGAATGCTAAAATCTGTTGTCTGTTACAGACTACTCTATAGCTAGGCTAAATCAATGTACTAAACATACAAATCAGAAAACTAACCAGATCTTTTCTTACTCCTTCAAGGTTCTCTGCTTAAATTCATGGAACCTCTTCCTCCAAAGGATGCTCCCACTGCTGATGGTAAAGTGAATTTATCTCCCTGAGCTGTTTGTAGTGATCACTTTTAATCTCAGCAACATTGTTATATTTAAATACACCATCAACTTCTCATATTGAAGATGAAGACACAGGAAGAGACTCGAGAGAGACTTCAACATCAAGTGGTACCCTGGCCTCCACTCCCAGCACTTCATCAAGAGAAGGTAACACAAACTTGGCCCAGAATCTAGGTGATGGAACCAAAGACCACTAACTATTTATTTATTTTAACTTTTTTATTTTTTGCTTGATATTTTTTGCTTGATTGTGTTTTTGTCAAACTTTGCACATTTCAGTTGTGTTTGTTATGTTATATTGTATTTTAAGTGGTCTTAGATTATTGTGCACTTCTGTTATTTAAAATAAAAGATTTTTGGATTGAATGATTTTTCTTGGTGTTTTTGGGCCGGGAGGGCCGTGCGCGTGATGGCAAAATGAACGCCTTTTTCAGAGAGGGCAAAGGAATTGCAGGCAGATGCAGAGGGCAGGCAATTTTCCACATCCCACAATGGACGGGAAAAAATAGATAGGGACTGGTTAACATATAGCAGCTCAAAAAAGCCCTGTTTTGCCTCCCATGTTTGTTGTTCTCTTTTGAAGTAGAAAAAAAGTCAACAAGTGCCCTAAATTCAAGAGATGGAGATGTTCATTTGGTTTTGAAGATATAAAACTGACAATTCAAGTTTTCATATAAAGTTTGATATACATGTTTATTTACTGTATTATCAGCTGACAAAGAGAAAATTCTTCAAATTAAAATGCCTAATTTATTCTTCCCTGGTCTATTTTTCCTGCATGTATAAGAATTAAAAATGTGTATGCATAAATCTTAATAATATTAGCAGGTCCTTTCATATTTAACTAAAACTTCAGCTGCCATGGAAAGCTAAGATTTTCTCCTCGTATACAATACCTTATTTATTGCATTACACATCACAATATATCAAACATAACTGGTGATGTTTAGTGACAAAAAAAATGGCGGTGGTGTAGGGAGGGCCCATCCAACATTATCTTGTCCCGGGCCCAGACAAGACTGTCAGCTGGCCTGCTTCTATCAGATTGTCAGATGGAGAAGCGTGATTCATCACTCCAGAGAACGTTCCTCCACTGCTCTAGAGTCCAGTGGCGGTGTGCTTTATGTGGCGAGGTCCCGTGTATATATTGGTGGCTAAACACCATAAAAAAATTGTAGTAAATTAATTTAGGCTAAGAACTACAATTTTACCATTAAGATGAAAAACCGACAACGCCACCTGGGAGTGAGCCCAGGACTCTCTAAGGCTCGCAGGTTATTAAAGGAAACAGAGCTGAGCAGAGTTAAAGACTCTAAATGTCATTAAAAAGTTTTATTAAAAACTAAAACAAACAATGACGATGTCCATAAAAAATATAAAAAAAGAATCCCGGGGCAAGCGCCCTGTAGTCGTCCGTCAGTCGATCCTTGCCTCGTCCAGTCAGTCCCCGCAGCCCACAAAGCTGCGATATTCCCGGCCTGGCTCCTACCGCGTCCGGCGGCGCCCTCACAGTCTGGCCATCCTCAGAGGTCCTGTCGAAAGAGACGGAGATACCTGGTGCCAGTAACGTGGATAAACGACGTTAAACCATCCACCCTCAGCCCGGCCCCGCAGCCAACCCTCTTGTACCCGCTGCACGAACCCGGGGGGTACTCACACTTTTCCTGGGCAGCGAGCGAGGCACAGAGTATCCGCTCTGAACGGGTACAGGTTGCTGCGCTACAGGCTGAATCCACCTGGCTCCAGGTCCTCATAATTTCTGCTCCCCCTGTATTCGCAGGGACTCCTCGACGCTGAGTCCTCCGTGTTTTCCTGGGCGAGGTGTGGCGTCCTCGTTCACGTAGCCGGTCCCTTTTAATTTCCTCTTAATGCGTTGTACCTGCTGCTCATCAGTCCAACCTGGGGATTCAAACTAGATACTGCCCCTAGGGGCAAAAAACACTGCATGCATAAAAACAACCACTCCTTCACTGCAAAATATGAAAATGAGCAAAACACACATCCCCCAGAAACGGTCCCGTTCACATTCACACCACTGCATCCAACGCTTTGCATTGCACTTGGTGAGGTATGGCTTGGATGCAGCTGCTCCACCATGGAAACCCATTCATGAAGCTCTCTGACACTGTTGTTGAGCTAATCTGAAGACCACATGAAGTTTGGAGGTCTGTAGTGATTGACTCTGCAGAAAGTTAGTGACCTCTGCAGTATGCGCTTCAGCATCTGCTGACCCCGCTTCATCAGTTTACGTGTCCTACCACTTCGTGGCTGAGTTGCTGTTGTTCAGAGACACTTCCATTTCTTTATAATACAGCTGACAGTTGACTGTGGAATATTTAGGAGCGAGAAAATTTCATGACTGGATTTGTTGCACAGGCGGCTGTGATTATAATGATGATGGCTGGGAATTCTTGAGAGGAGAGTAAGAATATCTAAAGTGGATCCCAAATTTTGATGAGCCTGTTGGTTATTGTGGAGACGATCTGACAAATTTTGAGCCACTTGATTTCATCTCTCTTTTTCTGAATGATAAATTCTGGAGCCTCATCACCTGTGAAACATCCGTCAGTGTGGAGTAGGTCTTTGTGCTGTGCCTTGCAATGAAAAATACCACACACTGAAAAACTAAAAAGCAGTGCCATCTTGATCATTGAAGGTCTTTGAAATTAATACAAGTCCATATGTCCCCCAAACAGTGCTTAAAGATTATACAAATTGGATCAGTGATTCTATCAAAAATTTTATTTCATACTGAATATATTTCACATTGACTGTTGAAAGTATTCCCTTATCTCGAACCGCTCAAATTATAGCCTTTTGAAATCTTTATAAGAAAATTGACAATTTCCAATATGGCTGCCACCTGTTGATGTCACAATATGCAAATTAGTCAACAATTTACTTACAGCCCAAATTTTGCTTCAGCAATATTCCTCAATTATAGTATGCCCTTATCTCAAACCACTTTCAAATTGCAGCCTTTTGAAATCTTGAAAACAAAAATGGATGTTTTCTATGCCTGCTACCTGGTGATGTCACAAAAATCAAATTAGATGACAAATCTACTTCCATCCCAAATTTTGGTTCATACTGAAGATATTTCTCATTTACAATATGCCTTTATCTCAAACCACTTTAAAGTTATAGCCTTTTGAAACCTTGATATCAAAATTGAACATTTCCCAATTTGGCCGCCACCTTGTGACGTCATAATATGCAAATTATTTGAATAATTTCACTCCTATCACAAACTTTGAGTCATACTGAACAATTTTCTCATTGACAGTATACCTCTATCTCAAACTGCTTTCAAGTATAGCCTTTTGAAATCTTGATATCAAAATTGAATATTTTCTTGAAAAAACTCCGGCGCCTAAAGGGTTAATGGATAAGAGAACAAAAGGTGAGGAAGCCCACTGGTCTCACTGAAAGAATTTGCACTCTATTTTTCAGTCACTTCAGAAGTTGGCTGCAAATGAATGAACTTTTTCTGTTCTATTTTGGTATTTTCTTTCTATGGAGGGTTGATGGTGTCTTGGCTTCAAAGACTGAAGTTTACATACTCATAGTTGGTTGTTGCTGCAGAAAGCCTGAAAAATTCTACACGATAAAAGTTGTATGAAAAATCACAGCCTAATCACTATATAGCGTCCCTTTTATATGTTTTCTGTAGGCACACAAACATAAAATTACCTTGATTTGGGCTACCGGAAAGCTAAACTGGTTGATAAATATCGAGACTAAAGTCCTCATGTGGCCAACTGAGGTTCAACTCCCAGCCTGTGATACTTTACTGTGGCTCTTCCCTCTTTTCTGCTCAGTTCTATTTTTCATAGAAAAAAGCAACTAGAAACACTAAATATCAAAAAGAATTTTAAAAAAATTACCCAAATTTGTCCAAACAAACCTTATCCATACTATCACCTAAGAGGTCTGTGGATATTCTCATTTATCCAGGTAAGTTCCATTCTCGCAACAATTGAATCATAGGCAACTGGACTTAGATTTGTCTAGTAGACGTTTCGCCTCTTATCCAAGCAGCTTCATCAGTTCAAAGAGGAATTACTTTTTTTTTGAGTTTAGCCAGAGGCTCAAAATTACCATTTTTTTTTTTAACATATTCATTTTGACTCCAAGTTACTAGCATTAATTGCCATTTTGCTGCAAACACACACTGTGTTCTAACTCAAAACTGCTTTGATTCATGTTTGTCTTGAGATTAGAGGTGGGCGATACTGGGAATTTTGGTATCGATCCGATACCGAGTAAATATAGGGCCAGTATCGACGATACAGATACCGATACTTTTTTATATAAAGCTTGATCTATCATGAAACTGCTGACCTTTTGATGTTTTTGTGATTTTTGTCTTCAGATTATTTTGTTAAAACCTAGAATACAATTTCTGCAAACTTTATAGGTGACAGCAAAAATACTTTATTATTACAATTAACATTTTTCTGTAAATATTGTTTGGAGTTGAATATTCTCTTCATGTTTTTTTTAGTCCACCTCTTATATTATATATTTCAGTACATGTGTAATTTTGTTTGCACTGTGTGCAATTACCTGTTGCTTTTACTATAAATGTTCCCGTTGTGGGATAAATAAAGGAATTTATAATGTTATTTTATCTTAGATAACACCTTTCAATGGGATACGTGACATGTACTGGGTTACTTTAGGGTCTTAATTATGTTTTTTCAGCTGGTTCCAGTAACATATGAAGTAACATGTACTTTGAAAGTTAATATGAACTGATGCTGAAATCGACCACTCTTATCCACCTGGTCCAGATTATTATCCAGGTGACCTGGATACTCTCTGTTGGACTGAAGGAGGGCACAGCGACAGTGTGTCAGACACAGATTTCAATGAATTCGCACTTCGCAGCAGTCAGTGCTTCTGGGAGACAAAAAAAAGGTTGAGTATCTATCTTTTTATACAAGTATCATTCGATATCAATACCAGCGTTGGTATCGATATTATCGATATTTGGATCGATCTGCCCACCTCTACTTGAGATTATGGGATATGGGATATCTTCCCATAGATCCCATCAGAATGATATCTGGGGAGTCTGGAGAACAAATTAAAACCTCAGACTCTTTCTGAGAACTTCTTAAAAAATGTGTCTATAGGTCCATTAATGACCTGCTGGGTGATTTGAGGAGCCATGAAAGCTCATAATGCTTTGGCTGATCAGTGTATATTTCTATGGAAAACCTAAAAAAAAAACCACAATTTGCTTTTGTCCTAACTGCAGTTATGAGCCGCCTGTTTTCATTGTAATGCAATTGTCAGACTCAAAATAATAATAATGATAACTAGAAAATTCCGGAGAAATTTTGATATGTGCATGCCCGCTTGCAGCACATTAATTGTCTGTGTGTCTGTTATTGTCTTGAGTAAATAACTAGAACATTTCGGAGAAATTTTGAGGCGTGGCCAATTAAACCGCCAATTAAGCCGCCCGTCAGCGGATAACCTGATAGAAGACTTCTGGGATATTGACTTTCTGGGCCAACATCAGTGTGTGACCTCAGAAATGCACTTCTGGAAGAATGGTCAAAAATCCCCAATAAACACACTTCCTAGAAGTGTTTAAGCTGTTCATGCTGCAAAGGGTGGAGCCACATCATATTGATAAGGAATGGGATGAACTAAAGCTCATATGTGAGTCAAGGCTGTGATCATTCTCATAATATATCATATACTGTGCCTGAAGAACAGGCAGAAAGGGGCGGGGCTTCAGGGGAGGCAGTCACATGTGCGGCTCCTCCTGCGTGTGTATGTGTGTCTGTGAGGTGAGAGAGAAAAAAAAGGCAGTGACCTCCTAATTATACTGCCTCCAGTCAGTCCAAACCTGGATTTTTGTGTCCTAACAAACAGCTGTAATTCAAAAGCTGAATAAGTTTTTGAAAAAATTCTTGAACCGTGAGCGCCACAAGGCTTTCAGCTACGCGGTGATATATATTTTATTTCGTAAATGTTTTCCGTTTTTAAACTAGAGCAGTTTTAAAAAGTATAAATTTACCCTCTGGAGCAGTAGGCTGTTGATTCTGTCAAAGTCCGATTTTCCATGTCCTGAACAAACTGCTCTAATTCAAAAACCGAATAAGTTTTTGAAAAAAATCTTGAACCGTGAGCGCCACAAGGCTTTCAGGATTCTAGTGATATATTTTTTGTTTGGCAAATGTCTACGGTTTTTAAATGACGGCAGTGTAAAAAAATGAAAATTTTTCTTGTCAGACGAGACTTTTGAAAAATTTCCCCATAGAAATATATAGGAGCCGGGAAGGACCACCTTCAACTCTAGGTTGATTTGACGGAAAACTAAACACCACACAGACACAGTCACATCATCTGAAAGAGGACAAAAATGCCTACGTTTTGATGTATAATTTATGTAGGTTGAGCAAAAGGAGTGGACGTGAAAAAGGAAAAGGCAGTTTTAATTTTTTTTTTCTTCTCTCCTCGGAGCTAGAGTGCGTGATGACATCACTAGAGTGAGGAGGGTTTTTTGAAGATCTTGTAAAAATCATAAAACGTAAACCGCGATTTCTCAAAGACCGTAAATCACAACAATACACGGCTTCAGTATGTCATAGGTCAAAGTCTTGTGACCTGTTTAAACTTCGAATAGTGTCTCTGTGATGAAATATGGCTGAGCTATAGAGCTCCAAAAAGGGCTGGGTTTGAGCTGATTTGAGCAGATTTGCTCGGAATCCGGCAAAATCCCATTCATTTCTATGGGACGATTTTCGCCGTTTTTGGCGTCTAGCGTCGCCACGGTAACACTTTTGACGGAGAAAAGTAATAGCCCGCATCGCACGGTCGAGACCTACGTTTTGATATATTTCATGCATGTGTGCACCTTACGGTTATGCCCCTATTAACGGACGAAAAATGATGCGGAATAATAAGAAAAAAAGGGAAATCCATCCTGGATACTAATATTACGCCTTCAAAAACGCGTTTTTTGTCGTTTTCTCAGTCGTTTTTTTTTTTTTTTTGGATTTTTTTCTTCCATAGCGAGGGATGCCCCTGCAAAGCAGGGGCATCTTGGGTATTAGTATTGTCGTATTGGGTATTAGTATTGTAGTATTGGGTATTGTCGTTTTCTCAGTCGTTTTTTTTTTTTTGGGGGATTTTTTTCTTCCATAGCGAGGGCGGTGTAACCCAAGATGCCCCTGCTTTACAGTTGAGCATAACAATATGTGCTGCCAATGCATTGGCATGCACATAAAAAGGGAAACCCATCCTGGATACTAATATTACGCCTTCAAAAACGCGTTTTTTGTCGTTTTCTCAGTCGTTTTTTTTTTTTTTTTTGGATTTTTTTCTTCCATAGCGAGGGCGGTAAAATGGCCCTCTGCTTCGCAGAGGGCCATTTTACTACATAACAATATGTGCTGCCAATGCATTGGCATGCACATAATAATTGAATCCTAACAATAGTCAGATTTTATTTTTAAACATGAATCAAAGATATTGATTTTAAATGTAGATATGCATTAAAAAGTAGTATGGGTGTGGCTTTGGAACTCAAACCTCAACGGAACATTCTAGAAAATGATGTAACAGGACATCATTATGATGTCACAGGACATCATTATGATGTCATCGGGGGGTTATAAAGCACCAGAGCCAAACATTCCATCATTTCAGTTAGATCGCTCCAAACGTTCATACGTGACGGATCACTGCTTGCAAGACAGGCAAACGGATCACTGAAAGCATTGACGGATTGACATCTATCGTTCAGATAAAGACAAAAGAACTGGAAATGGCTTCTCAAACATGGAGGTTCCCTGACGGGAGGTACGTTGGTCAGGCGAGGAGAGCGGGAAACCATGAAAACCAGATGGGCCACCGCGGGCTTGTTGAAGAAATCAACAGGCTGACTTACCTGCTGAACGTGGAAACGGGTAAATTCATGGACGCCAACTCCAAAGTATTTCAACTGTCGAAAGATTTGGATGAAACACGACTCCAGTTGAAAAATGCGAAACAAGGGACCGAAACACTTCAGGGACAAATTAAGTCTCACGTGGACAAGACGGTGCATATCATGGCTAACCTGAAAGCTGACCTGGACTCTCTCAACCATAAGAGGGAGCAGGAAAGGGCCTCCCTGCAACAAGCCAACGACTCATTTCAAGAGCTCAGCTGTAAATATGAAGCTGATATTACAGCACAAAGAAAGGAGATGGAAACACTTCAGCAGGTAAAGTTGCATTTCAGTTTTATGCTCCTAAAATCTGGAACAGTCTTCCAGAAGATGTGAGACAGGTCTCAAGTCTGACAATGTTCAGATCCAGGCTGAAAACAGTTCTGTTTAGATGTGCATATAACAACTGAAAGGATTTTATCTGCATTCTTTATTTTTAATTTAAATGATAATTTTTTTAATTAATTTTTAATTTAATTTAATTAATCAATGATTATTTTCATGCTTGTGTGATTCTATTTGCCTTCTTGTGATTTTATGCATCTGTAAAGCACTTTGAATTGCCTTGTGTACGAATTGTGCTCTCTGCCTTGTCTTCACCAGGAGCTCAAAACTGAAGTTAAGGCTCATGAAGAAACAGGGATGAAAAACCAGCAGCTCATCAACAATCTGAGAGCTGAGCTGGACTCTCTCCGCCAGCAGACGGAGCAGGAGAAGGCCTCCCTGCAACAAATTTCCAAAGAAATGGAAATTCGTTTGCAGTTGGAGCTGGAACACCTGAAAGACTCGAGCCAAGAGCTCAGGTGCAGATGTGAGGCTGATGTTCAAGCAGCACGAGACGAGGCAGAAAGACTTCAATGGGAACTGAAAGAACTGAAGGTGCACGTTGAAGACCTGAAGCTCAAAAACCAGAGAGCTGAGAAGGACTTGGAGGATCTGAAAACTGACCCCAAACAGCTTATCTGCCCCGACGATCACGGCAGAGATGACTTTGGTCTCGCAATTGTCACGTGTGATGGACTGAGCCAACAGGTGGCGAGCCAACCAGAGGAGACCCCCGTGGTCCCCTCTGGTCCTGAAACCCCTGTGGTCCCCTCTGGTCCTGAGACCCCTGTGGTCCCGTCTGGTCCTGAGACCCCTGTGGTCTCCTCTGGTCCTGAGACCCCTGTGGTCCCCTCTGGTCCTGAGACCCCTGCGGTCCCCTCTGGTCCTGAGACCCCTGTGGTCCCCTCTGGTCCTGAAACCCCTGTGGTCCCCTCTGGTCCTGAGACCCCTGTGGTCCCCTCTGGTCCTGAGACCCCTGTGGTCTCCTCTGGTCCTGAGACCCCTGTGGTCCCCTCTGGTCCTGAGACCCCTGTGGTCCCCTCTGGTCCTGAGACCCCTGTGGTCCCCTCTGTGGTCCCCTCTGGTCCTGAGACCCCTGTGGTCCCCTCTGGTTCTGAGACCACAGAGTTGGTCCAGTCGTCTGAGGAAGGAAAGGATCCTGATACTGAGCCCATATCGGTGGCTCATGCCTCAGAGGAAATCTTCCCAGAGACAATAGAGGAGCTTGACCCTGAGCCCCAAATGTTGGACCAGCCTTCTGAACAAACTGTCCCAGAAACAGGGAAAAAGAAAAAATCAGTTTTTCAAAGAATGAGGAGCTTTCTGAGCTTGAAGAAATCAAAAAAATCAAAAAGACAGAAGCCCACAACTTAAATCCCCTCGCCCTTCCTTTTGATTATCCATTTGAGGAGCTCTGACTTTATTTCTTTATTTCTTTATTTCTGACTTTATTTATTTATTGGTTTTGATTTTGACTGTAAATAACTTTGTTGACTATGAGCTGTTCTTTATTGTTTGCAGAGTCTCAGTGGCCTGGTGTTCTCACATTAGAGATGTCCAGACTATTGAGTGTATCTCTGTTGAAAGCGCATGTCATCTTTCTTGCTTTGATCACAGTTACTTGATTTTTATTGTTAATATTGAATTTAAGGTCATTTAAGTCCTGTTTCAGTTTGTTGGTGCTTTATTGATTTATTAGCTGACTACTGATTCAGGAATGAGCGGATTTTTGCTCATACTTGTTAATAACCATTCTTATTTGCCGTTGCTTTATTGATTGATTGTTTGAGTTACATTTATTAATGACCATCAATTTAAAGATTTTGATTGTATTTATACTTTTAATTCCTGATTTTATTTCTTGTTATTTTATTGATTTATTCGTCAATTTACAACTGATTCAGGAATTTTCTGACTTTTCATCATATGTATACTTGTTATTTCCTGATTTATTTAATGTTGCTTTATTTACTTAATAGTTATTATTCCTTACATTTATTAATAACCATTGATTTATGAATTTCGGCTGTTTGTATGCCTTTAATTTCTGAATTTATTGATATATTTGCTGTTTTAGTTTTATTTGCTGATTGCCTGTTATTGATTAAATGCATATTTGTTTGAAATAAACTTTCACTTCTCTTGACCCTTTAGTAAAGACTCATTGATGTATTTAATTTGCAATTCTTTGCATTTTAAAATACCTGCTGCCTCGCTTTGCCTTTATAATTATACAGTAATTGATTTTTAAAGGCTGTGCACTGGCACAGCTCTATTATCAAATAAGTACATATACTAGTTATCAGTAGGGTCATAATGACAGTAATATCATGGAAATGAGAAAATGTGTATAATGTTTGCTATAACATTTGCTGTCGTTTGCTATTCTGAGTCAGAATCATCATTCCTTGATCTGCCATCTAATAAAACACATTAAAACGTGGAGATGTGGAAACTCTGCATCTCTATGAATCTAAACTTTACTATCAGACACACACAGAAATAGATGTTTCTAAACTGTTAGTAAACATTTCTGGTTTCAACTTTCATTTCACACATGAAGCAAAAGTAAACAAAAATGTGACTTGTAATTTTTAAGTGGATGTATTGCAAACTCTATGGATGTCTTAGTATGGGAATTCTCCTGATAGGGCAGATTTTAGCATAGACGAGGGCTGTGCGAGTTCATAAGATGGACAACTACCAGCTATGTGTCATGATGTCACCAACCCACTCCATGTAAAAGGGCAAAAATTCATCTAATGTTAATACATTTACAGAAGCTTTGACAATTTTAAAGTTTTCAACAGCACACCAAGGGAAGGATTATCAGTCTCTACTTCATGGAGTTGTTTTTTTTGTTAAGTTGGATGATGTTTGCTCTAAAGTGTCAGTTATTACTTGTGGTGTTCCCCAGGGGTCCGTGCTGGGCCCTTAACTATTGATTTTCCATGTTAATGACATAGACAGTGTCTCTAAATGTATGGAAACATTCTATGGTTTTATTTTTATTTGCAGATGATTCAAGCATCTGTTGTTCTGGTGATGATGTGAGCTACTTGTTTGAGATCAATACTACAATAATACTCAGACTAAAAATATGGTTTAATATGAACAAATTATCATAAAACTTAAGTAAAATGAAAACAATGTCATTTGGAAACTGTACAACTCATTACTTCTAAAGTAAATATCAAAATAGATGGAGTTAACATAGAAAGAGTCAATAGGAATAAACGTCTTGATGTTATAAGATACAAAAAAACTGAGCTGGAAATTATACATGTACAACACATACAGAACAAACTGTCCAGATCCACTGCAGTTTTAAATAAAGCAAAATATATTCTTTGTCCAAGGTCACTGCATATTATATACGACTGTCTTGTGTTACCATATGTGAAGGGAACTATAATTTAAGGGGAACACAGAGGTTTAAACTGAGCAGGCTGAGAACAGACTTTAGAGCTCAGTCTGGCTCATATGTTGTTGGATTTATTGAACTGTCATCATAGAAAATGTGAGCAATTTCTCAAAGTTTTGTTTATCCTAGCTTGATTTCATGACCGTCAACATAAGCTGAAATTTGACCAGTAAGAAAACACAAGACAGCAGAATCTCATCTTCAAGGAGGTTTGTTCCTGATCATCCTCAAGTACTTTCTGGTTTATTTGATTCTTTTTTTGTTCACCTGTAGAAAGCTCTTAGAACAGCTTACCCTACCTTTATCAAGACAATGTGGAAATATGATGCATTATAACATATAAAGTTTGTATGTGTACGTGGTCCAGCTCTACACATGACCCCAACTTTCAACTCTTATTCTTCATGACTATCATTCTCACCTATTTCACCTCAAAGGCTAAACGTGCAAGATTAACCTTTGTGTCATGTTCGTTTCTCCCCCCTTACTTTAGTGCTTCCGGTCAAATTTGACAAGCCTGTTTTAACTGCTCCTACATTAACAGAAAAACCACTGATTAACACCAAATTTTATTTAACTCCTTTTTAAGCTGTAAACAATGTCTCAGACCACTGGTTTATATGAATAACTGCAGTGAATATACATAAAATAGACACAGAAATAGTAAACTGTATTCCAAAATTATCATTTATTGTAAAAAGAAAGTAACAAAAATCAAAACAGTGACCAAATTCACACATCAACATAAGCCTATCATTTGTATGTGTGTATTTGTGTGTGTGGGTGTGTGGGGGGGCTGTGTCTTCACACACAGGAGTGGCATCCTAACAATATTTTCTACTCTTGCTCTTCCTCCTCTTTCCTGGGTGGATGAATACCAGAGCAAATTGCCATCCTTGGACTGCAATATCATGGGACAACTCCCACCGCTACACCAGGCTGTGGGCTTGAACGTGAATGTTCAGTACCGGACAGCTCCCACTACTACTACCGAACATTCACGTTCAGCACCGGACAGCTCCCACCACTTCTCCAGGCTGTGGGAGCTGTCCAGTGCTGAACGTTCATATTCAGCACTGGACAGCTCCCACAGCCCGGAGTACTGGTGGGAGCTGTCCGGTGCTGAATGTGAACATTCAGCACTGGACAGCTCCCACCACTTCAGCACCGGACAGCTCCCACCATTTCTTCAGGCTGTGGGACCTGTCCAGGGCTGAACGTTCATATTCAGCACTGGACAGCTCCCACAGCCCGGAGTAATGGTGGGAGCTGTCCAGTGCTGAACGTTCATATTCAGCACTGGACAGCTCCCACCACTTCTCCAGGTTGTGGGAGCTGTCCAGTGCTGAACGTTCATATTCAGCACTGGACAGCTCCCACAGCCCGGAGTAATGGTGGGAGCTGTCCAGTGCTGAACGTTCATATTCAGCACCGGACAGCTCCTGCCACTTCTCCAGGCTGTGAGAGCTGTCCGGTGCTGAAGTGGTGGGAGCTGAACATTCAGCACCGGACAGCTCCCACAGCCTGGAGAAGTGGTGGGGGCTGTTCGTTGCTGAACATTCATGTTCGAGCCCACAGCCCAGTGTAGCGGTGGGAGCTGTCTCGTGATATTCCAGTCCAAGGATGGCAATTTGCTCTGGTATTTATCCACCCAGGAGCCTATCATTTGTATGTGTGTGTGTGTGTGTGTGGGGCTGGGGGGGTGGGGGTGGGGGCATGTGTCTTCACACACAGGAGCGGCATCCTAACAATATTTTCTCTTCTAGCTCTGCCTCCTCTTTCCTGGGTGGATGAATACCAGAGCAAATTGCCATCCTTGGACTGGAATATCACAGGTGCCTCTTCCACAGGTGTGTCTTCCTCTGGAGCCTCTTCCTCGCCATCTGTTGACTGGTCAGTCTCACAATGGTCTGGATCAAAATCAGAATCAATGTTGTCTTCTATTTCTGAGACATCCTCCTTTATTTCTGGTTGAACTTTAATCCCCTGTTCATCAGGTTGAAATAAAAGGTCCAGAGCTTCTCTGACAAGAAATCATCTGATCGGGCGCCTAGTCAACGTGTTCATAGTAAAATGAGGGCAATGCACACAAAAAAAAACTATATATAAGGGGTCTCTGAGAAGATATGATACATTTTGTATCAGAAAGTGCGGTTCACGTGGGGGGATGGGCACATAAGCCTGGGAAAGAGACGATCCTCATAACAAACACCTAATTGTTGACTTTGAAATGTGGAACAAGTGTTAGTGTTATACATTTAGTTTGGAAAGTGTGGTTCATATGGGGGGATGGGCACATAAGCACAGGAATGAGGTGGGAAGAGGAGACACCTATTTGTTTAGTCTGAAAGGGGTTCACGTGGGGTGGTGTGGTGTGTGTATGTGTGTGTGTGTGTGTGTGTGTGTGTGTATGGTGGTGTATTTGTGGTTGTGTACAATCTGATGGATAGACACAATCTAGGGTCACCCATTAATTTCCTATGGCGGTCATTTTTGACCTGGAACACCACAGGTGTTACAAAGTTGAATAAACTACTCAAAATTCAGAGAAAATGGTGATCAACAATTATATATGTTCAAATTGCTAGTGTGAAGGATATCATAAGGCCCTGAGACAATCAAATGTAAAACACAATATTTATGATTGATGGAAGTAGGAAATCGGTCAGATTTGACCCGAACACGACAGAAAGGTCAAACTATTCAGGAGATGATTCTGTGTATCTTTGACTTATAATCTATCATGAAAACCAGTTTAATATTTGTTTAGATGCTGAATGACCAGAGTATAGTTGATTTTTTTCTTTATAAAGAAACACTGAGAAACTGGGAATCCAGGAGACCAGGAGGTCCTGCTGGTACTGAGGAGGGACATTAGTGACATTCATGCTCATTACTGCTAAACATATTTTACAACGGGTCTTCACGTGGACTCTCGAAAGTCCTCGGTCTGAAGCTTCAGTTCTTCACTTGTTCTTCACTGAGCTGAAAACAGTTGACAGGTTTTCAGTTTTGTCAGTGTGCGTGTTTCTCTAAGATTGATATTCATCAACATACGATTCCCCAGAGAGCGAGGGAGTGAGTCCCGAAGTCAGACCGGGGAGCTGCAACAGGACCACAGATGTAGGCTTCTGTGCACGGCCTACATCTGTGGTCCTGTCTGGTGTGGTAAACATTGGCCTCTATAGATCTTGTGTTTAGGTCCTGTTCTTGTGCAGCCATGATCAGTGCCTCAGCGCTGTTTTTCAGTCCAGCTTTTTTCAGCTATTGGTATGTTTTTCTGATGTCAGCCATCTCTTAAATTTGGCAGGGGTACCATGCCATGCAGGGCTTATCCGTCCATGATAACCCCTCAGATTCCTCCTCCATGCTGGGATTCAGCTGCCTGAGGCATTCACTTAGCAGGTAATCTGTGTCATATATATATCACATCAGCATACCTAAGACATCTCCCTCTCCTTGTCTCTCTCTCTCTCCCTCTCTCTCTAATATATGTATGAAGAAGGTCAGTGATGGAAGATAAACTAATATATATATATATGATGCTAAAAGTTTGATTGGCTGAGGCCCCTCTTTAAATGGGCCCTCCAAAGGTTTCTTCCTTGAGTCTTCTTTTTGAGAGTTTTTCCTTACTCTCACCAAGGGTCTAGAACTGGGTTGTTTCTTGTTTTATTTAGATAAATTTCTTTATTCTTGCTTCCCTGTGAAATGTAATAAATAATTTACAAATAAAATGATCTTAACTTATTGTTGATTTATTCCTATTCTTTTCATGTTTCTTTTCAATCCAGAGATTTTTTTTTTTTGCATTTGAACCATTTTATAAAAACTTAATTTGGAAACTGTGAAATATGTATATTGATCGTGAGAAAGTAACAGGAAAAAGTCTGAAAATGTAGTGACATATACATTTATTTAGCTTTTGCTCCCATTAAAATGGTATATGGATGACTAAAATCATACTTTTGGGTATGCTTGTGGCTTTTCTGTGTTCAGTTTAAGATTATTAGGCCAAAAGTAGATTTAAGTTTGAGCCAGATAAATGAGTGAAATACTCAACATGATTCAATCACTATTAAAATAAATTAATTATTCAGTGCTAAAAAATTAAAACCTTGTTCTTGATTTATATATATATATATATATAATATATAGATATATATATATATATATATATATATATATATATATATATATACATATATATATATATATTATATTAAGAGAAGTAATTACCTTAAAAAGGAATAATATTTCAAGAGTTTGGGAGATCTCATTAGTTTTTGTGTTGAGAGGTAAAAAGCTTTATGCCTCTCATGTTTGTACAATAAAGATGAAGCTGCTGTGAACTAACAGTTCAAGGAGAAAAAAATCAAGCTTGGCTCTATATCCTCTACCCTTAATTTGCTTTTTGTTATACTTTTTAAGAAAATATATTTTCATTTAAGCAGCATCCAAAACCTTTTTTCCCCTTTTCATTTTACAGCTTTTGTAAATTTAAAGAAAACTCCTGATTAAAACAAAATAACTGTTATTTACAAGGAAAACCTGGTTAGAAATTTCATTATGTTTTGAGTTAGCTCTTGAGTTAAACTTAAAACTTGATAACTTATGGTTAGGAAAAAGTTTTCTTTTTTAATATCTGCTACGCTTTCTATATTGAGCTGTCAAAAAATCCACACTCTTCTGCTGGTCAGTACGTGTATAGAACACAGTGGCGGGCCGTGCATTTCACACCTAGGCCTTCAGTAGTGCTCCGTCTGAATCAATCGAACCCTCAATAACAATTTTATGGCTATAAAACTTCTACTGCAGGTACAGCATAAAAAAGCATCAATAAATACCTCATAAAATTGCAATATTATTTTGGAATAAAGCAACATTTTACTCACCAAAAATCCTGATTATTTGTGCACAAAATCCATCCTTTTTTTCCTCAAGGAGATTTCAATTACTCTGTCGTGCAGATTATCCGTGCGTTTCAGTTCCATCAAGAAGTCCTTTTCTATTGCCATTGCTGCCATGCTAAAAGTCGAGCCTGCCTTGTCGTATTTCTGGTATAAGTTTTAATTCGCTTTAGGGGCTGAGAATGTCCGTTCGACAGAAGCAGTGGACACGGGGATGGTCACTGACAAACACACAAATGTGTACAGCTGCCCCATACTCTCATTCAGATTTTTCTGCTGAAGGAAGTCAAGATCAGTTGGAGATTTTCCTGCAAAATCATCCATGGAATACATTACAGTCAGTTCTGTTCTTAGCTGAGGCAGATCGAAAAGTGCTCCGTGGCTCTGCATTAAGCTGGAGAAGGCTGCATGCGGCAAATTCTTCTTGTATTCCCAGAAACTTCTGGGGGTCGAGGAGGGTGACAAACATCAGTTTTTCATGGTCTTGAAATCTGGTCTGTGTCTGGTGAATAATATTATCCAAATCCATTTCTTCTCCTCCTTCAGCCATTGTGGGTTGACAAAACAGTTATTAAATTATAACAAACACTATCTTTCTTTGCTTGTGCAGCTCGCTACAGATGCAGTTTGCTAGCTCTGGCTAGTACGCTCTCTGACTATCCAATCGAAGCGTGTGAATACGCCGACATTTCTGTACGCCTGTAGAGGGCCTTGCTGTCGCCAACTCAAAATCTGATTGGTTCAAGCAACAGTTTGATCAACACTTATTTTATGCTACAGGGCACACAGAACTGATTGTGAGGGCCTCCAGGCAGATTTCTTTGACCCTGGCAACAAATGGTGGCTGAAATATGATTGGTTAAATGCTTAAATATGAAAATACATGTCTGGAAGCAGCGCAACCAGGGAACAAGCAATTAAAGGAAGCGGATAGACCATTTGGAATTATTTAATAAGTAATCATGGAAAAAATATAAAACATCAGTCTGTGATTCAGATACTTTTAGGCCAACAGAGAAGGCCTTGCAGGCCCTGACGGCCCACCACTGAACATTAGAAAATGTTGTCTTACTGCATTCATCCGCGCTGAATTTAATTTAGACTGAACTTCTCATACTTGGACAAATACACCCAAATGATGGAGTTAAAGTCAAGTTAATCCTGCACGTAAACATTCAGTGGGACTGGAGCTAGCTTAAATATTCTGCATGTGAACCACAGTTTCTTCCCTGGGCTTTGACCTGGAAGTACTGGAAGAAGCTGAAACAAAGCGATACAGAAAATACAATGAAAACTAAAGTATACCGGGCACACAAAATGTCCAATTCACCATTTGCCATATTTTCCAATTTGCTGAAACTAGCTAAACAGTTTTTTTTTTTGGTTTGTGGCATAACTGGAAAAACTGCAATGCTAATGTGTTGAAAACAGGCACTGTTGCCACCTTCAGTGATGGTGTCTGATATACTTTGTTAAATCAATACCCTTCATGGCCCAGTTGAGCTATAGCCGTGGCTCAACTAAACTATATGTAAACGTATTGATGCAGATGCGCAGGGAGGAATAGGTTAACACCATTCATTATTCTTTTAAACATGTAACTGATGATCAAATCATTTTACTACATAAAGATTTTGTGTCAGTCTGCATGTTTCACAGGGTGGTGATCGATGTAACATTTATCAGTTGAACTTTTTAATTGCAAATATACTATTTGAAGGTTAAACTGAAATACAAAGTTTCGATTGGTTCACTCTTTTCATAAAAAGAAAATAATATTCAGGGGGAACATAAGCATTAGATTACAACAATTCTTACTGGATTGTATATCAAAGACCATAGTCTCCCAGAACAAGAACCATTGAGTTCTTGCTGATATCTTGCCGAAAAAAAGGTTTCACATGTGAAGTGTTGAACTCCATCAGGCCCTGCCATAACACTCCTACAGGTTAAATAAACGGTACTGCATGAACACTAACACTAAAACGTAATCAGCTGCTGATGGATAACGCACAGCCATGCGGCATGGTTTCTGCCATGTCTCCATGTGGAGGAAGGAAGGCAAAAAAAAAAAAAAAAAAATCACAGAGCAATTGTACTTAGTTTATTTCTTTTCCTCTAACAATCTTTCTGTCCCCAAACTAGGTAGAATTAACACAAAATGTTCAATCATCTTTGTAGAACAATAAGAACGAAATGTTATCTATGCAAAGAAAATAACATCAGAGGGGCTGCTTTGAGTCTGTTTTCTACTTCACATCTTTAAAAAAAAATAACAAAGGGAAAAGGAAGGAAAAAAAGTACAGGTATTTGGCAAAACAAACAAACCAACAAAAAAGTGTTAGGATTTTGTTTCTAGTCACTGTAATAAGCCTAACTTTCTCCTGCAGATCATTCAAGTGAAGCTGAAAACTATGAAAGTGGTAAGATTACTTTGCATTGTTTCCAACATATTTTCTAACACCCTTTCTTGCAGCTGTGACTAATCTCCCAAAAGTAGAAATGGAAGAAGACAGGCAAAATACTGCAGTTCCATCAGTGGATAGTCCGCTTTCTGTCTCTCATCATCACGGATGTGTGGTTTGTTTTGTGTAACCCAAAAATGAGTCTGGGGTGTCCAATATGGAAACATCAGTTCTGCCTACATTTTCCAGATGAGGAAAAAAAAGAAGCATCATTGGAAAAATCAGTTAAAAATCACTGGGTTAATTCAAGGCCAGACATTCCTGATCATGAAGAATTTACAGAAGAAGGTACTTCCATCCAACTACCAACTAATACCCTGTCTCTTAGTACTGAAGCTCCTGTCTGTCTGTCAGTCATCATAGAAGTCAAGATGAGTAGATGCATGACTCAATTTATGAAGCTCAAGTTGAGTAAAAGAAAGTTATGCAAGAGGGGCCAAGCGGCAGGTACTGTCACTGTTTGGGGTTCAACTTTACTTCCTTGTTTACTTTGAAAGTCTGTTTTCCCCTGTTCCAGCTTTACTTTACTCTCTTTGTTCATCTTCCTGATTGTTTTCACCTGTGTCTTGTTTGTACTTGGGTTTATTTAAGTGTTGTCTGCCCTTCTCAGGTTTGCTGGACCATCTGTTTATCTTCCTACCTGTGTTCCTAGCTCTGGGTTTTCCTCTTATGTTCCTGCCCTGCTGTCTCTCTGTTCTTTTGGAATTACTTAAGTGTTGTTCTTATTTTTGGGCTATTAAAAGTCTATCTTTGTTGGACACTCCTGCCTCCTATTCTCCTGCATTTGGGTCTTAAACCCGTGACAGATGCTGATTGAGTTCTTGGAGCAACACCAATAGGATATTAGGAGCCTTCATTAAACACTCAATGGTACTGTCAAAGACAACACTATAGTAATGAAATGGAACACTAGAGTTGGCTATGGCTCTGTAGTTGGAGCAGACTTCTATCAATTGAAAGACCCAAACACTGGCCTCCAGAGTCGAAATGCTGAAGTGTCTTTGGAAAAGACACCAAACCCCATATTGCTCCTGATGTGTTATTTGAATGTGTTTTAAAAAAAAAAAAGGCGAAACATTCAGTGAGCTAAAAAAGAAAAACTGCATATCCTAAGGAGGTGCTGTATGAATGGATGACTATGGCTTTCACATAAAATAGGTTTGAATGGTCATCAAGACTAGAAAGGTTCTATTAAAATGTTGTCCTTTTATTTAAACTTCCACACTATATCCAGGCTAAAGAAAAGAGCATTAACACTAGAACCGCCAACATTCCAAACTTCCTAGAACCGCCGAGGGGGGTCATTTTGACCCCCTTGATACAACAGCGTCACTGATGCTAAGATGTCATTTCTAGAAGTTGTGAAGTGGCTAATTCCTAAATATTTCTGAAATAATAATGGAAACTTGTCAAAATAAGTGTTTAAAATGTATATTTTTGCTAGCTTTTTTCTCCGTAGCCGAACGCTGCGCCCGCTCTCTCTCTCAGCCACACAAATAAATACATCGGTACGTTCATCAACAAACTGTAGGAGCTGAATGTTAACACAAACATGAAAACGACAGCAATCGAATGACAGACTATTTACAATACAAAACAACAGATTTCAGATGTTAACACTAGAACCGCCAAGGGGGTAATTTTTACCCCCTAGCATTTTCAAACGTTTGTATTTCTGTTAAAATAAAACCCCTACATCTGTAAGTTCATGACTTTTCCTAAAATGGAATTATTAATCATTCAGTGAATTTTGGTGAGTGTGTGATGAAGAAAAAAAATATTATGACCATTTATACCTAGAAACCCCCGCCGAGGGGGGTAATTTTTACCCCCTCACATAAACGCTGTATACAGCTGCCCCCTTTTGCGCCACGCCCCTCCCACGTCTCTCTGTTGCTTAGCAACGCCCAAACTTTGTGCCATCATCAGACTTTGACAACTATTTTCATCACTAAATCTTTCAAACAAACAGCAAAATTTAAGAATTGAACCCAACAAAAATAACAGCTGGCTGTTGTACCAGAGATCTGAGTGAGGGAGAGTCAGAAAGAGCAGAGATCACCGTAGATGTGAGTGAGGAGGAATCGGTGGAGGGGGAGACCGACGACTCGTCATTTTTACCAGGTGATAAGACATCAACTGAAGATGAGGAGCCGAATTTATGAAAAACGGCTTCTATAAGTGAGGGGTCACCACCACATACATTCAGTCCTCAGACACAGTGGGGGCTCGCGGAAATACTCTGACAGGTAAATTCGGAAGTCAAGCGTTTTAGTTTCCTCTGGTTCTAATCATTTGGTATTTTAACGAGGCAACGACTCTGACTGATCTAATCATAAATATTATTTTTATAATTATATTTACATTGTTCAGAGCTCAACCTGTATGTCAGCTACATGAGGGGGCCAAGGATGGGTCTCCGTTTGGAGACCCATAAAGCTGGGACTGCGGACCGGTCCAGTCCAAAAATGTCCCGGTGGAGAGAGGTGGTCCAACTGCATACGCGCGCCACAACATTGACGATCCTGTGAATGCGTTCATGTACCTGATGGACCGGGTGATACAGCACACCTGTGACTGAACGGTGGCGGAGCCGCGCCGGTGGAGAGGAGGGCTGGGAATGGAGTCATGTGTGCGTGAGGGGGGAGCACGTAGCGTTAATCCGTTTTTCAAAAATTAATAAAATATCTGTTAACATCTGAAGTCTGTTGTTTTGTATTGTAAATAGTCTGTTATTCGATTGCTGTTGTTGTCATGTTTGTGTTAACATACAGCTCCTACAGTTTGTTGATAAACGTACCGATGTATTTATTTGTGTGGCTGAGAGAGAGAGCGGGTGCAGCGTTCGGCTACGGAGAAAAAAGCTGGCAAAAATATACATTTTAAACACTTATTTTGACAAGTTTCCATTATTATTTCAGAAATATTTAGGAATTAGCCACTTCACAACTTCTAGAAATGACATCTTAGCATCAGTGACGCTGTTGTATCAAGGGGGTCAAAATGACCCCCCTCGGCGGTTCTAGGAAGTTTGGAATGTTGGCGGTTCTAGTGTTAACAGATATTTTATTAATTTTGGAAAAACGGATAAACGCTGCGTGCTCCCCCTCACGCACACATGACTCCATTCCCAGCCCTCCTCTCCACCGGCGCGGCTCCGCCACCGTTCAGTCACAGGTGTGCTGTATCACCCGGTCCATCAGGTACATGAACGCATTCACAGGATCGTCAATGTTGTGGCGCGCGTATGCAGTTGGACCACCTCTCTCCACCGGGACATTTTTGGACTGGACCGGTCCGCAGTCCCAGCTTTATGAGTCTCCAAACGGAGACCCATCCTTGGCCGCCTCATGTAGCTGACATACAGGTTGAGCTCTGAACAATGTAAATATAATTATAAAAATAATATTTTATGATTAGATCAGTCAGAGTCGTAGCCTCGCTAAAATACCAAATGATTAGAAGCAGAGGAAACTAAAACGCTTGACTTCCGAATTTACCTGTCAGAGTATTTCCGCGAGCCCCCACTGTGTCTGAGGACTGAATGTATGTGGCGGTGACCCCTCACTTATAGAAGCCGTTTTTCATAAATTCAGCTCCTCATCTTCAGTTGATGTCGTATCACCTGGTAAAAATGACGAGTCGTCGGTCTCTCTCTCCACCGATTCCTCCTCACTCACATCTACGGTGATCTCTGCTCTTTCTGACTCTCCCTCACTCAGATCTCTGGTACAACAGCCAGCTGTTATTTTTGTTGGGTTCAATTCTTAAATTTTGCTGTTTGTTTGAAAGATTTAGTGATGAAAATAGTTGTCAAAGTCCGATGACGGCACAAAGTTTGAGCGTTGCTAAGCAACAGGGAGAAGCGGGAGGGGCGTGGCGCAAAAGGGGGCAGCTGTATACAGCGTTTATGTGAGGGGGTAAAAATTACCCCCCTCGGCAGTTCTAGGAATAAATGGTCATAATATTTTTTCTTTTCATCACACACTCACCAAAATTCACTGAATGATTAATAATTCCATTTTAGGAAAAGTCATGAACTTACAGATGTAGGGGTTTTATTTTAACAGAAATACAAACGTTTGAAAATGCTAGAGGGTAAAAATTACTCCCTTGGCGGTTCTAGTGTTAACAGCACAGTAAGACAGTTTCTGATGTTTCTGACCACTGGTAGGGAGCATACATTCTAACTAGCACATTTTATGAGCATTACCAAACTGGTTGCATTGGGTTGGGCTTTATGCAATGATTTTTACTGGTTTGTTCAAGAGCCAATATTCAAAATAACCAAGATGGCCTCCATCACATGCTTTGGTTCTCCAATTGGTTGTAAGCCTATCCAGTGGAGTCCGGAGACAGTTTCTTCTGTGTCCTTGGGTACTGCAGTCTGTACATTAAATCCAGAAGGACCCGACCAATTCTTTGTATCAAAGGAGATGTCTAGATCTTTCTTCAGTCAGCCTAAAATAGCATTAAATACAACAAGTCAGATACAGTAAGTTGAACATACATTTTTTTCAGATTTTTTGATTTCTTTTGATTTTGTTTTTGTAATCTTCTTTCTATACTTTTTATTTGGATGGCTATTTATTTCTAAAGCTTGCCTTCTTAATTCCATTTTCTATCATGGGCAATTTAAAGAGACTTAAACTCCCCTTTAAGGCTTTGAAAACATTAATTAAATAATTACACTCTAAAAGGAATCCAAGGAAGTTCTGTTGAAATGCTGTTGGACTGTGTCAGGGTTTTATTGATTGCCCTTTAGCTGTTTGGTTGACATTTATAGGCTAGCTTAGGCCTTTCACCTGTTGTCCTTTTAAAAACTACCCCCCCCCAACCCCCCCACATAAAGACCAGCCCACTGATGATAAAGATATTGTAACCGCCCTCTCAGTGGAATGGTGCCTGAGGAGAAGATCACTGTTAAGATCTGTCTTAAGCCATTGATCAGTGCACAGAAGTACGTTTACCTGTGTGTTTGATTAGAGGAAGATTGAAGAATGCAGCATTTTGCTGCATAATGGCTTCATATCAGCCTGAAGTCTCATCAAAAGGCAGTGAACTCCTCAGGCAGCTCATTTAGTCCCTTATAGAAGACTGCTATGGAGTACCTCCTCCTGCTGCTTATCCATCATGCCTTGAACACAACAGATCCAGCAACGTTAGACTTAACACAGTTTACGCTTTTCTCTGTGTTGTGCCTTTATTCAATTTAGTCCCAGCCCAGGTATGGTCTGGAGTCTCTGTGGAGAGGGTGATGGCTAGACAAAAGTCAAAGGAGAAACAGTTCTTGTATACCACCACTTTGAAAACAGGCTGGGAGAGAATCTCTTGTGATTTAAAGGTTAGAGATTTGATGCCTGCGAAATGAAGAAAAGGGGAGCAATATCATTGACCTTAAATCCTTTGTGTGTCTGTGCAAAAACAACAGATGGTTTCTGCAACAGATTGGTTTCTTTAGTGGCTGTGTCTGTGGGGGAGGGGGGGCAAACATATTGGAGCTTGTTGCTTAAAAAATTCAGGTGCCTGTAATTTGTTCGAGCAGGCCTGTGTCCCCTCTGAAATATTTTCACCATTTTGCTATAAGTAAGGCTTTTTGAGACCAACCCACATCCCCAAAAGCCTTACATTCACTGTGTGACAATTGGTCTGTGGACGTTTGATCAAGAGCAAGTGTGTTTGGGAATATGGGAATACTCTCCACTTTAACACGATAACAAGCAGCCTGAAGGTGCATCTTATATTTTTACCTTATTTTGAATCTCAGTTTTAGAATCCGGTTTTCAAAGAATGTTAACACATTCAAGAAACAGAATTTCATGCGGTTTTGAAGTTTTTATTCCAGGGCGTCAGTCTCACTTGATAGGTAACACGTAATGATTTAATAATTTCATGTGATTGACAAATTCATGTATTTCACGGGTGATGATGCTGGGCACCTAACTGTTTTCTGAACTTGCTTCTACACATTGCTTAAGTTGCCACTTGTAATTTGGGGCAGCAAAATTTGCTCTGTATATGAGCGTTAGCTGCTTTCACCAATGATGAAAGATTTTTTTAGATCTTATTAACTCCTAATTTGATTCAGTTGGTTTCTGGCCTCACACATATAAGGGGGCACATGCTGGACCTACTGCTGTCAGTGATTGTTAATGAGATCTATGATACTTGTATGTTTTCCATCTGCCTTTTTTATTCACCACAGCTGTTGCTTGTTGTATGAAGTCGTGTCCTCCTGCCATGTTCCTGTAGACTGATAGTCACATCTTTAAAGACACTTTCCTTTTTAATACGGGTGGCCATACTTATGGTTTTAGTAATGTTTGAGCTTTTAACTCTTTCTCAATCCTCTAGAGCTGGGGGTCATCAGCATAACAGTGAAACTTAATTCCATGGTTTCTTTTGTTATCTAAGGGAAACATGTAAAGAGTAAACAGATTTGGTTCAAGTCCAGTACCCTGTGGAACACCGGCGCTAACTCTGGAATGTGTAGAGGATGTACCATTTACATGGACAAACTGAATTGTGTCTGATAAATATGGCCTAAACTAGCCTAAAGCAGAACCCTTGATCCCAATAAAGGTCTCAAATCTATGTAATAGAATTCTGTGGTCACTGGGTCACAAGCTGCACTGAGGTCCAGCTGAACAAGCTCAGAAAGAAGACTATCGTCAGAGCCAATGAGGAGGTTGTTTGTAACTTTAACTAAAGCACTTACAGTGCTATGAAAACTAAATCCAAATTTGAAACTTATCATGTTAACTTTTTCTGCATATGATCAGTTAATTGTTTTAGGACAACTTTTTCAAGAATTTTGGAAATGAAAGGACAGTTAGAAATGGGTGTATAACTGGCTAAATCATTAGGATCAAGACTGGACTTTTTGAGGAGTGGTTTCACAATAGCTAACTTAAATGACTGTGGTACATAATCAGTTGATAATGAAATATTAATTTGGTCAAGCGAAGAGGAGTTAATGGGAAGTAGAATATTTTTTAAACAGTTTTGGTTGTCTGCTCCATGTGTTGACTGTCCTGCTGTTCTCTAGCTGGTTACCTCAATGCAGCTCCAACTAGTGGCACAGATGTGTAATGACAGCAGAAAGTCTGTTCCTTGATTATAAAACAAAGCCATTTCTGGGTCACGTAAACCAGACAAGAAAATATTAAAAACAAATTCAGTCCCGTGGCTTGTTTGCTAAAACTGAAATATTAAAAACTGGCATTTTTTTTTGTGTTAGATTAAAATACGAAAAAAAAAAGTCACATTTTAATTTTTTAAATTTTTGATTGAGAATCAAAAATGGGAACAAAAACAAATGATACACAGATAATAACGGATTGGTAAAGTTACTGAACTTAACGTGGACATTTTCATTTTAAAGTTCTCCCAGACGGAGGATTCAACAGAAACAAGGTTATTTGTAACAACTCCCAAGTTAAACTCCTCATTAAAAGTTTCTGCTGTTACCTCAGAAATTGCCTGTTTTAATGTTCTGATTGTGCTGAGCCACAATCATTTTGTTGAATTTTGTTTGACATTTCTTATTTTTTATAAAAACAGGGTGACATTAATGCCCTGGCAGTGGCAATAAGCTTAATTTAATTTTACATTTTTCAAGATGAGATCTACACTAAATATGTGTTACTGACAAGTGCTGATGTTAAAAGTGTTTGAACAACAAATGTTATGGCACTTTAGTTCATACGGCAGCAGAGCATTTAAATAAAAGTGCATTTTACGCTACTTTTGAATTCATTATTTGATTTTGTGTAGACAATGCAATTAATCGTGATTAATCAGGAAAATAATGCGATTAATCACAATTAAAAATTTTAATAATTGCCCAGCCCTAATATATATATATATATATATATATATATATATATATATACATTTTTGTTATAACAAGTGGGACACAATTGTGAAGTGGAATGCAATTTATTGGATATCTTAAACTTTTTTAACAAATAAAAAACTGAAAAGTGGGGCGTGCAATATAATTTGGCCCCTTTACTTTCTGTGCAGCAAACTCACTCCAGAAGTTCAGTGAGGATCTCTGAATGATCCAATGTTGTCGTGAATGACTGATGATGATCAATAGAATCCACCTGTGTGTAATCAAGTCTCCGTATAAATGCACCTGCTCTGTGATAGTCTCAGGGTTCTGGTTTAAAGCACAGAGAGCATCATGGAAGACCAAAGAACCCACCAGGCAGGTCCCAGATACTGTTGTGGAGAAGTTTAAAGCTGGATGTGGATACAAAAAGATTTCCCAAGCTTTAAATATTTCAAGGAGCACTGTGCAAGCAATTATATTGAAATGGAAGGAGTATCAGACCACTGCAAATCTACCAAGACCCAGCCGTCCCTCTAAACTTTCATCTCAAACAAGGAGAAGACTGATCAGAGATGCAGCCAAGAGGCCCATGATCACTCTGGATCAGGGGTGTCAAACTCAATTACACAGGGGGCCAAAATTCAAAACATGCTTCAGGTCGTGGGCCAAACAGGTTAATCTGATCTATATATTGATACTCTATATTGTATATTGGTATCATTACTGTCTAACCATATGAGGGTGAATCCAGGTAGATCCACGATGGAGTTGATTTAACCAGGTTTTAGTAAAACACGTAAGGCTGGACTCACTGTACACTTTCTGACTCTTCACCGGTATCTCCAGTTTACCACTCTGGTTGGTCAGGGAGTTGATATTTCCCATGAGGCCAAAGGCAGAAATGGCTTCTATCTCCATTTCCTGGCTTTCACCTTTGCACCAGTGCCACAACCACGAAAACTCCACTTGATCTCAGCTGGAATAGGATGATGTACACCAGATTTTCTCCGTTTCAATGAAAGAAGCTCCTCTTGAATAACCGCTTCTCTCCACAGTAATATTCACAGGATTATCCATCAGTAGTAGATTTAAAAAAAAAAAAAAAAAAAAAAAAAAAAAAACAAGAAGAGAGTAGTCTCTTAAATCTCTTGTTGGAGTTTACTAGTATATTCCTGTGGTAATGAGTTTTTGCACAAGATTCTATAAGGCTGTACACTTTCGTAACAAAAGTTATTAAAAACCTAGATAGCAAAATATGGTTGAATTAACGACTGAAAGCGTGTCAGCAGTGATATTGATTTTACGTTGAAACTTGGCATTGAAATTGTACAGAAAGCGCAAAGGAATTCTACCTTTCTTCAACATTGAGGTTTCAACCATTCACTGACACTATAGCAACGTTTTTATATTTTTATATATATATATATATATATATATATCATATATCAAGCATTTAGATATATTACCATTTAGGTGATGGTTGAATCCTGACGTTGATTCAACGTAAAAATCAACTACAATGTGCTTGCAGATTACCATTTAGATGATGGTTTAATCAACGTTGATATAGTGTCAGTGAATGGTTGAAACCTCAACGTTGAAGAAAGCGCAAAGGAATTCTACCTTTCTGTACAATTTCAATGCCAAGTTTCAACGTTGAATCAATACCACTGCTGACACTCTTTCAACGTTGATTCAACCATATTTTGCTATCTAGGAAATGATCAGACAACAAAGGATTATGAGGATATACACCTAGTTGTTCTATTTCAATGCCGTATGTTAAGATAAGATCAAGTGTGTGCTTGTGGCAGTGGGTGGGATTTTTTACCATTTGACAAAACCCAATTCCAGTAAGGATCTAAAAGCAATATTAAGATTGTCAATGTCAACATGAGTATTAAAGTCTTCCATTATGATCACCTTGTCAAACTTTAGTAACAGTTCACATAAGAATCCAGAGAAATCAGCCAGAAACTCATTATAGGGCCAGGAGGATGATACAAAATGACAAAAATGAGTACTTTTTGAGCTTTTCTAACAGGATCAGAGAGGTAGTGTCATGCTTTCAAAAGAACTATAGCTAGTCACTTTTGTAATTGATGACATACATTGAATCAGCTGAAGACTTGACTTATTTATGGCTGCCACTCCTTTTCTGTCTGAGTTATGAGCTTTATGGAAATTTATGTGACTAGGTGGTGTAGATTCATTCAAGGTGGTATAATCGTCTTGATGCTGCCAAGTTTCTGTTAAACAAAGTAAATCAATTTTACGATAAATCATGAGATCATTCAGAAGTAGTGATTTGGATGACTCCTAGGAGTCCACATTTGATAATTGCTGGAGTTTGTGGGCTCTGTTGCTGAATACTGACCAGATTCTGAGAGCAGGAGCCAAATTATTTACTTATGGAGTCACCAATAATCAGCGTTGAAGGTGGAAACAGCAGTCTGGGACCAGAGGACTGCACTCAGTCAGGACCTCAGTCTGACCTGCTCCTCACCAACATGCCGAGGATGCTGGGCTCTGCCTGACAGTTGTAGCGAAGGAGAGGCGTCTCCCATCCCAGAGATGTTACCTGTGGGTTCTGAAGGAGTGAGGGTCCTGGAGTGCCTCCGGAGCAGAGCACTGCCTCCTTTTTTAGCTTGTGGCAACGGCAGGAGGACGAGGAATTTGACACTGAAGGAGTATGTTTGGTTCCATTCCGTCTGTCCGAGCTCTGCTGTGGATTATCATCAGAAAAAGGTGGTTTTGCTATCAAAACCACAGAAGTTAGTGGGATTCCTCCTACCTCGGACTGGAAACTGTGAGCTTCATCCAGAAGAGGTGCAAAGCAGTTTAAGAGCTCTAAGGAATGGGTGCATGGCTGCAGCATTTTGGTGGTTCTTAATGCCGCGGACTACCTCAGTCCACAATGTTTTTGGGTGAGGGCTGGCATGGGGGTGAAGGCATGGGTCTTGGGTCATGCTCCCAGGCGGGCCCAGTCAGCAGCGTGCTGAGATGGGATTAGGTTTGAAACCAGTGGAGATTTCCGGTTTTCCAAACAGGGGAAGCTCATAGTCGGAGTACATCATAAAAACGTGTCAATTTATTTATATGTAAATTCTGCCCTTCCCTTCCCTTTCCTACAGTGAGTGTGATTTATTTACAATGTAAGAAATTAAGTATTTTGCTGTAGAAATGCCAACAATTGGTCGCTGCTTGTCATTCGACTTCGCATTCAAAATCCGCAATGGACTGAAATCGTGCATGAGACATAAAAGTATAGATATATCTCGGAAACCTGTCATTCAGAACTGCACTCTGCTTTTCCTCCAGTCACCATGCAGACTGATCAGAGTCTGGGCCAGCCGAGGCCAACCCACAGCTCCATTCACTCCCAGAGGTGCTGAGAGTCTGGGGGCCGGGGGGCGGGATAACATTTATATTTAAGGCAATGCCCGTTGAGTTTTGCAGCAATGAAAAAAATGCTCCATGCAGTCCCAGAGACTCTCAGCTTCTATGGGGAAATGCATTGACCAGAAAGTGGTATGGGAATGTACGGACAAGTTAACTACTTTACTGGTGAAGAAGTAGCTGATTCTGAATCAACTCATCTTCATGTTTAACGTGTTCTAACTCATTTATAGTCAATGAAATGGTAACACAATTGCACATATAAGGTCGTTTGTTTTTTTGACATTATAGGGCAGGGAGACGGGGGAAGCTCAGCTTCCCTTGCAGTCTCAGAGGAATCCCCTCTGTTTGAAACGGCATCAGTGTCAGGAGCTGTGAAGCCGTGACTCAGACTGTGGGGACAATTTTCTTTTATAATATTCAATCTGTAAGCCAACATGCTTTTAAACAATGTCTTCTTGGTGCAAGTTTTATACCTCATTTAACTATGCCATGCATAATTGAAGACAACATACTAATGTACATTAGAGATATGCAGCATAATAATAATGGGGCTATGCAGAGACATTGGCACAGCCCCAGAGACATCATGGTAGCCAAGATGCTCAAATGAAGGAAAAGAACTAATGTGTTAAGGAACTATGAGAACATCCCATCAGTCATTTAGCCTTTTGAATTTTCATATTCAAAGAAAATGCAACATGGAATTGCATTATGCAATGTGTAGGCCTACTGCTAGTCCTCCAGTGAAATTATCAGACATCAAAGTCTCCTGAGTGCTCCAGTCTTTTGCAACTGTGTATCAGAGAGAACAAATGACCGACACAGCAAGAGACAACATCAGAGCATTTTCTTTTAGGCTTTATGTTGACCTCTCTCTCCCATGCTTTTATTTTGGCTACGCACCCATGTCAAAGTATTTCACAGTGTAATGATCGAGTCTTCCAAAAAAGATAGTTTTGCACAGTGTTCTGCTGTAAATGGACGACACAGTGGCATTTCTTTTCTCGTTTAACTCCATACAACACTTTCCATTTCCACAGCCCTTGTATGGTTCGATCTTAAGGTAAATTTAACTGATGTCATTCATTCTTTATGCTAAATAAATGAAATGAGACGGCTACCGGTGAAATAAACTGGTCCACTGGAGGCTATATTTGGGCCAATAGGACATCAGTTCAATGGCAGTTTATTGGAAAACTGGGTTGTCAGATTAATGGGGTGTTGGACCAATGAGGAGTCCCGACAGGAGAATCCTTGGAGATAAAATTTGCACGTTTTTTTGAGCCACTTTAAAACGTACAATTTTTAAGAAACACCTGTTTTCTTTTGCAGCTATTTAGATGTCAAAAAGGAAAAAAACCTTGTGACAGCCCTGACCAGTGGCGACATGTTGCAGGAATTTCTTTATTATTAAAGCACCACAAATGAACAAATGAACGGAAGTGCAAAGTCTGTTTTTTGCTGATAGCAGGAATGGAAGATCGCTGCAGCTAGGCAGCACTTCAAAAAGGTAGACAAGTATTCCTTGACATTAAATTAACACATTAACACTTGACATATATTTTGGGGGGCACTAGTGGCCTTTATTCAAAGTGAAGAGAGGACAGGAAAGTGGGCATAGAGGGTGGGGAAGACACGCAGCAAAGGGTCGCAGGTCGGGAGTCGAACCTGCGACCACTGCAGAGAATACAGCCTCTGTGCTTAAACCACCGGACTATGCAGAAGCCCATGAACTAATATTCTAATGCAGTGGTTCTCAAATTTTTAATGCTGTGTACCACCTGAGAAACTATTGAGCTCTCAGTACCACCATGATGACCTATCTTAAAATATAGCCACATATGCCTTCTCAATTAGCTTTAAACACACAGGAGAGATGTTTATTCCTCATTGTGGTTATTTATTGTGACCTGAATTTCATTTGAAACTTTGTATTTATAATGCTTTGTCATGCATTGACAAGTCATGACGTTCCCCCCCCGTACCACCAGAGAGCGCTCGCGTGCCACCAGTGGTACGCGTACCACAGTTTGCGCACCGCTGTTCTAATGAGAAGAAACGTCCTTTGTGATGCTTTAATGTTGCATTAATGAAAAGCCAGTTCACAAGCTCTGCAATGTTGTCTTTGATACATTTCATCTGGTCTAAATTAATTAAAGAGTAATATTATTATAGCTAAAAAACATTGGACATCACACAGAGGATGACTGTCTAATCTGTCATCTGTGCACCATGCGCCATCCAAATCTCTTTAAATCCATCTTAACCCGTTCACATGTACGTTATGCTTTAATAAACCATTCTTAAAACTGCAGTGAAACAACAGACCGGGGAGACTTTCCAGAGACCTTTTCATTTCTCTTTGTTTTTCCCAGAGTCTTAGACACGATAATTTGACTGCCGACTGGTGTTTGTCTTAACCTTTGGCTCACAGCTCGCAGCAACAAAAATGACATCACTTTGGAATATACGTTTTGTTTTTTTTTTTGTTTGTCAGGGGAAAGTGAGGGTAGCCACGGTTGCTCCTTCCAGCTATGCGCTGTTTAACATTCTGGGTGAGCTGCACATGTTTATGCCTGGGAGCAGCTCAGCACCGCCGTGCTCTTCAGCTGTTGACCACTCAGCAGCTCCAGCAGAGAAACCAAGGTTGCGTCTCACTCAAGGGCAATTGGTTGAAAGTGGTGACAGGTCCTTCAAGGACTAATCCTCATCTGTTTGCTTTTATTTCATGTAGTTTTTTGAAAATAAGAAAAGAAAATACGTAAGGGAAGCAGAATTAATATTCTCCACCGCACAAAAACTGAAAAGCTAAATTAGTATTAATATTATTTCTAGTTAGAAAGTAGACTCTCTATTTTTGAATTTCTGGGCTCTAAAAGTAGCTCCTTAGTCTCTTTTAAATCCATCTTTTTTGCCCTGTGCTATGCATATCCACCATCCTTGTATACCCCCTGAGGTTCCAGCCCCAGATTCTCACTCACCGGCTACGATAATCATGTTTATGGTAACTGCCTAAGAATGCTTTGCTGTGTTCGAAGCGGACAACAAACGAAGAGCGAGGGGGGATGGGGGTGAGACATGCTCTGGGCTTTTCGTTTCATTTTCAGCTGTTTTCCAGCCATCGGTTATTCATCCATGTTCTAAGTCCATCACTCACGCTCACTTAGGAATCCCCAGATCGCATCAAAAATGGAATTGGGTGAATGCTGCTTTTCTTGGCATTCCTACTCCACATATAAAGAAAGACCAAAGAAATCAAGTTGAGACGTCCAATATCATTAATTCCAAATGCATCTCTGACCTCTTCATGTTAGAAAGGGAAAAGACAGTGCTGCTTGTCTTCCAGGCCAGCCTAGTTTATCGATTGCCGTTAGAGGGAAAATGCATGTACTCGTTGGATGTAGATGCGTCATATTTTTGGAGCAGCGCATTGCCTCATATACATCTCTCACTCCATCAATCATTGAGCTTGTCAGTTTTACATTCTGGTCTGTTGCCGAGATATAAGGCTGGAAGTGGTTGTTCTGGAGTCACAGATGAATAATCTATGTGTCTGCTAAATTCTGCCTTCATCCTGCTGGGAAATGAATACCAAACCAGCAGTGCTCAGCGAGGTGTGGGACTCAAATCCCCGGCTCTTTTCTTTTATCTTTTGGTGCAAATATTTGTCTCATGAATTTCTCTGCCGAGTGTTCCCAGAGATATTATGTCCCCGAGATATAGCACGAGTTCTCCTCGACATTTATTCAAATCTTTATTATCTGTTCATGCTCTCCTTAAAGCTCTTAGCTCAGGGAGTACTGCATTCATACTTTTGCTGCTGGAGTGTGTACAAAGGGTTGTAGCGTGTCCTGTCGGTGTGAAATGTATTTGTCTGCCAGGAGTCGGAGCAGAGGGCTACCTGCCTGTGTAATGTGTTAATTCAGCCTCTGAATGCATCGCTCTGCTCAGATTAATTAGTGCTGCAGGGATGACTTAAAGGTTGCAGCCCGGGGATCAGTCAATAGGGCCTTTGCTGCCTTGGGACACTGTGGGATAAAGTAAATGAATATGTGAGCGCTGAACAGAAGAACTGGAAGCAACAGTGTTTGCCGTCTGTGTGTGTGCTTTGGCGACTTAGTTTAGGCATACTGTGATGTCTTCCATGTAATTTGTGGAAGGCAATTACTGCTACAGGTAAAATATACTATGCTAAATATATAAATATTACATAAGTTATTGGACATGCAAATTTCAAGGAATATATTTTTGATTGATTTTTTTCTTTCTTTGGTAAGAATAGAGCCTACCTGAGTACTGTGAAAATGCTGCTACTTTTATCCTCTAGCTGGCAGCACCAGTCATGCATTTGGGCCTTTTAGCAGACACGACCACTTCCTGTAAATAGAAAACGAGAAAAGTCAAAACAAGACAGACAAGAATGTCTAAGTGTTGAACCCCACAAGACCCACAAGGCAACGTTCCTATCATCTTTAAGGAAGGAAGAGATCAGCACTGACAGTTTCATGAGTGGTGATCCTGTCTACTTTTCCTGGAATAAGTGGAGGGAGGTTCTAACGTGGGGAAGACAGGAAAGGCACAGGGCTCTCATATATAAATGTTGCGTATGCACGAAAAAGAGCCTGATAGTTGCACGCCACTTTCCACTCAAAGATTGTGATCTATGAAAAAAAAATGAAAACTTAACACTAGAATGTGTGCACCTGTAGGTAAATTCTGATCCTCGCACACAAACATTTTGGAGATGCGTGACACTGGTGGTCCAGATGGTGAGGTGGTATGTTCATATATCATACTTCCGTATTGAAATTAAATACTATTGCAGTTTATATCACTGATTGAAGCATCGATTGTGACAAGGTGTGCAGCAATCACTCTAACTGCTGAGTAAACACATAAATAGTGCAGCGACACTCGTGCGTAGTGATGAATATGGAAGTGCTGATCAGGATCAGGATGGAGAGAGTTTTGAGGGACCACTGAGATCTTTTGGCCCATGATGATGACTAGCTGATATTTAGACGCCCTACAGCAGTGCTCTTGGATCTACAGTCATGGAAAAAATTATTAGACCACCATTTTTTCTTCACTTTCTTGTTCATTTTAATACCTGGTACCACTAAACGTCATCATGTAACTAAAACAGACAGAAAAGAAAACACTGAATGCATAAAAGCAGTGTTTTTGGCAGTACAACGCCATAGCTATTGATGTAAAAACTTAAGTGATTTAGGTCATAATCAAGAAAACCATGGAAAATGGTAAGATATCAGCTCTTAAATAAAACTCTTATGAGCAATCTTTGTGGTTATCGTTATGTTTGTCCAAACAAATGTACCTTTAGTTGTACCAGGCATTAAAATGAACAAGAAACTGAAGAAAACAAGGGTGGTCTAATAATTTTTTCCATGACTGTATGTGCTGAACTAGGTCCCCTGGGTCCCATTCCTTAGAGCAGTGTAGGAACAGACTGGGCACTGTTATGTTTGTAGTCAGGCAGACATTGTTAGTACATGCACTACAGAGATGACGATATAAACAGGTGTGGGCAGCAACACTTAGGTGGTCAGAGGGTCAGACTGCAGGTCAGCATGTTAGTTGATATCCTATAGAGACATCTAGACAAACAAATGGAGGTAAACACCCAGTTGCTCACAGGGTGGAACTGCTGGTCAGTATGTAGCTCTGGAAGCTTGGGTCTGCAAACATATACAGAAAAAAAAAAGGGGGGGGGGGGGGGGGGGGGGGGGGGGAGCAGCACAGAACAGCACAAAAAAAAAAAACTACAAGAATAATGAAGTGCAGTTATGAGTTGGTTCATTCAAATTGTGAGGGAGATCTCCTTTTTACAGCTCTCTTTTCATATGCTTTCAATAAGCTTGAGGTCTGGCCTCTCTCAAGGCCAAAAAGACTTCAGAAGACTTGCATATTATTTTTTGTAATGTGGAGATTACAGGACATAGTAGCCACATGCAAGCAGTAACCAGTATCTACCAGAAATTCCTGTACTTCCTTCAGTTCATAGACATTTTTAGGCATTTGCTGAAGCACAGCTCCCTTAAAGGAACATTACAGAGTTGAAACATCTCTTAGCCTATTTTTAGATATTAAGAGGTGTAAAATTTCATTTGCATCCAAAACAAATGAATTGAAGCATTTTTGAGTGAAAATGGATAATGTTTGCAGCAAAATGGAAATTGATGTTAGCAGAGGGGACAAGAAGCTGCATCAAAATAAATTACTATCTTGAGTCTCTGACTCAACAAATGTCATTCCAAAGTTGCAAATGTTGCAACGTACTGTCAAATGCGCAAAACAAGGAGAGTTCATGGACCTTCTCTAAAAGGGGGTTATATATTAAAAAATTGTTTAGCACTTGAGTGCATGTATTTTGGTGTTTTGAAGTGAAAATCAAAAAACTCTGACATACCACAACCCTGTAAGTTAATTTGAGGCAGTTTCTCCTGGAAAGCTTTCCAAATAAACCTTGCTTATTCGAGCAACTTCTAACAGTGCTGTCAAGGAGTTTAACATTTAACATGCTTAGTGAGGCCTGTAAGTTCTAGGTTTTTTTTTTCCTTTTTTTAAATTTCTCTGACCATTGCACTCTTACCTTGGTTGATTTGCTGGGATATCCACTCCTGGGAAGACTGGCAGCTGTCTTGAATTCTTTCCACTTGTGACTAATCTTTCTCACAGTGGAGCGCTGCACTTAAAATTGTTTGGAAATGGTTCTATAACCCTTTCCAGACTGATGCGCAGAAACAATAATTTTCTTTTTCTTCCCCATTAACTTCTAAATCTAGTATTGAGAAAAGACATTTTTTCTCAAACTACCAAAAAGTCTGCTGATGATCAAGTCATCAAGAGCTGATGATTAGGAGCACCTGTCCAGAACCCTCTTAAGTTCTATGGGACCAGTATGGGGATACTTAGCATTGCTCATATAATTTGTTTTTTTCTTTGGGGTTTATTTTCTTTAATGAATAATGTTAAGTGAAAAAGCTGTATATTCCTCATACTTTGAACCATAATGATCATATGATTTATGTCAAGTTTTAATGCAAAACTGTCAGAGAATTTAAAGAAAACATACTTTTACTGTAACTCATAGGAATAACCAAGCTTTGCAGGATTTTAGTATGTATAAGGGCCATTTACAGGGGGACTAATACCCTTTTCTGGCATATTTCCAAACTGTAAACAAAGCAGCATTAATGTATACAATATGCTAAGGAGTATTTATTAACGCTTACTGTTGAAGCAAACATGAGTATGAAGGATTGAACTGCTTAATTCTGCATACAGTCTAGAAAGGTTAAAATATGTATTAAGGAATCTTTATATATTTAATGAATTGTATTTTTCTATGTCTTTTTACAGTTTCCAATCTTACTTATCAATGGCAATAATTCACTCTGCCAAACTTATAGATCTGGGTCAGTCAGAGCCCAAAGTGTTATTCTTGATGGGGGGGGGCAGAATGGATCATAAATAGCAATACCCTTATTGAAATATTGTATGTTTTTTTAAGTAGTTCTTTATTTTTAAAATATTCAATTTTAAATAAATTTTGCCATCATAAGAATGGGAAAAGCAGCCAACGGT
This sequence comes from Hirundichthys speculiger, assembly GCA_018398805.1. Lineage (NCBI taxonomy): Eukaryota > Metazoa > Chordata > Actinopteri > Beloniformes > Exocoetidae > Hirundichthys > Hirundichthys speculiger. Next base: position 3,704,803 of record JAGFBZ010000865.1, read on the forward strand.
TCAGATCTCAAACCAACTGAATGAGTATGGTGGATATTGGGAGAAAAAAAATTAGCAAAAAACAATCATGCAAACAATCTTTTCTTTTAGTTTCTGTACAAGGAAGTTGAAATCTTACTGTTTTTGGTACATGTTTTTTCTTTTTTTTCCCCTCTCAAGGTTGGGCAAAAAAAACAAAATATGCCATTAATTAAAGAAAATTATTTATTTATGTAGTTTTTTATATGTTAAGGTATATCTATCTAGGCTATAATGAAGCTGTGGAAAAAAAAAAGTTTCATGTCACATCTGTGATGTCTTTCTTTTCTACAATATAAAAGAAACGAATGAAAATCATCCAGTAGCGGCGATTCTGTATTTTTCACCAGAGGCTGTATTATCATAATGGCGTTGGAGAAAATGCATAGTTTCTCTCGAGTCCCAGAGTGGATTATTATCTCCACACCTTTTAGCACTGACATCAAAAGATGACTCCTATTCCCAAATGTGCATCTCTCGGTCTCCAAGCTTCCTTTTTCCTGTTTTTTTTCCTTTTTTTTTTTCCCTGAGAGACAACAAAACCCTCTTTCTTGCAATAGCAATTTTGACCTAGCGTGACTTTCCAGGTGTTGAATTATTCTCGTTTCTCCACTTCTGAGATGTTTCACTTACACAACAGAAAGTGAAAGCCAGCATTGTTTTCAGGCACGTTTTACCAAATGGGCTAATTAGGATGACTGGCTACCGCTCACACTGCGTTTTAATTTGCTTCCCACAGTGCAGAGGTGTTTCACTTTACAGTTTGTTGACTGCCAGTGAATAAAATGCTGATTTTGGCTAGGAACATTAATAACAATATCACTTCTGCCACGCTGGGCGCACACATCTAGATAATGGCATTCAAACTGTTCCTACTGTGTTCTTTACAACACTCTCTTGGAGACTAAGGCAAAGTGAACACAATTTAAAAATGACAAGACAGCAGTATTCTGATTAGATAGCTGCTGCCACTACACATAATCACCTCGGAGACATTGGACTCCATCTTGTACACTTCTAGAATCTGTTTTAATCACAACTATTCACCACTTAACTGTCATAAAATGCTGTTCCTGTACAGAAAAGGATACGAAAAATGTTGTAAAGAGAAAACAAAATGCCCTCTGCTACATGAAAAACAGCCTGCTCTGGAAGTGACATGGACCTTCACACATATCAGGGCACACAAACCATTAGCAGAGTGCAGCATGGAAAATGAAGACCTGTTTTGTGATGTTTTGCTCAAAATTACAGTCTGAGGGAGGCATCTCGTAGAGAGGTATGTGGGTGTCCAAGCAGAGAGCATGAATTGTGAATGAGCAAGTGTCTGAGCTGCACACTTGCATAACAACTTAGCTGGGAGAGAAATGTAGCTCAGTGAAACTGAAAAGGAAGCATGGAGTGTTCTGAAGGCATCTTGTCATTTGGAAAGAGATTTCTTATTCCTTAATACAAGATTATGGTTCACTCATTTAGGGTATTCATAAATCATTGAATGCTCTTTTGAATAACATCCTCTGAAGGTAGAGGGGCATTTTAAATATATGGTACATTCCTTTTAAAGCTCTAGGTGCTGATGGGGTTAATTAAATAAAGTAATTTCATGAATAACTTTTTTCTCTGCGGCAGTCTGGAGAGGATACAACTGATGGAAAGGAATTCACTTCACAGAATGTCATCCTGTTGATTTAGATTTAAAAGGGAACAGCTGTCAGTGTTTACACTGATGAGATGAAACGTTACGGTAATTTTTCTTTATTTTGTATTCTGATAAAATAGAATGGAAGCCCTTTTGAGCAACAAGCATAGATTGGACAAACTCCCAGTGACACTCGTACATTTTCTGAAGAGTGCTTTGGAAGCCTCTTTTCCCCATATTATATATTTGCGCAATGTTATTTTGTAAAAAATGGAGAACCTGTAGGGTTGAGAAATTGGTTGGAGCACACTCACCTTATGTTAGTCACAGTTAGCTATTTTACCTTGGCTGGATGATGCTAACCAATAATGCTTATTATTATTATTATTATTACTTTATCTTAATTCTGATTTAAACTGGTTTAAACATATTCACTTCAAACATTGCTACTGAAACATCTAAAACTAGTGCTACCAGAGCTGAAACGAAGACCTGTTGGTTAGCCTCTGTTTAGCCATGGCTAGCAGCCTTCAAACAGGAGTGAAGATAGCAAGTTTAGGGTGCTTAGCTTTGCCTCTGAACCCTTCCGGGCCAAACAACAAGCCATATCATCTTGGCTAGTCACTGGCTTGGAAGTCCTTCAATCTAAAGAAAAAAAATAACCTCCCTTACAATTTTTATGGGATGTGAAATATGGAAACCAAAACCTTTTTTTTTTTTCAAACCCTTGTTGATGTGTGACAATAAACTGTAAAAAAAAAAATGTAGTAGTCCCACTAGGATGGGTGTCCAAGGTTACTTTGGCCGGTTTTTGCCAATAGCAGGGATGGTAAATCGCCACAGCAAGAGAAATGTTCCTTCAAATTAATTGAGATTGATATTTCGATGTTTTCTGCCGCATTGAAAGTAAATACAAGTGGTGCCACACTGTTCTGTCTTTTGGAGCCATTTCGAGATGTTGTAGCTATGGAAGCACATTGTAGTCAATAAGGATGAACTCCAGAAAACAGATTCACACGTGCAAATTCTGACTGCACGTACGCAAACTATGTTCAGCCTGTACAATTTCACCAGTTGAGAGAGCAAATTCAACAATCAAGAGCCAAAAAAAGTGTTGCAAGAGCACAAAACTGCCACTGGGTGGAGCCAAAGCCCCAGTACTGCTCCCTTGGTAATTTCTTTGCTTGCTCTGAGCTTTTATGCTCGCTAGGAGTATCTTATTGACCACAGTGTCCTTCCATAGTAGCCCGCATACAAAACAGCAACACCTCATGTCTCGGTGTAGCAGTTATATATGTTTATATACACTCTATCAAAAGACACATAACCTTTTTTTTTTTGTCACTGTTTGACATTAACTCAGTCTAAACATTTCCTGTTTTAGGTCAGTTAGGATTCAGCTGAGGGAACTTCATTTTTCCTGCTAGTTTTCACATTGTACTATATTGACAGAAGCTTGTACTCACCTTGGCTAGCTGTACTGAACATCACTTGTAAGATCACGACAGGGACTTGGACAGTTCAGAGGCAATTTAGAATGACTTAGAACCAGGTAATAAAGAGATAATGTCCTGTTGACAATGGCATAACATTAGCAAATTAGTTTTCATGTTAAAAGTGCTTCTTCTCAGAACTTCAATCCATTAAAAAAATCTCTTCCTTAAACTACGTTCAAGGAAGCCCAATCCTGCCTAATTTCACTCATGCTCTTGACAGTATACAAATGTCTACATACAGTGCTCTTCGAGGGTTTTTCATGCTTTAGATGTTTGGATAATAATCCACCAAGGAATCCTGTTCGTGAGGCATCTAAGTGGTTGCAAATTCATGCTGCAGCATGACATCAGCTCTAATCATACAGCCAGATTTATAACGAATCATCTTCCACCACAAGCACTCCTCTAACAGATGGTACAGCCACCACAAAGCCCTGGTCTCAAAATTGTCAAATCATTGTGATATTACCAGGGACAGCTGAGACAACTCAATCCACAGAACTGTTGCCAGTTTTCCAGCAAGATGCTTGAAACAACATTACCTGCTGTGTGCCTTGAAAAGCTGTGTGCACTAAATGAGCTGTACATGCCAAAGGTGGTCACACTTGATAGGTTATGGAGTTTCCCTGCACTTTCATCAAATTACTTTTGAAAACATTCACACAGCTGCCTAAACCTTTACACAGTCCTGCATACATATATCAAAATTCTGCACGCAACACCACAGTACTGTGGGTTTGCATGATAAAGTGTTCTTCATCCTGCATTGAGGTTCATGCCAATTCTGTCAGAGGAAATTGGAAACTCTTTGAAGTTCTTTCAATTAGTCTAAGTAGTCAATGTTCTTATAGGGGCACTTCAGACAATGCGTAAAGGTATGAAACTCATAAGAGGCAGATTTTAAAACCATGGTCAAGATTTAAATAGTTATATCTAAGAAATCCTGACTGAAAAATGCATTTTGACATGTAGGTCTTTCATCAAACCCTCATTTCCTATGAAACATTTCTTATGTTTCCTGTAGTATTGTATTTTGATTTTGTAGCCCCGAGGCTTAAGCGAAAGAAACTCTAATGGCCTTGTTACATTTATTAATCTCTATTTCTTTTTATGCGGCTATTTTAATGCCGCCTCGCAGAAATTGGAGTTTAAAACATCTTTGTCTAACTGAAATCAAACTAGACTGAACTTCTCATAGTTGGACTAATACATTAAACAGGCTAATCCCTGAATGCAAGTGATGCAAAGGTCCATGTGCTCAGCACATAATCTACAGTTCCTGCCCCCAGCTTTGATGTGGAAGTCCTGGAAGAAGCTTATATAGAGCGATACAGAGAAGGGAATAAAAACTAAAGTGTACAGGATGTAAGTAATGTATTAGAGCTGTCAGTGTACTGCTGCCATTGCTGCAATTTGCTGTCACTAGCTAAACAAACAATTTATCTGTTGTTTTGGTGTTTGGTATAATAGCTCAACCAGAAAAGCCAAATGCTAACAAGCTGAGGGAGGACATTATTGCAGAATATTGTGACTGTACTTTGGCTGGTAAATCAATTATCTCCACGTGCATGTATATTGGGACAAAAGAAAGGCGTCAGATTAAACATCCTACTTGAACTATAACCATAACTGGACTAAATTGTGTATGTAATCGTACTGTGTATTGTCAGTGGCTCTTTTGTCCACCCTGTCAATCTATGTGTTTAACATGGCATCACAATGGTTGCCCTTTGATTCATTTGGTTGATTTATTAAATATTTCAAAAGGGTAATTCTTACATATGGCACCTTTTTAACAGACTGAGCTCTCTTTTTTACTGCATATCTGTTGAGTGCCCTTTCAGTTCCCACTAATGAAACCCACCAATAGACATACACCTCCAGAGTCTGTAGATATTCAAATCCCAATATCCCGCCCAATAGAAAATGCCAAGAACAAAATCATGAGGTGATATTAATATTTGAAGATAAGGTCCTAATTCCAACCAGAAAAACAATTCAAAAACTATAATTAACATGGTTTAAGATGAGACAGTTAACCAGTCATGTTATATTATGTTGTATCCAGTCATCCTATAGGTTCTTCCGTCAATCTCTTTAACATGTCCAACATTAGACTGAACAAACTTTTTTAATTTGTTCATTATCCATTGGATACAACTGCAGGTCATACTACTTTAAAACTGTTATGGAAGGTACTGATTCATAGCCTAAACCATGACTGGCATACTCTTTAACAGGGTTATTTAAGGATATGTTCCACATGCTTTTAGTGGAGATGCTGTCCTCCACAGCAAAATTTCCTCCTCTGTTTTTGCATCACCACTGTGTGCTCTGAGTTCTCTTCAAACATACTTAAACTTATTTTTCATTTTGTTTCTTCCTCTTTACAAGCCTTGCCCTTTAGCTGGCACACACGTGTTTTTGGAAAAATGCTTACTCTTAAATCATTTAGCACTTTTTGTGGATCAATGATCCCCCTCCAAGTTTGGAGAAACGATGTGTATTGGATTGATGTTTCCCAGAGCAACACTCTGAGTAAATATATCTGCATTCATTGAGCTGCTCTGCTCAATCATACTGCTTTGGCTGCAGTACTACGAGGTAGCTTGCACCCAGAGGGAAAGATACTGGCAAACACTGTAAGGTGATGTGTTGACTGCTAAAGAGCCTTTATCTGTGTGATTCCACATCACATAGTGCTTTCACAGATTTTAATGTCTATATATAAAAAAGACTTTACATTCAAAGTTTTTAGTTTTTTCCCTTGTGACTTGATTTGTGATAATTACACTACAGAAGTAAATTCTTATTTATTTATTTTATTTTATCTTATCCTGGCACTTCATTTATTCTTTTAGTTTTTTTTTTTGTGACTGAAAATGCTGAAAATTCATTTGCCATCTTTGTCATCAGCTGTCATGCTTTTTTATTTACAGTATGTATTGTAGATACTGTACCCTGGTTCTGTTTAATCAGTTTGTTTAGATCCAGGCATGATGTAGTTTGTTAAATTCCATCTAAGGATAGAAAAATGCAAAAAATTGCTCTTGAAATGTTCGAGAAAGTGCAGCACTTCACATGAGATCCATCAGATTAGATGACCTCCAGATTTCTTCTGTACATCCGCTGCTGTCACCAGACAAGTAATCAATAGGGCCTCGTGAGGACAAAAACAATCCCAGAAGACGTTTAAAAAATGTATAAACCGCTTTCACTTGTTTAATGGCTTGGCTTATTCCAAGATGCCTGCCAGAAAAAGGGCGATGCCATCTGTTTTAAATTGGTACTGGCCAGGAAGGCAGCTTTTGACGGTGTTGTTCAAATCAATCAGACAGAAGACAGAAGGAATCTCATTATAATTATGCTGATGCTGGAAATCATTCATGACCTAGAAAATGTTTCCCCCAAAATCTTTTACAGGAGGTATTTTTACGGGGCAACTTGTTTCTGGACAGATGTCTTCTCTCTCTATCTGATCTCTGAGTCTTCAGCAGAGAAAATGAACTAAACCATAAAAAGAAGACCACATTTAAAATCAGTTTCCTTATTGAAACACTTTCCCAACGAGATGGCTCTCCTGTGAATTCAAAGTTCCATCCCTCTGCTGTTCTTTACAGCTTTGTGTGTCTGATGGACAGGTTTATGAAGATAAAGCTTGGGGTGGGACGAGGACTGGAGTGGTGAAAAATAAAGCAACAATATTCATGACTTTGAGCTGGTACTATAGATGAGGCGACTTAAATTGCTTTTAAGTTCAACACATCAATGACCCAATACTGGACTGAGACTTGTGATTTAAGAGTTGCAGACAAAGTTTTAGAATTCAATTTTTCCACCATGATGTCCTGCTCTGTTGGGATGCCATTCTCGACAGTGTGACGTATCCTTAAGCATATATTGTCTTTTCTGCTAAAACCCCTGTAACTTAACCACATCTGCCTGCGATGCCTTTAATACTAAAGTTTGGATACAGCAGCTGTACCTGGGGCGACGCATGGACCTGCCATCTATGACATCTGCAGCTGCAGAGATGCTGGACTCACCACGTTTCATTTTTTCCAACACCTCAAAACCAAGTTACTTAAGAGTTACTCAATAATCAATCAAAAATCAATACTGCGGACTGTTCTACCAAAAGGAGGTTCATTTGATTATAAAGGCATTTCAGATATATAGGGACTATGTCTCTCGGCTGGCCTGGGAACGCCTCGGGATCCCCCCAGAGGAGCTGGAAGAAGTGGCCGGGGAGAGGGGGGTCTGGGCCTCCTTACTCCGGCTGATGCCCCCGCGACCCGACCTCGGATAAGCGGAAGAAGACGGTACGGTACGGTACGGTACGGCATTTCAGATATCCCCACCGAAACAAAATCTAAGACAAAGACTGCTGTAACCTGAAGGACTACTTCTGAGCTGCAGACTAGCGCTATGTAATTTATATTTGATATAATTATAAAACTGCTGGCTCAGGCTGGGACCAGCAGTCTTCGTTTCAGCTCTGGCAGTCATTTGACTCAGATGCTGTTTTGGTTGCAATATCTGAAATGAGCATGGATGGATGGATGGATTTAGAGTCTAATGATGTGAGATAACATTAGTTGGCATCATAGATTAGCATGAGCTAAGCGAAGCTAAAATGGACAGGTTTGACTGCTTCTGCCCACAGACCATCCCAGGCCTACCTATATATTTAGCAGAACAACAAGCTAGCTAATATAGATCAGTTAGTAAAAATTTCACAACACCCAACCAAGTACATAAATATTCACCCACCCGCAGAGTGGTCATGGCTGATGAATCAAGCCATGGAGTCTAAAACCATTTATTTTACCAGCTGTATTTATTTCTATGGAAAAGTTTAACATTTTGAAGTCAATGAAGATTGACTGACTTTTGGAGCCAGCCCATAGTGGGCTTCGAAGAGCTGCACATTTAGGCACTTCTGCATTGGTGTCGAAAAGAAAACCAGAGGTTCCTTTCTGGTCCTGAAGTCCCCATTTTTTATCTGGCCTTTTCAGTGAGGCCACTGTGAGCAACAACTTATATTACTGAATAAAAATAAATTTGTCAGGACTACAATGGCTGTTGAATGTGTGGTAAACTTGTTAGACAAGACAGCAAATCTAGCTGGCAAGAAACAGAATCAGCATTCTTCAGGGGTCCAGTAACACAAACCACTGCAAGGCGGGGCACAACATTAATAATTTTACCCTTAAATACTTTTAAGTATACAGACTTAATTATGTGGGCATTACCAAGTAACAACTAAAGCAATCAGCATCAATCAGTACCAAATTTCAGTGCCTCGGGGCACATCTGTGTGGTAGAGTAGATTAACTTTGAAGACAGAGAGCCAAACTCCACGGTTTGTTGGAGTCCAAAACAGTGAGAGCAGTGCAGTATTTCCCAGCCAATGCAGTCCTTTATTTGTTCTTTCACGTTCTTCATGTCGTAGAATCACAATAATTCTCGTATTCTCCCTCACTCCACAAAACAATCGTACTGCTCTTGTTCTCCACTTTTTCTAGGTTTTCTTTCGGCGATTTTATCATTTCATCCACATGAACAATCTAATATCCAGCTAGAAAAGCACTCGGAGAGCGCAGACCTCCACCAAGCACAACAATTCCCCATATAGTGATTTACACCATAAATATAAGTCGTACATATAGCACTGACAAAATGGGACCACTAAAAAAGTACCATATCTTCCTTTATTTCGTGATGTACACAAAAATAAATAATAGAGCTATAAAGATTTCATGCAATATTTGTTTCCAAAGTCAGTATATTGAAATGAAATTTGATAGAGGTTCCCATTGTCAATCCCTGAGTCAAATTTCATGAGTTTTGGGCAAAAATTAACGGAGATATTGAGATACAACATTTTTGGCCCCATTGACCACAATGTTATCGAAAATTTTAAAGTGATCCAGAATCCAGGATTTCTTCTGGATCACACCCAAAATGAAAACAGTTCTTCCTTTTCACATTTCCGACAACTCCTGAAAATTTCATCAAAATCTATCCGTAACTTTTTGAGTTATCTTGAACACAGGCAAACAAACAAACAGACGGCAAAAACATAACCTCCTTGGTGGAGGTAATAAATTTCTTTGGAATTTCTTTGTCATGAATCCAAAAACAATGATCGATATGTCTTAAATTCACCAGTAAATGAACCTCCTTTTCCTGTTTCCCTTAAAAAACAGCTTGTAAGCCAAACCTCTACATCCAGCTCTTATAGAGCCAGTCCCACTATACCTCGTTTTTGAGGCTAGTGGATATAGGCAAATATCCAATATTGTGCACCCCCAGTAAAGATGTATATGGAAATACCAACGGACCATTCATAGTTGTTGCGTTCTGCATCAGTATACTGTGATATGTCATCAGTTGTTCTGCTAAAGTTGTATTTAGTTAACCTTACTAATGAGGCCAAGAAGGTAAACACTAAACACTAATCATGTTTCTAAAAAACCCCAATGAGATTCAACCCAAACCAGAGAAGAAAACCTAACTTTCAGATATTGTAGAACTCAGTAGATCCAAGTAGAACTGAATGATAACTATTTTTTGCATACAAGTGGTCTTTCAGTACATTGATAAATAAAATAAAAGTAGTGATTTTTCAGGATTCATTAACATTTATCACGAAGCCTCTCTGCTTCACCTAAATACTGCCGTCCCTGTTAGTTTGCATTCACGCAAAAGGTATATTTTGTGGGATTCATATGCAAACCAACACTGCCAATGTAAAATAGTGAGCCCAAAATGCATGACACAAGATTAAAGCACCCTGCTCCCAGCTGCCAGAGAAGCACATACACACTCAAACGCACACACAGGAGAGCGTGTGCAAACATGCACACACTCGCGCCAGGGCTTTGAATAAAAACTAATAAAAAGCCTGGCAGAAGAGGAATGTTTTGAGCCCCGTCGTTAAAGCGATAAGATTAGGGGCACGTTGCAGGTCATCCGGCATGCTGTTGCACAGTTTCAGGGCAGACTGACTCAAAGTGGCTTCACCAGATTTTGATTCCATTCTTGGAGCAATGAAAATTTTCCTAGTAGATGATCAGAGCAGTCTGCTGCTGATAAAAAAAGAAAAAAAAAAGAAAGGGGTGGGGTGTGTGTGTGTGTGTGTGTGTGTGTGTGTGTGTGTGTGGGGGGGGGGGGGTAAGTTAGTGAGAAATGCATTATGGAGCCAGGTCATTCTGTGCTTTTTAAACTTGAAGTGCATTCATAAGTGGGATTAAGTGGAGCTTGTTTAAAGGCAAAAGCGCAGGAGTGATGGTTCATCTAAGCAAGATATGATGCAAGTGCAACAGAAACAAGCAGTGGGAGGTTTTTGGACCTCTCATGCTTGCTGGTGTCAAAGTTAGACAGCTTTTTAGTAGATTACCACTACTGTTTTGACATTATATACCAGGGGGACTTTCATGTTCAAAACATTTACAGTTTTTACACACAGAGAAGCAGGGGTCTCGTTTCTGTATCCAAATGTACAGTTATCAAATAAGCACACTGTAATGTATCAATATGATCCTTAGGGTAAGTACTGGGGGCCTTTGTTTAAGTACGGGCCCCTCTGAGTGCAGTGGGGTCTGGATGTGCTACGCAAGCGCTTGTAATTTGTGGCCATTCAGGCCAATGAGGGTGGTCCTACCAGTGAAGAAACGGTGCATTTTGGGATACAACTGTATTTTGGCATTCAGCTGTGAGAAGCCAGAAGCCAGTCTATATATAAAATAAGCCACCACCTGCAGGTTTTGACATGTACATTGATATTATGTTAGTGTGTGTGTGTGTGTGTGTGTGTGTTGGGGGGGGTCAAGATAAGAAAAAAATAAAATAAAATAAGTCAGAGGGTCTCAGAAAAGATTGCAGACATGAACCAGTACAGGTTTATTTTAGAAGTGGAAGAGCACAATTTATTTAACAGCACTCATCCTTCTTACAGGGGTTTTAGCAGAAAAGACAAGATATGACAAGGAATACATTTTTAAATGAGAATATTACTGCTTAATTCTCGTGATCACATTACTTTTGGGTGAAAATAGGAGCAAAAGAAACAAACAAAAAACCCACCAAGGGGTGTGTCTTTCACTTGAACTACTTAGTGTATAGGATTATCGGTGAATTTGACACCTGTGCCCTAAATGAAAAGTTCATAGACTATAATCAAGCCATTTGATCTTGTGGCTCGTGATCTTTGGCCAGGAGCTTAGCGAAGCAGCTGAGAGCAATTACCTTCACCCTGGCTGGAGGCTGCCAGAGAGGGCGAACCACCTCGTTGGCTCGTCGGTCGCTACCTTTTGCAGCAGGTAGAGCAGTCAAGTCCTCCAGTTGAAAGACCTTCGCCTCAGACCGTTCTAGGAGCCCTCCATGTTGACTAACCAGAGCACCAGCTAGCGGGTAGCCGGTTGCGATCTTTTGCAGCAGATGCCAGGTTTCTAGACAACCGAGCAACTGCGGGCTAGAGTGGAGCGCCACCAGTCTTTGTTTTAGTTCTTTTAACTCTGAAATGTGGATAGACGGGCAGATTTGATGAGAATGAATGTAAGATAATGTTAGTATCATAGGTTAGCATAAACCAAGCAAAACTGAAATAGATGACTTTAGGAAGTGAGCAAATGTGGGCATCTTCTAGTTGGCTTTTAGGCTTGCTTGTTCCATTAGCCATCTATGAGCTAATTTTTGCTCTGTTTATTTATTGGGACATGCAGCATGTTGATGTGATGGTTATTGCTGTAGCCTCGCAGCTAGAAGGTCCTGGTTTGAATCCTGACTGGGGCCTTTCTGTGTGGCCTGTTCTCCCTGTGCCTGCATGAGTTTTCATCCATGTTGACATGCATATTAACTGGTGATTTGAAAATATCAGGAGATGTGATCCTCAGCATGTGATGAATTTCAACCTGTCTTGGGTGTGCACATCCATCTTGTAGGGGCGAGGGGAAAAAAATTGCTAGATGCATCGCCCTGCAGACATGGGTGATTCTAAAGTAGTCTACAACTGTCCAAAATTATAACATTTTTATTTAACAAAAATGTTTAAAAATGTGAAATAGACAAACCAAAAGAGCCAAACTCAGAATGATGGCCGAGGGGGGAATCCAACTAGCTCTGTGTGGAGGTACTTTGGCTTCTACAAAGTTGACTCCTTCAGTGAATTAGACAAGATTTATGCTCATTTGTGTCGCACTAACATATCACACAAGCTGCACTGCACATTTCTATCCAGAAGAGGAAGGAAAATGCTGCTTTCGCTGCTACTAGTGCCTTGGAACTGACATACGACACGCCGTTTCCATCGGTATTTCAGTGACAGGGCCATCCTGAGACACTGCTACGAAACCACAAAGAAACACTTGAGCTGCCAGTACAAACAATATGACATCTTTTTCTATGAAACGGTATCTGTTACTTTGGTCTATTATTAAAATATTAGAAGATTTTAGTTTTGGCTGAAAACTACAAGATTTAGTTTAGAAGTTGCTGTATATTGCTGTATATTAGCTAAGGATTTTGTTACTTTGGGTCCTTTACAGTTCAACTGTAACTTTCCAGTTTACACACACCTTTATTTGAATTGTAAGGTGTCTAAGTAATCCAAACCGGGATATCTCGTCTGATGAAAGCTTTCCAGAGTCCCTTCACAGTACGAAGCGGTCAAATGAATAGCATAAAAGGTCTGCTGATTTAAAAATGTGATTTGTTTTTTGGCTTCAAAAAGGTACATTTTGTACCGGAACATAATGGTATGTGTGGTCACAAGGGTTGTAGAAATTCAAGCTCTTGTACCCAGCTTTTTAGGAACACTCCTGAACCTTGATTTTTTTTTTTTTTTAAGTGTGTAGGCTAGAGCATGTCATATTCTAATACACTAACCGTACAAGACTGCAGCGTCCTCAGGGAACGGTAAACTCTTCTTGCTAGAATATGTGATCTACCTGCATCATGATTTATTGTGACAGGTGTTCTGTGGTCAATTCATTGCACCTAAACTTCAAAAGTTCTCCTCTCGCCATGCTGGCTGAGCAGCCTTTGATTGAAGTTGAAGTGTGAAGGACCATTCCTTTCTTTTGGGGCCTTGAGGCAGTTTTCCACTCCAAGAGATAGGTAGAGCAGCGAAGACGGCTGATTTATAAGATGCTGCAGCCAGAATTAAGTTCCTGCGTAAGGAAGTAGTGTGAAGTAAACAATGCACCTTAAGTCTGTTCAGCCAGACACAATCTAATCACTGTTTATGTCTCTGGAAACTGAGAATTGCACACATAATCTATGATCTGTTCATAGATAATTTAAGTATTTTTTTCACACATGCACACAATGTCTAAATGCCTTTTATATCTATAATACAAATGCATTATGGCCATGTGATATCAATGTTATCAAACAAGAATTTTGCCTTATTTTGAGGGAAAAAAGTGGAACATGGTTCTGACACGCGTGTGTGTTTTACTTTAACCGGAAAATGTTCTTCTCCATTTGTTTTATCTTGTATATAATCCATTCAGTCTGTGATAAATCCTTTTGCTGTTGCTGTTTTCATTTCTTTTCTTTGGTGTTCATATGCTTTAAAAGTAGAAAGGTGACCATATAATGCCTGGTTATGGTGATGAATCTAGTTAGCCTCAATGACTTGCATGACTTTGTATTAAACACCAGTAGGATTGTAGAAAATTTATTATGTAGACAATTTGCAAATGCCTTTTTAAAAAACACAAAAGAAAAAGAAAAAAAAAAGCTATGTACAGACTGCCCACATTCCAGAAATATTTATTTCCCTGGAGACTGAGCTGACAATCATTTTATGCCTTATTATGGACAATTATTGTTACAGATTTAGGTCTGTACAAACACATACAGACAAGCTAAAATCAGCACTGAAAAATTATACGTAATATTAAATGGAATATTTTGATTTTTAGCACATAATGTTTGGTTTCCAGCTAAAAACTGTTTTAGTTCAGTCTCTGTTTTCAGAAGACTCATTTGCAGCTGCAGCTTCGGCTTTTTTCAGCTAATTGGAAACGACTACTTCACTATTACTGAGTTCCAGGAGCACAACGCTGAATGAACTAGATGTGTATAAAGGAAGTTGTTACTGCAACAGTAACTTTAGAGGATACCATTAATGTAATGGATGTTTCACCGACACCAGAGCAATCAAAACATTTACAGCATTTCCAGTCTCTAGCTGGAACCTCCTAAGGCAAAAATATTGGTTCAGTTCTTTAAATTAGTTCCTAGAATGATGCTACTTTGGCAAAACTGTTTTGACCAAATGTTAAACCAACTTGTTCCCATTTCCAAGAACTATAATGTCGTAGTTTCTGACCCGACATACGAACAATTCTGAATCTTACTGGCCAGTAGAGAGAGTGTTATACTCGGTCCATGGTCCCCGTTTATGTTCTCCTGATCCAGAAAGCTTTCGGTCAGGAAACAGGCTAGAGGTCCTGAAATATTCACCACACATGAGCGCTTACCATTAACAAAAAACCACAACCAATATCTAACTCGTCAGTTATAAAACAGGTGAGAATATCATAATCACATGCAGAACAATTGATTCAAAGTTCTGACTTTTTAAAAATTATTTCTATTCGCTTTCAGTTTATTCATATTTATTTGCTTCACTGATATTTGGGTTGATTATTATGATGCCAGTTTAATCCCAGAGTATTCATTCCCTTATTTTGTACTTTTTTTTCCCAGTTAATGTATTCCAAGTTTTTATCTGCATGAAATCTCCATTTCTCTCCCTCTGTGCCCAAACTATGCCTGACTTTCCTGGAAGATGTTTCTTTCTCCGTCATTTCCGCAATTTTTCTTAATGTTGTTCCCTAATGAGGGTTTTCTTTTTTTCATTGTTCATTTTGATCCCACAGTGTTATTGATTGTTGTCATTATGTAATCATTCAAAACAGGGATGGAGGCTTTGAGGGTACAGCACGGGTCTATATTTCAGTCTGAGTGAATATGAGTTGACTAGCTGCTAACCAGACCGATGATTTATTCATGATTTGAGTCAAATTCAACTGTGGTAACCAGCAGACTGACTTCTTGCACCTCTCTGTCTCCAGACAGTGAAACAGGCTGTTGTTATCATCTGCTCTCCAACATGTTCTGGAGATGACTCACCCTTTACCAGCAGTATACAAAGTCAGCATTTATGAAATGTATATTAATGCATTTAACTTCATAACTGAGCATCGGGGTGTTTAACTAATGTTATTAAAAAGCAATAATGAACACTGTGTGCATTGCTCTCATGAGGTTCTCTTTGAGCAGAACCTTTATGTTGGTCATGTTCACTGTAATGAAGAAAGATGTTGATCAATACAAAAGCATGCCTCAGCCTGCTTTTAATTGCTTTCAACAGCACCGGACATCAGAGGCATATAACGAGCATTCATTCATCTTTGGCCTCACATAAAATCCTTGCATTATCAAATTACTTTTCATTTGTGTCTCTTTCATCTAGAGCACTACCATTTCTGACCACATGGGGCAGCTTATCACAAGAAAATTCATATGCCAGATTCTGGTGGAAGAAAGAACAAAGTGCACCTCTAGTGGGAGACAGCTGTATTACAAGACGTGGCAAACTGTTTAAGCTCATTAGTGCAGTATTGTCGGTGGCTTTTTTTTTTTGTCAACATAGCAGATTATGTCCTCATGTGGTCAGAAGTGGTATTGCCGCAAAGAGTGACGATAATGATAGTATTTTAACACTTTTACACAAATGTCTTCCCTGACAGTTCTGTTGGGTGTAGCAGGGTTAGCATTGTTTCACCAGAGCTAGAGGGTTCCTGGATTAAATTCTTGCTGGGTCCTCTCTTTGAATGTTCTTGACAAACCCCAGTTTGATGTCACACAAAGAGTTCCTAAATCCTGCCATTGAATCCTCTTTTATGTCTCATTGCAAGACATTATGTTGGTGGGTAATAATGCAACTCATCCTCATAAAATCCAAAAAATTAGTTGAACAAGAAAGTCTGGAATCCAACTGCAACACACACATCTTAGCTCTGACACTGGAAGTAATCTTTTTTATCTTGGGTGTCTTACATTCACTGGTATCACAGGGGGTCACTGGGGTCACCTGCGAATGCCCTGTGGGTCAACCAAGTGTAATTATTCTAATATCTAATTATTCTAATTATTCCTATTCTAAAGACGATTTTGAAATAAGAATGACTGCTCTGCTGGGTCTTTTATTCACTGGTAGGAAGTCAAGTCAAGACAGAGCTAAGTGCTAAGTAGCATCTTTGCATTAACTACAGCCATGGAGCTGGCCATGGACACCAAAACTGCTTTTTGAAGCAGGGTGTAAATATGTTTATTTCTGCTGCAAAGTCATACATTTTAACATAGGAATCAGTCGACATTGACTGTGCTCAGATTCAACCAATCATTTTAGCACAGTAAAAAGGTTTATCCTAATGGGATGTTTATAAGTTACTTTATGTTAAATATGTTATGCTAAAACAAGCAAATTCCTCAGTTTGAGTCTCTTATATAGCTATACAGTGATCCCTTATTTTTTGCCGTTAATAGGGACAGGAGGCCCCCCCCGGCGAAAATCAGCATCCGCGAACGGGACCCGGAGCCCCCCGAGCTTAAATAATGTGTTTAAAATATGTTTAAAAACCGCAAAAAAGTAGCGAGGCACTGCAGCGAAACAAGACAAAGGCTCAACTGTGGTCTTTCTGTTACCTTCACAGCCTCTGGTCTCTGAACCGTAGTAAAGAAAATGCTGGTATTGTGCTATTTTTGGCTTGTAATTAGCAGCTAACATGCTAGCAACAACAAAAGAAAAAGTACGGTTTTCTCTGCATGGAACGGGCACTTGATTCTGGCACTGCAGGAACTTGTAACATCACACAGGTTGTATTGTTGGGCTCCTGTTGGTTAACAGAGAATGTAAATCTATACACGCTGGGCTGCTGTTTATGCTCACTCCACTTTTCATCTAACCCCGTTTTCTTTCTGCCTTTCCACGACACACACACTCCATTACCCATAAGGCTACCTTCTTAAAGGGGCCAGGCTGGCTTACATTTCCTCGCTGTGAGAGAATTCACACAACATCCTGTGATGTTTCCGCGATTATATATTTCTGAAAAATCCGTGAATAACTAAAACTGCAGAACTTAAAGCACGAATGGGCAAGGGATCACTGTAATCATTTGTAAAAGTGTGCATTAGAAATACTTGTTTTCATAAGCAGTGTGTCTGTCTACAAAACTGTTACAGAACAATAAACTGGCCACACAACAGAGGATCATTTGTCCCAGCGGTCCCCATCCAACAGTCATCTTGATAGTTATTTTATCAGATTTTTTGAGTGAGTTGTGTTTAGAGTGAAAGAGTCTGCTTGGAGGAACATTGGAGCTGCACCAATTACAGTCAGTGTTCAATATGTTAAGTATTTACTGTACAATCACATATCCTGTTACGTGGGGGAAACCCCAATGACAGACACATACATACATGCTCTGTGGATCGTTGTGCAAAATGTAACGACACTCGATTACAAAAGATAGCTGACCGAAGAATTGACCATCAGATTGATTAAAATAATGAAATCAAATGAAAGTTCTTGTAATCAAGCAGTCCTGACGAGAGCAGTCTACAGTATCTTTTTCAAAAGAGACCTGGGGAAAAGCAATAATGTGAAAAAAACACACACGTTCATGACAAATTTGAATCTCCTTCAACTAACGCTCTGACTCTGAGCTCCTCAGCTAGAGTGTCTGTAAGACTTCATCCAGGCCTTTTTATCTAACATATGTCTAACATATGTCATACAGAAAGACGAGGGCAGAAAAAGATTGTGGGATTCTAATTTAAACTCATGTTACTTTCTGTTCATCCTTTGTGACATGACCATCGGCTGCATGTCGTGTAACATTTCCTCAGGCATAATGAGACCATGTCAGGGGGCTTACATGTACCTTTGCATTATCACAACTATTACTGAGGATGGTGCGCACACAGGTAAAAATGTCAACCTGACATAGGTTGGACGTCTCATTCTTCTGCAGCAGTTTATTTTTATTCTCTCGCCCTTGCTTGATAACTTTGTTGCGGCTGCCGCTGTGCGGTTCACTACAAAGCAAGGTGTACAACTTTTATCACTCATTAAATTTCCAGACGGAGGAGGGTTTGGAATGTGTGGTGCACCGATGGCTTTCACATTCAAGTGGCAACTACTCAATGTAAAGAAAAGAGGATCTGTGTAATCTGTGGTATTTTGCATTAGTAATTGGCTAAAATGAACTCGTAACAGTAAATGGACGAAGTTTAAATATGGCCTGACCTATCAATCTTTACAATACTGGTATTTTTGCTCTGTGCATTACCACAATAAAAAAAAAAAAAGTATTTTCTAAGTCAAAGAAAATTTATTCTGACTTGATCGTACAAACCAAGGTTGAGCAGAATTAGCATGATCGAAATGAACTCGGGTGGAAAAATGATGTTTGCCAGAGTCTGTCAAGCTTCCCAGTACCCACACAGTCAGGCAGTTATCTGAGTTTTCTTATGGAGCGCTCTTTGGTTGTACAGTCAAACACAGGATCGTGACTAAGAAAGTATATGATGACGTGTATCGGAGGAGACACATGGCTATTCATCCAGGAAATGTATGCGCAGTCCATGTAAATGCATGATCTAGAAATTATAGTATGAAGCTGCTGAGTTTCATGATAACTCCAAGTCAATCCTCCGGTGTAAATGATCTGTTTCATATTAATTGGAGTCATTTCTTGCCTGAACCGCTTCCTGCCAGCTGCCAGTCTCCTTAGCAATTAATTTAATTCCATTTGTGTTGAAGAAGTATTTGTATAAGAGACTAGAGACACAACAGTAGCACGAGGCATTATCCTGACAACGTAGGCTTTGAAGTTGACGGATATTTTAAAATAATTATGAAAAGAAAGGAATGAAAACACAGTGCATATGCTGATACATTTCAAAGACAATGCAGTGTAGACCTGAGTCTCCTATTAGTTGGGGTGTAATCTTCCTCCCTTTTAATGATTTTGAAATTTATTTCAGTCTAACAAGATCACTTTGGTTGCATTAGTATCTTATGTATAATAAATGTGATCCTTTCGCTGCCAAACAACAATTCTGCGTTTGTTGTTCTGCTTTAAACTGGTTAAAGACCCATGTTAATTTAAGTTTTGACTAAAACAAAAGATAACTGAGGAACATATGGACAATGACAGTGTTAGAGGTCGTAGAGAAACTTTGAAGTAAAGCGAATGAGTCAAGAAATAGTCTGGAAGTTAAAAGTGTAGTAAAGAATGAGTGTTGCGCTTACTGCTTGACAGCAACAGAGCTGGTGATGTTAAATGCACCATCGGGAAGTAACACATGTGAGTTATCTCATTAGGTAGCACAGACAGACATTCATCCAACAGTTTGATACCCAGGTGCAGGGATGCTCCTTCACAGTAACGCTTCCAGGAATGCACCATCTTTTGTTAAGAAGCCCTGCAATCCCTCCTTCTTTTAGTCTTGCTGCTCTGATTACAGTTTCTGTCTCTTGGCATAGTCTCAAAACTGGGTAGAGAGGCATGGGAGTACAGAATATCTTCCTGCAGTCGAGTCTTAGAGAAGAGCAGCGTTTACTTGATGAGAGAAAAAAACAAAAAACAACAAAACCCATCAAACTTGTTAGGGTGATAGATGCAACTTCTGAGGTGTTTGCTAGTAATAAATGTGTTAAATGACACTGCAGTGTTGCTTTGTTGGGCATTTTGTGCCCAAATTATGTGATTGTCAGGTAAACAGTTATACAATGTCGTTGTTGATCAATGATCGCCGATGTTACACTAGAAAATATTCAGATATGAGAATGGAGAAACGTTCAAAGTGGATGAATGATCCCACCAAGTGGTCCAAGGAGTCATTCCTCGACATCTATAATTAGCTTATTGAATCTTCAGGTTATGCGTTTTTGACACTGTCCTTTGAGTGAAGCATTACATGACCTGCGTTAAGTGATTGCCGCAAACGTACATCACGTTGGCCAGGTCCCATGGTTTCCCATTTTCATCCTCGCTCTGGATTGCCTAATGCAACTAGTCTTCCCTTTTATTGTCACCCTCTCTTCAAGGAAGATAAACAAAAACTCAACCAGGCTTTTACTTTTTTTTAAATTCTATTTTGTGTTTTTAATTAATATTTGATGAGCATCTTTTAACCATGATGCTATTTGTTTTTTCAACTTGCCACCAGCAGCTGCATTTCTTTTTACCCAAATGAGGCACGATCGTCCCAAGGAGAGAGACATGGTGAAGAACATTTCTCATCTATTCTCAACAGTCCCACTTCATCAGTGTTTCAAGCTCTTTATTTTATCTTTATTCTCTGTGACAATTGTGAGAAAATATAGTCTGAACATCTCCCTCCTGCTCTTTGTTTTGCAGTTGCCTGCTTTCTCCACATCTCCTCTTCAACCCTTCCTCTTGGTGCTTTGGGGCTTATGTAGGCATTACTTCGGCTTTGGAGAGCTCAGCTTCTTCTTTATGCAAATAATGTTCCCATTGTCATGGATACTCATCATAACAGATTTTGAAAAGTACCAAAATTACCAACAGAAATCCTTGAAGCAGCAAAGTGTCCAGATTGATGTGGAATAATGTTTGTCAACTGAATACAGCTTTGTAGAAAATCTCAAGATAACACAAAGAAAACTCAAGTTGATTTGAGCTGCTGCAACAGGCTGCCACTGATGTGGCACCATTCTAGAAGTAAATGAGCAGTTGCAGGCACTGCTCCTCATGTTCAGATAACAATTTATGTAGGTTTGGGTTAAGGCAATGTTGATGAAGGTGGTATATGTCAAACCAGCTTTAGGAGCCAAGATTTCCTGATCGTCACCCTGCCTCCACCTCCTTCCCTTCTCATACAAGTGTGTTTGACTGCCCTCATGATTTTGGCTTTGTGGTTCAGGTGACAAATGCTTTAGCCAAGTTTTTGCTCTCCCGTACCCAGGAATGATTGACCTCCAGATTCCCCCAGTAGCTTGCACCCACATTACTCCAGTCTCACTCGTGCTTGAACAGAGTTGCCCCTAGTACATACTTCATCACTAAGAGCCCCTTTGTTTTCTTGAAGTGTAGGCAATCTCAGAGAACCAGCACAGTGGAGGATGGCACAGAAAACATAATAGCAACCCTACTGACTTTTTTGTGCATTTTTAGTTGTCTGGTCTGACATATTATTCCGCAGTGTTGTTCAATGATTGTCACGATTACATCTATTGCGTCGACGAATCATGCACACATTGCATACATGCCCTTCCACAGATTCATGTGCAACCATACTGTGCTTGGGCACAATATGGTTACCAAGACCCAGAATATTGGCATCCATCCATCCATTCTTTATTCTTGGTGCTTCCTATTCAGGGTCACATGGGTGTATTGGAGCCTATCTCAGTGGTCTTCAGGTTAAATCTGCAGTCCCTTAAATTCCCATTTGGCCTGGGATATGCTTGAAGTTTGAGCAAGCACTTCCGTCAGTTTTCGTAAACAACTGGCTGCATTGTGAAAATTTCTTGCTTCCGAACTACGTGGGCAGTACTTCTAATACTGGAGATCTCTGATTGAGGTAGAAGGCAGACCCAGAATCAATTGATGGTTCTAAATTGCCCGTAGGAGTGATTGTGAGTGGCCCTGCAATAGACAGGTCGCCAGTCCCCCTGCCTTTCTAGCGTCTCTAGCGTTCAAGTGAATCTTGTGCGTCACACTGCCCCTCCAAATTGACACACTCGGGGGGGGTGTGTTCACTGCATTGTGTCTTCTCCACAAGTTATCTTCCCCCTTCTATCTTCCTGCTTTATTATTAGGCTGCATTTGTCGTCGTTTGTTTGTTGTGACCACATTGTGACGAGGCCTCTACCTGAAGGCATTTCTGCAATCAAAATACATTTGAAGACAGAAAGAAATAAAATTTCAGCATCAACCTTGCATTTGTAGTCTCAGGGACAGTCTTTAACGCCCTCTGAAATTGTTCCGGAGCATCACTCGAGGACAGCCAATGAATCCAAGCATAGTTCAGGGTAGATTTGGAATGATTTTCTTTGTCCATATTAACCCATATTGTTTTTTTACATTTCTGCAGGTTACCCATTTCATGATAATTATGACACCACTCTAATAAAGACAATTAAAGTGAGTACAATCAGTGGCTAACCAATATCTCTTTCATTGCAGAAGAAAATAAAAAAGAATCTACTGACTGACAAAAATTTCACAGATATTTTAGATATCACTTTGCTAACCTTGATTGTACTCTGCTTTGGAAGTAGTTCTATATTTCTATATTCCTTGTTGGAAATAACAGCTTTCTCTCATTATCAAAGATATTACACATTAACTTTGTATATTAAGAATAATAAAACACAAATGTGGGTGTGCATTAACACGCTGTTAAATGAGGTAAAAAAAGAATAACAATTTTTTTAATATATGCAGTTTCTGAAGACAGGTAATTTTTCACCAATGCAAAATCAATGGCTTGAGAAAAGTGTGTGTTTTTTTTTTTTTTTTACAGTGGCCTAAACTGTCCTATTTTGCAAAATTATTGTAAAGCAAACACATAAGATCCTGAAAGCTGAAGGAGGAGTCAAGGAAAGCTAATTGAGAAAAGCTGTTTATTTAGCTGATTTAAAGTTTCATAGTGAATTTAATTACCACTCAGTGAATAATTTCCTCAAGTTCTTTCATTTCAGACAACCGTCGGCCATAATTCCTCAAGTTAAACACAGCACCATAGCTTTTTCTCTCCCTCACAAAGCTCATTATCCACTGCTTTCCCCTCCCCTCTCTACTTGCCTCCATCCTCTGGCTTTACTTTATGTTTCAACTCCAGAGCTCATCTTGTTCACTGCAGCCAATTTAAAGGCAGCTTAATCCTGGAGAGAATTCTGTTGCTTTCTGCAGTTGCACCCCTACTTTTTATGTCTGGCAAGATCCGATCTAATGTTCAACATTTCTGTGATTGACACCACAGCTGTGCTCCTATGAAAGCCAGTGCATGCAGAAGTAGAATAAAAAAAGGTTCTTGATTGCATTTGATATTAGCCTGCAAAACAGGAGGTTCTCCTGTTGGGCTAATTTTGCTATTCTCGTCTCCTTCTTTTTAAAACACGGTTTGCAACAGCCTTGATTGGCCTCAAGGGTGTAACTGTTGACATGGGGTATGAAAAAGCTGAAAGAAAGCCAAGTCAAAGTCAGCTCCTCTGAAAAAAATACAGCATTAAGTGGGACATGTAGCCTGAGGGTACCATTTTATATAGTGAAGTTAATCTGCTGGGATCTGAAACTGATGAATGTTGCATACAACAAACTGCATAATTTTCATTCAAAGTAAATCACAGAGCGTTGGTTTCTGTTTATATCTGAGGGGAAATGCAATGCATATCTGAAACGCATGTTTGCTGGGTTACCAATGTCAGCCAACATTTTGTTTGTTTGTTTGTCTCTTTGTTATGGCCAGAGGCAATACATGAATTAACTTCACTTAATGGCATCTCAGGGTGAAATTTGTATTCATCGATCTTGATAAAATAATGTTGGATTGAGTTTGACTGAAACATTGTAAGTCATTCGCGGTCCAGACAGCTGTATTATCACTGTAAATCCTTTTAAGTGAAAGTGCATTTGTAGCATTGAATGATGATCTAAGCCTACACTAAGTGTTCCTGGATGATACTTGGAGGCTCCATGTGAATGTTAAATTAAGTCTCAGTGCTATCCCAAATCAGGCTCCACGCCAAACCTCATTGTGGCAGGACAGGTTTTCCACACACTCACCAGAAAATGTGTATATGGCCAGATGCTGTGAGTGCGTGCATAAATAATACAAAGCATTTCAAATGACTCCTGCACTCTTGGCTGAAGGAGATGGGCTTGTGTTGAGCAGTTTGACTTAAAATGCGCAGTGGAGTCCAAAACCTTTAAATATAATCTGAGAAAAAAAGGGAAAAAAATGAACACAAAGGACCAAAGGATAACAATGCCACAAGGCATGGTGAGGATTTAAATCATGCAATCTAAAATTCAAACCAGCAATCAGTACGTTTTTTGACTCATGAGGGCAGCAGAAGCAAGCTGCAAATGGATTTGTGATTCTTTGAAAGTAGCCCCTTGTTGCTCGTGAAACAAATAGCTGGCTATAGGCTTCAGTTTCTCACTAACTTGTCACCAGGGGCGGATTTTTGCTATGGGCAATGTGGGCGACCGCCCAGGGTGCAATCTATTTGGGGGCGCAGAAGCGCCCTCAAAAAAAAACAAAAAAAAAAAAAAACGCTAGTTTTCTAGACTGGTACCACTCATTTCCACGTCAAGTTAGTAGAGTAGGCGCTGGGGCGCCCCGACTATCATGTCAACTTGCTGCTGAGAGTAATGAAAAACCAGTCAAACAAAACAAACAAACAAACAAAAAAACAGGAATCTGTGCCTGCATCAACGTATATTTGTTTATCAAGTCAATCTTGACTCTGGGTGATTGACGGACAGAAAAGGTGATGATGTCGAGTCGAGGGTGCTGCATCATGGACAAGCGACCAAAAAAACCATCAGGTGCCCAGTTCATGAAGAGAAGGAAAGAAGAAGAGGAGAAATGTTCAAAAGATAAAGGTATGCAGGTCTTTATGAGTGATGTTAATTTTACATGTAATGAAACAGTAGCCTATACGCTATGTATTATCCTCTTGCTAATATGTTGCTACTTAGCCACAGAAGACGACGACTGTATGGGTCTATGCTAACTTAAATAACATACATGTCAATATACACTGACATGACGTTTTGTAAGCTTTATGTGATATAGCTTTTTGAATAATTTGTAGTGTGTTATGCTTAGTTAATAGGATGTTAACAAATGATAATAATTCGTGCATTATTATGGTTTATTTTAATTGGGTAACTGATGCATGTTAAGTGTGATCCAGGGGCGCAAAAGTAGCCAGGACCGCCTCTACTTGTCACTAACTATTTCTGCCTGTTGTGGTGCTTTTCAGAGCTTTTTCGCTGAAACCAGCTGCCTATGTTTTCATGGAAATAACTTCATCAGGATGGGGAGTGCAAAGCAGAGCTGAAATGCACTTTACACCTTCAAATGGGTGTAGGCTTATCTTTAAAAGTGTCCAATTCATAACTGTCATTTAATTCACGCTTGAAAACACTGACTAGTTTTAATATCTAATACCCATGTATGTAATCATTTTCTACAGTTGTTGAAAGCCCACCTATATCTTTAAAATTTAAGCGTAGCTCTAAAGTGTCTGTGCAATATTAGATTTTTTTTGGTCATATGACACAAATGAAATTTAACACAGGAACACCAGATAGGGTATAAACATCTATATTTTAAAGATGTTTCAGAACATCAGTTGCAATCACAGACCATAAAAAGAACAGAACAAACCCCCTGTGGTGTTACCCATAGGTTTCTTAAGAGTGCTTTGGAAACCTCTTTTTTTAAGATTCTCTGCAACGTGCCATATTGGCAGGAACTGACACTGCTCAACCCTGTTTAATGCAAACATGAAAAAATGGGTGGAGAGAAGAGGTCTGGAAGCTGGCCTAAATATGCCCACTTTAGCTCAGTATACCACAAATTGGCTATTTTCATTTGGCTCATGCTCACCTAGAATGCAAACTGCTCTTATTTTACATTCATCATGATCATATCTGTTCATGCATCCTCATTTCAGGTGTTGCTACCAAAACAACATCAGAAATGAGTGCTGTCAGAGCTGAACAAAGACTTGCAGATCTTCACTAGGACCCGCTGTGGCTTGGCCCCTAACCATGCATAAATTTGTTTTACCTGATGCAGTACATAAAAATTCACCCCTTGTACACTTGCCATGGATATGAAATCTGTCTATAGAGACCAAAACCTTTTTTTTTTTTTTGAATCAGGCTGAAAATGTTTATTTCTGCTGAAAAGTTGGACAATATAACAAGGAGTCAATGGAGATGGACTCACTTTTGAATCTAGTCCCTGGTGGTCAATTGAGGAACTACAATTTTATTCACTTCCTTGATTGAGTCAGGCTAACGAGCCAGATGTAGCCCCTTGGTTGTAGCCTAGAATATTTTTTGGGCCTCATTCATGAAATCTTCATCAATCTGTGAGTAGATTTGAACATAGATCACCTCGTTAATAAGTACCTATTCTGACTTCACAAATGCTGTGTAAAAGTTGGATGTGATCATCAGAACATGTGTATATTCTTGAATGTCAATAGACTGTGAACTGGCCATGAGCTCCTGCTGCTCATCAATTAGCATAAATCCCCACCCGGGGACCACCATACAGGGAGGTGCATCCTCTACCTGCATGCCTTCCTGTGTACATAATGTATGTTTAAAAAAAGAGAGCAAGTGAGATGTAATTATTCTATAATTAATTCACGATGGAGGTAATTTCAACTAAAGTGGAACAAAGAGAAAATATTTAATTTTCTCTGTGTGACTATCAGGGTGTGTCTTGGTTGCTAGGCTTAAACTTGATATAATATGTTATACCGCTGTGAATTGTGGCGGCCAGGAGATGTATTGCTTCTAACACACATTTTAAGAAACAATGGGTAGGAATACAATCTAGAGAAAAATCATTTCACTTTTGTTGGCCCACTATTTTTGCAGTATTTTTATAGCTCCAATAAATCAATCTGCACAGTGAACTTTTAAGAGACAATTTATTCACATTATGATTTTTTTTTTTTTTTTTTTTTTTTTTTTTGCATCGAAAGCAATTTCTGTTTCAGCTGTTTCAGTCTGTGCTCCTCAGAGTGCAGGTTCATTTGTGGTACCAAAAATCTCCCAAAGTAAATTTAGAGGACAGGCCTTCTGCTATCCATGAACCAGCTACCAGTTTGGGTTAAGGAGGCTGACACCACGTCCACCCTTAAAACATTTATGTTTAGTAAAGCCTATAGTTAGTATAAACAACAGTGCGTTAGGGCTAATAACCATTGCTACAGTTATAGTAATGGCTGAAGCCAAGACTAGAGCAGGCTGGTCTGAAATATAGCCTCATCATAGCTATGCTGCTATAGACCTACGCTGCAGGGAGACACCAACATGATCCACTGAGTAATGGCCTCACTCATTTTTCCTCCTTCCTTTCCTCTCCTTCCTTCAGCTGTATCCATAGTTAATTAGGAGCACCTCATATATGTAACTGTGCTTCATTGTTCCTGTAGTTTTGTTTTTTGTTGTTTTTTTTTTTGTGCCCGCTCAGGGTTTCTTCCTCTTAAAGGGGATTTTTTTCCTTCCCACTGTTTGCCTTAAAGGTTTGTCTCCTATTGTGAGGAGTCTTTTACTTGCCATTCTTTCTTTAATTAGGATTGAATAATATTACTTTAGTTAATATTTGGTTGGGGGTCATTCTCTGGGTCTCTGAAAAGCACCTAGAAATATTTTGTATTGTAATAGATGCTAAAGAAATACAGTTGAATTGAACTATGTGAAATTTCCATAAATGTATATTATTATATTTCTAATTTATTGTTTAAAACAGGTATTCAAAGGTATATGTTAACAAATTAACAGACCATCTAAGAGGTTAATATTGCAAAGTCTGGTAATGATGAGCAATATTTATATTTGCTCTTTATTCACACAAATTCTACATGTTTGGAGGCAGGAGTAATTTTTGTATGTACTTACAAAACAATAATTTTCATAAATGTTAAAAGCACACAAATTGCAAACAGTTATACGCACAAATATTGTTCTGCTCACATTTCATGAATGAGTCACCGAGTGCAGCGGAGAACAGATCAATATTAATAATATCTTTCACTTTTTGGCTTCTGATCCTGATTATGTTTTTCAAAAATATTCACTCTTTTTTAATTGCTTTGAGATGAGACAATCTTTATCATCAGGGATGAGATGAATTATCCCCAAACTAGATACAACTGTACATACATTTAAAGCAGCAGAGTTCTAATTCTTTCATATAGTGCTTTGACAGAATGGGGTGACATTCCTATGAAGGACAGGCTCACTGTTTCATCATACTTTTGAAGACTTAATTATATTATCCTCCTCATTGCAACTGCTGCTTCTCCTAGATGAGCTGCAAGATGAGTAATATTTCTATCTGATTTACTCCACATGGATAAAATGAAGGTGAGGTGTCACACTCTGGTTTTCCCAATTGAGTGTTGTATTGAGGGAAACTGCTTTTGTCCAATTTTTTTCATCTTCCCCACAGTAAATGAGGAGAGTATTGCCTCATTTTAATTTACTTGTGATTTTTTATTTATTTATTTTGATTGTTTCTAGAGGTGGAATGTCAATTACAGAAAGTGGAGCATCTTCAGATTCCCGCGGAGAAAGAGCGTCTCATAAAAATGCCTGGAGCTCTCTGTGGACTCTGCTGTCGGCCCGTTTAATCAACGAGTCTATATTTGCACACTTGCTGTTTTGAAGTCATTGCTTTTTGGAACTTTAATAATTTACATGTTTACAGCAAAAAAACAAAACAAAACCAAAAAAACCCCGCATTGCCCAGATGTAGCACAACAATAATGTTGCAGAGATTAATGCAAAATTATTTCTGATTGAAGGCTTGAGAAAAAAGAGTGAATAATGAATTAATGACATATTCAGCAGCGTTTTAATTGGAACCATGTGGCTAAATGCCACTGCTGAATTGTGTTGCAATTGCTTAGATGGCTGTTCTCTCTCCTGTTGTGGTGTATTTCAATCAATCAGTTCAACCAGAAACTCAGTTTTCAGTCACAAATAAACAAAGGTCAGGCTCAGCCACAGAGAGCCAAAACCTGTAGCGTCAACATGCTTTTTCTGTGCTTCACAAAACTTTAATGTGATTTTGGTTTATTTTTTTAGGAGTACTCCCCCATTTGCCAGCCACTGTTACCACGCAAGGAGGCACAAACCCATTTTTCAGTGCAGAGCAGCATTAGGATTAGTTTTATCCTGCCCACACCAACCACAGTAAACCCACATGCACCCATGGACATCCCTTTACAGTTATTTATATTTCTCTATAAACTGATGGAAATCTTCATCTGAGTTATTCTACCTTTTTTTTTTTTTTTTTTTTTTTTTAAATCTAGACTATTTTGAAATAAAATGGATTAACTGGATTGCGATGAACTGTTGAATTCTAATTAAGTGGGCTGTTTTGAGCTTTTGTTTTGTAAAAAAATAAAAGTGCTTGAAAAGACTTTTGTTGTGAATAGCCACTATGTAAATAAGAGTAAAATGTAATTAATTGCTATTTTGTCCTTCAGAACATCCAATGAAAACAAACAAACAAAAAAATCCACTAAAATGAAATTCGGTCCATCAATTATGGTGTTCCTACCTTGTGCAGCAATGGATGAAAGTAAATATTTTTATTAGTTGATGATAGGTCCTGACCATGCATCTATTACTTAACTTTAACTCACATCAGGCTTTCCTACAACATTTCACTTGCATTAAAGACTTTGACGTGGTCATTTTAAACAGTAACTTTTAGATCCTTTAACCATTCTTTGGCAGAACAGCTTGTGTCCTTGATGATTCATGACCCATTTCAACTTCGGTTTCATTGTTTTGTTAATGGTGACATGCCCTCCGGGTTCAGATACAGTAAAACAGACCCTAACTGTAATCCTACCCCCACAATATTTACAGTTGTGGGTTTTATCCTGTGCTAAAATGTAATGTTTTTATTTCTCCAAATACAACTTCAACTACAACAACTTCTTACCATATTTTAACCTTAAAATTTAATTTTGGTGTCATCCATTCACAAAGCATTTTACTTAACAACATTCTGGCTTATCAAATGACAGTCATCTGTCAAGTTGATTAATTATTGTTCTCCAGTGATGCTTCAACTCTGTAAAACTAAATACACGATTAATGTTATCGAATTAGCCTGGTTGATAATAATGTTGACTTTCTTTTTGAAATGGGAAAACAGATCACAGTTTGCATAAACAGAGAGAAAAAAAAGACATCAGTGATTTCTACAGTTGATAAGCCTCATCCAACTATCTCTTGAGCTCTATAACCAATTAACTTTGCTTCCTCCTTTCAAAATGACTATTTTTTGGCCCCCAAAAATATTGGTATCCAGGATATCTTGAACTTGGCGCTAGAAACATGTGACGGGGCATGCTTACCATTGCTCTAGTTTAAAACAAACCACTCTCCCATTTCTGATGAACATAGAATTTAAGCAGTCTAACAGTTATGTGCTATGTTCGCTAATGCACCCACACGTCATCCTGGATGATGACTTTTTAACTGTGCAGTAACAACAAGCCAGATGGTCTCACTCCCATTTAACTCAGACGGTTCAGTGTCCGTGATTTTTCTTGATCAGACCACCGAACAAACCTAGTACACTTCACCTCCATCTTTAATGAATTTGGGCACAGAGACGGTTGGAGTGATTTTGTATTATGTTGCTATATTTTAGCATGCCTTTATGGGTGTCACGAGAACATGATGATCAAAGCTGTTCAGCATTTTCATCCTTGTCCGCTGAGTGATTTCTCAAGATTCGCATAATCATTTAATATTACGTACCACAGATGGTGAATTCCCCAGATTCTTTCAATGTTGTGTTATCTCGAAATCCAGACGTGTTATTGACTTGTTTCCAATTAGTCTAATTAAAGTTTAAAATGTTCAAACTGATTTTATTTCCCCAGCATTGCACAATTTTTCCAACCTTTGTTGTTCCAGTTCAAATTATTTTGAAATGTATCACTAATGTTAAATGAAATATAGTAAAAATAATAATTTCAAATTAGGATAGCATCAAAATAAACTATTACATACTGTAAAAAAAAATCTTAGAAACCCCTAATCTTCTTGTTTTATCAAAGTATAAAGGACAATCCTAATTTATTTTTTAGTCTCTTTATTTAGATACAAGCAGTTATAATAGAGGTAGACTGATTAATTGTTTGGCCATTTAATCAGCTTGCAGATTAATGGCCATTTTCTAATAACTGGCATTGGGCATAGAGGGACTCTGTGGTTGACCTTAAATTAATATGTACACAAAATAAAACCACACAAAAAATATAACCATACAACATTCAGAATAAAATGTCTATGAGAGAAATCAGTATTCAGTGAGCCTCCTTTAGAACTAGAAACAAGCTTAAAGCAGTACAAAGGAACTATCCTTTTTAGGTTTAGGAACTTAGTTCACAGGATGCCCCATGGAGGGGGAGGGGGTGAAATCGCATTCATGAAACAGTCCAAGGTTGGGATCCTATTTTCTGTGCATATTTAAAATTTTGATGGCTTGTTGAATAAAAGACAGGTTGGTTTGCTCTGATGGAGACAAGTTGATGCGTCTCGTCTACCATAATAGCATTTGCCTTTGTTCATAAGCTGATCCCTATAAATACTTTCTAACCTTGATATGACAGATTCCAGCAGTTAACTGGTTGTTGTTACTGTCTTTCTTACAGTATGTGTCTCAAAGCATATCCAAACCCACAAATGTTGTAAAATGTCAGGTCACTTTCTATACTGTAAACCTGCTAAATCACGGTACTCAAAACTGGTTTGCAACTGATGACCTCATAAAATTTAAGTTAACGAAATTATATTTTTTAAGTTAAATACTATAACATAACATGTATGTCCATCTAAAGTGACATTTTTAAATGTTATCCATTTGAGTTTTCTTTACAAAGAAACTTTATTTTTAAAGTGTAATTGTTTTGTGTTCTTCATAATTGATCATTTTAATTCAACAATATGTTATTTTAAAACCTTAACTCAAAAAATCTAATTCTTGAATAATTAAAAACCTATTTTTTTCATGATTAGTTAAGCTAAAATTTCTTAAAAACAATGTGTAGTTCAATCATTTTATTTTTATTTCAGCTTTTTCTTTTGGAACATAATACAGGAATGATAAACACATTCTTAATCACTAACTTCTGTAAGAGCACCAAAACTTCAGCTTATTAAAATAATACATCTCTTTCTATCAATTACCACTTATTTAGTTTCTTCAATGATCCTTGATAAAAACGATAAAACAAAGTTGTTTTTCCATCCAAACCAGGCACATCTCAATGTACTCCAGATTACTAATTAGTAGGGCTGTCAAAGTTAACGCGGTTAATAACGTGTTAACGCAAATTCTGTTTAACGCCACTATTTTTTTAACGCGAGATTAACGCACACGCGTTTCTGTAAATATGACCCTCGGTCAATAAGTGTATTTACAGTCAACGGGTGGAACAGACATGGTGACAGAAAAGGGTCTTTTGAGCGACAAGGTTAGCCTTAAGGTGCTGCCAGATGGGTCTGTTGACAAGAAAAAAGTTATTTGTATTTAATAGGGATGTTCCTGGCGACTAATTTCCCTGTCGACTAAACGAAAATTTTAATTAAGACTAGTCGACTAGTCTAAAAAAAAAGGAAAACACTCAGAAAACAGTGAAAATTTAGCACAATTTATTGAAACATCGAAACAGAATTTGAAACATTGTCCCAAAAAATATTGTGTGTAACAAGAGTTCTTTAAGCCTTTAATCACAATGTTCAACAACTATGTCGGATTTTAAATGCCGCTGAAGTACGAGACACTTTGCACCGTGCAGTATGAATGAATGTGAACATGAAGGCAACTTAGTCAAACATTAACCACCAAAATAAATAAATTGCCTCTGACACATTGAATCTTGCAGATTATCCGACAAAAATTATTGCTTTAATTCACTTTCAAGTTAATAAAACATCTAAATTATAATTAAATTTCAACCGAAACGAGCAGCATTTTGCGCCATGCAGTATGAACCCTGCACATCCAACAAAAACTCACTTAAAGTTAACAAATAATGTAACATCAAAAAAAGATAAATTGCTGCTGAATTATTAAACTCTATGCGCAGTTCAATATGAGTGTAAAATTAAACAAACATCTAAAATCTCTCAGACCGGACGGGAGAACACGTCTCCAGGTAAACAATGTCAAATTGGCCTGAGTGTGGCTAGCACCGCTAGCATTAGCAGCCGTCATCTCGTGCAGATCAACATCCAAATGCTTGAGTCAAATGTGGTTGCGCATTGCTCCAGTCGAGTGATTGTATACCAGTTCGTTCTGACACAGTCTACGTACTACCTTGTTTTAATTTTCTAGATTAAAGTACCGCCAAACCGCGCTGGTTTTGCGAGACTATCTTCCCACCGTGCCGTTTTAAAGCTCCAGTCTACTCGAGCATTTCCGCGGGGAGGAGGCTGCTGTCTGACGGCTCTGTAGCCCCAACTAGTGGCGGGCGGCTGTATGACAGTTAAGCTGGCCTTGTACATGAATAAAACACAAATTGGTTTAAACGACTAATATTTCTGGTGCCGACTAAAAAGTGGGCGGACGTTTAATCGGTTAGACGACTAATCGCGCGCATCCCTAGTATTTAATGTCGCTGTGAATTAAGTTACCACCGCAGGACGTGGTAAAGTTAGTTTCACTTTCCGACATTCGCTTGTTTTTTTTTTCTCTTTAAACTTTAATAGCATAATGAAAACAGCACCAATTTCATCCAGGTTGATATCATTTTGTAGATATAATTATGCCAGACATTTCACAAGTGTCATCAACCCTCCAAGCTCAGTGAGTGTGGCAAAAACTCTAAGGAACAGTGCTGGATGTCCTTCTGAATACCTCGCTGCTGCCGTGGAGTTTAGGGACCACCAGCAAATTACTACAGTCAAGCAGCAACCTAGACAAAATACACTTAGAAGCTGATGAATTAAGCCCCAAAAAAGTATGGCAGCATTGGTTGACTTCCAGTTTTCAAACTAAAGGCTTAAAAAAAATAAAGCAGATCCCCATCACCCTGTATAGGACAAAATGGGTATAGATGATGGATGGATAAATGGAACATTAAAAAAATGCTATTAATCTGCGGTTAATCGCGAGTTAACTATGAAAATCTTGCGATTTAATCGCGATTAAAAAATTGTATCGACTGACGGCCCTACTAATTAGTTATCAAATTATTCAAAAGTGCAAACATAAAAAATATATTTAACTCCCCAACTCCTGTTGGGGAGTTAAACTGCTTTCAACAAAGTGCTCAAAATGCTGAATGACACAATGTAAAAACATGACAGTGAGAATATATACAAACATTCTTGTATTTGTCGACACATTTGTATGTCATAACGTAGACTTTTCAGTACAATCTTTGAGAACATGTAGACAATGTTTCTGTGGTTTTCCATTAGCAAGCTTTAAAATCCAAGCACATATCACCCTTATTAAAATATCAAGATTAGCAGTTAGTGTTCAAACTATTCAATAGTATAAACCTTAGAAATTGAGGCATACTCTATATTTGTAGTTTGAGATAATCACCCAAAATACATGTAATTACTTACATTAACATGCAAACAAATTAAAGTACTAAAGTGCAACAAAATGCTCAAATCCTCAAATAACACAATCTCAAAACATTACAATGAGAACATAAGCGTTCATGTATTTGTCCACATATTTGCGTGACAACTTGGACTATTCTTTTAGCAATAAATCATTTTTGAGAGCATGTAAGCAAGGTTTTAGTGGTTTTCCATCATCTAGCCCCATCAGCATTTTCTGGATGAAGGTAAATGTATTGGCAAGTTTCCTGGGGTAGTCCAAATGCAGGGCATACATCAAGCTGAACAATAATGAAAATGCATCAGCCAATCTTGGAATGTCACTGATAAATAGGTCATCTTCAATGATGACAGCAAGACTTGCAGGACTGAAACTCACTGGACTGGACTAAGGAGTCAGAAACCATGGTGAGAAGGCATGGTGAGCGGGCCATCGGATTCACCCACCTGGATAAGACAAAATTATGATAATATTTTAACCTCAGCAAAGCCCTTAGATGTAACACCTCAAAAATGAAATTGATCCGATGAAATCTCTGGGAGGAGTTCGTTCAGAGACGAAGTCTGCAAATCACAAAAATTAGCCCAAAATCACAAATTCAATTAAAAATGGTGGACTTCATGTACATTTAAGAATATGGGTCCCTGAGGCTTTTCTGTGCACGTCGCCCATACACATAAAACTGTCAATTTTCATGAATGTAGGCCAAACTCATACGAGGGGTTCGATACTTTTTTTTTTAAATTTTCAAGGTAGCGCTATTGAGCCCTTTTTTCAAGATATTTTTCACCAGACCTGATAAATGTTCAAAATTTGGTGAGTGAGTGGGGTATGGTGAAGCGCCGAAAATAGCCTGTCAAATAGGGGAGGGGGAATTATAATAATAATAATGAACAGCGTGATTTAAAGAAACTTAAACATTTACTTCAAGCATAAAACAATGTGAAGTTCTTGGTTTACTTAAAAATCAGACGTGTAGTTTTCCGTTGCTACAGATGGGCAGCCATGTCGAACAAATTTTCTGATTACGTCACGGTTAGAGCAGCAACGTCGTGACGTACTTGACATGAGTGTATGTTCTTTAGAAAAATAGTTTACTTTGAAAAAGTCATTATTGAAGCTAGCATTTACTCACAAGTTCCAAGTCACACATAATTATGACTACAAAAATCATTCATACAGTATAAAAGTTTTAAGTTGATTCAACTTGGCAACAGATTTTGACTAATATTCTCAATCGTTATGAGTGGGGTTCACTGTTCGGGTTTACAGTGTATAAAAGCACAGTAAAGCATAAGGAGCACTTTTGGGTTCACATTAAAAGATAAAAGTTACATTAAAAAGTAGGTTTCAAACCAGCCTTGAGGTGGGTCTTTGGATTCAGGCCAGCCCCCTGAGCTCCAACCCCATCAAACTAAACTTATGGAACTCAAACCAAACAGGACTGCTGATAGCTCCCAGCTGATCTAGTAAGTAAAGGAAAAAAAAGTAACAGTAATAACAAGATTCTTGTTGGTGCTGGTAGAAAAAGGAGAGCACATTACCTCCTCTGGCTTCATATTGACCCAAGTGAATGTGTTCTGCTAATCAGCTCAAAAAGAGAGAAAAAGACTTCTTCATCAGTCACAGGAAATCACATTAACTATAGTATTCTTGCTAAGAGGTGCCCACTTTCTTTCTGCACAAATAGCTGCTAAACAAGGAATGAAGGACTTTTTATTTTTAATGTGTTGAAATTTTACTGAAATAAATACAGGTTACCCAAGGTTTACCCAAATAGTTGCAGGTTACCTCCTGCAGAGGGCATACTTTTCCATTTCTGTGCCTCAAAGGCCAAAGGCAAGGCAAGTTTATTTGTAGAGCACAACTCGTACACAAGGCAATTCAAAGTGCTTTACAGATGCATAAAATCACAAGAAGGAAAATAGAGTCAATCCATAAATCATACAAGCATAAAAATAATCACTAATAAATTAAATCAAAAATGAATTTAAAAGAAGAATAAATTAATTAAAAATGAAGAGTGCAGATTTAAGTTGTCATATGCACATCTAAACAGAACTGTTTACAGCCTAGATTTGAACATGGTCAGACTTGAGGTCTGTCTCACATCTTCTGGAAGAATGTTCCAGATTTTAGGAGCATAAAACTGAAATGCAGCTTCACCTTGTTTAGTCCTGATTTTGGGCACCAGCAGGAGACCACTTCCCTGAGGTTCTCAGAGTCCGGGTTGGTTCATATGGCTCTAACATGTCAGAGATGGACTTTGGGGCTAGACCATGAAGAGACTTGTACACAAGTAGAGCTGTTTTAAAGTCTAAAATAGTCAGAGGATTTAAGAACTCTGAGTTGAGCCACATTACAATTACAAGCTACTGTTAACCATACGTAGCGTAAGAATAATACAGCATACCTGCAATTCAAGTCAGATGCTTTTTCTCAATAACAATAACAGTTACAGATTGTGAAAATTCGATCTAATGCTTTTGATATGCTATGACGCCCTTTTTGTTATTGCATTCATGTTTGAAAGGAATAGTTGCTAGTGCTAATTAAGGTAATCACTATGCTAATCGGCAGCTTAGCAAATGTAACAGCTGCCACCACAGACACTGAAATGCATTTTGTTGAAACAATGTTTAGTGGATATAACTTACTTTAATCATTTTTGTGTCTCTTTTGTGGTGTTTTAACATAATAGTTGTTCAGTTGTGCACATGAAGCTTAACTGGAGTTGCATTTCCTGTTTAATATAAAACCTAATGCTAATAATTCTCCTTTCTTTCTTTCTTTCTC
Source organism: Hirundichthys speculiger (assembly GCA_018398805.1). Taxonomy (NCBI): domain Eukaryota; kingdom Metazoa; phylum Chordata; class Actinopteri; order Beloniformes; family Exocoetidae; genus Hirundichthys; species Hirundichthys speculiger. The sequence goes on from JAGFBZ010000865.1 coordinate 3,742,183, forward strand.
TGCTGATGCAGCTACAGGCTTGAGTTTGAAATCTACCTGTACGTCAAGAAATGTGGTAGTGTCTTTACTGAAGCTAAACCAAGTTGTTGGTGACACTATTAATAAGACACTTCGAGTACAAGAGATACAAGAAAATGTGATAACTTTGTGTAGACTGTTTTTTTGAATTCCTGTGATGGCGAGCTGAGCACAGCAAGGCTGTGGACAGTCACAGAAGCGATGCGTGCCAACCTTAGGATTGTGCACAGATCACTGACCATCGGTTCATTCATTCATTGAATACATGATAAGAACCTATACACACACTATTAACTCTGGCTGGTTGGGAATAAACCATTACACACACACTCTTGGACTAAAACTGAGCTTTTGGATTTCCAACTTCTTGACTTAAGGAGTGACTGAGAAGCAGATCCTTCCTAAATGAAAGGACTCTTTTTTTGTTATCTGGTTTGATTATATTTTTGAGGGGGAAAATATCTATTTTGTTGTATTTTTACACAAACTGCTATATTTACAACCTATTTACAACAAACTGTTGGCTGTATTACCATTTTCTATGTCTTTGCATCCACTGTGGCATCCGCTCTTATCTGTCTGTCTATGTCTGTCTACCTATCTACCTGTTTACTCAGACAAACGCCTATCTAATCACCGTGTAGCCTATTTTCTCCTTTCTCATTTCTTAATTCTGTCTCAGGAAACGTAAAAAACCTTTCTGGGTTGTAGACTTGTACAGTCTTAATTACAGCAACCGAATAATGTAGGTGGAATAATGGCTCATGGGCATAGAAATGTTACAAGCTGTGTAGTCAAGCTTATTTTAACATTAAATGAGCTGCCAGTGGATTGGCCATTTCTGTGTGTTTAAATGTAAGCAATGTGTCGACATTTTGTGGGAGGTCTGTCTAAGGATTGTTTAGTCTCTTGCTCGGTAACACATCTTTTCTTTTCCATCATTTGTTTCTTGGGACTCTTGTCTCTTGGTCCCACGGTATGAAAGTGCCACAGATTACATGGTAATCTGCTGATGTTAAGACATAAATAATATCTCACCATGTGAGATATAAACCCTCTGAACTGTTTATTCACAGTCTCCACATGACGTGGATATACCAGTCAGAGCCAGTCAGTGATCGCTCACAATGATTTAGAAAAATGACCAGATCCTCTATGCCATTGTTGTGTCTGACTTCCGTCAACTCAGTCTGTCATCTGTTGAACAGAACAGGACGGTTGTTTCTGGAACACTCCTTTACCTCAGTACTTCTGGCAGGACCACAGCGGTTGGTGCAGCGCAGCCTGGTGGGATACAGGTCCCCCCTGCTATGACATCTACTGTAGCCCTGTCAGCTACTTCCATGGTTGTTAATGTGTACAAAGTGCTGTAAACTAAATGCTTTAAAACTTTAAAATGGAAGAGAAGAACTGAATATATGTGTTTATTTCAGTTGCTTTTGATGTATGCTGACAATTCAACCTAAAATTCAAGCAGTTTATAATAGTTCCTATTATTGGAATAGGGAGGCTTTGTGGGAAGTTAGTTTGCTGCACCACGAACCGGCAGAGGCTAGACGCTGTGATATCAGTGTTCAGTTTCAGCGGTTATGGTGCTGGGAATACTGATAGATGCTGCTCTCCGTCATAGAGACACAATCGAACAAGCTTGCCAGCCAGAGGAGTAAGAGGTAAATTTAATCTTATCTAGCTAGTTTCATTCAGTAGGCCTCAGTTGAGATGTAAGTCTGGGTAATGTGGGTAGCTGCACAGGGCAGCATCTTTACTGGGGTGATGTGAGCACACTTGAAGCATGAATATTGCTAATTTATTCATCACTTCAGTTACACTATCCTCGTGTTGATATTTTGTAGGTCAAATAAATAAATGGGAACTCTTTAACTAGACACTGCCTCGCTGAGTGACAGCTGTCACACTCAGAGGAGGCGGGAGACATGGAGGATATCGATTGTAGACTGAAAGACCAATGAAGTTAACCAAGGCTATATCCGTGCTTGTCCATTTTATTTCACAATTTTCAAAACCAAAACTGCATCTCAGCTCAGTGTTGGAAGAGATTTCCACCCAAGCCACACCACCGTAGTCACGTACCACACATTCATCCATGCCTATGGGAAAGCTGAAAGCTCAGCTGGGAAAATATCTTTGTAGCAGATTGATCATATAACGTATATCCTGTTGCACATGTAGATACCTACAGTTTAATTAAATCCAGTTGTTGGCTGCATACCCACCAGTGCACAGGAACTGGTGGTGATTGAAAACTATTACTGCCAGATATGGAAGCATTTCTGTGGCGTCGCCCTTGACAAAAACAAAGATGACTGCTTGCTGCCTCGCAATGTTAAAGTTATTAATTTGTGTTTATCTAAAAAAATAGACAAATAAATTAAAGGCTTATTTTTAAAGCTTAGTTTTTACTGTGTATCGTTATAACTCACGATACAATAAATATGCCTTTAGTTCAGTGTTGTATTTCTTCTTTCATTCATTTCCTTGTATCATCTGAAATAAAACAAATGTTACAGTGGTGGAATGCTGAATATTGTCATTTACACTAAAGAGTAAGAAATACAACTCTTCTCTTCCCCGAAGTTAATAAAGAATCACAGTCTTACTCTATTCTTTTATACTTTACAGAAATATATGCAAAACAATAATGCAAAGAAAAATGTCCCTGCATTGTGTAGCCACTGGCACCGCTTATTCATTTGTTTTGTTCCTTCTCATCTACCATTTTATTTTACGTGAAATTTGCATTCGGGCAATGAAACAAACAAACACAAACAAAAACAAAAACAAAACAAAGAGAAGTGCTCACCTGCAGTTGTGCGCTCCTGTTTTATTTATGAAGGCTCTGCCAGGCACGATGGAGACAAATTACCTTTTAACAATGTGAAATAGAATTTTGTTTACAAGGCTGCGCTTCTCCTTGCTTTTTCAAATGAGATTTTTCACAGCCTCCTCATTTGTATCTCACAGCATTATCGTCTCAATCTCTCAAAACTAATCAGTCTCTGGAAAAGAACGGAAACAAAGGGGGATAAATCACTGCTGTTCATAAAACAAGTCATTAGGTGTTTCTATGGATGCGCACCACATGAACCTCTGCTGCCCTCCTCCTCTCTTCTCCAAACCAGCCCTCGGTTAAGACATTATAGTAACATACCCTCTCTGAATTTTGTCTTCAGCGTCATGATGAAGCGTTATCTTTGGAAGGTGTTTGGAGAGTTTTCAAATGTTTACAGAATCTGAACAGAGACAGATGCAGTAAGAAGACAGATTGGAAGCAAGCTAAGCATACGAAGCAAGCTAAAGCACAGCCACACCGGTATATCACAGAGCTGCTATGAGCAAACCCTTCCACGGGCTGAAATTCATTTCATATTTGATACTACGGTTAATCAAGCGATGCTTATAGTCTTTGTTCCAAAATGTTGGAAAGGATTTTGTTCAGCAAAATCAGCATCTGTTAAATCCTTTTTTAAGTTCACTTTCTGCACTGGTGGCTTCTTTGTCTACAGTGATTAACTAAAGAATTTGCATTTTTGGTTGTAATACCTCCATTTTAATAAGCTTTGTAATGAATGCTCTGTTGATTTGAAATGGCAGCACTGGACAATATCACTTTTGGTTCTAAGGTTTATGCATGCAGGCTACCCTGAGGTCAAGATGGACATGTTTTTAATAAAAATGAGATCTCAGTCTAACACTACATTATAAACCATTCTTTATGGTAACTGAACCAGGTTTGACTCTTACTGTTGACTCAAAAAGGCTCCTTCCACTTTGGTGTTAATATTGATAGGGTCCCCACAAATGAACCAACACCTCGTTATAAATCTGTTCAAGTCAACTACCAATTTTGCACAAATAACACAAATGGATGCAAAAGGAGGGACGCTTTCATAGAACAGGATCAGTTCTTGGATAAATATATATATATATGACAAAATAAAAAAGCTTTAGTTAGACAACTTTGTTGACATTTATTATGTGCTTGATGAATCACTGTGATTTTCAGTTTCACAGGATTCCTTAATCATACACTTACAGCCAAAATTTCAGCCAAACCTGCCCAAAAATGTTGAATGAGTAGGCGTGTTGAACGTTTAACTGCTAATTGTAACCTACATACAGTCATGCGGAAAAGAAGTACGATCTCTGTCAATCTGGAAAAAGTGAAAAACAAAAAAAGTCTGCTCTTCACCAAGTCTTAAATCCCTGTAAAGGTCAGACTTAGTTTGAGCTTAGGATGCTTTCTGGAAGGAAGTTTAAATGTCTTAAAGGACAAAGGACAAAAAGGTCCAGCTGTCTTCACTCAAGCCTTTGAACAATAAGAAAAACATGTCTTAAGTCTACAAATTTACTTGAAGAAAAATTACAACACAATTGAAACAACGCTGAACGCACCACAACATCGCAACTTAACACAGCATAAACACCTCAGTCTCTCCAGTTGTCAAGGACAGTGGTGGAGAGTTAATGATTAGGGCTTGATTTGCATCCGCAGGACCAGGGTAACGTTTCTTCATAAATATGACTTGGCAGCAGTCAACTCAAGTAAAGTGGCTGAACTTAAATAGAGTGGTTGTAAAGTCAAGTATACCAAATTTCTTGACAGCAATGTGAGAGGCCAATAATGTCATACAGAAAACAAACACTTGTTGTTGCTAAAGGTGGTTTGACAAACTGTTTAATATGGCCCCTTTATGGCCCTAAATTTAAGACCTGGCAAGGACCGGATAGTTTAAAACTGTATGTCCTGATATGTAAAACATTGCAATTGAAATCAAGTGCACTTTCTTTCTTTTTCACTTGAATGGAAATTGTTAACTTCACAATACATAAACCGAGGAACTGTGAGGGGTTCCAGTAGAGGTTGTACCTTCTTTCACTGATCACATGGGAGCACATGAAACTCTGTTATTGGCCTACCTGGTTTTAGATAGAGTTTGGTGAATTAAACATATTTATTTTTTCAAAGAAAAAAAAAAAAAACTAGAAAAGCATTCGGAGAGCACAGACCTCCGCCAATTGCAATAATTCCCCCATAAAGCGATTTACAGATTGCGAGAAAATTCGCCTTCGGGATCAGATCTGGATCAGCCTTTGAAATTTGATAGAGGTTCCCATTGTCAACTCCTGAGTTAAATTTCATGAGTTTTGGGCAATAATTAACGGAGATATTGAGAAACAAAATTTTTGGCCCCATTTATTGCAATGTTATCGGAAATTTAAAAGTGATCCAGAATCCAGGATTTCTTCCGGATCACACCCAAAATGAAATCAGTTCTTCCTTTTCACATTTCCAACAACTCCTGAAAATTTCATCAAAATCCATCCATAACTTTTTGAGTTATCTTGAAGATAAACGCCAGAAAAACAACATCCTTTGTGGAGGTAAAAAAACATTTAGAAAAGTAGTAAGTACATACTTCCTAAACAAAATGTTTGGAAATTTTGTTTCTAAGGATATATCATACTATCTCATACTGTGAAGAAGTACATCCATCCATCCATTATCTATGCCCGCTTAATCCTCTGCAGGGTCACGGGGATCTGCTGGAGCCTATCCCAGCTCTCTTCGGGCAGAGCCAGGGGTAAACCCTGGACAGGTCACCAGTCCATCGCAGGGCAAGAAGTACATTTTAAATGAAAATAAATAAAACGAAAGAAGTCATCCCTTGTAGAACCCAAGAAGAAAAAAAATATCTACTTTGTGTGCCAGTGAGCTACCAGTGCTATTAATGGGTTGATAGAACATTTAGGAGCATTTGAGATGGTTCACAACTACCACATCCCAGATCATTTGGGGTTTGAATGGTTTTTTCCAATAAATTATCTTAACAACAAGAACTTTGGTTTTCCAATATCTTTTATAAGGTGAACCTTGTAGTTTTGATTCTGAATTATTTATTGTATACCGTGTTTATACTGAGGCTCGTCAATTTTTAATGTTTGTATAAATGGTTTTCCAATCGAACCTTTGTCCCTTTCATGCTTTCCGGACTAAAAGAAGGAACCTTAAAGCGGCTGTAAAAACTGACAAAAAAATAAATTATGTTTGCCACCACACAGCAGGCTTTACAAAAAGGGCCAGCATAACTATAGCCTTCCTTTCTCTCGTGGCTGCAGTTTTTGTAAGAGTAATGACTGCTGTTAAGATTTTACAACTCTGAGATGGTACAATGTATTGAACATTTTTTTTATAACCTAACAAAAAGCTTCCTGATGAAGGGTGTCCAGTAAAAATGGAACACGCATTCCACTGCTTTCTGTGTGTCTATCAGCAAAGACGAGATAACATGTAGTTTCTTCAACACCACACGCTAATGTGCTCCCTATAGTGCTGCCAAACCTGCTCTGTTGGATGGAACATCAAGATGAAAGAGGTAGCCCTAAACAGGAGCCCCCTCCCTCTCTTCCTTCCTCTTTCTCTCTCCAAAGAAATAGAATAGTGCTGATGGACAAAATGAAAACCTGAAAACATGGTTCTTTTTTTTTTTTTTTCTACCCTTGTTTGAGTCAGCAGGGGCAAGAGGTGAAAAAGGTAAATTGGGGTCATCAAACAAAACAGAGAAAATTGGACTTTGCTTTGTTACCTGCATAACCGAGGCTGAGTGATTGATATGTTGTCGACCAACCGATGTGATCACTTTCAGATTCCTTCTCCTGAGCTTATTTTTCTTACTATGCTGATACCAGTTCAGCAGTGACTATTATTCATTATGGAATGCACTAGTTTCCAACTCTTCTCTCTTGAGAAATTGTGTTCGGGGGTAGCCGTTGGGGAGGTATTTTTCGTATTTTTCACTGATTCTTCTGCAATGTGGGCTACAAGAGTGGGCACAGCTCATTTGTTTATTCAACTAACTTTATCAACCACAGACTCTCATGGAGGTTCTGAAACTGACGGAATCAACCCACAGGGAAATGAAAAAAAAAAAAGCAATAGATGTGTCTTCCCTGTCTGTTCGGCAGCTGGCAGCTTACTCTTAGTAGTGTTGTGACTAGTTGAGTCCTGCTTTCAGAAATAAACAGTTTTTTGCAAAAAGTTGAAAGAAACGGTGGTCCACCGCAAGCTGCTGTCTGCAGCTTAATCAAGTCCACCCATTCCTGCTGTAGTTGCTCATAGCTGTCCCTTGGGATGAATTGGTATTTACTGGAACAATATTTAGCTTTTTGAGCATGTGCATAGCCCTCAGGACACTTGGGTAAACATGTATTCATACAATACATGTTCATTCTGTTGAATGCCTATTGATGTATTTGGCAGTGAGGGACCATGTCTTATGTAGTTTTGGGATTTAATATAACTTTGTGGTAAATCCTGCTGTATTTCAGTAGGGATGAATAGTATCACATTGGGAGAATCAGATCATTAATAGTCTATTGATATGTGCAGTGCTCTGCTCATCTCAAAGTATTCATCTGTCCTATTTTGGAAGATTTTCTATTTTTATAAAAATTAAAGTCTCTTTTACAATTAATCCAAAATTGCTTTAGATTTGACTTTTTATCCTGGTAAAGTCAATGCAGGAGTGTCGGAGTCTGATCAGTCGTGAAACCTTGGCTCTTTACCCATTTTTTCGGTACCCTGGAGGCTGCATGAAAGTGTGCCCAATCAGTTCACATGTGCTTTGTGGACTTGGAGAAGGTATTCAATTTTGTCCCTCTGGGAACTTTGTGGAGGGTGCTCAGAGAGGAATATAGGGATATACTTTTTCCTTTGTGATGGGCTATTCAATCTCTATTCAAATGGAGTGGGAGTTGAGTTGGTAGTTAGATTTGTTCCAGGTGGGAGTTGGAACCCATCAGGGCCTTTATCTCTGATTCTGTTCATAACATTTATGGACAAATTTTCTAGGCACAGCTGAGGGACAGAGGTGGTCAGGTGGATGGCAAAAAGGATTTATTCTTTGTTTTTGCAAATGTGATGGTCCTGTTGGTTTCATCAAGCCATGATCTTTCACTTTCTTTGGAATGGCATTTCATTGAGGACATGCAGAAAATATGTTGATTCATTAGTATCCAATTTCCAGTCAGCCAACTTTCTATAGTCCCATCTTCATCTTCTGTCTTATCATCTACCTTATTTTTTTTTTTAACCCAGTCCATTTATTTCTAAATATTCTGATGTCTGATGTTTATTTCTTACTCCCTGCCTCGATTCTCCCAGAATTCTTTGTTTCAATTTTCTGCAATGGAATTCTTAAATCTACTTGCCCCTGCAGTCCTTTCAGTTTCGGTGAGTTTTTCATTAAAAGTCTTTTGTTGGTGACTTTTTAAGTCTCCATTTGCCTTTTCCACCTGTACTTCCTCATGACATAATCAATGAATGTGTCGGTTTGTATAGAAACAATCTGTTTCAAGAGATTCATTTGGGATTAAAAACACATCATTATATGGAAACTGGTGAAAATTACCAATAATCTTCTCATAGCCTCAGACAAGGGACTTGAGTATGCATTTGTCCTTTTAGATCTCAGTGCTTATTTGGATATGGTTGATCACTTTGCTAGACACTAGAAAATGTTATTGGGATTAAAAGGAACTGCATTAGATGGGTTTATTTCATATATTTATTTTATAGACTCCAGTTTGTTTATGTAAATAAATAGCCTTGCCCACATACAAGTGTAATTGATGGTGATCTGCAGGGATTTGTTACACTTCCATTTGGTAATAATATAAAGCAGTACATCGATTTCTATGGCAATAAAAATGATATTCAGGTATAGTTATCCATGAAGTTAGATTAAAACAATCCATCATTGAGATTAACAGTGTGTGTCTTAAAGGAGACAAATTATGCCATGGTCAAAATACCACACTAATACAGTACAGACGTATCCTGATCAGCAATATTTTCATGCGTTGCAGCCAGTTTTAAAGCAGAACAAAATAACTTTATTACAACAAAATGTTGGTTTCAACTGTCTCGTAACGGAACGGATTTGATCACCTTTCGGACTGCGAGCGTCATGGTGATCAGGTGACTAAGAAACCAAGTTAAGTACTGACAGAGGATGACAAAAGAGAAAACAAAGCAATAATCGAAACAGCCTAAAAAAAAGGCAATCTAAAAGCATATAAACAAACCCATCTTAGATTTTGTATTTTATGGTTTCAATAGGCATGGTTGACAAATCAAAGTTAGTGGCTCATTTGTTATTCATCAGACGTTTATCCACTGGAAACATTCTACGTGTCATTACGTGCATCTACCAAAACCTTACTATAGTTATTTAGTTATTTAGTTACTTGTTTCTGTAAGCAGTGACAGTGATCAATTGGTTGGGTGAAGCTGTTTTACACACTGGTGTTTTTAGGATGCCAAATTTGCTAAGACCAACAAAACAGGTAAAAGTTGCGCCACACTGAAATGCCTTTAAATGCATGTTTGTTTTCATCTTCACTGAACCTTATAAAGGCTGAAAACCGAGGTTGGTAGTCGGCAAGAATACTGTAGTAATCCAAAGATGGCAGGCCGTCCTAGTGGCCCAGTGGTTAGGGCAGGTGGTTCCATGTAAAGAGGCTATAGTCCTCGTGCAGCTGGTTGTGGGTTTGACTCCTTGCCCATACAACCCTTTTAAAAAGAAATCCAAGGATGTATCACTGTCTACCTTTGGAAAAAAACAAAAAAAACAACATCTCTATTTATGCTTGTCATGCTGTCACAAAATTGTACGTTGGTATACGTGTAAAAATCTTCTTATTTTACCTGCTCAGTCAACATCTTAAGTTTTTCTTTGGTTTACCTTTCTCCCTGGTTTTATTTACTGGCTTATATACGTGTCCACGTGTAGAATGGTGATAGTTAGGTGATAGATAGAAAACTACTTTATCCACCAGGGGGTGCTAAAACTAAAAAATTGAAAAATTGCTCTGGCTTTATGAAAAAGGTAAGGTCAGCTATTGTCCAAAAATATACATTTTAATATTTTTCCATGTCTCTCTTACCTGTTTCGACTAACTTGTTGAAAACAGGTTGGTGGTAAGAGCTAGTTCAGAGCTGGTTCTACTTTGGAGCTTTTTAAGAACTGGTTTGCCTTTTTCACACAGAGCCATGTCATGACATCATCACATCTCATCCAATGTTGAACCTTCCTTTTCACTGAACTCAGAATTTCTGTGTAAGACCATGGTTAACAAGAGACACAGATGAAAGTGTTTTTTCTTCAAATCCTGACTCTCAGTATTGCCAGTCTACCTTTATAAATGTTGTAGTTGGCATTTTCATATGTTAACCAACAAACAGGATTTATAGCTGCTGCTTTGAGTGTGATCCATAAATGCTAGTAGGTGACACTGAAACATCCAAAAAGTAGTTTAAGAATGAAGATCCAAACACTGCTTTTTAAATTCAGTTTAAAAGAGCTGTTGTGATTGCAGCTTTATGTTGAGCAGTAGATAACGGTCATAGACACTGACCATCAGTTCCAAATGCTTACTGATATCTATGAGCATGACTACAAACAAGATTTATACCTGCTATGAAGCGGGATCTATAGGCACTTAATATGAAACCTCGAACAATGTGTATGAATGACAATGCAAACATTTTATTCAGCCTGAAACTCCTGCTGTGAGAGACACTTGGGAGAACATTCAATAACACTGCGCTTCCAAATGTTGACTGGCATTTCCGAATGCCAGTAAAAAAGTAATTTATTCCCAATATCAGTGGGATCCATAAACACCAGTGGGTGATACTGAAACACCAACAATGTTTGTGATGTCTGCTGATGAAGATTTGAGTTGAAAACAGCCTTTGTGGATTGTGTTGTCTGCTTTGCATTGGTGAACATTCACAAACACTGACTGCTGATTTTAAAACATTTAAAGTTGGTCTGCTGGGATGTAGTACAGGGAGACAATCTCGTCTACACACTGCTGCTGTTGAATTTTGGAGCCTATTCTTTGTTCATTTATTGTTGTTAACTTATTCTTCACTGGCCAGACACAATGCGATGGAACTGGCAACCTGTCCAGGGTGTACCCCTGCCTTTCACCCCGAGAGAGCTGGGATAGACTACAGCAGATCCCCATAACCCTGCATTATAGTATGGATAATGGATGGATGGATGGATGGATAGATGAAAGGCTAGATACATACGTGATTTTAACAATGGCGATCACTGTGTTTTGGTTGGTAAAGTAATCCCACCCTGACCCCAGATATAAATGGCTCCTGCATCTGGCCTCTGAAAGGTTTTGCAGCCAGCGCAGTACCAGTCTTTCTGACAAGCAAAAAACTGGTGCCAAGTCTGACACTTGCTCCGAACTAGAACCAGAACCACTTTGATGGAAAAAGCCCTTTATGACAGTAGCAATCTTTCTAGGGAAGACTGAAAGCAAAGACTTGATACTGTCTAGATTTTCATGAAGTTTAATTCCATTGCAAGCAGGCCATACAGCAAGCTGCAGATGATGGCAAAATGGCCCCAGAAATAGGAAAACCTAATGGACTTAAGCAAGAATTAAATGAAAACAAAAGAGACATGAGAATACCAAAAGGAAAATAGTGTTTCTAGGATTGTTGTTGGTTTACATATTATGAGTCCTTGAAGCTTCTGAGGAAGTAGATGTTTCGTACCCCTGGCTCTGATTTGGGTCTGTGATGTCATTGAACCCTGCAAATCTGAACCACCCGTTGAATGATGTAATTCAGATTTAGGTGTCCTCAAACACAGTGGCAAAGATGTATGATGTTAGAGTTTTCGGTAATCTTTTACCAACTCCAACTTATGTCCTCTCGCAAAAGATGCTTTCAGACACAGTCTTCCTTTTCCTTTTCATAAAGCTTATAGTTAAGGTTGGCTCAAAGAACCCCTTAAGCCTGTTTCAGAGCAGACGATTTCAGGCCTGATTTGCCACTTGCAGAGCTTGTTGAGCCACTGGTGGATGTCCACCCTTCTTGATTCTGCTCTTGATGGATGTCCCTTACTGTGAAAATCTCTTCACTTTCATCTGCTGCCTGATTCCTGCTCAGGCTCCATCAAATCATTGAGTCACTGTGGTCTGCTGGTTTCCCTAGCTGAGCTTTTACTTAAATTCAGTCAAAACGAACTGGATGGATGAGTTGGATTGATTTAGACCAAAATTAACTGGGCTTGTACTGATTTGTTTTAATTTCTCTGGTAAATACCTTTAAATCGCCTTTTGCTGTGAACAGGCACAACATAAATAAACTGATCTGAATTGAATTGTGGATTAGCAGCCCTGCATTGGAAAGAAAATACAGAAAACCTGGTCCTCTGAATGATGACAACTGGGGATTATGAACAGATCCAACTTGGGATGAATATGTGTTCAGCAGACCATGCTATAGTTGTTTTCTGTATGAAAGAAGTGTAAGAAACGACTTAAATACTTTTAATAATCTTTTTAAAACCCAGAGATTTTTCCTTGCCATGTCTGGCATATTCCATTGTTGCCATGGTTTCACTGAGTCTACTTTGCTTTTTAAAGTGAAATTGTCAGAACAGTTCAAATAATTCTCCTTCAAGGGAGGGCGCATGAAAAATGAATGACTGCCTCTTGTCATGTAATGTAATTTTCTTCAAGGACTTCTTAGAATGGGACAATATGAATGCCATCTTGCATCCATCAGTAATAGTTATGCATCTCCGTGTTGCCCACAGTGTGCATTAAATATTGCCAGATGTATATAAGACAATACTGCTGGATGGAAATGGAAATGTAAGCAAATGAAATCGGAAAAGCATCTTTAACTGTCTTTTAAGTATGTACAGAGAAATGTATATATAAGTACAGGTAATATATTGCTCCAATAATTCTTTTTACTGTTTGCTGTCTGATCTTTTCCTTCTTCTCTGTGCTGCAGCATTGTCACACACTGCATGGGAATGCCTTTTCACCACCAGATAGCACAGTGTTTTTATTCTCTGAGCTTGAAAAACAGATGAATAGTAAAAAAACAAGTACTATAACTGTAACAGAAAATGTGACCTGAGTTCATTTCACAGCATCACTGTGGTGTTAATGTCTTGGCTCTGGGAAACCACTCTTATACTATCCTTCAGGATATTTTGGTAAACTTGATTATAGAAGATAGTCCAGACTGTGAGCCAGCAAAGCAAATCCAGATTATGGACTTGCTTAATCAAACTTCACCACAGGGATGTTTTGATGTTGATATATTGTCCCTGATATAATGCTAGTATTCTTCTTAATCAGTTCAACTACTATGGTGCTCTTTAGTAGGCAGCAATGTTTATTTCAGGTGAGGAGGGAATGCCACGGACACCTACCCTGTTCAATGTCTTACACGAGGTAACGAAAGAAGCTGTTTGCCACTTCCAGCAAAGTCTTCAAGCCTTTACTTGTTGATCATGGGAATGAGAATTCTTCTTTTTACCTTTAGAGTCATCTTGGCTTGGCATCCCCTTCAAGGAAGGGGTGTCACCAAACTAAACAGTTTTTATAGACTACAGCGATCCCTTATTTTTCTCGGTTAATGGGGACCGCCCCCCCGAAAATCTAAATCCGAGAACGGGAGCCAGAGCCCCCTGAGCCTAAATAATTTGTTTAAAATATGTTTCAAAACCACAAAAAAGTAGCGAGGCACTGCAGCGTAACAAGACAAAGGCTCAACTGTGGTCTTTCTGTTACCTTCACAGCCTCTGGTGTCATGGCCTGGTCGGCCATGGCAGCCCTGTGTATGTCTGTGTCAAGTTGGCGTCTCTCCCTGTCTTTAGTGGTTCCTGTTTTACTTTGAAAGGTCTGTCCTGTTTTCATTGTTTTCTGCTTTGCTTCCTTCCTCTCATTACCCTGATTCCCTGCACCTGCCTCTCATGTGATCCCTTGTGTATTTAAGTCTAGTCATTTTCCCCTGTCCTCCGTGGGTCCATTAGTCATGTTTGCAGTCCTGCCTGTTTCCCCTCTCATTGCCTCGCTGGGATTTAAGTTAAGTTTGTATTTTAAAATTTTGTATTTGGATTCTCGATTTTTGTGTTTTTGTTAATAAACCCTTTTCATTTTGAGAACTCCTGCTCTTGGGTCCTCCTTCATCCTTCTGCAAACCATGACATCTGGTCTCCGAACCACAGGAAAGAAACTGCTGGTATTGGGCTATTTTTGGCTCATAATTAGTGGGTAACATGCTAATAACAACAAAAGAAAAAGTTTGGTTTTCTCTGCATGGAACGAGCACTTTATTCTGGCACTGCACAGAACTTGTAACATCACACAGGTTGTATTGTTCGGCTTCTGTCGGTTAACAGAGAATGCAAATCTATACATGCTGGGCTGCTGTTTATGCTCACTCCACTTTTCATCTAACCCGGTTTTCGTTCTGCCGTCTCACAACACACACACACACCATTACCCATAAGGATACCTTCCTAAAACATTTCTTCGCTGTGAGAGAACGCGCATCCTGTGATGTTTCAGCGATTTTTTTTCTTAATTTTTTATTATAGAATATATTTCTGAAAAATCTGTGAACAACTAAAACCGCGGAACTTCAAACGCGAATTGGCAAGTGATCACTGTATTTGTAAATGTGGACTGATAGATGCCTAATTACTTTGAGATGACTTGGATTATTGTTTTTGATTTTTGGGACATGCTTTTAGTAGCACAGTCTCTTCAGATGGTCTGTGCCATCACAGCCTCCCCTCCTTGAGATACCATATGTCCTCTCTGTGCCTCACAGTCACACAGCAGCTGGCACCAAAATCCAACATTTGGACTCACCTGGCAATTCTCTTCTTATTATTAGATCTCTATCAGTCGAGTGTTTTGCTGCAGCAGTTGGAATTCAACATGAGGACCTGGTTTGCACAATCTCTTTCATAGCTACTGTTGATGATGTGGCTGCTACTTCAACTCCTTGAAGCATTTATGTGGCCTCAAAATTGAATTTCTGCTTATTGACAACTTCTCTGGCCAGTTACTGTAATGTACTTGTCAGCAGCAGAAGTAAGTGTTGCAGTAAGTTTGAATAGGTATTTAAGGACATTTGCTCATTTCATGTGTTCTGTTTGTACTGTCACATATTAGTTCCATCCATCCATCCATTCATTATCTCTACCCACTCCTTCCTATTCAGTGTCTGCTGGAGTCTGTCCCAGTTGTCTTCGGGTACATACAGGGCAGATTTGAAGTCTATCACGGGCCATTTTAGCATCATAACAAGATAACTATTACTTCATTATCAAGGTTGTGCATTCGAAAAGGAGAAAGAATAATCCACACATGTGAAAGGCATTCACCTTCACATCTTCCTGTCCTCATAGTCATTGACGTAAATCCCTGCCAACAGTTGTAAATGACCAAGTGCGTCTATGATGGGATTTTCCCCTTTCCTTTCCTTTCTTAAAGGTAGCTCTGACTTTTCTAAAGGATAAAATAGGAGAGGTTAGATTCATTTTTTTCTAAGAATTTAGAGAACTTGCCCAGCCATTTCAATGACTGCCAGATACTTCCAGGTCAATTTACTCACTTAAGATCCTCTCTTAGCAGAAAGAACTATTTGAGAGGCCCTTGATCTAACTTAAATGGGATGTCCTGATGAGACCCAGGTTAATGTTTGATGGGTCTGTGACTCTACCTAAAGAAAAAAAAAAGAACCTCTCATCCTTACAAAAGTGATCATTGTTTTTCTTTACTTAAATGACTAGTAGTCAAACCTTGGCTCGCCTTGGCTATCAATACTATTCTCACACAATGCAGCTGTCTTAGCTGAATCATGAAATCAAAAGGTTTCATCTCTAAACGATCTAGTTGAAGACAGAATGCAATATATATTTATATATATATATATATATATATATATATATATATATATATATATATATATTAGCGCTGTCAGTTGATTAAATTTTTTAATCGCGATTAATCACAAGTTTTTCATAGTTAACTTGCGATCAATCGCACATTATTCGCATTTTTTTAATGTTCTGTTTATTCATCAATCCATCAATCATCTATACCCATTTCATCCTATACAGGGTCACGGGGATCTGCTTTATTTTTTTTTAAGCCTTTGGTTTGAAAAGCGGGGCTTAATTCATCAGCTTCTTAGTGTATTTAGTGGGGCTGCCACTTTACCGCAGTAATTTGCTGATGGTCCCTAAACTCCCCGGCAGCAGCGAGGTACTCAGTAGGACATTCAGAGTTAGAGTTTTAGCCACACTCACTGAGCTTGGAGGGTTGATGACACTTGTGAAATGTCTGGCATACTTATATCTACAAAATGATGCCAACCTGGATGAAATCGGTGCCGTTGTCATGACGCTATTAAAGTTTAAAGAAAAAAAAAAAAAGTGAATGTCGGATGTGAAACTAAGTTTACCGCATCCTGCGGTGGCAACTCAATTCACAGCGACAGTAAAAACAAATAACCTTTTTCTTCTCAACAGACCCATCTGGCAGCACCTTAAGGCTAAACTTGCTTGTCTTTCATAAGACCCTTTTTTTGTCGCCATGTCTGTCCCACACATTATCTGTAAATACACCTATTGGCCGAGGGTCATATTTACAGAAACGTGTGTGCGTTAATCTTGCGTAAAAAAAATAGTGGTGTTAAACAGAATTTGCGTTGACGCATTAACTTCGATAGCCTTAATAAATATATGTATATGTATATGTATATATATATATATATATATATATATATATATATATATATATATATATATATATATATATATATATATCTATATATATATATATATACATATGTACAGTAATCCCCCACACTGCGCTGTTAATGGGGCTGTGACTTCCCCCTGCGAATGGTGAAAACCACGATGTGGATGTACATGTATATGTACATACAGTATACATGTACGTGTGTACGCAAAATCTCCAGAAGGTACATTCACTTTGACGATCTTTCCTCTGTGCGTAGCTGACGAGAGCAAGAGATGGGAGATGCGGGGACACTGTCAGCCAATCAGCGTACAGACAACAGACGGCACAGTAATGCCTGTCATAGTAGCCAATCACAGGTCTCGATATTCGTTCATGGTGCCTCCCGTGTCGGCTTACATGTGTGTGTGTGTGCGCGCGTGTGTGTGTGCGTGTAATTGAATACTTGTTCTGATAACAAACTAATCTAAATAATTTATAAATGGGATTCAAAATGATTCAGAATATGAGAATTCAAAATGATTGAGAAAAAAGGGAGAGTTATTGTATTCAGTTTCTTAAACATGTAGTATAAAGCAGCTTATAAATTATGGACTTCCACTCATAGAGCGGGTATTATCTGAAATGTGCTGAACAGAATGTGCTAACTTGTTCTTTACTTAAAGAAAAAAAAACTTTACACCTACACCCTTTCTAGAGAGTATTTCACCACTTTTCCACTGCTTTAATGCAGCAGTAAGGCCATCTCTCATATTAGCTGATTCAACTGTCTAACCTTCCTTGATCAAAGACTTGCTCTTCTTTTAATTAGCCCCATATGAGCTTTAATGGTTGTAGATAATGCCAGATTTATCAAGAAAAACTAAAGCTCCTACACACACTTCCAGTGCACACAACACCAACCACACAAATGTCATGTTACTGCCTGCTTTTGGAAAATAGAGCTTGGACTCAAATCCTTTTCCAGTGCTTGTTAACGATCGCAATCAAGCTGCATTACTGTGAGGTCGATATGATGCCGATTGTGTCTTTCCCGTATCTTCCACCGTCCGCTGCTGTATTGACTGAACTGATTTATTTATTTCTTTCCTTTTTTTTTTTTCCTCAAGTCACATGCTTTCCTGTACCTGTCTGAAATCTATGCCAGTACAGAGCTCGATGCCTGCTTCTGTCTGGAATTGAAGGGCAAGTATTTTTTTTTAACCAGAAACTGCTTTTTCCTCCTCTCTTTTAATCCAGTATAGTCAAAGCTCGTGTGTATCTTATGCAGCTCACCAAAAAGTAAAGCTTCAAGTGGACTTAGATTCAATTGTTTGACCACAGGTGGGAGTTATGCAATGTCAGGAGTAATACAGTAATGGTGTCACAGGAGATACATCAATGGAAAGGCTTTCCTCCAGTAATGTCATAAACTCTGTGCTTTCTTAATGGATTGAATGAAGAGTGATCATCTTGCCAAAGCCAGAAAATAAAGAGCAAGGATGATAAAGGTGGGCTCTTCTGTTTGTGTCATGGTGATAGATTTCAACTTGATTATTCATCCCAGGCTATCTGGAAGAAGTGGATGCGGTCACCAAATGTTGGACTTTTTGGAGCCTGAAGTGACCATATTTGGACAAGAGTGTGGATGTGGAGAGCAATAACTGACACCTAATGGTAATCCCTAATGGGAGGTTAAGTTTGTATTTATTTATTTTAAATACAGTCATCTGTACTAGATCATTGTACAATTTGACTGCAAGTGACAACGTTAATCTGAAGTCCCTCCAAATTGTGAGTAGATCTCATTAATTCTCGTGCAGTCGTGTCTTTACAAGTTACTAACATTATTCATCAGAATTAGACAAAACTCATCGGAGAACACCTAAACTGCACCAGAAGGCAAAAAGAACATGGAGATGCTCAAAAACCACTGTAAATCTCCTTGTGCAGAGAAAGTAGTGACAATCGTGAATCGATAACAGTTCATTGACCTGTACAGATGGATAAAGAGGACTAGATACGTGATCTGCAAGAACGTGACTGCACAAAAGGTTTCTTGAAATTAATCTCCCAATCTTTTGGGGGAATTTTGAAACAACCAGCATTGTTTCAAATTCCCCCAAAAGTGTTTTTTTCAATACATTTAGCCTAGACCTACATATTTAATTGTGTCTAGGGTCACTATCAGCCAAATTATCTGGAGAAATGAGTGATGTCCTCTATGGTAGTTATGGTAATCTTAGATAATCGTTCTGAATGGGATCCTTTTACTTTCAAATAGTCATCTCATTTGATTTAGAAAAACAACTCTGATCAGTACTGAATGTTTACTGAATGAAATAAGTAATGTATCCAGTAGGCTAGGCTAGGTAGACGTGTACGTCTATGGCAATCTTTCCTGGTTTGATTCAATAGACGTTAAATCAAAAACTACAATTATAGACACAAAAAAATGTAGTCATCCAAGGTAACCTTTGATGAGACAGTCAGAACACACTTGAGAATAATCTGTGGGAACGAAGTCTGTGTGCTTTACCTGTGCAATCTGTGTTTCTGCTGAGTTCTTTGGTCCTTGATCCTTCATGGGCTCCAGTTTTAGTGAATCTGTACAAACTTTGTTTCACTGATGGATCTGATGTGTTCTTGTATCGATGAAAACAATGTATGTGGCATTTCAGTGGCTTTAATGGCGTTTTCAGCTTCAAAAAGCTTGATTTAGTGCAGAATATAAGTAAGATTTTCTCACCACACATGCGTACACACACACTGTCTGTCTGACTCCATGTGAATACTATCTATCCTCCAATCTTAATCAGATTAAGGCAATACTCTGATAGAGAAAATACAATGTAAACAGCAACCTTAATCTAATTAAGGTCATAATCAGAGTAAACAGTAATTGGGTTAAGACATGTGACGTATGCCAATGACAGTCCAGTCTGAAGACATGCGAACCTTCTAAAACACCTTCTAAATCTAAATATGATATCCTCTTAGATATTTCACTGCCTTTTGTGACACCACTTGTCCTCCACAACTGACAGTCACATGACAACATCAAACAGGGCTGATAGACAGAAGACTGCAATATTACTTTACAAACAATCTTCAGGACAAAAAGAAATTCTTTTTCCATTCTGCATCAGTAAATTCGATTAAAATCAACTAGCAGCGGCGTGGATAAATTGCAGAATGACAGCACCCGCCGGCATCTATTAGCACGTAGAACATTGAACATAACAAGCTGTACTTGAAGCTACAGCACGATCTGAAGGAAAACACTAACAACCGTGTAAGGTCTCATTACAGCAGCGAACTCGTTTTTGTTGTCATTTTAAATTCTGGAAGGATAATAAGGCGTTGGAACTTAAGTGACATCCCATTAATCAAATTCTGCTCTTTAACATGGAAACCTGAATCAGGAAGTGAATATTTTAAAATCAATTCATGTAAACTCCTTAAGCAGAATATTGTCTTTATTAGATTAATGTCAGTAATCAGATTATTGCTGTCCATTTAAACGTGGTCAATGTCAGACATGTTTAATTTGCTTTGAGAGGGAAGGGCAACATTAAAAGTGGTCCCAACTGTCTTTGGAAGTGTTTGTGGCCTGAAGTGCAAAATATGTTTGTTGGCAAACAGATGTCTATTTGCAAATAAGATGAAGCTGATGAGACAAAAGTAAAACATTTTTGGCTCATGCTGAGAACAGTTAAATAAAAGACAAGGTCAATGTTTTTCTTTGTTTTTTATGTTTCATTGTACAGGTTTTCTTTTTTTTTTTTTTTTAAATGGTCCTCAATGTACCAGCTTTTTCAGATTTGGGCTTGTTTTTGTGTCTCTTCCTGTTTAACCTCCTTGGTTTGTTTGTTGTAATCCCATTACTGTGATTGTTCTGATTGCTCCAACCTGTGTCATGTTTGTCAGAACAGGAGGTTTTCTAGTCTTGCTTCCTTTGTCAGTTCAGCTCCACAGTCACAGTCACACCTTGATTTCCCTGAAAGTTGGTTCTCTTTAATAAAGTTTGGTTTTACTGTTTAATTGGAAATTTTTGAATTTCCTTGTCCCCTCTTTTTAATCACCTTTTGATCCTTCAGTCATTTGAATGAAAATACACATACATAATACAGATAATGAAATAGTGGATTTGAAATCTCAAGGCATCTTTGAAAAACGTAACATGTGTCTCCTGTAAATATTTACAGAGTTGACTGTGTTTCACTACTTCAATTCAATTTAATTCAGTTTTATTTGTATAGCATCTATTACAATAAAATTGTCTTTAGGGGCTTTACAGAGACCCAGAGCATGACCCCTGAGCAAATATCATTAACTGAAATTATAATATTAAAAAGTAGAAGTAAAAAAAAAAAAAAAACTCTCACAGCGGCAGAAAAAAAATACTTTCAATGTATTACTTATTGGCAGAAGTAGTATTTTGTGCCAGTACACAAAAATGTTACATCCTCGAAGAATATCTCACTAAGCTACACTTTTATTTACTGTGCAACAACTTATTTTAAGCCTTCTCTGTGTTTAGGAATAAACTCTGTTTAACCATGCTCTCTCACCTTGAGCATGTAGGATGATATTAGGATGGTCAACTCTCCAGAGGGTTTTTTTTTTTTTCATTTCTAAAGGAAATACTCTTCCTAATGAGTACATCTGCCAAGAATGAAGAAAGAAAAAAAAAAGAAGAGACTAGCCCTGGGACCTGTGCTTTTACGATTTCATTAGAGACTAGGGGACCTCCACAGATTTCACACTTAAACTGAACACTTACAGCAATGAATAATCAAAGGCTCTTTTTCTTCATGCTGATTACTCACAGCTTGACATGCAGCAAGGACAGAAACTAGAATTACTGCCCTGTTGTTGCCTTCACCAAGCAGCATTGTTCCAGGGTACATTGATGCCAGGGTACTTTGTATGGATATGAAATCCCACAATGTTCAAATTAAAATAAGAAATTACAGAAGCACAAAGTATATTACAAAGTGTCTTCGGACTCCCATTTCCAGTTGTATCTTCCGACAACAATATCTCACATATGAAACAGTAAATGGACTGCATTTATATACCGCTTTCTCCACACCATGAAGGTGCCCTCAGAGCGGTTTACAATGGCCTCTCATTCACCCAACATTCACACAACAGTGGGCGGCTGCTACCATGCAAGGCACTGCCAGACCCACTGGGGGCAAGTTAGGGTTCAGTGTCTTGCCCAGGGACACTTTGACATGTGGTCAGTTGGAGTCGGGATCAAACCGCCAACCTTACAGTGACTGGACCACGGTCACTGTAACAGTGCTGAAAGTACCTCACAGTGGACATCATAGGCAGACACGACCTTAAGACTAAAGAAAGCAATGATGGAAGAGAAAGCAAGAGGTGTGATCTGACTAACCAAGAGTAAATCTTGGACCGTGACGCAAAACCGTGGCTTTACTGTCACCTATAAAGGGAAAGGCTGGCCAGCCATACCTGTTCAGCTTGCAAAAATTCTCTGGTACAGGTCTGGTACCCTGGTACAGTCCATTTCCACTAGTGCAGAATGTACCGAGCTAATTGCAGTGGGGTGGGGGTGGGCTTTATCCAATGACTCTTAACCAAGTGTCCAAATGCCATTCTTCAAAACAAACACTAATGCTGCAGAATTGCTAATGAACACAATGGATGGACAAATTT
Source organism: Hirundichthys speculiger (assembly GCA_018398805.1). Taxonomy (NCBI): domain Eukaryota; kingdom Metazoa; phylum Chordata; class Actinopteri; order Beloniformes; family Exocoetidae; genus Hirundichthys; species Hirundichthys speculiger. The sequence continues at coordinate 3,764,497 of JAGFBZ010000865.1, forward strand.
TTACTACAAAATCGACAACAGTCTGTTATAAAACGTAGAGAGCGGACGCAAATGGAGTTTTAAATGAATGAACCAATAAAGCACAAAAAAACAGGATTGACCATAAAACTGCCTGCCATGCAGGGAAAAATGGCAAACAAGGAAACATTGACGAGACTTCCCAACGACTGTGCAGACAGACGGGTTCCTATAGGTACGGGGAGCAGAGGCAGGTGAACACCTTTCAATCAGGAAGATGAGCCAACAGTCAGTATGCAGGCGATGCTAATCGGTAGGAGGTTAACGACGGAGACATGACAGTCATTCACGAGCATTTCTACTCCACTTTGTACCTTTTTGGATGTTTTTTCTTGATACTAGTCTGTGCCTACATCACACACTTCATTTCTCTGATTGGTTGTATGCCTATCTAATGGCATCCAGAGGCAGTGTCCCACTCCTAGGGATGGGCGATGCCAACATTTTTCTTTTCGATGCAGTGTCAGTTGTCACTGTTATGGCCTTGGTTTGGTGTTGTTCTGTGGTGTTTTGGGATTTTTCTTAGTTGCTCCTGTTTGTCTCCTGCTTAGTTAGTTCTTCTTTCTTTGTGTATTGAGTTCTGTTCTACTTCCCTGGTCCCATCTGCCCTGATCATTTTCACCTTTGTCTTGTCAGCCCGTCTGTATATATGGTCTTATCTTTCTGTGCCTCCTTGCTGGTCCGTCCTGTTTATTCCCCAGGGTGGTGTCCTGCTTGTCCTCTGTTTGTTGGTGACTTTCATCAGTTAAGTTTATTGCACTTTTGGAAGCAATAAAGGACTTTTGTGGATACTCTTGCCTATCGCTCTTCTACATTTGGGTCATAGCTCTGGACTCCTGACAGTACTTTTCCCCAAAAAAAACAAATGATACCCATACTTTCTTGCCCCTGAAAGGAAAAACACAGGACTGCACGTTCCTGAACTTTTGAAAAGTTAATGGTTCGCAAAAAAAGCTTAAGGTTTATGGGTAGAATAGGTTTGATCAAACTTTCATGTTAGCCAAGTCAATGAAAGAGTGATGAACATGCCTTCATCCAAGATTCACGTTGCTCAGTTTCGAATTTGGGGACGATCTAGTAAAACAATGATTCATTCAATTTTTAATCACTTTATTACACATTAACTGTTACCTGTACCTGGGTGTCGTTTGTCTTTCATGAAATTCTCCTGCAATGTCTTCTGACGGACAGCGGGTGTTGCAGAGGACTTCTCACTTGCACTCCCTCTGAGCAGTGGAATGAGGAGTGAAGCATGAGGAGTGGCCATAATCATGTGGCACAGAAGACCATCTAAAATATGCCACAGCTGGTTTTCACAAATAAATTTGATGCTCAAACTCTCAGAAGTGAAAAGAAATTGCGTGTTTTGTATTAGTGCTGTGGTATCACGACAGTTTAAGTAGTGTCGATTCCTAACTTTTCTGTAGAAATCAAAGTTTAATCCAGAGGAAACTGACTACAGTGGTACCTCTACTTACGAACATATTTATTAACGGAATTTCCAGCTAACAAAAGGCCTCTTCTGAAAAATATTGCTTCCATATACGAAAGAAATTCCAGGTTACGAAGGCGAAAAATTTCAAAATACGCACTGCTACTCGCAGGTCCCAGAGTCCACCAAACTTAAATGTACTTGTCGGCTCCTGTATCTCGGTTTGAAAGCGGTGCGTCTGAGCTGCTCTGCCATTGGCTATCGTTTACCATTTTCCTTGCATCCCATTGGCTAGGAGGGTTTGTATGAGCGTAACCCAGCAACCCAGGTAAACTAACAATTTCTATTCTTTAATGTACTTTATTCTTTATATTAGTATAATTGTGCAATAATCTAATTGTAACATGTATTTCTTCAATTCAATTCAATTCAAAATACTTTATTAATCCCCCAAGCTGCTAGTGTCCAGCGCTCCTTTTCTTACAGGTTTTTATGTAATTTCATGTATTATTTATAATTTATAAAAAATTATGTCCGACTTTTGGGCGCCTTGGATCAGATTAGGCCATTTATAGGGTAAAATGCGCTTCTAATTTCGAAATTTTCCGTTTATGAAACGAATTTCAGAAGGAATTAATCTTGTAAGGTCCCACTGTAATTCTTTCTATTGAAGAGGGAAAATAATTCCTGTTGAATCACAATGGCTGGCCAGGCTAATTAAAGGACACTCTGAGCTAAAAACCGCAAAAGTCCCCTTGTACCACGTTAACCTAGTATGCCTGTTTTGGAGCGTGAGGAAGCCACATCACCCAGAGAAATGCTATTTTATAAACATTGTAAATCAAAAAAATTATTTTTTTGGTTGATGGTTTGATCATTTAAATGAATAGCTTTCCCAGTTATCTATAATGGTAATAATCGAATAGTCGTAATTTAAACATTAATTTTAGCCTGTTCGCCAACTCCTCAACTCCTTTATGAGTCTTTTGATTTTGCAATCCAGTCCGACATATTACCGTGGTTTATCACAATCCTGGCTCAGTGTTTCATCTCAGTGTGAAGCTGCTGGCTGCAATTTCTCCAAGACATACTGTGTCTATAGCCCACTTTCCCTCAGGGACTTGTCACTAGATGGAGGCATTAATCAAAAAGACACACATATTTTGAGATGAAGCCAATATGGAATACAAAGTATGACTTGTTTTCTCCTGATTTATCTCTTCCTGAATTTAAAACATCCCCAATCCAGCTCTCAAATCACGAGAACAAATTTTTGTCTATAGAAACGTCAGACATTTGAAGTTGAGTCTTTTGTATTCTCATTAACAGCCGAGCGGCTGTGCACTCCTTGGCAGAGTAGTTAAGCTTTGGCTGTTGCTTAGCAACAGAGGGAAATGCTTGCTGATGCTCAGGTAGTCCAAAGAATAGCAAAACAGTAAATAGTTAACTTTTGAAGGCCAACGCACAGATCAAAGACAAGAGACTGTTTATTGGAGGCAGAGCGCTTTCACATTCTCTGACAGAGAGTTTCAGAGCACATTTGCATTAAAATACTGAATATTTCTCCATTTATCATTATTACACAGAGCAGAACAAAGAGAGGAGGAATATGCACAGTGGTATTTTTAAGGATAATTTTCAAATATGAAAAACAAAGAGGTAAGAAAAGCCAGATCTCTTCTTTCCCCCTCTCGTTGTCTATCTCTCAGTGACTGCTCTCTCTCTCTCTGTCTCTATCTCTGAATCTATGTAGCTTTCTCATTCTCTGCCAGACCTGACACCTGCTGGCTGAGTACCAGTGATACTGACTAATAAATCCTGACAGCTTCTCGCCGGAGCCAATATTAATGCCCCGTATACCTGGCAGGCCAACCTGTGAGAGTGTCTCAAAAAAGCAGTATACTCAGGGCTTCTTATTTACCGACCATAGACGAGCAGATTAAAGGCTGGCAGGATTTTTGTCCTCTTTTTCAGCACAGCTTTGGGGTTAATTACCAGTCCAGGCTTGCAAGCACGGTTGCTGCGCTTGTTATAGCCAAAATGGCTTTTGACTTTCCTGTTAGATTTGCTAGTTTTTAGACTTTGAGCTGTCTAACAGTGTGTTCTGTCTCGTCTGGTTTGTGTGTATTTTATCAGCAGAGAGTAAGTGGAGGTTAAAACTGGTCTGATGAAACACGTAACCTCTTTCCTTCCCGAAAGGTTCGGTTTGTTGTTCGTACGAGCTCACCGAGGAAGCTCTTCATCTCATTTTACATTCCCATCACTATGTGCGTGCCTCCTGGGTTCACTGTTCATCCGGATCTCAAGCACCACAGGCGGCTCTCGGGTTGCTCTGCAGCAAAAGGCGATGCAGTCTTCATTCCATTTTCTATAGATAGATTTGGAGATGAATATCAAAGGAGCGTCCAGTATTTACAGCTGGCAGCAATGCACCTGTATGTTATGATCTGCTTAAGTCTGACTTTTACATTCATTTAAGTTTCTTTATTTTGAATATGTGTGGTACTTCTTTCCAACTGAATCCCCATAAGAGGTGGGGGTCTGTGGGGGGGCGGCTCCGGGCCCCGCCCTGTGAGTTTGGTCTGTCCTTTCCAGAGTTGCCACGGTGTACGATAATTATCGTATTTGTACGATAATTTGGCCCTCTGTACGATGTATGATCAATAATTAAAAAAAAAGGCCAAATGTACTATAATTTAACCATTTCAAATTATTGCCTGCTGCAACTGTCTGCCGGAGTTTTTTGTGAACCCTGAAGGCATCTGTTCCCATGTGACATGTTTTCATGAGCGTTTGTCTCAGAACAACTAGTATGATAGGCTGAATGGTCAGCTGTGCCCGCCCCACGAGACGCTCACAGTCAGGACCAGATTAGGAAGTCGAGCGAGCAAAACTTAAACAGTTTAAGCAGAAGAGAAAAAGCAAGGGAAAAAAATTAGTCACCAAAATCGCCTCCAGGCCTCATAATTTGGCTCTTAATTCCCACCTCTAATTTGTTTTTGGGGGACACAATAGTCTAACACAACTGTAAGTTGGGGCTGGTGTGGTGCCGTTTTCCCATTCCGTACTTACGGCAAGAAGCTGTGTACGATAATTTCCCTCAAAATACGATAATTTTGAGTCTCTGGTACTATAATTCCACATTTTCCACCTGGCAATGCTGTTCCTTTCCCTCTGTGTCCCTTGGGGCTGGGGGCCGTGTGCCTTGCCCTCTGTGGGGTAGTGGTGCTGTTGGGAGGGCTGGCGGGCTCACCCTTCCCCTGCCCTCGTACCGTACCCACAGTGCCGGTGGTTTGTTCCGGTTGTGCTGTTTGGTGCCTTCTTGGACCGCAGTGTACTGGTGGAGGTCTGATGCATGATGCTGGCCCAATACACCAGCATCCAACTGTGGTCCAGCCAGTAGAGGTGAGGATTGATCCAAATATCGATAATATTGATACCAATGCTGGTATTGATATCAAACGATACTTGTGTAAAAAGATCGAAACTCAAGCTTTTTTTCTCTCCCACGAGCACTGACTGACTGCGAATTCATTGAGGTCTGTGTGTGTCACGTGAGTCAGCAGCGCCAAACAAGCATGCAGGTAGACCCAGCCTGGCCCCTCTCCCTGGGCCCGCCCACTCAGCGCTCTCTCTCCCCCCTCGTCGACATTCACCCCTCACAGAGAGACAAAGAAAAAGGAATGCGTTTTGGCTGTATTTTAATCCCGAAAATGAAACAACGGCAAGTTGTGTAGTTTGTGAAAAGGCTGTAAAATACAGTGGAAATACTACAAACTTATTTAAGCACATGAAAAACTATGCGCAAGAAAAGGAAGAACTGCAGAAATTGAGAGAGGAGGCGAGACATCCCCCATCCCATGGCCCTGACAGACTCTCAACTCTGAGACAGAAGTCATTGGCAGATACCTTTCATTCCAACAGAGAGTATCCAGGTAGATAAGAGTGGTCATCTTCAGCATCAACTCATATTAACTTTCAATGTACATGTTACTTATGTTACTGGAGCCAACTCAAAAAAATCTAAGACCTTGAAATAACACCTTTCAATGGGATACGTAACATGTACTGGTTTATCTAAGATAAAATAATAGATAATCCTTTATTTCCCCCAGAATGGAGAAATTGAGTTAAAACAACAAGAAAGGACACACAGAGCAAACAAAATTACACAAGTATTGAAAGATATATTATCATAGTTGGACTAGAAAAAAACATTATGAACAACTCCAAGGATTATTTACACAAAAATGTTAATTGTTATAATAACGTATTTTGCTGTCACTTACAAAGTTTGCTGAAATTCTATTCTAGGTTTTAACAAAATATTCCAAATCTTAATATGTAATAAGTATCGGTATCTGTATCTGCAAAACTAGCCCTGTATTTACTTGGTATTGGATCGATACCGAAATTCCCAGTATCACCTACCTCTACCAGCCAGTAGAGGCTGGTAGGAGGCCAACATCACTGCCTACTGCTCTGTGTCTGGCTGCTGGACTGCTCAATCTCTGGGGAGGATACTGGAGACAAACACTATCACGACTCAACCACATATTCATCTACATGCACCACACCACACGTATTACACACACCACATCATCACTGTCTGTCTTATGTCTTTTGTTCAGTGTCTTTATCTGCCCTTATCTGTCCTTTTGTACTCCACTGTCGGTGATTTAAGTCCTCTCTGACAGAATCAAGGTTTAAGGAGTGAATAAAGCATGTTAGATTTGACTGTCAAAGAGGGCTGGTGAAGGACACACTCACTATCAGTCACTCTTACGCACAAGGAAACTGACACCTGCTGCAAGATTAAATTGTGTATAAATCCAGGTTTTGCCAAATTGTGGCACTAACCATCAGTGGATATGCAGACAGTTGTTAGAGAAAAACATTATTTTGAATATGTTCAACTAAAACAATCGCCAAAATAGCATTCAGAATTATAAATAGAGCAAGAAAAAAACATACATACAAAAACTTCCATTTGTTGCATTTGCTTGATATCCGGATCTTTTTTCCCTCCCCAGTAGAAGTAAATCTACATAAACGTGACAAGAGACACTCAACTTTGCAATATTTTTGAACTGTGATAACCCTAAATGACATGAAGTGGGTACAGGAAATAGATGGATGGTGGGACTCGTGCTCTGGGCAGCTGATGCTCTTGGCGGCAGCTGCCAAAGCCGTGATGTTAATTTTGTGCTTGGTTTGCTAGTAATATCGTTGGCTGGATGAACTCTGGTGAAAACCAGAGTCACTGATTCAAAGAGCCTGGAGTGAATTCTTCTGATATGTAATGTTGAAGTGGACAAAAGGTAGGAAGAAAGAGTATGTGAGGCCTTTTGGAGTTTACTGGTTTTCTGAATTATATTTCTAAAAAATGTGATCTGAGCTTTATCAGTTCCTCAAGTTTTTACACGCCCAATAAACATTCCCAGTGCTGGAGGAAAGAAAGTAAGTCAACCCAGTCACACAAAGTCCAGATATGAAATTAGTTTGGAGGTGTGGTCTAGAACTGACCTGGCCACACCCACTCACGTAGTGAGAATTCTCTCTCATGAAATGGATTTGATTGCCTCCTGTTCACAGCCACTATGTACCAAACCATTTGTAGCTTCATGCGATTTCTCATACAAGAGCGTCCATTAGACCAGTCCTTCTCAACTAGTGGGCCGCGACCCCTTGGGGGAGCGCGGTGCGATGCCACGGGGGGGCATGTGTGACCCTTGGTAACAAGACTTTTCTTTTTTTTTTTTGGACTGGAATAAAATGTAATTTCACAAATACTCCAGTAGGTGGCAGTGGCGCTCTCATTATCACAGTGTGTGCGCAGGGAGTATTACCTATATTGTGTCGGGTTTTTTTTTTTTTGCATGGACATGCGCGCACCACAGAGCAGGAGATATGAACAAACCCTCAAGAGACACCATGGAAAAATATTTAACAGGGATGAAAAGAAAGGCAGAGAGAGACGGAGATAATGAGACAAACGAAAGTCACCACAAAGTTAGGAGGAGGAAATATGATGATGCTGATGTAGCGCTTGGCCTCACTGTGACTATGGTGGGATTGATGCTTTTTAAATCTTTACAGACGAAAAGACAATGTTAATAAAGTTATTCTTTGTTATAAGTTGATGTATATTTCTTTCTTTTTTGTTTCTCTTTATGTTAATAAGGATACAGTGTTATGCAGAGGTGTGCTTATAACAACTTTATAGACAAATTATGTTATTTATAATTGCGGTGGGGGGGGAGAAAAGTGCAGCAGAAAATAATTGAGAAGCACTGCATTAGACCAATTGTATGCCTTTCCAATGGCATACAAAGGCAGTTTCTTGAATGCCCGTTGTTCCAACCCCCTGGAATTCAAAGTTGAATCTACACGTACCAGACTAATTCTTTATATTGAAGAGGAAAATTATTATGATGACTGCTCAGGCTAGATTAGATCAGCTTTGATTGATAAGAAATATCTACTGATGTGAACTGTGCCTCACAAAATTGGAAACTGTTAAAGTCCACTCTAGTCCTCAGGCATCCATCAGTCAGTTAGGAAAATGGCTCGAAATGGAGCGTTTTGTACTTTTGTACTGGTTGGCATGCATTCAAGATAACTCCAAAGGCACAATGCAGACTTTCAGTGAAGTAAAGATGAGCCTTCTAGAAAGATCTAATGGCTTGAAGACATCACTGAAGCTAATATGTTTGTTCACAAGTCATTGAGCTAGTGCACGTTGCTGCTCATCTAAAGTTAATCAAGAATCCCCTTTATGATCCAAAATATTCCTGGGAAAATGTTTTATAGACTAGTATAAAAAGAAAGGTACATCCTGCCAACTTCATAATATCATACCCAGTGGTGAAGTATGGTAAAGAGAGAATCATGATCTATGTTTGCTTTGCTGCATTGGGGCCGGAGCCACTTGCAATCATCGAGGCGAAAGTGAAAAGTCTACCAAAATATCCTGTAGGACAATGACAGGGTGGCTGTCTGCCGAATAAAGCTTCCTTGAAGTTAAGTGACCCTAAACATCAAAGTAAATGAAGCCCAGAGTGGCTTGAGGAAAAGAAAATTAAATTCCAAATCGTTCACATACTTGCTCTTTTGCCGCGATATTTTATTTCACAAATAGCCTTGACACAAAGTTCCGATGTTGTTACTCTGTATGCAGTGTGCCATGCTTCAGTGAGAACAGTTTCTGGAGAGGTCCCAGTACTTAGCACTATCAGCTACCGTCTTACTACTGATTTGGTGGAGGCTGACACGTTGTTTTTCATCAAGCGGCAGTGGGCATAGCCTGATGCATATTAACAGGACTCAATGCAATGCGGCGATAAACAAACCCGCTGATTCAAACGGGGTAGAGCAATTTCTTTTCCTGATTTGTTTGTTTGCTTGGCAAACTACACGGTGGTGCATCGCCACCTTCAGATGGATTTTTGTTCATGAATCATTATTCACAACATTATATTGCATTCATGTCAGTGTCTTTCTACAAATATGTACAAAACATCCTTTTTATAAATGGATTTGTTCCAACCCAGCCAATGTATACCAAAAACCTCTTTTTAAAGTTTTTTTTTTTTTATTCTCTTCCATCTTGTCATCCAAAGTGTTATTAGCAGTGGCACAATAGAGCGCTGTTTGGTCTGCTTTGATTTGCTGGAGGCATGTTGATGGAAAAATTACCCATGATGACAGGATATGACATTTGAGTTTGTCAAAAGAAAAACAGCAACTCCTGCTATTGAGTTTTCACCCTGTGTCAGATCCAGTTGGATGTCCGCATGTATAGGGATATCACACACACACACACGCACATAGAAAAACAAGCTTACCACCACCTTTGTCAGCATCATTGGCTAACTCCCCACAGTGTACCTCCGCCTACCTCCCCCTACCCCCATGCTGTGTCTGCTTTAAACCACTGCAGCACACTCCAAAGCTTTTTTTGAGGCGCTCAAGAAAAGTCCCGTGTTGTCGAGGCTCCGGCTCCCACAACAGTGGCCGGTGTAATCCTGCAGACGGTGTATGTGCTACTCAGACGTGTGCTACACACCCAAGCATGCCCGGCTGCATCAGTTTGCATTCTTTTGCTTCAGCAGGTATATTCAGCAAAAATGTCCTTACAAATGAATACTTAAATCTCCTTGAAAGTGTGAGACATTTCTTTTGCACTCATTAAATGCTGGGCGCGGAGGGTTGAAAGGCTTAGTAGAACAGTCCAAAAAAGAAAAAAAAAAAATCATGTAACGCTTCCATTTTTCTTTCTTAAAGTACCTGTGTGGGCTTGAATGAACAGTAGCCAGAGATTATTTCAAAGTCACATTCGGATGTTCGTGAAACTCCGGTTAAATGAGTGCCTGAACTGAATTCATACATGGCAGTTAAGAAAGTTGTTGCTCCAGGGTGCCATGATAAATCAACAAATCTGCGTCCTACTACGTGTAGTATTTTTATGTTTTTACTGTGTCTTTCGTCCAAAAGTGCAGGGTTAACTCAAATCTGCCAGCAGTGCAAAGCAAAAAAAAGCTCATCTTATGTCTTTACTTTTAAACATGGAAATTAAAAATAACAGGCACAGCAACCAGCAGTCAGATTTTTTTATGAACCTCTGCACAGAACGCTGAAGGCTTTGCTGAGATCGCCGCAGCAATTATAACTAAAGGGAGGGCCACTGTTTCGTTTTATGTTGCTGCAGCAAAGGCTTGGAGAGCACCCACTGTCTCCTGGCATGCCGCTCCTCATCAACGCTGCAATAAATCAATTTTCATCCTCACACCAGCACCGCATACACCCTCCCCACCTCCTGCTCCCATTTCTCTCCACTTCTTTACTCCCACTTGGCTCCTTCTCCCGATCCCTCTTCTGTACACCACAATGGTTCTGGGCTGTGAACAGGGGCAGGGGGAGGCTGAAGTCATCCCGACCTTCCTCCTTCTTTTCCACATTCATCTTTTGACTCAAATGAACCTGGAGGGTGTTTTTTTTCTTTTTTTTTTCGTGAAAATCTGAAATGTCATTCAGCTTGATCTAAATTCAAGAAGTGTACGGTGTTATACCGACGGACAGACAAGCTGTCAGGCTAAAACATGCGTGCCTGGACGCAGTGGCATTATCTAAGCAAGCAAAATGCTATTAGCCATGTGACGCAGAATGAAAAAAAAGATGAAATGCTCTGATGTAAAATTGAGGAGGGGCGCATCTAAGACTTGTGTCTGTCAAGTGGAGCTCCTGCAGAGCCATGAAAAGAGAGAGAAAAAAATGCAATCCAGGTCTCCCCTTTTAAATGTCATCTAACTCCAGCCTCGGGACCGGTGCAGACCGAGAGCCATTGTCAGTGGCCTCTGTGAGTGAACTGCTCTTGGTCAGCTTTGATCTCATCTCCTTATTAACCTGAGGCCATTTCTTGATATTTGAAACAGACAAAAATAATGACACATGCAATTCCCGAAGCATTGTGTTGAGAGATCTGCTGCCTCCAGAGACATAAAAGTGAGCACTGTTCCTAAGAAATTCTTAAGGGATTTCTATAGTTGCTTCATTTATGCGATAAAGCACATTAATAGCTTTCTCCCACCCTTTATGTTTCTGTCAATTAGCAGTAACCCTGTGTAGGGAAATAATTACGTTAGTTTAATCAGGGAAAAGAGCAAAGAAAGCATGTCACGGTTCTTTGGTTTTGTTGATTTTGGTTTTCTTGTGTTCTTTGACGCCTTTGTTCTATGTTTTATTTTGAAAGCATCTGTCCTCCTCGTCTTGTCTCCTTCTACCTTCTGCTAACTGTTGGTGGCAGCACAAGGCCTCATAAAACACTGAAGCACTTGGCAGCATAGTCAGCCATATCCAGTCACTTTGCAGAAATGTTCCCTCATGAAATGGGTCTGGTACCCCTCCCTTTCACAGTCTCTTTCAGTGTTACGCTACACACCAAAACAATCATAACAGTGGAGGCGGGCTTTATGCAATGACTTGTACATTAACGCCCAAAAGCCACTATCTAAAACGACCATGATAGCTGCAGAGTTGCTAATGATATCTTGGATAAATTTTAAGGTTGACAAAGTTTTCACCACAAACCCGACAACTGTCATTCACTGGTGTCTTGTTAATGCTAATCTGGTTGTCACTCTGCCTACATTGTATGTTTTGTTTTTGTGATTGACTGGTTGTATGCCTGTCTAAGGGTGTCCAATAGTGGTTTTTCTGAGTCTGTTGGTACTGAGGCCCTAAAAATCAGTGTTAAATCCAGAGGAACCAGACTAATTCTTTGTAACCAGGAGGAAGAGAATTAAAATATCTGCCCAGGCTTACTGTCGGAGGTGTAAATTGAAAAAAAACGTTGTCTGTAACAGTTAAACTCAAAGTGCATGTTTTGGATTGCGTGACGTCACATTGCATTTAGCCCAGGCTAAACACTTGAAGCACTTTAAAGGACATGTATGGAGGTTCGACACAATCTGACAGCCCCCTCAACGGTGACATCTAGTGGTCACTTTTACATGTCGAACATACGACGACCTTGACAACGATTCACACAAATATTTACCAGCAAGAACATGTAATGAACAGGCTAAAATGTTCTTCCCCAACATACCAATTCCCAGGAATTAGAGATTAGAAACAGATGAAACATTTCATATTGATGAGATTTATATCTTTGTAAGAAATCTATTTTATTTAAGCATTTGCAAAAACCTGGGCAATTGCATGGGCTTGAGTTTCCAACAAAGGTTACTGGGTATGCACAGATGATGTCTAAATTGTTCTAATGCCAAAATACACATTAATGAGAGCAAACAAGCAACAATTGCTCATATTTGTTATAAGTTCAGATTTTTAGTCAAACACTGTCATTGTAAGACTAATCCTACTTTTTTTTTAGAAACAGTTTCTCCAGCCTTTGTAGATTCCATCACGATGCTTCTGTTGCTGACATGCAAGTACAACAAAATACTAGAACTGCTGTTTCTCCTTGAAGCATGTGTGAACGTGCGCTGTGCTCCTGACCCTGTCAATTAAAGGCAGAAGAAGCAGGTATTCAGTCTGTTGCGTGAACGCCGAAGCTACATTTGAGCATAGTCACGTGACTCTGTCCTATTGAAACACACTCCCAGAAGTGTTTCAAAACATCTGCACTTTGAGGTCTCGACAACGTCACGTCAGCCATCTTTACCATCAACACCAATCCTGACAATGCACGGACTGCAGATAATCATTTACCAAAATTTTATGATATGCAAAGACAGTGCAATATTTTTTTGAACCATGAGAGAAATATCAATCCATCATGCAAATTTGAACCCCCTAATCATTGTTTTTTTTTTTTTTTTTTTTTTAACCTATTGCGAGGAGGATGGCGGAGTTAGGATGGAGAGAAATGGATGACAAACCAAGATGGGACTCTTCTGTATTGCCTGTCACCTGTGTACAGGCACTTTTGTGCAACCCTTTCAACAACTGGTTTTGTTCTCAAAAGAAAAGATCCTTCAGACCTTGCTTTGCCGCTGCAGTTTTTGGATTGTTTTTTTGTGTTGAAAAGGGCAAAACTTGCTCTTTCCAACTAGTCTGCTCTCACATTGTATGTATGTATGTAATGCTCTTTTAGTGGACCAGCACCTACAGGATAAACTAGCTCGCCAAGTCAACCACAAACTCTACAAGGATAGATGCATTTAAAAAAGAAGGCAAAGACTGCAAAAAAAATTCAATACACCTAACCACACTGACATTCACTATTAAACATAATATACACTATTGATTTTTAAGCAATCCATTTCTTTTCTTTCAAATGCAATGTTTCATGTTTTTTTTTTCTTTGGCCCTTTAAGTTTTATTGCTCTTTATCAGTAGCCAAGATGGGTGCTGTTGAGGAAACAAAAGAAAAAAATGTTGGGTAAAAAGTAACACGATCATATACATGTCTCCTTAAAGCGAGAAAGACTCTCCGCAAAAATGTGCACCCAAGTAAAAGCGTCTCCGATTTCCCCTCAGTGGCTGTGAGGAGGTTAAACATCAGCGCTGGTTCAACTGTTTGATCTGAAAAAAAAAAAAAAAAAAAAAAATTAAAATGCACCTTGCAACTGTGAGACATGATTCCCAAATTAACGGAGGAAAGTCTGACATGCTGCATGACCTCCAACTACTGTGACTGTCACACCCTGACTTCACCATTTCCTGCATTATCACTCAAGGCTAGTATTTTGTGTAAGCTGTGAGGTCCTAAACTGTCCATGTGAATGTAACTGATGGATGTTGTGGGCTGGATCTTTTTGTAACACTGGAAGATGTAAGCTTTTACTTGATTGTACTCTTGTGCTTTGGATCACATGGTTGATAACAGTAGTCATATAATATGTAGATGTAAATTAATTTTTACTCTAAGGTGTACGTCATTTATTCTAAGATGTAAAGTAGCTGTTGTCTGCTGTCATATCTGATTGCAGCATAAACACAGTCAAAGATCTAGATTCTAGATGATATGACGTAATGTGACCTGATGTACTGGACACATAAGACTGTAGATAGAATATCCTTTGTCATAGCTATCAACCATCTACCTTGCACAAAACCTGGCCAAGTGCAAGGATTGCACTCTGTCATAAAAGAGATTAATGCCTTAAGCCCTGGTAGATGGTGAGGACATATCAGACTGCAGTATGTCCTGTACGTCTGTGTGGCATATCCTCCTTTTATCTCTGCACTGACATTTTGAGAAGAGTTGTATTTTTTTTTTTTTGTAAGTCCCAACTTCATGAAACTGAAATCAGTTCCCGCGGTTCACTTGTTCGTCGGGCTATCACACCGGTAAAGGACTAGAAGCGTCTCTAATCTATCATTTCACTGCTTTCAGGCTCACATCGTGTTTAATGTCCCAGTTTGCAACACAGCTGGGAAAAAAATGTGACCATTCAGACCTTTAAGTTCCATTTAAAATGATGCTAAACACCTCTCGGACTCATTTTTACAAAGTGGTACACCTCGGAATGTCTACTTCCTTCATGTTGCTGTCAAAAGCAGGCTCCGTATGGAAGAGCACATATCAAAAAATGTCCAGCTCTCATGAGCACTTGCTACTTTAGCAATGATGATCATTAATATCATGATTTTTTTTTTTCAAAGTGACTTCATTTTATACAACAGTTTTATTAAAAATTACTGCATCCAGTACAGTGACACTAATATGCTGAGAAATTTCCTCCTTGGCACGCTTAAAAGATTAATCTCAATCGTATGCTCACGGGTCATGAGCCAGGCCCACTTAAATGTTTTTGACACATTCAGATAGATTTTCTTGGTTCCATATCAGCGGGTTCTGCTCTTTGTCTGGAAGGGCTTTTAGACTCTTTGGGCAGGATTGTATTTGACAAACACAAAAACGGAGAAGGGCTGAAAATCTCACCGTACGGTGCTTAAGCGCAGCTTTTTAGAAAAATCCAAAGGGAAATTTTGCTCAGACATCCCCAGGCAATCTCTGGGGAGATTTTACATTTTCCTCTGTTTCTCACAAGAAGCGAGAACAACCAGAAGTGTATTCTCCCCTCTCAGAGCTGCTGGGTTCATCAGACGCCTTGGTGCTTTTTATCCACGTCTTAGCGGACCGTGGTGCCACACTGAAACTCCTTTTGCTCTCCATTAATCTCACTGTAAAGATGATGACAAAGCTTCACTCTGTGGCCCTTTTCTTTCTCTCCTAGTCTCACAAATATACATCCATGACCAGCGACCTTCCCTTCCTCCTGGACTGTCCTGGGCACTTTTTTTTTTTTTTTTTTTTTTTTTAAATCTTCCTCTGAGGGCTCTTTGTCAGCTTTTTTCCTCAAGTGTCAGGCTAATGCTTGAGTAAGCAAACAAACAGGCAGCAGCAGAAGTGATGTATCAGAGAGCTGCCACCGCCACTGGTTGGGGATGAGCTGTCATTTGCTCTGTTGAGTAGCTAATGATTACTGTTGGGTGATCTGGGATTCCAAGGACTCTAATTTTGGCCACACGTGTTTATCCTGTGTTTTACTTATTTACCAATCAATTCATGGGGTCTATATGACCTGTAACAAGAAAAAAAAAATCCATTGGATTACAAACAACAATTCTCTTTAAAATAGTGTCTTTCAGCATAAATCAACTTCATATTTTTATTAGCAGTATTTCAACGATATTTAACAATGAAAATTGACAGGATCAGGGAGCTTCATTTTGGAGAAGGTTCCATGTCAACTCCCTCCTCCAAGACAGTTGGAGAACATCGCAGAAACGCAGACCGTATCTGTTTATGGCTCAAACGTGTGCACAAACAGAGGGGGATTAAGCACCAAAATATTTTCTAGACTTATGTTAGCCAGTGCGTAGTTTGTTCTGACATTTAAGGTGCAATGATCTCAAGGCACAGTGATACACGGTGTCACATTTGATCAGCGCTTCAATATACAAGAAAGCCCCATAATCTAACTAAGACAAGAAGATTACCAATTGTAGTTCTTTTCTTGGCTGTAGTAAAGAACAAGCTTCAGTGTGAATTTAGAGAACAGCGTGGCAATATTACTCTCTTTCCTTCGGATTTAGAGATCACTGAAGAATTAGATGGCAACTCATTTGTTAGAAAATGACTTAGCTTTACTTTTATCTGGATTTAAGGAAAAAAAAAGAATCAAGCCCATCACTGAGCCTTGTGAAACCTCTGAAGTGGCATTTATCTACACTTTGTTCTGAATAGTGGGTTATTGGAAAACCAGGATGCTGCTTGAGCAGTGATACCAAAATTATGAAGGGTTAAAAAAAAAAAAAAGCATTGGTAGTTTGTCCATGTAGCAGCAGGTAATAAAGCTTTTAACTCCATTCTTTCTCCACTTCTGCTCATTATTGAGCCATGCCTTATTAGATCATTTTGTCACTGTAACCAAAGATTACCTTCATTCATCTCCTACCAGCGCTAGGAGAAACTAGTACCACGCCCACATCATGTAGTGTCAGTCGGGTAGGTTTATAAGTGACCTTGCAGCCTTTAAATTCAGAAGTTAGAGGAGAGGATAGTTTGTCAGTCGAACGGACAGGTGCAGTTAATCACGAAATCTCGACTTTTACATTCACACTTCATTTAAGAAGTGGAGGTCACATTGATACACATCCAATAACTTTGATTTTAGGGCATAATGACGGACTGAATAATGATTTTTTTTAAGTGCTTCATTACATGACTAAAAGGCCATTGTGGAAAGATTCCTTCTTTTAAAGACTTTATGACCGTATTTAAATTAGTTCATTTATAACAAAACACCTGCACCTCCTGAACAGCATTTGCAAATGCAGTATCTCTTCTTTCGGCGGACGTTGGTTAATTCATCCATTATTTATACCTGCTCCTACCTATTCAGGGTCATGGGACTCTGCTGGGACCTTTCAGGGGAATCTTCAGGGGAAAGGCAGGGGTGCGGCCTGCCGATGTTCAACCAGTGCCATAAACAATAACCCCTGTTTTTTAGACAGTGGGAGGAAACAGAAAGAAAGAAGAGCACCTAGAGAAAACCCACAGAAACACCAGGAGAACAAGAAAACTAGAAAGGCTCCAGCTGGGTGACCGACCAACAAGAGTTGATTATCGTGCTGAATGAATGAAATCAAAAAAATCTAAAAACCGATATTCTTCCCTCTAATTCAGTGGTACTCAAACTTTTAATACACTGCGTACAACCTGAGAAACCATTCAGCTCTCTCGAGTACCACCATGATGACCAATTTTAAAATATAGCCGCATATGCCTTCTCAATTAGCTTTAAATTCACAGGAGAGATGTTTATTCCTTATCGTGGTTATTTATTGTTACCTAAATTTTGTTTGAAATGTATTTATAATGCTTTGTATGTTTCCGATTTAATTAAAAAAAAAAAAAACTAAAGTGAAAATGTGGAAAATCCTGACGTTCCCCCGTGTACCACCAGAGAGCGCTCGTGTACCACAGTTTTCGCACCACTGCTCTAATTCAATATTCCTGGTAAACACTTTTTGTTTGTCAAAACTGTTAAAATCTGATTAAATTCTTTCTGTTTTTTCTTTTTTTCCAGCCTGTTCTGGTTGGCCTGATAGATGATCACTGTCAGGCTCGTGGGTCTTTGCATTGTGGGTGTGTCATGCGCCGAACAGGAGTCTTATGCTTTTAAACCCTTTTCACACTTTTAACACATCTCACAGCACACCTCTATTTTGTCACACAGCGAAGAACTAAGATCAAAGCTGACGATGATGATAAAGACAGAAGATCGCCCCCAACAGATTAGCCAGCTTGTCAATTTTGTGGCCATACTTGGTTACTTTTCAGACCACCTGAACAATTCAGAATGAGCTACTGGCAGCGAATCCAGCATTTTTTTTTAGTAAGGAGAAAACAAACAAACAAAAACAACATCGCCAATTCTGCCCAGAAGAGTGGGATCTCTCCACGGGCGAAGAGACAGGAACACCTGCCTCAGCCTCTTCTCTGCTCCATTAAAGACTGCAGCTCCTGTGAGCTGCTTGCTCATGTACGCTGTTGTTCTCGGGGTGTGAGGAAACCAGCTAAACATTTTGTTGTTTCTGACCTTCGTTGTGGGAAGTTGTGCAAATAAAGCAGACCTAACGGCACAAACGTTGCCCTGAACTTTTGTTCTGGATGGTGATGCTGTCTGATTAGGCCAGCTGGGATTTGATCAGAGCAGAGTAACGGTCTGAAAAATGCTTTGATATTGACATGAGGCTGACAGTTGATGTTAATGGACCGATTTTAGCCATATACTTATTTGGCTGTCTGTCAAAGCAAACAACAACAAAAAAAAAAAAAAATAAATAAATAATAAAAAAAAATAATAAATATAAATAAATAAATATATAAATATAAATATATATCTATATATATATATATATAATATATATATATATATATGATAGATTGCTTTATTGGGAATTCCCAGTTCAGTTCTCATGCGTATGTTGAGAACATCTGTAGTGTTCAGCAGAGACAGTGTGTTTCCAGATGTGTAAACTAACCATGACATTGACACTAATGCAGCCTCATACCATCAGAGATGCAGGCTTTTGAACTGTCCCTCTCCTCTTTTGTCAGCTGGACTAAAGATTTTTACACTCCAAAAAAGAATTTCCAATTTTGATTCATCTGACCTCAGAACAGTTTTCTCTTTTGTATCAGACGGTTTTAGATGAGCTGTGGCCCAGAGAAGACGGCGGTGTTTATAGATTGTGTTCCCATATGGTTTTTTTCTTTGCATTAACAGCTTTAACCTACATTTGAAATGCTCCTTTTATACCCTGTTATGTTACTGACCTGTTACCAATTAACCTAATTAGTTGTCAAATGCTCCTCCATTTGTTTTTGATTTGCACCATTTACTTTTCCAGCCTTTTGTTGCCCCTGTGCCAACCTCTTTGAGATGGGTTTCCACCATCAAAGTCATAATGAGCTGATATTTTCCAGGAAATGCAAAACTGTCTCAGTTTCAACATCTCATGTGTTCCGCTGGGAATAAAATATGGGTTTGAGCTTTGCAAATCATCACACTCTGTTTTAATTTTCATTGCACACAGCATCCCAACTGTTTCAGAACCGGAGTTGTATTTCCACCACTCTATCAGCAGCCTTCAGATAGATTCCTTTCAACAACGTGGCTTCTCTCACCCCCCCTCTGTATGTTGCACAGTTTTAGAAGAGGCCAATTTGATTTGCACTCCCTGTCCTCCGAACCCATATCTTATAACTGAAATGTCTAGCAAATTGGCAAAGCTGCTTAGGTCATTTAAGTGTCTCATATTCTTAACTGTACGTTCCATCTATAATCACAGGCAACCAATGAGTCATAGTTATGCCTCTCCGGCAGCAATCCTTCACTCCAGTTTCTGTCAAAGAGAAGTAGAGAGGAGGGAGTTGAGTAGTATAAATAGGGAATAGTTCACCCATGCATATGTATGAAAATTCGGTGCCCGCCTCACATGGTCATTTATTTCTAACTTGGTGAACATTTTAAATTTGCTGGAATATTATTCAAATCACATAGCTCTGTGAAATGAACACATTTGAATAAATTGCATGAAAAGTGGATGTGAGGTTGGTGCAGCGTCAGAAGTGCCTGGTATATGTTGCTCACCTTCAGTGTATCTCAGAGATATTTAAAATGGATTAGATCTTTTATGGTTCTGAGGAGTCCATGAAAACACTGGGTGTCATTTAAATGCTGTTTTGTTTTTTTTTTTTTCTGTGTTATTCAATGTTATAATACAAGGGACTTATTACTATTACTATTATTAACCAAATATCTTCTATATTTGATTCATTTAGTTCTCATTCAATCCAATTTCTTATAAACCACCCCTTCATTATCATTTATTTATTTTTATATATAAATTCCATTTCTTTAAAGCCTAGCTAAGGAAATCCATCGGTATCCAAAAACATCAAATTTTCTCTTCGGTTCAATCCCTCATCCTGACCAGGACCTGGTGGGCAACAGTGGGGAGGAAAAGCCCCTTATAGCAGGTTGAGACCACCAGCTGCACCAGACTCAGGAAGGGCAGCCATCTGCCGATTATTGGGGAGATGAGTGCACAGCAGAGAAACACCAACACACACAACTGGGCAGGGATACCTGCAATAAAGAAGAGAGAGAGAGAGAAACACTCAATTAATAACAGCAATAATGGTGCACAGAATGAGAGCAGAGTGAGGAAAGTGCCCAGTGCATCATGGGAGGTCTCTCAGCAGCTATAAAGTATACTACTGCTAGTAAACACGGCAACCACGAGAGGAGCTTGATGATCGAAGGCTCTGCCTCCTCGTCTAGAAGCTGGAACCATGAGTGAGAGCAGTCTGACAGCCAAGTCCTCTGTTGGGATCATCTGTACATATGAGGTCTTCAAGACTTTATATGTGAGGAAAGTCTTTTTATATGTATGTAAGTATGTATAGTAATTTGCAATAATATCCCAGCTTTAGCAGGAACCTACAGAAGAGAAGCTAAAATGTCAGAAGGTGGTGCTGATGGAGTTAATTAAAGGAGACAGAACTCCTGGAGGATAAGTATTAAACAAAACTCAGTTTGAAAAAGTCTAATAAGCACCCGTTATTATGTCTCTCACTCTAAAATATCAAAATAAGATGAAAACTGACAAGAACACAGTCAGCGAGAGGTAGAGGTAGAGGGAGGCAGGGAGGGTCTCCCCAAATACATCCAGACAAAAACAGAAGAGAGGTTCAGAAGAAAAGAAAAACCCAGACTAACAATGAAAACATTGGAGAAATATATTTCCTTAGAATTCTCATCTTGTTGCAACCTTTTGAGGGTTCATTTCATTGTTGAAGGAACAAATGCTTGAACTATTTTTTTATTTTATTTTTTTGCACATAACCTTTTGAAGGAACAGTGTTCGTAACTTTGTCAACATTGTACATGTGACAAAAAGGCTGTTTTTGAAGGAAACTTGTTTTACATGTGAATTAAAGAACGAATTGTAGTCAAAATAACTCCAAGTAACGACATGAGCTCTACACTCTTCTGAGGCGTTCAAGTCTATTTTCTGTTTTGCAATAAAACTGAATTGAACATGTATAGTGTCCAGTACATATTAAACAACACATACACGTTCTTATAATAATACTACTCATAAGAATGATGAGCTAAAAGTTCTGTTTGTTAATGTGAAAAACAGTAAGGATGCTCGTATTCTCCACCCTGACCAGCCATTTTTCATCGCTGCAGTTCTCATTACCAGACCACCGTACGGAGTTACAACTAGCTGACCCACTTCACATCCTCACCAAACCAGTGATGCGTGATGAAACTTAGACTATTATTTATTAAAATATGACCTTGGCGTGAAATACCTCCACATTTAAATTAGACCATAATCTCCCTGAGAGAGCAGCGTGTTTTACCATCATCTGATAATTGTAGACTTTACAAAGACATGAAATGGTTGGTTAAGTCTGTTGTTGGAGGCACCTGTTCTCTGTTTTCAAAAGGAGCAATTTATCTCAGACGAGAGGCGTACCACACGCAAGAACAGAAAACAAGCTTGAAGCAGCTTCAGGAAGATGTTATACTCGCTGTGAATCACTGTTTATTTAGCTTTATGGCTTTCAAGCTTGAGTCATACGATTTGATTCTTGTTTGTTTGATTTTTCAAAAGACGAACCAAAATATATGAACACTTTTTTTCCATCTCCAAACTTTTTTGCTTTTTTTTTTTTTCCCTTTTGTGGGAATAATTTCTTTGTATATATTTGACCATTTCTTTCCAATTCCCGGTAAGACCAGTAAGATTCTGCCCCCAGCGCGGTTCAGCAAAGGCCTGAACCCACTCAATCCATTACAAACAGTAGCTCCAGATACCCGTTCTGAGGTGGAGCGGTCATCAGCTACCTCTTTTGAATGGATCATGTCAAGTTGTACGACTGGTCCACCTCGTCAGTATTTATGGCTGCAGTATCAGAATATCATTCAGACAAGATAAACACACTAGAAGGAAGGGGGAATGATCACAGTAGAGGAGGTTGAAGCACTGGAAGGTAAAATAGGTGAAGTTCAGAAGAGCTACAGACACCTTGGGATCCCACACGCCAATGGGAATTACGAAGAAACTGCAAGAAATCCAGCCACAACCAAGTGGGTACAAATAGTGAGGGAGGAGCTGAAGAGGTGGCTGAGTAGAAAGAACAAAGACTAAACCATAAATACATGCTGGTAACCAGATACCTCACTTCTATAACACTCTGGACAAAGGAGGAGATGCAGGAAATATTCTTATCATAGCCAGACAAGAGCAGACCTAACAGCTATAGAGGCAAGACCCCAGGTGCAGGCTGTGCAAAGACAGTGAGATGCAGGCGAGTACGATGTTCAGCCAACATCATAATCAAGTGGCTGGAATAGCGCACCGGGATATCTGTGCTGAGTGTGGGTTGCCAGACATCAAAACGGGAGATACCTCCACTGGTGGTAGAGAACGAAAGAGCAAATATCCTGTAGGATTTCCACATTATGTTTGATAAACTGGGGAAGGCTAACATGTGGTGGCCGAAAAACCTGGCTATCAATGTGACAATCCAGAGGGAAAGCAACAGCAAGAATAAGGACACAAGATGCTGTACAAAGTAAAGGCAACAGTGGTGCCAGCGGTAACTGGAATACTAGGAGCTGTGACTCCGAACGAGGAGAGTGACTCCAAAAATTGGAGATATCTGTTCAAAGGAGCATAGTTCAATGAACCTTTTATAGCTTAAAACCCTCTAACACACACACACACACATATATATATATATATATATATATATATATATATATATATATATAACAGTAAAGCACTGGAGTATATAAACAGATGGAAATGCTCAGTGGAATCATCGACATTTAAAGTAAAAGCTCTCTGGTTTTCATTGTTTTAAGTGACGTGTTAAAAGGCAGCTCTCTCTATCCTAAGGGATTTAATATAGTATTGTCAGACTTATCCCGTGGAGTTGAGCTGCTGGATGAATTTCAGACAACATGATATGAATGTCATTGTGGTGTTGCCGCTCAGACAAGCTAATCTGGAACACACTGGTGTTGGAGCTGAAAAAGACTCCTGTAATGAAAGCCCTGAGAAATCCTCCTCCTGTCTTACACTTTGAGCATGTATCATGTAAATTGTCTTATAACTATGAAATCATGAGTAGTTTAACAAAGTGAAGTAAGAGAGAAGGTAAGCGAGCATTTGAAAGGAGTAAGAAGAAGAAAAAGAAACTAAAACATTTGCCTTCATGACAGCACTGGTTCTCCTCGGTACACTTGTGCACTTTGAACATATCGAAATGTGGTTGGCAAGTACAAGGTTCAACTTTTAAAGTGCTGTAGTAGATTAAGTGAGCCAGAGTTGTTTGCTGACAGCACTGTAGTACACTGTTAGAGGAGATCCCTGTTGTCCCTCATGCAGTTTAAAATTTAAACATTATTTAAACATTATTTCCAGTGGAGTCCAAATACATTGTCAGTAAAAACTCTTTCAATAATTCGTGTTATCATCGTGGCCAGTACGGCCCTTAAGTGTGATTAATGGTTCCATGTAGCAACTACGTATGTAGCCGGTGTCGTAGACGGTGTTTACTTGTTCGTTGTTGTCTGTGTCATAACTACACCACCAAAGGTTGGGGGGCTAACTGGGTTCTTTTCTGTAACGCTGTAGTTTGCAATGCTGAGGTTTGTTTTGTTTACATACATAGCAATGGATTAAATATAGCATATCTCATGTGAGTTGGATTTGATGAATTTTGATTTGATGAGTATAATGCTACCAAACAGACCAACTACCAGTCGCCTAGTACATTTCAGGGGAGGCGCAAGCTGCAGCTGACGTTACAGCCAAGGTGCTACATCCGGCTTGCCAGTCTGATGCAAAGTAAAGGAAATCTGTAGTTCCTTAACTCTTCACTGGGGGCTGACCCCCAAAACAACATGGGGTGTTACATTGTCCCAATTAGCAGCAGAAATAAATATATTTACAGCCCAGTTTCAAAAACAGCTTTGGTCTCTATAGCTAGATTTCACATTTATGACAACAATGGGGAGGGGGTCATATACCTCATCATGTAAAAATACATAAAACCCCAAATTTATCCATAACTGGGGGCACAGTCTTCTGAATGACAGCTGGCAATGGTTCCTGACTGGCTGTCATCACTTTAGCGACTTAGCCGTGTCTTGACATCCGAGGTGTGAATAAAGACCTAAGAGTGCATAGTAATTCCTTTAATTTTCCATCCATTCATTCATCCATTATCCATGCCAGCTTAATCCTATAAAGGGTCATGGGGATCTGCTGGAGTCTATCCCAGCTCTCTTCGGGCGAAAGGCAGGGGTACACCCTGGACAGGTCACCAGTTCATAGTAGGGCCACATATAGATTAACGACCACACACAGTCACAATCACTCCTATGGGCAATTTATAACCACCAGTTAACCAAACATGCATGTCTTTGGACTGTGGGAGGAAGCTGGAGTACCCAGAAGAAAGCTACGCAAGCACGGGGAGAACAAGCAAACTCCACACAGAAAGGCCCCTGCTGAGGTTCGAACCAGGAACCTTTTTGCTGTGAAGCAACAGTGCTGACCACTAAGCCACCGTGCTGCCCTCCTTTAATTTAAAAAAAAAATATATAATATGTTTTGTTGTGCTATTAATTGTGTTATCAGAACACTGTGACTGGCTTTGGATCAGGCTGCATGGGTCCAAGGATGAAGCTTTTCTAAACAGGAGGTAGCCTGGGCTAACTGGGGTGTCGGCTAAATGATCACAACCTTGCTGTTGCCGGGGCTTCATCACAGCCCAGCTGAGCCATCCTCCAGGTTGGCATCCTTTTGGATTGATTCAGACTAACTAACTTTGCCCTGACCCCTGCTGGGACCCAGCTGTGACGAAGCCCAGGAGACTACATGGCCTCAGTCATTTAGTTGAGCCTCGGCTCATGGAGGGTCCCGCTGGCACTGGATCGGCTCATTTCAGCTCCGACTGAGCTCCGACTGTCCTTGTTTCAAATGTCATTCTATGTGTGACATCAGAAGTCCAGGAAAGATTGACAGATTTTACCTGAATGAATGGGGCAACATTCAGGAAAACCTACCACTGTCCTGTTCTTTTTATACCATCTATGGTTACAACGAAGGTTACAGCAGACATACATCATCAGTTCGGTGTATAAACCTACCAAGCGTGAACCATGTATTAAGACAGTGCTCTAATTAGCTGATGCCTTCCTGGATGTATTCCAATAGCATGTACATTTTCCCAAGCAGGACACTACCCGCTTTAGTTTATTATGAATAAAATATATATATATATATATATAAAACTTGTGTTCATGCTTCCAAGTACACTACAACACACCAAAGATTTTTCTTATCCTTTTGCAGTAATTTTCTTGGAACAAGATCTAAAAAAAATACAACCACCGAGCACCTTCCAAGTATGTCAAAAAAAGAAAAAAAAATCTTCAGAAGAACTTTCTTTTTCCTTGCCAAACGACATAAATGTTTTCACTTCCACTTCATCTTCAGCAGCCGTCTCTCTCTTTAGTTTGAAGTGAGAAGAAACACTGTCAATCAACATTATTAAGCAGCATTTATGTTTAAAACCTTTAATCAAACAGCAGCTTATTATCTGCGATATATTTTTATGTCCCTTACATAAAAATAGTATTTTAAAAAAACTTAAATGTAAATCATGTAGTTTTTCTGTGGTAATATGTGTACAATCTTCACTATCTGAAGTTAGAATACACTGAAGTATTTGCACTGTAATAATAATGTAATGCATAATTCAGCCATATGAGTTAATACAAATAACATGAATGAATAATGTTCCTTAAGACACTGTTTATACATAAACCTCCTTTTTTTGTAAATGAGCTCTGTTCGAGTGCAGAAACACATGGTAATACTTGCTGCCTATGAAAGACAAATTGGAATAATTAGATGCCCTAAAAAGGGAACGTGAGATCTTATAGGGCTGCACACATCTCAGTGCATTGAGATAACAGAAGGCAATTATGCTCATACCTAATTTTTTTCTCCAGGTTCTGCCAGTTTCCCCCGGCCTTATTAGCATTGATCCTAATTGCAAACTGCACAGCTGTTTGCCTGATTATTCGTTTACATAGAGAGACCCTTTAGAGAGTTTGTCTGCAGTGCGCTGTCTGATAAGTGAATTGTCTTTCTCTCTTGAGATGACTGATGATTTATTAAAAAAAGTAGAAACAAGAACTGGATGGAAGAAAACTGTTATGTTACTTTGGATGTGCTTTGACTCTATACCAGTCAGCTGCTGAATGTAGGATATACCACTGTAAATACATGCAAAATTAGGAGCATACTTCAGACTCACTACCTTCTAGAAGGAGACTAAGGGGGGATTTTTTTTTTTTCAGGCAGATATCTAGATTTGGACTCAAAAGCATCAATAAACACAAGGGGCTTAAGGAAAAAAAGGATGAAATAATAGACTGGTGACCAAATCGAAGATAGGCAAACAGAGCTCAAGTCAAAAACAGGCATGATCGAAAAGCCATACAGAAGATACATGCCGACTGGAATATAGTCCACGAGGGTGACTGACAAACTAGCAGGGACGTGTGGGGAGAGGAGAGCTTAAATACAAAAAGGGGTGGGGAGACAACTACAGGTTCAACACTTGAGGGTGGGCACAAGCCAGCAACAGCTGAGGACACAGAAGGGAAGGCAAGACCTGAAATGAAAGGTAATGTGACTAACAGGAAACAATCAAAGGCAGTAAGCAGTTCAAATCTGTGAGATTTTGTGACAAATTTAACTCAGTTTCCTTGAACTGGCCCCTGTAAAGTCTAAGCCCCTGCCAACGCATACGCAGTGAAAACGTTATCAGCGTCGGTCTCCGTAGACTTTGAATGAGGCGACATCAACCGTAGCTGAACTGAATTGTGGGTTCTATGCATCGCTGTGACAGTGTTGCCTCTGTTAACAGTCAGGGAAGTTTCATCTTATCCTGCTTCAATGCATATGCTTCAGCCCAAAAATAATCAGTCTCTCTCCTTGGACTGATGGATTCCAGTTTGTTTGGAATCACCCTGACAAGCCTTCACAGATTGATCGGCAGGAACAGCTGGTTTCTTAAGATCACTAGTGACGATCTTAAGGAAGAAATGTTCATGATCTGGCCACTGTGTTACGACACACCCGAATCCTCCAGACCAGCGAACTGCCAACAGGTCTGATTTCACAAAGATGGTTGCTGAGTCAATAAAGTAACTTTGATTAGCAGTTGCAGTTTGTTGTGTGGGTTGTATTTACTTCATTTTAAGATCTTGGTGAGGATCATTTTTTTATTCAATTTTTTTAAATCTCGTAATGATACACACTACTGTTCTGGCCCATCATCAGCATCACTGCACAGCCCTCCTGTATCATATTGTGAACCCCAGGACCTCCCCACTCATCATGCCTCAAGGAATGAAAGTCATTAACCACTGGGTGGAGCTGTCACACTCTTTTCATTATTTTTTTTGTTTATTTAATTTTTCTTTTGTATTTCCCTGTCTGTCTCTCCCTTCACTTTTTCCTCTTGATTCTCTTGCCAACCCTTCCTCTCTTGCTCTCCCCTACCAATAAACGTCTTTCTCATCTCCTTTTTTTCCCCTCCTGGTCTCCTGTCTCCTGGTTACAAATGCACAAAACAAAAAGACAAATAACCAGACCTCTGTTGTGTAACACGCTATAAGGAATCTCACTATACCCACATAAGACTGCTGTTTTTGTTACACTTAAAGATTGCCTTATATGTAAATAGCCAAACTGACTCAACACTGATGTATGTAAAACCATTTCATGCTTTTTAATGCATAAGAGATGGACTTATATAACCACTTCATGAGATGGGAACATATGACAATTTATGTGGTAATTCTTGTTCAGCAGTGATATGCACTGATACAGAAAATAGCTGTAATACATGTTTTAGCATGTTTCTACAGTGTAGTTTTATATTAAAGTATTACCCTGCTTGTCTTTTTTCTTATTTTGTTCATTTGCAACCTGTGATGGGGGGAAAAAATAAAAAATAAATGAACACATAGGACTCAGTATTGTGTTCTTTAGACACTTCATAAAAACTACAGTCAGCTCTGCTGTGGTACCCAGAAGCTAACTGGCTCACTATTCTGAGCATGTTCATCACGCAGTGACTGGGTAGGGGAAGGTTAATCGTAGAGTGGTTTTTACTCTTTGGTGTGATGAATGGCAAAGAATAGGAAGGTAAATCTTGGACTTGGATAACGTTGTCCATGTTGTAATTTGGTCTTTCCCCATTTTGTTGATCACTAGACACATTGCAGACTACCCATTTCCTGTTGTAGATCAGTTAAGATGACCAAATTATTTCTCTTTGTTAAATAGCAAAACAATGAGTTTTTTTTTAAATTACTTTCTTCAAATTCAGAAGTTTACACACACTTCCTTCGTATTTAGTAGCATTGCCTTTATATTGTATGACTTGTCACCAGACCCTCCTGCAGCAACACACCCCCACAGCATGATGCTGTCGCTCTCGTACTTCCCAGCTGGGATGGTGTTCTCAGGCTTGCCAGCTTCCCCCTTTTTATTCCAAATATAATGATGGTCATTATAGAAAAACAGATCTATATTAGTTTTCGCTGTGTGCAACTTTATTAGTAGCGTCTTTGTAACATCGCACCAACAACAGAATATCTGTAACATTCTTCGGAAAGACACTTTCTGAAGATGTTTGTTTTTTACTTATTTTGCCACGTGTCTGAGACACATGCTTTGAGGTGTTGTCATGTATCAAGAGTAAGTCATAGATAAATGTAATGGAGAGAATCCAGTCATTTTTCAAAATAAAACATCAATTGGACTCAGATAATAAATCAAACGGTAATAATGGAAGTGATTTTTTTTTTTTTTTCTCTGTGGCCTGATACCAAATGACCCACGGACTGGTGCCGGACCGGGGGCCCCTGCTCTAGGACACAGAACCCGTCTCCTTCCTGAGCAGTATGATGGCTGTACATTCTTATTGCGTAAAATTGTTTGAACAGAAAAAAGGTGGCACTTTCACTTATCTGGATAATTGATCCAACGATGAACCAGACTAGGAAAGATCCACAATCCTCTTCCTGATATCTTTGCTTTGTCAAACAGTGAAAAAAAAAGTTATGCTTCTTTTTATACAGTGTATGAAATGGTTTCAACAGTATAGAGGGAGAGAGAGAGAGAGAGAGAGGGAGGGAGAGAAAAGATTTATCTGCAGAAATCTTAACCTTATACTGGTTTTATATTCTGAGAAAGCTGTAAAAGACTACTTTTGTGTATTTCAGATCCTGTAGAAAATATTCTCATCCTTCTCTAAATCTCTGTCTAGACACAATCCTGTCTGACAGGTTCATGTACTAATCTATCTTGTGGCTTCATTTTCATTCTGACCTCCATCATTACATCTGGGACCTTTTTATAGACAGCTGTGTGCTTTTTTTAATTATATATTTTTAAAAAATCAATTAGGAACAACTGGAATCAAGTTGTAAAAACATCTCCAGGACAACTGATAGAAGCAGCATGCAAGAGCGATAAAGTTTGAGTATCATAAGAGATGTTCCAAATACTTTCTAACTTTTCTTTCTTTTTGTGGAAGTACGTGTTTTGGTAGGCATGTAATGCCTGCCTGAGGGCGGCAGTTTGCTGAGGTTCGTCTTTTTAGATCTTATTCACACACACAAAGAAAAAAAAAGGAAATCTCCTCTTCTGAGTGAAATGTAAAATGTCAGACAGGAGCAGGTAGGTAGGAAAGAAAGATGTGGTTGAAAAAAGAAATGCAACTAGAGAGGTGAGTTTCATGACCCCAGGAAGCCGCTGAGTGTTTCTGTAGAACAGCAGCATCTCAGACCAAAACAAACAGAATCAAAACTGAAAGCAAAACTCAACTTGGAGCCTTGAAACTTTCAGTACTTCCCTAAGGGAATTTACTAACTCAACGTTAAGTCTGGTCTTATGCCAAACTTTATGATCACTATTTCATTCATATAGTTCTGCAAAAAACATGCTTGGAATCTTTGGCCTTATTTTTCAAGCAGTTTTAGCAAACGTGTGTAATAAATTTTGTATATGTGTGTTATGGGAAAGTGCTGCCTTCGGTCAGCAAGACCTTTTTGTTTCTGAATATGTGTATAAAAGTTTCAGAACGTCCGTGACACTTCTCCTAGAATGTGGAATATTGTACTTCTGATATTATAGGCTCCATCATCGTATGAGAGTGGGACACGTCCTGTCTGAGGAGTTATCTCAAGCTTTTGTTGTTATTCAGACATTGTTAAAAGTCATTGTGTGTAAGCTTCTCGCTGTCATTCTGCATCCACTGCTGAGGTGTAAGATATGTCTCCTTTTGCATGCAAATGGTAAATAAATGTACTAAAAATCCAGCCATCGCTAAGTCTTGTTATTTAAGGTTCATCGTTGATCTCAGAATCCTTAGTCTTTAAGAGACTAGAACAGAGACAATACATTTTCCACAACAATGTGTAAGCAAAGTTTTACAAAGTTGCACGTTTTGTTCTCCCAGGGGAGCTGGGGGACATTTTGTCCAAATGAGCCTTCTTCCTTGCTTCTATTGTTGTGGTGGCAAACCAGAGCTCTGGCTGCGAGATTGTCGGGGCCTGCTGTAGCAGCGGTCCTCAGTGTGCTGGATACCAAGGATGAGAGAGACTGTCAAGTTGAAGCAGGGGTTTAACTGAGCTTTGTTAGCTTGTGAAACCCCAGATGCAGCTGACGGGTACCAGCAAGACAAGTGGACTGCAGCCTCTTCGGTTGCCGAGGAGTTTTGGTGAAGCGATGGACTTTTGGTCAGCTCCTAGAAGATTCTGGCAAACCTTCAAATGGGAGTTGGACTCCGTCAGGGCATCTGGTTAGGATGCCTCTTCATTGCCTGCATGTTTCAGACATATGAGAACCAGAGAAGGTCTCAAGGCAGAACCAGGAAACGCTGGAGAGTTTGGAGCTGGAGGAGGTGGCTGGGGCATGGGAGGTCTGGGCCTCTCTGCTGAGGCTAGCAACCTGGACAAAGATAAGTGGAAGATGATGGATGACTAGACATTTTGTTTCTGACTGCTATTTTTTCCTTTTTACAAGTCTATAAAGCTCAGACTCTTTGTGGAAGAACAGGGTCAGTTTAGTTGAGGAACAGCCTCTTGTGGACGTCTGGATAGCTAAAAGGATACAATGCTAGGATGCTATGTAATAGCATGCTTGTTGGGATAACAGTCATGTGTTTTCTGCCTGTCAGAATGAAAAATGCCTGTGGCAGTGGTATGAGTGGCGGCAAAACAAAGGCCATCTCGTCCATGACAGTCTTAATCTCACAATTCCACATTGACAAAACAAAATTTGGGTGACTTCATTTTATTTAGTCCATCTCTGGTGATCATGATTGTCAACTCCCAATTATGGGGTGCCGAATGTAAAAACTTGATTACAGTTTTCAAACTGATATATTTTCAATATTTAGCTCATTTTCTTCACATTTAGCTCATTTTACACACATTTGAGACATAAATTATTTAAAATGTTAAATCTAAATGTTAAATGTTAAATGTTAAATTTAAATATTAAATCTAAATCTAAATAAATTAAATATAAATCTAAATAAATCTAAATGTTAAATTAAATCTAAAATATTAAATCTAAATCTAAATGTTAAATCTAAATAATCTAAATAAATTAAATCTAAATCTAAATGTTAAATATTAAATCTAAATATTAAATCTAAATCCAAATGTTAAATGTTAAATCTAAATCTAAATCTAAATCTAAATGAAATCTAAATTAAATCTAAATGTTAAATTTAAATCTAAATATAAAAAAATCTAAATCTAAATTAAATCTAAATCTAAATCTAAAAAAAATGAAATCTAAATATTAAATCTAAATATTAAATCTAAATATCTAAATGTTAAATCTATATCTAAATGTTAAATCTATCTAAATTAAATCTAAATCTAAATCTAAATCTAAATCTAAATGTTAAATCTAAATTAAATATTAAATCTAAATCTAAATGTTAAATCTAAATCTAAATGTTAAATGTTAAATCTAAATATTAAATCTAAATCTAAATGTTAAATCTATATCTAAATGTTAAATCTATATCTAAATGTTAAATGTGTCGCCGAGTGTAAAGCGGGTTATTTAGAGGATTTACAAATGTCCCATGCCCCGTAAAGTCTCACAGCCGCACAACCACGCCCACACCACTGATTAGGATCAATGGGAAGAGGGCTTGAGGGAGAGTCGGGACTCGAACATGGCTGCCTCCCTGCCTGTGGAAGACATTGAACGGGCGGTGTTGGCGGGTGTGCAGGCTGCACTTCAAGCGGTTGTTCAGCGGTACCGGCCCCATCTTCCACAGGCAGGGAGGCAGCCATGTTCGAGTCCCGACTCTTCCTCAAGCCCTCTTCCCATTGATCCTAATCAGTGGTGTGGGCGTGGTTGTGCGGCTGTGAGACTTTACGGGGCATGGGACATTTGTAAATCCTCTAAATAACCC
This sequence comes from Hirundichthys speculiger, assembly GCA_018398805.1. Classification (NCBI taxonomy): domain Eukaryota; kingdom Metazoa; phylum Chordata; class Actinopteri; order Beloniformes; family Exocoetidae; genus Hirundichthys; species Hirundichthys speculiger. Next base: position 3,797,046 of record JAGFBZ010000865.1, read on the forward strand.
GCTTTACACTCGGCGACACATTTAACATTTAGATATAGATTTAACATTTAGATTTAGATTTAATATTTAGATTTAACATTTAACATTTAGATTTAGATTTAACATTTAGATTTAGATTTAATATTTAATTTAAGATTTAACATTTAGATTTAGATTTAATATTTAGATTTAAGATTTAACATTTAGATATAGATTTAACATTTAGATATAGATTTAACATTTAGATTTAGATTTAATATTTAGATTTAGATTTAATATTTAGATTTAATATTTAACATTTAGATTTAGATTTAATATTTAGATTTAGATTTAACATTTAGATTTACATATTTAGATTTAAATTTAACATTTAGATTTAGATTTAACATTTACATATAGATTTAACATTTAGATTTAGATTTAATTTAGATTTAACATTTAACATTTGGATTTAGATTTAATATTTAGATTTAATATTTAACATTTAGATTTAGATTTAATATTTAGATTTAGATTTAACATTTAGATTTAGATTTAATATTTAGATTTAACATTTAACATTTAGATTTATATTTAATATTTAGATTTATATTTAACATTTATATTTAGATTTAACATTTAGATTTAGATTTAATATTTAAATTTAACATTTAACATTTAACATTTAGATTTAACATTTTAAATAATTTATGTCTCAAATGTGTGTAAAATGAGCTAAATGTGAAGAAAATGAGCTAAATATTGAAAATATATCAGTTTGAAAACTGTAATCAAGTTTTTACATTCGGCACCCCATACCCAATATCTTCCTGTAGTTCCAGTTCTGTGTCAACCATTCTTAACTGCAAAGACTTCTACATTTTTCTCTCCAGCAAGAAGAGGCATGAATTAAAGGAAAGAAGAACGAGCGGTGGTGACACATGACTGGGCAAATGAATGTGCCCAACTAGCATCTTTAAGTGTATGCTCTGACTGCCACGCTTCAACTGATAATCAAAAAGAAAGATTTAATCAAGCAAATCTAACTCTTCACTAATAGCAAGTAAGTATTAAAGATGGAGCTGATTTGAGCACTCGACACAGTGTGATCAAAATGTGCATTTTATAGCAAAAACTGAGGTTATACAAGCTTTAAATGAAAAGGTGAATGTCAGTCATTTTCTGCCTCTGCCATTATTTTTAGCACAGTAACATGGTTTACAGATTCAAAAGTGACATCCATCCATTATCCATGCCCACTTAATCCTCTGCAGGGTCATGGGGATCTGCTGGAGTCTGTCCCACCTCTCTTCGGGTGAAAGGCGGGGTACACCCTGGACAAGTCGCCAGTCTATCACAGGGCCCCCTGTAGACTAACGATCATGCTTTTGAAAATCATAACTTCTTTGGAATCCTTAAAGTGACATCACATAGCCATTTTTGTCTCATTACGGGTACCTCTATATTATCTTTTGGCTCATCATATCTCCAAACAGTTTGTAATGACTTTAGAGCAAAAAAGAGCAGAAAATCTCATGAGGATACAACTTTCTTCAAAATGTGAAGATGTTGTCTTGTTTATGATTTGTAAAATGTCTGTAGGCCTTCTTATTGGTTGGTTTTGTACTGTCTTGATAACAACAAACAGATGTCTGCTGTACTTTTAATTTATATGAACATATTGGAGCTCCACCACCAGCAGGGTTGTGTACCGTATTGGCCCGAATATAGAACAACTCTGTTTATAAGACAACCTCTATTTTTCAAATATCTTTTTGTGAAAATGAAAATATGTTGATGACAATAAGGTTATTCATTAAAACAACTTGTCATTGTACAGTGTTTAGAGAAAAACTCAGATAGTTGATATAACATTCTGTTGCATTATTAAACATTTTACTGTTTCATCTTTTTTAGGAAGTATGGAACCATACTTAAGTTACAGGTATGTGTCAGGTTTGCATGTTATTTAAGATCAAGGTATAGTACTATTTAATAAACTGTACTCTCTTAAAATCTGAGACTGTGACTCAGTGAATAAGCAACAACCATGTAGCCTAAAAAGGTTTAATAACTGCATTAAGGATGTAAATAACTGCATCACCATTAAAGTCAAGTTCTATTCAATTTCAATACATCATTGATGTAATAACAGCACAATAAACTGCATTAACCATCAAAGTCAAGTGCTATTCAGGAACAACATTAACAAGTAAGACTGTGAAAATCAAATTATAGATTGAAACGAAACAGTAGTGCAATGCATCATTGATGACACATCAGTGCAATAAACAGTTTGCTGTAATGCAATTGCTATTAAAAAAAAGAAAAAAGAGCTGTAAACTGTAAACTGACCCAACCTGGCTGGATTCATATGTAAAATCATTTGACTGGGAGGGGAAAGGGTGCTTGCAATACAGAAGTGCAATAAAACGAGTAGTGCTAAGTGTTCTTTGGGTCGTCATATGTGTATCAGAATAGACTGCGGTCCATTACTCATGGAGGTCTCCTGCCTCGCTGGGCTTACTGCCGCTTTCATTATTCCCGACCCCATCTAGCGGCGCGGATGAGTAAATGCAATAGAAAAGTCTAGACCTCGATTATAATACGATCCCATTTTTGAGAATGTGATTTCAAGAATAAAATACCGTCCTATATTCGGGTTCATTAGTTGTACATGGTGCACAAAAAGAAACCATTTAATTCGTACATAGCCTACTTTCTTATTCTCTTATTAAATAGGAAATTTTTTCCAGTAGTTGCCACAATTTATTATTTCTTTCCTTTACTAGCAAACAGAGCAGTGTCACCAATGCTGACCATTTTCCTTACTTTCTTCCTTTTTAATCACTCCTTTTTTTTTTTTGACTCCAGCCGTGTTTTTTCTCAGGAGCTGGTTATGGCAGTTACAAGACAGAGAGTTTATTGCTCTAAACTTGCACTCTGTTGTTTAACAAGCGTCAACAGTAGCCATTAGCCACTGCAACTGCTTCTTCTTTTGAATGTAGAAGTTAGATCAAACACTACAATATGTTACAGCACAGTCAGAGGTAGAAGTGGTGTTACCTGATCAGACCTGATCTGCTTGTATAAATGCGCACAGTTTCTCCACAGGACTCTGTTGTCTAGACAGAAAACACGGCAGATCTATGGGTTTAATATAACATCAAATCAGTTGTTCTTTTTGAATGACTTACATGTATGATTATTTTATTCAATCATTTCAGATATTCAGCCCTGACTGTAGCCCTGACTTTCACCCAAAGAGATATATTTTAACCCTCCTGTTATGTTCATTTCTCAGGAACAGCAATAATGCTCACAGGTCAATTTGACCCAGGGCATGTATGACAATCCAAACTGTCTAAAAACTAAACACTCCCAATGAATACTGTTTATATCTCATTATTAACTCCATCACTAACTATTTCAATCAACATTTAGTGCATTGTTATTCTTTACCTCTCACAGATCATGGTTCATTGAAAATAATTCACTCATTTCTTTTAAATGAATGTTAAAACATTTTTAAATGTGCATTGGCAAGACATATCTATAAAATACAATAGTTCAACCTGACATTATTTTTTTTGTAATTATTCTATATTTTGAACTTTTCTTGGGGTGATGCTGATAAATTAACACAAGAAAAACTCATCTTCAGGGTCAAATTGGCCAGCTGGATTAAAATCACAATCTACTAAATTTACAATGAAAGAAAATTTAAGAAATGTTTTTGAACCAGAAATGGACAAAAATAAGAAAAATAATAACAGATTCACAATATGAACATGATGTGTTTATATGTGTGTCTGTGAGTCTCCACAGCACACAAGTGACACATCATCACATTGTGACAATAAATACTATGCAATGTGTAAAACAGAAATCCATCCATCCATCATCTAACGCTCTTATTCCTGTTCAGGGTCATGGGGGTCTGCTGGAGACTATCATCTTAGAAAGAAGATGTGCCCCTTGCAGAGCTTTGATGTGTTCCACTCTGGAAAGATCTCCTTCCAAATAACAAATCCGTTGTAGGCTGATCTATCAGTCAGTTATAAAAGATGACCAGCAGCCAGCTTGCAGTCATTCGTTTGGTGCTTATAGACCCCATGACTTTGTCTAAATGATCCACTCCCCACTTTGGTGGTGTAGAAGTCCCTGACCCAAGGTATAGCTTGTGAAAAAATTGTCACAGTTTATATTCTGTCCTCTGAGACCATGTGTCATGTCAAACACAACCCAAGGGAGAGGGTGTGTGTGTGTGTGAAACTGGGGAGAAATGAGGATCACAGATGCAAAAAAAAAAAAAAAAAAAAAAAGAAAATTATAGTGTTAGACACTTATGACCCCCTTTATTCTCCATTTTGGCTGCCGGGTCAAATTGACCCGAACAGAATCTATGTTACATAAACATGGAGAGGTAGGTTGCAAATATGTTAAATGAACCATTTTCATTTTCTATGTTGATTACACTAATTAAGCCAAGCGAAAAAGTTTTATCTTGGAAAAAAACTTTTAACAATTTTTTTTAGATTTTTAATTTTCAAAATGGGTCAATTTGACCGGCAACATAATAGGAGGGTTAACACTATATTACTGTTTCACATCAGCTGGGCTGATGACATCATGAGGTATGGCTCAAAGTTGTTCTTCTCATGAACATTTATGGCTTGTTTGGTCTACGGTAGAATTGAACCAACCAAGGCAATCCTGACCTTATGACATAGTTAGTTGATGTCCTCAAAAACACCATGGAGTTCACGAGACTTGGATGCACTGTGTTTGTACAGCATAAAAAAGAAAAGAACACTTCCAATAACTTTACTTTCATGATCATCAATATTGGGCTTTTCCTTTCAGAAAGAAAAAACATGAATATCTGAGGAACTTTGGAGAAATGAAATAATCCTGATGGACACATGGATGTATAGGTGTTAATTCTTAACAGATGGTAAACACATTCAATGTTCACCTCACCAGCAGCTCATGTACTGAAAATGTATTGGTCTAATTAAGATTAAATGAATTTTTTTGAATCCCAACTGGACTGTCTCTACAGACATAAGATCAAGAACCTTGACTCTCCCATCCCAATAAAAGCTTTCACAAAATTTCAGACACTGTCATGATATGTGGATTTATAGAATTAACCTCTGAAAATTGGTTTAACTCATTAAAGCTAAAGAGGAATAATGGGTCTCCACTCTCATACTTCAAAGAGGTATATTCCTAGTGAACTGTTTGGAAGCAACACTGTTTTCACTTAAACAGACATCACTTATTTGATAAATATCAGCAATTACAGGAACTAAATAATATGTATTACATATTACAAATTCCAATTAGTGATTGATCTGTCAGTCATTATTCATTGATATGATTATTGCTGACTGTTTTCTGGCTCAAAACAGACAGCAAGGAGAAAATAAACAAAATTCTAAAGCTTAGTGGCACATAATTTTCTTTAATAGTGTTCTACTTATAATATATGATATGATATATTAGAAACCAAGAGAATCTGTTGCCAGTACAGTGGAGATTTTCAAACAAAGATGGTTATTGCATCCAGAGTTGGATGGGAACATAAATAAAATCTGACCTAGTTATTTTTGGTCCAGATGGCCAACCATTACAATCTAGAATTGGCCAAGTTATCAATATCCATCTAGACACTGCTGTTTGATTGTTAGAATGCACCCAGAAGTAGCTTGTCTCTATCCAAAGCATTGATAAATACCATTGCATGTCATGCAAAGCATTGATAAATACCATTGTATGTCATGCAAAGCATTGATAAATACCATTGCATGTCATGCAAAGCATTGATAAATACCATGGTCTGTCATGCAAAGCTGCTATTTCTTATTACAGGAATATGTCTAAGCTGACAGACCCCTGGATTTCTTGTGCACATGCTAGAAATCAGAATGGTTTATTAGTGCAGACTCTCAGTCATTCAGGTTATGGTAACTCTCAAATGTTTGAATTAAGGCCACTTATTTATTTATTCATTTTTGTTCTTGAAGATGTTCCACTTTCAGTTTAAAAGGCTTTATTAAGTCAAATTGACTAGTGGGGAATTTTGAGCTTATAAACTGTGAAGCCATATATAAATCAGTCAGTCTCCCATCACTCTTATGGGTCATTAGTCTTTTGTCCACTGTTTAAGTGGTGTGGTCACACATAAGTCAGGGTGTAAATTGTTGTGAAACCATCTGGGTAGGATATCCAAGGTTGGATTGTAGGTGTTAAGTAAAATTTGAGTCATCTTCCTCTATTTAATTTTGGTTTTTCATTATTATTGGTGGGTTCTTTTACTCCTCTTTCAACCATCTGTCTTCTTTGTCCAAAATGATTACATTATTGTTCTCAAAAGAGGTTACCCAATCCTTAAGGTGCGGGTGCACTATTCAACCTTGACATGATGAGCTGGCTCTCCTATGTTGTGCGATGTGTTCGTGAAGTTGTTGTTTAATTTCTGCAATGTAAAGGTCTGTGCGCTTCTCACTGCACCAGACTCCATACAGCACTGCTCAGTTTCTATTTGGGTGTTTTCCCCTTAGTGGTAACTAGTTTTTGTCTGAGGGTGGTGTTGAAGTGGACTGGCATGCTGTGTTGAGTTGATGTGTTCAATAAAGGCCTCTACGTCTTTGGGTTGCATTTTGAACCAGGTGTCAAGCAGATATCTGAACCATTGCCTGGGTGTTGTTCCTTTTTAGGAGTCCAGTGCTTTGCTTTTCATTTCTTGCATGTAGATGTTGACAACAATATGTGATATTTGATTTATTAAATATCTGTTGGCCAGGAATAGCTCCGTGACATGCCGGTGAGAATCTTTGACGAGTCTTAGAGTTGTTCACACCAAAAGATCTAGTTCTGACTCCCCACCACAGACCTCTCAAATCTGCCACACTGCCAGCTGCAGAGCTCACTGACCTTTAGAAAGAAAAGAAAAACAGAAACATTACACCTCCTCCAAACTCTTTCCGCCCACCGGCTAGTTGCCTGTTATACCCGACTGCATAGTAATTCTACATGTCTGAGGTTAAAGTTCTTACCATACTTCTTCCTGTGCTCTTAGACTGAGATTTATTTTTCTTTTTTATGTATTTCTGCAACTCTGCAATTCTGCAGAGTTAGTTGCTGGTGAGAGACATATCATCTGTATGCACAGTGAAATGAATGAGCAACAGGAAAAAAAATAATGAAAAGGAAAATGTGTTTGCAAAAAGAAACACAATGGACTACAGAGATTAGTCACAAAGCAACAAGGAAGCCTCCAGATATATCAAACTAACTTCTTACAGACCAAGGGGAAACAAATTGACTAGCTACTACTGGGCAAACAAGACTCAACCTCTCACTTTACATGCATCACCCTCCCTGTTACTGATTGCTACTCAGAGTTAGTGCATCTGTCCAGCCTCCTCCCTTCCCTTAGATAGTGCCAAGTGTCTTTACCATGAGGTTCCACCTTTCTACTTGATTCTCTGCACTGATCTTTTAAAGACTACAGAGAAAGCAGTAAAAATACACAGCCTCACTGCTGAACCAAATTCAGCTATTTGGCAAGGCCATGGAGATATCCAAAAGAAGTGCCTTGGCACAGATGCCCTAAAAACAGCAGGCATTATTCTGTTTTGTGTTGACTCATAATGAAATGAAATGGCCATTGTAAGAGGAGAGGGAAAATGCTACAGAAGACAACAGACAATAGTTGACCGGCACCATAAAAAGCTTCTAATTGGTTTTTCTGGTGTTGACCAGTGACAGCAGCAGTGTTTAATCAGTTGATTGACTTCTCACACACATCCCTAATTGAGACAATACAGAGAGAAAATAGAGCTTAGTTGTGTCAATACAAGCAACCTCTGTTAGGGCCTATGAATTACACATATCCATCAGCATGAATACAGTTTAATTAGGTACACAGCCCTGGTCTAATTAGGTACAACAAGCTGGCCTCTTGGCAAAATGTGAAATCGTAATGATAGTAAAATGTTTCTGTTTCGGCTGATGATACCAAGCTTGCATTTATTGTGCTGATTAATGCTGTTTTTTTTTTTTAAAGTAATGCATTTGAGTGTAACAAGTCAGTCTTTTGCACAGTTTCCGTTGTTTGCAGAAGCTGATGCACTCATGAAAGTTGAAGTTTTCAAATCCTAATCCATGAGGTTTTAAGCTCACAGAGGACTCAATGCTTTTTTGTTACTTAACCCTGGACAGAGCTGAAATTATGGAGATCAAGGAGAAAAAAACCAATGATTTCATTAATTTAATTCATAATGTGGCTGTATATATTTTAGATTTTGAAATGTGGCCCACCCCGGAGTCATACTGTGACAGTGCCTAAAAAATGTGCAGTTCATACTTTTTTTCCCACACAAACCTGCTATGTATCAAAATGATCAGAAGCACTACTATAGGTGTTTCTCAGCCTAATATATTTGAACCTTGTGGTCTTGCATTTCACACTTGTGTACTTTTTAATGTGTATAAGCCTTTGTACATCTGCAGATGTAACTGCTAAGCTGGGAACTTTGGAAGAAAGCCACATCTCTGGAAGTAACAAAGGTCAGCAATCCTTCACCTGGAGCCAGGAATCTGGCTCTTAATTTTTCCACCTTGCTCTCTATTGCTTTAACAGCCATGCAAATGTGAATTTGGACACATTACACTCAATAAAGCCTGAAGCACATTGTACTGTATGACAGTCTGCCATACCTCAGTCTGATGACTCACATAGAGCAAACAGAGCTCAAACTAACACACTACAAACTGACTACTTGACTTGGCGATTTTATTCTCAAGTACTCACAGTTATTTTATCTGTAGTTCAGAAACAGAACGGTGGTACTGATACCTCTTTTAGGTACAATCTTCAAACTGAACACGAATTATGTGTTTAGTTGGTCCACATTGGTGAAACATTGCATGACAGATAAGGAAAGCTGAAGTGACATAAGCATCAGCTCCTGGGAGAAATAAATCAGAAATCATGAAGTAATTCCTCTGTCAAATATAGGCTTGATAAAACCAGCACTTCACCGCCACTCTGTTCCTTCATGTTTTCATTAAATGTTTGAATATCAATGTTGGGATCTCTAAATTAGATAACAGTATTATAGCAGGTTTTTTTTTGTCTTTGTAATTCCTATGTTCATGGTGCATTCAATGACAAACTGAAACATGGAATTTCAAGGATCCACCTATGAAGACAAATATTAAAGAAAACACGAGCAAGAGGTTGTGTTGTTGGAATATATTTGGATCACTAATGGTCATCTGTTCCGGTAGTAGACTGAAAGTCATGCAGCAGGTATTATAGTACTCTGTCCCTGTTGGAAACGTATTAAGTTTGCACAGCGTTCTGTCCACATTTGTACATTAAAAACACAAATTGTCTCCAGATATAATCTATCTCCCTGGGCTCTTACTGATCCAGAGACAACCATATTGGTGCAGGCAAACTGTTCTCAGTGGGAACCAGCTACTGTTGGGGAATGGTCCTGCGAGGAGATCCTTCCACACTGGGCAGCTGTGGGAGCCCCCCTCCCCTGCGCAGCTGAAACCCCCTGAGTGGAATGCATGGAGGATTCAGGCTCCAAATTGTTTCAGTCTTTAAGGATGTGGAATAGCTGGTCTCATAACGCGAGGCTAAACTAACAAAACATCTTCACCTAGCATGCTGACAAAAGTTGAAATACAGAACTCTTAGATGGCAATAGCACCACGAACCATATAATCTTAAAAAAAAAAAAAGAAAAGTAATGGACATGCTTTGTTGTGCCTTAATTTGCAGCTCAGAAGTCACTTTACATCATAGACTGCAAGACTTGATTTGTACTGTTTGAGAAAATTCTACCCACTTTACAGTTGTCAATGAATGTGAAATTAACTACTTGTTTTTTGATTGTAAAATCTAGCTATGGAAACCAATAGTTTATTTTATTTTTTTGTATTTCTATTGTAAAGACGTTTCAACATGGGGGTTCATTGGAAATTGGCTCACATTTTGAAGGTTAGTGGTCATTAAAGGCTCCACAAGATTTGCATCAACCTCAAAAAGCAAAACTACAGGTTCCTTCTTAGTCAGATGTAAGAAACCTTTTTATTCTTACATGACCATAGAAGAAGGTTCCATTGGAGGTTAAGCCACCCTTAAGAAGTAGCAGCTGGGGTTATTCAGACCTATGCACTATGCTATGCACAAAGGACCATGCTGCCCTCCTCAATTGTGCTGTGTCCAGTAACTGAAGAACTAACAATACCCACAGATCCATTAGGCAGACAACTGCTGGTACAGCATCCAGCAGCTAGGAGTCAGAGCTGAGTGCCAGTAAATGTTTTCTCCTGCACTTGAGTTAATTGATACTTAACAAGACTTTAGCAGGTGTGCCTTAGGCAAGGTATTTCTGGTCAGAGTGACTGGCTGTCACTCTTAAGCTGATCTGTGTGAATAGCGAGGGACTCAAAGAGTTTGATATGGCTCTACAAGTCAGCCCAATTCCTTGTAAGAAGATTGTCCAAGCTCAGTTTCTCAAGTATTTGGTTTTGATCAGATCTCGCCTCCAGAAAGAGGGATGGATATCATTAAGATTTTAATGGTGCTACATCCTACTGATATTTTGCTTTAATGTGTGGCACCTAGTGAAATCATGTTAACTGATGTAGAAAATGATCACAGGAGACATGGATAATCTTATGGTGAATCTTGTAACTTTACCCTGCTGAGGATAATAGACAAAAGCATGACAGGTTTTTACACATCTTATGCTTCCTTCCATGTAATGCTTCTCCCTTATTTATTCATCTTTTCTGTCGTCAAGTCAGATCACAGAGATACTAATGAGTGTATACTATTTTCTGAAATTAGACCCTTCCTAAATTCTGGCAGGATTATGACCCTAACAGACAACTGTTGTATCTATACAGAATCTATACAGACTGTTGTCTTCTACACAGCTCTGCATTTAGTAAAATGAAATTTCATAACCTCAGAAAGATAATTTTTCATCTTGACCCCTGTCATACTACATTCAGTGTCCTGCTCAAATAACAAATAACTGGGAAGTCAATTTGCCAACCTTTCAGCTGGAGGATGCCCTACTTTACCCACAGTCCATGGCCAGCCACAGTAGTTTCAGCTAATGGGCCACTAGCACAAGGGAAGAGTGAGGGTGTAGTTTGTTTGAAATTTTTGAAATAGTGCTGGTATATTTGTTAAAAATGTATTTTTCTTTGTCAGCTTTCTTTCAAAGATGATCAGATTAACTTTTCCAAGGGGCTGAAAAAAGCAGCTAGACACATGAGGAATTTATTTAAAAGAGTATATGTAGAAACTCAAGACAAAGTGGAGTCTTTATAATTAGTTTAAAGAGTTCAGTCCATCGTAGAAAAACACTTTATAACTCACAAAAAAGAAAGGACTCCAGAGATATACCAACTATAAGTGAGACTATAATCAATCTGGATAAGTGTAAAAGAGATGCCTAAATCAGGAAAGTTTCCCAGACCCCAATGATTTTGTAAGTCCAAAACACAATGATATTAAATGGAAAACAAAGGTTAAAAATCTATACCAAAGTCCACTAAATGGTTAATAGCATACACCGACAACCCTCAATTCAGCAAAAGGTGAAAGAAAGAAAAAAATAAAACTAGAACTCAACACCAAAAACAGAGATGGGGAAATAAAGAAATGCAAGCTAATGGCTGTTTCCTCAGTATGCAAACCTGCTTGTATTGTGTATTTTTGAAACATCATCAGTCACAGCTGAAGTAATGTTTCAATTTTAAGTTCACATGTCAAAGCTGTCTGTGCCAATTATCATTTTTTCACCCTGTCATGCATTGTTGGTATTTTTTACACTGTCAAAGTAAACCAAGTGTTGACTGACATTCAGCCCCGGAACCTTAGTTTGATTTTTGTTTGTAGAGGGACTGTGTCTTGGCCATAGTGCGAATTACGGGGGCGTTTGATACCCCCCCCCCCCCCCCCCCCCCCCCCCCCCCCCCCCCCCCCCCCCCCCCCCCCCAATTACAACTTCAACCCCCCCCCCCTAAAGAAGGGACAAATTGTCATTTTTGTCATCTCTAGAAAATGTTGACCCCCCCCCCCCCAATTGTCATTGTATAATTTGCACTTTGGTCTCGGCCATATTTCAAAACCTGCCTTTTAGTGGCCAACTACTTCAGATTTACCAATAATCACTCATTTGATTAGGTTACTCCTTTGAAGACTTCAAGTCCAACTAGTTAGCTCTTCCAGTCAGAAGAGCTAACTAGCATTAGTCACAAGTCTTGGCTCCAACAGAAATTAAATTCTGTTTCATAAGCGCGGTAATTTAACCTTCAGCAACAGGGCTCAGTTAAGGCAGTTTCAAAACTGAGGTAACTTGTACTCTGCTACCTTTGTAACTGCTTCATAAAGCTGAAATGAGTTCAACAGGGGAAACTCGAGTACCATGAAAACGATATCCACTGGCAGAAGTGGTTGAATCTGATCATTACCACTGAATTTGGGGCTTTTGTGTCTCATGTAAATTTTTGAAGGGACTATGTGATCTAACACTGACTGGTGTGCCAATTTTGCACAAGGCTAAGGACAAAACAGGAAAGAATATTGAGAAGCTGAACGTCACATAAAATTCCAGGCTATATTTCTGTCAATTCACCAAATGAACAATGACTGTGAGACGAGTAGTGATCCTGCCTACTTCTACTGGGATAACTGGAGGGGGTAATGGGAGAGAAAGAAACCCACGTGTCTGCAAAGCCCCGGATGAGTGTGAATCCTGTGGCCTTTCATGTGAGAGTTCATGGTACTTGGGTTGCCCCTGGCAATCATCAGACAATCGATCATATAACGCGCATTTTAGAGATGTCTGAATGATGACATATTTGCATCGGGGAAACATATTGATGATCTGAATCGTTTACTGTGGTCATTCGTATCTGGGACATCCTGGTGGTTTTTGTTGTGTTTTCGGCAACAACATAAATAGATGATCTTATCCTCCTGTCCATTACAAATATCACCCACTGTATGTCAATACTTCACACTAAGTACCATGGGTTATTTTATTAACCAATACTTATTTGGAAAATCTGTTTTTTTAACAAAAAATGGTAATTAGAACTTTTTTATTAGTATCCTGCTTCCACTTGTGTTTGTAAAGAAAATTTGTTTGAAGATTTCCCAATGTAATTGGAAGCATTGAACCTCCTTGAATGACTTCTCCTTTTGAACATGAGCAATGATCTCTTCTGTTCATCTGGTGTTGCCGTGCTTAATCAGCGTAAAGGAGCTCCATTGATGATGTCTTTGTATAGTTCTGGTAATTCAGAGTTGACAGAACCAACTGTCAACCCCCATTCTAAAACCAGAAACTCAGAGTAAACTTCACTTTTTGTGAAAAGTTGGCAGCTCTGACATCTAGACAAATACAGCTGAAATCCCCAGTTTTCTTTTTACGCTTCCCATTTTATCGAGGATGCATTCAGTGGAGACTTGTGTAGACTGGAGATGGTAAAGTATTCCAGAATGCATTTTGCTTCAACAAGCAGAGGTAACGGTGGAGGAGAAAGAAATAAAAGAGAAGTTTATAACTTTGGTGCTGTGTGACACTATGTAGTTTTAAGATGTTTTCAAGTGAGAATACATTCCTTCTTTTTTTTTTTTTTAACAACCATCTGCATATATATTAATGGTTTGTGCCAAATTCCTTTGTGCCAAAACTTGGATATATATGCAATTTAATCTTGCAGTAGATGATAGTTTTCTTGTGCGTAAGTGTGAGTGATAGTGAGTTTGTCCTTCACCAGCCGTCTTTGATAGTCTAGTCCAGTGCTTCTCAATTATTCTCTGCTGCCCCCCCACCCACCACCGTGACTATAAATAGTATCATTTGTCTATAGAATTGTCATAAGTACACCTCTGCATAATGCTGTATCCTTATTAACATTAGGTGAAACAAAAAAGAGAGAAATATAGATCAACTTATAACAAGGAATAACTTTAACATTGTGTTTTAGTCTGTAAAGATTTAAAGTGCATCAATCCTGCCGTAGTCACAGTGAAGCCAAGGGCTACATTAGCATCGTCATATTTCCTGGTCTTAACTTTTTGGTGACTTTCGTTTGTCTCATCATCTCCGTCTCTCTCCGTCGTCCTTTTCATCCCTCTTGAATATTTTTCCGTGGTGTCTCTCAAGGGTTTGTTCTCTTCATATCTCCTGTTCTGTGCTGTGTACGGGCATGTCCGTCCAATAAAAAACCCAGACACAATATAGCTAATACTCCCTGTGCACACTGTGATAATGAGAGCACCACTGCTGCCTACTGTAGTATATATGTAATTATACTTTATTCCAGTACAGCCAAAAAAAGCATGTTCGTCCGGGGTCTTTTTGCGTGTCCTGATGGATATGCTCACTTCATTTTTCTTGTATCAAGTTTGAAGCACTGCAGAAAGTCGGCCACGGGCAGTCGGAGCCTCATTAGGGGGGGTTCCAAACGTGTCGCTGCAGTGTCTATGAAGGTTTCAGGTTGTGTCATTGATATAGATCGATATTGGCCACGTCTCGGGGGTCCCTTAACACACGAGGCAGTGACAGCTAGTGGGGGCCCTATGTGAGGGGGTTTTCAACATATTGTCGTTGCAGTGTCTAAAGCAGTTCAGTCATTTTGTCATTGACAAAAGGACCAATGTCACTGCTGTCCTGGGGCCCCTTCCAGCTCGGGGCCCTAGGCAATTGCCTTGTATGCCTACCCCGTTGCAGCATCTCTGGACATAAGACAGACAGTGAAGATGTATTTGTGAGTAGCATGTGTTTGTGTGGTGAACTGTGGTGTATATAGATGAATGTGTCTTGGCGGGCCAGATGTCCAAGCACAAGTCGGGCTGGAGTACCAGCGGCAACGCTTCCACCACAGCCCATAACAATGTGTCACCACTCCACCACCACCACCACAGCCCCACAAGGGTGGAGGCCCCATGTGCTGCAAGTCAGACGGGGGGAAATGCCTCACCAAGCAGGCCAACACTGCAGTAACTTCAGACCCTCACCAATAACCTATTGTGTGTGGAGGTCAGTGCTTCTTAATTATTTTCTGTTGCATCCCCCCTAGGAAGAAGAAAACATTTCGCGCCTGCCCCCCCGACCCTCCACCGTGACTATAAATAGTATCATTTGTCTATAAAATTGTTCTAGGTACACCTCTGCATAAAACTGGATCCTTATTAACATTAAGAGAAACAAAAAAGAAATAAATATAGATCAACTTATAACAAAGAATAACTTTATTAACAATGTTTTTTAGTCTGTAAAGATTTAAAGTGCATCAATCCTACCGTAGTCATAGTAAAGTCAGGTGCTATATCAGCATCGTTGTATTTCCTCATCTTAACTTTCTGGTGACTTTCGTTTGTCTCATTATCTCCATCTCTCTATGCCTTTCTTTTCATCCCTGTTAAATATTTTTCTGTGGTGTCTCTTGAGGGTTTGTTCATTTTATATCTCCTGCTCTGTGCTGTGTGCGCACATGTCCATGCAAAAAAACCCTGACACCATATAGCTAATACTCCCTGCACACTGTGATAATGAGAGCGCCACTGCCCACTACTGGAGTATATGTTACACTTTATTCCACTATGGCAAAAAAAAAAAAAAGGTTTGTTCCCCCGGGGTCACACATGCCCTTCCTGGCATAGCACCGCGCCCCCTCTTGGGGTCGTGCCCCACTATTTGAGAAGGTGTGGTGTAGGTGAAGTTTTAGGTTGTTTTCTAACTCAATGTTTCAATGTTCATTTTACATGTTCATTACAATGTTTATTTTATGTTCAATTAAATTCAAGATGTTTTTGAAAACATGTTATCCTGCTAGCTGAGCTGTGATGCTATCAAGTACAATAGTACACTATTGCTCCAACTGCAGAAAGACCAAATTGTCCTCTGAAGTACATTCTCTCAAGTTGTACTTGCCAAGTATAAGCTTCAAAGTATGCAAGTGCAGACTTGGCATACTTGAAAATGAGAAACATTTACAGGGGCTGACGAGACACACGTGTGACCAATCAGGAGAGATGACGATGAGGAGGGTTTAGGATGACATACAGCAAATGCTGAAAATGAATGATAGAATAATTGTGGGTGCAGTTTAGTTTAGTTTATTTCTGTGAATGGATAGTGGTGTGCAAAAGTGCAAAACCGTTTTACCCTTTGATCATCTGCATTTAAACAACAAAATGTTTTTTTTTGTTTTAAGCATGCCATCTTTATCTTTGTAATCTTTCCTTGATTTCTAACTTATAACAGCAGCACAGAAATTTTGCCGCATGCTAACTCTCACATGTCATACATGTAACTAAAGGTAACGTGTCTTCCATCTTGAGTTTGAGTATTGCATTTTCCCCCATCTACCTCTTCATGTATTTTCACATCACTGATCTTCACACCTGGTGTCATCTTGAAAGCTGACCTACACTAAAGCTCTTTTTTCTGTTTCTGTCTTCTCAGACATAGATCGGGCATTGCCACACTGAGGTGAAGTCAAGCGAAGCACTGCGCCTCAATAACATAGTGACAGTCAGGATACTTTTCAGGAATTTTCCTTGACAGAAGATCAATTTACTCCATTCTAAAGTAAGGCTGGAGTGGACTGTTAAATCAACACATTAGGATGTTCAGCAGTAACATCCAAGAATCCTGGGTCTACTATACTGTACACGTACACATACACAGTACTGTGTATGTGTATGTATGAATAATATACACACACACACATATACTACATATATACAGGGCTTAAAGTAAAAAAAAAAAATTCAGAGCCTGAACTTTTTTCCAGGGGTGTAGTGGATCCAACGCATACATATTATTGGCAACTTTTTGGCATTGTGCTTGGTAATATACAAGATGACCTAAAATTTAAATGTGAATTTTAGCAAGTAAAAGGTTATTAATTTATACGTGAAAACATGTGAAACTCAGACAAGCCATTCATCTGATTCATTGAGCAGCTATTTAATTCAGTAAAGGGAAATGTTGTACAAAAAAAACATATAAATTGCAACTTTTCCATCATTTTGTTCAAAACAATGGCAAATTAAGTTATAGGAAATACATTCCACTCATTCCAGTCAGCCTTTATCCTCTTCATCTTCCTCACCACCAGAGTCATCCTACACATCCCCATCCTATGCCATCTGGCTACATTCTCACCTACCACTACTTTGCAGTCACTGATCTCCTTCAGGTTACATTGTCTACACAAAATTTAGTCCATCTGTGTGCTCCTACCTCCACTCTTATAAGTCACTCAATGTTCCTGCCACTTCTGGAAGAAAGTATTCATCACAGCCATTTCTATCCTTTTCGCAAAGTCTACCACCATCTGTCTTTCTGCATTCCTATCCTCAATACCAAACCTGCCCATCACTTCCTCATCACCTCTGTTCTTCCTCAACATGACCATTGAAGTCTGCGCCAATCACCACTCTTACATCACTGGGGAAGGTGCATCACTTTATGTACCTCACTACAGAATCTCTCTCTCTCTTCTAACTTGCATCCCACCTGTGGTGCATAACCACTAACAACATTGAAGATCACACCTCCAGTCTCTAGCTTCAGACTCATCACTCTGACACTCTTTTCACCTCAGAACATTCCTAACAAGCTCCTCCTTCCAAAAAAACTCCCACTACATTTCTCTTCCCTGCATCATGTCAACCAACTCTCTACCTTTTCCTGTCATAGTCCCAGCATTCAAAGTCCCTACTCTCAGCATTCGTCTACTGCTTTTCCTCTTCTCCCGCTGCTTTTCCTTCTTCAACCAACAGTAGCCCAATTTCCATTGGTACCCTGTGGGTCAGCAGTGCTGATTGCAGTCCTTAACTTCGACCACTGATCAGGATTTCATAGGTTTTTGATTCATATGGTTAGTTTGGCATAAGTTTTACATCAGTTGGCTTTCCTGACACAACCCTCTGCATTTATCCGGGCTTGGAAATGGATGAAAAAAAACATTGGCTTGTGACCCCCTGAGGCTGCGTTGGCTGAAAAACGTGCTAATGTGCTGAATCCCTGTGGTATTGTGGACAAAGCATCTGTGGCAGAAGCAAGAAGGAAAAAATACAGAGTATTGAGTGGAAGTTATGTTTTGCATGACAACATCACCCTGAAAACAGAACCCAGAGAATTTCACCTCATATACAGAAAGGCAAACACACGTTAATTTATATCAAAGGGGCCAGAGATAGTGTACCAGACATGAAGTCTATTTGTTATGTATGGAGTCTATTTATTAAAAAAAATATTTTGTTTCACAATAACTCAGTGAATGCTATTAATACAAAATAGGATAAAAAAAAATTAGTCTTTCAACAATACATATACATACCACTAAAATTATGTCAGGGCAATGGCTTATCAGAAAGAGAAGTGATGGAGGTAAACCTGGACCAATCCAAGGAGGGAAATCACCCACACATGCACACTCACAAACATAAATTTAGATTGGGACCACAACATGCAGCGGTGAGAAGAACCACCACCAACCAGGCTCCTGCGCCACCTCTCTAGCACTTTGCCTCTGAAAGGAACAAGAATGCATAGGTCACATGTTTCAATGGCTCAAGGATCAACAATAAGGTATAAAAGTACATACCCCTAACCAGATGTCTCCACCCAGCAGGAGGTAGAGTTGCCACAACGTGACTTAAGTCAAGCTAGACTACTCTACTACCACAGTCATGGTAACAATCCAAGTGTGGATCGTCAGTGATGAAGCCGAAGCAAGTCTAGATAAGATGATGATAGTATAACATCCAAAGCGTCAACATCAAATCTGTTGAGATCAGAATGTAGCACAGTAAAACAGCCATCACTGCCAGCCAAGGTAGCATCAGGCAAATTAAGTGTTCTTGATGCAACCCTCAGCATTTAGGTTATCAACTTATGGTCCCCCTATAAATAGAAAATACAGGACATTTGCTACTAGCTATAACAATGGAGCAGACGTTAAAGGCGTTAAGACATTAAAAACAGTACACACCTGAAAGCCAAGTGTGGTATCAGAGCAGGGGGAAGGCTTCCTGTTTCACACCCACAACCAAGTGATCACCAAGATGTGATGCTTGTGACAAAATCTGTTGGCAGTTTAGAGACTAGGCTTATGCATACTGCCACACATGCAACAGACATGTCATTAGGACTTCAGGAAATTGTGTCAGCTTATGAAAAAACTACATCTCTCCTTTATCAGAGAAAAGATCTTGTGTTCAACCGCTGCTGTTTTTTTCCACAAACAGCCAAGATTTTAATAGCCTTTATTGAAAGTGAAGGGACAGAGGAAACAGGTCAGAGGGAAAGGAAATAAAGATGCAGTAAAGGGTCAAGGGCCAAGACATGAACCTGGACCAGTTGCAAGGTTACATAGCCTCTGTACAGGTGTGCATTCTCATCCAATTGAGCTACGTCCTGCCTTTAGCCAAGACCTTTTATCGTGCTGAGTTAACAAGTGCTTTGTTTTCATCCTCAGAAGGAAAGAAACTGTTGACTTTATCAGTCCCCAATGTTCTTGCTGTCTCTCTGATCGATTCATTTGTTTTTGCAGTATAGAGTTGGGTTCTTGCACTTACATTGAGAACTCCTTTCACCACATGCTGTGATTTCACTAAGACCACCCCCCAACCCCCTCAAAAAAGAAAAGAATATGCTGAAGTTTGGAGTCAACTACCCTACCTCCTTATCTGGTCAAGTAATAAAGAATAGCCACATCTGTCCATGATGTCTCAGGAAGGCCAGATGTATGAAACATGGTCATCTGATGTCAGCCACCTCTATGGAGACTTGAAGACAGAACTCTAATATCACATCTGTCAGACTGTTTAAAAGAGTGGTGAAGGAAGAGTGTGCTACCCTGTCACAAACTTTGAGGGTGTTTGTAGAAAAGTGTTTTCTGCAGAAAACTGTTCTCTGCTTGACCATTCCTGACTGTCAATTAGCTCAGCAGTCGGACAGTAGCAGGAAGGGGACGGTTCCCTGCTGTCTTTTGCAAACCTTCATCTGAGTAAGTTTCAGTTTGTGTAGAACAAAGAGGTGTATCGGGTCTGCTTAAAGGTCCTTAACCGATGCTCGCTGAGGGAGTATATAGAGTTGAGATGAACTGAGTTTTTCTCCTCCAGTGGATGATTGTACATAGGGTATTTCCAGTGATTATTTTTTATTTTGGATGTATCTATATCTATCTATCTATAATATTACATGCACACACACACACACACACACATATATAATTCTAGAGACTGGACATTTTGTATAATTCCACTCCTTTTTTTTTGTGGTAGTGTGTATCCAGTTGAGGTTCTGACTGGCCTATTGGAGGCCTATCTTGGGCTGGGTTAACACTGTACAATTTTTCCAGTCTTATAGGATTAATGCAAGCTACATGGGCACCACGTGAAATGGGTAGATAATTCGTTTACTGCGTGCTTCACACTGAATCATGGCTATGACAGAAGTAAACCCAAGAGTATTTCAGGCTTTAAATGCAGTCTCATTATTGTTATCATTGGTGTTTTATTTTATTTCTGATTTTTGAGGTGATTCTTAATTATTTAATTAGGTATCCAAAACTATTGTTCCATTAAACAAAAAAACAACAATTCTATTTCAGCCACAGAATAAAGGATCAAATTCATCATCCTCTTTGGATGATGAATCAAATTAGGGTTGAACGTCTGTGCTGGAAGCGAATAGTTATCAAATTGTAACTTGAGAATGGTTGGTAGAAGCCATGCCGCAATTTTTGAAAAAAACTGATTTAAATCGATTTTTAAAAATATGATTTAAATTGATTTTTAAAAATACGATTTGAATTGATTTAATTAGACCATGAATCGCGATGTGGCCTCCAGGCCAGCAGAGGGGGCACTCGAGTTAAACTACGTTCTTGTTCAACGTCACTATATGCAGCGCTATGTGTGATGTGCTATGTGCTATTGTCATTACACATCTGCACCACTAGATGGAGCCAGCACCTAAGTAAACAGTAAGCAAATCAAGCAGGATCTGATGTAAAATATATAGATAGATAGATAGATAGAAAGATAGATGTACTTTATTGATCCCAAAGTGGGAAATTGCAGTAAAATGGAGGATCACGCGACCGACTTGAGCAAAGGGGTTTGAAAGTTTAGTTGCAGTCCAATTTTTTTTTTTTTTTTTACACACTGAATTATTAATGTTTTTCTTGAAATAAAATATATAACTCGACTTTTGTGGTTATGCAATTATTGACATCATTAATGCAGTTATTGAACTACATGGTTGTTGCTTATTCACTGAGTCATAGCCTCAGATTTTAAGAGGTTTATTAAATAGTACCAAACCTTGATCTTACATAACAAGGAAACTATCTATTTTCTACCTCAGGAATAAAAAAAAAAAGCATTTTCTGATGCAGTATTGATTTGGAAAGAGTGTAAGAAAAGACCAGCTTTGTTATGTTTGTGTAATTCCTGGCTTAAAGTAGAGTTGACTTGTTATGTATAAAAGGAAAAAAAAGTCTTAATACTGTACTGATCTATTGAAAAGAAGGCAGTAGGCCTACTGTAAAAAAAAGAAAAAACAAAACAGGATTTGACAAATTTGAGAGTTGATAAAACAGTTTCCACTTTCCAGTCATTTGCTATGCAGGTATAAAGAGGATAAGGACAGTATTATAAAAAAAGAATAAAACTGATAAAAAATGTTGTCATTTACTGCTTGTTCTAATCTACTGTATTGAAAAGAGCCTAAGAGAAAACACTACAGTATTAGTAAAAAAAGAAAAGGCTTGATTTGTGTAAGAGAAATAATAAAAATTTAAAAAATCAGTAATTTCCATGTAAATTAATTTTGTGTTTTACATTATTTGAATTGTGATTCGAATTGTATCGTGATTTGAGTGAATCATTGCATGCCTAGTTAGTAGCATCCAAATATTTTCAGACCTAACCAGATGTCTTTTTGTTGTTCTTGTGCTTGATTTGTGCACCTCAGGAGTTAAGGCGCTTTGAAGATGCTGCACCCCACACTGCCCCCTGATGTGTTTCTCACTCATACTGTCAACCTCCAAATTTATATTTAGATGCTGTACATGTGAAAGAAATATGGCCTAACTCCAGGTTCTGTAATATATGTTGGCTCACTCTCTTTAATTTCACACTTCCTTGGGTTGGCCATGAGCATTGGCTCCTTCAGGCCAACCCTTAAATGCAGCAAATGCTTTAGACAGCTGTTGCAATAGATGATGGTTTCATTGGTCTAGACACTAATATATTCCCTGTAAGTGCACATTAAAAGTAAGTTTCAAAATTGACTCCAAGTGGTAAAGAAATAAGATTATGCAGTAAAAGTATGAGGTAAACAGTGTTCTCAGCTTGAAGGTAAAGGTCATAGAGATTTGATGAAGAACTACGGCTTTCAGAAGAAAGCTTAAAGTGGGTTTGCTGCTCTTTTTAACTTAAAGGAGTCAGCTGGGGTTGTTCAGGCAGGTTCATTAGGATGCCTTCATCAAAGTGTTCTGATTATGTCAAAAAAAAAAAAAGAAAAGAAAAAAGAAACACAGGGCAGGATCAAATCAGGCCAGAGGGATTTTGTGTCTCATGGGAACATCCAGAATGTGTTAGAGAACATATCTGGTGATTAGGCCTTATGGCAACTTTGCTTATGCTCTTACGAATGTGACCTAGACCTGGATAAGTAGTTATGAAACTCCTTAAAGAAAATGATACATTCAGAATATATAACTCGTTTCTGATTGAGTCATCAATTCTAACTATCTAAGAAAAAAACTTGTACAGTCAAAAAAAAAAAAAAAAAGTCCTTGCAAACGTAATAGACACCTAAAACAATTGCCACATGAAGTCTTTTCCTGTTCTGTACATCATTGTCCAAGTTACAAAAGCATATTCAGTGCCCTCCTAGTTCCACAGGCACTTTCACTGTCCTCTGTCTGCTCAGGCCCAGGCTATTCTCCTAAAGTGACAGAAAACCATTATTACGCAACCTGCCACATCATATGATATGAGCTACTGGGAAACTTTACACATGAAGAATACATTCATGGCATATCTTATTATACACATATGTGAGAATGTATGCAGAGAATCTATTTGATCATTCATTCTTTGTAATTCTTAGTCATTCCCAAGGGCCATGACAGACACAAATATTCAATGTGCCACAACCAGCTGTGTTTGAGATCCAGCTGCCTGCAATTATACACCCGGCCAGTAGGTGGTGTTGTGTGCACACGAAGCTTCAAGTAATGAAGCCTTTTTCGAACCAATTGGGTCAAGTGGTAAGATGCCTTATGAGCCTTCATCTCACCATCGTTAAGATTCACTCTTCCTAGCCTGGTGCAGGTACAAATTTCTTCCTGGTGTCCTTCAATAGCACTTTAGTCTTGGCCATGGTTGAGTTTGGAGTCTGACTATTTGAGGCTGTGGACAGGTGTCCTTTATACAGATTATGAGTTCAAACAGGACGAAGAGCTACTTAAAGAATTTACGGGTATGTGAGAGCCCGAACTCTTGCTTTTTTGTGCATGACCAAACACATATTTTCCACCATAATTCAAAAATAAATTATTTAAAAAATCCTACAATTTGATTTCCTGGAATTTTTTTTCTCATTTTGTCTCTCGTAGTTGAAGTATACCTACCGTACTGTACCGTCTTCTTCAGCTTATCCGAGGTCGGGTCGCGGGGGCATCAGCTGGAGTAAGGAAGCCCAGACCCCCCTCTCCCCTGCCACTTCTTCCAGCTCCTCTGGGGGGATTCCAAGGCGTTCCCAGGCCAGCCGAGAGACATAGTCCCTCCAGCGTATCCTGGGTCTTTCCCGGGGTCTCCTCCCAGTGGGACGTGCCCGGAACACCTCACCGGGTAGGCGTCCAGGAGGCATCCTAACCAGATGCCCGAGCCACCTCATCTGGCTCCTCTCGATGCAGACGAGGAGCGGTTCTACTCTGAGCCCCTCCCGGATGACCGAGCTTCTCACTCTATCTCTAAGGCAGAGCCCAGCCACCCTGCGAAGAAAGCTCATTTCAGCCGCTTGTATCCACGATCTTGTTCTTTCGGTCACTACCCAAAGCTCATGACCATAGGTGAGGGTAGGAACATAGATCGACCAGTAAATCGTGAGCTTTGCCTTCCGACTCAGCTCCTTCTTTACCACAACAGACCGGCGCAGCACCCGCATCACTGCAGATGCCGCACCGATCCATCTGTCACTCCCGCTCCATCCTTCCCTCACTCGTGAACAAGATCCCGAGATACTTAAACTCCTCCACTTGGGGAAGGACCCCATCCCCAACCCGGAGAGGGCGCTCCACCCTTTTGCGGCTGAGGACCATGGTCTCGGCTTTGGAGGCGCTGATTCTCATCCCAGCCGCTTCACAACCGGCTGCGAATCGCTTCAGCGAGAGTTGTAGATCACAGCTCGATGAAGCCAACAGAACCACATCATCTGCAAATAGCAGAGACCCAATCCTGAGGCCACCGAACCGGATCCCCTCAACACCTCGACTGCACCTAGAAATTCTGTCCATAAAAGTAATGAACAGAATCGGTGACAAAGGGCAGCCTTGGCGGAGTCCAACCTTCACTGGAAACGAATCCGACTTACTGCCGGCAATGCGGACCAAACTCACCAGTCGTACAGGGACCGGACAGCCCATAAAAGGGAGTCCGGCACCACATACTCCCGAAGCACCCCCCACAGGAATCCCCGGGGAAGACAGTCAAACGCCTTCTCCAAGTCCACAAAACACATGTAGACTGGTTGGGCGAACTCCCATGCCCCCTCCAAGACCCTGAAGAGGGTGTAGAGCTGGTCCACCGTTCCACGGCCGAGACGAATACCACACTGCTCCTCCTTAATCCGAGATTCGACTATCCGACGGACCCTCCTCTCCAGGACCCCTGAATAGACCTTCCCAGGGAGGCTAAGGAATGTGATCCCCCTGTAGTTGGAACCCACCCTCCGGTCCCCCTTTTTAAAGAGGGGGACCACCACCCCAGTCTGCCAATCCAGCGGTACTGTCCCCTAAGTCCACGCGATGCTGCAGAGCCGTGTCAGCCAAGACAGCCCCTCAGCATCCAGAGCCTTGAGGAACTCTGGGCAGATCTCATCCACACCCGGGGCCCTGCCACCAAAGAGCTTTTTGACCACCTCGGCAACCTCAGCCCCAGAGATAGGAGAGTCCGCCCCTGAGTCCCCAGACTCTGCCTCCTCATTGGAGGACGTGTCTGCGGGATTGAGGAGGTCTTCGAAGTATTCCCTCCACCAATCCACAACGTCCCGAGTCGAGGTCAACAGCTCCCCATCCCCACTATATACAGTGTTGACGGAGCACTGCTTCCCCCTCCTGAGACGCCGGATGGTGGACCAGAATTTCTTCGAAGCCGTTCGGAAGTCGTTCTCCATGGCCTCTCCAAACTCCTCCCATGTCCTAGTTTTTGCCTCAGCAACCGCCGAAGCCGCGTCCCGCTTAGCCTGCCGATACCTGTCAGCTGCCTCCAGAGTCCCACATGCCAAAAAGGCCTTATAGGACTCCCTCTTCAGCTTGACGGCATCCCTCACTGCTGGTGTCCACCAACTAGTTCTGGGATTGCCGCCGCGACAGGCACCAATGACCTTACAGCCACAGCTCCGGTCGGCCGCCTCAACAATAGAGGCCCGGAACATAGCCCACTCGGACTCAATGTCCCCCGCCTCACTCGGAACATGGTCGAAGTTCTGCCGGAGGTGTGAGTTAAAGCTCTTTCTGACAGGAGACTCTGCCAGATGTTCCCAGCAGACCCTCACAACACGTTTGGGCCTGCCAGGTCTGACCGGCAACCTCCCCCACCATCTGAGCCAACCCACCACCAGGTGGTGATCAGTTGACAGCTCCGCCCCTCTCTTCGCCCGAGTGTCCAAGACATGTGGCCGCAAGTCTGACAATACGATTATGAAGTCGATCATCAAACTGTGGCCTAGAGTGTCCTGGTGCCAAGTGCACATGTGGACACTCTTATGCTTGAACATGGTGTTCGTTATGGACAGTCCATGGCGAGCAGAGAAGTCCAACAACGAAACACCACTCTGGTTCAGATCAGGGGGGCCCTGCCTCCCAACCACACCCCTCCAGGTCTCAATGTCATTGCCCACGTGAGCATGGAAGTCCCCCAGCAGAACGAGGGAGTCCCCAGATGGAACACCCTCCAGTACTCCATCCAAGGACTCCAAAAAGGGTGGGTACTCTGAACTGCTATTTGGTGCGTAAGCACAAACAACAGTCAGGACCCGTCCCCCCACCCAGAGGCGGAGATAGGCTACCCTTTCGTCCACCGGGGTAAACCTCAATGTACAGGCGCCAAGTCGGGGGGCAATAAGTATGCCCACACCAGCTCGGCGCCTCTCACCCGGAGCAACTCCAAAGTGGAAAAGGGTCCAACCCCTCTCGGGGATACTGGTTCCAGAGCCCAAGCCGTGCGTCGAGGTGAGTCCAACTATATCTAGCTGGAACCGCTTAGACATTCCAGGTGACATTCCATGTCCCTAGAGCTAGCTTCTGCAGCCGAGGATCAGACCGCCAGGGTCCCCGCATCCGGCCACCGCCCAGCTCACTATGCACCCGACCTCTATGCCCCCTCCTGCAGGTGGTGAGTCCACGGGAGTGGGGGCCCATGTTTCCTTTTCGGGTTGAGCCCGGCCGGGCCCCATGGGCAAAGGCCCAGCCACCAGGCGCTCACCTCCAAGCCCCACCTCCAGGCCTGGCTCCAGAGGGGGGCCCCGGTGACCCGCGTCCAGGCAAGGGAAACCTTGGTCCGTCGTTTTTGTTCATCATAGAGGTTTGTGAGCCACACTTTGTCTGGTCCCTCACCTAGAGACCTGTTTGCCATGGGTGACCCTTCCAGGGGCATAAAGCCCCCGACAACATAGCTCCTAGGACCACTGGGACATGCAAACCCCTCCACCACGATAAGGTGGTGACTCATGGAGGAGTGGTGACTCATGAAATATACCTATGATAAAAAAAAATTACAGGTCTCTAATTTTCCTAACTGGGAGAACTTGCACAATCAGTGACTGACTAAATACTTTTTTTGCCCCACTGTTCATGCACACAGCATATACAGTCATGGAAAAAATTATTAGACCACCCTTGTTTTCCTCTGTTTCTTGTTCATTTTAATGCCTGGTACAACTAAAGGTAGATTTGTTTGGACAAACATAACGATAACCACAACGATTGCTCATAAGAGTTTTATTTAAGAGCTGATATCTTACCATTTTCCATGGTTTTCTTGATTATAACCTAAATCACTTAAGTTTTTACATCAATAGCTATGGTGTTGTACTGCCAAAAACACTGCTTTTATGCATTCAGTCTGTCTGTTTTAGTCACATGATGACGTTTAGTGGTACCAGGTATTAAAATGAACAAGAAAGTGAAGAAAAAATGGTGGTCTAATAATTTTTTACATGACTGTACACACGTTACTGCACACCCATTTATGCATATATACTGTATATACAGATGTATACAATTTAAGGCTGCACAAAACACAGTAGAAACACAAAGATTTAAAACAAAAAATTGAAAAAAGACTGGCATCTGTTTATGATTGCTATGTTGGCAATGACATCAGTTAGTTACAAGGTAATTATCAACTCAGCATCATGGTGAGTATAAATGTGGTATAAATATTGTGCAGTTCTCAATAAAGATAAGCAAGCATATAAACACCCATCTGTGAATATTTAACACCAACAGTAAAAAATTACACTATCAAAATATTACCAATAATAAAAATACTAATAACTATGGTAGTTATTATCATCATTATTACTGTCACCACCATTCTCCACTGTCCAAGGTTATGCAGGCAGTAGACAGAAAGCAGCAACTACACCCATCTCTCCAGCATCAATTCTGTCACTCTAACCCTGTTACGGCCCAGATATGGTGAGTTAGCCTAGTAGATGGAATGAGGGGAGTAACAAGGCGTGTAGATCTGGCGGCAAGCCGTTTATTAAAGGTAAAGTCAAAATAATAAATATATCGAAATCAAACTTGCTCAGCAACAAAAAGTCAAGCTCTCACATAGAGCAGCAACAAAAGACACATTTTTCAACACACAATATGCCACACTAGTCAACAAAGTCCAACACAGTTCAAACAAATTCCCTCAATGGCGGCAGATCTGTCTGTGGCTGACAGTCTGCCGCGACTGCAGTTCTGACAGGTCTTTTATAGAAGGGAGGGTGATGAGAGGAGGGCCCAGGTGATGGCAACGCCACTCAGCTGATTCAAGGGGGCGGAGCTTGGTAAGGGAATCCCGGGACGTCACTCCCTCTTCCTGTCCGCAGGCGACAGCCGGGGATAACCCACAGGACGCACCATGCCGCCGGCTCTCGTGGTCCGTAACAAACCCCCTTCCCAGTCTCTCCCACCCCACCTCATCCCCATCCATCGGCAGCCAATACAGATGGGATGGCCACCACCACCACCAGGTGACACGAGGTGGCAGACCACCAAACCAGCAGATCTCAGTGACTCCACCACCGCAAACAAGAGTACAACAATCAAGATTAGCAGAGAGGAGGCTGCTGCAGCAACAACCTCAGGCCCGAGGGCCCAACCTGGGCCCCAGTCACCAGAGTCACAGGCAATGCATGGGCAGATCCACAGTACAACAGGCACCAACCCACGCCCCCTAACCAGAGAGTGAGAGGAATGGGCAGATCACAGGCCACCAGGGGAGTGAGACAGGCACAAGACTTCTGAGATGAAAGGGAAAGGAAAATATCAGAGTGACATCATAACAATGATAACAACAACAATAATTCTTACTTTTATTATTAATGCAGTATTATTGGACTATTAATGGTTCTTATCCTTCCCCCGAGCTATATGGATGCAGCTCAATCGATTCTGAGGCAAAAGAAGATCATGCTAACTGTGAATTGGGGTGGCAGGAGTAGAGGTTAAGTCTTTGTAGAGTTAAAAATAAAGATTACATCAGGAGTAGAAAAAAAAATGTCATAACGCATGACCGCAAATCCTTTGTGGGGTAATATATGAGATGAATTTAAGGTTTTAACAAATTTGTTCCAGATTCTGTTCAAAATTGACAGTTTGGTTTTTTTATTGAAGCAGTTAATTTTTTCATTATATAAAATCAATTAATCTGTTTTTCCAAACAGTGATATTAATAGAGTTTTTAGTTTTCCAGTTGATGATTATGGTTTTCTTGGCGATGATTAGGACAATAGAGAAAATTTTTTATGAGCTGTTATCCAGAATGATCATGGAAGAGTCTTCCAGTAGACAGCGTGAAGGTGATAGTGGGTTGCTGCAGTCCAGAAGTTGGGAGATATTGTGCCAGAAGGTTTTGACTGGTGTACAGTCCCATACAGCATGCAGGTAGCTATGTGTTACATTTTGTGTGCAGTGAGAACAAATATTTGTGTCTATTAAGTTTATCTTATCCCCTCCCCCCCAAGTGAAGTGCAATCTGTGAATTATCTTGTGTTGTATGAGTTGTACATTTGGATTAGTGGTTGAAAAATAATATATTCTTACAAATTTGGTGCCAGAAGTCATCACTGTAAGCGAACTCTAGATCCTTTTCCCATTTTATTTAAGGCACCGATGACCAACATTGTTGTGTTGGTCATAGAAATTAACTGGTAAATTATAGATTAAATGTTTTGGTGATTAGAGATTTGAGTTAACCCTGAAATCAATGGAAGAAGGCTGAGATTAGGTTTTTTTGCTGTTCTTTTTAGATTGTACAGATGATTTAATCTGTAGATATCAAAACTGACTTCTTCCACTGCCATACTTCTGCACAAAGTGAGAAAATGAAACCAGAGCATTGTTGTCTTAGATATATTTAAGGTGTGTGATGCCCTTGATGATCTGTAATGAACATTTTAGTGGTTTCTAGTTTATTAGGAAGTCAGGGTAAATCCCAATGCGGGTGTGTGTATTAGATGAGAGGGTTAGGGTTAGTGGTGTTAGCTATTTGGTGAACTTCCCATCAGGCTGTCAGAGTTGTAGCTATGATTGGGTTCTTGAAGCAGGGATGGTGGGTAATGGTGCGGCCTATAAATGGCAAGTCTAAAATACTAATTTGTTTGCAAAATAGTTGTCATAAGCCAGTCCAGCATGTCACACTAATTTGGGTTTATCCATTAATGAATATATCAGTTTGTTTGCAAGGAAGTAATGAAGGAGGTTTGGAGCTTTGTAGTGGGATTATTTAATTCTAGCCCTCTTCTTTTTCCAATAATATTGGGAGACCATAGAGTCTAGAGATCTAAACCATAAGAATGGATGTTTGATGGGGAAAATTGAGAAAAGATAATTTATCTTTGGAAGTATGGTCATTTTGACTGTGGCAATTCTGCCAATGAGGTCTGTTAACTGGTTCATCCTATGTTTGAGGTTGGCATTGGTCATGTGTAAAGAATGCTTATCCAGTGAATCATTTATTTACCAAAGACAATTTGTTTTGGGTTCTCAACAAAGAAAATTCCAAATTAATTTTATCAAATTCTTTTTCTGCATCCACTAAAATTATGGTTATTGGTTTTCTTTCTTTTTCTTATGAGTGGAGCATTAGATAATCTGTCCTCTTAGCACCCGTTCCCTGTTTCTCAAAGAAGTAATGGAGCTATTTCAGGTGAATCTTTTACTTCAAGAAAGGATGCCTGCTTTATTTTAATATAATTATCAAAGTCGGGATCATTGAGTAGTGATGTACTCACTAATCAATGTGATTAAGTAGTGATTTATGTATGTTCCAGTTAAGCATAATTGGTGAGTAATAGGATGTGTTATTAGTGAATTATCTTTGAGATAATAGAAATTGCTTCTTGCTAATCAGGAAGTAGTCGATGCGGGAATAGGAGCGATGAGCTTGTAAGAAAAAGGAGAACTTTTTGTCTTTGGGTTGTTTAGGAAACAACCAATTAAAATGATTGCTGATAGAGATTGAACTAAAAGCTACTAAACCGTGGGGGTACTTAATATTGCCCATAAGATTTTATCGTTGTGGTTGCATTTTTGCTGGATAAATGCTGAAATGGTGACACAGTAGTTTTTTCTTTTTTTTTTTAAAGAAATAATGCATTGTGATGTTCATTTGACATGGTACTTGTCTAAAACCCACCACAGTAAGATGATTTTTTTTTAATTGTTTTTACACACAAAATACATAGATTTAAAAAAGGTTACAACCTTTACACATCAATCTATAGTGTGGAAATAAATGGTAATTTTCTGCATCAGATATGACCTCCTAAACTGCCCCTTCTTTATTTTGTTCTGGAACTATGTCCTTTGCTGTGTCAAAGCTTTGATCTGTGTCTGATTTCCATTATTCCAGGTGAGTTATGAATGCCAAGTGCCAGATTTGAATATACCTTTGCCTGGATGTAATTTTGATCTTGCAAATACCATAAGAACCGCGGCTCTTTTTCAAGTCTGTGTGAAAAGTGTCAAAGTGGAAATTTACTTTAATTGCATACCAGATGAAAAGCCCACACCGAGCAGGGGGTATCTATTGAAATAATCTCTGATCCTTCACATGAAAACTGATATTTCACTTTGAACTACAGGTTTTCATTGTGAATGAAGAATTAAAAAAAAAAAAAAAAAAAAAAAAGAACATAAAATCGCATCATTATGAAAAGTACTTTGTTCCATTTTTTTAGTACCCTATACAATAGGGCTGTCCTTTTTCCCAAAAGCCAAGGTTGAACAAATAAAAAACAAAAAAAAGCACTCAATTCAAAGAATTTACACTGTGGCTCCAGCTGGCTGATACATTCCCGAAACCTCTCTCCCAAGACAATGCTGGGCCCCATATCTTTGCATATAAATCGTGCTATCTTTTCAAGATTGCATACTTATGAACCTTCGACAAGGGCCTTGCTTTTGCTGCTTGTGCTGAGGAGTAGCCACGTGATGATGACTCACTTATATGTGGTTCCTTCCCTGCCTCACTCAGGTCACAATGTTAGTAGGTTTAGTAGAGGCGAAAAATTAAAAACCAGTTTAAAATTTAATTTCCATTTATCTGTCCCACTAGATGCTGAAGATGTGCATAGCAAATCAACGAGATGCGACACATAAATTGAGATGTATATTTCGATATGCATTAATTCAGTGACAGATTTGGAGTTGTGTGTGCATTGTAGTTGTAGCTGACATGGAGATACTCCTATGACCTGCAGAAGTGTGACGCAATGGACCCAGGGGCGGACTGGTAATCTGTGCATTCTGGAAAAGTCCAGAACGGCCATTGGCCCTGTTCAATAACCAAAATTTTCAGTCTATCAACTAACAGCAGGGGGCGCTAAGACGATCATTTACCAGATATAGGCCTAAAAACCAACAAGAGAGTTCCATTAGACTCTCAACAGAAAGATGGCAAGCAGACACGCAAGGAAAAAGTTGGATGGGAAAAATTTAAACCAAAGAAAGCCAAGTCATTGGATACTTCAAAATACAGAAAGTTCACAGAGCTTTAAGGCAGCAGTGCAACTGCAAGCAGCAGCAGTAACGTTGATGTCGATTTAGACGACGGTGTCGACCAAAGCACTAAAGCATTATCACCAAGCGAGACTGAGAGAAGGGTGGACATCCAATCCTGACCAACCACAGGCTGATGAGAGGGCAGGTGGGCAGCTGAGGGAATTTCACCAGAGGAGGAGGTACCTCCAGTAAGTGACAACTGTGGTTTCCTGCTGCCAGAAGAAGTTTGGAGATCTCCTGGCGACAATTATGTGACTTTTTCCCTCTTCTTCCTCTCTGGATTCACCGTGCCGTTCTGATTGTGTGTTAGGTCATGTGTTAGGTAATGAAGGAAGCAGCTCCAAGCCAACTTTTAAATGCAAAAAGATATTTATTTACAAGAAAAAGTACAGACAGTACAATACAGACTTGTGCACTACGTCTGGGATTTTCTGAGCCAATCATGAAAAATCAAAGCACATACAAATGAGAGAAGCTTTTATAGCCATAGTCAGGTCTATTCTGGGTTACACTTGGAATCAATCAAAGCTTCCCCTGACAGGTCCCCAACATGTTTTTCTCCTACACAATAAACAGCAGTGGATTCTTTTTTTTTTTTTTTTACTTATTTTTTATTTCAATTTTTTCAGCTTACATAGACAAAAACATATAAATTCACATTTAGACTGCTGTTTCTCCTCTATGATCTGCTTAAATT
The DNA here is from genome assembly GCA_018398805.1 of Hirundichthys speculiger. NCBI lineage: Eukaryota > Metazoa > Chordata > Actinopteri > Beloniformes > Exocoetidae > Hirundichthys > Hirundichthys speculiger. The sequence continues at coordinate 3,830,293 of JAGFBZ010000865.1, forward strand.
AACATTAAAATATATGCATCAGATTAAATTTACAAAAACAGTGGATTAAATGATTAAGCAAGAATAACATACAAACATAACTATAGGTGATAAAATAATAAGTAATGTAAATGAAAATAAATAATAATAAATAAGAGCAATAAAATGAGACAAAATGAAATAAAAAATAAATACATAAATAATGTAACTTTTACTGCATTAGCATTGTCATGGCAGGTTTCCATCTATTAACAAATATGTCTCTTTGAAGCCTCAAGGAGTAAGTTATTTATTCCATATGATAGATTTCCCAGACCTTTTCAATCCACATATTGTAAGTTGGAGGGTCAGGCTTTAACCATTTAATTGTAATACATTTAAGGGCCGCAATCAGTAATATTTGTAAAAGGTATTTTTCCCCTCTTTCCATTATGTCATTTGGTATCAATCATAGCATTACCATCTTGGGATCTTTGTTAAGAGTTCTCTGAAATACTTTACAGCAGGGATTCTTGATAACAATACAGGATGTACTCCCTAACTGATCACGGATCTTCCAAAACTGTTGACCCTGAGAACGTGTCCTTTGGGAAGAGGAGCAAACAAACTCACTGAACTCATGAATTTCCGCTGAGGCCTTACAGCTGTTAAAGAGTTGTAGTTGAACTTTATACAAAAAGGTAAATATCATGTAAATATCATATTGTTCAGACACCACACAACGACATGAAACCATAGCATTAAACAGGTTACGGTTCTGGATTTGCAGTGTAATGATGAGAAATATGTGGCTTATTGCCAAGCATGCCAGTTATAAATAGATAAACAAGCACAAATGGCCCCAATTTCATATTCACCTCTGCATAAATCATGCAGATTAGGCTCTTTACGTTCAAGAGAACAGAAGGTTTGAGAGGGGAAAAGTGTTTTCCATTTTGGCACTATTTATCTTTGTCTTCTGTTTCGCGGTGTGTAGTGATGCAATGTCTGTGGAGTAAACTACAAATGTTGTTTGACTAATGTTGACAAATGACAAATGTTTAACTAATCACAGCAGCATTACATGAGACAATTTATTTTTAAAAATCAGTATAATGTCAGAGTTCTACAGTATTTGCTAGGTAGTCTAGTGCTTAAGTGGGTGGACTCTCATATAGTGGTTTGTGGGTTCAATTTCCAGTATTGTAATATGTTGTTGTGTCCCTTTTTTGCCATTGCTTTCTCTTTATCCAGTAAAGGCCACTAGAAAATCTTTTAAAAAGATGCTGGCATGACATACAAAACATAACCTGCTCACTACTCCGGACCAAATGGCAAATAATTTACTCTGTTGGGGTCATAAATGTATAAATCTGATTCTGATGGAGTCAGTGCCTCACCAGCCATGAATCTCATCACATGTCACTGGTTATGAGGCATTATTTAGGTTTACATATCAGAAAATTTTCATTTCAGACCGAAAAGGGATGTTTTCAATAAATGTATGGTTTATAAAGCTATGATTATAGATATAGATTTTTTTCTGTTTAAAATGTAAGCATATAAGTAACTGTAAAATAGCAGTATAAAAGACAATGTTTATGTTCATTTTTGTTTCAGGAGATGCAAGTGATGTTTAGTCGTTCTTTAATATTAGTGTTCTTGAGTTCTTGAATAAACAATCATAAATAGTTTGTATGTGTGGGTGTTTTGTTATGACAATGTCAATATATCACTATATCCCCCCCGGTTATCGGCGGGCCTACTCAGGGAGGGGGAAAGTCCAGGGCCGTTTTTCAGTCCCAGTCCATCCCTGAATGGACCTCTGTTCTTTTTGGAATTTGAGACAGTAAAGTGGTTGTGTTGAGGATAAAAACCTGTCAATGCATACTTGTTTCCTCCATCTGGAATTGATAAGGGAAAAGATGAAAGAATTGTATCAGTAATTGGTAAAAGCATTGGTATTGATCAACCCTTTTCAATTCCTGTCTCTACAGGTGAGTGACCTGGTGGAAGGATGTTGTAGATGCAGCGGTGTTTCACATCACTAAAAATATACAAGTAATTTACATTTGAAAAGCCCAAGTTCATCCACATGCTGAATAAATTGACCAAGAACAATGCTGCTTAATATTATGCTTTATTGCTTATTTATATATGCTTATTTATGTGCCTATTGTTTATTTTTGAATGAATTAACCCTTAAAGATAAGATTTTACTTTATTTATTCCAATATTTAACAAAATCTTTAGTTGATAATTTTACAGCTAAACAAACAACCTATTGATTTTCTTCTCTCTTTTTTTTTTTAATTGAACATTTTAATATGGCATTACAAATATCAGTGATTTAATTTTCATGTGATTTTCATGTTTCGAGTCCTTTAGTTGGCTCTGCCACGATGTCTCCTGTCCACAGCTTTACTGATGTCTCATTGTTGGCTGATGTCGTGCCGTAAGGCCAAACCCAGTTGTTGCAAGAGACGACCAGGGCAGGAGACCAAAGCTACTTCAGGTGTATTTTGCTGATAGTACAGACAGGAAACCAGAAGCGACAGAACTGAAACTGACGTTTGAACACAAGGTAAACTACTTTGTCTGTGCAGCCTGTAATCTGAAGCACTTTATTTTGGTGTATTTAATTTTCATGTAGAAAGGGTTAGGGTTAGGGTCAGGTAAGTAAGTAAGTACTGATGCTTAAAGCAGCACAAATATGTGTTTATTTTGTCACATTAAAATGACAATTTCAAATTCATTTGAAGAAATATTTGATTAGTTGTGGGAAGTGATGTCCAGCCCTCGCGGGCCCGTGTCTCTAGTCATTCAAAGTGACTGTATTTCCTGTTCTGCCCTTCTCTATGTCACATGTTAACCACGATAAAACTAACTCACAGAGCTACAATTGCAATTTTATAAAACCCATAACATTTTGAGAAACTCATGGAAATTTGCACTCTGTGTTGTGTTATCCTGGTCATTATAATAATGACATGGTGCTTGAGATAGCATCTGTTTTCCTTGTGAACATCCGCGTATGTACACAGAGTGTTCCTGACTTGAGTTTCCACATGTTCCCACATCAGCAAAAACAGTCAGAGTTGGCAGCAAAAAGTAGGTTAGAATGACTGGCTAGAAAATGCCGTGGTTGGACAAGGACCAAATTCACAAACAGCCTCCTGCTGAGACTACAAACAGGACATCCTCTCTCCAGTCAAATGAAAGGTAAATTAATCTATATGCGGAAAAATTACATGATTAAACGTTTATGCTAAGCCCCCGTGGCGAGCTGAATAATTCAGAGTAACTGTGTTTAACATCATACGGCGATGCGGATTTTACATGCTGATAATGGTCTGTTCATTTATGGAATCTGCTGTGCAAAATAGACAGTGACGGAGATGTTAGCCCAGTGCCATCAGGCCAAAGTAAAAGTGTGATCAGTATTTTATATTTTAATGTGGTTATAATCTGCTGTTTCCTGAGTGTTTGACTTAGTTTATACAAAACCACAAGCGGCTTTGACTCCTACAGGTGTCATGTCAAAGTTGTTATCCCTGTCAGGAAGTGCGTCTTCAACTGCAGGAGTGCGCGCACAGACTCAGAAGAGACAAGCAGAGAGGAAAAATGCACATTTGACTCATTTTATGAGCGCTTGGTCAGTGTGATTTGGCAAAGTTACGAAAAAAATAATTATCATGGTGGTCTTAATGAAATCCGTCTATGCAGTTTTAAGCTTCAACGATTAACATAAATTAATGTGTGAATGTTTAGTCAACATGGCATCGTTATTTATTTTCCAATCAATTTAAGATGCAAAGGGAAAATTAACTCCAAATTATCTCCTTTAAAAGAGTTATTGAAAATTTTTGCTTGTTTCTCAGGGAGGTCACACTAAACTGACTTTTGCTTGTCAAAACATTTTGTTCAGAATATTTTGCCTCTAAAAATCCTGCAGCCAGAGTGCTTGATGGTGGTGGAGTTGATGATGTTTTTGATTATTTTGTGGATGTGGATCCGTATAGTCTTTGACGAGAGTGACTCCGTTATGAAACTGGTGGTATGAGCTGTGCTCATTGTGAGGCCTGTGGAACGGTGTTGTACTAAGTGCATGATCTTTTCTAATCTTTAATAAACACGTGAAAGAGCATCACACCTTCAGTCCACAGAGAAAGCTGAATGTCTGGTTGTTTAGCTGCTTGCGCTCCCACGAAGATGTGATGAGCCTCTCAACGACAACGACGGAGGTTGCTGGAGCACAACTTTTTTTGCCAGATTCAATCTATTTAGTGTGAGAGCTGAAGAAAACACAGCGAGAGTACCAAAAATAAATAATGCTGCAACAAATGTTTGTCAGAGAATGACTATAACATACATAAAGCATACATCCTGCCCACAACTATGGCCATCTTTAATGTCTCTTTGAAGAATGTAGATTATTAGTTACTGCAACATTTCTGCTCTGAAAGAAATCAAGTTTTATTGATCTGTATCATTTTTGTATCATTTTGTTACATATTGACTTGGATGCTTTAATCTTGTTAGCATGTAACTGGTGAGTGTTAAATGAGTAAATATTAATTTGTGTCAAATGGAAATTTGGTCTTAAATTTGATGTATACGGACAATTTTCAGACTATGTTGTCATGGAATAGAAGCAAACATCACAGAAAAGTCATGGAACAATCATAGAGATATTTTGGTAAATATGTACGAACCCCTGCGATGGACTGGCGACCTGGTGTACCCCTGCCTTTCGCCCGTAGACGGCTGGGATAGGCTCTAGCAGATCCCCGTGACCCTTCGGAGGATGAAACGGGTATAGATAATGGATGGATGGATGGATGGATGGATGAACCCTGAAGTATTGAGATTGTAGAATAAAATCGCAAGATAATAACATTTATGCTACTACTACTACTAATAATAATAATGATAACACATCTGACTTGATCATTGAATGTATGGTAGACACTGATGGTCATGTTTGTCCTTTCTTTTACACATAAATAACTGCACTGTGGCTGATCGTTGTTTACTGAACGGCTGGTGTATGACCCTAATTAGGTTATTGACCAGTTTTTTAAAAAATGACCCGCATTTGGTCCTTGGAGATGTCTGCCAATACCTCTCCGCAAATGAATGGACGTTCATTTAAGGTAAAATATCTAGAATTAAAAAAAATCCAGTGTCTTTCCCCCACCCCACCCCTACACACACGCACACACACACACATGAAAGGTTGTAAGAAAGTTTGACAGCCGAATACATCATCAAATCTGCTGGTGTAAGCTGACAGCACTGCACTGTGTGTTGTGTGTGTGTGTGCACATGTGTGTATGTGTGTGTGTCTAAGCATGTTTATTCCCTTCACTTCTTGTCCTTCTTTGGCTCTTTTCACTGGACAGCCTCAGTGATGAAAGGGCAACCATTATTCCCCTCGGGCTGTTAAGCAGAAGTGACCTGGCTGACATGGCAGGTAGGAGACAGAGATATTGCTCAGCTGTGAGTGGCGAGCCAGTTAAGTGATTAAAAAATGTGCTGAGTTTATGGTTTAAGGCAAAGAATTCTGTCGTAGAGGAGGGACATGGAGCAGTTTCATGCCAACACCAAATGAATACAGGAGACTCGGCTTAGGGAAAGATGACCGTGCCCATTCTTAACTGACTACATTTGCTTTGCGAGTTAAGCTTTTCTTTCTTTCCTTTATGTATTTTGATGTACAGTGTGAATCCATAGGTGACAAAACCATTTATCATCTGACCAAATTCGCAGGCTTGATAAAGTGATCAGCGAATTATTTCAAACTATTTAAAGACTTCAAGTGTGTAGTAATTTGTACCTCAGGACCTTGGACTTGTTCTTGAACACCTGTGCATACTGAAGTATTCAAGAGTCAAATGTGAAGTCGCATGTCTAAATCTATGATAGAATATCTAAGAAAAGAAAACAAGCAATTTTGTGGTGGCATCTTAAAGTGGACATCAGATGGTCATTTCCAGCCATTTTTGTCAAGTCTAGAGTACTTCTAAATATTGTCTAGACCAATCATCTCCAAAGAGTTTGTATTTACCTTATACCGATAAAAGAATACCACCACTTACACCACTTCTTTAAACAAGATTATGTTGTCTTCTGTGTTTTCTGATTGAATGTCTGGCCGGTTCTTAATTGCCTTCTGATTTCTGTAAAATCTCCTTTAGGGGCCAGGCTTCCTCATGAACACACACAATTTCTGTTGCTGGTCAGGAACTGAAAAAAGACGTCCAAACCAACTTCAACTTCATTTATTTGTGTCCCCAGAGGGACAATTGGTTTTGCAGCAAACGAGATTACATAAAAAACTCTTAAAGACACATAAAAGTACCTCAAATACATGAAAACAAACAGGCACATCAGAACACAGATGCATTAGGAATACCCCAGGTACAGTGAGGCTTACTGCAAGACTCATGTTTTTAAAATATAGTCAACTTCAGAAGTGATAAATAGGAACATTTAAAAAAAAAAAAAAACCCAAGAACAACCAAGCTGATAATATTAGATGAAAATGATTAATTTCTACCAGCTAATGAATCGGAGCTTATGCTTATTTATATGCACAATGCTTCTGCATCCTGGCCTAGTTCTGGTTAATGACGCAGTGTAATAAGTCCTGTATTACTGCATTGATCTAATTTGAAGACCTGGTAAGAATTAGGTTTCTTTCTCTTTCTTTGTCATGCTTCAATATCTTATCATTTAAATCAGTTTCTTTTTCCCATGACTGTATACATTAATATGAATGTTTTCCATTCTGTGAATTCTGTTATGTTGATCAAATATTTACTCAAGACAGGAATTGTTGTTTTCATTTGGCTGAGCATGATGAGACCAGGCCACTGAAACAGCTCTGCACACAGCCTACAGAATACAAAAAGAAAAAAAAAAAACAATACAAAAAACATGATGTTTGCTGGAGGTGCCATGTAAGCAATGTCAATGAAGGCTGGTGCAAAAATGTATCAGTGCTGAAGAAGTTGAAGAAATCCTGACTAAAAAAAGCATGATCCATCAAGTGCAAATCTTTGTATCCATCACATACATTTCCTTTCCTTAATTCTGGAGTCTCTTTCCATACTTCCTCATAACAGTTGAAAAAGCATTTTCTGAAAACCAAAAACATTGCAGCTTATTTACACACACGCTGATTGGGGGCGCTTGCTATATGGGACTGGTTTACCTCCACCATCAAGAGGGGTGCTGTGCTGGTCATGTACAGTCAGTGGCTGGTTTGTGAGACCAGTGTGACTTCTCAGTATAATTTCAATTTAAAAAAATACATATGTTAGAAACATAACATTTCACAAGCTTATGGTGCCAAGGGAAAAAAAAGCGAAATGTGGGGATAGCTGAGTTTATGATGAATGTTTTCTTTAAAAAAAAGGCCTCTTCATGGTTTCAGGTGGAGTTCTCCAACCTCTTACTATATGAAGGCGGCACTGACAAAATCAAATCAGCCAGAAGCCACTTGTGTTTTCTGTGACGAGTAACATTATTGACATCGGATATCTTTAGTCAAACGAACTGAATGTAAAATAACAGAAAACAAATACCATGTTATTACCTTTTTGTGTCTCTGCATAAATCACTGCATCAAATTTCCCTAACGTCACATCTGTGTTCATGGGCATGTGTTTTGGACCGAGTCTTTGCTGTAGTTAGTGACATGAATGACAATCCATCCACATGGATGCGAAGGCTGTGATTACTCGCACTGCTCATCCTCGGCTGAAAGAAGATATATATCCTTCATGAGCATAACTGTCATATCTACTACTGACAAGTTAAGGTTTCAAGACAACTGATTATGTTTTTATGTTCATGAATTCTGATATTGTGCCTTAACTCTCTGCTCTCTCCTGTACATTTAAATAATTGCAATGATACAAAGGAAATCCTACATCTGGGCTCAATCTTTGGCTGACTTGACAACCTTCAAATGTAATATTTGAAAACTGCTGCATGTTTGTGCTGCTGTCTTACATTTAATGAGTTCAATTCAATGGTTGATATAAAACATAACATCAGAGACTAGATGGGTCTATAAACAGCTATCCAACACATGATTCCCCCAGAAGTGGAATACTTCTTTATTTAGTTGCAGACAGTTAAAACAGGGACAAAAGTAGTATGGAAAATGAGTGAGTTAGTACAGTGGTACCTCTACTTACAAACGTCTCTACATACGAAATTTTCAGGTTACGAAACGCGTCAATGGGAAAATATTGCCTCTTGTTACAAAATAAATTTCAGGATACGAAAGGCAAAAATACAGTACGTGCTGCTACTCGCAGCTCCCAGAGTTTATTGAACGTAAACATACTTCGTCAGTTCTGTATCTCGGTTTGAAAGTGGTGGTCCGAGCTGCTCTGCCATTGGCTATCGCTTAGCATCTTCCTGGCATCCCATTGGCTAGGAGGGCCCCTTGTCTGTATGAGCGTAACCCAGAAACCCAGGTAAACAAACAATTTTTACCTCCGCCAAGGAGGTTATGTTTTTGCCGGCGTTTATCTGTCTGTTTGTCTGTGTTCAAGATAACTAAAAGTTACGGATGGATTTTGATGAAATTTTCAGGAGTTGTCAGAAATGTGAAAAAAAGGAACTGATTTCATTTTGAGTGTGATCCGGAAGAAATCCTGGATTCTGGATCACTTTCAATTTTTCGAATAATTGTTACGCTTGGTTGAAGTCTGCGCTCTCCGAGTGCTTTTCTAGTTCTAACATGTATTTCTTACAGGTTTTTATGTCATTTCATGTATTATTTATAATTTATAAAAAAATTATGTTCGAATTTTGGGGGACTTGGAATGGATTAGGGCATTTACATGGAAAACGCGTCTCTACTTATGAAATTTTCAGGTTACGAAACGACTTCCAGAACCAATTAATTTCGTAAGTGGCAGGTACCACTGTATAGAGAAAAAAATGGTTTGACTTCTTTTCACTAGTGTGATACAAAATAACAAGAAACCTATCTCAGTTTAAGTGGATGGATTAGCACCTAAATTACTGCACATATCCTCATAAAAGGCTTCATTTGGTTGGTTTTTAGCCTGGCCAGCCATACCCATTCACTTTGGCAAACTTCTCTCTTGTGAAATAGGTCTGGTACCACTCCCATGCACCACTATTCATTCTGGTAGAGAACTGGTACAGAACATACTGACCAACGTGCAACAAGTGCATTGAGGCAGGGGCAGAGTTTATGTAATGACTCATACAGGAGCGTCCAGGAGCCACTGTTCAAAACAACCAAGAAACCAAGAAATGGGATTGTGTGCAAGCATGTTGGAAAAACCCTTAGAGGACTTTGAAATTTCCTAGATCCACCACTGGTGAGAACTGTCCTGCACAGGGTCCATTGCACAGCAACATCTATCTGCACCAGCTGAAGCTGGGTCAAACTAAGACTTTAACCTCAGAAATCTAGTGATTTCCAAGGTTTTCAGATAAGTAAAGGCTGTTCAGTGATGAACAGCCTTTCATTTTCTATTCTTAATCACATCCTCGTACACACCATCCACTCAGTCTCACAGAAGCTGTTGATTTTTTTAAACTCTTCATTATAAACAATGTTCTTAAGCTCGCCATAACCTATATTACGTTATGTAACATCATATTTTGTTGCTTCTTGGCAGCTGCTCGACGACTCTGCAGTATCACCTTAAAGTTAGACTCAAAACTTTTTCTCATATTCTGTCCTCACTCATACTTTGGCATCGCTTTGGGCAGGATGCCTTCCCTCTTTTAAGTTCCCTGGAACTGTTATCTCCAGTAATAGCAATGTGTAGTAACATGCACACACAGTCTCCACCACCAGTTGTGGATCTAAATGTAGACTCACACAGCAGCATTCCAGCAACACACCTGGGATGGTGCTTCTCAGACGTTTTTTGGTCATCCCAAGTCAATCACATTTTGTTCTGCTTGCTTCACAAATAAACCCTGTGCTTTGAATTAGTCCCACCCCCCCGTATGATTTAATTGTCTAGCTCTAGATATGTAGCTGCAACTTGATTGGCTGTTGCATGCTTCGAGGTGGGGAAAGTTGAAAATTCCACAACTTTTGATAGAGGAAATACTATTAATGCAAAGCATGGAGCCCAAAATGTGGTTCAGCAAAGGCTGATGTCACCCTGTTCAAGGTCTGCTGAGACTGATGCCAATGAAACTTGCAACATGATGTCTGAGGAAGGCATATCAGTCTAGGTGTTTAAAAATCCAGACCTAAAATACAAGACAATCCACATTTTCAAGATGCATTCACAGTTAAAAAAAAAAAAAAAAAGTCTCATATTGGCGTTAATACTGTAATTCTTTGTATTGAAAAAGAAAATAATTCAAATAGTTGGCGAGGCTGCTTGCTGCAACCTCCCTCTCCCCATCCACCAGCTCCTCCAGGGGGAAACAATGCTGTTCTCAGGTATATCTTCAGTATATCCTAATCATATGCCCAGACCACCTTAGTTGCCTTCTCTCGATGTAGAGGAGCCTCAGCTCTGTGCTGAGTCTCTCCTGGATGACTGAACTTTTCACCCTATCTCTAAGGAAGAGCCAAGCAACCCTGTAACTGTCCACAGTTTATGACCATAGGTGAGGGGAGGGAAATAGATCGTCAGAGAGTCCTCGCCTTTCTCTCTCTTCACAACAGCAGACCTGCACAGAGTCTTCAGACCACCTGTCAGTCTCCTGCTGACATGGTCACTGGCGTCGAAATGATCTTGCCTTTCAAACTTATTCTACTTCATAACTAACTTGAGGAAAGAAAGTTCAGCTGTTTCGCGCATTTATTTTGAGGAGAGTTGTTCTGTCAGCAGCAAGAAAAGCAAACAAATCTATCTTAGCAAAGCACCAAATTGGATAAGACTGTGCCAAGTCTGTTTAGGGCAGGGTGCCAGTGCAGAGCAGAAGCAATGCTTTGAGGCTTTTGCAATAAAAAATAAAGTGACAACAATGGGGTGATTGCAGAGAAGACATTAATAGTCCACATCCATCCATCTATCCATTCCATGTCATGTGGTTCAGGGTCATGGGGAAGGGCTGGAGCTTATTCCAGCTTTTATTAGGCAAGAGGTGAGATACATCCTAAACAGGTTGCTAATTCATCACGGAAACATGCTGAGGCAAACTTTACAAACAACCATGCACTCTCACACTCCTATAGACCTATAGACAATAAAAAATTAAAAACTAAGCATACATATTTATTTTTTCATTGTGTTTTCATGATAGGTTAACAGCTCTAAGCTATGAAAGTCAAACAGCCTTGATTATGGATGGTACTGTATATCATCAAGCGTCTTCGTTAGTCTTTAAACCTCTCGGTGTGGTCTCAGCGTTCCCATTTCAGTCACGCTCTCTTTCGTTCGTTTCTCTTGCACTGAAGCACACACGTTGACACACAAAGTATTTTGGGCAGGCGTCAAGGTGCCGCGGTGAGTGAGTAATGACCCCTTTCACAACACAAACACCACATAATCAGAGATGCTGAGGATCTGTGTCTGCCTGCTGTCCTGTCTGAGTAATTACGCTAGAGACTCAATTAATCTGCTACACAACAATCAAGCTGTACGTCCTCTTGTCCCCATCCTTTCATTTTGTTGCATTTTATTTATGAGCAATCAGCTCACATAGTGGAAAAGAAAAACTATCATAAAAGCAATAAAAGCAAGCTGATTCAAGCTATTTTTGACCAATTATTGTGCCATGCCATAGAAAATGAGCTGATCGTAGTTCACCTTGTCTGTGCCCGTCAACCAACCAATCCAGAACCAGTTAGCACGGTTTGATACCATCCCTTCCTAGTTGGCTAGCAAACAAAGCCATTCCACCCCCCCCTTGGGTTTACTCTGGGTTATTGTAGCAGGGGAAACCTACCGTCATCCCTCAGAACACCAAGGTGGGCCTCATATGGGTGAGCCCACAGCAATTGTGTCCTTTTTGGCCACCATGTGGATTTCCTGTGGTCAATCCACATGGGTCTGGCCATAAATAAAACACACAGTCCCCATTTTTGCCCACAATAACCTGTTACCGGTCCTGAGATTACCAGTCCTGTGGTAACCTACGCATGGATCAGTCCACAGAAAACCTACATCGGCCCCCTGTGGTTTGATCCATTCAGAGTCCACAGCAGCTATGCCATTTTTGGCTCTCAACAGGAATTTCTGTAGGTATCCCTGATAAAAGTAATTGCTTTCTTTAGTCCAATTTCATTCAACCCACACTTTGGGCTGTCTTACTGTTACCCCATCTGGTCTCCACACGATGAAGCCCACAGTCCTTCCACATTTCAAACCAGTATTGAGACCTATGTGCATTCAGTTTTCTGTTCACCTTGGCCCCACATGAACACCATGTCTGCTGGAGTGCCATACTGAACAGTATGACGAGTTGCTATGAACAGCCAATTTAAATTTGTAAATTGTACATTTCTACTCCATCTGGCTTTGCAAGTGCTGTATGTCTGACAAACTAAGTATGTCCATAATCTAAAGAGACTGTTACAGTTTGACTTTTTGAAAAATGGGAGAAGAGGAAAGAAGAAAAACTACAGCTCAATAATTCTGACTGATGTTTACGGCCTTAACTTGTAGAAAAATTGGCAGGCCTGATGTTTGATGTAATATGACCATATGGATGGGTGTATTTTGTTTTCCTGAATCAGCCAATATCAAATTGGAATGGGAAAAGATACTTGGGCTTAAAAAGAAAAGGGATTGATTTAGTGGATTCTTTGCTTACAGGGCTCAAAATTTAAAGACATTATTAAAATATGGCTGCTTTCAAAATATTATGATTTTGTTTTCTTACTCAGAGCTCCGACCTGTGCCTCCTCTCTCTTAGGCCTTGATCTCCACTATGCTTTTAGACGGATACAAAATTCATGGCCATGATTATTTAGGAACCATAAGAGAGAAGACTTTAAATCGTGATGCATTTTGAGTTGTAATCCCTGCCAAATGTGTGACAGCTCGGGGTTGCCCCTCTGTCAAATCAACAAATGCACGAAGACTCTGATGTTGACTTCCTTGCAGTCATACACCATGTTTATGAGATTGCACATCTTCAGACTTTACTCAGGGAGTTACTCATAGCTGGTAGCAAAACTGGTGCATAAATACGATTGCCCTGACTACCATAACGTGTATTCAAACCAAACATCTTTAGTATTTTTGTCTGAGTACTCACAAAGATATTCTTGACCCCAAATGATAGTGAATTTCAGTTGTTTTATTTTGTCCCAATGTTTCTGCTAACATGTCTTAAGGTGTGCATCGATACTGGGTTGTATAGTCAATTTTCTTTTTTTTTGTTTCAGAATTCTCAGTCTCTAGGGGGGACAGGGTAGGACTGCAGACAGGCTGGTACAGTACCCATACACCCTCTTCTTCCTCAGTCATGCCTTTGTACCTTGTGGAGAATGTGGATTTGCATTTTCTTGTTGAAAAATGCATAAACACTCCCTTAAAAGATGTTGTTTTGAAAGCAGCATATGTTGCTAAAATCTCAGTGTGCTTTTCTGCATTAATGCCGCCATCACAGAAATGTAAATTTAGTTTTGCCAGGGGCACTGATACAACCCCATACCATCACAGACTCTGACTTTTGGACTTGTTACTGATTAGAGTCTGGATAGTACTTTTCATCCTTAGTTTGAAGGATAAGGTGCCCATTTCCTCAGATGGTCCATCCATCTGGGTTTGGACCATCTTGATGTGATGGTCCATCCCAGATTATTTGGAGTCCTAAGATGTTGATACCAGCTCTGGACAAGGTTAACAGACAACAGGAGCCTGGACAAGGCTTCTAGTTTGCACAGTGAAGTTTTTAGGAGCATTTGTAACTGGTTCTGTAACATGCTCTGTCGCGCTTCAAAGAGGTTTTCCAAAGTAATCCATCGCACATGTTTTTATTCACTATTGATCAATAATGTTTTTGAAATTCCCCCGGACTCCAATGATGGCTTGATGCTAATTTGCACCTTAGAAAGATACATTTGTTATAAAAGTAAAACATATTTGTTCCTCTAAGACTCAGTCTTTCATGTTTATGGCTTTTGTACCATATTATCATTCCGATTGCCTATCTATATAACCTGTTTGAGATCACATTATTATTTTTAACTTTCATCTACTTGCTAGTGTTAAATGTACCTACTTTTTTAAGTGTTGCTGGCCTGAAATACAAAAAAAGGATATATTAACAAAAACCATATAATATCATGGGTTCATACTGTCTGCAAATAAATAAATGTCAAAATGTAAGAATGACTGCATGTTTGTTTCTATACATATTTTTTTCTGATTTTGGGTTGTATTATATGTATTATTGTTAAAGTCCCAAGCTGGGTTGTGAACCTGCAGTCTTCCACCTCTGGGGCCCCTGGGCACAATCCACTGCACCACCCTCAACCCTTGAGATCAACACTCAGATCCACCTCTGTTTCCCCTTCGACGAGCAGCCCAGGTGTGACACTGCACACCTGTACCTAGTCAGTCATCAACACCACAGCCTTCAAAAACTCTGCATTCAACCAGACTCGTCGCCAGATCTTCCCATAGAAACGCCTGGCAAGTATAGTGGCTCTCCAACAAATTCTTCTTTCTTCGCTCAGAAGAGTATTCTAGAGTTTTACCTGCTGTGGTAGCTGTGTTGGTAACCAGCTTTCTTTCTTCCTTCAGATCCCATCATCTGCAGTGCCACTTCCTTGCCTTCACCATTCCTCCAACTGGACTGTTGGTTTTGGCTGCTGAACCTCAAGTCCATCTATTGCTTGCTATTGGGAAATTAAACTTTAGAACTCCCTTTCTGTCTCCTGTGTGGTTGCATTTGGGTTTAGAAACAACTCAATCTTTAACAATTGTTTTAGATTTGTTTTATTTTTCTTTGGTGAAATACAAACATTTATCATATTTATGGCTTCCTTATTATAAGAAATGAATTTAGTGCCTTATAGATGCAAAATAAGAAATGTAGCAGATGTCAATCACAATGGAGGTGTGGTTACCTCCTTTATATGAAACACCTGCCTGTTTTCTTTCTCCTTTCTTTCAGTAATATATTGTTTTGAGGCATAATGCATGCCGAGCTCTTTCTCTAGTACAGTTTTTAATCAGCATTTCCCCCTGGGTTACAGTCATCCCACCTTTTGTTAATTGGTTGTTTATAATTATCTCTGGTTATAAGAATTTATGCAGGAAAAAAGAGACTTGATTTTACTGTTTGTACTTGGAGCAGTGTAGCTGCACTGCAGTGGACTAAAGTTGGTATCACATTCATGGAAGCATTTATGGAAGCAGCTTTACTTACTTCAGGTTTTGTATTGCAATTTCAGGACTGCAAAAAGAAACATCTTGTCTGATATTTGTTAATGCTATGAATCGCTATACATATATATATATATATATATATATATATATATATATATATATATATATATACATATATAAATATATATACATATACATATATAAATATATATATATATATATGCACTTGTACTGTATATATGCAATATCTTATCTTTATATCTTCAAACTTTTCTCATTCAGCTTTCGACATCCATCCAAAAGCAAAAACAACTTATTTTGGCTTTTTTATACAGGGTCACCACAGCCGGTCTTCATGTCCCACATATTGGTTTGATATAGGCTTACACTGGATGCACTTTCTAGAACGACCCAGACCATTTATCTAGGCTAATGGGTGAGGCACTGTTAGAACACTGGCTTGTGATCCCTTAGTGACTGGGGTAATGGGCCAGTGGGGACACTGTGAGCTTCTACGTCCTGTGCAATGACACTTCAGCATAGAACATCAATACAATTACACCATAAAGGTCTACAGTGATGCTTCCCATAATTTCCTGTAATGTTGAACATGATTTGAATGAAAGTTATTAGGTTTGCACTTAAACTGAAAAGAAAAAAAAAACAAAACTAAAAACAACCTAAGTATGACTGTGGATTCTTGCACACTGGCCATTACAATTCAGTTCAATTTATTTTAGTTGTATAGCACCAATCCATGACAAAGTCATGCCTTTACACAAAAAATCCTAATTATATTCCAAAACAGTCCAGTTCATTGTAATTCAGACACAATCTAATTCATTCCAAATCAAATTCCAACTGAGTTCAAAATTCAAAAATGCTAATTAGTAAAAATGTGTCAAGCTCCTCAGTTATGCAGGTTCCCCACCTGAAAAGGGCTCTTCGTTATCTCCTGAAACAACATCCACTCAACTTATTCCACTTTTAGTAATTTATTAGTAGGTGAAAAACCAGCTCATTGCAATTACAGTGATCTCTTATTTTTCTCGGTTTATGGGGACCGGCTAAAACCCATTTTTTTTTCTTTTCTTTGCTGTTTGTAGAAAGTATTAAAAAAGAGTAGTTACAGAATATGGAATAATCAAACTATTCCAACAAACAAAATGGATTTTTAACCAAATAGTTAAAGGTCCATGTAACTGCTGCTTTTAACCAAGAAATGAAATTAATCTCTTGCACTTCCTATCTATACCCAAAAGATTGTTCAAATATTTATTTGGTGCAATCCACCATCCTGAGCAAATATGAGGAAGAAACCTGGTGAACAGGGCTATAAAATACCTCCAGAAGACTCAAGGAGGGTAGCCATCTGAATCCACCAGTTGGGGGTCTGAGATAACAGGAAAGAGAGATTAGTCCAGAGATATCTGCCTATGAAACACAAAAGAGAATATTGTTAATTGTCACACTAACAATATTCAAAGGGGGAAACCTGTGTGGTATCCACTGGGTGGCAGCACCAGTCAAAAACCGTCATTACTGCTGCATTTGGGGTATTTTCTAGAAAAGAGTTGCACACATTTGCTGAATGCCGTCATATCTGTGATTCAAGTATAATCGTACCCAACACCTTGATGACAAATCACTTAATAATGTCTGTGGTGTTTTCTATAGAAATATATTCTTCATTCTTAGAATTTAGCGAGTGTGGCTGTTTGTCTCCATGCGGCCCTGTGATGGACAACGGGCCCGTTTAGGATGTACCTTTGCTCATTGTGTAAAGAGAGCTGGAATACACCCCTGTGACCTTGAATGCACGGTTTAGATTAATGGATTCTTAGATTTTCTTATGCACTAAAGCCTGATGTGTAGTACTGAGAACAAACAAAACAAACTGAGTAGAATGTAGAAGGTATGCTCTTTCTATAAATGTAAAGATTTTTCATAATTTCAGCAAAGGTTAAATTTGAATTACCGCTGGGGAAATGATAGTTGTTACTTTTGTTGAGTCATAGTTTTAATGAGCTCTTCCACGTTGAATGCATGACAGGATGCTGTCACACAACTTTCACAGAGAAGACATGCTGTGCAATAAAAGCACTGTCACGCGTCAAACTTTGAGAAGAGCAATCACCTGTCTTTCTCTAAAGGTCACATGTGGGGATTCTTTCATTCACTTATTTTCTTTACCCGTTTCAGCTCTATTCTAACTAACTGTTTGTTGACAGCTGGGATAAGCTCCAGCACAGACAAGAGGCGGGGGGTCCACACCAGTCCAACACAGACTTTGGGGGTCATTTGTTTCCAAATAATTTGTCTCAAGAGAATGAATAAAAGAAAGCCACTCTCATCCTCAACAAATAAATTGGAAGATTAATTCAGGGTCAACTCCATTTACAAAAGATTTTTCATGTGGGAGGTATTTATAGCCAGATGTGATTGATCTGCACATAAAAGTATGCTGGGGAGACCTTTTCATTGGCAGCCAAATGGCAATCCAACCACCTCTTGTCCCAGCTTTCCGGTGTGAAGATTGCCTTGGCTTTGACAACACTGGCTGTCCGAGAGTCTCACCCAGAACAGGAAATTAGGCTAAAACCCCTCCTCGCCTGAGGAAGGTTATTAAGAAGGTATGTGAGTTCAGAAAATGAAGTACTTCCTTATTTATAAAGAAGTCCTTTCAAGTTATACACAGTGTTAATATGGATACTGCTGTAATAATGCTTCTTGCTTTAACAAAATAAAAAATTATACTGTTGTAAATCTATTTTTCCCTTATAACCCAAGGACATTAAGTTATTTTAGTTATTATTAATTTAGCCAGTACTTTGAGGTCTAAAGTATGGATTTAACTCCTAGCTTAGAAAAGATGCACCTAGTTCCTGCGGGGAACTTTTGTAATTTTGCCGTTATTGTATATTGTAGAGGGAAAGTTTAGGATTAAGTATGGTTATTATTATTATTTCCAGTAATAGTCTTTGAGAAGGATGTTTTTCTGGCAGAGCATAAAGCCTGATGGCGAAGGAGACTCTTTAGATGCTGTGATGCATTTCCAACTCTGTGTTTTGCGAGCACATTTTGAGTGTAACTACCATGTATGCTTGCCAACCTACTGTTTGATGTCTCCATCATTAAATTCCATGCACAATTAGGATGGATAGATTTTATGTTTTAGTCTGATTCTTATTTAGGGAAATTAGTGGCCTTTGATATTTACTGTATTTATGTCCGGCCTCAACTACATTCCCAAGACTGACTATAAAGGTAGGTTTCATTGGTGTCATTTTTACCACTTATCACATGTGATTTAGAATGAAATTATCTCATTAATTAGAGGCTTTGTTGTAGCACATTGCTACAGTTATATCCATGCATCCCACCACTAATTCAAATACACCTTATAGTAGCTGAGATATACTCATTTTAAATAAGTTATTTTATTTTCAAGCAGGAATCTCAAAAATAAGCTTAGTTGGGAAGGGGTTAAAAAAAAAACTGAAATAGAGGCTGCCTGAGTATTACGAAATTATGCTATTTTTGTCCACTAGATAGCAGTAACGTATTGCTTTTGGGGGCTTTTTGCACTCACGACCACTACTGGTAAAGAAAAGATCATTCATTTTGTGTTATTCTTCTACCTTCAAACAACCATGGTGCACTACTACAATACTGCCGAGTGTAAATCACATACAGCCAAAGCAAAGAAGCCACACATCTGTCCCTTTATGGCTGATATGACATGGGTGTTAGGATTTGAGTTTTGTTCAGGTCGGACCTAGAAACGAGTTAAGACGAGTAGGTAAATCAGTGTTGTTTACTTACAAAAAAAGTCCTTGATGTGAGTTTATTCACAAAGGTAACAAAAACAGAACTGAGGGAGCACAAATAATCCAGAAAGGACTTCCCTAAGCAGAGGTAAGCAAAATGGCGGCTTCAGTCACAGCATGCTGCCTGGTGCAGAACACTAAACGGTCCAGCAAGGAGGAGGTGGAAAGCTGGAGCTTATATACACAGCCCAGGAGTCCGCCACAAGTGAGAAGAGCTGGTAATCAGCAGCCACCACCACACCCAGCAGGGAGTCCCGGTGCCACAACATGAAGCAGAGAGGAAAGTAATCAGAAAAGCAAAACAAACACAAACCCTGACAGCGGGTAAAGTGGCTGAAAGATCTCTCTGCATTGAGAAGATGGAAGGAAATGATTCAGTGTGAGAGGAAAGACAGAACGGGGAAGAATGTTGGCATGCTGAACTTCACAGGAATTTCCAGGCTATTGTAGGGGTTTCTCACTCGATCTACCAAGATCTTAATAGAAATCAGGGTGCCACCGGCTTTTATTAAAAAGGCGGAAAAATTCTTATCAATGAATAACTGTGGTGAGAATTCTGTGGGTTCTTGTACCACGCCAATACTTGGGAAAAATTAATCAGGAGAGTCCGACCAGCTTTAACGACATTTATTTAGACACAGACAATAAACACAGCATATAAGGCACTTATATGAAAAGGAGTAATAATCAGACAGTTTATAAATGCAGCAACGTAAATCTAAGTCTGTTGATTGGCTAGACACCGGAAGAGGCTGCGCACGGAAGAAGGAATAGAGGGAGGTAAAAAGAGATAAAATAAAATCAAAAATAAAAATAAAAGCACAGGCAGGGTGGCCTGTGGCTTCACTGCCGAACAGAATTATTGATCGTGGACTGGGAACGGTTTCTAAACCGTTGACCCAATAAGAAAAATAAAACAAGGTCCTAGGCTTAACTAACTATTGAATAATGCCAGCTAGGCTGAGTCAGCTACAAGAAAGGCCAGATGTAAACCAGCAGAGATCCCCAATCACGCCCGTTCACCTACCAGGTGGAGTTCAGCTCGTGCCGGTCGTTGGTCGATCACAAACGGCCACCAGGTTCTTCCGATCTCCGTTGAGGTCGACGAATGGGAACAATTCTGCCAGCAGAATTGTGGACGTCCCGGCGAGCTTAACGTCTGGCGGTACGTGGGTCGGTTGGTTTGCCAGTGGCGGAGCTGCTGGACCGCAGTCGGACGAAGTTCGGTGCAACACGAACTTTATCTCTCGGCCAAAAGATGAGTGACTCAACACTTTCCGTAGAAAGTTTTGCGGCAAAAGAAAGTTGCAAAAATTCAAAAATCGCGCGGAGATCAGCGGGGTGATCTCTGCGACAAAGCGTCCTGCGTTGCTGTGGGAACGCCGGACGGAAAAATATGTTGGTCGGCGAGACTCTAACTCAAAGACTAAGAGGCTGAAAACTCTTAAGTTATAACAAAAGGAAACTTGGCCAAAGTACAAATTAAAGATAAACAGATAGATTAAAGGAAGTCAGGAAGTCAAGAGATCGTAAGAGCGTAAGAGAGTGAGACAAAGCTGCGCGGCCCCTTTATATCTCTGAATATTCAAAAGAGCACAGGGATGGGTCTGGACTGACCAACCGGACATTTCCTGCTTTGTGGGTTTACCCAAATTATACGTTTGGCTGACCAACCTGCAAACTTTGCTACGGTTAATAAAAAAACACAGTTACTGTATACACACATTTGTTGGATTAAAATGACATAGTATGATACCAATACATTACACAAAGTTTTGTTTTATTTCACAACAACGTAAGTGGTTACTATTCTAATTTCGGTTCCTTAATTAATCCAGTCCATCGACATCCGTTTGCAGTACCCTTTTTCGTCCGGCAGATGGCAGTATTGTCCCGTGGGTTTTAATCCTTCTACCTCTGACCGGGTTCTCACCTCCCGGAGATCAGAGGAATTCCTTCTGGAGATTAGCCGGTCGTAAAGTGCCGGCCTGTCACCTGGGTGTCTTGATTCTGCGTTCCAGGGCAAGATTTACACCTGGTTTTGACCATCTTAACACACAGAGATCATTGTTAAGCAGCCAGTCCCTCTCATTTTATTACCATTGCAAAGCGATGCGTTATCTCCTCGGTGTGGAGGGGGAAAAGTTGAGATTAGGCTAGCATGTTTTACTCCCCACATCTGGTTTTTATATGCGTATTCCGGAGAAAAACAAAGAACACTGTTTTCAGGTTATCTTGGGGTGGAACGGAGACATCACGGTATTTCCAGGCTTCTCAGGTCAAAGAGAAGCCAGCACACACACAGGTGGAAGAAAGCGTAATCAGCTTCTTTTATTCCTTTTTATGTTAATGAGTGGTTCATCAGAAGAAAGGGATCCTACATCTCCCCCCTTTGATTGAAGTCGTATCCATAGATGGCTAGATATGTTCCCATCATGGTGATGAGCAACAGATCAGCACGAACAGCTACACCAGTGGTGGTCCTGTCTACTTTGCCTGAAATAACCTGAGGAAGCTTCTAGCACGGGGAAGACAAGAAAGGCAGTGTTTCCCATACGTTCATTTATTTGTGACGGCCCGCCATGAATGAATTTTTGCCGCCACGAATACATTTTTCGGCTGTTGACTTGCCCTTGCCTCCAGACTTTTTACTTTGTAAATGTCACGTGTCGTTTCAATTCTGGCGGTATGCATTGTGACGCCGCCTAAAAATTTATAAGTCGCAGAAGAACTCGCGGTGGCCCTATAAATCGAGAAGATGAAGATGAAGAAGAAGTCGTAGTGGTAAAGGCGTGATTCAAGCGACGAAGCTATGGTCTATGCCAGTGGTGCAGAAACTGTGGTACGTGTACCACTGGTGGTACGCGGATGCTCTCTGGTGGTACGCGGGGGAACGTCATGACTTTCCACATTTTTTCCACATTTTCACTTAAAAAAAATCTGAAACATACAATGCATTATAAATTGGTTTCAAACGAAATGTGTAGCTTGTGATAATTAAAATTGTCTTATAAAAATAAAAACATATTGTTGCATATTCAGTTGCAGTGCAGATGTAGCAGCTTTTGAGTGTATTTATTTTGCCCTTTATGAGGGTATGAGAATTGTTGGACAGAGTTGTAAACATCTGATTCAGTAAAGTAACAATTCAGGCAACGATAAATAACCACAATAAGGAATAAACATCTCTGTGTGTTTAAAGCAAATTGAGAAGGCATATATGGCTATAATTTAAAATTGGTCGTCATGGTTGTACTCAGAGAGCTGAACAATTTCTCAGATGGTACGCAGTATTAAAAGTTTGAGAACCACTGGTCTATGCGAAGGTAAAACGTTCCGTTACAAAGTGGTAAAAAAAGCCCAAAGGTTGTCCGGAAACCTCTTAACTCATCATGTTATACCTGCCCGTGTCTGTATCAAATCTAGATGCTCAACATGTGCAGAGACATGTTATCCTGCTGTTAATGTACATTAGCCGACAGGCACCTGTTGAGCTGCTGCCGTAGCGCCGTAATGTCGCCTACATACATCGGCTCTGCTTATGTTCACCCCTTTACACAGGTGAGTATAAAAAAATATTTTCTGAAGAAGAAAAGACCTCGTCTTAAAGAGGAGGTAAGCTCTGTATCTGTATATAGTGTTTTCAAATTAAGCTTTGTATATGTGCTCACAATTACAACTTTTCAACAGTTCTTTTCAAATTGTCGGTTTTGACCCCCCCCCACAGACCACACCACCACAAACAGATCCTTGACCTGTGGGAAACACTGAAGGACAGATATCTGCAAAGTCCCAGGTGGGTGTGAGTGTGAGTCATAGTCTGCGGTACTTGGGTAGCCTGGTCTAGCGGAAATTACAAAAAAATAGTTTAACCTGTATGCCTATTAATAACATTTCATAGTGATAAGAGTCAGCACAGAAGCAAAATTGTACTGTAG
Source organism: Hirundichthys speculiger (assembly GCA_018398805.1). NCBI lineage: Eukaryota > Metazoa > Chordata > Actinopteri > Beloniformes > Exocoetidae > Hirundichthys > Hirundichthys speculiger. The sequence continues at coordinate 3,853,330 of JAGFBZ010000865.1, forward strand.
AATATTAGCTGTTTAAAAGTCAAGCTTGTCATTATTAAACAATTGTACAAATATTGTACATATATTTGCATTATAAGAGATGCTCTACTCAAAGTGTTGTTTCAGCAGTAGTCTGTGGTCTGCAAACACTTCAAAAGTAGTAAAAAATAATGATTCTGAAATAGCTGAATGTCATATCACAGGAAAAGAAAAAATGAATCCTTGCACACCATGTAGGTAGTGCCCTTTCAAGCAATCTCCCAGTACAATAAACAACAACCATGGCAACCAATAACAAGGCCACAAAGAAGTACATCACAACCGCTTACCTATAAAGAGTAAGACACATCCTGAAGAGCCAGCCGAATGGAAAGGATAAATCTGAATCATCAACTTCCTTGTTCTGGCAAACACCCTGCTGCTATAAGAGCTCAGCTGCTGGAAGAGATGGAAACCACTAATGTCAAGACGAGAAAGCTCCTTACGGTGCAGCGAGGGCATCACTCCAAGTCCAGCAGCATCATGGGAAGCATAATGAAGAAAAGGAGATAGAGGGGAAAAACCATGATGGAAGGAGAAACCCCTGCATGACATGTACCACAGGGAGATCGATGAACTGGCTGATACTGAGAAGTTTTACCAGTGGCTTGAAAAAGCTGATCTGAAAGATAGTATGGAGGCATTAATCTCTGCAGAACAAGCACAGGATATGGGCTCAAGAATAATACAGCCCTGGGTCTCCCACACAGGACAAGATACCAGATAAAGACTGTGCAAAGATGGCCCCAACATAGTCCAGCACATATAATACATAGCCAAGTAGCTGGAACATCTGTGCCTATGTGGGCTGGAAGTCCCTAAGTCAAAGTGGGAGATATCTGCAAAGGTGGGAGAGCATACTATGATTGGGATTTCTAATTTGGAACCATCTTGATTAAAAGAGTCTTGATACCTCTTTTATTGCGGACCACTTAGCAGAAAGACAGCAGTTGGTATGATGTATTTTGGTCTTTTTTTTTTTTTTTTTTTTACAGAGTCAACAAATAATTATTCCTAGATAACACAAATCATTTTTCTGATCTTGAATAAATACATTTGTATTCACATATAAAGTGCCCATTTTTTTTGCCAATTATCCATCCATTAGCCTCTTGTTATCCATACTGCGGCCAAAAACGAGAGGCTGGCAACTTTCTCCAGCTCTCTGGGAAGATACCGAGCGTCCTGGGTTTTCTTTGGGCCTCCTGGCCTTGCACTTAGACACCACTTTTTTAACCTTCAAAAAGTTCTTTGCATTGTGTCTCTCATTTAAACATTCACACAAATATACTACAGCATTTCGATTCACTCGTATGGGGTGCCGAATGTAAAAACTTGATTACAGTTTTCAAACTGATATATTTTCAATATTTAGCTCATTTTCTTCACATTTAGCTCATTTTACACACATTTTGAGACATAAATTATTTAAAATGTTAAATCTAAATGTTAAATGTTAAATGTTAAATTTAATATTAAATCTAAATCTAAATGTAAATGTTAAATAAATGTTTCCCTGTTAAATCTAAATATTAAAAATCTAAATAATCCTAAATCTATTAAATCTAATCTAATCTAATCTAAATTTAAATCTAAATTAAATGTTAAATCTAATCTAAATGTTTAAATTTTAAATCTAAATCTAAATCTAAATCTAAATGTTAAATCTTAAATTTAAATCTAAATCTAAATGTTTAAATGTAAATCTAAATATTAAATCTAAATCTAAATGTTAAATCTATATCTAAATGTTAAATCTAAATAAATCTAAATGTTAATGTTAAATGTTCGCCGAGTGTAAAAGCGGGTTATTTAGAGGATTTACAAATGTCCCATGCCCCGTAAAGTCTCACAGCCGCACAACCACGCCCACACCACTGATTAGGATCAATGGGAAGAGGGCTTTGAGGGAGTCGGGACTCGAACATGGCTGCCTCCCTGCCTGTGGAAGACATTGAACGGGCGGTGTTGGCGGGTGTGCAGGCTGCACTTCAAGCGGTTTGTTCAGCGGTACCTACCGGCCCCATCTTCCACAGGCAGGGAGGCAGCCATGTTCCAGTCCTGACCTCCCCCTCAAGCCCTCTTCCCATTGATCCTAATCAGTGGTGTGGGCGTGGTTTGTGCGGCTGTGAGACTTTACGGGGCATGGGACATTTGTAAATCCTCTAAATAACCCGCTTTAACTCGGCGAACAATTTAACATTTAGATATAGATTTAACATTTAGATATAGATTTAACATTTAGATTTAGATTAATATTTAGATTTAACATTTAACATTTAGATTTAGATTTAACATTTAGATTTAGATTTAATATTTAATTTAAGATTTAACATTTAGATTTAGATTTAATTTAAGATTTAAGATTTAAACATTTAGATATAGATTTAACATTTAGATTAGATTTAACATTTAGATTTAGATTTAATATTTAGATTTAGATTTAATATTTAGATTTAATTTAATATTTAACATTTAGATTTAGCTTTAATTTAGATTTAGATTTCTTTATTTAGATTTAAAATTTAACATTTAGATATAGATTAACATTTACATATGATTTTACACATTTTTTAGATTTAATATTTAGATTTAACATTTAACATTTGGATTTAGATTAATAAGATTTATATTTAACATTTAGATTTAGATTTAATATTTAGATTTAGATTTAAACATTTAAATTTAGATTTAATATTTAGATTTAACATTTACATTTAGATTTATATTTAATATTTAGATTTATATTTAACATTTATATTTAGTTTACATTTAGATTTAGATTTAATATTTAAATTTAACATTTAACATTTTAAATAATTTATGTCTCAAATATGTGTAAAATGAGCTAAATGTGAAGAAAATGAGCTAAATATTGAAAATATATCAGTTTGAAAACTGTAATCAAGTTTTTACATTCGGCACCCCATACACTCGCTCTTTATACAGTAGCCCTTTGAGCGTAGGATTTAGTGTCCTGCCCACTTCAACACATGACGGGACTGGGAATTAATCCACCAACCTTCTAGTCAGAGGATAACCCACTCCACCAGCTGATCCTCGGCCACCCAGTGAGACACCTTCACAGGAAGGAACTTCAGAACAAATCAAAAACAGCCCAACCAACTAACTCCTCTTAATGTGGAGGAGCAGTGACTCTACTCCAAGTCCCTTCTCAATGAGGGAACATCTGAACCAAGAAGTGCAGAGTCCAGTCACATTGTGGAGGAAACTCATTTAACTGCGGTGCTATAAATGGCATCAGTCATATGTTACTATGGTGCACTAGAATGGCTGCAGTGATAGCGATGGATGGATGATCTGGCTCATGCTACAGTAAAAAGAGAACCAAGTGATAGTTGGTTCATGTGCCGATGTAGACCTCCAAAACCTGTTTAAGAAAGGTTTCAACATAACATGCACCATCTGTTAATTTAAAAAAAAAGAAGAGTTGCCAGTCACCATAACCATGATGCTTTTGCCTGATCTGTTTTTTTTTTTTTTATTTTAAAAGGATGTACATTTTTCTATTAATCTCTTCTTCAAATATATATGAAATTTCCCAGAACCGTATGCTGAAAAACAGCCCATACCATAATGTTCCAACCCCCCAAACTTCACTGTTGGTATGATGCTTTTGGAGTCATGTGTAGTGCTATTTGTTCTCCTAACATGGTGTGTTTTATGGCATCCAAAGAGTTCAATTTTGGCCTCATCTGACCAGACTATATTCTCCCAGTATATTACAGGCTTGTCCAAATATTGTACAGCAAACTTTAAACAAGCTTCAACATCCTTTTTCTGTACCTGCTACTGTACCTGCTAATTCCAAAATTCAAGCTCTCCACAAGTGGTGCCTGGCACTCGGGCAACTCTTCTGATGATTCTTTTCACTCCTACGTCAGAAGTTTTGCAAGCAGCACCTGGTGGTGGTGGGTTTCAGGTGAAACGAAACCTCTTTACAGGCCATCAGTTGGGACTGAACCAGCTGATATCAATTAGCACTGACAAGAGGAGGGACTGATTTCTATTCACTGTTTTCAGCTGGTGTCTATTCATTTTTTGACATAACTTAATTTACGGGGATGCATGTTTTGATTTCTTTGCATGTGTGGATTTCATGGGTTGTTACCAAGAGCTGGTGAAAGCTTCATGTCAATAGCACCTTTAGAAATACATTTCCTGACATGACAGCAGCATTCTAGTATTTTAGTATTTTAACCAGCTACAATTGTGGACACATTTCAGCGAATGGCATCTACAAATTATGAAAGAAATGCTAGTAATTATAAAACTTGCCACTGCTTATACATACAAAAACATAAAAGGAAATCATGGTAATTCTGTTCACTAAAGCTCAAATTAAGATCCCACTTTAAACTTAACTGACACAGGAGGAGGTTGAGTTGTTCTTAAATGCCGTGGACATCAGGAAAAGGTTCTCTTTTATGATAGTTTTTCTCATTCAGTGTGATAGAGAATGAGTGAGGTGCAATGGAATCGCATGTACTTGTTTGACACGAACCCTTACTCTCCCATGTCACTACAGTGAATGGATTTCCTCTCTGTGACGATTATTTCTCTATTCATTGAAGACAGGAAATCGCAAGTCAGATGAGAACTGAACTAATCATCTGAGTGAAAATGGAGGTGTTTTGTTGGGGGGGAGGGGGTGGTTCTATAAGTAGGAGTGTTGGGTTTAACCCAAATCATGAATCACTTGCTAATTATGCTCTCAGTGAATTCATTTATTTGCAAAAAATAAATCATTTCCTCTTTTGAGAGGAATACGGCCATTTGAAAAGAGAAATTTATATATTTCAGTGCAGCTGAAATTTTGCATACCAGGCCTCTAATTGGTATTCATTTTGGATCTTTGTAAGAGAGCAAAACAGACTGTAGCTCTGCACTCGTCACTGTCTAATTAGTGACTCATATTCTATTCCTTTGAAATATACACCACAAAATGACATCACACAGGCCTGAGTGGAGATTTATATTTGCAAATATGACCATGTCTCTTAAGAATTCAAATTTGCTGATTATATAGAGTAGAAGATGACTAATATAAAAGTAAGGCTACCTTTAGAATTTGACGCTGCCTAAAGCTCAAGATCTTTATCATTTGTTTATTGGCCTTCTGCTGAACAGTCTTTTCTATTTCAGAATATAGTGCCAGCATTTATATCTTTTATTTTATATACAAACGCATCTTTTCACTTTGGCTGTGTCCTTCCACCCTCATAAAGTTTGTGGACATTTTCACAATTTTAAAGATCAAACCCCATTATTTGCTGGATTTCTATTGCACTTTAAATGTGTGTCCTTAAAAATAAAATAAAAGATGGAAAAAGAGTTACTGTTTACGCGTCAGCCACTGACATTGGACAAACCAATGTCACCTCCCCCACCACCCCCACCTCCCCATGCCACTCTTCCAGGCGTATTCTATATTCACAACAGCAAATCTTGATGTATACAGTGCAGTGCAACTGCAGTGCAGCATTTCAACTTCACAGCATAAATAGTGGATATTTGCATATGTTAGCTAATATGTTAGTTGAGCCTTCTTACCAGCCTAGAAGAAATGTTGCCAGCTCTGCTTCATATGGCGCATTGCAGTTCATTGAAACTTTACAGTGTCTTGGTCCTCAAGATTCCCTCCTTCATGGTGACGTTAACCCATTCCTTGCTCTCTCATCGTCTGTACCTCAGTGGGGATTCCCCTGGTGCCTCCAGATATTTGAGAAGCTAAAGGCATCAAAAATAGCTTGTTGGTGAGCAACAAGCCAACATGGTGGTGCACATGGATAATCCAGCTCTAAACTCTTTGTTTAGGTCTGTTATGCTCAAGATGTGTGTGCTATATTTTCTGTACCTATCGCACCCACAGACTGCAATCCACTCTTTGAACAAGAGAAAAGCTGGAGCCTGGTGGAGTATCTGAAAAAATATTCAAAGCCCATGTGAACAATCTCTCAGCAGTCTTCACCAAGATCTTCAGTCTCTCCCCGGCATGCACTACAGTCCAACCCTGCCTATTCATTAACTACAGCTTTGCATTCAATACAGTAATCCCAGACATCTTCATCAACACCCCCAGCCCCGCACCCTGACCGACCCACTTCCTGGATAACAGGCTTCCTCTCTAACTGTCCACAAACTGTTAAAATTGACAGTGTCTGCTCCTCCACGATCATGCTCAGTACCGGTGCCCCAGAGGGCTGTGCTGAGCCCCACACACCCCACACATACAATCATAAAATTTGTGGATGAGACCAACCTGGTGGGCTGCAAAACAGGAGGAGATGAGATGGCATATAGGGGCAAGGTGCAACAGCTAACAGACTGGATTGCAAGAAACAACCTGCCATTGAACACCAAAAAAGAAAAACAAGGAGATACTCCTAGATTTCAGAAAAACTTAACCATCTCCACTAGGGTTGGGCATCGTTTGGATTTTAACGATTCTGATTCTCTGTTTCGATTCTTGTTCAAAACGATTCTCGATTCAGATTCTTTGATGTGTAGGTCAACAGATGGCGATTTATCTAACAGTAGAATTTTTTCATAAAAAAACCGAGAAGGGAAGGAGCCTTTTCATCACATAGGCCGTTACTTTTCTGTGACTCTCTTGTGTTTGCTCCACTGTCATTTTACCCCTCCAGCCAACGTGAATGGGGTGTCATATTGTTTGTTCGGCTTGGGAAAGGGAATAAAAATGCCCCTCCAAACGGACACAGTCACTTTTGCAGGTCCCCAGCAGCAATATTTCACCATGAGGTTATTCTAGTATAATATTAACACTAATGATACACATCAGAAAAATAGCAAATTAACACAGTCCTTACGTCGACACTAGCGCGGAGTTGAGAACGCCAGGCAGAGAAACATCAACAAACTAGTGCAGTAAATCAAAACAAAAACAAACAAACAAACAAAAATAGCGTGGACATTTAGGAACCGAAAAAAAGGAATCGAAATTCAAAAATCTTCTAAACGATTCCAGAACCGGACGTTAGGAATCGATTCCTACTTGGAATCGTTTTTCAGTGCCCATCCCTAATCTCCAACCACTTCCACATCAGAGAAGACTATGTGGAGAGGGTTTCCATCTTTAAAACTTGGAGACCTACATGTCAGAGGACCACTACTGGTCAGAAAACACCATAGCAGTTGTGAGGAAGACTCAATGGCATTTCCACTTCCTGAGAGTCCTCAGGAAAAACAAAGTGGAGAAGACACTACTCCTGGTGTTCTACAGCTCCAACGTAGAGAGTGTAAGGACATATTTGATCTCTGTGTGGTATGACAGCTGTAGCCTTTGTTTCTTTCTGCAAAGAAACAGAGGCTACAGAAGGTGGTAAGGACAGATGAGAAAATCATTGGTTTCCCTCTCTTCTCCCTTGAGGACATCACCAGCTCCTGGTGCTTCTTCAGAGTGAGGATCATTAACCTCGACCACCCCCATCATCTGCTGCCTTCTGGAAGGAGGTACAAGAGCATAAAATGCAGAATCAACAGGCTGAAAAACTGTTTTTTTTTTTTTTTCATGGGCCATTAGGTTGCTCGATACACACTCCAAGTATAAGTATTGTATTTATTTTACTTTAAAAAATATATTCACAGTTTATTGATACTTTGTGACTAAAAGGTGAACTGTTTTTTTTGTAGCGGGCAGTGAAATAATTGCAATCTAATTTTATGCTACAATGGCAATTGTGATTCTGATCTTTGAGTTGTTCAGGCATAATGGACAAGTGCCCTTGAGCAACTGCCGTCTACTCTGTGGTTGGTCTGTGAGCTCGGCCTTGAGCGGTATTTCTGTGCGGTATGCTCAACATGACTGAGAGTGAGTAAAATAGCCCTTCAACTAGGATTACTTCCTGTTCTTTACTTGAATGTATGAACGCAGGCTGAACATGAATTAATTTATGTCACCTCTCGTTGGACAAAGTGGTACGATCTTTTGCTTTCTGATACACCTACATTCATTTGGTTGATTCTTTAAGAAAGATTGCAGCTTAAAAGGGAAGTGACCAGCAAAAGGGAACCACATAAAATGAAGGACATCTTACCTGATTGTCAGATTTAGATAGATAGATTCTTTATTGTCTGTCTCGGGTAAAAACAGAAATTCATCTTTAAAAACAGCTCAATGAAGCATTAAAACATAAACTTTTTTACTGTTGTTGAATGAGTTTTAGTCAATGTGCTTGACTGTGGTTTTTAATTATGTTTATGTGTATTTATTAAGGGCAGTTATTGCAGATGGGATGAAGGATTTTTTGTAAATGTTTTTCCGGGCCAGTGGGGTTCTGTATCGTCTGCCTGATGGCAGCAGCATGAAGGAGTGGTGGAGGGGATGGGTGGGATCCCCAGTGATGAGGGTGGCTTTCTTCATCACTGAGCGCCTGTACAGTTCACAAAGAGGATGTTGAGATGTTTCCGTTATCTTGCCGGCTTGATTTATTATTTTGGAGAGTTTTGCTTTATGTTTTGCAGTGAGAAAGTTGAACCAAGATGAGATGTTATAATTAAGGATGGATTCAATGAGTGATCTATATACCAGAGTTAGTCTTTGCTGATGTTAAAACTTCTCAATTTCCTGAGCAGGTGGAGACGCTGTTGAGCCTTTTTGTAGACAGAGTCAGCGTATTGTGAGAAGGACAGGCAGGTGTCAATTTCTGTTCCCAGATATCGGAAACTCTGTACCTGTTCCACTGGTTGACCCTGGATGATGAGTGGTACCAGTAGATCCACTACGTTTTTCCCCATGGACCCACAGCAGAGCTCCTTAGTTTTTGGGATGACTTCTGATCAGGACTTGAAGCCAAACAGCTAAGTCATTAATTATGAGCCTTGTATGCTTGCAAAGTGTTGATTCTAAGATGACTATATTCAATCAAAAAAAAAAAAAAACGTCCCTGTTTTAAAGTGAATTTACTTTGAAATGTCATTTGTAGATTTCTCTTGTTGGTTTCTTTGCATTTCAGTCATTGTTTTATCTGTGTTTTACACATTACAAACTGCCTGGTAAAGGTTAGGAATTTTCCATTAAATATCATGTGTTTATATTAGTTATTAACAGTCCAAATGAAATTATTTTGGATCCTTTGTTTTTTTATTTTTTTCTATATTGGTACATTAGTCAGTTAAAAACAAAGACACAAATGTTGTTACATCACCTATTGATGAATTACGGCAATGGAGTGCCAGCTGATGAATCAGAGATTTGGCTCTTATACACTTTAAATCCTCCAGATTCCTTGAATAGGTTAATGATATTATGTAATGTAAGAGAACTATACAAATCCCTTTCCAAAATTGTGTCTAAACAGGTCAATGATTTTAACATTTGCTGACAAAATGAATATTTTCCTTCACTTTTTCCAGTTCAAAGCCTTATATGGGTACAGCTGTTATGCAAATCAGAGTCACAATTGAATCACGGAGTTACAAAAGTGCCCCAACTCCACCGAGGTATATTTTTCAGGAGAGCATTTTTTTCTCTCCAGGACTTGGGCCGTTCTTCAACTCAAGGCAAAAAACATCACCTTAATTAACAGCTTTATGAACTGGAGTTGGGCCTTTCTTCAATTCATTTTGATAGCTCTTAACCTAATGTACAAGATAGGGAGATAACCTGGATTTCGCAAAATCATGGAGTTGGGCCCTTTTGTAATTCCTTGATTCAATTACTTGTTTGAAATCCATCCATCCATACCTCTAATAAATTCCATACCTCTTCCATGGCCTCTGCCTTTGGATATGCCCAGAACGTGCCCAGGGGGGCATCCAGGGGGCATCCTCACCAGATATCTAAACCACGAAACATGCCTGTCGTTGATATAAACCAGGAGTGAGTAAGTGTCTTTTGTTCATTCAGAGCGAATGATGACATGGATTCTCCCAGGGCTCAAAAATGATTTGTGGAGATTCTGAATCAGTCAACTGAGAATATAATCAGCAAATGAATGGCAATAATCTGAAGTTGTAGCTTGATGTGGTGAGATCCATCTCTAATCAATATATTTTACATTGTGACAGGTGTGTGCAATGTAATAACATACATTTAATAGTATAAGAGTCACAGGGGACAATCCTCCTGACAGGATTTATAGGGTATTTGTACAGAGCTGTTTTGGTACCTCTGTGTCAAAATAGCCTCTGAATATTTCTTTCTCTGTTGAAAAATGACAACTTAAATAATGACCCTAACCTGACTGAGTGGCCCTGCAGAGTGCTGTCACTGTCAGCTGATTGATGGTAGCATGGACAATTTACGCACTACGGGCACTGTCCCCGCTCTAAGAAGCAGATTCTTTGTAGTCCAGAAAAGGTGATAATGCAAAGGGCCCATTAATGGCATTAACATCTGCCGAGAGTAAGGAAACAGTTGGAATTTGCCATTTTTTGTGTAATCTCCTTTATTTGAATAAGCTAGTGAAAATGACAGAAGGTTTAAGAAACATCCATCTATCTGTCCATCCATCCTTCCAACCATCCATCCATCATCTATACCCACTTATTCCTGCGCAGGGTCCTGGGGATCTGCTGGAGCCTATCTCAGCTCTGTCTGGGTTAAATGCAGGGATTCGCCCTGCACAGATCACCAGTCCATTACAGGCTTTCAGAAACATGATTGGTCTAAAATCCTGTCAGCCAACATCATGTAAAAGTGCAATGATGTGCACAATTAAATCAGAATGGAAAAACAGTATTTCAAAACCTGGCTCCAAGTACCTTTTCCCCAGTCACAAAAACACTAACTAAAATCTATTGACCTGTGAACCAAAAGCATCTCAAATCACTTCACTTTTGGACACTGGTGTCTGTTACTGCCAATTTATCTCAGTACATGGTGTTGTAATCCATTTTTCAGTTTTTTTTTTTTTTTGGTTTGTTTTGTTTAATGTTTCAATGGATGACTCACCACTGCAGTGAAAGTCAGTTATGTACTGCATGCCAAAAGGGCATATGAATCATTTAAAATCTACTGTATAAGTACATTGCTAAATATTATAAAACTATGAGCTGCAATCATGCAACGAACATCATGGTTGCCTTTGTAGATAAAAATTCTTGGATTATTTTTCTCAAGAATGCAACAATAGCCATCTGCTCATCAGCTGGTGAAATTCAAGAAGCCTTTTCAAATCGGCTCAGTCCACAGTGGCTTCTCCAAACACACTGAGGGCAATTAGTTTAAAAAGCATTACTTGACATTTAACTGTGCACTCTTCCACCCTTTCTATGAGCCAGTGAAATGCTGACATTTGAAGCAGACTGGAGCGGCTAAAAACTGTAATTTTACTTGGACTGAACTTACACCAGGGCCCACATATCTTCAGAAAGTCATGCTCCACTTTATACAGTACAGAGCGAACAATATCAGAGGTCGGGGGTCAGCTTTGGCTTGACATAGAATGGAAATGCAGTTACTGAGTTCAAGTGAGGAATTGAAAGTCCAACTTTCAAAATAAATGAGACAAAGTGCTTGCGCGGGAAGGGTGCACAAGCTACATGTCTGTTCCTTTTCACTCTACTGACATTATGCAGATGTACATTTAAAAAAACAACTATTTTGAATACGTTCAGTGTTTTAAATAAGGCTGGAACTCAAATCTGATGCTCTCCTTAGTGTCAAGGAACTTTGTACCATATATTGTTTTGGATTTTTATTTTATTTTATTTTTTATTTTTTTTGCTGTTTGGACATTCTTACATCTCATTTGCACTTGTTTTAAGCTCTGTAAAATACAGAATGTGTCTCCTGGTGTTTAAACACAAAGAAGCACGACGCTAATGTCGCTAACACCAACTCATTGCCATGAGAGGGCATTTTTTTCAATGACAGCCGAACACTTGTTGCCTGTACATTTTCACCACAAAGTCAAACAACTGAAATAATTTTGTTTTTGAAAAGCCTGCTAGTTACTCCTGCTGTGCTGCCTACTGGATTCTGAGACCGTGGATGAGTTCTTCTTAAAGATCCACTGCACATGTGAAGCAAATAATGCTAAAAAAAAAGCATCAGAAGGAGGAGTTTACAACTATGTCAGAGGGTCTCATAGGAATGAATCGGCTTCCGGCGATATCATGAAAGGCACAAAAGCGAGTGCAAACATCAAAAATTATTTGTGTACTTTTTATGCAGAAAACCAAAAACAAAGCAAAGCAAGAGCGGATACTGGACTTTTAAATGAATGCCACTGATCCTGGTTGTGTCAGTAAGCAACTACCTCCCGAGATGTTTTCCATATCAGCCTGTGTAATATGTAAATATCCTGTTTATGGTTTGTTTCTGCTACTCTCAAGTGACCACATTATAACAGTTTATTATGTCATTTTCTATTGGTCGAAAGAAAGTTGGGTGTATATTCATTTCATTATTTCATTATATACTGTAGCCTGAGTCTTCAGAATCAGCTTTGCAGGCTTCCAGATTGTCTTTTCTGTAGTCTATGTCCAGCTTTATTGCTTTCTTTGCTACTGTCTGTCCTCATTTAGTCCAAAAGCTGAAATGATCTGGAAACCTTTCAGTGCATGAAATATCTAATTTACCTAAAATCTTCAGTGAGATTGACATTTTGTTCTGTTCTTTCAGTAGATACAGTTTCATACCTATTGCTTTGACAGACAAAGCAACACAGTGAAGAAGAATGCTAAAAAAGAGGCTTGTTCTCCTTTTTAAAAGAATGTGTAACTGTGTGAGCGCATTCTTACAAGTTTGAAATGGGCCCCAGAATGTGTGAGGGTTTCAAAGCGAATATCATATAAGTTTATGAATTATACATAATTATGCATCAAATCATAATTCCCTATCATCCAAGTAAAGGATGGATATATAATACATCATACTGTAAATAACTTAATATAAAATATCAGGACTTCTTTTTTGTAGGGATGGAACAAGTTGAAAGTTGTAGAAACATCCAAAATGTTGGACCATGCATTGAAAATTACTTTAAAATATTTTTTTTGGAGAGCAATATACAGTAATCCCCTACATTTCACGGCCTCAGTAATCAAGGTCTCAGTACATCGCGGAAGTTTCAAAAATATTCATAGAAAAAAAATATTTGAAAAAATTTTTTTTTAATTCAAACGAAGCGCGCGAGGCTGAAGCGAAACCCATCACATCAAGAACGAGTCTCGGGAAGCAACAAAAGCCTACACGGGAGGCCCCATGAACAAATATCAAGACCTGTGATTGGCTGCTTTGATGGGCATTACTGTGCCGTCGGTTGTCTGTACGCTGATTGGCTGACACGCGTCCCCCCATCTCTTGCTCTTGTCAGCTACGCACAAAGGAGAGATCGTCAAAGTGAGTGTATCTTCCGTAGATTTTGCGTACGTGCGTACATGTATACTGTATGTACATATTAGAGATGCGCGGATGAACTGCGCACCCGCGGGCGGAGCGGATAATCCGCATATCGGGCGGATGACTCGTCAAAAAATAATACTTTAATTAAATTCGGACGGGTTGCGGTTGAAGCACTCAAATAATAATAATAAGAAAAAATATTTTACATATTATTAAAAAGGATGGCGGGTCGGTTCGGTTTTGAAAATTGGTGAAAAAAACGTTCCTGCAAATGGATAGCGGGTGGATAGAGATTTTAAGAAGCGGTTGCGGGTTAAAATATACGTCATCCGCGCATCTGTAGTACATAAACATGTACATGTACATCCACATCGCAGTTTTCATCATTCGCGGGGGGGGTCACAGCCCCCATTAACCGTGTGGGGGGGATTACTGTATATATATTCACTAATGTGGAAATGAAACGTCCTATGTTTCCTTGTAGTCTGCAGCAGATAAACAACAAAGACCTTACTTTCAAAAATCTAATTTTTCTCTCATGAAAGTTGTCTGTACCGTTTTTACTCAAGTTAGTGCACTTAGGGCCTGATTTACTAAAGGTTTGCGTGCGTAAAAACGTGTGCAAACTTGACACCACTCGCAAACCAATGCGCAAGCTGATCTACTAACCGCGTGCAAAGAGGACTGCGCCTCTCAAATGAGGAAAATAGCACACGCTGTTCATTTAGTACTTTTGCCCTGATGAATAATCAATATGGGGCGTACCCGCCAGAAAGCGCTAAATACTGGGAGGGGAAAATGCAAATAGGGCCATTTACCACACGCAATGAGATTTACCAATCCTGAAAGTAATTGCAGGGATTGTGATTGCGTCTGTATTTAATACGTTCGAAAGGAAGGTGCTAATCTGCCCAGCATTACGCACCGATGGCTGCTGTTATTGTGGCAAGGAGGCGACATCGCCAAAATCAAAGAATACGCAGAGAGAGTCTTTCGGACTCGTGTAAATTTGTTTGGAATGAATGAAAACCAGTTTTGAAACTTAAGGGCTGATTTGGAGCCGGTCACAAGCACATGCAAAAGGAGAAATATTTTATTTGAATGTTAAATCGAGTATTATTCAGCAAAAGGTTGCCACAGGAGGCACATTCATTTTTTTTATTTGTGATAATAAATAAGTCACGTGTTTTCATGGAGAAAAAAGTGTTTCTTATTGTGCGCCTACCTTGTTCTGCAGTTGGCTCTAGCGCGTCATACCCCGTATCCCAGTTATCTGCTCCTCGCAGAAGGTGAGCTGCACCTGCTCCTCAATGCTGGTTAGAGGCATCTCTTCCGCAGGCCCTCCACCTGTCTTGTTTGCCGAAGTTTTATTAAAGGCCACTTTTTCTTTAGTTCTTTGCCTTATATCTTGCCACCGTCTTTTAACCTCATCTGCCGTTCTTTTTGTCTTACCAACTGCATTTATTCTATCGCAGATTTTCTCCCATATTGCGTTTCTTTTGGTAATGTTTAAATTTCTTTGCTTTAGTTCATGAATGTGTTTATTTGCCTCTTCCACTAATATCTCTAACTCCAACTCGTCAAATTTCATTTTGCGCTTGCGTCTATCCTGCTTTCCATCCAGACTCTCCATGGCGCAAACCGTAAGACACGCAACACCTCATTTAAATACTGCGGTTTGCACCCGTTATCAATTGCGCGAGCATTCTTAGTTGATCACCCGCAAAACACACAACAACAGCACGCGCAAACTTTTTCAGTGCACACGCAATTTAGTACTCTTTATTTAGGATCTTAGTAAATCAGGCCCTTAATGCTCATATGAGTCACCATTCAGTGTAGTATTTTAGATCCAAAATCTGGGATACTCCTTTGGCTTATATCTAATGTGTGGGTCCCAGTGGGCACACAAGTACACTGGTCCATCGTCTTTGCAGTTTTGCTATGTTTTTGATGCAACCTCAAGTCACACCAGGAATGTTTCGGGACTGAAGTGCTTTTGAGCACTTCCTTCTTAGCTGGATTCTTGATATTACGAGTTAACCCAAAGGTTTTGAGATAACGTGGGAATCACACAATAATCTGCTAATTGAAAGACATATTTCTCACATTGTCTTTCCATGCAAAAACGATGAGTGTCAAATAAAATGAGTTTTTTGACTTCTACATAAAAACCCATCCTGCTACATGGCTGAAATCTCTTCAGAGACCACCTGAAACTCTTAAACCTTTAAACTCTGCTGGTTGAAATCTCAATGTACAAACTGATACCTGTTTGTGGCGTTTTATTTTGAAAATTGAGCAGATTCTCTATGTGGTACATGAGTCTGACGTCCTGCTAGCTAGATATGCCATGTCTAAAATTATGCAGCTTTTTTACAGTCTAACACCAAAATAGACTTGGCTTGTGTCTTTTGTGGACCAGAGGAGACAGTTGCTTCTGGGACACTTCTATTGCATGTCAATGCTTCTAGTGGGACCAGTTTCATTGACTCCAGCGGCCACGCAGCTGCACTGCAGTACTTTCATGCTATTGACAGCATTTGGTCAATTTGGCCATTGACAGCATATGTGACCTATAAGGTTTGTATAGAGAGCTTCTGAAGCCCATTTTTTTCTCAGGCTGCTTGCTGCTGTGTTGTAAAGAGGCCAGAGACCAGCAGCGCCAACAACCTGGAAGCTGGAAACACGAACCAGTTAGCTCAGTGGTTCTCAAACTTTTAATGCTGCATACCACGCCTTTACCAAAAAGTAGTATACTTTATATAGTTATAGTATACTATAGTATACTCAAGTATACTTATATTATACTTAAGTGTACTACTTTACCTGAGAAACTATTGAGCTCTCTGAGTACCACCATGATGACCAATTTTAAAATAGAGCCATATATGCCTTCTCAATTAGCTTTAAACACAAAGGAGAGATGTTTATTCCTCATTGTGGTTATTTATTGTTACCTGAATTTCATTTGAAACATTGTATTTATAATGCATTGTCATGCATTGACAAGTCATGATGTTTCCCCGCATACCACCAGAGAGCTCTCGCGTACCACCAGTGGTACGTGTACCACAGTTTGCGCACCACTGAGTTAGCTGTTTTTTGCTGGCTTAGCCTCTACTAACCCAGGATGATCATTAATATTACTTTATATTAATTTCTTTTCAGTTTGCCCAAACGTCCTCATTTCAAATGTTGCAAAAGACGAAAGAAGTCCTGCTGGGCTTTAGCATGGCTCACCACGGTGCGACTGGACATCCCGTTGGAGACTCACTAGCAGTCTGCAGGCAGCTAAGATAGAGGCTGAGGCCAGGTGTGGAGCTCCACCGTGGAGCTAGAAGGCCTCACGACGTATCCTGAGTTCTGAAATGATTCTCCGGATCACTTAACTGATCGTCGAAAGCCTGAGCACCGGATTGGCTGGCACAGCACTAGCTTCTGCAACCGGCAGAGCCTTCACGGAGAATAATTTGAAGACTCTTTCAGGCAGTTATACTGGGACCTCCAGTCATCCTCTAGGCCATGGACCTTTACAGTGGGACCTCTGGTCTCTAATGTATTTTTGGTGGAGAAGTGGAATGACTGCTGATGTTAGCTCAGCTCAGCTAAGCTAAACTTCATCTTCAGATCCTTAGAAACCAACCACAGTGGGCCACAGAGGTCTGTTAGTATAATTAACACAAATAAACATATTCTCTTTTTGAAATATTCTCTCTAAACATATTCTCTTTAAAATATGACCATGATCTGTGACCATAACAACAATGGCTAGCTGTGATAGCCAAGGACAGAGCCAAGGCAAATGACAAATGACATCCACAATCTGATTGGTCAGCTTTATTGTTTGAAAGAAATTTATCTGTCTTGGTACTAAAAATTTCACCCCACGTACAGTTGTCATGAATGTCAAAACTAACAATGGAAACCAGTTTAAAAGAGGCTGTGTATGACTGCATCTTGGACGACATCCAACCAACTATCTTTAAGCTGTTTTTCATACCAGCTGCTTTTGAGCTGGTATGATCATGTTGTAGCATTACATCACTGCATGTGTGGAAGCCAACCATGAAAAACATACCAAAAACTTACAAAATTTCAAACAATATTTGGAATTTTGGGGCTATCTCCTTGTCGTGTTTTGTATCACACCCTGGGGTGTTTATTAGGAGAAACATGGTATATCTGATTTTTCTGTCGATGTGAACCATATCTGATTTTTTTTTTTTTTTAAGAGTTGTATGGAACCAAAAATTTGATAATCAATTCTGATTTTACAATCCAAATTTCACTTCATTATGTGGTTAAGAAATAAGGCACATTTTATTGATGAGTGTATTTTTCAGAATATATACAGCTTGACAAAAGTTTTACATTTCTGTAAATATGCATTTCAATGTCTACTTGTTTTCATTTTTTGCTGTGCACATTTCTGCAAGGGGAGGGTTACATTTCTCAGTAGGGAAGCACAACTCAGCTGAAAAAAGATCAATCTTTTTCTCTTTGATATCTCGATATATAGTTGGTCTTTCCAGCTCAAAGTCTGCAATAACAGCTGCAATCATTTTTATTCTGTACTCTTGTCCTGCTTCAGTCAACTGTCTCGCTTGAATATAGTCTTACAAATATTTTGTGTTCTGTTGTTGTTGATACAAATGACACATGCTGTCAGGTTTCTTATGCACACGCCTGCCATTTCAGAGGGCTGTCACATTTACATGAAAGTCCGATGCAAGATTTTCATAGTAAGAAATGTGAACCATGAAACCAGATCATTACAAAATAAAAATTGCATTAGAAATGATTGATGTGGCTTGCCGTGTTAACGCATACAAAAAATATGTTCAAATAATCTGTGAAGCTGTAGGAGTTGTAGATCTTTTGAGAATAACTGAACCATGGACCTTACTTATAAAGAAGAGTTCATTGTATAATTAAAAGAAAAAGTGATATTTTGACAAAATTATATTTATACTCGTGGTTACCATTTTTTGCATACTAGCATTAGCAAACCAGCATTAAATACAAAGTACACCTGTTGATGATGGGCATGCCATACGTTTTGGTTATTTTTCGTCAAAAACAAAAGCACAGAAGCAATTATATTTTTAGCAAAAAAAAAAATGGTGTTAAAATTTAGAGATTTTGCAGCTTTTGTGGGGGTACCTAATCTCATTCAGTTTCACAGCAATCCATCAAAGTCTCAGTTTCAAACTCATGGGGCTGTTAGTCAGGCAATCATCAAAGTAATTAGCATTGATGCTCAAGAAAGTCTAAATGCTTATATAAAATTCCATGCCACAAAGAGCAGAAGTCGAAGGCTGACTTAACGACCTTTCTGTTCAAAATATGGTTTGGTTGGTATCAGATTTCCCACAAAAATGTAAATGCTAGTGCAGACGATTTGAATAAAAATTCAATTTTTATGAGACAGAGTTGCAAGCTTTCCATTCCATTGTATTAGTTGACATGTTTTCAAACACCTAGTGTTTCATGGTATTGGAGAATGAAGGCTAATTACAGCCTTTCCTCCATGCTTTGATTTTGCAAGGAGCATCTGATTGTCTGACCTGCAAAGTATGCAGTGAGCCAGGAGATAGCAGAGCATTGTGTCTTATAATTAGTGGTTCTTTTGCATGTTAGAGTGAATAGATATCCCAGTTCACCAGGAGACAGCCAATTAACTTTCTTCTCTTCTTTTTGTGTAGGCATACTCAGCTTCTAAGGGAATAATTTGCCCCTTCGTTCTCTGGATGTTAAGACAGTCAAATGTGTCCAACACTATCATTCACCCCTCTGTTTCATCCATTTTGTACCCTGTCATGTCAAAGCATGGACAAAAAAATTGCATATTCTGTTTTAGCTATATATATATATATATATATATATATATATATATATATATATATATATATATATATATTAGGGCTGTCAAAGTTAACGCGTTAACGCGTGATTAACGCAAAATAATTTTAACGCAATTAATTATTTTAACGCGTGATTAACGCGAGACTTAGCCTGGCCGTTGATGTAGAGAGGAGAGTAGGTTTAATGAGCCTCGGGCCCCA